>OU015552.1:0-1305795 GCA_907165065.1 Caprimulgus europaeus
AACCCTAATTCCATACCAAGATTCACTGGGGGCACCCGAAGTTGCAGGTTGCAACTCTAATTCCATACCGAAGTCCCTAGGGTACCCCTGGTTTCAGTGTGGAACCCTAATTGCACCCTGGAGATCCCTGGGGGTACCCCTGGTTCGAGGGATGAACCCTAATTCCACACTGGAAATGCATGACAGTAGATGTGGTGAGTCCTTTAGACCTTGGCCACTTGGATTTATCTCTTCCTTCTTCACAGAACTAGAAGTGCTTGGCAGAACCCTAATTCTGCCCAGGAAGTTCCTGGGGGAACCCCTAATTCCAGGGAAGAATCTAAATCCCTCACTGGAAGTCCTTGGGGGTACCCCTAGTTCCGGGGTGAAACCCTAATTCCACCCTGGAAGTCCATGAGGGCACCTCTAGTTTCTTGGGGGAACCATAATTCTGCCCTGGAATTTCCTGGAGTACCCCTAGCTCCAGGGCGGAACCCTAATCCCATACCTGAAGTCTCTAGGAGTACCCCTAGTTCCGGGGTGAAACCCTAATTCCACCCTGGAAGTCCATGAGGGCACCTCTAGTTTCTTGGGGGAACCCTAATTCTGCCCTGGAATTTCCTGGAGGTACCCCTAGCTCCAGGGCGGAACCCTAATCCCATACCTGAAGTCTCTAGGAGTACCCCTAGTTCCGGGGTGAAACCCTAATTCCACCCTGGAAGTCCATGAGGGCACCTCTAGTTTCTTGGGGGAACCCTAATTCTGCCCTGGAATTTCCTGGAGGTACCCCTAGCTCCAGGGCGGAACCCTAATCCCATACCTGAAGTCTCTAGGAGTACCCCTAGTTCCGGGGTGAAACCCTAATTCCACCCTGGAAGTCCATGAGGGCACCTCTAGTTTCTTGGGGGAACCCTAATTCTGCCCTGGAATTTCCTGGAGGTACCCCTAGCTCCAGGGCGGAACCCTAATCCCATACCTGAAGTCTCTAGGAGTACCCCTAGTTCCGGGGTGAAACCCTAATTCCACCCTGGAAGTCCATGAGGGCACCTCTAGTTTCTTGGGGGAACCCTAATTCTGCCCTGGAATTTCCTGGAGGTACCCCTAGCTCCAGGGCGGAACCCTAATCCCATACCTGAAGTCTCTAGGAGTACCCCTAGTTCCGGGGTGAAACCCTAATTCCACCCTGGAAGTCCATGAGGGCACCTCTAGTTTCTTGGGGGAACCCTAATTCTGCCCTGGAATTTCCTGGAGGTACCCCTAGCTCCAGGGCGGAACCCTAATCCCATACCTGAAGTCTCTAGGAGTACCCCTAGTTCCGGGGTGAAACCCTAATTCCACCCTGGAAGTCCATGAGGGCACCTCTAGTTTCTTGGGGGAACCCTAATTCTGCCCTGGAATTTCCTGGAGGTACCCCTAGCTCCAGGGCGGAACCCTAATCCCATACCTGAAGTCTCTAGGAGTACCCCTAGTTCCGGGGTGAAACCCTAATTCCACCCTGGAAGTCCATGAGGGCACCTCTAGTTTCTTGGGGGAACCCTAATTCTGCCCTGGAATTTCCTGGAGGTACCCCTAGCTCCAGGGCGGAACCCTAATCCCATACCTGAAGTCTCTAGGAGTACCCCTAGTTCCGGGGTGAAACCCTAATTCCACCCTGGAAGTCCATCAGGGCACCTCTAGTTTCTTGGGGGAACCCTAATTCTGCCCTGGAATTTCCTGGAGGTACCCCTAGCTCCAGGGCGGAACCCTAATCCCATACCTGAAGTCTCTAGGAGTACCCCTTGTTGCAAGGAGGAATCCTAATTCCACACCAAATGTCCTTGGGGGTACCCCTGGTTTCGGAGAGAAACCCTAATTGTACCCTGGAAGTCCCTGGGGGTACCCCTGGTTGCAGGGCGGAACCTGAATTCCACATGGGAAGTCCCTTTGGGTACTCCTAGTTTCAAGGTGGAACCCCAAGCACCTGACATTGTCCCATACAAAGTTCCTTGGACTCTGACAACACCCCATAGCATCTGCCAACAACCCTCCACAGCTTTGTGCAACGTGCTATGGCTTCGGACAAGGTCCCAATAACTTTGTGTAACCTTCCACAAACCTGCGAGTACCCCTAGTTCAAGGAAAAATAAACCCCCTAATTCCAGAGCAAACATCCCTCGGGGTACTCTTAGTTCTAAGGTGGAACCCAAATTCCACGCCAGAAGTCCCTAGGGGAACCCTTTGTGGCAGAACTGAACCCTAATTCCATACCAAGATTCACTGGGGGCACGCGAAGTTGCAGGGTGGAACTCTAATTCCATACCGAAAGTCCCTAGGGGTACCCCTGGTTTCAGTGTGGAACCCTAATTGCACCCTGGAGATCCCTGGGGGTACCCCTGGTTCGAGGGATGAACCCTAATTCCACACTGGAAATCCATGACGGTAGTTGTGGTGAGTCCTTTAGTCCTTGGCCACTTGGATTTATCTCTTCCTTCTTCACAGAACTAGAAGTGCTTGGCAGAACCCTAATTCTGCCCAGGAAGTTCCTGGGGGTACCCCTAATTCCAGGGCAGAAACTAAATTCCTCACTGGAAGTCCTTGGGGGTACCCCTAGTTCCGGGGTGAAACCCTAATTCCACCCTGCAAGTCCATCAGGGCACCTCTAGTTTCTTGGGGGAACCCTAATTCTGCCCTGGAATTTCCTGGTGGTACCCCTAGTTCCAGGGCGGAACCCTAATCCCATACCTGAAGTCTCTAGGAGTACCCCTAGTTCCGGGGTGAAACCCTAATTCCACCCTGGAAGTCCATGAGGGCACCTCTAGTTTCTTGGGGGAACCCTAATTCTGCCCTGGAATTTCCTGGAGGTACCCCTAGCTCCAGGGCGGAACCCTAATCCCATACCTGAAGTCCCTAGGAGTACCCCTCGTTGCAAGGAGGAATCCTAATTCCACACCAAATGTCCTTGGGGGTACCCCTGGTTTCGGAGAGAAACCCTCATTGTACCCTGGAAGTCCCTGGGGGTACCCCTGGTTGCAGGGCGGAACCTGAATTCCACATGGCAAGTCCCTTTGGGTACTCCTAGTTTCAAGGTGGAACCCCAAGCACCTGACATTGTCCCATACAAAGTTCCTTGGACTCTGACAACACCCCATAGCATCTGGCAACAACCCTCCACAGCTTTGTGCAACGTGCTATGGCTTCGGACAAGGTCCCAATAACTTTGTGTAACCTTCCACAAACCTGCGAGTACCCCTAGTTCAAGGAAAAATAAACCCCCTAATTCCAGAGCAAACACCCCTCGGGGTACTCTTAGTTCTAAGGTGGATCCCTAATTCCACGCCAGAAGTCCCTAGGGGAACCCTTTGTGGCAGAACTGAACCCTAATTCCATACCAAGATTCACTGGGGGCACGCGAAGTTGCAGGGTGCAACTCTAATTCCATACCGAAAGTCCCTAGGGGTACCCCTGGTTTCAGTGTGGAACCCTAATTGCACCCTGGAGATCCCTGGGGGTACCCCTGGTTCGAGGGATGAACCCTAATTCCACACTGGAAATCCATGACGGTAGATGTGGTGAGTCCTTTAGACCTTGGCCACTTGGATTTATCTCTTCCTTCTTCACAGAACTAGAAGTGCTTGGCAGAACCCTAATTCTGCCCTGGAAGTTCCTGGGGGTACCCCTAATTCCAGGGCAGAATCTAAATCCCTCACTGGAAGTCCTTGGGGGTACCCCTAGTTCCGGGGTGAAACCCTAATTCCACCCTGGAAGTCCATGAGGGCACCTCTAGTTTCTTGGGGGAACCCTAATTCTGCCCTGGAATTTCCTGGAGGTACCCCTAGTTCCAGGGCGGAACCCTAATCCCATACCTGAAGTCTCTAGGAGTACCCCTAGTTCCGGGGTGAAACCCTAATTCCACCCTGGAAGTCCATGAGGGCACCTCTAGTTTCTTGGGGGAACCCTAATTCTGCCCTGGAATTTCCTGGAGGTACCCCTAGCTCCAGGGCGGAACCCTAATCCCATACCTGAAGTCTCTAGGAGTACCCCTAGTTCCGGGGTGAAACCCTAATTCCACCCTGGAAGTCCATGAGGGCACCTCTAGTTTCTTGGGGGAACCCTAATTCTGCCCTGGAATTTCCTGGAGGTACCCCTAGCTCCAGGGCGGAACCCTAATCCCATACCTGAAGTCTCTAGGAGTACCCCTAGTTCCGGGGTGAAACCCTAATTCCACCCTGGAAGTCCATGAGGGCACCTCTAGTTTCTTGGGGGAACCCTAATTCTGCCCTGGAATTTCCTGGAGGTACCCCTAGCTCCAGGGCGGAACCCTAATCCCATACCTGAAGTCTCTAGGAGTACCCCTAGTTCCGGGGTGAAACCCTAATTCCACCCTGGAAGTCCATGAGGGCACCTCTAGTTTCTTGGGGGAACCCTAATTCTGCCCTGGAATTTCCTGGAGGTACCCCTAGCTCCAGGGCGGAACCCTAATCCCATACCTGAAGTCTCTAGGAGTACCCCTAGTTCCGGGGTGAAACCCTAATTCCACCCTGGAAGTCCATGAGGGCACCTCTAGTTTCTTGGGGGAACCCTAATTCTGCCCTGGAATTTCCTGGTGGTACCCCTAGCTCCAGGGCGGAACCCTAATCCCATACCTGAAGTCTCTAGGAGTACCCCTAGTTCCGGGGTGAAACCCTAATTCCACCCTGGAAGTCCATGAGGGCACCTCTAGTTTCTTGGGGGAACCCTAATTCTGCCCTGGAATTTCCTGGAGGTACCCCTAGCTCCAGGGCGGAACCCTAATCCCATACCTGAAGTCTCTAGGAGTACCCCTAGTTCCGGGGTGAAACCCTAATTCCACCCTGGAAGTCCATGAGGGCACCTCTAGTTTCTTGGGGGAACCCTAATTCTGCCCTGGAATTTCCTGGAGGTACCCCTAGCTCCAGGGCGGAACCCTAATCCCATACCTGAAGTCTCTAGGAGTACCCCTAGTTCCGGGGTGAAACCCTAATTCCACCCTGGAAGTCCATGAGGGCACCTCTAGTTTCTTGGGGGAACCCTAATTCTGCCCTGGAATTTCCTGGAGGTACCCCTAGCTCCAGGGCGGAACCCTAATCCCATACCTGAAGTCTCTAGGAGTACCCCTAGTTCCGGGGTGAAACCCTAATTCCACCCTGGAAGTCCATGAGGGCACCTCTAGTTTCTTGGGGGAACCCTAATTCTGCCCTGGAATTTCCTGGAGGTACCCCTAGCTCCAGGGCGGAACCCTAATCCCATACCTGAAGTCTCTAGGAGTACCCCTAGTTCCGGGGTGAAACCCTAATTCCACCCTGGAAGTCCATGAGGGCACCTCTAGTTTCTTGGGGGAACCCTAATTCTGCCCTGGAATTTCCTGGAGGTACCCCTAGCTCCAGGGCGGAACCCTAATCCCATACCTGAAGTCTCTAGGAGTACCCCTAGTTCCGGGGTGAAACCCTAATTCCACCCTGGAAGTCCATGAGGGCACCTCTAGTTTCTTGGGGGAACCCTAATTCTGCCCTGGAATTTCCTGGAGGTACCCCTAGCTCCAGGGCGGAACCCTAATCCCATACCTGAAGTCTCTAGGAGTACCCCTTGTTGCAAGGAGGAATCCTAATTCCACACCAAATGTCCTTGGGGGTACCCCTGGTTTCGGAGAGAAACCCTAATTGTACCCTGGAAGTCCCTGGGGGTACCCCTGGTTGCAGGGCGGAACCTGAATTCCACATGGCAAGTCCCTTTGGGTACTCCTAGTTTCAAGGTGGAACCCCAAGCACCTGACATTGTCCCATACAAAGTTCCTTGGACTCTGACAACACCCCATAGCATCTGGCAACAACCCTCCACAGCTTTGTGCAACGTGCTATGGCTTCGGACAAGGTCCCAATAACTTTGTGTAACCTTCCACAAACCTGCGAGTACCCCTAGTTCAAGGAAAAATAAACCCCCTAATTCCAGAGCAAACATCCCTCGGGGTACTCTTAGTTCTAAGGTGGAACCCTAATTCCACGCCAGAAGTCCCTAGGGGAACCCTTTGTGGCAGAACTGAACCCTAATTCCATACCAAGATTCACTGGGGGCACGCGAAGTTGCAGGGTGGAACTCTAATTCCATACCGAAAGTCCCTAGGGGTACCCCTGGTTTCAGTGTGGAACCCTAATTGCACCCTGGAGATCCCTGGGGGTACCCCTGGTTCGAGGGATGAACCCTAATTCCACACTGGAAATCCATGACGGTAGATGTGGTGAGTCCTTTAGACCTTGGCCACTTGGATTTATCTCTTCCTTCTTCACAGAACTAGAAGTGCTTGGCAGAACCCTAATTCTGCCCAGGAAGTTCCTGGGGGTACCCCTAATTCCAGGGCAGAAACTAAATTCCTCACTGGAAGTCCTTGGGGGTACCCCTAGTTCCGGGGTGAAACCCTAATTCCACCCTGGAAGTCCATGAGGGCACCTCTAGTTTCTTGGGGGAACCCTAATTCTGCCCTGGAATTTCCTGGAGGTACCCCTAGCTCCAGGGCGGAACCCTAATCCCATACCTGAAGTCTCTAGGAGTACCCCTAGTTCCGGGGTGAAACCCTAATTCCACCCTGGAAGTCCATGAGGGCACCTCTAGTTTCTTGGGGGAACCCTAATTCTGCCCTGGAATTTCCTGGAGGTACCCCTAGCTCCAGGGCGGAACCCTAATCCCATACCTGAAGTCTCTAGGAGTACCCCTAGTTCCGGGGTGAAACCCTAATTCCACCCTGGAAGTCCATGAGGGCACCTCTAGTTTCTTGGGGGAACCCTAATTCTGCCCTGGAATTTCCTGGAGGTACCCCTAGCTCCAGGGCGGAACCCTAATCCCATACCTGAAGTCTCTAGGAGTACCCCTAGTTCCGGGGTGAAACCCTAATTCCACCCTGGAAGTCCATGAGGGCACCTCTAGTTTCTTGGGGGAACCCTAATTCTGCCCTGGAATTTCCTGGAGGTACCCCTAGCTCCAGGGCGGAACCCTAATCCCATACCTGAAGTCTCTAGGAGTACCCCTAGTTCCGGGGTGAAACCCTAATTCCACCCTGGAAGTCCATGAGGGCACCTCTAGTTTCTTGGGGGAACCCTAATTCTGCCCTGGAATTTCCTGGAGGTACCCCTAGCTCCAGGGCGGAACCCTAATCCCATACCTGAAGTCTCTAGGAGTACCCCTTGTTGCAAGGAGGAATTCTAATTCCACACCAAATGTCCTTGGGGGTACCCCTGGTTTCGGAGAGAAACCCTAATTGTACCCTGGAAATCCCTGGGGGTACCCCTGGTTGCAGGGCGGAACCTGAATTCCACATGGCAAGTCCCTTTGGGTACTCCTAGTTTCAAGGTGGAACCCCAAGCACCTGACATTGTCCCATACAAAGTTCCTTGGACTCTGACAACACCCCATAGCATCTGCCAACAACCCTCCACAGCTTTGTGCAACGTGCTATGGCTTCGGACAAGGTCCCAATAACTTTGTGTAACCTTCCACAAACCTGCGAGTACCCCTAGTTCAAGGAAAAATAAACCCCCTAATTCCAGAGCAAACATCCCTCGGGGTACTCTTAGTTCTAAGGTGGAACCCAAATTCCACGCCAGAAGTCCCTAGGGGAACCCTTTGTGGCAGAACTGAACCCTAATTCCATACCAAGATTCACTGGGGGCACGCGAAGTTGCAGGGTGGAACTCTAATTCCATACCGAAAGTCCCTAGGGGTACCCCTGGTTTCAGTGTGGAACCCTAATTGCACCCTGGAGATCCCTGGGGGTACCCCTGGTTCGAGGGATGAACCCTAATTCCACACTGGAAATCCATGACGGTAGATGTGGTGAGTCCTTTAGACCTTGGCCACTTGGATTTATCTCTTCCTTCTTCACAGAACTAGAAGTGCTTGGCAGAACCCTAATTCTGCCCAGGAAGTTCCTGGGGGTACCCCTAATTCCAGGGCAGAAACTAAATTCCTCACTGGAAGTCCTTGGGGGTACCCCTAGTTCCGGGGTGAAACCCTAATTCCACCCTGGAAGTCCATGAGGGCACCTCTAGTTTCTTGGGGGAACCCTAATTCTGCCCTGGAATTTCCTGGAGGTACCCCTAGCTCCAGGGCGGAACCCTAATCCCATACCTGAAGTCTCTAGGAGTACCCCTAGTTCCGGGGTGAAACCCTAATTCCACCCTGGAAGTCCATGAGGGCACCTCTAGTTTCTTGGGGGAACCCTAATTCTGCCCTGGAATTTCCTGGAGGTACCCCTAGCTCCAGGGCGGAACCCTAATCCCATACCTGAAGTCTCTAGGAGTACCCCTAGTTCCGGGGTGAAACCCTAATTCCACCCTGGAAGTCCATGAGGGCACCTCTAGTTTCTTGGGGGAACCCTAATTCTGCCCTGGAATTTCCTGGTGGTACCCCTAGCTCCAGGGCGGAACCCTAATCCCATACCTGAAGTCTCTAGGAGTACCCCTAGTTCCGGGGTGAAACCCTAATTTCACCCTGGAAGTCCATGAGGGCACCTCTAGTTTCTTGGGGGAACCCTAATTCTGCCCTGGAATTTCCAGGTGGTACCCCTAGCTCCAGGGCGGAACCCTAATCCCATACCTGAAGTCTCTAGGAGTACCCCTAGTTCCGGGGTGAAACCCTAATTCCACCCTGCAAGTCCATGAGGGCACCTCTAGTTTCTTGGGGGAACCCTAATTCTGCCCTGGAATTTCCTGGAGGTACCCCTAGCTCCAGGGCGGAACCCTAATCCCATACCTGAAGTCTCTAGGAGTACCCCTAGTTCCGGGGTGAAACCCTAATTCCACCCTGGAAGTCCATGAGGGCACCTCTAGTTTCTTGGGGGAACCCTAATTCTGCCCTGGAATTTCCTGGTGGTACCCCTAGTTCCAGGGCGGAACCCTAATCCCATACCTGAAGTCTCTAGGAGTACCCCTAGTTCCGGGGTGAAACCCTAATTCCACCCTGGAAGTCCATGAGGGCACCTCTAGTTTCTTGGGGGAACCCTAATTCTGCCCTGGAATTTCCTGGAGGTACCTCTAGCTCCAGGGCGGAACCCTAATCCCATACCTGAAGTCTCTAGGAGTACCCCTCGTTGCAAGGAGGAATCCTAATTCCACACCAAATGTCCTTGGGGGTACCCCTGGTTTCGGAGAGAAACCCTCATTGTACCCTGGAAGTCCCTGGGGGTACCCCTGGTTGCAGGGCGGAACCTGAATTCCACATGGCAAGTCCCTTTGGGTACTCCTAGTTTCAAGGTGGAACCCCAAGCACCTGACATTGTCCCATACAAAGTTCCTTGGACTCTGACAACACCCCAGAGCATCTGGCAACAACCCTCCACAGCTTTGTGCAACATGCTATGGCTTCGGACAAGGTCCCAATAACTTTGTGTAACCTTCCACAGCATCTGGCGGCACCACACCCCATCTGGACAAGGTTGAAAGGCAGAAAGTGGCTCTCGGACACTGTGAAACTCAAGAAGATGTCCCAGCAATGTACAAGTGTCCTCAGGGCACCAAATAGAGGCATCTGACATGGCAGAGGGGAAGGGCAGAGAGCTCTGGGGCACAGAGAAAGCCTGAGGAAGGAATTGTCTGTGAAGAAGAAAGAGAGAAATCCAAGTGACCAAGGACTAAAGGACTCACCACAGCTCCTGAAGCCAGCAAAAGACCTGTGCTGCTCCAAAGCTTCTCTCTCTGCCTCTTCCTCCTGGCATCATGTGCTGGTGGTGGGCTCTTTCAGGGATGGATCCTTCCTCACTGCTGAGAGCAGCTATTCCTGGCTGGAGACAGCTGCCTGTGGAAGCCCCTTCCTTCCCCTGCTCAGCAGGGAAAGACCTGTTCAGGCAGCCCCAGCCTCACAAGTCCCACCTGGGGCTGCTCCAGCCCATCCCCACTCCAGCCTTTGTCAACTCTTGGCTCAGCCCCATCATCAGCTCACGAGTCCCACCTGGGGCTGCCCCAACCCACTGCTGGAGCCAGTCAGGATTGGGGAACCATCAACCCAGCCTCACAGAAGCCCAAAGGCAGCAGAACCAAAGGAAAAAGAGAAGAAATGTGGGACAAGGAGACAAAAAATGAGAAGGTGCAAACGAGAGATGGTTGCAAACAGAGACCCTGGTTCCACACCAAAAGTCCTTGGGAGTACCCCTGGTTTCGGTGTGGAACCCTAATTGTAGCCTGGAAGTCCCTGCGAGTACCCCTAGTTCAAGGAAAAATAACCCCCTAATTCCAGAGCAAACATCCCTCGGGGTACTCTTAGTTCTAAGGTGGATCCCTAATTCCACGCCAGAAGTCCCTAGGGGAACACTTTGTGGCAGAACTGAACCCTAATTCCATACCAAGATTCACTGGGGGCACCCGAAGTTGCAGGGTGCAACTCTAAATCCATACCGAAAGTCCCTAGGGGTACCCCTGGTTTCAGTGTGGAACCCTAATTGCACCCTGGAGATCCCTGGGGGTACCCCTGGTTCGAGGGATGAACCCTAATTCCACACTGGAACTCCATGACGGTAGATGTGGTGAGTCCTTTAGACCTTGGCCACTTGGATTTATCTCTTCCTTCTTCACAGAACTAGAAGTGCTTGGCAGAACCCTAATTCTGCCCAGGAAGTTCCTGGGGGTACCCCTAATTCCAGGGCAGAAACTAAATTCCTCACTGGAAGTCCTTGGGGGTACCCCTAGTTCCGGGGTGAAACCCTAATTCCACCCTGGAAGTCCATGAGGGCACCTCTAGTTTCTTGGGGGAACCCTAATTCTGCCCTGGAATTTCCTGGAGGTACCCCTAGCTCCAGGGCGGAACCCTAATCCCATACCTGAAGTCTCTAGGAGTACCCCTAGTTCCGGGGTGAAACCCTAATTCCACCCTGGAAGTCCATGAGGGCACCTCTAGTTTCTTGGGGGAACCCTAATTCTGCCCTGGAATTTCCTGGAGGTACCCCAAGCTCCAGGGCGGAACCCTAATCCCATACCTGAAGTCTCTAGGAGTACCCCTAGTTCCGGGGTGAAACCCTAATTCCACCCTGGAAGTCCATGAGGGCACCTCTAGTTTCTTGGGGGAACCCTAATTCTGCCCTGGAATTTCCTGGAGGTACCCCTAGCTCCAGGGCGGAACCCTAATCCCATACCTGAAGTCTCTAGGAGTACCCCTAGTTCCGGGGTGAAACCCTAATTCCACCCTGGAAGTCCATGAGGGCACCTCTAGTTTCTTGGGGGAACCCTAATTCTGCCCTGGAATTTCCTGGAGGTACCCCTAGCTCCAGGGCGGAACCCTAATCCCATACCTGAAGTCTCTAGGAGTACCCCTAGTTCCGGGGTGAAACCCTAATTCCACCCTGGAAGTCCATGAGGGCACCTCTAGTTTCTTGGGGGAACCCTAATTCTGCCCTGGAATTTCCTGGAGGTACCCCTAGCTCCAGGGCGGAACCCTAATCCCATACCTGAAGTCTCTAGGAGTACCCCTTGTTGCAAGGAGGAATCCTAATTCCACACCAAATGTCCTTGGGGGTACCCCTGGTTTCGGAGAGAAACCCTAATTGTACCCTGGAAGTCCCTGGGGGTACCCCTGGTTGCAGGGCGGAACCTGAATTCCACATGGGAAGTCCCTTTGGGTACTCCTAGTTTCAAGGTGGAACCCCAAGCACCTGACATTGTCCCATACAAAGTTCCTTGGACTCTGACAACACCCCATAGCATCTGGCAACAACCCTCCACAGCTTTGTGCAACGTGCTATGGCTTCGGACAAGGTCCCAATAACTTTGTGTAACCTTCCACAAACCTGCGAGTACCCCTAGTTCAAGGAAAAATAAACCCCCTAATTCCAGAGCAAACACCCCTCGGGGTACTCTTAGTTCTAAGGTGGAACCCTAATTCCACGCCAGAAGTCCCTAGGGGAACCCTTTGTGGCAGAACTGAACCCTAATTCCATACCAAGATTCACTGGGGGCACGCGAAGTTGCAGGGTGCAACTCTAATTCCATACCGAAAGTCCCTAGGGGTACCCCTGGTTTCAGTGTGGAACCCTAATTGCACCCTGGAGATCCCTGGGGGTACCCCTGGTTCGAGGGATGAACCCTAATTCCACACTGGAAATCCATGACGGTAGATGTGGTGAGTCCTTTAGTCCTTGGCCACTTGGATTTATCTCTTCCTTCTTCACAGAACTAGAAGTGCTTGGCAGAACCCTAATTCTGCCCAGGAAGTTCCTGGGGGTACCCCTAATTCCAGGGCAGAAACTAAATTCCTCACTGGAAGTCCTTGGGGGTACCCCTAGTTCCGGGGTGAAACCCTAATTCCACCCTGGAAGTCCATGAGGGCAACTCTAGTTTCTTGGGGGAACCCTAATTCTGCCCTGGAATTTCCTGGAGGTACCCCTAGCTCCAGGGCGGAACCCTAATCCCATACCTGAAGTCTCTAGGAGTACCCCTAGTTCCGGGGTGAAACCCTAATTTCACCCTGGAAGTCCATGAGGGCACCTCTAGTTTCTTGGGGGAACCCTAATTCTGCCCTGGAATTTCCTGGTGGTACCCCTAGCTCCAGGGCGGAACCCTAATCCCATACCTGAAGTCTCTAGGAGTACCCCTAGTTCCGGGGTGAAACCCTAATTCCACCCTGGAAGTCCATGAGGGCACCTCTAGTTTCTTGGGGGAACCGTAATTCTGCCCTGGAATTTCCTGGAGGTACCCCTAGCTCCAGGGCGGAACCCTAATCCCATAACTGAAGTCTCTAGGAGTACCCCTTGTTCCGGGGTGAAACCCTAATTCCACCCTGGAAGTCCATGAGGGCACCTCTAGTTTCTTGGGGGAACCCTAATTCTGCCCTGGAATTTCCAGGAGGTACCCCTAGCTCCAGGGCGGAACCCTAATCCCATACCTGAAGTCTCTAGGAGTACCCCTCGTTGCAAGGAGGAATCCTAATTCCACACCAAATGTCCTTGGGGGTACCCCTGGTTTCGGAGAGAAACCCTCATTGTACCCTGGAAGTCCCTGGGGGTACCCCTGGTTGCAGGGCGGAACCTGAATTCCACATGGCAAGTCCCTTTGGGTACTCCTAGTTTCAAGGTGGAACCCCAAGCACCTGACATTGTCCCATACAAAGTTCCTTGGACTCTGACAACACCCCATAGCATCTGGCAACAACCCTCCACAGCTTTGTGCAACGTGCTATGGCTTCGGACAAGGTCCCAATAACTTTGTGTAACCTTCCACAAACCTGCGAGTACCCCTAGTTCAAGGAAAAATAAACCCCCTAATTCCAGAGCAAACACCCCTCGGGGTACTCTTAGTTCTAAGGTGGAACCCAAATTCCACGCCAGAAGTCCCTAGGGGAACCCTTTGTGGCAGAACTGAACCCTAATTCCATACCAAGATTCACTGGGGGCACGCGAAGTTGCAGGGTGCAACTCTAATTCCATACCGAAAGTCCCTAGGGGTACCCCTGGTTTCAGTGTGGAACCCTAATTGCACCCTGGAGATCCCTGGGGGTACCCCTGGTTCGAGGGATGAACCCTAATTCCACACTGGAAATCTATGACGGTAGATGTGGTGAGTCCTTTAGACCTTGGCCACTTGGATTTATCTCTTCCTTCTTCACAGAACTAGAAGTGCTTGGCAGAACCCTAATTCTGCCCAGGAAGTTCCTGGGGGTACCCCTAATTCCAGGGCAGAAACTAAATTCCTCACTGGAAGTCCTTGGGGGTACCCCTAGTTCCGGGGTGAAACCCTAATTCCACCCTGGAAGTCCATGAGGGCAACTCTAGTTTCTTGGGGGAACCCTAATTCTGCCCTGGAATTTCCTGGAGGTACCCCTAGCTCCAGGGCGGAACCCTAATCCCATACCTGAAGTCTCTAGGAGTACCCCTAGTTCCGGGGTGAAACCCTAATTTCACCCTGGAAGTCCATGAGGGCACCTCTAGTTTCTTGGGGGAACCCTAATTCTGCCCTGGAATTTCCAGGAGGTACCCCTAGCTCCAGGGCGGAACCCTAATCCCATACCTGAAGTCTCTAGGAGTACCCCTAGTTCCGGGGTGAAACCCTAATTCCACCCTGGAAGTCCATGAGGGCACCTCTAGTTTCTTGGGGGAACCGTAATTCTGCCCTGGAATTTCCTGGAGGTACCCCTAGCTCCAGGGCGGAACCCTAATCCCATAACTGAAGTCTCTAGGAGTACCCCTTGTTCCGGGGTGAAACCCTAATTCCACCCTGGAAGTCCATGAGGGCACCTCTAGTTTCTTGGGGGAACCCTAATTCTGCCCTGGAATTTCCTGGTGGTACCCCTAGCTCCAGGGCGGAACCCTAATCCCATACCTGAAGTCTCTAGGAGTACCCCTCGTTGCAAGGAGGAATCCTAATTCCACACCAAATGTCCTTGGGGGTACCCCTGGTTTCGGAGAGAAACCCTCATTGTACCCTGGAAGTCCCTGGGGGTACCCCTGGTTGCAGGGCGGAACCTGAATTCCACATGGCAAGTCCCTTTGGGTACTCCTAGTTTCAAGGTGGAACCCCAAGCACCTGACATTGTCCCATACAAAGTTCCTTGGACTCTGACAACACCCCATAGCATCTGGCAACAACCCTCCACAGCTTTGTGCAACGTGCTATGGCTTCGGACAAGGTCCCAATAACTTTGTGTAACCTTACACAAACCTGCGAGTACCCCTAGTTCAAGGAAAAATAAACCCCCTAATTCCAGAGCAAACACCCCTCGGGGTACTCTTAGTTCTAAGGTGGAACCCTAATTCCACGCCAGAAGTCCCTAGGGGAACCCTTTGTGGCAGAACTGAACCCTAATTCCATACCAAGATTCACTGGGGGCACCCGAAGTTGCAGGGTGCAACTCTAATTCCATACCGAAAGTCCCTAGGGGTACCCCTGGTTTCAGTGTGGAACCCTAATTGCACCCTGGAGATCCCTGGGGGTACCCCTGGTTCGAGGGATGAACCCTAATTCCACACTGGAAATCCATGACGGTAGATGTGGTGAGTCCTTTAGTCCTTGGCCACTTGGATTTATCTCTTCCTTCTTCACAGAACTAGAAGTGCTTGGCAGAACCCTAATTCTGCCCAGGAAGTTCCTGGGGGTACCCCTAATTCCAGGGCAGAAACTAAATTCCTCACTGGAAGTCCTTGGGGGTACCCCTAGTTCCGGGGTGAAACCCTAATTCCACCCTGGAAGTCCATGAGGGCAACTCTAGTTTCTTGGGGGAACCCTAATTCTGCCCTGGAATTTCCTGGAGGTACCCCTAGCTCCAGGGCGGAACCCTAATCCCATACCTGAAGTCTCTAGGAGTACCCCTAGTTCCGGGGTGAAACCCTAATTTCACCCTGGAAGTCCATGAGGGCACCTCTAGTTTCTTGGGGGAACCCTAATTCTGCCCAGGAATTTCCTGGAGGTACCCCTAGCTCCAGGGCGGAAACCTAATCCCATACCTGAAGTCTCTGGAGGTACCCCTAGTTCCGGGGTGAAACCCTAATTCCACCCTGGAAGTCCATGAGGGCACCTCTAGTTTCTTGGGGGAACCGTAATTCTGCCCTGGAATTTCCTGGAGGTACCCCTAGCTCCAGGGCGGAACCCTAATCCCATAACTGAAGTCTCTAGGAGTACCCCTTGTTCCGGGGTGAAACCCTAATTCCACCCTGGAAGTCCATGAGGGCACCTCTAGTTTCTTGGGGGAACCCTAATTCTGCCCTGGAATTTCCAGGAGGTACCCCTAGCTCCAGGGCGGAACCCTAATCCCATACCTGAAGTCTCTAGGAGTACCCCTAGTTCCGGGGTGAAACCCTAATTCCACCCTGGAAGTCCATCAGGGCACCTCTAGTTTCTTGGGGGAACCCTAATTCTGCCCTGGAATTTCCAGGTGGTACCCCTAGCTCCAGGGCAGAACCCTAATCCCATACCTGAAGTCTCTAGGAGTACCCCTTGTTGCAAGGAGGAATTCTAATTCCACACCAAATGTCCTTGGGGGTACCCCTGGTTTCGGAGAGAAACCCTCATTGTACCCTGGAAGTCCCTGGGGGTACCCCTGGTTGCAGGGCGGAACCTGAATTCCACATGGCAAGTCCCTTTGGGTACTCCTAGTTTCAAGGTGGAACCCCAAGCACCTGACATTGTCCCATACAAAGTTCCTTGGACTCTGACAACACCCCATAGCATCTGCCAACAACCCTCCACAGCTTTGTGCAACGTGCTATGGCTTCGGACAAGGTCCCAATAACTTTGTGTAACCTTCCACAAACCTGCGAGTACCCCTAGTTCAAGGAAAAATAAACCCCCTAATTCCAGAGCAAACATCCCTCGGGGTACTCTTAGTTCTAAGGTGGAACCCTAATTCCACGCCAGAAGTCCCTAGGGGAACCCTTTGTGGCAGAACTGAACCCTAATTCCATACCAAGATTCACTGGGGGCACCCGAAGTTGCAGGGTGGAACTCTAATTCCATACCGAAAGTCCCTAGGGGTACCCCTGGTTTCAGTGTGGAACCCTAATTGCACCCTGGAGATCCCTGGGGGTACCCCTGGTTCGAGGGATGAACCCTAATTCCACACTGGAAATCCATGACGGTAGATGTGGTGAGTCCTTTAGACCTTGGCCACTTGGATTTATCTCTTCCTTCTTCACAGAACTAGAAGTGCTTGGCAGAACCCTAATTCTGCCCAGGAAGTTCCTGGGGGTACCCCTAATTCCAGGGCAGAAACTAAATTCCTCACTGGAAGTCCTTGGGGGTACCCCTAGTTCCGGGGTGAAACCCTAATTCCACCCTGGAAGTCCATGAGGGCACCTCTAGTTTCTTGGGGGAACCCTAATTCTGCCCTGGAATTTCCTGGTGGTACCCCTAGCTCCAGGGCGGAACCCTAATCCCATACCTGAAGTCTCTAGGAGTACCCCTAGTTCCGGGGTGAAACCCTAATTCCACCCTGGAAGTCCATGAGGGCACCTCTAGTTTCTTGGGGGAACCCTAATTCTGCCCTGGAATTTCCAGGAGGTACCCCTAGCTCCAGGGCGGAACCCTAATCCCATACCTGAAGTCTCTAGGAGTACCCCTAGTTCCGGGGTGAAACCCTAATTCCACCCTGCAAGTCCATCAGGGCACCTCTAGTTTCTTGGGGGAACCCTAATTCTGCCCTGGAATTTCCTGGAGGTACCCCTAGCTCCAGGGCGGAACCCTAATCCCATACCTGAAGTCTCTAGGAGTACCCCTAGTTCCGGGGTGAAACCCTAATTCCACCCTGGAAGTCCATGAGGGCACCTCTAGTTTCTTGGGGGAACCCTAATTCTGCCCTGGAATTTCCTGGTGGTACCCCTAGTTCCAGGGCGGAACCCTAATCCCATACCTGAAGTCTCTAGGAGTACCCCTAGTTCCGGGGTGAAACCCTAATTCCACCCTGGAAGTCCATCAGGGCACCTCTACTTTCTTGGGGGAACCCTAATTCTGCCCTGGAATTTCCTGGAGGTACCTCTAGCTCCAGGGCGGAACCCTAATCCCATACCTGAAGTCTCTAGGAGTACCCCTCGTTGCAAGGAGGAATCCTAATTCCACACCAAATGTCCTTGGGGGTACCCCTGGTTTCGGAGAGAAACCCTCATTGTACCCTGGAAGTCCCTGGGGGTACCCCTGGTTGCAGGGCGGAACCTGAATTCCACATGGCAAGTCCCTTTGGGTACTCCTCGTTTCAAGGTGGAACCCCAAGCACCTGACATTGTCCCATACAAAGTTCCTTGGACTCTGACAACACCCCAGAGCATCTGGCAACAACCCTCCACAGCTTTGTGCAACATGCTATGGCTTCGGACAAGGTCCCAATAACTTTGTGTAACCTTCCACAGCATCTGGCGGCACCACACCCCATCTGGACAAGGTTGAAAGGCAGAAAGTGGCTCTCGGACACTGTGAAACTCAAGAAGATGTCCCAGCAATGTACAAGTGTCCTCAGGGCACCAAATAGAGGCATCTGACATGGCAGAGGGGAAGGGAAGAGAGCTCTGGGGCACAGAGAAAGCCTGAGGAAGGAATTGTCTGTGAAGAAGAAAGAGAGAAATCCAAGTGACCAAGGACTAAAGGACTCACCACAGCTCCTGAAGCCAGCAAAAGACCTGTGCTGCTCCAAAGCTTCTCTCTCTGCCTCTTCCTCCTGGCATCATGTGCTGGTGGTGGGCTCTTTCAGGGATGGATCCTTCCTCACTGCTGAGAGCAGCTATTCCTGGCTGGAGACAGCTGCCTGTGGAAGCCCCTTCCTTCCCCTGCTCAGCAGGGAAAGACCTGTTCAGGCAGCCCCAGCCTCACAAGTCCCACCTGGGGCTGCTCCAGCCCATCCCCACTCCAGCCTTTGTCAACTCTTGGCTCAGCCCCATCATCAGCTCACGAGTCCCACCTGGGGCTGCCCCAACCCACTGCTGGAGCCAGTCAGGATTGGGGAACCATCAACCCAGCCTCACAGAAGCCCAAAGGCAGCAGAACCAAAGGAAAAAGAGAGAAGAGGAAAGCAGGAGGAAAGACAGAGGGACAAAGAGAAGAAATGTGGGACAAGGAGACAAAAAATGAGAAGGTGCAAACGAGAGATGGTTGCAAACAGAGACCCTGGTTCCACACCAAAAGTCCTTGGGAGTACCCCTGGTTTCGGTGTGGAACCCTAATTGTAGCCTGGAAGTCCCTGCGAGTACCCCTAGTTCAAGGAAAAATAAACCCCCTAATTCCAGAGCAAACATCCCCCGGGGTACTCTTAGTTATAAGGTGGATCCATAATTCCACGCCAGAAGTCCCTAGGGGAACACTTTGTGGCAGAACTGAACCCTAATTCCATACCAAGATTCACTGGGGGCACCCGAAGTTGCAGGGTGCAACTCTAAATCCATACCGAAAGTCCCTAGGGGTACCCCTGGTTTCAGTGTAGAACCCTAATTGCACCCTGGAGATCCCTGGGGGTACCCCTGGTTCGAGGGATGAACCCTAATTCCACACTGGAACTCCATGACGGTAGATGTGGTGAGTCCTTTAGACCTTGGCCACTTGGATTTATCTCTTCCTTCTTCACAGAACTAGAAGTGCTTGGCAGAACACTAATTCTGCCCAGGAAGTTCCTGGGGGAACCCCTAATTCCAGGGAAGAATCTAAATCCCTCACTGGAAGTCCTTGGGGGTACCCCTAGTTCCGGGGTGAAACCCTAATTCCACCCTGGAAGTCCATGAGGGCACCTCTAGTTTCTTGGGGGAACCCTAATTCTGCCCTGGAATTTCCTGGAGGTACCCGTAGCTCCAGGGTGGAACCCTAATCCCATACCTGAAGTCTCTAGGAGTACCCCTAGTTCCGGGGTGAAACCCTAATTCCACCCTGGAAGTCCATGAGGGCACCTCTAGTTTCTTGGGGGAACCCTAATTCTGCCCTGGAATTTCCAGGAGGTACCCCTAGTTCCAGGGCGGAACCCTAATCCCATACCTGAAGTCTCTAGGAGTACCCCTAGTTCCGGGGTGAAACCCTAATTCCACCCTGGAAGTCCATGAGGGCACCTCTAGTTTCTTGGGGGAACCCTAATTCTGCCCTGGAATTTCCTGGAGGTACCCCTAGCTCCAGGGCGGAACCCTAATCCCATACCTGAAGTCTCTAGGAGTACCCCTAGTTCCGGGGTGAAACCCTAATTCCACCCTGGAAGTCCATGAGGGCACCTCTAGTTTCTTGGGGGAACCCTAATTCTGCCCTGGAATTTCCTGGAGGTACCCCTAGCTCCAGGGCGGAACCCTAATCCCATACCTGAAGTCTCTAGGAGTACCCCTTGTTGCAAGGAGGAATCCTAATTCCACACCAAATGTCCTTGGGGGTACCCCTGGTTTCGGAGAGAAACCCTCATTGTACCCTGGAAGTCCCTGGGGGTACCCCTGGTTGCAGGGCGGAACCTGAATTCCACATGGCAAGTCCCTTTGGGTACTCCTAGTTTCAAGGTGGAACCCAAAGCACCTGACATTGTCCCATACAAAGTTCCTTGGACTCTGACAACACCCCATAGCATCTGGCAACAACCCTCCACAGCTTTGTGCAACGTGCTATGGCTTCGGACAAGGTCCCAATAACTTTGTGTAACCTTCCACAAACCTGCGAGTACCCCTAGTTCAAGGAAAAATAAACCCCCTAATTCCAGAGCAAACATCCCTCGGGGTACTCTTAGTTCTAAGGTGGAACCCAAATTCCACGCCAGAAGTCCCTAGGGGAACCCTTTGTGGCAGAACTGAACCCTAATTCCATACCAAGATTCACTGGGGGCACGCGAAGTTGCAGGGTGCAACTCTAATTCCATACCGAAAGTCCCTAGGGGTACCCCTGGTTTCAGTGTGGAACCCTAATTGCACCCTGGAGATCCCTGGGGGTACCCCTGGTTCGAGGGATGAACCCTAATTCCACACTGGAAATCCATGACGGTAGATGTGGTGAGTCCTTTAGACCTTGGCCACTTGGATTTATCTCTTCCTTCTTCACAGAACTAGAAGTGCTTGGCAGAACCCTAATTCTGCCCAGGAAGTTCCTGGGGGTACCCCTAATTCCAGGGCAGAAACTAAATTCCTCACTGGAAGTCCTTGGGGGTACCCCTAGTTCCGGGGTGAAACCCTAATTCCACCCTGGAAGTCCATGAGGGCACCTCTAGTTTCTTGGGGGAACCCTAATTCTGCCCTGGAATTTCCTGGAGGTACCCCTAGCTCCAGGGCGGAACCCTAATCCCATACCTGAAGTCTCTAGGAGTACCCCTAGTTCCGGGGTGAAACCCTAATTCCACCCTGGAAGTCCATGAGGGCACCTCTAGTTTCTTGGGGGAACCATAATTCTGCCCTGGAATTTCCTGGAGGTACCCCAAGCTCCAGGGCGGAACCCTAATCCCATACCTGAAGTCTCTAGGAGTACCCCTAGTTCCGGGGTGAAACCCTAATTCCACCCTGGAAGTCCATGAGGGCACCTCTAGTTTCTTGGGGGAACCCTAATTCTGCCCTGGAATTTCCTGGAGGTACCCCTAGCTCCAGGGCGGAACCCTAATCCCATACCTGAAGTCTCTAGGAGTACCCCTAGTTCCGGGGTGAAACCCTAATTCCACCCTGGAAGTCCATGAGGGCACCTCTAGTTTCTTGGGGGAACCCTAATTCTGCCCTGGAATTTCCAGGTGGTACCCCTAGCTCCGGGGCGGAACCCTAATCCCATACCTGAAGTCTCTAGGAGTACCCCTAGTTCCGGGGTGAAACCCTAATTCCACCCTGCAAGTCCATGAGGGCACCTCTAGTTTCTTGGGGGAACCCTAATTCTGCCCTGGAATTTCCTGGAGGTACCCCTAGCTCCAGGGCGGAACCCTAATCCCATACCTGAAGTCTCTAGGAGTACCCCTTGTTGCAAGGAGGAATCCTAATTCCACACCAAATGTCCTTGGGGGTACCCCTGGTTTCGGATAAAAACCCTAATTGTACCCTGGAAGTCCCTGGGGGTACCCCTGGTTGCAGGGCGGAACCTGAATTCCACATGGGAAGTCCCTTTGGGTACTCCTAGTTTCAAGGTGGAACCCCAAGCACCTGACATTGTCCCATACAAAGTTCCTTGGACTCTGACAACACCCCATAGCATCTGGCAACAACCATCCACAGCTTTGTGCAACGTGCTATGGCTTCGGACAAGGTCCCAATAACTTTGTGTAACCTTCCACAAACCTGCGAGTACCCCTAGTTCAAGGAAAAATAAACCCCCTAATTCCAGAGCAAACATCCCTCGGGGTACTCTTAGTTCTAAGGTGGATCCCTAATTCCACGCCAGAAGTCCCTAGGGGAACCCTTTGTGGCAGAACTGAACCCTAATTCCATACCAAGATTCACTGGGGGCACGCGAAGTTGCAGGGTGGAACTCTAATTCCATACCGAAAGTCCCTAGGGGTACCCCTGGTTTCAGTGTGGAACCCTAATTGCACCCTGGAGATCCCTGGGGGTACCCCTGGTTCGAGGGATGAACCCTAATTCCACACTGGAAATCCATGACGGTAGATGTGGTGAGTCCTTTAGTCCTTGGCCACTTGGATTTATCTCTTCCTTCTTCACAGAACTAGAAGTGCTTGGCAGAACCCTAATTCTGCCCAGGAAGTTCCTGGGGGTACCCCTAATTCCAGGGCAGAAACTAAATTCCTCACTGGAAGTCCTTGGGGGTACCCCTAGTTCCGGGGTGAAACCCTAATTCCAACCTGGAAGTCCATGAGGGCACCTCTAGTTTCTTGGGGGAACCCTAATTCTGCCCTGGAATTTCCTGGTGGTACCCCTAGCTCCAGGGCGGAACCCTAATCCCATACCTGAAGTCTCTAGGAGTACCCCTAGTTCCGGGGTGAAACCCTAATTCCACCCTGGAAGTCCATGAGGGTACCTCTAGTTTCTTGGGGGAACCCTAATTCTGCCCTGGAATTTCCTGGAGGTACCCCTAGCTCCAGGGCGGAACCCTAATCCCATACCTGAAGTCTCTAGGAGTACCCCTAGTTCCGGGGTGAAACCCTAATTCCACCCTGGAAGTCCATGAGGGCACCTCTAGTTTCTTGGGGGAACCCTAATTCTGCCCTGGAATTTCCTGGAGGTACCCCTAGCTCCAGGGCGTAACCCTAATCCCATACCTGAAGTCTCTAGGAGTACCCCTTGTTCCGGGGTGAAACCCTAATTCCACCCTGGAAGTCCATGAGGGCACCTCTAGTTTCTTGGGGGAACCCTAATTCTGCCCTGGAATTTCCTGGAGGTACCCCTAGCTCCAGGGCGGAACCCTAATCCCATACCTGAAGTCTCTAGGAGTACCCCTAGTTCCGGGGTGAAACCCTAATTCCACCCTGGAAGTCCATGAGGGCACCTCTAGTTTCTTGGGGGAACCCTAATTCTGCCCTGGAATTTCCAGGTGGTACCCCTAGCTCCAGGGCGGAACCCTAATCCCATACCTGAAGTCTCTAGGAGTACCCCTTGTTCCGGGGTGAAACCCTAATTCCACCCTGGAAGTCCATGAGGGCACCTCTAGTTTCTTGGGGGAACCCTAATTCTGCCCTGGAATTTCCTGGAGGTACCCCTAGTGTTGTAAATCATTGAAATGGCTTAGGCCCCTTGGCATAAATCAGAGAGAATTAGCAGAGATCTTCAGTAGGCCTCTTCTCCTTGGGAGCTTTAGACAAAACAACTCTAATCAAGCTGGGAAAAAAAAGGGAGTATCCTGTTTTTGCCCTTTGAAGTTCAGCTGAACAAACACCACCTGTTGTAATGAGGAGAGAGTTCTCAGGAGAATGAATAAGCCAATCAGTGTGGACTTATAAGAACGTATGTGGGCTTGGTTAACGGATTGTATATAAGAGACATGTGTGTGATCAATAAATGGGGAAGTCTGATGATTCTCATATTGAGCGTCCGGATTCTTTCCCCCCGTCGCAACAAAATGGCGCCCGAACAGGGACCCTAAAGAGGGCGAAGATCGGACCTTATAGAAGGCATCTTGCGGCCACGACGCGACGGAAATCCGTATCGGTCCCTTTCTGCAACGAGGGAGACTAAGAGGCTGATACCTCCGAAAGTCCAGGAAGCCACCTATAGAGGGGTCCTGCCGAACGCACCGCCGAGGTCTTGCAAAGGTTGCAGCAGAGCTGATAAATAGGTATGGAAAATAGACAAGCGGTGTATTATTTGCTCAGATGCTTTTTAAAAAAGCGGAGCATTCCAGGGATTAACTATAAAAAGAAACTCCCTGAACTTTTGGCATATGGGGTCTCAAAAGGTTGCTTTACTGACCCTAATGAAGTTGTTGAGAGGAAAGAATGGCGAGCATTAGGGAATAAGATTTTTGATAAGGTAGCTGGAAAATTAATGAAGCCATGGCGGGCGGTGATTAATGCTTTAGCTCATTATGAAGCGTATCAAAAGGCTGCCGAGCGCCCATCGCAGCGTTTTCCGCTTTTCCCCCTTTCCTCCCCCCGCGGCGATGGCGGCCGTAAGGCCCCAGCCAGGAGGCTACGGGACTTAACGAGCGCACTAACTGGCGGAGCTACCTGGCCGGCATCCACCCCCCCCTCCCCTCGCTCCTCTCCCCCCACCGCGTTTTCTCGGCCGAGGAGGGAGCCGCGGTGCGAGGGGGGGAAAGGAGGGGAAGGGGACCGAGTCGAGCCGCCCCGCCGCTTCCCCCCCCGCTGCGTTTCCCCCCGCCCCTCCCCGGGGAAAGGGACTGAGCCGAGACGCCCTGCCGTTTTTCCCCCCGCTTCTCTTCCCCCGGAAAAAGGGGTCGAGCCGGGCCGCTCTGCGTTCCCGGCGGCGGCCGCGCCCCTCGCGGCGGCGGCGGCGGCCCCGGCCGTGCCCCCGGGCCCTCCCCTTGGCGCTTCGGCGGCGGCTCCCCCTCCCGCGGCAGCTCCCCCTCCCGCGGCGGCCCCGGCCGTGCCCCTTGCCCCTCCCCTTGCCCCTCCCCCTGACCCTCCCCTTGCCGCTCCCCTTGCACCCCCCCTTACCCCTCCCCTTGCTGCTTCCCCCCCTCCTTCCGAAATTCCAAATGCGCAGGCGCCGGTCTTGCCGACAGCTCCTTCCCCTGAATGGTGGCCACCGGCTCCTACGCCGGAGCATATTCCATCAACACCCCAAGCAAATACTAATCCTTTTTTTGGGGAAGAACAAAGGATAGCTCAGGAACGGAAAGAATTTTGGAAGGAGATTGCAAAGCATGTTATTGCTGAGGGGGATATAGAAACTGCCAGAGAACTTGCCCATGCATTTCCGGTAGAATATTCTGGTCCCGATCCACAGGGCCAAATAAATGTTACACTTAAGACTCTCGATTGGAAACTATTGACCCAACTGCGTGCTACTGTTAATGAATCAGGCATAAAAGGAGAACCCACTCGTCAAATGTTAGATTTTTTGTGGGGATCTACCTTATTACTTCCGAGTGATATTCGGAGCATCACAAAACTTATATTAACACAGCACCAGCAAATACTATTTGGGGCACATTGGCAAGCACTCTGTCAGCAATCTGTGGCAATGCAGCGGGTAGCAGGAGACCCACTGCATGGAGTAACATTAGAAGAACTCATGGGGATAGGACCATACATAAGGATAGAGGCACAAGCACTGTTAGGCCCAGACAAAGTACGGGAATCCATGAGATTGGCACGTCGTGCTCTCGATCAAATAAAGCAGCCAGGAGGTATTCCATCATATATGGGAATTAAGCAGGGAATGGAAGAACCGTTTGGCACTTTTATTGATCGAGTAGCTGGTGCCATTATTGCCTGTGGGGTTCCAGAATATTTGCATGGTGCTTTACTAAAACAGTGCGCCATCCAAAACTGTAACCCCATCACACGAGGCATATTAGTTACACTGCCTGGGACATGGACAATTGAGGAAGCTTTAGAAAGAATGTCACAAATCCCTGTAGGACCTCAAGCTATGTTAGTGAATGCTATAAAAGACCTAGGTGAGGGACTTATAAGACAAGCAGAAGCATCTCAAAATCAAGTCCTTGCTGCTCTTGCACCTTTGCAATACCAAAAGGGCGGCACCACACGCCGCAATAGTCGTCTACGATGCTTTCGATGTGGTGTCTCTGGTCATATACGAAGAGCATGCAACTCCGGAGCAGTGTGGTGCCAACACTGCCGGTCCGACACCCATGCCAGCGCAGCGTGTAAAAGACCACGATCGGGAAACGGGAAGCCGAGCGGAAAAGCCCACCCCGCGACGACCCCAAGAGCGGCAGTATTTTCAGTGAATCAGGAACCCACCAGCGGCACAGCGACAGTACCAACGAACAACCCTTTCCTCTCCTACCAGCAACCCGAAGGAGCCTCGGGATGGACTTGGCAACCGCAATAGACATTACCCTCATTGATAACCGACCACAGCGAGTTCCCACTGGACTTAAAGGACCTATTGTGATAAACGGTAAAGCTGTTGGAGCATTGCTTATAGGCCGTTCCTCGGCCTCTATGAAAGGACTACAAGTGTTCACTGGACTAATTGATGCAGATTTCACCGGAGAAATACAAATTATGTTGCAAACCCTCTTCCCTCCATGTTTTATTGAGCGAGGTACCCGGCTGGCCCAATTGGTTCCGTTTCCAGCGCTCACCCAAAAATTGGAACCGCTGAATTCAATTGAGAGAGGCGCATGCCACATTCCATCAAAATGCGAAAGGCCTAGCTCGAAGTTATGATATCTCTATGGGAGAAGCACGAGCTATAGTTAAAGCTTGTCCCATATGCAGTTTTCACAATCAAGGTATGGGGGTAGGCTGCGGTGTCAACCCCAGAGGGCTGAAGGCCAATGAAGTTTGGCAAATGGATGTCACCCATGTTCCAGCTCTAGGACGTCTCAAGTACCTCCACGTGTCAATTGACACCTATAGTCACCTTATATGGGCAACGCCTCAACCTGGTGAGAAGACTAGAGATGTGCATCGGCATCTTACCAGTTGCTTTGCAGTCATGGGAGTTCCCGGCACGATTAAGATGGACAACGGACCTGCTTACAGCAGCAAAGCTTTACGAACATTCCTCCAAACCTGGAATGTTGCCCACGTCACCGGAATCCCACATTCTCCAACAGGCCAGGCCATTGTGGAACGAGCGAATGGGACCATAAAAAAGTATCTAGATAAATTTAAGGACATTGTGGACCCCAAAGAGAGAGTTATGAAGGCTCTTTTTGTATTGAATTATTTATGTGTGTTTGGGGAAGAAAAGGAACCCCCTATAATTAAACATAGGGAGAGAGCCCCTTCTACTACCAAAGGAACAGGGAGTTATGTTATGTTCAAGGACTTAGCTACAGGAGCCTGGCATGGCCCTGCTGAAGTATTGTATTTTGGTCGAGGCTATGTCTGTGTGCTTACACCCACAGGTTCGCAGTGGATACCCAGTCGGTGGGTAAAACCAGCTCTGAAGAAGCCTGAATCCAGAGTTACCTGATACGGCCATGACAACGGCTTTTTGCCTGTGGTATGGTCAGTATCAAAGGCTGATTGGAGCAGGACAAAATAGGCCTGTTTTAGAAATTTGGGTGGAAACTACCAAAAAAAAAAAAAAAAAAGACCCAAGTATTATAATAATTAGTCCAATTTAACTGCAAAAGTAATTAGTGAATTAGCTTAAGATGTAGATAGTTTGAGGCACACACTTTTGCAAAATAGAGCCACCATTGATTTTTTTTTTGTTTTGCTAGTACAAGGCCTTAGATGGTTTAGTATTATAATTTTGCTTTACATTGTAGCACATATGTTATTTTCCTGTATAACCAAGCAAGTGGAACAACTTACCCAGAATATCTTTTTAGTTCAAAATAATAAAAAAGGGGGAATTGTTGTAAATCATTGAAATGGCTTAGGCCCCTTGGCATAAATCAGAGAGAATTAGCAGAGATCTTCAGTAGGCCTCTTCTCCTTGGGAGCTTTAGACAAAACAACTCTAATCAAGCTGGGAAAAAAAAGGGAGTATCCTGTTTTTGCCCTTTGAAGTTCAGCTGAACAAACACCACCTGTTGTAATGAGGAGAGAGTTCTCAGGAGAATGAATAAGCCAATCAGTGTGGATTTATAAGAACGTATGTGGGCTTGGTTAACGGATTGTATATAAGAGACATGTGTGTGATCAATAAATGGGGAAGTCTGATGATTCTCATATTGAGCGTCCGGATTCTTTCCCCCCGTCGCAACACCCTAGCTCCAGGGCGGAACCCTAATCCCATACCTGAAGTCTCTAGGAGTACCCCTAGTTCCGGGGTGAAACCCTAATTCCACCCTGGAAGTCCATCAGGGCACCTCTAGTTTCTTGGGGGAACCCTAATTCTGCCCTGGAATTGCCTGGAGGTACCTCTAGCTCCAGGGCGGAACCCTAATCCCATACCTGAAGTCTCTAGGAGTACCCCTCGTTGCAAGGAGGAATCCTAATTCCACACCAAATGTCCTTGGGGGTACCCCTGGTTTCGGAGAGAAACCCTCATTGTACCCTGGAAGTCCCTGGGGGTACCCCTGGTTGCAGGGCGGAACCTGAATTCCACATGGCAAGTCCCTTTGGGTACTCCTCGTTTCAAGGTGGAACCCCAAGCACCTGACATTGTCCCATACAAAGTTCCTTGGACTCTGACAACACCCCATAGCATCTGGCAACAACCCTCCACAGCTTTGTGCAACGTGCTATGGCTTCGGACAAGGTCCCAATAACTTTGTGTAACCTTCCACAAACCTGCGAGTACCCCTAGTTCAAGGAAAAATAAACCCCCTAATTCCAGAGCAAACATCCCCGGGGTACTCTTAGTTCTAAGGTGGATCCCTAATTCCACGCCAGAAGTCCCTAGGGGAACCCTTTGTGGCAGAACTAACCCTAATTCCATACCAAGATTCACTGGGGGCACGCGAAGTTGCAGGGTGGAACTCTAATTCCATACCGAAAGTCCCTAGGGGTACCCCTGGTTTCAGTGTGGAACCCTAATTGCACCCTGGAGATCCCTGGGGGTACCCCTGGTTCGAGGGATGAACCCTAATTCCACACTGGAAATCCGTGACGGTAGATGTGGTGAGTCCTTTAGTCCTTGGCCACTTGGATTTATCTCTTCCTTCTTCACAGAACTAGAAGTGCTTGGCAGAACCCTAATTCTGCCCAGGAAGTTCCTGGGGGTACCCCTAATTCCAGGGCAGAATCTAAATTCCTCACTGGAAGTCCTTGGGGGTACCCCTAGTTCCGGGGTGAAACCCTAATTCCACCCTGCAAGTCCATGAGGGCACCTCTAGTTTCTTGGGGGAACCCTAATTCTGCCCTGGAATTTCCTGGAGGTACCCCTAGCTCCAGGGCGGAACCCTAATCCCATACCTGAAGTCTCTAGGAGTACCCCTCGTTGCAAGGAGGAATCCTAATTCCACACCAAATGTCCTTGGGGGTACCCCTGGTTTCGGAGAGAAACCCTAATTGTACCCTGGAAGTCCCTGGGGGTACCCCTGCTTGCAGGGCGGAACCTGAATTCCACATGGCAAGTCCCTTTGGGTACTCCTAGTTTCAAGGTGGAACCCCAAGCACCTGACATTGTCCCATACAAAGTTCCTTGGACTCTGACAACACCCCATAGCATCTGCCAACAACCCTCCACAGCTTTGTGCAACGTGCTATGGCTTCGGACAAGGTCCCAATAACTTTGTGTAAACTTCCACAAACCTGCGAGTACCCCTAGTTCAAGGAAAAATAAACCCCCTAATTCCAGAGCAAACATCCCTCGGGGTACTCTTAGTTCTAAGGTGGATCCCTAATTCCACGCCAGAAGTCCCTAGGGGAACCCTTTGTGGCAGAACTGAACCCTAATTCCATATCAAGATTCACTGGGGGCACCCGAAGTTGCAGGGTGCAACTTTAATTCCATACCGAAAGTCCCTAGGGGTACCCCTGGTTTCAGCGTGGAACCCTAATTGCACCCTGGAGATCCCTGGGGGTACCCCTGGTTCGAGGGATGAACCCTAATTCCACACTGGAACTCCATGACGGTAGTTGTGGTGAGTCCTATAGTCCTTGGCCACTTGGATTTATCTCTTTCTTCTTCACAGAACTAGACGTGCTTGGCAGAACCCTAGTTCTGGCCAGGAAGTTCATGGGGGTACCCCTAATTCCAGGGCAGAATCTAAATTCCTCACTGGAAGTCCTTGGGGGTACTCCTAGTTCCAGGGTGAAACCCTAATTCCACCCTGGAAGTCCATGAGGGCACCTCTAGTTTCTTGGGGGAACCCTAATTCTGCCCTGGAATTTCCTGGAGGTACCCCTAGTTCCAGGGCAGAACCCTAATCCCATACCTGAAGTCTCTAGGAGTACCCCTAGTTCCGGGGTGAAACCCTAATTCCACCCTGCAAGTCCATGAGGGCACCTCTAGTTTCTTGGGGGAACCCTAATTCTGCCCTGGAATTTACGGGAGGTAAATCCCTGGGGGTACCCCTGGTTCGAGGGATGAACCCTAATTCCACACAGGAACTCCATGACGGTAGTTGTGGTGAGTCCTTTAGTCCTTGGCCACTTGGATTTATCTCTTTCTTCTTCATAGAACTAGAAGTGCTTGGCAGAACCCTAGTTCTGCCCAGGAAGTTCCTGGGGGTACCCCTAATTCCAGGGCAGAATCTAAATTCCTCACTGGAAGTCCTTGGGGGTACCCCTAGTTCCAGGGCAGAACCCTAATCCCATACCTGAAGTCTCTAGGAGTACCCCTAGTTCCGGGGTGAAACCCTAATTCCACCCTGGAAGTCCATGAGGGCACCTCTAGTTTCTTGGGGGAACCCTAATTCTGCCCTGGAATTTCCTGGAGGTACCCCTAGCTCCAGGGCGGAACCCTAATCCCATACCTGAAGTCTCTAGGAGTACCCCTCGTTGCAAGGAGGAATCCTAATTCCACACCAAATGTCCTTGGGGGTACCCCTGGTTTCGGAGAGAAACCCTCATTGTACCCTGGAAGTCCCTGGGGGTACCCCTGGTTGCAGGGCGGAACCTGAATTCCACATGGCAAGTCCCTTTGGGTACTCCTAGTTTCAAGGTGGAACCCCAAGCACCTGACATTGTCCCATACAAAGTTCCTTGGACTCTGACAACACCCCATAGCATCTGGCAACAACCCTCCACAGCTTTGTGCAACGTGCTATGGCTTCGGACAAGGTCCCAATACCTTTGTGTAACCTTCCACAAACCTGCGAGTACCCCTAGTTCAAGGAAAAATAAACCCCCTAATTCCAGAGCAAACATCCCTCGGGGTACTCTTAGTTCTAAGGTGGAACCCTAATTCCACGCCAGAAGTCCCTAGGGGAACCCTTTGTGGCAGAACTGAACCCTAATTCCATACCAAGATTCACTGGGGGCACCCGAAGTTGCAGGGTGCAACTCTAATTCCATACCGAAAGTCCCTAGGGGTACCCCTGGTTTCAGCGTGGAACCCTAATTGCACCCTGGAGATCCCTGGGGGTACCCCTGGTTCGAGGGATGAACCCTAATTCCACACAGGAACTCCATGACGGTAGATGTGGTGAGTCCTTTAGTCCTTGGCCACTTGGATTTATCTCTTTCTTCTTCACAGAACTAGAAGTGCTTGGCAGAACCCTAGTTCTGCCCAGGAAGTTCCTGGGGGTACCCCTAATTCCAGGGCAGAATCTAAATTCCTCACTGGAAGTCCTTGGGGGTACCCCTAGTTCCGGGGTGAAACCCTAATTCCACCCTGGAAGTCCATGAGGGCACCTCTAGTTTCTTGGGGGAACCCTAATTCTGCCCTGGAATTGCCTGGAGGTACCTCTAGCTCCAGGGCGGAACCCTAATCCCATACCTGAAGTCTCTAGGAGTACCCCTAGTTCCGGGGTGAAACCCTAATTCCACCCTGCAAGTCCATGAGGGCACCTCTAGTTTCTTGGGGGAACCCTAATTCTGCCCTGGAATTTACGGGAGGTAAATCCCTGGGGGTACCCCTGGTTCGAGGGATGAACCCTAATTCCACACAGGAACTCCATGACGGTAGTTGTGGTGAGTCCTTTAGTCCTTGGCCACTTGGATTTATCTCTTTCTTCTTCATAGAACTAGAAGTGCTTGGCAGAACCCTAGTTCTGCCCAGGAAGTTCCTGGGGGTACCCCTAATTCCAGGGCAGAATCTAAATTCCTCACTGGAAGTCCTTGGGGGTACCCCTAGTTCCAGGGCAGAACCCTAATCCCATACCTGAAGTCTCTAGGAGTACCCCTAGTTCCGGGGTGAAACCCTAATTCCACCCTGGAAGTCCATCAGGGCACCTCTAGTTTCTTGGGGGAACCCTAATTCTGCCCTGGAATTTCCTGGAGGTACCCCTAGCTCCAGGGCGGAACCCTAATCCCATACCTGAAGTCTCTAGGAGTACCCCTCGTTGCAAGGATGAATCCTAATTCCACACCAAATGTCCTTGGGGGTACCCCTGGTTTCGGAGAGAAACCCTCATTGTACCCTGGAAGTCCCTGGGGGTACCCCTGGTTGCAGGGCGGAACCTGAATTCCACATGGCAAGTCCCTTTGGGTACTCCTCGTTTCAAGGTGGAACCCCAAGCACCTGACATTGTCCCATACAAAGTTCCTTGGACTCTGACAACACCCCATAGCATCTGGCAACAACCCTCCACAGCTTTGTGCAACGTGCTATGGCTTCGGACAAGGTCCCAATAACTTTGTGTAACCTTCCACAAACCTGCGAGTACCCCTAGTTCAAGGAAAAATAAACCCCCTAATTCCAGAGCAAACATCCCTCGGGGTACTCTTAGTTCTAAGGTGGAACCCAAATTCCACGCCAGAAGTCCCTAGGGGAACACTTTGTGGCAGAACTGAACCCTAATTCCATACCAAGATTCACTGGGGGCACCCGAAGTTGCAGGGTGCAACTCTAATTCCATACCGAAAGTCCCTAGGGGTACCCCTGGTTTCAGCGTGGAACCCTAATTGCACCCTGGAGATCCCTGGGGGTACCCCTGGTTCGAGGGATGAACCCTAATTCCACACAGGAACTCCATGACGGTAGATGTGGTGAGTCCTTTAGTCCTTGGCCACTTGGATTTATCTCTTTCTTCTTCACAGAACTAGAAGTGCTTGGCAGAACCCTAGTTCTGCCCAGGAAGTTCCTGGGGGTACCCCTAATTCCAGGGCAGAATCTAAATTCCTCACTGGAAGTCCTTGGGGGTACCCCTAGTTCCGGGGTGAAACCCTAATTCCACCCTGGAAGTCCATGAGGGCACCTCTAGTTTCTTGGGGGAACCCTAATTCTGCCCTGGAATTGCCTGGAGGTACCTCTAGCTCCAGGGCGGAACCCTAATCCCATACCTGAAGTCTCTAGGAGTACCCCTCGTTGCAAGGATGAATCCTAATTCCACACCAAATGTCCTTGGGGGTACCCCTGGTTTCGGAGAGAAACCCTCATTGTACCCTGGAAGTCCCTGGGAGTACCCCTGGTTGCAGGGCGGAACCTGAATTCCACATGGCAAGTCCCTTTGGGTACTCCTAGTTTCAAGGTGGAACCCCAAGCACCTGACATTGTCCCATACAAAGTTCCTTGGACTCTGACAACACCCCATAGCATCTGGCAACAACCCTCCACAGCTTTGTGCAACGTGCTATGGCTTCGGACAAGGTCCCAATAACTTTGTGTAACCTTCCACAAACCTGCGAGTACCCCTAGTTCAAGGAAAAATAAACCCCCTAATTCCAGAGCAAACATCCCCCGAGGTACTCTTAGTTCTAAGGTGGAACCCTAATTCCACGCCAGAAGTCCCTAGGGGAACCCTTTGTGGCAGAACTGAACCCTAATTCCATACCAAGATTCACTGGGGGCACCCGAAGTTGCAGGGTGCAACTCTAATTCCATACCGAAAGTCCCTAGGGGTACCCCTGGTTTCAGCGTGGAACCCTAATTGCACCCTGGAGATCCCTGGGGGTACCCCTGGTTCGAGGGATGAACCCTAATTCCACACTGGAACTCCATGACGGTAGTTGTGGTGAGTCCTTTAGTCCTTGGCCACTTGGATTTATCTCTTTCTTCTTCACAGAACTAGAAGTGCTTGGCAGAACCCTAGTTCTGGCCAGGAAGTTCATGGGGGTACCCCTAATTCCAGGGCAGAATCTAAATTCCTCACTGGAAGTCCTTGGGGGTACTCCTAGTTCCAGGGTGAAACCCTAATTCCACCCTGGAAGTCCATGAGGGCACCTCTAGTTTCTTGGGGGAACCCTAATTCTGCCCTGGAATTTCCTGGAGGTACCCCTAGTTCCAGAGCAGAACCCTAATCCCATACCTGAAGTCTCTAGGAGTACCCCTAGTTCCGGGGTGAAACCCTAATTCCACCCTGCAAGTCCATGAGGGCACCTCTAGTTTCTTGGGGGAACCCTAATTCTGCCCTGGAATTTACGGGAGGTAAATCCCTGGGGGTACCCCTGGTTCGAGGGATGAACCCTAATTCCACACAGGAACTCCATGACGGTAGTTGTGGTGAGTCCTTTAGTCCTTGGCCACTTGGATTTATCTCTTTCTTCTTCATAGAACTAGAAGTGCTTGGCAGAACCCTAGTTCTGCCCAGGAAGTTCCTGGGGGTACCCCTAATTCCAGGGCAGAATCTAAATTCCTCACTGGAAGTCCTTGGGGGTACCCCTAGTTCCAGGGCAGAACCCTAATCCCATACCTGAAGTCTCTAGGAGTACCCCTAGTTCCGGGGTGAAACCCTAATTCCACCCTGGAAGTCCATGAGGGCACCTCTAGTTTCTTGGGGGAACCCTAATTCTGCACTGGAATTTCCTGGAGGTACCCCTAGCTCCAGGGCGGAACCCTAATCCCATACCTGAAGTCTCTAGGAGTACCCCTCGTTGCAAGGAGGAATCCTAATTCCACACCAAATGTCCTTGGGGGTACCCCTGGTTTCGGAGAGAAACCCTCATTGTACCCTGGAAGTCCCTGGGGGTACCCCTGGTTGCAGGGCGGAACCTGAATTCCACATGGCAAGTCCCTTTGGGTACTCCTAGTTTCAAGGTGGAACCCCAAGCACCTGACATTGTCCCATACAAAGTTCCTTGGACTCTGACAACACCCCATAGCATCTGCCAACAACCCTCCACAGCTTTGTGCAACGTGCTATGGCTTCGGACAAGGTCCCAATACCTTTGTGTAACCTTCCACAAACCTGCGAGTACCCCTAGTTCAAGGAAAAATAAACCCCCTAATTCCAGAGCAAACATCCCTCGGGGTACTCTTAGTTCTAAGGTGGAACCCTAATTCCACGCCAGAAGTCCCTAGGGGAACCCTTTGTGGCAGAACTGAACCCTAATTCCATACCAAGATTCACTGGGGGCACCCGAAGTTGCAGGGTGCAACTCTAATTCCATACCGAAAGTCCCTAGGGGTACCCCTGGTTTCAGCGTGGAACCCTAATTGCACCCTGGAGATCCCTGGGGGTACCCCTGGTTCGAGGGATGAACCCTAATTCCACACAGGAACTCCATGACGGTAGATGTGGTGAGTCCTTTAGACCTTGGCCACTTGGATTTATCTCTTTCTTCTTCATAGAACTAGAAGTGCTTGGCAGAACCCTAGTTCTGCCCAGGAAGTTCCTGGGGGTACCCCTAATTCCAGGGCAGAATCTAAATTCCTCACTGGAAGTCCTTGGGGGTACCCCTAGTTCCGGGGTGAAACCCTAATTCCACCCTGGAAGTCCATGAGGGCACCTCTAGTTTCTTGGGGGAACCCTAATTCTGCCCTGGAATTGCCTGGAGGTACCCCTAGCTCCAGGGCGGAACCCTAATCCCATACCTGAAGTCTCTAGGAGTACCCCTCGTTGCAAGGAGGAATCCTAATTCCACACCAAATGTCCTTGGGGGTACCCCTGGTTTCGGAGAGAAACCCTCATTGTACCCTGGAAGTCCCTGGGAGTACCCCTGGTTGCAGGGCGGAACCTGAATTCCACATGGCAAGTCCCTTTGGGTACTCCTAGTTTCAAGGTGGAACCCCAAGCACCTGACATTGTCCCATACAAAGTTCCTTGGACTCTGACAACACCCCATAGCATCTGGCAACAACCCTCCACAGCTTTGTGCAACATGCTATGGCTTCGGACAAGGTCCCAATAACTTTGTGTAACCTTCCACAAACCTGCGAGTACCCCTAGTTCAAGGAAAAATAAACGCCCTAATTCCAGAGCAAACATCCCCCGAGGTACTCTTAGTTCTAAGGTGGAACCCTAATTCCACGCCAGAAGTCCCTAGGGGAACCCTTTGTGGCAGAACTGAACCCTAATTCCATATCAAGATTCACTGGGGGCACCCGAAGTTGCAGGGTGCAACTCTAATTCCATACCGAAAGTCCCTAGGGGTACCCCTGGTTTCAGTGTGAAACCTTAATTGCACCCTGGAGATCCCTGGGGGTACCCCTGGTTCGAGGGATGAACCCTAATTCCACACTGGAAATCCATGACGGTACTTCTAGTTGCTTGGCAGAACCATAGTTCTGCCCAGGAAGTTCATGGGGGTACCCCTAATTCCAGGGCAGAATCTAAATTCCTCACTGGAAGACCTTGGGGGTACCCCTAGTTCCGGGGTGAAACCGTAATTCCACCCTGGAAGTCCATGAGGGCACCTCTAGTTTCTTGGGGGAACCCTAATTCTGCCCTGGAATTTCCTGGAGGTACCCCTAGCTCCAGGGCGGAACCCTAATCCCATACCTGAAGTCTCTAGGAGTACCCCTCGTTGCAAGGAGGAATCCTAATTCCACACCAAATGTCCTTGGGGGTACCCCTGGTTTCGGAGAGAAACCCTCATTGTACCCTGGAAGTCCCTGGGGGTACCACTGGTTGCAGGGCGGAACCTGAATTCCACATGGCAAGTCCCTTTGGGTACTCCTAGTTTCAAGGTGGAACCCCAAGCACCTGACATTGTCCCATACAAAGTTCCTTGGACTCTGACAACACCCCATAGCATCTGGCAACAACCCTCCACAGCTTTGTGCAACGTGCTATGGCTTCGGACAAGGTCCCAATAACTTTGTGTAACCTTACACAAACCTGCGAGTACCCCTAGTTCAAGGAAAAATAAACCCCCTAATTCCAGAGCAAACATCCCTCGGGGTACTCTTAGTTCTAAGGTGGATCCCTAATTCCACGCCAGAAGTCCCTAGGGGAACCCTTTGTGGCAGAACTGAACCCTAATTCCATATCAAGATTCACTGGGGGCACGCGAAGTTGCAGGGTGCAACTTTAATTCCATACCGAAAGTCCCTAGGGGTACCCCTGGTTTCAGCGTGGAACCCTAATTGCACCCTGGAGATCCCTGGGGGTACCCCTGGTTCGAGGGATGAACCCTAATTCCACACTGGAACTCCATGACGGTAGTTGTGGTGAGTCCTTTAGTCCTTGGCCACTTGGATTTATCTCTTTCTTCTTCACAGAACTAGACGTGCTTGGCAGAACCCTAGTTCTGGCCAGGAAGTTCATGGGGGTACCCCTAATTCCAGGGCAGAATCTAAATTCCTCACTGGAAGTCCTTGGGGGTACTCCTAGTTCCAGGGTGGAACCCTAATTCCACCCTGGAAGTCCATGAGGGCACACATAGTTTCTTGGGGGAACCCTAATTCTGCCCTGGAATTTCCAGGTGGTACCCCTAGCTCCGGGGCGGAACCCTAATCCCATACCTGAAGTCTCTAGGAGTACCCCTAGTTCCGGGGTGAAACCCTAATTCCACCCTGCAAGTCCATGAGGGCACCTCTAGTTTCTTGGGGGAACCCTAATTCTGCCCTGGAATTTACGGGAGGTAAATCCCTGGGGGTACCCCTGGTTCGAGGGATGAACCCTAATTCCACACAGGAACTCCATGACGGTAGTTGTGGTGAGTCCTTTAGTCCTTGGCCACTTGGATTTATCTCTTTCTTCTTCATAGAACTAGAAGTGCTTGGCAGAACCCTAGTTCTGCCCAGGAAGTTCCTGGGGGTACCCCTAATTCCAGGGCAGAATCTAAATTCCTCACTGGAAGTCCTTGGGGGTACCCCTAGTTCCAGGGCAGAACCCTAATCCCATACCTGAAGTCTCTAGGAGTACCCCTAGTTCCGGGGTGAAACCCTAATTCCACCCTGGAAGTCCATGAGGGCACCTCTAGTTTCTTGGGGGAACCCTAATTCTGCCCTGGAATTTCCTGGAGGTACCCCTAGCTCCAGGGCGGAACCCTAATCCCATACCTGAAGTCTCTAGGAGTACCCCTCGTTGCAAGGAGGAATCCTAATTCCACACCAAATGTCCTTGGGGGTACCCCTGGTTTCGGAGAGAAACCCTCATTGTACCCTGGAAGTCCCTGGGGGTACCCCTGGTTGCAGGGCGGAACCTGAATTCCACATGGCAAGTCCCTTTGGGTACTCCTAGTTTCAAGGTGGAACCCCAAGCACCTGACATTGTCCCATACAAAGTTCCTTGGACTCTGACAACACCCCATAGCATCTGGCAACAACCCTCCACAGCTTTGTGCAACGTGCTATGGCTTCGGACAAGGTCCCAATACCTTTGTGTAACCTTCCACAAACCTGCGAGTACCCCTAGTTCAAGGAAAAATAAACCCCCTAATTCCAGAGCAAACATCCCTCGGGGTACTCTTAGTTCTAAGGTGGAACCCTAATTCCACGCCAGAAGTCCCTAGGGGAACCCTTTGTGGCAGAACTGAACCCTAATTCCATACCAAGATTCACTGGGGGCACCCGAAGTTGCAGGGTGCAACTCTAATTCCATACCGAAAGTCCCTAGGGGTACCCCTGGTTTCAGTGTGGAACCCTAATTGCACCCTGGAGATCCCTGGGGGTACCCCTGGTTCGAGGGATGAACCCTAATTCCACACAGGAACTCCATGACGGTAGTTGTGGTGAGTCCTTTAGTCCTTGGCCACTTGGATTTATCTCTTTCTTCTTCATAGAACTAGAAGTGCTTGGCAGAACCCTAGTTCTGCCCAGGAAGTTCCTGGGGGTACCCCTAATTCCAGGGCAGAATCTAAATTCCTCACTGGAAGTCCTTGGGGGTACCCCTAGTTCCGGGGTGAAACCCTAATTCCACCCTGCAAGTCCATGAGGGCACCTCTAGTTTCTTGGGGGAACCCTAATTCTGCCCTGGAATTTCCTGGAGGTACCCCTAGCTCCAGGGCGGAACCCTAATCCCATACCTGAAGTCTCTAGCAGTACCCCTAGTTCCGGGGTGAAACCCTAGTTCCACCCTGGAAGTCCATGAGGGCACCTCTAGTTTCTTGGGGGAACCCTAATTCTGCCCTGGAATTTCCTGGAGGTACCCCTAGCTCCAGGGCGGAACCCTAATCCCATACCTGAAGTCTCTAGGAGTACCCCTCGTTGCAAGGAGGAATCCTAATTCCACACCAAATGTCCTTGGGGGTACCCCTGGTTTCGGAGAGAAACCCTCATTGTACCCTGGAAGTCCCTGGGGGTACCCCTGGTTGCAGGGCGGAACCTGAATTCCACATGGCAAGTCCCTTTGGGTACTCCTAGTTTCAAGGTGGAACCCCAAGCACCTGACATTGTCCCATACAAAGTTCCTTGGACTCTGACAACACCCCATAGCATCTGCCAACAACCCTCCACAGCTTTGTGCAACATGCTATGGCTTCGGACAAGGTCCCAATACCTTTGTGTAACCTTCCACAAACCTGCGAGTACCCCTAGTTCAAGGAAAAATAAACCCCCTAATTCCAGAGCAAACATCCCTCGGGGTACTCTTAGTTCTAAGGTGGAACCCTAATTCCACGCCAGAAGTCCCTAGGGGAACCCTTTGTGGCAGAACTGAACCCTAATTCCATACCAAGATTCACTGGGGGCACCCGAAGTTGCAGGGTGCAACTCTAATTCCATACCGAAAGTCCCTAGGGGTACCCCTGGTTTCAGTGTGGAACCCTAATTGCACCCTGGAGATCCCTGGGGGTACCCCTGGTTCGAGGGATGAACCCTAATTCCACACTGGAACTCCATGACGGTAGATGTGGTGAGTCCTTTAGTCCTTGGCCACTTGGATTTATCTCTTCCTTCTTCACAGAACTAGAAGTGCTTGGCAGAACCCTAGTTCTGCCCAGGAAGTTCCTGGGGGTACCCCTAATTCCAGGGCAGAATCTAAATTCCTCACTGGAAGTCCTTGGGGGTACCGGAGGATGGCTTTCTCACCAGGCTTCTCCTTCTCCTCCAGGATCTGCTGTGTGTCAGCTAGTGGCTTCGTTCTTGAAGCTCCCCATTTCTGGTACCCACTGCATTGTTGGAGCAACCATTGGCTTTTCTCTGGTGGCCAAAGGGCAAGAAGGTGTGAAGTGGTCCGAGCTGCTAAAGATCGGTGAGTCTGGCTGATGTGACCACCCCATGTGTGCTGATTTGCAGCTGTGAGCAACTCTTAACCACAAAGCACTTTGTCAACAGCAGGACCCTGCCTTGCCAGGGCTGGATCCTTCCAACCACAGCTTCTCCCTGCAGCACTCTAGGTTGGTGGCCACTTTGTGACTGCTCTGTTTGCGACAAATAAGTCAGGAGTGGGGGTCACTACGGATGAAGATCTGGCATCTTCTCCCCCGCTACCAAAACCTTGCCATGTAAACCTGATACAGGTGGCACCGGGGGATGCAATGTGGAGGGGCTGGAGGGGCTGTGAGATTGCCTGGAGAGCAAGGCAGGGGCTTCGAGGGCAGGAGAGGAACCAGAGGCTCTGGGAGAGCTGGGGGTAGTGTCACCATGGGTGGGTCCAGGCAATGGTAGGGGTCTCACAGGTGCTACATGGTCTGGGGGAACACTGGAGACCTGATCGAGGAGTGGGGGATCTGTGAGGATCAGTCAGGAGTGGAGTAAGGGTGGGCAGGGGTGGTGACTGTTGGGGTGCTGGGAGGTTCTGGGCGGTGTAGGGTGACACTTGGGGGTCCAGAGTGGACCAGCAAGCTTTGGAGTGCCCAGTGTTGACATTGACCATTGGGGCACCTTCAGGAACCAGATCAAATCTGATGCCGGGGCTGGGAGCACTGATACAAAGCAGCTCAGGTGAGCAGCACCAGTTCCCCTTCTGCTGTGCCATCCCGTGGGCATTGTGGGCCCCTCTCCTCCAGGACCCACACAGCTCCTCTCTCTGGAGTCTGCTCCAAGTGGGAACACCTCGCGCCTGGGAGGATTTTGTGGGAAGACTTAGCACCCAGAAGAGAGACTGTAACCCCAGAAGGGCAAACTGGTGCCACTGCATCAAGCACAGGATTTGCAGACTTGCTGGTTTTACTGGGCAGGTGGGCAGAGCCTGTGGTTTTGCAGGTGAGACAGACGTGGGCTGGAATCATTCCCAGGTTGTTTCCCAGCAGCTCCCTCTGCCCCAGTGCTCAGGAAGGTGAGCTGCAAAAGCAGAGCTCCTGCAGGTCCAAGGTTCCCTTACCCAGTGTGCCTGGACCTCAAGGGATTGCTCTTCTCAGTTTTGCCTTGGTAGGTGGTGCTGCTCTGTGTTTGCATGGTAGCTTCTCTCCCCCTATCATTCATATCTGCATCAAGCCCATGCCCCTGCGCAAGCCACTCAACAGGACAAATGGCACCGGGAAGAGCTGGTGGCTGCGGGGCTGTCATCCAATCCAGGTTGCTTGATCTCAGCATTGGGTTTCTGCCCTTCAGATGGGAATCCCCTATCTCCCTTTTCACCTCCCAGTCCCAGGACACGCTGTCCTTAGCCCACACCTGTAGATACAGCTACAGAAAGGGATGATAAGAAATGAGCTTTCTTATTTCCCCAGAAACAGCATCATTTCCACAGGTGACACTAGTCGGTGAAGGTCTTGTGGTTGGGAGATGCCATCTTGGAAATGATGCCCTGCTCTGATCTCACAGCACTGTTCCCAAAGTCCTGCTCACCTGACCTCCGCCCATAAACCTGTAGATCCCACACGTGTTTCTGGTTGCTGTGGCTCCCCAGCACCCAGGCACCTCCACAGTTGCCTTGGGAGCTGGGGAGGTCCCTTCCGCACCTCTAGACCCTGTATCTCCTGGTGTCCAGGCAGGTTCTCCACCAAGCCACTGCACCTCCTCTCTTCTGAATAAGCCAACAGCCCAGTCTGCTAGAAGGCTGGAGAGGCGGGGGCACTTGTGTCCTCCCTCTATGAAGCTGGGGCATGGCTGTTGCTGTTAAGAATGGGCTTTCCATTTGAGGACAACCATGAGCCAAGCTGAGAGCCACAGCTGTATGATGGGTTGTACCACAGCTTCAATCCACCAGAGCACATGGCACCTCTGCTCAAAACAGCAGGAGGAAGAGCAGCAGCCATTTGGGGCAGGAGATGCTGAGCAAAAGACCTGAGACACAAAAAGGAAATGCAAAGGGAGAGACCTTAGAGCATGTATGAAGAGGTGTGTGAGGAGAGAAGTGAGTAGGAAGCAGAGGAGACATGTAGGAGGGGGTCACTGTTAGAAGGTGTTTCATGCTGGAGGTGGTACAGTTCTTGAGAGGACTGCATCCCATGGAGCACCCATGCTGGAGCAAGGACATTGCTGAGGGAATGAAACGCATTTGAGGAGCACCCACTGGAACAGAGGAGCAGTATGAAGAGACTTTTGAATATCACCATGGATGGAGACTCCACATCTCTGGGCAACCTGTTCCAGTCTTTGACCACCTAAAAGAGTGCTTTCTTCTGTTCCGGTGGAATTTCCTGGGTTTTTAATTTGTGCATGTTGCCTCTTGTCCTGCTGTGGCAACAACCAAGAAGGGTCTGGCTCCCTCTTCTTCATTCCCTCCCATGAGATATTTGCAGGGCTCTGCATGTCCCCTTGCTGAACATCATGGGGTTCCTGTTAGCCCAGTTGTCCTGCCTATCGAGGTCAGTCTGGATGGCAGCACAACCCTCTGATGTGTCAGCTGCTACTCCCCACACCGTATCATCTGTGGAGCTGCCGAGGGTGCATCTGCCTGAGTCTCCAGGTCATTAATGTTGAACAGGACTGGCCCCAGCATCCACCCCTGGGGTAGACCAACTAGTGACTGGCCTCCAGTTGGATTTTGTGCCACTGATCACCACACTCTGGCCCAGCCGTTCAGCCCCTTTTCAGTCAGTGTCACTGTCCACTTTCCTAACCATACTTCTCCAGTTTGGCTATGAAGATGTCATGGCTGACAGCATTAAAAGCCTTACTGAGGTGGAGGTAAACAACATCCGCTGCCCTTCCATGAAGCTGGTCATCTCACTGGAGAAGGCCATTGACAGGACAAGAGGAAATGGGCTCCAGTTGTGCCCAGGGCAGTTGAGATGGGATGTGAGGAAGAATTTCTTTGCTGAAAGGGTTCTGAGGCATTGGAAGGGGTTGCCCAGGGCAGTGGTGGAGTCCCCATCCCTGGAGGGATTGAAGAGTAGTGTAGACACAGTGCTGAGGGACATGGGTTAGTGGGGACTGGTCGGTGTTGGGTTCATGATTGGACTTGATGATCTTAAAGGGCTTTTCCAATCAAGGTAATTCTGGGATTATGTGATCAGACTGGTGAAGGATGATTTCCCCTTTGGCAACCCATGCTGACCACCCCGTCAGCTTCTTGTCCATCATGCACTTGGAAGTGGTTTCATTCTTACCCCCCTTGAAGACAGGAGTGATCAGAGCTGATTTAGATCCGGATCCCCCAGGCACTCCAGTGTTGCTGACTCCTCCTCTTGGGTCCCCGCACTGGGTGCATCGCCTGGAGGCATCTCAGAAGGGCACCCATGCCTGCTCACTGCCCTGTACTCTGTGTGCTCAGTGTGCACCCCGCGTGCTCGATGCTGCTCTCCATGTGTGTGGCCATTCACCCCTTTTTTCTCAGAGCTGCACCCTTGGACCTTCTCTGCCCTTGCAGGGCTGCAAGTGCCCCTGGGTCCCTTCCCAGCTTCTGGGGTGCAGGGGGATGGGACCTAGGAGCCAGGGCTCTGGGTGCTCCCAGCTTCATTCGGAGGTTCCTGTCTCAGTTTCCCCCACAGATGCACCTTTCTAGGGCAGATTGAGTCACCCAGGGGTAACAGATGAGGACGGGATAAGGGTGTGGGGTCTTACTACCACCGCAGGGGCCTGAGAGAGGTGAGGGGACCCCAGGCTCCAGGCTCGTGCCCCTCCTTGCCCCCCACACCTGTCCCAGGCTGTGCTGTGGCTCCATGTGCCCAGTGCCACACGTGGCCGGGGACACAGGGCCCATGGGGACACAGGACGGACTCTGGCCGGGTGAGGCGAGGGCAGCAGGGCCAGACCATCCCAGACACTTTCCCCTGCACCAGGTGCCATCCGCAGGCCCACGTCATCAGTGTCCTCACAACACGATGGCCCATGACCAGCTAACCCTGGCTGGTACTGAACCGCTGACCCGTTCACAGACACAACCCCCGGCCAGACACCCCAGCTTCCTGTGCCGGGCTGACCCCCCGCCCCAGGATCTGCCCACTGAGCCGTGGTTCCTGCTGGGCAACGGTCACCTGAGGTGGGAACAGGCACCAGCAGCCAACACTGCCAAGGTGTGTGTGCCCATGTCCACGGGGACCATGGGCCAGTGATGTGCAGGGGGGCCCCAGCTATGCTGCCCAGGCTGGGGGAGCCCCATGAACCTCCTGGGACCCCATGGGATCCCCCAGGCCATGCTTGCCAGGTTGTGGGTGCTGGTGCCACATCCAGTCCTGGCAGGAACCAGTTTTGGTCCCCACAAGGGGCTTTTGCTGGGAGAAGCCTGGGCTGCTGCCCCAGTACCAGGTGAGGGGGTGCTCTCCAGGCCAGGTGCCCCCTGGGGCTGATGCTGCCAGTGCCAGCGCAAGGCCTGTGTCTGACGCCCATTCAGAGCCCAGAGCAGCCCCAAGGGGTCCACAGTGCCAGCCTGGGGGTCCATGGTGCCAGCACAGCCCAGCAGTCTGTGACTCAGTGCCCCCCTGACCCAGCGCAGGAGTGGTGCCTGCTGTGGGCTGGTCCAGAGCTGGGTCCAGTGCAAATCAGCCCAGAGCTGTGCCGGGGCTATGCTGGGGCTGAGCTCAGAGCTGTGCTGGACCTGGGCCAGACCCATGCCTACCCAAAGCAGACCGGGCCAGAGCCAAACCTACACCCGTGCTCAACCATGCCAGGTGGTACCAGTGCCAGAGGCTAGTCAAGCCCACACCCATGCCGGGCTGTGCCAGACTGTGCCAGAGCCAAGCGCACACCAGTGCCAGGCTGTGCCACGCCAGTGCCAGAGCCCAGCCAGCCCACTGCTCTGCCGGGCTGCACCAAGAGTAAGCCCACACCTGTGTTGGGCCGGGCTGAGCAGGGCTGAGCCAGGCCAAGCTGACCCGATTCGGGCTGAACCAAGCCGAGCCGAGCTGAGCTAGGCCGAACCGAGCCGAGCCGGGCCGGGCCGGGTCGGGCCGGATCGGGCCGAGAAAAGTGGGGCCGAGCTGAACCGAGCCGGAACGGGCCGAGCCGAGAGAGGCCGCTCCAGGCCAATCCGCTCCGCTCCGCCCGGAGCGCCGCTGAGCGCGCACGTGGTGCCGGGGCGCGCTGCCCGCGCGGAGGCGCGGCGGCCGGCGGGACGGGGCCCAGGATCTGTGCTCTGCGCTGCCCAATAGCCCTGCGCCCTCGCCCCTCCCCGCCGTCCAGCGGACCAATGGCGACAGCGGGCGGTGCCGTGCGTCACGGGATGGGGCGGAGCTGAGGAGGCGGTTAAAGGTCGGGCGGCGGCGGTGGCGCCACTTGGGGGCGGCGGGAGCGAAACAGCGAAGGTGACCGTGACGGCAGTTCCCGGCGAGCGCGGCCCGTCCCGGCCCTGCCCTGCCCGGCCCTGCCGGTGAGCGGTGGCCGGAGGCCGGAGCCTATGGTGGCGGGAGGTGGGGGGGGATGCGCGTGCGTGGGTGCGCGCGCGGGAAGGGCAGTTATCCGGTTCCCTCTTCCCCCCCCCCCCCCCCACCCTCCCCGCTGATTCCCTCCTCTCCCTCCCGCAGGATGAGGAGCGGCGCAGGCCATGGCCCGGCACCCGGCCCCCAGCCCACGCGGCCGGCGGGGCCGTAGGACGGCGGAGCCCCCCCACGCCCTATAGCGACACCCCACGCCCCCTATTTAATTTTGTACCTAATTTATTAACTCCCCTCCCCCAACCATGGAGCCGGCCCCTGCTGTGCCCCCCGTCCCCATGGTGGGCTTCCTCTGGATGCTGGTCCTGGGCTTCCTCATTGCCTTCGTCCTGGCCTTCTCTGTCGGCGCCAACGATGTGGCCAACTCCTTCGGCACAGCGGTGGGCTCAGGGGTGGTGACTCTCCGGCAAGCCTGCATCTTGGCCAGCATCTTTGAGACGGTGGGCTCTGTCCTTCTGGGGGCTAAAGTCAGTGAGACCATCCGGAAGGGGCTGATCGATGTGGAGATGTACAACTCCACGCAGCAGCTGCTGATGGCAGGTTCGATCAGCGCCATGTTCGGTGAGGAACAGGGTTCAGACTGGGGGAGATGGCATGCCCTGAGGTGCCCCGGTGATGGCTTTCTCACCAGGCTTTTCCTTCTCCTCCAGGATCTGCTGTGTGGCAGCTAGTGGCTTCGTTCTTGAAGCTCCCCATTTCTGGTACCCACTGCATCGTTGGAGCAACCATTGGCTTTTCTCTGGTGGCCAAAGGGCAAGAAGGTGTCAAGTGGTCCGAGCTGCTAAAGATCGGTGAGTCTGGCTGATGTGACCACCCCATGTGTGGCATCCATGTGTTGCCTGGGCTTCCCTTTCTAGCCACAGGGAGTTGATCATTCCTCTTCTCTCCTAGTGTTGTCCTGGTTCATCTCACCTCTCCTTTCGGGCATCATGTCTGCTATCCTGTTCTTCCTCGTCCAGAGGTTCATTCTCCGTAAGGTAAGGTCTGTGTCCACCCCATTTTCTGACAACCTGGTGCTACTGGATGCTTCATCTGCCTTTTGAAATGGTTGATTGACTCATGTGCACTACAGCTTCTCCATCCTTGTGTTGACGTTTGGGTGAGCCCTTCAGGAAGAGCTGAAGAGGTGCAACTTGTAGCTGGCCCTCAAAGTGGAGCCTGAGAGGTGAGGAGGCTTCACTCAGCCTCCTCCAAAACATCTGGACCAGGAGTGTCCTTGGCCTCAGCAGAGGCAGCTGTGGTTTCCAAGTAGTGAAGTAGCACAGAACTGATAAGTCCTAAGTCCTGGTGCAAGCTGGGACCTCCTCTTGTGTCATGTTGCAGATGAAGGCAATGACTTTTTTGTGGTGGTGTTTTTTGTGTGTGCTTTTTTTAAGCCAGGAGGGACAGAATTGTCCCTGATGTTGTAGAAACTGTGCTTTCTTCCTATCTGGGGCCCCAGGTAAACCAAGGGGTGCTCAGGCTGGCTCCAGGGACAGTTTGGAACATCCAAAAGAGGGATTGGGTACCCAGTGGTGCTTGAAATGGAGGTGGCAGCTTTAGACTTCTGAGGTGATGACCCTGGAGTGCAGGATGCTGCCAGCCCAGAGCAGGAGTATCCGGCCAGCTGTCCAGAGTGCTCATGCATTTCCTTCTGCGTATTTGAGATTAACGTAAATCATTTTAGGTCTTAACTCTTGTTTCTGGTTCAAGAGATGTTAAGATCTTATCACTGCTGGTTTCTACCTGGCACCCCTCTAAAACAATTCAGCGTCACTGCTGTCAGAGTCACCTTGTGTAACCAGCCTTTCAAAGCTGGGCTGGCCCCAACATGCTTCATTCTGGCACTGAATAGTCTGGTTGCTCTGTCCCTCTTGGTGTTTGGTAATGCTTGGTGTGTTTGTACCAACACTAGACCCCAATTGCTGGGCAGCAGTGGAGATTTAAGTGCTCCTGCTGCTGGGTGAGCGCCTCTCTGTGCAGGTATGTGGTCAAATAAGCCGCTTTGTGAGTAAGGGACTTTTTAAAAATTTTGTCCAAGTTGGCTGGAAAGAGGTAAAAGCTTTGACAAATGGTTTTGTCTGAAAGTGCCTGTGTAGTTGAAAGAAAACTTATGTGCAGCTGGAGGCTGGGGAGGGGTTCAGGCAGCTGCTGGCTGCGGGCACAGATGAGATGCTCCAGCCCTGAGGGTGGCTGGACACTTGACTCCTGCCCTGAGTCTCTGGGGAACCTCATGGGACCCATGGTGTTCTGCCACCTGCTTTGCCCCCCACTAGATGACCATGGGGGTCTGACAGTGGCAGCTCTTCTGACACCCCTATGGGTTATTCCCAAAAAGCTGTGGGAGCTGTGGCATTCAGAGTGCAGTGTTGAAGTCGCCATCAGCAGTGGAAGGCACGAACCCCCTTTTGGGAAGGGGCTGCTGTGCAGTCCTCCAGGTCTGGCTTTCCACAGCACTGATCCCCGTTTCGCAGGTGGATCCCGTTCCCAACGGCTTGCGAGCTTTGCCCATCTTCTACGCCTGTACTGTGGGGATCAACCTCTTCTCCATCATGTATACTGGCGCACCTTGTAAGTACACATCAGAATACTTGAACCTTAATTGGCAAATTCTTTACAAAACCTTCATTAAATGCACGATTTACCCCTTTTTTGCTTTACAGGCCTGAAATCTCCTAGAAGGCGGCTGGCCTGTGCCAGTTACAGAAGGCTGCAGGCTAGCGTGCGCTGAGTTCTGGGCTAGATAGTTGCCCAGCCAAAGAGACCTGCTCAAACTAAACCCCTCCAGACCTTTCTCCTTAGACTTCACAGGACTGTCAGATAACATGACTGTCCCTTCCCTGTGCTAAAACTCACGTACCTGGCTGCCTCTGAAGAGGCTCCTCAGGCTGCCGGGAGTGAGGCAGGGAGCAGGGATGGAGGCTGTGCCTCCTGATACACCTTGTCCCTAAGAATAAGCTATTATCTCTGGCAAGAAGCGCTGGCATCTGTGTTGAGGAGTTGGTACTTCAATTTGAAAAGCCAAATTGAAATGCTTGTTTGGCTGTTGTGGAGGAGGGACAGGTCAGGGGCAAGACTAGGAGAGGACTTGGCAGGGGAAGGTGGTTTTGCCTGCAGAGCTGGAGGCTCTGTATTCCCCATCTGCTGGGATGACTTGGTGTGAGCTGTTTTCAGTCTGAGCTTGGGTTTCCTGTCATGAGGCGTTGCTGGAGGTGGGGTGAGGGCAATCAGCGCTGCCCCCGCAGGGTTTTCTCTGTAAGCAGTGGCTGGAAAAATTTTTTGAGGTATGTCAGCTTCCCTTTCCTTTGGCTTTCCAGCCTAGGAGAGAAGGCAGAGTTGCTGTGGTGCTGCTGAAGACACCGGGGCTGCAAAGCAGCAGTGGTGCTGCTCCAAGATCACTTTATCACTTGTCACGCCTGAGGTGGATTCATGTTTATCCTGAGTCCCCAGCTGCAGGAGGGCTGGGTGAGCTCTGTGCCCCTCCAGTGCAGGGTTTGTAGCCTTCAGGGAGCTGGATTTGGCATAAGCGAGTAGCCAGATGCATGAGGGAAAATAGCCAGGATGGTGCTGGCAGTACATTGAGAGGAGCAAGTTATTTCCTGCAGCAGAAAATGCAGGAGTTGAGCAGTCAGAAGCACCTGATGCCCTTGCTGGGTATGCAGCAGGCTGTAGAATGCAAAACCTCTGCTAAAAGTCATGCTGCATGTGAGAATACTTGTAATTAGGTCATGTAGCACCTCAGATGCCTTGAAACTGAAGTTCCCAGGGACTTGTGGAGCAGGAGAACCATCTTCCCCAGCAGCTGGAGGAGTTAATGGAGATGTGGGGCTCCTGGGTGGGAGCAGCCCAGGTCCTGACTGTCCTCTCCCAAGCAGGGGAAGCTGTGCTGTTGCTGCAGCAGCTGTGCTGGGTGGTTTTGGTTGGTTTTTGCTTTTTTCTTTGACATTGCAGCAAGTGATGAGACAAGGGCTGTGAGGAGCCTCCTGTCCTTGCTCAGGGCCCACCCCAGTCCCTGATGGGGTGGAATGAAATTTGTCTGCATGCGTGTAAAATTAGCTTTTGATGGGGGAGATTGTAACCTGGGTGGTGGCCCTTCTGTGGGGGTTAAGCTCTTGATTTCCACGCAGTCAGTGATGGTTTTCTGACAATGTTCCTCCCTGGCAGGTGAATTAGCTGAGGGATGGTGCAGGTGATGAAGTCCCTGTGCTGGGAAGAGCAAAGCTGTACCTTGAGGAGGCTTTTGCCTGGAGGTTTTCAAAGATACGTTGTTTTATTTCCTAGTGCTGGGCTTTGACAAACTTCCTCTGTGGGGTATCCTCCTAATTTCAGCGGGGAGTGCTGTTGTCTGTGCTCTTGTCGTCTGGTTCTTTGTATGTCCGAGAATGAAGAAGAAAATTGAACGTAAGTAATGCCTTTCTCTCTGCAATCCTTCGGGGAAGGGCATGCTCAGACTAACCAACTTCTTTTCCCAGGGGGAGATCTCATTAGCTGCAGGGCTGTTATTAGCAGGGATCCTCAGCCTCACTTATCACTTAAGCTGCTCTGCAAGCCCTGAGTTACTGGGGCATGTTTCATTGAGCTGGACCCTGCGTGCTCCTAACCCACAACCTGGGACCTCAAAACACCCCTCCCAGGAGCTGTTGTGCTGCTGAGCAGTGTCAGGCAGCTCATTTCTGAGCAGGGTGAGTTCTTGAACTGCCTGGGCCAGCAGGTGACATTAAACAGCCTGATTTCACTCTTTGGTAGAGAAGAGGAGACAGGAGACAACCTGCCTATTAACTGGTGTAACCTTTAATCCTCTGCATACCTGCTGAGCAATCTTTGGCCTGGTAGATGCAGATCACAAGTTTAAAGCTGTGTAAGCTGATGAAATCCTTTCCCTGGGGTGGGGGGTGGGAAATTGCTATTGAAAAGCATAGAAAAGAGAAGCCCTGAGCTTTGCCTACTGAAAAGTACAGGCAGCTCTCCTGGAGTCGTGTGTGGTCTTGCATATAAATTTTGTGTGCAGTCTGAGGCACTTAAGGAACTGGAGATGAGGGGATAACCAGTGTCCTTGTCAGACTGGTGTAATTGGGGTGTGACTAAAGGCTTTATGGCTGCCCTTGACATTCTTCCAGCTGTTTGAGCTTCAGTTTAACTCCTGCCTGCAAGGCAGCCTGCTTGCTGGAGACCATTGCTGGGAGGAGGGGGGTGAGGCAGGGGGAGGTGGGCTCTGCAGGGGCTGGATGCTGCAGCCTGGTCCCAGCAGTGAGCGAACTGGGTGGGAAATGGCCATGTTTGTGACAAGGTGATTTTTGTTGTTGTCCAAAGGAGGTGACCTCATGTTTTCACCTGGTGAAAACATGCTTTTCCCAGTAGAGGGGGAGTAACAGCCTCAGCTTCCAGGGCTTGTTGCCTCTGGCTTGGCTGTTTCAGTGGGACAGGAAACCGGGCTGCCCTCGGGAAGGTGGAGACCAGCTCCTGTTTGGGTTTGTCACCCACCAGTGGGAGCTGGAGAGGAGCCCAGGTGGGTGAGTCCTCCTGGCAGGCTGGAGCTGATGGGCTGGCAGAGGAGCTGAGCTCTTCTGAGCACCTTCCTGTCAGCTCAGGGGTCACAGCCACCCCAGAAGGAGGTCCAGAACATCAAACAGCCACTGCAAATGGGAATGGGACAAACACGACTCAAAGAGGAACCTCTGTAGGAAAAATGATCATAAGAGCCCCATAATGGTGCTCACCACACCCTGTGTGGGTGGGGGTGAGTCTAAAAATAGGAGATGAACTGGCTCATGATGGTTTGGCTGTTGTGCCCAGGACAAGGTGTGACTGCCCAGCAGTTTCCAAAGTTCAGGATGGGGGGGTGAGAAGCTGTAAATGTTTATTTATCTACCATAAATCTGAGTGGTGAGGGCTTGTTTCTAGTGTTGAGTGTGGTGGTGGTGGGAAGGGGTTTGATGACAGCTGCCTGTCTTCACAGGAGAGATCAAATCCAGTCCTTCTGAAAGCCCTTTGATGGAGAAGAACATCAGCCCGAAGGAGGACCATGAGGAGGCCAAGGTGCCCCTGGGCAATGCCAAGAGCCCTGTTGCTGATGTGGGGTCAGCTGTGTCCCACCAGGCAGTGGTGGAGGAGAGGATGGTGTCCTTCAACCTGGGAGACCTGGAGGAGGCCTCAGAGCAGGAGAGGGTCTCTGGCCTTGAGCTGAAGGAAACCAGCATTGACAGCGGTGAGTAGTGGGGGGGTGATATGGGGGTGCTGGGGTCGTCTCTCCCCACCCCAGGTACTAAACTCCTGTCTGTCTTGGCAGGAGCCATGCAGCTGCCCAATGGCAACCTTGTCCAGTTCAACCAGGCCATGGGTCACCAGATGAGCTCCAGCGGGCAGTACCACACCGTGCACAAGGACTCCGGCCTCTACAAGGAGCTGCTGCATAAACTGCACTTGGCCAAGATGGGGGACTGCATGGGGGACTCGGGGGACAAGCCCCTGCGGCGCAACAACAGCTATACTTCTTACACCATGGCCATCTGCGGCATGCCTCTGGACTCCCTCCGCACCAAGGAGGGGGAGGAGATGGAGAAGCTGACCTGGCCAGTGGTGGATACCAAGAAAAGGGTCCGCATGGACAGCTACACCAGCTACTGCAACGCGGTGGCGGATGCCCACCCAGCTGCTGATGTGGATCTGAACACGGCCCAGGTGGAGATGGGAGTAAGTGACCGCAAGGGCAGCAGCAGCTCCCTGGAAGAATGGCATGACCAGGACAAGCCTGAGGTGTCCCTCCTCTTCCAGTTCCTGCAGATCCTCACAGCCTGCTTTGGCTCCTTTGCTCATGGTGGTAATGATGTCAGGTCAGTTGGGTCAGCGGGAGTGAGGGAGTTGCTCGCTGGGGCTGGTGCTCACCTTGCCCAGAGCCTCTGACCTTCTAGACCAGCTCTAGAAAGCTCTCCCTTCTCTTCCAGCAATGCCATAGGGCCCCTGGTTGCACTCTACCTGGTCTATCAGACAGGTGATGTGGCTACCAAGGTGGCAACTCCCATCTGGCTGCTGCTCTATGGAGGTGTGGGGATTTGCATCGGCCTGTGGGTCTGGGGAAGGAGAGTCATCCAGACAATGGGGAAGGACCTGACTCCCATCACACCATCGAGGTAAGGTCTGCCTTGGTGCAGGGGGAGGCTTTGGGCAGTCCTAGAGCTGCAGCCTGTTCCTGGAGCCCTTCTCTGTGCTCTCTGGGGGTTTTGTTGTTTGGATGGTGGAGCTGGGACATGCGTGGGACTGTAACTCAGCCCTTGGGGGTGGGGAGGGGTCAGTCTGGGGCTGCTGGAGGTCTGGAGGACCAAGCGAGGAGCTGACTCTGCTGTGCGGGTCTGCCTGGAGAGGGTGGTCCCAGGTCTGGCTTGGGCTAAGCCAGCCTGGTGCTGTGGGGGGTTGGGTGCCAGGGTTCTCACGCACTTCCTGTCTCTGCAGCGGCTTCAGCATTGAGCTGGCTTCTGCCCTGACAGTGGTGATTGCCTCCAACGTTGGCCTCCCCATCAGCACAACCCACTGCAAGGTAGGTGGGGCTGGCAGGAGGGGATGGCACTGGCTCAGTGGGAGCTCAGTTTGGTGCCAAATCTTGGTGCTAATCAGGCTGAGCTGTGTGGGAGGTCCCAAAAATAGGCTGCTGGCCGACCTTCAGGTCCAGGTCTCCCATTTGCATTTCAATGAGGGTGGCAGAGGCTGCCCAGAGCTGGGGACAGTCCCTGGGTGAGGGGGCACTCAAGGAGGTGATGGGAGAACAAAATCCCTTGGATGGATCCTCTGGGAACCTGGGTGCTGCAGTGCCCTGCTCTCTGCTGAGGGATCTGCTGGGTCCCCAAGGGCTCAGGACCCTTCGACCTATGGCTGAGGCTTTCCTTGGGAAGGGCTGAGGGGTGGTGGACAAGAGTTCTACTGGAATGCTGAGCCTTGCTCTGGCTCCTTGGGCAGGTGGGCTCCGTGGTCTCGGTGGGCTGGCTGCGCTCCAGGAAGGCGGTGGATTGGCGTCTCTTCCGCAACATCTTCATGGCTTGGTTTGTCACCGTCCCCATCTCGGGTCTCATCAGTGCTGCCATCATGGCTGTCTTCAAGTTTGCCATCCTGAGGGTGTGAAGGCACCGGGGCTGGTGCTGCTCCTGCTTCCCTGCTGCCACCTGTCCCTCCAGGAGCCAGGAGGACTTGTCCCACTGTGGGATGGGGGCTGCCATCATCTCTGGGGCTTCCTCAGTTCTGCTTAGTGGTGTCACTGAAGTTTGGGGGGTTTTTGTTGTTTTTGTGGGGTGTTTTTTTTTTTTTAACATAATATCTTGGCGCCAAGTTTTTAGTGGGGGGAGTAGTGCTGAGGCGGTGCCTCCTGCCAGGGTGTCTCCCCTGCTGCACAGTAGCTCTAGATTAGCAGTTCTGGGAGGTCACTTGTCTTATTTGTAATGACTTAATGAGGATCCCCTGGCAGAGATTCTTTCTTAAGGACTGGAGCTGGTCCTTGCCCCTCCTGGGAGGGCTGTGGGTCATCCCCCCCATGGTGGGCTGTGATGAATTCAGCTTTGCGTCCATTGCTGTAGGGGTGGGGATGCTAAGTGCTGCCCAACCATCCTGCTTGGGGGTCCCTGGGAGGTCCCCCACCCTCCCCACTGCTGCTACCTCAGACTCTATAATAAAGATTTCCTTTGTATGCTAGGCTGAGTGATGTTCCTTGTCACATGCTGCCCCCTGCCCTCCCATCCTTGGATCCATGCCCTAGGTGGAGTGGGGACTGGGGGAGCAGATAAGAGCCCCACGTGTCCCCGATGTCATGGGACAGGCAGCCTTGGGCTGTGCCTCAGCCCTGTGTGGGGTGTTATCTGGGCCCCACACCTGGGGGGGCAGTTCCTAGCCCTGGGGCAGCAGCTGTTCCTGCTGTCCCCTGGTCAAGGCCAGGCCTTGGGGACCCATGGCAGTAGCTTAGCACTGGAGTGTCGCAAGGGCTGTGAGTGGTTGGGGCGGGAGACACGATGACAACACACCTGTGTTCTCTGGGGATACTGCACTCAGCCCGGGGGTAGAGCAGTGGGGACGTGGGGTGAGAACATTCCTGGGGGTTTTGGATGAGCTGTGTGGGGACGTGACCCATGGAGAGAGGGGTGTGCCCTTGTCCCCATCCACGGGGACGGGGGCATTTCTCACCAGGACCGGCTCACCACTGGCTATGGTTCACAGGATGTGGGTGCCCCGTCCCGCCAGGGTTGTGAGGTGCTGGGGGCTAGACCCCCACTCACCCCCATCCCTCCTGGGGGGGGCGGTGGTGGGGCTGGTCCTTGACCCTGGTTAATGATTCTCCACCGGGCGTCCGCTGCCAGCTGCCCTGCTAGGCAAACACCGGCCCCGGGGGCGACGGGCCGGGAGAGGCCCGTGGGAGGGGGCGCTTCTTCTGAGGGGCCGGCCTGGGCACCGCGGGGTGAAGGGGGAGGGGCCCTTTTAGAGGGTGCACGGGGGTGTACATCAGCCCGTATGGGGGGTGCACTGCCCCATTTTGGGGGCTCATTGCCCCATTTTGCGGCGGGGGGGGGCACGGAGGGATCACCCGCCTCGTTTTTGGGGTCACCACCCCGGAGTGCCACGGGTCCCGCCTCGGCTGTTGCTCCCGGTGGGGGGAGCATGGTCGGGGCGGGGCGGTCCCGCGGGGCCCCGTTAAAGCGGCGGCGGCCGGAGGCGGCGGCCTGAGGCGACGGTGATGGGCAGCGAGGGGGAGCGGGGCCCGACGGCCGCCCCGGTCCCGGGGCAGGGTGATCCGCGGGCGCTAAGGAGGGACTGCCAGCACCGGTGGGGCCGTGGGGGCGGCCGGGGAATGGAGCATAGGAGCGGGGGTGCGGAGGGGGTCGGGGATGGGGGTCAGGGACGGGACCGAGCGCATCAGAACCTGGAGCTTCGGCGAAAGGCTTGGGGGGCCGGGGTGGGGGACAGGACCTGAAGGAAGGACCCCGGGGATGCAGGTACCGGGGAGGACCCTTGAGGGGGGGGGTGTAAGAACGGGTAGAGGCCCTGGAGCACCACCACCACCATGTAGACATGCGGGGAGGGGGGGGGGGGGGGCACAGGCCAAAACAGGGGTCTTACCATCCCCCTTCCCTGCGCTGTAAACCCCACCCCTCCACTCACACCCGCCCTTCTCCCCCCGCCCCGCTCCCGGCTCCATTTCTAGCTCAAGAGCCCATTTTTCTGCTCCAATAACTTGCTGTGGGGCCCCTGGGCCAGGGTGGGCAGGCAGCCCCCCCAGCCCCCGGCAAGTGATAAGGGATGGGGAAACAGGTCCGCATTCCCTCCTCTGTGCCACCCCCAGCCCTAAACACCCTTCCTACCCCATAAACCCCCTCACCCCCAGGATCTTTGTCAACCGGAGCCTGGCGCTGGAGAAGATCAAGTGCTTTGGCTTTGACATGGACTACACCTTGGCCAGTGCGTTTATGGGATGGGGGGGCTGAGGCAGGGGGGCCAGTGGGACACTCCGCCTAACCCCTGCCTCCCCTTGCCGCCCCACAGTGTATAAGTCCCCTGACTACGAGGAGTTGGCTTTCGCCCTGCTGCTGGATCACCTTGTCTCCATCGGGTACCCCCACGAGATCCTTGCCTACAAGTATGACCCCACCTTCCCCACTCGGTGAGTTTTGGGGGGGGGGCACGTGGGAGGATGTTGTTGGGGACCCCCCCACACTGATAGGGTGTGTGGTGCGGCGCAGGGGGCTGGTGTTCGATGCCCTGTATGGGAACCTGATGAAGGTGGACTCCCATGGGAACCTGCTGGTCTGTGCCCACGGCTTCCGTTTCCTCAAGGGGTGAGTCTGGGACCCCCTGCCCACGGCGGCTGTGGGGAGCGGGACATGGTTGGCCCTCAGCATGGGGTGCAGCTCCATGCTCCCTCCCCAGGGCCGAAATCCTCCACTATTACCCCAACAAGTTCATCCAACGGGATGACATGAAGCGCTTCCACATCCTCAACACCCTCTTCAACCTCACGGGTGAGTGAAACACTACAAATACACACACCCCCCACACACACACTCCCTCTCCCCCATTGCGGGATGCCACCCCCACCCTTGTCCCCTGTCACTGCCTCCTCCCTGGCAGAGGCCCACCTATATGCCTGTCTCGTGGACTTCTTCACCAACTGCTCAAGATATGTCAAGTAAGAGGGAGATGGTGGGCGGGGGCTTGGAGATGGTGAATGTAGGGTGTTATGGGGTAGTATGGGAGGGGTCTTCACCCCCACTTTTCCCTACCCTTGCAGCTGTGACACTGGCTACAAGCACGGGAACCTCTTCATGTCCTTCCGCAGTATGTTCCAGGATGTGCGCGAGGCCATGGACCACGTCCATCTCTCGGTGGGTGCAGTGGGCAGGGGGGCGTGGTGGTTTTTGGGGGGTGGGGCAATACTGAGAGGGGTGGGGATCCTTCCCCTGCTGGCCTGGGGAGGTTTTGGCCAGACCCATCGGTCCCCTCTGCAGGGCTGCCTGAAGGAGAAGACACTGGAGAACTTGGAGAAATATGTGGTGAAGGACGTGAGTGTCTGTGGATACCACCCCCCCCTCCCTGCCCCCCACCCTGGTCCTCTTAGCCAGGTCCCTGGGGTCCCCCCGGCCCTGCCCCTGTGCTGACTTGCCGCTCTCCAGCCCCGCGTGCCGCTGCTGTTGAGCCGCATGAAAGAGGTGGGGAAGGTGTTTTTGGCCACCAACAGTGATTACAACTACACTGATGTGAGTAGAACTGTGTCGTGTCCCCCCACCCCAGGTCCAGCCTGCCGTGGGGGGCCTTGAGGGGGGTTGAAAAGTGCAGGCAGGTGTTTGGTCTCCCCGGGGACAATGATGACAAAGTTGAGTGTCCTTGCAGGCTATCATGTCCTACCTGTTTGACTTCAGTGATGAGGACAAGGTGGGTCTGTCCCTGGGGTGGGTGGGAGTGCAGGGTGCCATCGCAGCCCTTCGCTGACGCCCCCAGCCCCATGCCTGGCAGGCCGAGACCCTGCAGCACCCCTGGAGATCCTATTTTGACCTCATCGTGGTGGACACCCGCAAGCCACTCTTCTTCGCAGAAGGCACCGTCCTGCGCCAAGTCAACACGGTGGGGACCCCTCCGCTGGCAGTCAAGGGCAGTGGGCACCATGTAGGCACTGCGGTGTCTCCTTGGGCATGGTGGGGTGGATTTGCTGCTGGGTGAACACTGAGCAGGCACATGTAATGGTAACTCCCCCATGCTGAGGTCCTCTTGTCCCACAGGACACGGGGAAGCTGCGCATCGGGACGTACACCGGGCCGCTCCAGCACTGCGCCGTCTACTCTGGCGGTGAGCGCCCGGCTGGGCTCCGCGGGCAGCACAGGGGACATGCCCCCACCATCACCCTGACATCTGGTTATCGCAGGCTCCTCGGACATGGTGTGTGACCTGCTGGGCGTGAAGGGCAAAGACATTCTCTACATGGGGGACCACATCTTTGGGGACATCCTCAAGTCCAAGAAGCGGCAGGGCTGGCGTACCTTCCTGGTGGTGCCCGAGCTGGCTCGTGAGCTACAGGTCTGGACGGAGAAGAGCGGTGAGCAGCACCCGGCTGGGAACACGGGCCCTGCCCAGCCAGGGACACGGCCAAGCCCAGCTGGGGGAGGTGGCCTGGGGCCTCCTGCCCACCCTGATGGCAGAACCGGCCCCAGTGGGACATTGCCTGCAATGAGCTGGCCCTGTTGCCCTTGCAGAGCTGTTTGAGGAGCTGCGGAGCTTGGACCTCTTCCTGGCAGAGCTGTACCAGTGAGTGGGCACGGGGTGGACAGGTGCACTGGTAGGGTCCAGGCACCCATGGGGAACCCTCCAGGCTAGACGTGAGCTGGTTCTCTCCTGCCCCAGGCACTTGGACAGCGGCAGCAGTGAGCGCCCAGACATCAGCTCTATCAAGCGTCGGATTCAGGTGATGCCCAGGGCACCATCCCAGCTGGCACACAGCGCAGCCCCCCCCACTGCGCAGCCCCCCACAGATGGGGAATACCCCTGGGGGGCTGTGTCAGGTGCCCTGACCATCGCACTGTGCCCTCAGAAAGTCACACACGAGATGGACATGTGCTATGGGAAGATGGGCAGCCTCTTTCGCTGTGGCTCGCGCCAGACGCTCTTTGCCAACCAGCTCATGCGCTACGCGGACCTCTATGCTGCCTCCTTCATCAACTTCCTCTACTACCCCTTCAGCTACCTCTTCCGGGCACCCCCCGTCCTGGTATGCAGCTCCCAGCAACCCCCCCGTGCCTCAGTTTCCCTCTCTGCCTGAGGAGGGTGCAGGGCTGATGGTGGGCACTCAGTGCCAGCCCCTTGCTACAAGCCTTCTCCCTGCTGCAGATGGCACATGAGTCGACGGTGGAGCACGGCCGCCTGGACATGGGGGAGGTAGGCACAGCCCTGGCCCCCTGGATGGCCCAGCATGGTCACCCTGGCCAGCAGGTAGGTGGCAGAGAGGCAGGAGGGCATGGGAGTCCCTGCTGCCAGTGAGGTCCTGTGCCCACTGAGCACCCACCTCCATATCAGGTTCCTCAGGACTCCAGTGGGGGAGAGGAGGAGGATGATGGTGAAGCCTGAGCCCACCCTACCGCCAACAACTGCTGAGCTGGCAGGTGCCAGCGCCTAGGAAGATAGTCAGTGGCCCTGGACTACTTGCATTGTCAGCTGGCAGAGCAAAGCCATCCGTGGTCAGCCACCACCTCCAGTGGCCACAGGTTGGCTGGTGGCCCTGGCCCATGTCCTGCCTCGCCCCATGAAGCGGTGTTCTTCTGACCAGGAGCACCAGGAGAAGGGTCCCCAGAGCCCATAGGCTGCCTGGCGCCCCTAGTCACCCATGGTCCTCCTGGCATCAGCTGCTTCTCCCAGCCAGCTTGATCCCAGCCTGGGGCTGCCCAGCACTGGAGAGAGCCAGCAGTGGTACCAGTGCAGCACTGGGGCCCAGCTCTGGCTGGAGGTGGGTGGGTGTTGCTTAAGAACAGGAGGGCTCAGGGGGGGTTGCTGCTCCCCAGGGATCCCTTTTATCAGCTATAACCCTCTTGTGTTTTCTGCTCTATTCTATATATAAGATACTCAAACTCTTGGCACCACAGGACATAAAATTGGCCGTTTTAAAGGAAAAGTGCTTTACCCTGAGCTTGGGAGGTGGGGGAAAGGGCAATTCCCAAATCCTCAGCCAGCAGCTGGGACAGGTGCAGCCCCTGGGAGAGGGTGGCCTCCCCCTGCCAGCACTGTCCTTCACCCTAGATGGAGGGGTGGCGGGGGGTAGGGGTAGGGGTCCTTCCCCAACCAGAGCCAGACGTGTGCCAGGACTTCCAGCTACTGCTGTGAGACTTCTTCTAGCATCAGGGTTTCTCAGTAAAGATGCTGAGCGAACGCTGGTGGTGGCTGTGTCGGGAGAAGGCAGAAGGGTGGGAAGAGGACAGGACTACTGCTTGCCGGGGGTGGGAAAGTGACAAGGCTCACCCTTAATGGCAGCCACGCTGCTTTACTCCTCACAGCAGGGAAGTCAAACCAACACCCAGCAACCGGCACCAGCAGTCCCCGTGTTTGCTCTGCATGTGAGGACAGCCCTTGAGGGAGGGGAGGCTGCTGTAGGGGCCCTGAGCACACTGAGAGGGCTCAGCTATGCCCACTCTCCCATCCAGGACCCCCAGCCTTGCCCAGGGGTCTGGGAGCCTGGGCTGCTGCACGCCAAGGACCCCTGCACCCCTTGTGAGCGCCACCTTCAGCCTCCTCAGGGCCTGTTCAGAGGCTGCTGCGGTCCCACAGGTATCCCAGCCCTGCCAACCCCTCGCTGGGCTGGCACAGCTGGTGTTTACACATGTGACTCAGGATGTGGGGTCTGTGCATCCCTCTCAGTGGGAAACATCCAGATGCTGTTCAGGCAGCTCTGAAGCAAATCTCCTTGGAACTTCACTTCCAAAACACTGGAAGGTGCCTGGAGCACTGCAGAGTGACTGACATCATTCTACAGCAGAAAAATCAGGGTGCATGTCACAGTGGAGGAGCCAAGGGCAATGCAGGGGAGGGACAGCTCATGTCTCCAACCCCAGACCTTGCACACTACTCACTAGGCCACACTGCATGTCTACTGCAGGTTTTTATATATTTAAAACATATATTTAAAACAGTGCTTATATATTTGAAACAGGCTTATTATGTGCCACTCTTACGTATTTACATCTTGAGAGGAAGTAAAAGAAGTCGGTGGAGTGCGTGCAAGGCAGCACAGGGGAGCAAGCAGCCTACACCCGGCTGGGAATCCCTCAACAGCACTCTGGGGGATACAGACTCAAACCTTCCAGCTCCACCACCTCTGGCAAAGCCTTGTTTTTCCGGAAGAAGTACTGAGTCTCTTCTTCCGCATCCAGGATTTCACTGAGGGATGACACCACAGGGTCATGGTCCTTCAGCATCTCTGGGTAGTAGCTCCCAGCTCGCTCTATCCGCAGTGAGCGCCGTACTGGCGTCAGGAATTTCAACTCTGGGCCTTCCAGCAACTCCTTTCCTCTGCAGAGAGGACACGAGCCTTTAGATAAACCCTGCAGAGGAGAGCTGGCACAGGCAGAGGGTGTTGCTGCCAGGAGCAGGCAGCTCAGCCTTACCTGGTTGCAGATGTTACTTGCAACTTGATTGAGACCGGCAGGCTCGCCAGGGACCGCCCTGTCAGGCAGGGAGTCACTAGCTCAGGCAGCTTCTCGCTTGGGCAAGGTGTTGTGGGCTCCCAAGGAACAGGCTGCTCAGCCTTTTCCCCTGATAGGAGAGGAAAAGGGCAGCATGGTTGCAGAGAGGGTTAGGGTGGGCAGAGAGCAGCAGCTGGGGAGGGATTCTGCGGCGCTCTGGACACAGGCAGGGGCACCTTGCTATGGAGGTGTGATGGGCTGGGACTGTGCCCAGCCCTGGCAGAGGAATCTTGCCCCATTTTTGAGACCAAGATTCCAGTTTTTCACAACACTGTCTCCATCAAAGTCAACAAGGACACTGGGTGCTGGGACAGACTGCAAACCATGCTGCTTCCTTGCCTGCAGCAGCAGGGCACCCCAGCCTGGCCACGCTCCAGTCTGCCAGCCAGCCCCCACATGCACATGTTACCTTTTGATGTTTGGTCTGTAGCCTTCAAAATATCAAGGACAAATTCTCTGAGCTCCTGGAGTGGCTGCAGGAGAAGCAGAACATGGGTCAAGGCAGGTCTGACTTGGGAATGGAGACTGGAGTTACAACTGAATAGGAAAAAAGGTTTTTGCTGCATCACAACACCCTGTGCTGGAGACAGTGGCAAAATTTCCTTTCTGCAAGTGAGGCCTGTCAGTGCACAGGCACGGCTGGGCAGGCATCCACCCTGTGCTGGTAAATCCCACCAGGTGCTGCAGTTACACTGCCCATAGCTGACATCACACTGCTCCCAGCTACAGCTCTAACATGGCCCAGGGTGTGTCCTCCCTCTCCTCCCCCTGGCCCTGTTCATGCCCACACAACACTGCCTGCTCAGCTGATTAAAATAGATGTTTCTATGGGACAAATGGGACCAGCAGCTCTAAAGGGCTTTTTCACCAGTGACTAACGCTGCTAAACTCATCCCAAAATCCAAGGAAACCTGCTGGCACAGAGGCAGGGAACACAGGGAGCCACCAAACAGAATCATGTCTCACCGCAGCACCAGCGCAGACCGCTGCTTTGTACAAGCCCATCACGTCGAAAGGGCCGCTCTGGCTGAGGAGTTTCGCTTTGCAGATCCAGAACTTGGCAAATTTCTCTGCCTGGGGCACGCGGGACAGCACTGCAGAGATCTCCTCTGCCTGGACACCCTACAAGAAGGGCAAGGTCCCAGAGAAAGGTGTCAATTGTGAGGGCCAGAGGCATGCACTGGGGGAGCTGTCAGCATGTAACCGCTCTCCCAGCACTCGCTAGGAAAAGGAGGATCTGAAGCCTCTGGTTTACACAAGGCTCCTACATGACCATAGACAGATAATAGCTTCCCTGCTTCTATTTTTCTCTTGATAAAATTAATCTAGTATTTCAGAGGGATGTCAAGGGGCAGGCTCTTCAGTGCTGGCACTAACAGAGCCACTAAACCCCAGAGCAATGCTGGTACTTCACAGCAGCTGTCAGGTCCACCAGGGATGTACCTCAAGCTGTGAGGTCCACCGGGGACATACCTCAAGCTGGCTCAATCAGCCTGGGCTGCTGCTGCAGAAATTCCTGCTACAGACTGCGCTCCCAGGTCCCAGGACACCAGCAATGACACACAAGGCCCATGACCACGTCGCTCTGTTTTCTCCATTAGTTCATCTCGCTGTGTACCTTTGGCCTATCCGTAACTCCACGAGGACTTTCACTTTTCCTAGTCATGGTGTTACACCTCTGGCAACTGCAGGCAAGCAAGAATGCTTGCTCCAATCCCCTGTGCTGTTGGGGGGACATGGCCCTCATCTCCTGGGATGCTCCAGGAGAATCACAGAATCACAGCTTGGTTGGGGTTGGAAGGGACCTCAGGAGATCATCCAGTCCAACCCCCCTGCCTAAGCAGGGTCACCTCGAGCAGGTTGCACAGGGCTGCATCCAGGTGGGTTTGGGATCTCTCCAGGGAAGGAGACTCCACACCCTCTCTGGGCAGCCTGGCCCAGGGCTCTGGCACCCTCACAGGAAAGAAGTTTTTCCTCATGTTTAAGCAGAACCTCCTGTGTTCCAGCTTGTGCCTGTTGCCCCTTGTGCTATCTCTGGCCACCACTGAGAAGAGTCTGCCCCCATCCTCTTGACACCCACCCTTTAGATATTGATAAACATTAATAAGATCCCCTCTCAGTCTGGCTAATCAGGCCCAGCTCTCTCAGTCTTTCCTCGTAAGAAAGATGCTCCAGCCCCTTAATCATCTTTGTAGCCTTTGTTGGACTCTCTCCAGAAGTTCCCTGTCTCTCTTGAACTGGGGGGTCCAGAACTGGACACAATACTCCAGACACGGCCTCATCAGGGCAGAGGAGAGGGGAGAAGAACCTCCCTCGACCTGCTGGTCACAGTCTTCTGAATGTGCCCCAGGAGACCGTTGGCCTTCTGGGCCACAAGGGCACATTGCTGGTTCATGGCCAACTGGTCATCCACCAGTACTCCCAGGTCCTTCTCTGCAGGGCTGCTTTCCAGCAGGTCACCCTGCAACCTGTCCTGGTACACGTGGATATTCCTCCCCAGGTGCAGGACCCTACACTTGCCCTTATTGAACTTCATCGGTTCCTCTGCACCCAACTCTCCAGACTGTCCAGATCTCACTAAATGGCAGCACGGCCTTCCAGTGTAACAGCCATTCCTCCCAGTTTAGCGTGAACAGCACTAAAGGAGAAGAGGAGCCTACTGAAGCAGCTCCTCTGCCATTCCCACCTCCTCAACGAGCTGCAGGCACTCAGTTAATATGCTGTTGATCTTTTCCAGGCAGAGCTGCTCTGGTTTCTCTTGCTTCTCTTTCTCCTTGACATTTCTCCAGGACAGCTTCATTGCCTGTTTTTGAAGCAGCATCATAGGTGGCCGCTTGTACGTCTTGCCTTTGGATGCCAACCATTCCTCCAGCTGTTTCCTGTCAAAGGACCAAGGGATCACTGTTACCACCCCAGCAGACAGCCAGCGCTTGCCAGGCTACTGTTTTCTCTTGAAATCTTCCTCTAGCCAACTTCAGCTGCTCAGGAAGAACCAGTACATCTATCCTAAAAATGCATTCAAGCTCTAGGCTGAGAAAGGAAAACACTCTCTGCCTTCAACATTAAACAGGAGAGCAGCTATATGCTCTCCTCCTGCTTGCTGAATTGGTGAGAGAGGAACTCAGAGTACCAACAAATCTCATCTCCACCCTTCTCTTTTTTGGGGCATCAAGCTCCAAGCAGGCATTCACTGATATGGAGACTTTGGAGCCTGTTTCCAGCAGGTTGGTGCTGGTTCACTCAAACACTTTAAACTCTGCTGTCCCCTGGAGGCGAGGACAGTTGGCCAAAGCTGCTACTTACTTACGATCTGCAGCTGATGGGGTCTTGGGAACACGCCTCGCCTGTATTCCACTTGTCTTTGGCAGCTCTGGTTTAGGCCTCTCACTCTTAACGTTGCCCTCAACTGCTTGAGTTTTGGAGCTGTGTGTGCTGCGAGGCTGGTTTTGGGGAACTGTCACTCGGGACGTGGCTGTGAGCCTGGGAGGCACCACCTTCATGTCCTTCCTATCCATCTCCCTTTTAGCCACGGGCCTGTGCCATTGAACCGTGACGTCTGGTTTCAGGCTGGATTTCAGGTTTGTGGTCCCCTGGGACCTGCTGGAAGTTGGATGATTTGTGGGAGATCTTTTCAGTTGTGGGGGTCTACTGCGGTCCTTAAAACCTCCCACTGGACGTGTGCCGAGCAGCTTTTCTTCAGGTTGCCTTGCTTTATTAGTTTTTTCCTGGTTTGCCCCCATTTTTTTATGTAGCAAGTTAGTAGAAGCAGTAAATAACCGAGGGGGCTGCAACGGCTGAGTTTTGACACTTGGTTTTTGAGAAGCGCTCTTTGAGCCTGGCAGGGTTCTCCTGAATTTATCCTGAATTGGCTCTTCCTTAGCCTGGCGGCCATTTATTCTGTCCTTTGGGCCTGTGACAGTTCCTGACATCATGGCTGAGCTTTGCCTATGAGCCAAGACTCTCTTGTTCCCAAGATTGTTCCCATCAGACTGAAAAGCTCTGTTCAGCACAGGGTGTGCAGAGGCTTGTGCTTGGATGTTTTCTTTATTGCAGGCCAGCCTGTCCTGCAGGTCCTTGTTTAGGGAGCAAGGTGCCCCAGGAGGCAGATGGTCACCTCCAGTCCGAGATATTGCAGCAGTAACCTGCCCAGGTTTCTTGTTCCTTTCTGGATTTAGGTGACCAGAGGCTGAATTTGGGAGTGTCCCTCTGGGCTGTGTAGGGTGGCTCGTGCTTGGCACAAGCCCCAGGGGAAGCTTTGTGCTCTTCCTTGGCTGCCCTGGACGCACCACTGCTGCTCTCTGGGATGTATTTGAAGACTTCTGCTGAGCAGCATGGCCAGCGTGCCATGTGGATTTGGCACCAAGCTTGCCATCCCTCTGAGCGCCCTTCGCCATGTTTCTGCGAGCATCCTCCTTGTTCCTGTCAGCCTGGAGAGACAAAGTGAACCTCAGCCCTGAGGAAACCTCAGCTTGGTCAGACCCTGTCAACTTGCTCCTGCCCCAGTCCTGCTAGCCCAGGGGAAGTCCACACAACGGCCCATGGTGACAAAGCAGTTGTCTACAGAACAATAACACAACACCCACCGGCGCGTGGGCAAAGGATGAGTTTCCCACACTAAGTTCCTCTGAAAAATAATTAGTTGATTTATTGCCAGCTATTGAACAATCTGCTGACTGTACCCCACTGGGGTAATGAACTCACTAGCCTGATTTGGGTACCCCGTTCTGCCCAGACTCACTTCAAGCATGAAATACAAAACTAGACTCAAAGATTTCTGCTTACATGCTCTAGTTTAGAAACTGGTTCTAAGGGTTGATTCAGGCGATTCGTCTGGTCCTTTAGAAAAGGTCTGTAGGAAGTCAAACAATGTATCAGGTTATTTAACAGCCATTGCACAAAAGGTTAAATACCTAAAACGCTGCTGGGTGTCAGTCACAGGAGCTTATGAGAAAGTTTTGGAAATCAAAAAGCTGTCAAGGAAGTACCACGTAATAGGTAATTCTTTTGCATGGCAACACAGAAGCAACACAAAACATTCACATCAAAGGTTGTCACAAAACCTACGGCTTCCACTGACAACAAAAGCAACCAGGACGGTCCCTGCAGGCATGGGGGCTGGCAGGCAGGAGACCATAGCAGGTTTGGAGGCTCCTGAGGCTGCTGTCCCTGCCTGGCTTCCCGATTTCCCCCAAACGCTGCAGGCAGTTGAGGTGCACCTGACTCAGCTGCTGCTGTGCCACAGGTCACAGTGGTTTCCCAGAGCACATCAGCCAGGGTTTCCTGTGCCATGGTGAGCCACGGCGCTGCCGTGCCTGGTTCACCAGCCCCTCAGCTGCCTAGGCACCGGGAGTGAAGCAGAGAGCTGGGGCAGCAGCCCTGGCTTGTCGGCTCCTCCATCCTGTCCTGCTCTTCCTCCTCCCTGAACTGGAGCCCTCTGACAGCAACCAGCTGCAGAGTTCTCCCACCTCTCTGCTCTGGAGCTAGCAGCTCAGCTGTTAGGAAAAATTAATGCTTGTACAGATATCTTTCTGCAATGAAAGAGCTCGGAGAGTTAGGATATTGTCTTCTATTCCGTACAAGTGGTGTCCTAATGCCATAAAGAAAGATCATAGATGTTCTCATTTCTATTCTATTAGTGGTGTTTTCCAAAGCCTGGCACCAGGGACTGGTTCCCTCTTTCTGGTCTCTGATCCTGCTTCCCTTTATCTTCTCCACACAGAGAAGTTTTATGGCTTTCTTTGCACTACAATGTCATGAGAAATAGTGGTTGCAACAGGGAATCATTCAAATGTTCAGGATTGCCAAGTGCATCAGCAGTTTCAATTAAAAGCTCTGCAGAAAGGTACCTCACTACCCACAGCCTGCAAGCCGCTGTTGCACATACAGCAACATAACTGCAGGCAGTCCAGGTCCAGAGGAAGGGAGCGAGGCAGTGAAGGAGTCTCAGAGCCAGGTAACTCATTTAACAGGCAACTGTATCTATTTCCTTTTAAATTCACTGAAAATGCCCCTTCCTAATATTCACCTATCCCAGAAGGCCACTAAAAGCTGACACTGAAAAGCAGCAGTGAGATTTGAGGAGACCCAGTTACGAAGCTGAGTTACTGACAAAAAGTTCTGTCAGACTTTTGCTCTCTGACAAGAGCTGCAATGAGAAAGTTTCAGAGAGACTCAGAAAATACCCAGAGGAGAGTATCAACCAGCAGGAAACATCAACACTCAAACCATCCCTTTGCTCCTGCTGCCAGTAACTCTGCTGAACGCTGCTGGGGCAGAGCTGTCCCTGGTCACTGCCTTGACAGCGAGGCGCTGGGAGGAGTCGATTCTCTGTATGCTACTGAATCGCTGCAGAGAGAAGGCAGACACTGGCAAGCTGAGGTCAGCTTTACCTCAGAGAATTACTGAGTGATTTAGGTCAGAAGGGACCTTTACAGATCACCTAGTCCAAGCCCAACATCCTCCTGACTTACTTTGCACTTGAGTATTTTGGCTTTTCTTTGGCTGCAAGGTCCACCTGAAGCTGTCTTCTCTGCTCTTCTGCAAAGAGATTATAGGAAAATGTAGTGCCCGCACCACAACCTCGGTATTTGGAGCACCAATAAGAATAGATTTCTTTTACATTCATAGCATTACCGTGTGGGTCCCCCATTCTCCCCACCTGAGCCTGGCAATGCTGTTCACAGAAATTCCCAGAGTGTTTCCACACACATGATATTGCCCAGCAGCTCAGTGGCACATAAAGACCAGAGCTCTGCAATGCTCTCAGTGTGATGCTGTTGAAAACCTCAGTTCATAGAATCACTGAATGTTGTGAGCTGGAAGGACCCATAAGGATAAACCAGTCCAACTCCTGTCCCTGCACAGGACAAGCCCTGTCCCTGAGGGCCTTGGCCAAATGCTGCTGGAATCTTGTCAGGCTTGGGGCCATGAGCACCTCCCTGGGGAGCCTGTGCCAGTGCTCCACCACCCTCTGCCTCCAGACCCTTTTCCTCATGGCCAACCTCACCCTCCCCTGCCACATCTTCCTGCCATGGCCTCTGCTCCTGGCGTTGGTGGCCAGAGAGAAGAGATCAGCGCCTGCCCCTCCTCTTCCCCTTGGGAGGAAGTTCCAGACCGCCAGGAGATCTCCTCTCAGTCTCCTCTTCTCCAGGCTGAACAAACCAAGTGACTTCAGCTTCTCCTCATACCCTTCTCCCCTAAACCCTTCCCCAGTGTTGTGTCCCTCCTCTGGACACTCTCCAGCAGCTTTAGATCCTTTTTCTCCCGTGGTGCCCAAGCTGCCCCCAGTGCTGGAAGTGAGGCCGCCCCAGTGCAGAGCAGAGCGGGACGATCCCCTCCCTGGCCCGGCTCGCAGTGCAGTGCTGGATGCCCCCAGGACACGGGGGTCCCTCTTTGCTGCCAGGACACACTGTTGGCTTATGTTCAACTTGAGCTTAGTCAATTCACAGAAGGAATGGGGAGATGGTGCCGATGACCCTGTAAGCCTGCACCCCACTGCGTCCGAGCCCACTGTTAGCACAAGCAAGTGGGAAAAGAGGGGAGCGTCTCAACGGGGAGTGCAGGGGGTACCCCTGACACCCCCAGCTTGGCCGTGGCACTGGGACACCTCAGGGCGGGGACAGCCTGGCCTGGCTGGAGCCCAGCATCGCCCTGTCCCCAGGGCCTCGCCCCAGTCCCCAAAGATGCCCCACCCCCAGCTGACAGCCCGCACGCCCAGGGCTGATGGCACCTCAGCCTCCCTCCACCAGCCCCCCAAGGCTTACAGAGAGCCCCAACAGCAGCGCCGCACACCTGGGCGCCCCAGCACCCCCCGGATCACTCCCGGCACCCTCATTCCACCGGCACTCGCCCCTGCCACCACAGGGTCCCCACCCCCTGCAGGTGTTTCCCTCCCAGAGGGGTTCCCACGTCCCTGCCCCGCAGGGCCCGATCACTCACAGCGCTCGGAGGTGCCCCGCGCTCCCCGCCCCTATTCCCCGGCACCTCCCGCCCCACAGGGCCCCCGGGACAGGCACCTCCCGCCCCACAGGGCCCCTGGGACAGCCGCCACCCTCCCCCGGGCCCTCACCCTGCGCGGCCGCTCCCGCCCGCTCCATGGCCGCCGCTCGCCTCAGCGCCGCCAACGGCCCCGCCGCCGCCAACCGGCCCGCCACGGTCACTGATTGGACCGCCTTCTTCAAACCGACCAATGGGGAGCGCGAAACCAGCGGGGGACGGAGCCGGGCCGGCTGGAGAGAGAGCTGTGATTGGCTAGAGGCAGGAATAGGGGCGGGGTGAGCCCCGGAGGGCGGGGCCGAGCGGGGCCGAGGGAGCTCGCGGCACCAGGGGCGGCTCTGTCGGTTGTGCCGGATTCGACCCGATCTCTGTCAATTAGACGTGATTTCCATCAATTAGCGGGTTGTGGGGCGGCATGGCGTGGCGTGACATGGCTTGGCATGACACACATCGCCGTATCATGTCATGCCACACCATGACACGCCATGTCATGCCAGACCATGCCATGCAATGCCACACTATGCCATGCCATGCTGTGCCATGTCATGGCATGCCAAACCATACCACGGCATGTTATGTAACGCCACACCACAGCAGGCTGTATCACACCATGCCATGCAATGCCACGCCAGCTCATGTCATGCCATGTCACACAACAGCATGCCACACCACGCCACATCATGCTATGCATTGCTACACCACGCCGTGCCACACCATGCCAGACTATGCTACGCCATGCCATATGATGCCATGCCACATGGCATGATGTCTCGCCATGTTACAGCTGACCATGCCGTGCCTCATTGGTGGGTGGTGGCAGTGGCTGGGGCAGAGATGGCACTCCTGGATGGCTGCCAGGAGTGATGGGTGACCCTCACCCATGGGACACCCACCCCAGACACCGCCCTGGCTGTGGGGTGGGCATGGGGACAAGGTGGTCCCCAGGTCTGGGCTGGTCCCTTGGATGTGGGGTGGTCCTAGGGCTCTGCGATCACCCCCCACCCCTCGGGCTTTGTGCCCACACCTGGAAAGCCCCCCAAAACAGCAGAAACTGTGGGAATTTCCCATCCATAAACCACCTTCACATCACTGAACCCCTGTGAGAGCAATGAGCTGCGTGATGCCATCCTGGGAAACCTTTTATTTCTACCTCCATCATCAACAAATACTCCCATTCCAGATAACAATTTTTCCAATAAAATGTATATAAGATAAAAGCAAGGGGTGGACACAATAAATAAGTATAAAAGCACGGGACAGACACAAAAAATAAGTACAAATTGGGGTGACTCAGGCCCACAGGGCCCAGAGCTGCTATTTCACCTGAAATAGATGGGGAGGATGGGGGGTCCCAGCTGGAGGAGTTTGTACTTGGTACATACGGCCTGAAAACCGGCGACTGCCAGTTGGGTTGGGTTGGCTTCAGGGGCTCCTCAGCGCCTGCTCAGCTCATAGGTGGCAATGTTGACCTGGTCGGGCTGGTTGGTGATGCTGACGGGCTGGCGGGGCTGCAGGGAGGTGCAGATGAACCAGCCGGGGAAGGCAGCCGATTCGAAGCGGGTGGTCCCCTCAGATGGGCTGTCCAGGCGGTAGAAGATGAAGCGGGTTAGCTCCATGCTCTCGATGTCTCTCCGGATATCGGCTTCCTACAACCAAGGGGGTGAAACAGGCTTCAGGGTGGGATGGAGGTCCCAGCCCTACGGGGGACAGAGCTGGTGGGACCCCCTGCTTACCTCCAGCTGCAGCACAGGCTCAGCACCGCTCATGACACATGACATGTAGAGCTGGTAGCCCTTGATGCCCAAAGCCACCGGCATCTGCCCGGTCCCTGGGCCACCCTGTGATAACCGGGGACGGTACAGAGCGATGTTGAGCTTCACTGTAGAGAGAAGGGACAGGTTAACAGGTGATCCCAGGGCGTGGCTCCTGGGTGGACCTGGGGTTGGGGACAGGGACATTGGGTTGGGATCGTGTCCCCTCACCTTTCCGCCCGGCAGAGGGTCCCTGCAGGTGCAGGGCCACGAGCTGGGTGGGCGACTCCAGCACGAAGCACTTCTGGTCGATGTCAAGGATGTCAAAGGACTGGGAGCGGGTGTAGCGGTAGACGGGAGCCCCGGCGTAGCTGCTCTCAATCTGCTGGAAGGAGACAGGCTCTGCCGGGAGGGAGACAGTCAGGGGATACTTGATGGATCCAGGTCCACGAGCACCCCCCAAGAACAACCAGTGGCTGAGGTGACATCCCAGATGCCACACCTACGTACCAAAAATACCATCCAGAAAGCCCCCAAGGTCACTGTCGGTGAAGTCCTTGTGTGCCGGCTGCTTCAGGAGCTTTGTCACAGCCACCACAAGCACAGCAGCCTGGCGAAAGGTCCTGGTGGTGGGGTGTCCCTTGGTTACTGTCAACTGGATGCCCACCCTGGGTAATGTCACCTCCGAGTCCAGGCAAGGTTTCTGAGGAGGGAGGGGGACGTGGGGTAAGAGCCTGGCTTCCCCACCACACAGGTCCCAGGGCTATTCCCACTGCCCCAGCATTACCTTCTTTGGGCAGAGGCAGTCGGGGTCATAAAATGTCTCCTCGTTCAGGCTGGAAGGAAAAAAGAGGCAGTGAAGCGAGGCTGTCATGGCACCAGAGTGGCATCATGTCTCCCATGTCCCCTCCAGCATAGCCACACTTACCTGCCACTCTCCAGTGTGTCCAAATCAGGGACAAACGCCATCTCCACTGCCAGCTGTGAAAACCTGGGCAGAGACCTGCGGGTACCCGTTGAGTGCTGCGGAACTTGCCTGCCTGCTCCTGCCTGTCCTGCCACGGCGTCGCTTGGTGCTCTCTGAGCCCAGCGTCAGCGTGGCGCGTTTTCAAGAGCTGCTGGAAGGAAGCACTGTCAGAGTGGGATTTCCACCTTTCGCAACGTCCGGGTTTGCCCAGTTCCTCCAGTGAAACAGGGAGGACTGGGGGGCTGGCTGCCCCTGAGCAGCACCATGGGGCTGAGCAAGGGGCTGTGTATGAGGCAGAGCAGGGGGTATGTTTGGGGTCGGTGTGTGGGGCAGAGAGCAGGGGCAGTGTTTGGGTCAGTGTGTGTGGCAGAGAGCAGGGGCAGTGTTTGGGGTCAGTGTGTGTGGCAGAGATGCTTTGGGGTCAATGTGTGGGGCCAGGGCTTGAGCGCTGGCCCTCAGTGGCTGAGCTGACCCAGCAGGGACTGCCCCAGCCCCATCCCACTGAGGCTGTGATGACAGCCACCCTCGTCAGGGCCGAGGACCTTGGCCACCCCGGAAGGTGCTAGTGGCGCAAGTGCTGCCACTCCATCATTTCCCTGCAGCTTCCTCCTGCGGTGCCTGGGCCCACGGCACCACAGCCAGTAAGGCTCCTTCTATCAACCCTCCTATCCCCATTTTCCCCTCAGTCCCTTGTGCCCATCCATGCCACCCTGGGGATGCTGTGCCTTTGAGGACCCTCCTTGTCCCCAGCCCGCAGCAGGCCCCTGCAGATGCCCTGCGTACATCTGGGTGCCAGCAGTTGCACCACACCAGCTGGGCTGGGGACGTGCGTGGCCGGACTTGCGTGGCCATGGGCTGTCGGGGTGTTTTCCTGGTGCCCGTTTCACTTCCCAAAAGCTCCATCCGGCCTCGGCTCCTCAGTTTGGGACTGGCACAGCTGTGACTCACCCAGCAGGAAATCGGCAGCAACCCCAAAACCCCCTGGGGGCCTCCTGCCTGCCCAACCCTGCCTGCGCCCCTGCCAGCTTGGCCTGTTCCCCACCCAGGGGCAAGGCCCGAACGCTGCCACCTATGCCAGGATGCCCCCAAAGGCCTCAAGTCCCCCAGGCAACGAGGTCACTTCACACCGTGATGGAGGCCATAGTGGGGGTCCTCAGGCCATGATCGGTGTTCCCAGCCTGTGGTGGGGTCTCAAGGTCATGGCAGAGGTACCTATGCCGTGGTGGAGGTCCCCAGGCTGTGGTGGGGTCCCCAGGTCACACCAGGAGTCCCCAGGCTATTGTGAAGGTCCCTAGGCCACACCAAGGGTGTCATGCTGTAGTGAGGGTCCCAGGGCCACAGCGGGGCCCCAGGCTATACCAGGGGTCCTCAGGCCGTGGTGGGGGGCCCCAGGCAGTACCGGGGTCCCGGGCAGTGCCGCCGAGACCGGGGGCGCGGGGCTGCGCCAGGTCACCATGGAGACCACCCGCCCCCCGCCCCAGCACCTGGCCCCGCCCCTGGAAGGTTCTCCCCGCCCGGCGCGAGGAGGCGGTGGCGCAGGCGCCTCGGGCCTGGCTCGGCAGGGGGTGTGGCGACGCGGGGACGCAGCGCTCGGGGCGGGGCGGCAGCCGGCGGTTGGAGCCGCTGTCAGAGCCGGGGCCACGAGCAGGGCGGGTGGAAGTGCCGGTAGGTGCTGCGGCCGGGCCTGGCCGGGCGCGGGGCAGGGCCGGGCAGGGCTGTGCCGGATCGGGGCGGGATGGGCCAGGGCCCACGAGAGAGCCGGACCGGGGGGCGCGGGGAGGGTGCCGGGCCGCGGGGGGGGCCGGGCCGCTCCTTGGTGTCCTTGGCGCCGCCGCCCGGGCGCCTCGGGGCGGGTTGGGGGCGGGACTGCCGCTAGAGGAGCAGCCGGGCGCGGCCAATGGGAAGGCAGCTGGGGCCTTCGCGCCGCTTCTATAGGCGGCGAGAGTCGCGAGGCCTGGGCGGTGGCGGCGGGTGCTGATTGGCAGGCGCGGAGCGGGGGCGGGTTTGGCCCGGCGCGCGCGCGCGCGTGTGTGTGTGTGTGCGCGTGTGCGCGTGCGGCGGCGCGCTGAAGGTCCCGCAGAAGGTCCCGCAGAAGGTCCCGCAGCTCTTCCCGCGCCCGGAGCCTTCGGGATCCCCGCCCCTCCCGGTGCGTCCAGCCGCGGGGCCGCACCCAGAGCTGCTCGACCCGCCCCACTCCGCCCCGGTAGGTGGGGCTTCCCGGGGCCGCCTCTCAGGGGGCGGTGGCGGGCTGGCCGCCGGCGGGGTCAGCGTCTGCCTCTGGCTGTCCCGGAACTCGGGTTGCCGCGGGCCCGGCGGCGCCTGGCGCTGGAGCTGGCGCTGGCGCTGGAGCGGCGGGACCCCGCGGCCCTGGAGGCGGCACCGCCCCGCTGCTTCCTTCAGCGCTGGTTTTGTTCTGATTTTAACCTCCAAAAAAAGCCCAATTTAACCCCCAAAAAAGCCCAGCTCGCTGCCTGCTGGGCGGCTGTCGCGGGTTCCAGTCCCGCTGAGCACCCTCTGGGCCGTCCCGGCCGTTTCTTGTTTACAAACCTTCCTGTTCGGTGCAGGCTGTGATCTGGCTGCCCGAGCCTGGCTTCATCTTGAGGCCCCTCCAGCTGTAGCTCCAGGCATGAGCTCTGTGCTGGTGACCTGGGGTTTGGTTTCCTACGTCCTCCCGGTCACCGTGCGCTGTTTTGATTTACTTCGGAAACATCCCTGCCCTGAGCTCGCCCTGATCTGCGGCACCAGCTCCAGTGCCTTTGGGAAACCAAGCCTTTCTGTGAGAGGCCATCAAAACCCATGTGCTTCTGCTCATTTTGGGTCAAAGCTTGGTATTAACCCCCCTGTTTTCCAGCAAGGTCACTGGGATGCTACTGAGTGGCAGCACCAAAACCGGACACCAAAGGCGGAAGCACTGCCAATGCTTTCGTTCCAAAGCATTTTCCCTGGTACACACTGACAGCTGATTCAGTCAGCTCTCTAAAGTATCCATGTGTGTTTTACTGCTTAAATCTGAGAAGGGTAAGCAGGGAAAATACCTTGTGCTGCCATTCTTGCTGTCCTGTGCCCACCTGCCAGTTCTTGCTTGTTATGGTCCTGGTTTAACTGTGGGGTGAAGTGAGCAAGTAAGGTGGAAAGCATGAGTGGTCTTCTCTTCTTCCCCCAGGGAAATCTGTAAAACACTTTGGCTGAATTAGAGTGATCCTGGGTTTTCCTCAGGCTCTTTGGATCAAAATCTTGGGTTTGAGGTGGGAAATGGAGCCGCTGCCATGCCAAGTTGCCAGAACTAGATTCACCAAGGCAAAGCTGGAAGTCCAGCTGATGAAATGCTAACTAAGGTGTGCTTTCCTCCAGTCTGCAGTGAAACTTCATTTTAACCTGGTGAACACATGATAGCTGCTTTGACATTGGACTGCTGCTCGTTAAATTGGTCGGGGATATGGAAACTGGCCAGTTGGGCCACCTCCAGCCTCAGGTCCTGCCTCTTGCGGGAGGAGCTGAGTGGAAAGGGCAACTCCAAGAAGAGCTGGTTCCGAGTGCCAGCGCTTCCCCCAAGGTGATCTTGCTCCAGTGCTTTCCTTTAGGCTGTGACTGTCGCTCAGATGTGTGTAAGGAGGACTATGATTAACCCCAGGCCTCCCTGTCCATGCAGCAAGAGCTGCAAGGTGGACGTTGCTGGGGGACCTTTGAGAGGTCCCACGCCAGTTCTGGCTTGCCTTTCTGGGTTCTCTGGGCAGAGGAGAGCTCCTCTCTGGTTCTTTTAACTGTGTCAGCCTTCTTGGGTCTGAGCTTTTAAGGAGAAGCTGTGAAGCAGTCCTGGAGCCCATATCCCAAGTACTTTGCACCACCATACCTCTACTTTTGAGGGGTCTTCCCTGTAAACAGTTTCTCCCCAGCTTTATCCTGGTGCATATAACACAAACTGGTGAGAAGAACACCTTGGCCAAGCAGATTGGTTGTGGGGTGAATAATGCATCAAAAATTGAAGCCAAGACCTGGGAGGGAGAGCAACGGAGAAAGCTTCCACGCTGGGTCAGCATGATGAGAGTTGTGCTCTTGCAGCTTGTGTGGTCCTGGAGGAGCACACCCTGCTAGACTTGATCAGCCTGATGTGAAGGGAAGTGTGACGTTCAGTGTTAAAATCTGTCTGTTAAATTTTTTCCAGCACCCTTCTGGGCATGATGCTTTAAAGTGCTTTTCTTTCAACTCGTACGATGGCCCTGCGGATGGAAGGTTGAAGGGCCAAAGTGTCCAACTCCTGCTGGAATCTCAGTTTTGTAGAGAGGATTTTCCTGTTTAAAACAAACAAAAAGAGGATTCTCAGAGGAAGAATTAAAAAATCAAAAGAAATCAAGGAGTACTTTACGGATTTATTATTGCAAAAGGAGTTGATGTTGTTGGCTGGGAGCTAAAGAGGAAATCACCGGGGGAACCTGATACCTTATGCTGTAAATCTGGGCTGTGTTGCACCATCAACCATGCCTTATTTTGTACGAAGGTGCTGATATAAAAAGGTGCGAGTGGCTTTGATGTACTGGCATTCGGTGCCCCACTGAGCAGATCTGCTTTTCAGCATCGTATCAGGGGAGATGACAGTGCCGTGCTGGCAGGGATGGGGAAGGCAGACCCGGCCGCCCCAAGCATCTTGAGCAAAAAACATGTTTCCCAGCTGTTGGGGACTTGGCCATGGGACAAGGTGGATGGATTAATGTGAATTAAAAACTGATCCTAAGGTCAGTTCTCTGAGCTCGGGGAGGAGGGGGATGGTCTCTGCTCTGTGCTCTCCTGCAATAATTTCTAACCCACTTTTCCCTTCTCTCCCAACAGGAGCTCGTGTGAGGCGACAGAGCAAACATGCTTAACTTAAGGACTTGTGTGGCAAAGTTGAGGCCGTTGACGGCCTCGCAGACTGTAAAGACAATTTCCCAACACAGGCCAGCAGCACCCAGGACGTTTCAACAGATCAGATGCTACAGTGCACCAGTGGCTGCTGAGCCTTTTTTGAGTGGGACTAGTTCAAACTATGTGGAGGAAATGTATTATGCTTGGCTGGAAAATCCCAAAAGTGTACATAAGGTAAGGAGTAACCTTGCCAGGATATTGCCTTCGCTTCTCTCTCTGTGTCTGAGCAGTGGGTTCAGGTAAGTGCAGGTGTCTCAAGGAGGATTGAATTCAGCTGGAGGAGCTGAATGGTTGTGGATGGTCCTTCTGCCTTGCTTTGCCCGAAAGAAACGTCGGCCATTACTTGAGCAAGAGCCAAGAGGAGTTTCTCTGTCTAAGAAGGGGACGCCGTGGGCTTGTGAGATGCAGGCAACATTCTGGATGACAAGCGGATACAAGGAATGCCTTCCCTTGGGAATCCACCTTTCACGAGCTCTCAATGCTTTATTTTTTCCAGCTCTGATGGCTCATCAGGAGGGTTTATTCTGGAGTGGAGGATGGGGGGAGGCAGGGAGGATGTTCTCCACATCTTAACTGGTTTCCTTTTCCTTTCAGGCATGAGCAGTGTTACATGTTGGGATAGATAGGCTGTAGCTAAGCTTGACTTTGAGCTTGTGTGCATAAAGCCAGACTGCTGATCTGTAGCCTAGGGAGGGGGACTGGGGCTGGTGGCTAGAGGGCTTCCCACCAGCTGCTCCCAAACTTAAAATTGGGAAACCAACCCAGCCGTGGGCAGTGCATGCAGAGGTCTATCTTGATCTGAATTACTGGTGTTAAAGGCCAGCTCTTTAACATAGAATCCAACAGGTGAGGACTTAGCTGGGAAAAGGATTTCTGAAACCTGACTGCACTTTTCCTCATCCCCAGTGTTTCACAAGGAAAATGTTCCTCTAGTGATTAAGTCTCGGTGTTACTGAGGGGATTTTTAAGGCAGTTTCATACATGTCCTGATGTAGAGCAGGTATTTTCTTTATTCAGTAGCACATGAGTACTCTGCAAACCAGAACAGTTAAATGAGCAGTCAAGGGTGAGTAAGGAATCTCATGCCCCAATGCTTGCATCAGCATTGAGTGTGTTTTTGGTGGCACCGATCCCACGCATCCAAAATGCACAGCCTGTAGGTTGCTGTAAAGGTCTTACGGTAGGATCAAAGCTGGGTATTCACAAATAGCATTGACTTTGTGCTTCTTTCGAGGCAAATGGGTGGCTGAGCCAAGCAATACAGACTTGGAAAGCCCAAACTGTGTTGGTCTGGGTTGTGCTCTTTGTCAAATAGTGACTTGAAAGCTACCCAATCACATGCACGTGATGCAATCCAGTCCTTCAGATGTGGGATATTGAATTAAAAGCCATGAATCTAAATGCTGTAGTCTAATTTAAAAATGAGTGAGGGTTACACCACGCTTGTCCCAGCGACAGGGACAGTTGTGTCTTTGCAAAGAGTCTTCACAATTTGATACCAGCTCTTTCAGCTGCAGACCCTGCTCAGTCTTGAATGTCGTTCTGAGCAGATGTGAGAGTAAATATCAAGACTAACAGGAGCAGCTGGCTGGGAAGTGTATTTGAGTCCTGAGCCAGACCTCTGGATCTCTCCTGGTCTTGTCTCCTGTTTAATGTAGCCCGTGTAGCTTCAGCTTGTCTGTAGGTAGGCAGCATGTGCAGTGTTGTATGGGAGTCCTAACGCATGCTCGACTGAAGAAGTTGAGGGAGAATTTAGGTTGGAAGGAGCCTCTAGAGCCTCTGCCCAGGTGTGACCAGCTTGGCATCCAGCTTCATAGCTAGAGCAGGTCACTCAGGGCTTTGTGTGGTCAAGTTTTGAGCACCTACAAGGTACTCCCACCCCAGGCCCCCAGTCTACTGTTAATGGTGAAGAATTGCAAGTGTGTCTTAGTCACCCCTGGAAATCAATGTCTCTTGAAGTACTTTTAAGCTTAGAGAGCAGTGCAGGAGTTGACATAAGATTTTGCCTTAAGTGTGGCTGGATGTGGTTTGTGGCAGTAGGAAAATCAATATGGAATGAAACAGGGTCTTATCATTGCCAGGAAGCGAACCTGATGCTAATAATGTAAAAAGCAAGTCTTACAGACTGCTTCTTAAACAAAATCAAGCTGATGTCCCGTGTGGCAGAGAGGGGTTGGACTAGATGGTCTTTGAAGGTCCCTTCCAATTCAAACCATTCTGTGATCTCATGAAATCCAGTCCCAAAACTTCTGGTGGGGTTGATACCTGAAGGTTTGGTGTGGATTTTGCTGTTGCTCCCTGATGCAATTATCCCTCATACTTGGCTCCTCTCTCCTCGGTGGATCCCACCTTGTTCCAGTGACCTCTATACCAAGATCCCTTCCCAGCTCCTAGCTTTGCCCCTTTCTACTCTCTGCACTTTTTCATGGCTCGCCCTGTCCCTGCTGGGACACCAAGCTGCTGTGGTGGGATTGGGGTTGTGGCTGTCCCTGGTCTCGGTTCATGAGCAGTCCCCATCAGCTTGCGTCCCCTCCAGCGTGACAGTGAAGCACGTCTCCTCCGTCCCTGATAAGCACTGGCCTCCGTCCTGTCAGATGTAGGGTCAGATCTGAGGGTGGAGTTCACAAAAACAGCCAGGTTGTCGCATGGACCTGGCTGCTGCTTATCTGTTCCCTGCACGGAACAGAGACTGGCTGCGCCTCGCCGTGCTGCTTTTCGCTGTTGAGACCTTCCGCCAGGGTAGAGCTGGGGTTTCTTTGCTGTTGGCGCCAAAAAACATCCAGTTGGAGACATCCAGCTGGCACAACTGTTCTAGTTGAGCAAAATGAATTCAGACACTGGTGGTTTAAACTGCAGAAAATACTTAAATGTTTGTTTAGAGTAGGGAAAATTAAAAAAAAAAAAAAAAGCTATTTTAGGCTTTCTTCTGTGTGCCATTCTTCAGCTGCACCCGTTTCTGAGTCTGATGAGCAAATAAGAGCAGAGCTGGTGGAAGAGGAGATGAGAGCATGAGGTGTTGGTGCCGGTGGGCTGCTGCAGGGCCTGTGTTGCTCACTCCTGGGACCACTTCACAAGGAAGCAGGGACACCCTCTTCCTGCTCCCCTCTTTGCCAGCTCAGGTGTGGTGCTAGCTGCTGGTGATGCTCAGCACAGCCCGTGCCATCTCCCTGGGACCCCGAGCAACTTGCTTGGTTCAGGGCAGGTGGCCAGCGATAGGTAGGTGATACCTGCAGTCATACATCTGCAACAAGTTTAGCTGCTAAACGGCAGCCCCAGTGCTCAGGTTGAACTGGTGTAAAAGGGTACAACTCTCCCCATATGCAAATACATCATTAGCATGGACTACTTAATGTGCCAGTGTTTTGATTTTTATATTGAAAGTGGTTTTATGACCACAGCGTGTATAGACCGCACTGTGTAACCCCAGCTTCACCAACACAGCAGCAGGAACCCAGTGAGGCCGGACCCCTGCTCCTGGCACTGGGGGTGCCTTTGCTGTGTGCTTTGCAGTCCTGCTCACAAAGAGGAGCTGTGGTGATTTGGGTGGATTCACCCTTTTTGCTTGCAGCCAAACACAGCCTGCTCTGTCACCCTCCCGCCTGCTTCGCCCAGGGAGTGGAGGAGAGAATTGGAAGGAAAAGGGCAAGAAAACTCATGGGTTGAGATTAAAACTGAAACCCTGGAAGAACAAGCCTGAGAGATCCCTGAGAGAATCCTCCTGATTTCCAGTCAGCCCTTGTTGATATACTGACATGATGTGATATGACACGGAATATTTCATTGGCACATGCAAATGCCAGTTTTGGATTTTGCTATTTACTACGCTTCTCCCTCTCTGTCCTGATGCAGCTGTGAACCAGCCAAACACGGTGGCCTTGAGCTCCAGCAGCTACTATTAACATTAGTACTTTTATCAATGTTCTTCTCATAACAAGTCTTACACTGAAACTAAAACACCGCTCTTCTAACTACTAAGAAGAAAATTAACTCTATCCTAGCAAAACTAGGACAGGGGCTCTGGCTGAATCTGGTGGGAGTCTCACTTAAGAGTTTGAAATGTTTGGGTTTCACCCCCAACTTCAACAGCGAGGACCCTGGAGAACTGGAGTCCTTGTTTATATTGATAAGGGACAAGGTGATGTGCGGAGCACAAACTGATTGATCGCTGCTTGACCCCCTGCTCTCAGCAAAGGTTACTTGATGTAAATTTGGTTCAGTGTCCCCTTCTTCCAGCTTTAAGCTCTGAGTATACTGCAGGTGCTGCCTGGCTTCCCAGCCGCGCGGATCAGGTCTGGTTAGCGCTTTCTGTCCCCTGGAGTCCACGGCAGGAGTAGGAGCATGGAGCATTGGCATCCTGGCCTGCATCAGGAACAGTGTGGGCAGCAGGACCGGAGAAGTTCTCTTCCTCCTGTACTGGGCACTGGTGAGGCCACGCCTCGAGTGCTGGGTTCAGTTTTGGGCCCCTCACTCCAAGAAGGACATGGAGGTGGTGGAACATTTACAGAGAAGGGCAAGGGAGCTGGGGAAGGGTCTGGAGCACAAGTGTGCTGAGTTCCCGGCTGAGGGAACTGGGGGTGTTGAGTCTGGAGAAAAGGAGGCTGAGGGGAGACCTTCTGGCTCTTTCCAACTCCCTGAAAGGAGGGTGGAGAGAGGTGGGGGTGGGTCTGTTCAACCAAGGAGCAAGGGACAGGACAAGAGGAAATGGGCTCCAGTTGTGCCCAGGGCAGTTGAGATGGGATGTGAGGAAGAATTTCTTTGCTGAAAGGGTTCTGAGGCATTGGAAGGGGTTGCCCAGGTCAGTGGTGGAGTCCCCATCCCTGGAGGGATTGAAGAGTCGTGCAGACACAGTGCTGAGGGACATGGGTCAGTGGGGACTGGTCAGTGTTGGGTTAATGATTGGACTTGATGATCTTAAAGGGCTTTTCCAATCTAGGCAATTCTGGGATTCTGTGACACAGCCTGAGCTGGAGGTAGAGGCTATGTTGAACACGAGCCAGCAGTGTGTCCTGGCAGCAAAGAGGGACCCCCGTGTCCTGGGGGCACCCAGCACTGCACTGCGAGCCGGGCCAGGGAGGGGATCGTCCCACTCTGCTCTGCACTGGGGCGGCCTCACCTCCAGCACTGGGGGCATTTTTGGGCACCACAGGAGAAAAAGGATCTAAAGCTGCTGGAGAGTGTCCAGAGGAGGGACACAACACTGGGGAAGGGTTTAGGGGAGAGGCGATGTGAGGAGAGGCTGAAGTCACTTGGTTTGTTCAGCCTGGAGAAGAGGAGACTGAGAGGAGATCTCCTGGCGGTCTGGAACTTCCTCCCAAGGGGAAGAGGAGGGGCAGGCGCTGATCTCTTCTCTCTGGCCACCAACGCCAGGAGCAGAGGCCATGGCAGGAAGATGTGGCAGGGGAGGGTGAGGTTGGCCATGAGGAAAAGGTTCTTGAGGCAGAGGGTGGTGGAGCACTGGCACAGGCTCCCCAGGGAGGTGCTGATGGCCCCAAGCCTGACAAGATTCCAGCAGCATTTGGCCAAGGCCCTCAGGGACATGGTGTGAATGTTGGGCTTGTCCTGTGCAGGGACAGGAGTTGGACTGGCTGATCCTTACGGGTCCCTTCCAACTCACAATATTCGATGATTGTGTTTCCCTTGTGCACCTCCCAGCCTGGAGCAGCCCCAGCCCAGTCTGAGGTGCCCTGTGGCGAGTGGGAGATGTCACCCCCCTCCCCTTCCCCTGCATACCTTACCTCTGAGCCTGCTTTGTGGTGGATGCTGGGACCCACAGCCTTCCCTGGGAACCAAAGTGAAAGATGGTGATTTTGCTTGGTGAGCTGTTTTTGGGCTGTTCTCAGCAGAAAAGCCTGTGGAGAGCTCCACTCCCAGAGCTGAGCTCAAAATCCCTCTGAAGCCTGAACTATCCAGGCTTGCTGCAGTCAGCTGTCTCCTGTCCTGCTTTTGGCACACGAGTGGCATGGAGGAGCGCTGGGAAAGCTGCTCCAGGTTAACACTTTGTGTTGTGGCTGTGGTGGGATGTGTGGCCATGGGATGGTCACAGCAGGGACCTGAGGTTGTTAGTATTTAACATTTTGAGACATGGGGGCTGCCACTACACTTAGGAGCAGGGAGTTACCGGCTTTGAGCCCTCTTGGTGAAAAAGAAGTGAAACTGAGCTCTCTTATACCCAATCTATATATTATACCCTATATGTATATAGGGCATAAGACCCAGAGGAGCACTCGCAGTGCTGCTGTGAGCACAGAGAGGGTCAGAGAGGAACAACCCAATGAGCTTTATTCTTGCTGTTACTTTTGGCAAGTTCTGGATTAAGGCAAAGTCTTCCTTCCTGCAATAAATCAGGGTCACACTAGTGGGGCTGTTCATCCTCTCCCATGGGATATGTGAGCTCAAAAGGTACCTCCGTGGGTCACCAGAAACCCCCAGGTTGGCCCTCGAATACTCTTGAATTTGAATCCACATCAGCAACTTGGAAGGTGATGTTTTTCATAAAACCATAGAATGTTGTGGGTTGGAAGGGACCCATAAAGATCATCCAGTCCAGCTCCTGTCCCTGCACAGGACAATCCCAACATTCACACCATGTCCCTGAGGGCCTTGGCCAAATGCTGCTGGAATCTTGTCAGGCTTGGTGCCATGAGCACCTCCCTGGGGAGCCTGTGCCAGTGCTCCACCACCCTCTGCCTCAAGAACCTTTTCCTCATGGCCAACCTCACCCTCCCCTGCCACATCTTCCTGCCATGGCCTCTGCTCCTGGTGTTGGTGGCCAGAGAGAAGAGCTCAGTGCCTGCCCCTCCTCTTCCCCTTGGGAGGAAGTTCCAGACCGCCACGAGATCTCCTCTCAGTCTCCTCTTTTATAGCTCTTATCAGGGCCACAGTGTTCACCAGGGGCAAAGCCTGAAGTCAGGCAGCCTGAAATACTTTGTGATTACGTTGGTCAATAAAGCGTTTAGCAAAAGTGCTTGAGCTGACAGAGCTACCACACCTTGTTTGGAGAGCTTAAAATGAATGTTTCCTTTCAGAACAGAAGCAAGTTGCACCTCTGAGAAGTTAATATTGTTGAATGTCAGAAGGGAGGAGGTTGCAGAGGCCATACCTCTGCCTCCTGGCTCTGTACCTGTCCTCCCAAACCCTCCCTGAGCTGGCAGATACTTCCTTTCTCTTGCCTGTCTTTATTTTCCAGTACATTAAACAACCTTAAACCACCCAGGAAAGTGGACAGCCAGATTCCTACCCATCCCAAGGGCATGGAGCCCATCCCAGGGTGCTTGTCCCTCTCGCTCGCAGGAGCCAATGGCTTCTGGGGCACCTGTGAGCTCTGCGAGCCTGGGGAATGGAAGGGGCTTGGGCTGTTCTCACCAGGGACCAGGAGTAAGGAGTGTACAAAAAGCAGCTCTTTTCCCAGTGAAACTGCCTTTAACAGACGGCAAACAGAACAGCGTCAGGTGTTTTCTGTCTTTGTTATTGTGTTTGGTTTTTTTTTTTTTCCTTTGAGGGAGCAATTGTTTATCAGTTATGGTGCCAAATTGTTCCAGATTTTATTTATGTTCCTTCATCATGACCTGTTTCTAAATTTAATCACCTTGCACAGCCGTGTGATGGGGCATCTGGGTAAATCTGGGCTGGAAATACCTTCCCGGGGCATGTGATGGACACTGCAGCCGGAGGAGCTCCAGGGAACGGGGAGAGCTGGTGCTCCTCTAGTAAAGGTCAGGTTTTCAGTCCCCTCTACCCTACTACCAGGGTGCAAAAGCTGCTTTTTCTGCCCCAAACCACCACTGGAGCAGCCCTGAAGGCTCTTTTCAACTAGGTTTAAACAGGCTGGGGCTGGCTGGGCAGCGCTCTGCCCATCTCTGCATCTCTGAGTTGGGTTTGGTGCTCACCGCTAACATGAGTTTCAGGGTCGTGTAGGGTGCTGAGCTCTGGGCTCTCGCTCCCAGTTGGTGGAGAGACCCTTGGCGTGAAACCAGCGTGCGAATCCGACGGAATCTGTTTGCTCTGGCTGGCAGCTGGTGGCGTGGGTCCATGCAGGCACACAGATGCTGCTCCGCTTTACCCTCGCCCTTTGGGAAGCAGGCAAGGGTGGGAGCATGATGGGAGGATGTGGCTTGGACTTTGCTCTGCTGGTCTCTCCCCTTCCCAGGTCCATTGATACTCCTCAAGCAGACAGATTAACAGGGATTTGGTCTGGGATGCTTCTGGGCTCTTCAGGTGGTGCTGGATAAGTACCACAAAGTTACACCAAGTCTGTCAAGGGCTATTTTAGAGGGTTTTGCTTTGTTTTTTTAATATATAGAAATGACCATCTGCAGAGGGGTACAGGAGCAGAGGTGATATCTGCCTTGCTAGGGGCATGGGAGAGCTGGCACAGGAGTATCCACATAGAACTGGCATTGGCATTGAAGAAAGGATGGGGAGAGGAGATGGGACAGAAAAAGTAAAAAGCCATTGCTGGTTGAGAGCTGGACAACGTGGGTTACGCTGTGACCTGGGTCTCAGGCCGTTTAGACCATGGAAAAGGGGAAGAAGTGTATATGATTATGGGGTAAAAAATATTTTTCAGAAAATATTTTGGGTATTTCAAGGGCAGTCTCCTGCCCTAGAAAGAAGAAAACAAGAGCCTGAAGACCAGGCTGGGGCTTGTTGCTCGCAGTAGTGGTTTGGAGAGCTGAACCGGGCAAGAGGTGTCACCTGTCTTCTGTCTTAAGCGCTGCTGCCAAGGGATGGTGGGCTTTGGGGATGGTCTTATGCCAAAAGAAACAATCCAGGTGGGTGGGAAGTGGGATAATGGTGTAACTGGAATAGTGGGAGAGCTTTAGTGGTTTCCTGTCCAAGGCAGGTGGGTGCCTTTGGCAGTGGCTTTGTGGAGCTGGAGCACAGGGGAGGAGGCAGCTCTGCCCATGGGGGATTTTGCTCCCTGCTCTGGCAATAAACCTGAGACCCCAATAACCTTGAACGGGGAGGTGTTTGGGTCACGGGTAATGACCCTGTTGCCTCTCTCTTTCCCTTTTCCTAGTCATGGGACATCTTCTTTCGTAATGCCAATGCCGGAGCTGCTCCAGGCACTGCTTACCAAAGCCCCCCTCCACTGAGTACCAGCCTTTCCACGCTGTCCCAAGCCCAGTTCCTGGTTCAAGCACAACCCAACGTAGATAAATTGGTGGAGGACCATCTCGCAGTGCAATCTCTCATCAGGGCATATCAGGTAAGGAGACAGACTTTGTGTTGTGGAGGAGTGTGTCCTCCATAAAGGGACATGCAGTGGCCGGGGTGGGCTGAGGTTAGTGTGGTTGATGCACGTTTTGCGTGGAGAGTGTGCAGGATGTGTGCTGGACTGCCTGATTTTTAACAGGAGCTGCTGATCTGTTGGGACAGAAGCTCAGCTGATGCTTTGCTGGGCAATAGGAAGATTAAGGCTATTGTCACCCAAACAGCAATTACAGTGGCAGGGAGGGAGAGGACTTCTCCATGCATGTTGGTTTGCTGGCTTCTGGAATGATGGTTCTGTGTGGTGGGCTCCTGCCACACACAGCAGTGGTGTGGAACACCCATCCTGCTTCCCCTGTGTTGCTGAGAGAGCTTCTGAGGTCCTAAAATAAAAGTTCAGGAAACACTTCCTTGTGATTTACGACCTGGAAGAGTGCTGTGCTGCCACTGGGCTGCAACTCAGACCAGCGCTGCCAAAGTCATCCTTTCAGGAGAAACAAGTTTTGAGCAGGAAGGAAATGTCCTCCAGCTAGGGGATGGCCAGCCAATATTTTAACTCAAGAGAACATTTAAATGAGTTTCTACATCTGTGTCATCCTTTCACCTTTGGTTACACTTTGGTTTGTCAGTTGTGGCGGCTTTAACTGGGGCTGTGGTGAGAAGTTAACAAATGCAGCTGCTGTGGGTCTTCTCACCTATTCCTGCGAAGAAGCACCCGCTGCAGGTCGTGTTCCTGCTGAGGTATGGGGAAAATCCAATGTACACAGGTTAAGGCAAGAACTGGAGCACTGGGCAAGTCCAAAGGTCTGCCCAGCCTTGGCCTTGCTCTCTGGCTTGAAGAAAGTGCCCCTACCCTGTCCGCCTCCACAGCTGAGATGCTGACGTCAGTGCTGGGGCACTGCCCTGCTTTTCTTTAAGAAGGGGAAGCTGGGACATGTTAATAAGGACCCACATCTTCCATCACGGCTGATTCCGTAGGAGGTGGCCAGCTCTCTCCAGCTAGGGCAGATCCTGGCAAGCCGTTTGTAAAGGCTGTGCAGCTCTCGCTGGTGGAACAAGCAGGCAGACACCAAGTTCAAACAAGTCGTGACTGATGTAGTTGGAGGCAGCAGCTCCAAGTCAGCGATTTAAACACAAAATCCGTAACCTCTTCTGCATTCCCATCACTTCCTCAGTCTCTGAATGGCAGCGCTGGGAGGTGATGGCTCTTGGATGTATTTTTTAAGCTGTCTGCAGTGAGAAATCCACCTCCCTTCCTACCCTGGTATCGCTGTGGGGCTGTAGCTGCAGTGGGGTGTCCAGGTGGGAAAGTTCAGCACAATGTACAGGGGTATGAAAGAGTAGGAAGGCAGGAGGAAGCCCTGCCTGTGATGGGTAACCTAATTAAAACAACAGGCAATTAATTTCTTAATTGGATCGAGCTGGATTGTCCTTGTAATTATAGGTGAGCAGTGATGCTCCATCCCCAGCCTGTAATGATACCAGGGATTGCCCCAACCCAGATGCAGGACCTTGCACTTTGCCTTGTTGAACCTCATGAGGTTCATATGGGCCGACTCATCCTGCCTGCCATGGTCCCTCTAGAGTATCAATCACCTCACTCAGCTTGGTACCATCTGCAAACTTGCTGAGGGTGCACTCGATCCCACTGTCCATGTCCCTGACAAAGATATTAAATAATACTAGTCCCAGTTCGGACCTCTGTGGGACACCACCCAGACACTGAGCTGTTGACTGCAACTCTTTTGAGTGTGATCATCAAGCCAACTCCATATCTACCAAGTAGTCCACCTGTCAAATCCATGTCTCTTCATTTTAGAGACAAGGATGTTGTGTGGGACAGTATCAAATGCTTTGCACAAATCTAGGTAGATGCCATCAGTCTTTCTTCCCTTTTCCAACAATGCTGTAACCCCATTGTAGAAGGCCACCAAGTTTGTCAGGCATGATTTGCCCTTAGTGAAGCCATGTTGGCTGTCACCATCCAGCTCTTTGTTTTCCATGTTCTATGTACCTGGCGAAAGCCTTCTTGTTGTTTTTTATGTCCCTAGTGAGTTCAGCTCCAGTTGTGCCTTAGGTTTCCTGATCCCCTCCATGCACTCCCAGGCCATATCCTTGTAATCTTCCCCGGATGTCTATCCTTGTCTCCACTGCTTGTGTGTTTTGCTTTTGTGTTTGAGTTTGGGTAAGAGGTCTTGACTTAGCCTAACTGCCCTCTTGCCTCCCCTGCCTGACTTCTTGCACGTCAGGATTGAGAGCTCTTGCACCCTCAGAAAAATATCTTTTAATATCTCCCAGCTCTCATTCGCTCCTTTCCCTCCGAGAATGGTTTCTCAAGAGATCCCATGCACTAGTGCCATAAACAGCTGAAAGTTTGCCTTTCTGAGGTTTAGAGTCCTGATTCTACTTTTTACTCGTCTTGTACCCCTCAAGATTGAGAATTCTGTCGGGGTATGATCATTGCAGCCCAGGCTACCTCCAGTCTTGACCTCTCTGGTAAGTTCTTTCACATTAGTGAGCAGCAGGTCCAGCAGTGCCTTTCCTCTGGTTGTGCTCTCCATCATTGCTACTAGGAAGTTGTCCTCAATGCAGTTCGCTCCAGTGCTTCTCCAGTGGATGTCTGGGTGGTTGAAGCCTCCTATCAGGATCAAAGCCTGCGAGTGTGATGCTTCCTGCAAGTCTGTGGTGTGCTCTTGTTTTGGGTTGGGGAAAAACAATCTGCCTGGCTTGTGTTCCACATGGAGAAAAACAAGCAGCATGGCTTCTATGTGAGAAAAGACCTTCTCCTTGCTCCCACACCCATTTGAGGATTTGCTGCATACCTGCAAACTGCTGAGTTGACCTCAAAGCCACTGGGCACCCCCAGCTCAAAGCTGTTTGCTGGACAAAGTGGCCTCCTGGTTTTGGTGGGATCAGCCCAGCCACGGTGAACAGCTTGGTGAGCTTGTGTCTTGCTGACTGCCAAGTGGTGGGCTAGCCCCAGCACTTTGTTGCAAGATGGACAAGCAAATAGTTCCAAGACAAAGCTGGCCCAGAAGAAGAGCTTTCCATGTGGCCACCAGTGCTGAGGGGCACGTTGTCATCTGTCCCTGCAGAGAGAATGGAGGGGGATCAGTGCTTTCTTAGCAGTTTGCCTTAATGTGAGGGACCAATTTCAGGCTCTTTGGCTGGTAAAACCACAAAAATCGTTTCCTAAAATCCCCTTGAGATACTCCAAATAGGGATGCCTTTCTGCTAAATAAGGTCAGATCAGTATGTCTGGTTTGTACAAGAGATTTAGTAATCCCCTCATACATGAGTGATTTTTCTAACTGGTACCAGATTTGATGGCTGGGAGTATCATTTCACAGCGGTATTGTTTCCTGCCCCGCTTCCAGCATAGCTGAGCCTGAAGCTTTGAGAGCAGGAGCTGTCAAGAAGTAAACCATGGCTTGCCAATTGGAGAGTGCTGGCCACTAAGATGAATTGAGATGTGCCAGGGTCCATCTGTAGGCACCTCCTCCTGCGAAGGCAAAAAGCAGAACTCATTACCTCTCATTATTCTCTGTGGCTCCCGACGCAGATTCAAACCTGGCGTGGGGGACTCCTGGCCTGACCGCCACCACCAGGAGCCATCAGGGCTCTCTTGGTGCCAAAGCTCTTTGGTATTTCCGGACCTGCCCCTTCCCAGAAGAATGCTCCGAGTCCTGCTGTAGGTTCCTCTCTTCACAAGGATGAGCAGCTGACCTCTAATAGCCCCAGGCAGGCAGATGTTCCTCAGACACATTCCTCTGCCTTTCAGGAACTATTGCTGCTGGTGGCAACACTTGTTTTCTCAGCCACGTTGGCAGGAGAGTACCTAGATCTGCCAAAATCTGGAAAATTGCCTCTTCATTTGCTGTGATGCTTAAGAAAAAAACATCCGTGTGGAGTTACTGCATCCACAGAGGAGGTGTTTGGGTTTGACACCAGGCAAAGTGGTGGGAGACCTTCGGACCTCAATTCTGGAAGGTCTCTGCTGGGAAGGAAACCTTGCCCCTGCCCACTCCGTTGAAGCCTGGCTTCAGGCAGAGCAGAGTGGAGTGATCCTTGCAGCCGGTAGTGCTCACACCTATGTGCTGTAGCTGAAAGTATATGCAACTTCTCCAGGCTTTAGATGCAGCCAGAAATCGGGGTGGCTCTGCAGAAAACGTAAAGAGGGAAGCTGTGCATGACTCATTTGGGGTTTTTTTTTTTGGTTTGTGGGTTTGGATTTTTTTTAAGGAATGTTTCTTCAATTAACTTGTTTTAATAACTAATCTGTGTTATTGCTTCCAGGTCAGGGGTCATCACATTGCAAAGCTTGATCCTCTCGGCATTAGTTGTGTAAATTTTGATGATGCACCAGTAACTGTTTCTCCAAACGTCGGTGAGAATTACTCTGCAAATTAATTCTAATGTAATTTAACTTTTTTACCCCTCCCTTCTTTTGTTTTTCTCCCTTTCCCCTCTCCCTCTTGGTACCTGTTCTCCTTTCCATTCCTGGCCCATTTCATAGATTCGAGGGCATCATGTAGCACAACTCGACCCACTGGGCATCTTGGATGCAGATCTGGACTCCTCCCTTCCAGCCGATATTATCACATCCACAGACAAACTGGGTGAGGGCTTTGAGAGCAGTTAGTGCTGCATTGCTTGAGCTCCTCTCTTTTTCACAGCTTTGTAGGTAGATTGCTTCACCAGTAAGAGGGGAAAGGTCTTAAGTTTCCTTGGTAATGATCACTCTAAATTAATTGAGAGTCGACCGGCTGCTGCAGAGCAGCTCTGCCCCCTTCTGGCTGTCCCGGCGAATGGCTCTTGTGCCAAAACGCTATCGCTCGGCTCATGTTTCTGCTCCAAACGGTGCCAATTAATTCTATCATTGAACTTGCCTATCCAGGGGTGGAAACAATTGCACCTTCTGGAAATGCAAAGCAAAGAGGTTTTGTGTTGCTGAGAGCTGGAGGTCTGTTCCCTAAGCTCCTCCTGCTGCTCTTGGGAGCCCTGAGAGCTGGAGGGAACGGGCTGGCTTTGTCTCTGCAAGGGTGGGAAGTGCCTCTTGACGTGCGCCTGCAACGATGCCCTGCCCTCCTCCGCTCCCAGCTTGCTGCAGCATCTGAAAATCCCTTAATTGCCCCTTTTTCCAAGACTGAGCTATGAGTCCCTGCTGGTGATCATAACAAGGAAACTTTGGGATGCGTTCCCGTCCGAATAAAGAGGTGGAAACCCCAATGCCTTCGAGCGAAAGATGCATGAGTGTTGCACAGAAGCGTGTGTGTTGCCTAGGACTTGAAATCCCAATCTGAAATTGCTTAAACTTGACACCTCTCAACGTGCTTTAGATTTGATCTCTGTAGTACGCTGCCACTCTTCTAGCTAGAACGAGGTTGCAGTGCTGAGCTCTTTCACCTGGCTGGTGCTTTTCAAGGGTCATTACCCTGGCACTATGAGCGCTCAAAAGGCATGCTTCTAACTTAGAGTAGAGCAGCAGTAATGACTACTAACCTTGCACAAGTGAAACAGTCGATCAGAGTGTATGGTGCATGTCAACAATCTTGATTCCTTGTTCAGCTGCCAGTGCAGGGAAACCAGCCCTGGACCTGCTGGACCTTCACACAGGATTACATGTATTGGGAGTGGTAGGGAAGGATTAGGTTTTGGTTGTCTCTACTCGCTGGATGATGGGGAAGCTGCTTCATCCCAAGATCTGGACTTGTGATGTGCTTGTCTAGAGGACCAAGGCTGTGCCTTGGGAGCCGGCCGGCTCTGGGTTGGAGCAAGCCCTGCATCTGGGAGGTTTTGGTGGGAAGAGGTGGGGAGATGATGGCCATGAAACAAGGTGCAGGAGAGGACACGAGTACTCAAAGTCAGTACTGTGAGGGGAGCAGGGAGACTTTTTAATGTGACTTTGAAGCCACTCGCAGTGGCTGGGGAGAGGAAAGGGTGAGAAAAGCCTTTTCTAGCTCAGGGTTTTTAGCCTCTGCTGTGGGCACTGTAGTCCTTCTGAAGCAGAGCAGCAGAGGAGAGCCCTGAAGCCCTATGCCTGGTGAACATGTTTCCCTTTTGAGAGGAGAGCAGGGTCTGCAAGAAACCCCAGAGCTGGCTGGCTGCCAGTGGTTGCAGCAACTGCTCTCCCTCACAAGGAAGGGGGGGCGGGTGTGGGGAGCAGGGTTACTGTGCTGCTCATGAAGTCATAGACTCACAATGTGGTCTGGGTTGGAAGGGAGCTTCAGAGGTCACCTAGTCCAACCCCCTGCCATGAGCAGGGACATCTTCCACTAGATCAGGTTGCTCGAAGCTCTATCCAACCTGACCTTTAACATTTCTAGTGATGGGGCATCCACAGCTTCTCTGGAGAACGCCTCACCACCAACAGCATAAAAACCCCTCTTCCTTATGTCCCATCTAAACCTGCCCTCTCTCAGTTTAAAACCTTCATCCCTTCTCCCATCACTACAGGCCCTGCTAAAAAAATCTCTCTTTCTTATAGGCCCCCTTTAAGTACTGGAAGGCCACAGTAAGGTCACCCTGGAGCTTTCTCTTTTCCAGGCTGAACACCCCCAACTCTCTCAGCCTTTCTGCACAGGAGAGGTGTTCCAGCCCTGGGATCATTTTCATTCCTCTGGACCCGTTCCAATAGGTCCATGACTTTCTTGTGCTGGGGACCCCAGAGCTGGACACAGTGCTCCAGGTGGGATCTCATGAGAGCCAAGTAGAGGGGGGGAATCCCTTCCCTCGACCTGCTGGCCATGCTTCTTTATATGCAGCCCAGGAGATGCTTGGCTTTCTGGGCTGTGGGCACACATTTATGACTTGTGTCCAATTTGTCACCCACCATAATCCCCAAGTCCTTTTCCACAGGGCTGCTCTCCATACATACATCTATCCGTCCATCCTCCAGTCTTTGCTGGGACTGGGGATCGCCCCGACCCTTGCACTTAACCTTGTTGAACTTCATGACCTTCACACAGCCTCCAGCCTGTACAGGTCCCTCTGGATGGCATCCCTTCCCTCCAGCATATCCACTGCACCGTTCAGCTTCCTGTCACCTGCAGCCTGGCTGAGGGTGCCCTCGATCCCACTATCCATGCCATTAATGAAGATATTAAACTGTTTTGGTCCCAATACGGACCCTTGAGGGACACTGCTTCTTACTGGTTTCCACTTGGACGTGGAACTCAATGGGCAAAGGCAGTTCACAGGGGTTTTCTTCTGCTTTGATCATGTGGTTCCTCTGAAGGTGTGCTCTAGCAGCATCTTTGCTTCCAAGGAAGAAGAGCCCAAAGTGACCCAAGAGCAGGTCCTCCCTTGGAGCCCCAACCGCAGAGCTGGGCTGACAGCATTGTCACAGCTGTAACAGAATCTGGGTAAAGTGGTATAAGCTAAATTTTTCCTGCTTCCCCGGTTTGAGCAGCCACGAATCCAGCAGCATGACCCAGGCTGACTTGCCACAGCAGAGTGTTCAGGCATGGTTGGTCCGTCAGCATCAGCTGGAAGAGAATCTCAGCCTGTGATCTCCGTGTCTGAGCCAGGCGTTAAGTTTAATTTCTGTTTCTTTGTGGCTTTCATACTAAGATTTGTGCCCTGGTGGTTCCTGGTGTTGATTTAATTATCAGGAATCCATGAATCCATAGGAAATGACAAGTCCTGGGAACAAGCTATACTGGTATCAGCTGCTTGCTCATGCTGGGGTTGTGTCCTGTGGTAGGACCCCAGACTCAAATGGCCATGTCTAATCAAAAGGAGGCTTTATTATCTTGCTTGTAAGTGTTATTTATGACTGAATAGACTTTCCCCTGGTGTCCTCACCGTGGAAAACCTTATCTGGTCAATCTTAAAATACAGCTTGGTGAATATAGATTGCAAACATCACTCAGCAAGAGGGGAGGAGAGCAGTGCTGGTGCAGAGCATGGGCAGAGCTCTGGCCAAGCCTGAGATTGGGTGTTGCCTGCTTGTGGCAGAGAAAGCCAATTTCTAAGCGGATCCCGATGGCTTTTTTTGCTTTGAAAAAGTATTTCTTAACACTTGACAGAGCAGTTAATAACGGGAGTGGTTTTGAAACTTGGAAACAATATTGTTTCCTCTTTCTGAGCAGTGAAATCCTTAAAGGTCAGCTTTTGTGGTGTGAGCTCTGCTGCCAACAGCTTAAACCGATGTTGGGCAGTGCCATAATTCAAAGGAGTTGCATGGTTAATCTTGGAAACTGATCTTTCTTCTCTACTGCCTTTTGTTTAGCAACTGGTTTGTGTCTGGTTTGGAAGCTCTCTTTGGATTAAGCAGTGTGAGCTTTGGAGAAAATATAAGGGGGAGAAGGCCCTCCTGGGGGTGCTCGGTCTCAGGGAGCAATGGGGCTGGAGCCACCAAATTCCTCTTCCTCTTGTCTTTTTTTATTTTTTTTTTAAAAAAAAACAAAGTAATCTCATCCTGGTCTCCTACTGCAGCTGACCTGGCATGGTAAGTAGTGTAAAACAAGGACAAGATGACTACAGGAACTTGATGTGACCTGTCCAAGGAAATAATACCTTAGCATGCTGAAATCCAGGTGGAGTGTGGAAGGCAGTGTGTGTCTGTGTGTCTGTTTGTCTATCTCTCTGTGGAAGGCAGCTGCTCTTGCCTCTTGTCCAGGGGAACTGATGGAAATTGTTCTCCAGCTTGGGAAAAGCCAGGCGAGCCCCTGTGGGGAGATGGGCTGGGAGTGCTGCCACCTCCCCTTTCCCCAGTTTGAGACCTTGCTAACCAAATGTCCCACCTAAATGTACGATTTTTCCCCACTGACCAAGAGGAGAAGGGTTTCCAAAACCTTTCTTGTAAACCATGTGAGATTGAGGCACTCAGGTCACCTAACCTAGCCAGGAAGCGCAGCTCCAGTGACGCACGCTGCTCGGGCAGCCCTGCCCGCATCCAGCGTGGCGTGCGGTGCTCCACCGAGCATGCTCGAGAAATGACAGCGTTGTGTGTGCCTGCCTCACCATCGGTCTTCCTTATTAATGGCCTGCTCATTAACACCCCGATTTCCCCCTGCCTCTGTGTAGGCAGCAGTGGTGCCTCCTTGGGAGTGACCTCAGAATAAGCAGAGCAAAACCCTCCGGGAACAGCTGTTGGTGGGAGGCAGCTCCCTGCTCTGCAGAGGATAACAACTCCTCTTGATGCAGCTTGATAGGAAGATGCCTTCTGGTCGTAGCAGGTGAAGGGCGATCTCCCTCTCCCGTCTGAGGTGTGCACGTGAGAGGAGATCTCAAACCATGCAGCTCAACTGCTCCCCAGTGTCTGATGCCTCCATTCCCCTCCCTGCTTCTCCCTCCTCTTGCCACACTTGCCACCAGGATTTCTTTTCTGCCTAGTGTGTAGTCATCCTCCATCCCAACCCTTTTGCCTCTAATGGTTTTTGACTGTATTTTAAATACTATTTTTGACTTGTGCTTTCCATGACTAGTTTTCAAGGTTCCAAGTTTTTTTTTACTAACTTTGACTGCGTCTCTCTATCTTCTCCCTTTCTGCACTCCCCTCCCTGCCCACCCCAGATCTTGCAGTGTTCAAGGAGCGGCTGAGAGTGTTAACAGTAGGAGGTATGCAATTAATGAGCCTTTAACCCTCTGGAGTGCAGGACTCTCTTTGAATAGGTTAATCTGGGCGTGAACCAAGCCATCTCGCACCACTCTTGAGTTTTGTAACATGTTTATTTTTAATTCATCCTGCTAAAAGTCTTGATGTAGGTGCTTGGTTAGTGATGCTTCATCTGTAGCAATCCCTAATTTAGAGCCTCACTGGCCTTTTCCATACTGTGTGTTTGCATGCCTAGCTTGCTAGAGTGCACATTTGGTTGTGAACATTAATTTTATGAGGCTTCAATCTCCCTGATCGGTTTGAGTCTCCTAAAAATCCAAGCTGTCTTCTCCTGACTCTGCCCTGGTTTTGTCCTAGTGAAAATTTGGCAGCTCATCCCTAGCCTTCCCCCCCATCTCAGGGTATTGCTGCTTATAAATACTGAGCAGTATCAAAAAAGCTGGCAGGCTGCAGCAAAGCAGAAGCAGAGATGCTTAGAGCCCTGAAAACTCCTTGTAAAATCTGATACCCCTCCAAATTGTGCCTGAGTCTTCAAAATGGCGTGGCAGAGCGAGCCAAAGCCCTGTGCTGTTGGGCTGGGAGCCACGGCAGTTTACCGACGCTTCCCTGAAACCTCCAGCCAGTGGTTTATCTGAGATGCTCCGTACTAATGCCGCCTCTCTCCAGGACTTCTGTTTGGATAGGAACTGCAGAGAATTCCTGGAGACAAGAGGACAAACCCTCAGTTCCTGCCAGCTTCCGTTCAGTGCTCCCAGGCATGGCTCTGGAGCTGAGCTCCCTGATGTCTGGCTTAATTCCTTCTCCCGGGACTAGCAGCATCCAGGAGGGCGATAAGGGCAGAGGAGGGGATGGACAGCAGAGGCAACCAGGAAAACCTCTGCTCCAGGCTTGCTGTGGGTGTTCCCAGCCTCTGGTAAACACCGTGGATGAGCTGTGGGCAGCCCCATCTCTGGCTCATCCTCCATTCCTGACCAGAGAGTGAGGGATGGACTCTTTGAAATGAAGTTCAAGGAGGGTTAGCTCTGGAGGGGCCAATTTTTGCATCTGTTTGCCTCGAAGAAGGTGGTTTACACTGCTTGGCAGCATTTAGGGGATAGCATCCCCCGTACCCTCCTTAGAAGAGATGCCAGCTGATTTGGGGGGAGCTGGGAGGAGTGGTGGTACCTCAGCCTCCTCCACCTTGAAACCTGGATTGTGTGGGACGGACAAGCAGGGGCCCAAGGGAGGTCTCAGGGCTCTGGGCCAGCAGCAGGCAGCTCTACTGGTCCCCCACTTCCAGCCAAGCTCCTGTTTCAGAAGGGTCTTGGGAGTCCCCGATCCTCTTCCCAGCTCTGCTTCTGCCTTGCTGCATGAGTTCAGCGGGTTCCTTCTCCTCTGTGCCTCCGTTTCCCCAAAGACAACCATGATCTTCAGTGGGCTCTGAGGCACCTGCGATGGCTGTGGGGTACCATGGAGCTGCTGCAGGCCCTGGCAGGGACCTGCTGATGCTGTAACAGCAGGTTCACCTGCAGCTCTAAAACCCGGCGCTGGGCTCCGAGCCCTGCCCCGCACCTTCTCCAGGCGCAGCCAGCTCCCTGCAGCCCCATGTGCTGTAAGTAGGAGCCACCTACGAACCAGGAGGTGCCAGCATCAAAAAGAAGGGGGTTTGCTGAGCAGAGCTAGGCTAAAGCACTAATTAAAGGGCTGTTAATTGAGTGAAGGGGGTAACTGGGCAGCAAAACCCCTGAGGGGCTGGCTGGCTGCCCCACTCCCGGGCTGAACTATTCAGGAGAGTCCATTGCAGAGCCCTGATGCCATTTTCTCTCTCTTGCTTCTCTTTCTCTTCCTCTTTGGGGTTTGTCTATTTTGACCGTTTCCTTCTCCACGTTGACTCTTCATTTTTAATTCCCACCATGTGGCGACACCTCCGTTGTGCTCGTTGACTCCTTGATTCCTCTGTTTCTTTTCTCTCCTCCATTATAATTTGTGCTGTAATTTTTGTGTTCTTGGGTCTACAAACTTCCTGACTCACCCTGGATTTTAATTACCAATTTACATATACATATATATTGCTTTGTGTTTCATGTCCTGCATTACTTTTTGTAACAACCTTGTTGTTCTCTGCTTAATTTCTTTTTGTTTAATTACGGCTTGGTTTTTACCCATACAAACCTACTTCATGCCTATTTTTGTTTTTATGCTGCTTTTTTTTGTCCTTCCCCACCTCTCCCAAATGCACCCGGTCTCTGCGTGACGGTGTCTCCCCATCCCCCTTCCTTCCTTTTCTGTCTTGCTTTCGCTTGTCCCACCCATGACAAATCCTGCAGGCTTTTACGGGCTGGATGAATCTGACCTCGACAAGGTCTTCCACTTGCCCACAACCACTTTCATCGGTGGAAATGAATCGGCTCTTCCACTCCGGGAAATCATCCGTCGGCTGGAGGTGAGGAGGGCAGGGAGGGCTGTGCAAGAGCTGTTTGCAGCTTGGGATGGGGGCAGAGCAGTTGTGTTTTGGAGGTCCTGGGCCCTGTTGCTGCCTGCAGCCTGGGCCAACCTGCAGATTTTAAGCTTTTCAGGTTGGGAGCTGCTCCTTGGTGCTTGCCCCACTCTTAGCAGCTGCTCTGTGTTACCTGGTCATCTCTGATCACCACCAGCTTCACACTGCTATGGGGCAATGCATTTGGTCTACCCAAGGTGGAGCAAACCCCAGGCAAATAAATATTGCACTTTTTGAAACCTCTCTAAGCTACATTTTCCAATTGAAAGCAGCAGACAGTGCTAGCAGAGCACAGGAGTGGGCTGGAGGCAGGTGGTACCCCACTGCTGCTCTGTGTGGTGGCCCCTTGGAGGGTCTCTGTGGAAGAGCAGCTCCAACCTGGAGCTGCAGCTTCCAGCTCTTGAAGCCAGTTCCCCTTTGCTGCCAAATTTCATACCCTGCTCTGCCCAGTCTGAGAGCGCAGACAGCTCCCAAGCAAGCTGCAGGCTTGCTCAGATAGTCCCTGCTGAGACAGGTTGACCCTGGGAGAAGCAAAGCTGCGTTAATATCTTAGATAAGCTGCAAGAACAGTCTCCTTACTTGTTGGGGAAGGTTGTTTTGCTGATTCTCTCCTTGCTATATGAAGTGGGATTTTGGACCTGGTCACAGCTGATGTCACCAAGAGGGAAAAATCTCACCTCTGAGGTGGATGTAAAGGACTCGAGGATCTGATCCCGGGCCCCTTGGGGAAAGGGAATTAAACATTTTTTATGCTGGGACATGTGCAGGTCTGAGCTGCCCCGAAGCATCCCGGGACATCCCCTGCAGCATCCCCTTTCCTGGGAAGGCGGCTCAAACCAGGCTCCCAGAAGGCGTGGGGGGCTGCTGGGCACTGCTGGTGGATCCCCCCAGGCTGCCATCGCAGGCAGCGCTGGCCCATGTTCAGGCAGGGGTTGGTGTCTCCGCCGGTGCAGGAAGGTTCTTTGTCTTGCTGAAAGGTTAAAGAGGGGAATGAGAGAGTGCCTGGCCCTATGGCCCGAACCGATGCCATACTGCCTGTCTTTGCGGGGGGTGAGGAGGTGCTAAAGCCTTGGCTGTTGTCTCACAGCTCTTCTTCTCCCATCGGGGCAGATGGCCTACTGCCAGCACATCGGTGTGGAGTTCATGTTTATCAACGACCTGGAGCAGTGCCAGTGGATCCGGCAGAAGTTTGAGACCCCAGGCATCATGCAGTTCACCAACGAAGAGAAACGCACGCTGCTGGCCAGGCTGGTCCGCTCTACAAGGTTTACCCTGGGAGGGTTTGCACCTTCCCCTTATCTTCCCTTGCTGCTCAGGGTGGTTTGCTCCCAGCCAGAGCGACGTGGTCACAACCTGAGTCACATCTTGACCTCATCTGTCGTTCTTGGCTTAAGCAGCAGGGTGACGCCAGTGAGCTGCCAGGCTGCCAGGCTCAGGTGCTGGCAAAGAGCCTGAAAACATGGATGATCTGAAAGAAAAGGTCTAAAAATAAAGTTAAATGCAGCATTGTGTCGGGGTGGGGTACCAGCCAACTGGGCTCTGCGGGAGGAGACCAGGGGGACCGGGAAGGCTGCGTGATGCCTGCTTAAGCATCACTGGGTGCTGCGGCTCCCTCGGTGTGGTCCCCATCCTTTCTCTGGTTTCTGCCCTCAGCTGTAGCCCTGGCACTGATCCCTCTCTCCCTTTGCCTTCCAGGTTTGAGGAGTTCCTCCATCGGAAATGGTCTTCAGAGAAGCGTTTCGGTCTGGAGGGCTGTGAAGTGCTGATCCCAGCCTTAAAGACCATTATTGATAAGTCGAGTGAGAAGGGAGTGGATTATGTGATCATGGGGATGCCCCACAGGTAACCCTGCCTCTCTCCAGGGCAATGCCTGGGCACAGAGGAGGGGGATGCTGCAGGGGTTTGGTGCTTGGAGGGCACACTGGTTTCTGCCATCACCTAACTGGTCTTGGTTGGTGATGAACCTTAGCTCAGGCCTTGTCTGCTCTGCTCATCATGGTGTTTTCAGCTTCAGCTTGTTTGTCAATCATCTGGCGAGGGGTGGTGGCTCACACAGCAGAGCTTGAATCCCAGAGCAGGATTTGGGCTGCCCACTCTGGGGCAGCTGTCAGGATGCGGCAGCAGCCAGTCCATCCCTGTGCTGAGGGGTTTGCAGTCTCCTTCTTTGGTGAATCTGCAGAGCTTGCTCCCCGACTGACAGCTGTCACGGGAGGTGCGGGGTTGTCGCACTGCCTCTGCGTGATGGGGTGGATGACAGGTCACTATTGGTACTCAATGCCAGACTGGCACTGCTGGTTGACAACAACGATCTTGCTTTTGCAGGGGACGCCTGAATGTTCTTGCCAACGTGATCAGGAAAGAGCTGGAGCAGATCTTCTGCCAGTTTGACTCCAAGCTGGAGGCTGCTGATGAGGTAAGTCTCCTCCTCTGCCCATAGCAGGTTGCTGTCACCTGTCCCCATGCAGTTCCCAAAGGCTGCGGCCATGCAGTCTGAGCTGGATTGTGCCACTGCTTGTGGTGTCACTTGGTGGCATCACCATTGCAAGGATTTCCACGTGGCATACTCATGTGACGAAAGCCTTTGTGTCAGTGCCAGTGCTGGTCTGTCCTTGCCTGTCCTGGGGGGTGACATGTGCCCTGGCTGCTGCCACTGTCTCCAGTGCAGGCTGGGGGCTCTCCATGAGTGTAAATCAGCCTTGGGGTGAATGATGAGGTGAAGGGAAGGCAGCCAGGAGCAGAGGTTGGCTTGTACAATTGCAGCAGCCCCTGGTTCCCATACAGGGCCCCAGAGCAGCTCCAAAAGCCCTGAGGCTCGAATCGCTTGTGCCACAGGCTCTGTCACTGCAATGCAACTCAGGCTTCAAAGCTTTGGCGTTTGGAAAGCTGGGCTGGGCTGACTTTATCCTGCCATGCCCTTCAGGTGGGCTGTCGAGGTGAGAAAGCAGCAGCCTGGGGCGTCAAGGTGCCCTGACTGGGAACCACAGTGCATTGTGAGCGGTTCCAGGGACAGCTGTACTGCCGCAGGGCAGGCAGAGCTTGGTTGACCATTACCCAGCTCTGTTTTCCAGTGTCTTCCCCAAACCCACTGCACTTGCTTCTTCCGCTGCACCTGCAACCTCACCTACTAGATGGGCTCGATGTGTGTCTGTGGTTTGGTGGTCTGGCACCTGGAACAAGCTACTTTTGCTTTGCTGAATGCCAGGTCACTCCTAAAGTGAGTGTCTGCTGCCTCCTGCCAGCGCCTTCCGAAAATGCCCCCTTTTTCCAGCCCTTGGAGTCAGCGCTGCCCTGCCTCAGGTCTCCTTCCGTGTCCCAAAAGCCGCTCACGTTCCTGGGGTCCTGACTCTCCTGTCCTCTCCCCTCTGTCAGGGCTCTGGTGATGTGAAGTACCACCTGGGAATGTACCACCGCCGGATTAACCGCGTTACCGACAGGAACATCACCCTTTCCTTGGTGGCAAATCCTTCTCACCTGGAGGCAGCTGATCCTGTTGTTCAAGGCAAGACTAAAGCAGAGCAGTTTTACTGCGGGGACACAGAAGGGAAGAAGGTGAGGGGTGCTGAGATGCCTGTGGTGAACTGGCCTGGGCTGGATGGGGTTTGGTGGGAGGCAGGCTGGTGGGAAAGCGAAGAAACCCAGCTGATTTTTGTTTTGTTTTGTTCCTCTGCATTCACCCTGCTGTCACTCGTTGAGTTTGCCCCCCCCATCCTTCTGCACTGTCTTTGGGGATAACTTTGGTAGGAGCTTGCCCACCCCAGGCTCCCATTATGGCTTCCTCCATCTCTGAATGACTGGCTCAGCTGGGCTGTGGGGAGCAGCAGATGCCCAAACCCCTGGTTGGAAAACAGGGAAACAAGGGGTTCTCCTGAAAGCCAGCTCGAGGGGCTCGGCAGTAGGAGCCTCAACGAGAACAGGCTGAGAGTTGGGGCTGTTCAGCCTGGAGAAGAGGAGGCTCTGGGGAGACCTTCTAGTGGCCTCCCAGTACCTGAAGGAGCTACAGGAAGGCTTGGGAGGGACTTTTGATAAGGGCAGGGAGTGATAGAACAAAGGGCAATCATTATAAACCGGACAAGAGTAGATTCAGAGATATGAGGAAGAAATTATTTGCTGTGAGGGTGGTGAGACACTGGAACAGGCTACCCGGAGAAGCTGTGGCTGCTCCTCCTTGGAAGTGTTCAAGGCCAGGTTGGATGGGGCTTTGAGCAGCCTGGTCTAGTGGAAGGTGTCTCTGCTGCTGGCAGGGGGGTTGGAACTGGATGAGCTTTAAGGTCCCTTCCCACCCAAACCAGTCTGTGATTCTGTGATTCAAGCTGAAGGATCTCAACATGACCAGGAATAACTGTTCTGGGGCTAGGAAAGCTGGAGCTGGCAGCAGGCAGCAGCTCTCCACAGACAGGTGGGAGAGCAAGCAGGGAATGGGCTGGGGAAGGGCATTATTTTCCATCTGATTCACTGCAGACCTGTCTCCAACACCAAGAAGTGGAAAGGTAAGATCAAAAGTGCTTCCCTTCCTCCTACACCCCAAGAGCTGGGTATAAACAGACAAACTCTGTCCTTGGCTGGCAGGCAGTGTCCTCAGCCAGCCCCTGGGTATGACAGCAAAATAATTTAACTGAAGCCAGAGCGAGCTCCCAGCCTGACTCCTGCCCAAAGGTCTTCTGGGGTGAAAGGGGCATTTTTCTCATCTTGCCTCAGATAGAAAAAGGCTTTGCTTTGAGATGTGTGTGTTTGGAAATGGGACTCACCTCCCAGCTCCATCCTGCTGCCTGATTGAGGCACCCCAAGCATGCTGCCCTTGAGCTGGGGGAGCACTGATGGCCACGGAAGTTGTGCCAACCATGGCCGGTTCCACTCTGATCCTCTGAGAAAGCACTGGATGCATTGACGAGCTGCTCCATGTCCTTTCTGAGATGCTAAAGGCTCACGAGGATGAGACTTGGGCCCCTTCCTGGTGGCTGCCACTGCCCCTGCAGAGCCCTGGCTGACTGCTGTGGCTTCACATCTCCCAGGTGATGTCCATCCTCCTGCACGGAGACGCCGCTTTTGCTGGGCAGGGCATCGTGTACGAGACGTTCCACTTAAGCGACCTGCCCTCCTACACGACCCACGGCACTGTCCACGTCGTGGTCAATAACCAGGTGAGGAACAAACCCCCGGTGTCCATGGGGTGCCTCGCAGACCAGCCAGCCCCTTGACATGCTCAGGTCTGGATGGTGGCTGGCAGCAGGCAGTAGCTGTCTCCCAGCTGATGTTCCTGGCATGAGCCATAATTCCAGGATCAGCCGGGGGTACTTTACACTCAGCTGCTTGACATTCACAGCTTTTGAGTCCAGCCTGGCACGGAGGTGGTGCTCGTGCGAGATCACGCAGGGCTGCTCCGTTCTGCCCCTGGGTAAATCGAGAGTCATTTCACTGGGACCAGCCCATCCCTGAGGGTGCAGCAGGATGACAGCCCAGGCTCAGGCACTGGGATGGGCTGCAGTTCCCAGGCTGCAGGAGACGAGCAGGTTGTGCTACGATCAAGTGGTGCAGCTCTGGGGGAACCCCCAGCTCAGCTGCAGCAGCCGAGCCGCCCTTGGAGCCACATGTGTGCTCGCCTGGTACTTTCCTGAGCCAGTGAAATGCAGCTGCCCACGCTGAGCCAGCTTTAACATCAGTGTCCAAAGAAGAAGCTGCGTAGCACAGCTGTGTTCCAAATCCTTACCGCTGTGCTGGTGCTGTTCCCTTTCACCAACTACAGATCGGCTTCACAACAGACCCCCGGATGGCCCGCTCCTCCCCGTACCCAACTGACGTTGCTCGCGTGGTGAACGCGCCCATTTTCCACGTCAATGCGGACGACCCGGAGGCTGTCGTCTACGTGTGCAATGTGGCAGCCGAGTGGCGAAGCACCTTCCATAAGGATGTGGTGGTGGATTTGGTAAGAAATGTGGCATGAGGCTTTATCCTAAAGCTGTGCCTCTGCTGTGGATGCTCACTGATATGTGTTGGGGTGTATTTTTCTCAAAGCTGAGGTTTCTCTTCAGGGCTTGTCTGTCCCTTTTGACATGAGGGGAGGGAGGAGGTGGTGTAAAGCAAGCCAACGAGGCTGTCATAGCACTTGGAGGGGCAACATGGTCTCTGTGTGGAGCCAGCCCACTCCTCCCGCATTGGGGAGGACACGCTTGGGTCCCCCCGGTCTATTTCAGATGTTTCCTAGCACAGAGACCCAGGTACCTCCAACTGCTTTGGAGCCACGTTCCAAGCAGCTGCTTTCAAAGGTTCTTTCCCTTCCTGGCAGGTTTGTTACAGGCGCAACGGTCACAATGAGATGGATGAACCCATGTTCACACAACCCCTGATGTACAAACAGATCCGGAAACAGAAGCCAGTGCTGCAGAAATACGCAGAGCTGCTGATTTCCCAGGGGGTGGTAAATCAGCTGGAGTATGAGGTATTGTCCCTTGGGGCCTGGGAAGAAAACTGCAGGTGGCATGTCTGGGGAAAACTACCTGTTTGGTTCAGACCTGGGTGGGAAAGATGTGATGGGTCCTTTTCTGCTTGTGCTTGTCACCTAAAGGTCACAGAGCTGTGCTAGGCTTGGGCAAGTGCTGCAGACCTGGCAGCGATGGAGTTAGGAGCCGCCGCTCGTCCTTGGACTGTGCCAGCTCTGAACAGCACAGGCATGTCTAGTTCAAGGATTGTCCCGTGACCAGTGCAGCACAGGCCACGTGGCACTGGGCCACTGCCACACAGCGAGGACCCACAGAAGAAATGGGCTCTGCAGCACTCAAGCTTGCTGTGGCCTGGGGGTGTCTGGGGCAGGTCCCCTGCCCCAGCTCTGCTGCCCCGGCAGCAAGCATGACAGCAGCTCTGCTGACTTGTCCTTATCCCAGTTGAATGTTAGGGTTGAATGTGAGTTGTTGGTTTGGGGAGCACCAATGCTGTCTTTTGGGGGACAGAGGCCTCCAGCAGCAGCTCTGCTCTCTAAGGCTGAGGTATGGGGCCCCGGGGGTCCCCTGCTGTGGGTACCAGCCATGCCCTTCAGCACCCTTGCAAGCTCGCACTAAGTACCCCAGGTTGGGCACCCTTGTTTGGAGACCCCTCACTAATGCTTTTCCACCTCCTGATTCTGCCTTTCAGGAAGAAATTGCCAAGTACGATAAGATCTGTGAGGAGGCCCATGCGAGATCCAAGGATGAGAAAATCCTGCACATCAAGCACTGGCTGGACTCGCCCTGGCCTGGTAAGTCGCTCCCAACGTTTCGGAGGTCCCTAGCAAAGAGCCTGGCTTCTCTAGAGCCATGGCAGCTATCTTCTAGTAAATCACTCTGGGGTGGTGCTCCTGGCATCCCTGCCCTTGCTTGAGGGTGTCTGTGACCTGAGCTCTTCACATGGAGCTGGGCATGGTTCCCAAATGCAGTGGACTGCTCCTTTTCCTCCTGCAGGTTTCTTCACTCTGGATGGCCAGCCCCGGAGCATGACCTGCCCTTCCACTGGTCTGAATGAAGAGGACTTGACACACATTGGTCAAGTGGCTAGCTCAGTGCCGGTGGAGGATTTCACTATCCATGGGGGTAGGAGCTTGTGGAAGCTATGCCAGACTGGGTATTTGTTCCAGAGGAGCTGTGGGATAGGGCTGGAAAATGACCTGGAAAGAAGGGACCTGTTACAGTGCTTCAATATGCATGGCCAGCAGGTCGAGGGAAGGGATTCCCCCCCTCTACTTGGCTCTCATGAGATCCCACCTGGAGCACTGCGTCCAGCTCTGGGGTCCCCAGCACAAGAAAGTCATGGACCTATTGGAACGGGTCCAGAGGAATGAAAATGATCCCAGGGCTGGAACACCTCTCCTGTGCAGAAAGGCTGAGAGAGTTGGGGGTGTTCAGCCTGGAAAAGAGAAAGCTCCAGGGTGACCTTACTGTGGCCTTCCAGTACTTAAAGGGGGCCTATAAGAAAGAGAGATTTTTTTAGCAGGGCCTGTAGTGATGGGAGAAGGGATGAAGGTTTTAAACTGAGAGAGGGCAGGTTTAGATGGGACATAAGGAAGAGATGCTTTACAGTGAGGGTGGTGAGACGCTGGAGCAGGTTGCCCAGAGAAGCTGTGGCTGCTCCTCCCTGGAAGTGTTCAAGGCCAGGTTGGATGGGCCTTTGAGCAACCCGGTCTAGTAGAAGGTGTCCCTGCTCATGGCAAGGGGTTGGACTAGGTGACCTCTGAAGGGCCCTTCTGTGAGTCTAGGAGAATTAGTTCACGAGGGAGCTGTGCTTAAGGGAAGTGAACCGAGGAGTAGCTCTTCCTTGGAGCCGATCCTTCTCTGCAGTCCTGATTCCTCATCCCTGGTTCATCCCTCCGGCAGAGGCGGATCCATTCCTCTGCCCCCAGGCATTTGCAGTCTGTCAGTCTGTGGGCAGGTTGTGGGACAAACATGCTGTTGCTGGAACTCCCTCACACACCGGCTACAAACTGGTTTCTGACCTGGCAGGCTTGAGCCGTATTCTGAAAACCCGTGGGGAGATGGTGAAGAACCGAACGGTGGACTGGGCCCTGGCAGAGTACATGGCGTTCGGCTCCCTGCTCAAAGAGGGCATCCACATCCGCCTGAGTGGCCAGGATGTTGAGAGGGGGACATTCAGGTAAAGCCATGCTTTTTGTGGCCGTAAAGGCGATTCCAACCTTTCCAGAAGGGATCCAAAGGGTGACAATGGAGTAATGCTTTCCCCTCTTCCAGCCATCGCCACCATGTCCTTCACGATCAGAATGTGGACAAGAGGACCTGTATCCCCATGAACCACCTCTGGCCCAACCAGGCTCCTTACACCGTCTGCAACAGCTCTCTGTCGGAGTACGGCGTCCTCGGTGAGCGAGCAGCTCTGCGCTCACTGCCCAGGGGCTGAGGCTGCTCCAGGAGGATAACCCCCTTGCTTCTCTCCCATCCCTCAGGATTTGAGCTGGGCTTCGCCATGGCCAGCCCCAACGCCCTGGTGCTTTGGGAAGCCCAATTCGGGGACTTCCACAACACCGCTCAGTGCATAATCGACCAGTTCATCTGTCCTGGGCAGGCCAAGTGGGTCAGGCAGAACGGCATTGTCCTGCTGCTTCCCCATGGCATGGAGGGCATGGTAAGGATCCCCGCCCCCAGCTTGCAGGCATCCAGGTTTGCCCGTTGCCTGGCCCTGCACGAGGAGCAGAGCCGAGGGCCGTGGTGGCAGATAGCACTGCCTGTGGCATGGCCGTGCCCGGCATCAGCTTCTCACACCAGCCTTGCCCCTGACTCACTCTCCCCTCTGCTTGGTCCCTGCAGGGTCCTGAGCACTCTTCCGCCCGCCCAGAGCGATTCTTGCAGATGTGCAATGATGATCCCGACGTCTTCCCTGTAAGTGGTGGCTGCGCTGAGCTCAGCCCAGCTCTCCTGTGTCCTGGATACAACCGTTGCCTTGAAATGGGGAGGGGAGCAACAACACCGGGTGGGCTTAGTGAAGTGCTGCGCTCAGCGTGGGGGCCACGGAGCCAGTAGCAGGAGACGTGGGACACCCTTGGCTTGTGCTGCAGCTGGGAGGTTTGGGGAAAAGGTGCTGAACCCAGTGCCCAGGCTCCACCTCCACCACCCCTGGGGCTGCTGCACAGCAGGAAGCAGAGGTGGCCCCAAAACCTGTGTGGGAGTGGACTGCTGGCCACTCTTGGGGCCACCCCAAGCTTGCGGGGACAGACCTGCAGCCTCTCTCCAGTCTCTGTGTGCTCTGGAGGGGGAGAGGAGGGAGGGAAGGCTGGATGCTGCTCTTCTCCCCGCTCCCGGAGTTGCGGGGCCAAAAGGCACCTTGTGTTTCTTGAAATCCCTTCATCTGTGCTCACTGAGGCAGAAACTGGATGACTTTGATGTGCGCCAGCTCTACGAGTGCAACTGGATTGTTGTGAATTGCTCCACTCCAGCCAACTTCTTCCACGTCCTCCGGCGCCAGATCCTCCTGCCCTTCCGCAAACCGGTCAGTGCCAGCAGCTCCGTGCCCAGCTCGGTGCCAAGGCAGGGCAGCCCCACATCCCGGCTGAGCCTTGGGATGGGACTCAGGGTGGGCTTGTTCTTGCACCTCGGCAGCAAACAGGTGCTGTTTGCCTCTGTCAGGGCCATGAAACTCTTGGTGCTGGGGGTTGGTTTGGTGTATGAAGTGCTGCAGCCAGCTTGTGCAGGCTGAGGTGGCTGCAACCCCTTCCTGCACTCCACAGGGAGGTCAGAGACACTGGGGCCGGCGGGCGTCAGTAAATAACCGGGTCCAGCTGTTTGCCTTCAGCTCCGGCCTTGGGGCGGGCAGGTCCCCGGCAACACCTCACCTCTTCCCCTGGGAAACCTAAGACTGGGAAAGCTGGTGCTGTTGGAAACCAGTGCCCAGTCTGGCAGAGCATGGCAGCCACATGAGGAGCAAATCTCTGGCTGCTGGTGTGCTGGGGCAGGGGAGGGCACGCAGGACAGGCAAGTCGGTGGCTCTGGCCTGTGCTTGCAGGAGGGTGTTTCTAGGTGGGCTGACTGCCTTGCTCTGCCTCTTCTCCCCCATCCAGCTGATCATCTTCACTCCAAAGTCGCTGCTGCGCCACCCCGAAGCCCGCTCCAGCTTTGACGACATGCTGCCAGGTGCGCATGGCTTGGAAGTGTTTGTTTCTCCCCACGCTGCTCTGTGGGACGAAGGGTGAAGGGCAGGAGCTGCCTGGTGTAAAGTCCACCTGGCAGCAGCCTCCCCACGCCAAAGAGCGGCCAAGCGAGGCTGACGCCACCAGCATCAGGGCGTCGCAGACTGCCCATGCAGGGAGCTCTGTGCCAGTGCAGCACATGCACTGCTGGCTGCAGTCACCTCCCCAGCAAATTAGAGTCACCCCTCATTAATACTGAGCCTGACACGCCAGGGAGATGTGGCTCAGCTTTGCTGTGGTGCTTCCTCCATCAGCAGCTGCTTCCTGCTGGAACGGCACAGCCAGGGTTTGGCAGTCCTGCAGAGCCATGATGGTTTGTACTGGGAGCTGGGCCCAGTACCAGCTGTTCTGGCTCTGCCTCTCTGATTTGTCTGCCCAGGCTGGGGTCCCAGGAGGGGCTGGCACGGGACACGGGTGCAGGCAGCTGCCGGCACGGTGCCCTGGGCTGCTGTGGGTGATGGTGCTGTCCTCTCCTTTGGCAGGCACCCACTTCCTCCGTGTCATCCCCGACGGTGGCCCCGCAGCCCAGCAACCCGAGCAGGTGAAGCGGGTGCTGTTCTGCACTGGCAAAGTCTACTACGACCTGACCCGTGAGCGCAAGGCCCGGCAGATGGAGGCCGACGTGGCCATCACCAGGGTGGAGCAGGTGAGGAGGGTCTGAGCCCACGGGTGCCGTGGCCCCCGTGACACCACTGTGACACTGCTCCATGTCCCCCACAGCTCTCCCCGTTCCCCTTCGACCTCCTGCAGCAGGAAGCCCAGAAGTACCCAGCTGCTGAGCTGGTGTGGTGCCAAGAGGAGCACAAGAACCAGGGCTACTATGACTATGTCAAACCCCGCCTCCGCACCACCATCAACCGCACCAAACCCGTCTGGTAGGGACTCGGGGCGGGGGGGTGGCTGTGATCCTGGAGGATCTCTAGGGGGTGCAGACCCCTCCCTCACTCACTGCCTTCTCTCCCGTAGGTATGCAGGGCGGGAGCCGGCAGCTGCCCCTGCCACTGGCAACAAGAAAACCCACCTGACGGAGCTGCAGCGGCTCCTAGACACGGCCTTCAACCTCGACGCCTTCAAGGACCTGGCCTAAGTGCCAGCCCGGCAGCGGCAGCATGCGCCCATTCGTCTGTCTGTCCATCTGCCTGCCCCTCGCTCGCCTCCCCTTCCTTCTTTAACTACAGACCTTGTAAAACCCAACGCGAGGTCTGGAGTCCTTGTGTGGGGGGCTGGTGTGAGTCTCCTTGTCCGGGAGGGGCTGGTCACCTGGGCTCTTCTCCGGGGGTGCCCCGTGCCATGGGCCTGGCCAGCCCCCAGTTCCTCCCAGCGGTGTTGCCGTCACTGCCTCTCACCAGGGAACGACACGGGGTAGCCCAGGCAGGTCTGGGGGTGTTAGCCCCCCCCCCAGCTTCCAGCGCACCCTGGGGAGCATCAGCCCCCACAACCCTCTCACGGGTGCAGCCCCCACCCCGACCGCAGTTGCTCGCCGGCGCCGGGCACCGCGTCCTCCCACGGGGCATCCCCGGTGGGGGTGAGGAACGACCCCCGGGCAGGGGATGGACACCGAGTGGCCCCGGGGAAGGGCGGGGGCGGGGGAGGGCGTGTGCTGGTCCCCGCATACCCGGCGCTGCGCGCACACGCGTGGGCAGCCGCGTCGGTGAGGCCGCGCGGTGGCACGTCACGTCGCTGTCACACTGCCGCACGTGGGGTCTCTGTCTCTGCGCACATGCAACCCTCGGTGTCCCTTGTGTCCCCCCCCTCCCCCGCTGTCACAGCCGCCTGTCGCACACACGTGTAATCCCCCGAGCCCGCGTCACGCGCGCCCCCCGCCTCGCACTGCCGCACACTCCCCCTCCTCCCCGCCCGCTCGGTGCTCGGCTGGCCGCGCCTGGTGGGGCGGGGCGGTCCGTGCATACTGATAAGCTCGCGGCCCCATTGTGCGCGGCGGTGGCGGTGTGAGCTCGGTTCCTCTCGGTTTGTCCCGGCCCTGCGCGCCCCGCCCCTCCCCTCCCTCCGCTGCTGCTGCTGCTGCTGCCGCCGCCGCCGCCGCCATGGGGCCGGGGCCGCGCGCGGGCTGAAAATCCCGCGCAGTCTCCGCGCAGCCGCGCGCGCCCGGCGCCGCCAGGGCCATTTTGGGCCGCTCGCGACGGTGAGTGCGGGCAGCGCTGGGGCGGGCGGGACCTCGCGCCCAGCCCCGCGCCCCTGGGGCCGGTTGCCATGGCAACGAGGGGGGTGACCCGGTCCCGAAGCCTGTTCCTGCGGTGCCACCACGGCCGCGAAGGGGGAAGCTGTCACTGCCGGCGGGGGAATGCTTGGGGCTGTGGCCTGGCTGCCCCCTCCCCGAGCGGCACCGGCCGTGCCGCCTTCCCGGTGGGAACCGCAAGCGCCGAGGTGACCCCGCGGCCCCCTCCGCTGCCGGGCTGGGCTGGAAATACCCCAGGGGCAGGGAGCGATGCCCGGGGAATCGCGTCCTCGGTCCCGGGTTTCGACCCGCCAGTCCTCTCGGTTTCCACCCTAGTAACCGCGGCCCGAGGGGGCAGGGTGGTTGTCTGTGCCCACCGGGATTTCTCGGGGGGGGTAGCCGTAGTAGGGCCGCCGGGGGGGATTCCTGGGGGCCATGGACCCCCAGCGGCGGGTGTCGGCCGGTTCACCGTGCCAGGCCCGGGCCGGACGCCAAGTCCCGGTGCTGGAAGCCGGGAGGGGCTGTGCGGGGCTCCGAGCCTCCCCGCGGCCCCGTACAGGGTCCCGCTTCTCCGCCCCGCCCGGGACATGGCCGCCCCCTCACCCGCCGCTTCCTCCGCCTCCCGCAGCCCCGCTGGCGGTGACGCCGTCCCGCCGCGCCCGCCGCCGCCTCGGAAGAGCCCGTCCTGTGCCCGCCCGCCACTGCCGACCTCCATGAACCCCATGAAACCCTCCCTGCCGCCCGCGCCCCACGGGTGAGTGCCCGCAACACCCCCCCGGCCCCTCGTCCTTCCTCTTAATTAATTTGTTTTTCTTTTTAGTGATGGTTCATTTGCATATGAGGCTGTTCCTTGGCAACCGAGCACCAATCAGCCGGCGGGATCCCTCTCCGTGGTAACCACCGTCTGGGGTGTCAGCAACACTTCCCAGAGCCAGGTACCCACCGCATCCTCGTCCCCATCCCAGCGACCCCCCTGCAAACGGCTGTTCCCTGCCTGACCCCCTGCCCCCCGCACCCACCACACCCCAGGTTTTCGGCAGTCCCATGGGCCCGGGGGGGAGCAGCTCCAGCACCCCGCTGCTGCCCGGCATGGCCGGCACTGGCTCGGGGATGAGCTCGCCGCCGTTCCTGCCACAGCAGCCCTTTGCCGAGGGGGCACCGGGGAAGGGCTACGTGCAGCCTGGCGTCTACGGCCGCAGCGCCTACCCTGGCGGGCCAGGCTTTGCTGCCAGGTAAGGCTGGCCCTGCACTCCCTGTGCTGGCACGTGCCCTGCTGGGTGGCTTCTGCACGCCCCTTCCCCACTTCTCTGTTCTCCAGCTATGCCGGCAGCCCCGGTGGCCCCGGTGGGATGGGGCTCCCCTCGCACGCTGGCCGGTCCCCCGCCGACTTCACCCAGGCAGCTGCTGCAGCTGCCGTGGCTGCTGCCGCTGCCACGGCCACAGCCACGGCTACAGCGACAGTGGCAGCACTACAGGAGAAGCAGAGCCAGGAGCTGAGCCAGTACGGCGCGGTAAGAGCCGGGCCACAGCAGAGCTGGGGAGCCGGCGGCTGTCCCCACCCTGCTGTGACCCTCCCCTCTCCCCTCGCTGCAGATGGGTGCAGGGCAGCCCTTCAGCAGCCAGTTCCTGCCCCACGCTGGACCCCGTGGCCCTGCCAGCATGAGCCCAGCTGGCATGGCAGGTGTCATGGCTCCTTCTGGCGTCACCCCTGTGAGCATGAGCCCCGCGCGGGCGCCCGGTGCCGGCCCCCTGTATGGCGGGCAGCGGATGCCGCAGAATGCCTACCCTGGCCCACCCCCAAGCCAGCAGCTCCCTCGCCAGGGCCTCAAGCGGGCATACTCCAACGAGGTGAGCACCCGCGCTGGCGCGGGCTGCAGCGTGCTGGACTGTCCTCCTCAGCTGGCGCTGACCTCCCCTGCACCGCAGGGATACCCGTCACAGCAGCAGTACCTCCAGGGCGGGCAGTACGCTGCGGCCGGTGCCCAGTACACCCCCAGTGCCTCCCAGCCCTCTGCTCCATCCCCCTCCTACCCTGGCCACAGGCTGCAGCAGGGCATGGGCCAGTACCTCTCCGCTTCAGGCAATGCCGGACCCTATTACAAGGTAATGGAGGGGGCACGAGTTGGGGGGGCTGGGTGTCTGCCATTCCCTGGTGCCAGCCCCCAGAGACCTTCCTGCTCCGCAGCCAGCTGACCAGTTCAACGGGCAGAGCACTGGCTTTGGCACCTACAGCCAAACAGCTGTCAATGGGGTGAGTACCGGCTTGGGGTGGGGTGGGGGCAATACCAGCCTGGCTGGGTGCTGAGGGTGCGCGGTGCTTCCACAGCCAGGCCGGTCGCTGCCAGGATACCCCAGCTCGCCACTGACCGGGAACCCCACGCCGCCCGGCAGCAGCATCCCCCCTTATGCATCCCCGGGTCAGGATGTCAAGTCACCCTTTCTGCTGGACATGAAACCCAGTGTCGCCTCCCTGCACCCATCTCCCTCGGGTAGGTGCCCCTGGTTGGGGGGTGAGGAGGCTGCAGGGGGGTGGGGCACATTGCATTGACCCCCCCATGCCCCAGGGCCGCAAGTGTGGGCCCCACTGCTGGCAGCCCAGGGGCCAGTGCCCATGGGGAGGAATTTAAGGAAAAGGGAGGAGCTTCAGTGTAGGGGCGTGGCCACTGCCGGGGTGTGGGGGGGCAAGGAGAGGGTGGGTTGAGGCAGAGGGGGAGTGGCTTCCTGAGGAGGGCTGGGACTGTGAGAAGTGGGAGGGGCTTGTGAAAGGGGCGTGACCTTAGAGAGAGGGGCTTCAGTCGGGAGTGGCTGCTTTGGTGGGAGGTGCTTCCATTTTGGGGGTGGAGCCACTGAGTGGGAGGAGCTTCTGGCATGGGGTTGGTTGTCCTGAGTGGGTGGGGCCTCTGCGGGGGCAAGGCCTCTGAGTGGGAGGAGCTTCCTGCATGGGGTGGTGCTGTGTAGTTGGAGGAGCATTCTGCACAGAAACGGAGTGTCCTGAGCGGGTGGGGCTTCCTCCAGGGTGGGTTCTTTGCCAACAGGTGGGGCAGGGTGGGGGTCCCTGCTGACATATCCCTGACAGGGCCGGCCCCTGGGGAGGAGCTGCGGCTGACCTTCCCAGTGCGGGATGGCGTGGTGCTGGAGCCCTTCCGCCTGCAGCACAACCTGGCCGTCAGCAACCATGTCTTCCAGCTGCGCGACTCCGTCTACAAGACCCTCATGATGAGGTGGGGGCGGTGGGGGGTAGGGGGTTGTGTGGCATGGCAGGGCACAGCACTGCACTTGGTGGTGCATCACACAGTGGCACAGTGTCATGCCACACGGCGTCATACGGCGCTGTTTGGCGTGGTGCTATGTGGCACAGCATGGTGCAGCACTATTCCACACGGTCTGTCAGCGCACAGAGCTGTGTGGCGTGGCAGTACGCGGCGTGGGTTGGCACGATGCTGTATTGTGTCATGGTATGCGATGTGGCTTGGCATGGCGGTACATGGTGTGGTTCAGCACAGCGCGGTGCTGTGTGGTGCAGTGGTACCCGGCGTGCCTCAGCACGGCTTGGTGCTCTTATGGTGCAGCGGTACATGGCATGGCCTGGCACAGTACGGACCTGTGCAGTGGTACTTGGTGCGGATTGTCATGGTGGTGCATGGTGCGATGGTACGCGGTGTGGCTTGGCACAGCATGGTGCTGTACGGCACATGGGCTCGTGTGTGGGCACACCCTCTGCCCGCACCCCTGCCCACACTCCTGCCTGCCCTGCCAGGCCTGACCTGGAGCTGCAGTTCAAGTGCTACCACCATGAGGACCGGCAGATGAACACCAACTGGCCGGCCTCCGTGCAGGTGAGCGTCAACGCCACGCCGCTCACCATCGAGCGTGGTGACAACAAGACCTCCCACAAGCCGCTCTACCTGAAGCACGTTTGCCAGCCTGGCAGGAACACCATCCAGATCACCGTCACCGCCTGCTGCTGCGTGAGTCACTGAGGGGGTCCCAGGACAGGGGGGATGGTGGGTGAGGCCGTGGCTCAGCATCCTCCTCTCCTCTTCTCTGCAGTCCCACCTCTTCGTCCTGCAGCTTGTGCACCGGCCCTCGGTGCGCTCGGTGCTGCAGGGTCTCATCAAGAAGCGCCTGCTCCCCGCTGAGCACTGCATCACCAAAAGTGAGTGCTGCGGCCCCTGGGGAACAGGGAGGGGCTGCAGCATCATGGAGGGGGGGAGACACCTTTGTCTGAGAGCTGCAGTGGGGTGGGGGTGATGGGGCACAATACCCAGATGCCACCACAGTGCTATCCCCATCCCAGTTCTGACCCTCCATGCCCCTCGTGTCCTGCTCCCTCCCCAGTCAAGCGAAACTTCAGCAGTGGGACCATCCCAGGGACCCCAGGGCCCAATGGCGAGGATGGTGTGGAGCAGACGGCCATCAAGGTGTCCCTCAAGTGTCCCATCACTTTCCGGAGGATCCAGCTCCCAGCCAGGGGCCATGACTGCCGGCACATACAGGTGGAGGGCATGGTGGCTGGGGGGTGTCCCCCACCGCATGTACCCCCTCCCCAGCCAACTCAGCCATCGCTTTCCCCTGCAGTGCTTTGACCTAGAGTCCTACCTGCAGCTCAACTGCGAGAGGGGGACATGGCGGTGTCCTGTCTGCAAGTGAGCTGGAGCCCAGTGGGACTGGGGGGGTTTCCCTGCCTGCGGGGCAGGGGGGGGTTCCCTACCCTCACCCTGCCTCTCCCTGCCTGCAGTAAGACGGCTCTGCTGGAGGGGCTGGAGGTGGACCAGTACATGCTGGGCATCCTGATCTACATCCAGAAGTAAGTGTACCCACTCCACCTGTCTGTCTGTCTGTCACCAGCACCATGCCACCCTCAGGTGGCTGTGCAGCTGACTCCCCCCAGCCTGAGCTCCACTCCCCCCTCCACCATCCTGCTGCCCCCAGCTCCGAGCACGAGGAGATCACCATTGACCCGACCTGCAGCTGGAAACCCGTCCCAGTCAAACCCGACATCCACATCAAGGAGGAGCCAGAGGGGCCGGCACTGAAGCGGTGCCGGACCCTCAGCCCCACGCACATGGTGCTGCCCAACATCATGGAGATGATTGCGGCCCTTGGGCCTGGCTCCGCGCCCTTCTCGGCACTGCCACCGCCTCCGGCCAGTGCTGCTGCCGACTATGGTGCCCCAGGTACGGGGTGACCCGTGGGGGACAGGAACGGGCCCTGTCGGTGTTCCCCCCACACCCACTCACCTCGTTTCCTCCTGCAGGTTCCAGCTTTCCGGGACCTGGGGGCTTCCCAGAGCCATTTTCCACTCCTGGAGCCCCTGGCACCCCAACGCTGAGTGACTTTGCGCCGGGACCCCCACCCATCTCCTACCAGTCCGATATTCCTGGCAGCCTCCTGGCCCCCGAGAAGCCCCCCGTGCCCTCACTCCCCACACAGGTCAGCTGGGCTGCAGGCGTGGGGCTTCCCCTGACCCCCACAACTCCCTGTGGGAGACCAGAGGGGTCCCAGTGGAGGGAGGGTCTCAGTGCCACTCTCTACCCCCTCAGCTGCCCCTGTCAGGGCGGATGGAGCCGTCCCACCCATCGGTGCAACTGGGGCTACACAACCCCACCCCAGGCAGCCAGTCGGCACAGCCACTGCACCACCGCAGTGCACTGGCACGGCCCCCTGTGGGACCCCCTGGCCCAGCACATGTCGCTGACCTCGCCTTCCCCCCCGCGCCAGGCATGGCTGGGACAGGCGATGGGTCGGAGCCTGCCCTTGACGTGAGTACCCCCGGGGCAGGGGAGGCACAGCCGGGGGTCCTGCTGGTGGTTTAGGACCCTGGCTGCAGCAGGATGGGTGGGGAGGAGCTGGTGGGGGGACCGGTTGTCACACACTGCCATCCCCAGCTCCTGCCTGAGCTGACGAACCCGGACGAGCTGCTCTCATACCTGGGTCCCCCTGACCTCCCCAGCAGCAGCAACGATGACCTCCTCTCCCTCTTCGAGAACAACTGAGCCATCCTGACCCCCCCCACACCGAACCCCGCCACGGGGCCTGAGGGCAGCACTGGCCTGCCCCTGCCTGCCCCAGAGCCGTGACCTACCCCCTGCCCCCAACAAGGGGGCTTCCCCAGAAGGGACACGATGCGATGGACAGAGGGACAGGCTTGCCCCCCCCAGAAGCACAAGGCTGTACATAGTGTAGAAACACTACTGTTTCCCCCCCCCTATTTAAAGGCAAGTGCATAGCTGCAGGGCCAGCCCATCTCCCCTGTATAAATGTGCATACGCTGCTTCCCCTGTAACATATGCGTTGGCTGGGGCGTGCAGGGTGTGGGGCTTGGCCCCCCAGTTGCCCCATGGCCCCCTGCCGTCCAGCTCCCTGTACCGTCTCCTTGTTGCTGCCTATTAAAGGATTTTGTTTTGGTGGGGCTCACGCGTGTTGCTGGGTGGGCTGTGCCCCGCATATCCCCCTTGGTTTTTTGTCATCCCGACTGTGGGGCTGGCCCCATGCACCCCAGCAACCCTGGGCAGGGGGGGTCCCAGGTGAGTGGCTGGATGGGTCCCAGCCCCTCCCAGGGTGGCCCAGCAGAGTGGCGGGGGGTGACCTCACTCAGGTCTGGGGCGCTCTGGAGCTTCTCCAAGCCGGGGGCAGTGGGGCTGCCTGGGCCCGACTGGACCCTCAGCCAGGGGCAGGGCGGCCCAAATGGAGGCTGCAGCTCTCGCCCCCACACTCCGCGTACCGCAGGGCTGCCGCTAGCGGCCCCGCAGCTCCCTGGGCCTGCCCCACACGGCGGCCCGACCCCTTCCCTAGGCCCCGGCCCTGACCCACGCCTCCCATTCTCCATCCCCGATCGCGTCCCACGTCTTCTACTCCCAGCGTAGCGCCCCTGCCCCACAGTGCCCATGGCGAATCCTCCCCTCCACCCCTCGGCGGACACCGCGCATGCGCGCCACGCCCTGCCCAGCCGCGGACCCGGGCGCCCTCCGCCCCCGCTTCCCCCCCTTTCCTCTTCACTGCGGCGCAGTCGATTGGCCGCTCGTCCCGCCGCTCCGACACAGTGCCAGCGGCGGTTGGCTGGCCCCGCGGGATAGGCGGGGCCCTCCTAGCCTTATATAAGAAGCGGCGGGTGGCTTTTTTCCTTCTGCTGCGCCGCGCCCGACGCCCCGAGCAGCCGTTTGGAGGTACCGCCGAGCTTCGCTCCCGCCGCGCCCAGCCATGGCCAACCCCCTCGTCTTCTTCGACATCGCCGCCAACGGCGAACCCCTGGGCCGCGTCACCTTCGAGGTAGGGGCGTGCTGGGGAGACAATCGGGCGCTGTGAGGGGAGGCGGAGGGCCGCTTTGAGGGGGGGCGGACTGTGAGGTGAGGGCGTTAAGGGGCGGGGGGAGCGCCGCCGCCATTTCTTTGCTGGGGCGCGCGGGGCCGATGTGGGGGGAGGGGCGGGGGACGCGCGCCGCCTCCACGTGGCCGAGCTTCCCGCGCTTGGGGGTGGGGGGGGGGGGGGATTTGTCCCCCGACGGGAGGGGATAAAGGGCCTGGTGGGGCAAGGGGTGCGATCGCCCGACCAGGAGCGGCGGTGCTAGCCCCGGTCCCCGCCCCTGACGGCCCTGCTACCCGCGCCGCTGAGGCTACCATGCGCTGGGAGGCTCCGCTCCGCCTGGGGAGGGGCGGGGGGTGCGGCGGCGGCTCCCCCCGCTGCGGGATCAGGGCCGTGGTTGCCCGCGCCGCCATTTTGTGCCAATCCCCCCTGCACGGAGCAGCCCCCAGAGCCGCCTGGGGCACCGGAGCGAGCCACCTCCCCTCCCCAAGGGATGCTCCTGGGGCGGCCCTTGCGCTCCCGGGTCTCGCCCGGCTGATAGGGTGCGAAGGCGGCGGCGAGCCGATCGCCGCGAATGCGAGGCATTTGTCGCCCCGCGAAGCGCGCTCCGAGACGTGAGGCATCCCCAGCACGGCTGCTCTGCGCTCTAGGAGACGCCGCGGCTGCCGCAGAGCCCGCGAGGAGCGCGCTCCTGCCCGACACCGCTTCGCCGCGCCTGCCTGGAGTCGGGAGGCAGCGCGTTCTGCCGGGGAGGGCTGATGGGAATCAAATAGGTTTTTAATTTGATGCCAGCCAGCGGAACGAATGCACATCTGCCCGCTGGTGAGACATACGGTGTATTTATTTAAACTCGCTTGGATGCAGTGTCTGTTAGTTCCGAGTTTCCAGATGAAAGTATGAGGTGGGGAGTTTGCTGCAGCTGGAATCCATTTCCTGGAGGAGTCCCTGGGCTCCAAGTAGCGAGAGGAGGGGGATCCTCGTGGGCTAGGGGTGTCCGCAGAGGGGGTGGCTGGTCTTTACCTCAGTCTGATTAACAGTCTCTTCTCTCTTTGCAGCTATTTGCAGACAAGGTCCCCAAGACAGCAGGTTGGTAAAGCAGCACTGGCCACACTGTGGCTGCAGCAAACCCTGATGCTCTCCCTCATTCTGGGCAAAACAAGCTGTTCATGGTTTTCCTCTTTCTTTGCAGAAAACTTCCGTGCCCTGAGCACTGGTGAGAAGGGATTTGGCTACAAGGGATCCTGCTTCCACAGAATCATTCCTGGGTTCATGTGCCAGGTGTGTGGCGCTCCCACCACAGCAGGGAGGTGGGTGGGTGAGGAGATGGGTGCTGGCAGATTTGGCGGTGGGGGGGGGTGAGTGCCTCTGCCTCTTGCCTGCAGCCTCTGCAGGGCCACTGCATCTGTTTTGAGAGTGTTCTCCTGTGCCTGTGACCCAAAGCACTGCTTCTTTGTAGGGTGGTGATTTCACACGCCACAATGGCACTGGTGGCAAATCCATCTATGGGGAGAAGTTCCCCGATGAGAACTTCATCCTGAAGCACACAGGCCCTGGCATCCTGTCCATGGCCAACGCTGGCCCCAACACGAACGGCTCCCAGTTCTTCATCTGCACTGCCAAGACTGAATGGTGAGTGGGGTCCCTAAGACTCCCCCCAGTGGGGAGGTGCCAAGGTCACCGTCTGGGGACAAGAGGCACCACGAGCCTTGACCGCTGCTTTTCCTGCAGGTTGGATGGCAAGCATGTCGTCTTTGGCCGTGTCAAGGAGGGGATGAATGTGGTGGAGGCCATGGAGCGCTGTGGCTCCAAAGATGGCAAAACAAGCAAGAAGATCACCATTACCGACTGTGGGCAGCTCTCGTAAACCCTCCTCTTCACAACTGACCATTCCCTCGGCAGCCTGGGTTCTGTGCCCTGCTGCAGCTCACCCCTTCCCACCCTGCTCCTGACCTACTGCTGCGTTTCTACTGGGTGTCAACCCCATGTGCACGGTCCAGCTGGGCCGCGGTTACCTTTATGAGTCTAAATAAAACGAGTTAAGCCACAGCAGCCCCCTTTTCTCCCCATCACTGGGGTGGGTGGTATGTGGGGCTGGTGGAAGAGGCTACACTGGGCCCTCAGTAGGGTCCAGAGGGAAGAGGGGTGGGCAGCTGGTCCTAGTATAGAGACCTGTGTTGACTGGGCCTGATCCCCTAGTTGTCCTGCACGTGACCTCATAGGTGAAGTCTCCATCTTGGCTGTGAGAGGGCCCTGCTTTTATACAGTCTGCCAAATTACGTAGAGAAAGGCATGGTAACATCTGGTGGGTTGGCTTCACTTGGGCGTGTCCTGGATCAGGCCAGGATCCGGCATGCATCCAGAAGCCCCCGTTGTGGTAACTTTCTCCCTTTGGTTTCTACCCAAAGCCTGGCCAGGGCTCAAGGAGGAACCAAGGGAGTTTCTTTATCTACTTAACTTTGGCCACATACGAACAAAGCTCGACACCTGGTTTCCTGACTTTGGCAACATACCCTTAAACGGGAAAAGATAAATATATTCTCGTAACACTTTATAGCATATTTTGCTACTGAGCATACATATTTTGCTAAGAATCCAGTACTAATGTTATATAAGTTTGGTTGTGAGATTCATCTAGAGGTCAACTTTGGTCTGAGGCCTATTGTTCAGGCCTCAGTACTTCACTAAGTGGCATAGTAGGTCACTAAACATTTCCTCTTGGATCATGGGGGCATCATCCTGCTCCTCAGTCGTGTCTACCAGCGCAGGGGTGCATGTATTCAGAGAGCGACCTGCCTTACCATTAAAGACTGAGGCAAAGAAGGTATTAAGCACCTCAGCCTTTTCCTCATCCTTTGTCACAATGTTTCCCTGTGTATCCAACAAAGGATAAAGATTCTCCTTCGCTCTCCTTTTGGTACCAATGTATTTATAGAAGCCTTTTTTACTGTCTTTTACTGATGCAGCTAGACTGAGTTCTAGCTGTGCTTTGGCCTCTCTAATTTTGTCCCTGCACATCCTCACCAGGTCCTTGTAGTCCTCTTGAGCTTCTTCTCCCTTCTTCCATGGATCATAAACCCTCATTTTTTTCCTGAGCTCCAGCCTAAGCTCCCTGTTCAGCCAGGCCAGTCTTCTCCCCCACCAGCTCATCTGGCACATGGGGACAGCCTGCTCCTGTGCCTTTAAATTTTCCTTCTTAAAGAGTGTCCAGCCTTCCTGGGCTCCTTTGCCCTTCAGAACTGCCTCCCTAGGGACTCTGCCAACCAGACTCCTGAGCAGCACAAAGTCTGCCCTCCAAAAGTCCAAGGTGGCAGTCCTGCTGACCCCTCTCCTGACTTCTCCAAGAACAGAAAACTCGATCATCTTACGATCACTGTGCCCAAGATGGCCTCCAAACACCACGTCACCCACCAGTCCTTCCCTGTTAGTGAATAACGAGGTCCAGTGGGGCACCTTCCCTGGTTGATTCCCTCACCAGCTGTGTCAGGAAATTGTCTTCCACATACTCCAGGAACCTCTGAGATTGTCTCCTCTCTGCTGTGTTGTATTTCCAGCAGGCATCTGGCAAGTTGAAGTCCCCCATGAGAATGAGGGCCAGTGATCCAGAGACATCCCCTAGCTGCTTGTAGAATTTTTCATCTACCTCCTCATCTTGGCTGAGTGGTCTATAGCAGACGCCCACCACGATATCTGTCTTGCTGGCCTTCCCCCTGATTCTTACCCACCAACACTCAACCCTGTCATCACCATCATTAACCTCCAGGCAATCAAAACAGGCCCGTTACTCCTTAACGTAAAGGGCTACTCCTCTTCCTCTTCCTCCTTGCCTGTCTTGTCTGAAGAGTTTGTAGCCATCAATTGCAGCAGTCTGTTCCCATATTTCTTATAGGCCCCTTCAAGTATCTCCCCAGAGCCCGCTCTTCTCCAGGCTGAACAACCCCAACTCTCTCACCTTTTCTTCATAGGAGAGGAGTTTCATCCCTCTGAGCACTTTTATGGCCTCCTCTGGACCCACTCCAGCAGATCCATGTCTTTCTTGTACTGAGGACTCCAGAGCTGGACACATGTTCCAGGTGAGGTCTCACCAGAGCGGAGCAAGAGGAGCAGAATCCCCTCCCTCATCCTGCTGCCCACGTTGCTGGGGATGCAGCCCAGGATACGGTTGGCTTTCTGGGTTGCAAGTGCACGTTGCCAGCTCATGTCCAGCTTTTCATTCCCTAGTACCCCCAAGTCCTTCTCCAGAGGGCTGCTCTTCATCCTTCTATCCCCAGTCTGTATTGATACCAGGGATTGCCCCGACCCGGATGCAGGACCTTGCACTTGGCCTTGCTGAACCTCAGGAGGTTCACACAGACCCACTTCTTGAGCGTGTCCAGGGCCCTCTGGATGGCATCGTGTCCCTCGGGTCCGTCAACTGTACCACTCAGCTTGGAGTCATCTGCAAACTTGCTGAGGTTGCCCTCAATCCCTTTATGTCATTGATAAAGATATCAAATATTGCTGGTCCCAATACAGACTGCTGTGGCACACCACTCATCACCAATCTCCATCTGGACATTTAGCTGTTCATCACTACCCTCTGGATGCAACCATCCAACCAGTTCCTCATCCAACAAACAGTCCACCCATCAAATCCATATCTCTCCAATTTAGAGAGAAGAATGTTGTGGCAGACTGTGTCAAAGGCCTTACAGAAGTCCAGCTAGATGACATCCTTGATAGCTCTTCCCTTGCTCACTGGTGTAGTCACTCTGTCATAGAAGGCCACTAGGCTGGTCAGGCAGGACTTGCCCTTGGTGAAGTCATATTGGTTGTCTCAAATCCCTTTCCTGTCCTCTAATGTGCCTTAGCATAGCTTCTAGGATCTGTTCCACGATCTTCCCAGGGCCAGAGGTGAGGCTGACAGGGTGTAGTTCCGAGGGTCCTACCCTTTTTAAAAGGGTGCAATGTTCCCAGTCCCCAGGGACTTCACCTGACTTTTCAAAAATCACGGAGACTGGCTTGGCAGCTGCATTAGCCAATTCCCTCAGGACTTTGGTGCATCTCATCAGGTCCCAAAGACTTATGTATGTTCAGGTTCCTCAGGTGGTCTCAAAGCTGATCTCTTACAAGGGGAGCGACTTTGTTCCTCAGTCCCTGCCCTGTGGTCCAACCACTTGAGAGGTGTGGGAAGAAAGGCTGCCAGTGAAGACCGAGGCAAAGTAGTCATTGAGTAGCTCAGCCTCCTCCTCGTCTGCTGTAATTAGTCACTGGGCTCTAGTGCAGGTGAGGGGCCAGAGCAAGTGCTGAGCCCAACTGCTGGTGGGGGCTGCAAAAGGGCTGCCAGGGGAAGGGTAGGGCCAGCAACAGCTTTCTGTCCTGGCACCTTCTGTATGGGAGTCCAAGGTGGCAGGTGTCCTTCTCGGAGCTGGGCTCTGCTGAGGGTGAGGAGCTGGAGCACAGGCAGAGCTTGGTCCTGGCCCCTGGGGGAAGGAGGAGGCAGGACCCTGTGCCCAGCTGAGGCAGGAGGAGGATGCCCTTCTGTGCTGCACCTGCAGGTGAAGCCTTTGAGGCCCCCAACTGAAGAGATGCGGGCTCCTCCTCCACCCCCGATGCCTTCTCCTTCCCCTCTGCAGCTCCGCAGTGTCAGGGGGGACCTGTTCCTTCCATATCTCCCGTGTCAAAGTGCTCGAGCTCCAGGCTGGAGGTCTGCAGGCTGTGGCAGCATACCCTACGCCCCAGGAGCTCCTCTCAGGCCTGCAGGGCTCCGAGTCCCCCTTGGCCTCCTTTGGGGTCTGAGCACCTGCTGGGGGCTGAGCCAGGCACAGGGGAAGGCTCCCCGCAGCGCTCACGAACCACCACCGTACCCCTTGCCCTGCCAGACCTCGCAGGGAAGGACACCCCCCTGCTCCCCCACAACACTTCCCCATGCCTGGAATGGACCCCCAGCATGGCCCCCCCAGCACGGCCCCCCCAGCACTTCCCAGACAGCAAGACCAAGACTGACCTCTGGCCCAGATCAGAGAGGGGGGAGGACAAAAAAAAACCCCAAGCACCCTGAGCCGCCCTCCCATCTCCAGCATTGGGGAAGATGGGGCAGCACATATATGTTGGCATTCTAGGGTCTGTGGTGCCGGCCCCATACCTTCCCCTTGGACATGAAAACTGCCTTCCAAAAAAAACATAATGAGGATGGGAAATCAGCATTGAGGACAGGAAATCATCTGCAGGATGGGAAATCATTGAGATGGGAAGTTGTAGTGGTATGAAAAAAAACAACTCTTGCAAGGCTGGCTGAAGCAGGTGTTGGTGGAGTGATCGCCATAGGGATGGACCTCCTCTGAACTCTGCTCCCAACCACCATGGCAGGTACAGCAGCAAGCTCCCACTCCTCTTGGTGCCCTTGCCCTCTGGGTAATCCCCCAGCAGGCTCTGCCCACCAATATCTCACCCCATCATCTCTCTTTGCTTCCCCAGAGAGTTTTTCTCTCTGGCTGCCGATGGCATTGGATGTGCCCAGTGTGAGCTCCACCGTTCTGTCCATGGCACCACCGGTCACTGGCTGTGTGCTGCCCTCTCTCCCAGGGCTCCCGATGTCCTGTAAGCCTGCCCAGGTCCACCTCATCACCCACCAGCTGGCACAGGCCAGTGCCTGGCATGGGGTGTCAGGGTGCCTGGGGGCCCCGAGGCAGCTGATGCAGCTCCCCTGCGGGATGCAGATCCCCCCATGGTGCAGTTTCCTCCTGTGGCTGCTCCCTGTCCCCCTGCCTACAGCTGGGGACACCCGGTGGTAACAGGAATGCTGGTGCCCCACCATCCAATGGGGCTGGGGACTGTGGTCCAGGTGGCCACCCTGTACCCCAGGGGCTCCTGCCTGCTGCACATCCCTGCCCACCCAGCCCCCTGCCACCTCTCTGCTGCATGGCTCAGCACTGGGTTCAGGGCCCCCCTGGTGCTCTACACTCTGTCCCAGAAGCCGTCGGAGGTCTCCAACAAAGATGGGTTGGCCATCAAAGATACCATGCCTGCTTCCAGCCTGCCCTGGCTCTGCTGACCAGCAGAACCACGACAAAGCCCAAAGGTGGGGTTTAGAGGGTGGCAGAGCCCATGAGCAGGCAGCCCACACTTAGGACTGAGTTGACTTTGATTTTTCAGCAGTGGTGACCACCCCAGCAGCCCTGGAGCAGCCCAGGGACCTGCTCGAGAAGGGGCCAAATGCCTTTGCCTAGGCCTTTCCTCAGCAGGCAGGTGACACCAACATTGACGATATGCTTGCCTGGCTCAACACCACAGATAGCTTGGACACTGTCCTGGATGTCCTCAACAGCCATAGCTGTCGTTCCCGCTTTGTCCACAAGCTCCGTGGGCTCTCTGAGTATGTGGTGAAGGGCAGCTGCTCCAAGGAGTGAGTGGTGGCAACAGGGCTGGGGGACAGCGAGGGCACCATCTCAAATGTCCCCGACACCCTTGACATCACTGCCTTCCTCAACCAGCTCCCCTACTTCTTGGAGTACTGGGCAGAGGACCAAGTGGCAATGGTGATGCTGGGGGATGCTGACCCCCCCACTGGGGGGTTAGTGTCGTCCCCTTTACTGGACACCAAGAGGAAGCAGGACAGGGTGGTAGCAGTCCTCCCCACCTGGCTGCCAGTGAGCCCTTGGAGAGTCTTATGCAGACTTCAAAGGACAGTACGCCAGAGACTCCCTAGAAGGATGCCCTGATGGACCTGGATACTCTCCTGCTGAACCTCCTGCAGATCATGCTGCTGAGCACCCTGGCCAGGCCCCCTGCTGTCCCCCAGCCATCTGCTCTGCATGACCCAACTGGTGGAGGAGGCGCTATGGAAGCAGCCCCGGCGGAAGGTTGACCTGCTGGCTGCTGCCACCTCTGGGGGGTGCCCAGATTGGGCAAGGTGGGCAGCATGCAGGCCAAGCACCCCATGCTGGCCAGCACCGCCAGGACTCAAGAGACTCCTCCCTGCAGGACAACATCTCACCAAAGAAAAATATAGTGGTGTCCCGGGGGGCAAAACACTCAAAAGCCCTGTAGGAGGGGAAGCTGGACAGGGTGGCAGGCAGCAGTGGGCAGCAGGTGGGCAGCAGCAAGCGCCGGGCATCTGAGGACACCAATGTGCCCACCTTGGTGCTCAAGTGACCCAGAAGCCCTGGGGACGCCAGGGGGGAAGGCACCCTATGCCTGCTGCCCGCTGCAGTGCAATGGGGCACGGCATATGTTTCCAACCATCCGGTGGTTGCTTCCACCATGTTGAGCACGTGGCGCTTACCATTACGGGTTTGTGGGTGTGTGACACAGTCAATCTGCCAGGCCTCTCCATATTTATGTTTTAACCGTCGTCCTCCATACCAGAGAGGTTTCAACCTCTTGCCTTTCTTGATCACAACACAGGTTTCACATTTGTGAATAACCTGTGCAGTAGTGTCCATGGTTAAGTCCACCCCTCTGTATGTTGCATCTCTTCCTTGGTGGCCTGAGGCATCATGGGCCCAGTGGGCCAAAAATTTTTCACTCTTCTGTCGCCAGTCTTGCAGCCTGATCCACCTGTGAGTTGTTTTGTCGTTCTTCAGCAGCTCGACCCTTGGGCACACGGGCATCCACGTGACGCACCTCTACAGCTAGCTTCTCTAGTCCAGCCGCAGTATCTTGCCAAAATTCAGCAGCCCAGATGGCTTTGCCTCTGCGCTGCCGGTTGCTCTGTTTCTGTTGCTGTAACCACCCCCACAGGGCATTTGCCACCATCCATGAGTCAGTACAGAGGTAGAGCACTGGCCATTTTTCTCACTCAGCAACGTCTAACGTCAGCTGGATGGCTTTTATCTCTGCAAACTGGCTTGATTCACTTTTTCCTTCAGTAGCCTCTGCCCCTCGTTGGGTGGGACTCTACACAGCAGCTTTCCACTTCTGATGTCTTCCTACAACACGACAGGACCCCTCAGTGAACAGGGCATATCATTTTTCATTATCTGGGAGTTCATTGTACAGTGGAGACTCGTCAGCTTGTGTCACCTCCTCCTCAGGTGACATTCTAAAACCTTGGCCCTCCGGCCAGTTCGTGATCACTTCGAGAATTCCTTGATGACCAGGGCTTTCTATCTGAGCCTGTTGCGTGATCAGTGCCACCTACTTACTCCACATGGCACCAGTTGCGTGATGTGTAGAGGGAACGTTCCCTTTGAACGTCCAGCCCAGCACAGGCAGTCAGGAGGAGTTGTGTTTCAGTGTTGATCACTTCTGAAGCAGCTCGACCTCCCTCATATGCTGCCAATATCTCTTTTTCAGTGGGAGTATAGCAGGCTTGGAATCCTTTGTATCCCCAACTCCAAAACCCAAGGGGTTGACCTTGAGTCTCCCCTGGTGTTTTCTGCCAGAGACTCCAGGTAGGTCCACTCTTCCCCAGCTGCGCTGTAGAGCACACTTTTAACATCTTGCCGTGTCTGGACTGGTCCAAGGGCTACTGCATGGACTGTCTTTTGTCTGATTAGTTCAAAGGCTGGTCATTGCTCAGGACCTCATGTGAAATCGTTTCTCTTTCGGGTCACCTGGTAGAGAGGGCTCACGATCTGACTGTAGTTTGGAATGTGCATCCTTCAGAAACCCACAATGCCTAAAAAGGCTTTTGCTTCCTTTTTGTTGGTTGGTGGGGACATAGCTGTTATTTTATCGACCACATCCATTGGGATCTGGTGATGTCCATCTTGCCACTTTATTCCTAAAAACTGAATCTCTTGCACAGGTCCCTTGACCTTGCTTTGTTCTATTGCAAAGGCAGCTCTCAGGAGGCTTTGGATTATTTTCTCTCCTTTCTCAAAAACTTCTGCTATGTTACCCCACACCATTATGTCATCAATGTGCTGCAGCTGTTCTGGAGCTCCACCCTGTTCCAGTGCATTCTGAATCAGTCCATGGCAAATGGTGGGGCTGCGTTTCCACCCCTGGGGCAGTCGATTCCAGGTGTACTGGACACCCCTCCAGGGGACAGCAAACTGTGGCTTGCACTCTGCTGCCAGAGGAATGGAGAAGAACGCATTGGCAATGTCTGTGGTGGCGTACCACTTGGCTGCCTTGGACTCCAGTTCATACTGGAGCTCTAACATCTCCAGCACGGCAGTGCTCAGTGGTGGTGTGACTTCGTTCAAGCCAGGATAGTCCAATGCCTGTCTCCACTCCCCATTAGACTTCTGCCCTGGCCACATGGGGCTGTTAAAGGGAGAGCGAGTGAATGAGTCCTGCTGACCACCCCTTGGCTCTCCAGCTGACAAATCAGTTTATGGGTGGGAATTACGGAGTTTCGAGTGGTGCGATGCTGTTGCCGGTGCGCTGCTGTGGTAGCGATGGGAACCTGGTGGTCTTTGACCCTCAGCAGTCCCACAGCAGACGGGTCCTCTGAGAGACCAGGCAGAGCAGACAGCTGTTTGATTTTCTCAGTCTCCAAGGCAGCCATGCCAAAAGCCCACCGGTACCCTTTTGGGTCTTTTAAATACCCTCTCCTGAGGTAATCTATGCCGAGGAGGCACGGAGCACCCGGGCCAGTCACAGTGTGGGGCTTTTGCCATTTCCTCCCAGTTTTACTCATTTCAGCCTCCAATACAGTCAGCTCTTGGGACTCCCCTGTCACTCCAGGAATATGGATGGGTTCTGCCCCTTTACAGTCTGACAGCATTGGGGTGCAGTGGACACCAGTGTCCACTAGTGCCTTGTCGTCCTGGGGTTGAGATGTGCCAGGCCACCGAATCCACACAGTCCAGTGAACGCGGTTGTCCCTTTGCTCCACCTGGCTGGAGGCAGGGCCCCCCTAATTCTGCATATAATATCTGTCACCTGTGAATGGGTTGTGCAATATCCCCAGGCCTCAGTCTCATTGTGGCCGGTTGCTTCTCATGAATATGAATAAAAAGTTCTCATAGGATCGAGTGTAAATTAAATTCTTTTATTCTGTTTGAGGAACGGATTTTTGGAAACTGGAATAATTCTCCTGCAAGGATGTCCAGTTCTATTTGGTTTCCCTGGCAACTCATGTACCTGTTTTTCTAGGATCGATGTAGGTTTCCCATCCTCTTTCCTCACATCTTCTCCATGGTCACGCAAGTAAAACCAACAGGTCCCTCTTGGTGTATACTGTCTCTTGAACAGGGGGACACTCACTTTCAATGGCCAAGACACTGGTTCATACAAGCGAAGCACATCATTTATCCCTGCGTTGGGACACTTTTTTTGGTCACTTTTGGTCACACAGCCAAAGCAAGGGAGAGATGCTTTCTTCGGATTGCTGCAGTGGAATAGCCAATTCCTCCACTGTTGGTCCCGCCCCCCCCAGTACTGTGGAATGGGACGTGGAGCCCTCCACACTCTTTCCTGGGAGACGCCAGAGTCCTTAGCAGCCACCAGCCAGGAGGGACCATGGCGCAGCCACCACGCTGGCTCCCAGTGCACAATCCCCAGGACCCCACAGCACCCCGGCTCCTGCAGCCTTTTGTGCTCCCTGAAGCCTTCTACCCCCCAAGTAGGAACCGACCCCTGCAGCTGGGGTGCTCGTGGGGGAAGAGTGGAGCTGAGCACCGGCCATCGCTCCCCTCTCTCTTTCAGGCTCAGCCAACCTGTACCCACTGCCCAGGCAGGAGCAGCCCATCCCGACAGCCTGGGCACCCTGGCACCCATGCTGGGGCCCAGCATGGCTCCCACTCCCCCAAACAGGGCTGCTGAGCACGGCCACCCCCGCTGGGACACCCCCAGGCATCAACATTGTCCCAGGCAGTGATGTCCCCCCCCAGCCCCTCTGCTGCCCCCCAAAACCAAGCCCTTGGAGAACCAGAGGGCGACTTCGCTGTGTCTGAGGAGATGCCTCTCAAAGAGGCCCTCAGGATCTTCGACTGCTCCTGGGACATGGTGGGGGGCAGCCAGAAGGGTCTGAGCAGCAGCCCCATGGGGACACTGAGCCATCCCCTCCTGCAACGTCTCCTCACTCGTGCTGCCCAAGGAGCTGCTCATCCTGGACTACAGCATAGGAGTCAAGGGGTTGGAGCCTCAGGAGCCGTGGTGGGACATGGGCAGGGACCTGCCACCGTCCCAGTCCCAGAACCAGGGGAAGAAGTGGGGGAAGAGCCCATTGGTAACACCAGCCAGCAAGCGCAGGAGCGAGATGGCTGGGGGGGATCAGACCCACCATGGGGACAAGATGGAGATGGGGGGAGTGGGGGGTGAGGGAGGAGGGGGGTGTATTTGTGGGAGCTCAAGGCTTAGAGTAGTTTTGATGTGACCTTTTTCTCTTGTCTTTTTGATTAAAAGCTGTTTCTCCAGAATGTCTCGGTGCCTGTGTGGGAGGGGAGGGAGTGCAGGGGGCACCAGGAAATGGCACCCAAGAGCTGCCAAAGCCCCACTGAGCCCCAAATCAGAGCCAGTGAGCCCCAAAGAGAACCAAGCCACCCCAGGGCTCAGCCATTGCCAGAGGGGCAGGCAATGGCAGGGGGGACTGCCCTGTCGCCTTCCCCAGGGGAGCCAGGACAGACGCGGCCCTGCAGGACTCAAGGACATGGCCCCACCCAGAAAGCAGCACAGAGCCCCTGGGACAAGGACAGACCTTGGGGGCCAGGGGAGGACAGACACACACCACAACAAGGGCTGCAAGGCCTTCGTCTAGAACATGACCAGCGTCCCCTCCAGTGGGGACAGGCCTCGCTGCAAAGCCCTTCAACAGCCTCCAGACCATCACATCCTTCCTCGCTCCCACCACACTCAGCTCCAGAGCCTGGCTCTGCCTCACTGCTGCAGCAGAAGAACCCCAGATCACCCCAAGAATGGCAAGGGAGGGAGCTGCAGGCCAGGCAAGTCCTACAACCAAGAAGCTGACACGAGTCTCACCCTGGGGTGCGTTCAGAAGAGTGTGGCCAGGAGGTCAAGCGAAGTTCTCCTCCTTCTCTACTGGCACAGCGGTGACACAGGGTGCGATCGCAAACCTGTCCTGCTCTCCAATGGCCTGTGCAAACAGGGATTTCAGTTTTCCCTCTGCCTTGATGAACTGTCCTGCTCTTGCCCTCCTGCACGGGGCTCGCCTCCATCGCTGGAGGCACACTAAAAACACAGAGCAGGCAGAGCTTGGACTCCACCAGAGTCACTGCGGCTCCTCTGCCAGCACAGGCTTGCGAGGTGGGCACCTGCCTCTGCAGCAGAAGGACGCTGTGCAGTAGGACTGTGTCGCCTCCTCCTTGCCTTCTACTCACAGAAAGATGTGGTTGGGGTGCTCAGGGTTGGGCCCTCTTCCCATCATCTCAAATGATCGTCTCCTGCAGAGCCCTCAGCAGACAGCGACTTGAAGGCCCCTCTGGTGGTGACCCTGCTGGGCTTGGGGCTGCAGAGGGCTTTGCTGCTGGGGCACAGTGTGACAGGAGGAGGCAGGGATGTATGGAGAAAAGTTATCACCTCCTGCAGAAAACCTCCATCCCCCTTTCCCCAGCAGAGTATTTTGCCTCCCAAAAAACAGCAAAGAGTTCACTTCAGTCTAAAGGGAGTGAGAAGATCCTCAAGTCCTGGAACCAAGAAGCTGACACGAGTCTCACCCTGGGGTGCATCCAGAAGAGTGTGGCCAGCAGGTCGAGGGAAGTTCTCCTCCCTGTCTACTGTGCCCCAGGGAGGCCACATCTGGAGTGCTGTGTCCAGTTCTGGGTCCCTCAGTTTAAGAAAGACCAGGAACTACTGGAGAGAGTCCAGGGGAGGGTGATGAAGATGAAGAGGGGCCTGGGGCATCTCTCTGCTGACGACAGGCTGAGAGACTGCATCTGTTCAGCTGGAGAAGAGCAGCCTGAGAGGTGATCCCAGCAATGCTGATCAATACCTACAGGGTGGGTGTCGAGAAGATGGGGCCAGGCTCTTCTCACGTGTGGTGCCCTGTGCCAGATCAAGGGGCAGTGGGCACAAACTGGAGCAGGAGAAGTTCCACCTGAAGATGAGAAACTTCTTCCCTGGGCGGGTGCCAGAGCCCTGGGCCAGGCTGCCCAGAGAGGAGCTGGCGTCTCCTTCTCGGGACAGATTCCTCCCCCCCGGCCTGGCCGCCATCCTGTGCAGCTGCTGGAGAGGTCCCTGCTCTGCCCGGGGCCGCACCGGTGACCCCCCGAGGTCTCCACCCTCTGCCAACCTGGGACTCCCAGCTCCTCGGCGGTGGGGCTCAGGGAACTCTCGACTCCCATGAGGTTGGCGGCGGCGGCGGAGCGGCCATGGCCTTGCTGAGCCATGGGCTGCTGAGACGGCGACGGGGCAGCCGGGGTGGACAGGAGAAAGCGCGGTGGAGCCCAGGGGCCCGCGGACAACGAGGCCGAAGCCGAGCGGGAGGAGCGGCTCCTCAGGAACCCCCGCAGGTCCGGGCCGCAGCACGGCCGAGGGCCCGGCTCGGGGCGGTCGCCGGCTTGGAGGGGGGCTGTGGGCGTCGGGCGCGGCCGTGGGTCTGTCGCAGGGTGGGCGGGGGGAGGGGGCCGCGGGGCCGGCGGGTGTCGCGTTGGCTCTGGGGTGGGGAGGCGAGAAGAAGGGGCTGCGAGGCCTGGCGAGGACGGGGCGCGGGGCGGGTTCTGGGGGCCGGGTTGGGACGCTGGAGGTCATCGCTCACTGTAGCACGTGTGAGTTTGGTAATGGTTCAGGCACGAAAATTTTCATGGACTGCACAGTTTTTGACACCTCGTAGGGAAATTAAAACTTTACATATTTGTGGGTGTTTTCCTCCCCACAGATGACTTAATCCAGTGCTGTGGAGAAACAATGAAGGAAACAATTAATGCAAAAATGTGTGTGGTTATTATCATTCAGCAGAGACATATGGGTTAACCTCTGTGGAAGAAATGTAAGAATTACCTTTTCCAAGCGGCTTTGTACATTGCTAATTAAAAGTGGGAATTTACAAATGATAAAATAATGCCCAAGTTTTGTTTTGCCTTTTTTTTAAAAAAAAAAAAGCTATTTGACTTGTTCTGTTTAATTTTTCAGTTTCTACTATAATCAGTTACCTTCAGAGTGGTGTAGATGATGGTGGATTGATCGGCCTATGCTGTGAGTGAATTAATTAGTAAAGTACATTAGTAAAGACAGTAAGTTTGATCTTCAGTGTGACATTGAAATAATACTTCTGATCATTGGCTGTTTTATCACAAAGATGCTTTAATATTCAGAACTGAAGCTTAAATTCATCTTAATTAGGCAGTATAATGAGACACTTGGGAGCAGAATGCTGAGGTTAGTGCTAACTGCTTCCTCCTGCTGTGAATTAGTGTGTCCTCAGAGCTTTCTGTGCCATTAATAGTACTTTGAATTTAGCTTTTGCTGTACACTGAGAGAAACTAAATGCAACTTTAAGAGATATAGAAAATCTTGGAAAATTTGGGGGTAAATTTCACGGTTTTGAAATAACTCCTATTTTTATGCACTCATGTCTCAGGTTAAAGCAGTATTTCAAAATCTTGCAGTATATAATCAGGCTTTGTGAGCTTGAACAACTGTTGCAGGAATGTTGACATATTTCAGAAAAAAATGAAGGTACTAATTCCTTGCTTTTGATCTAGGTGCCTCGAATGGCTCTTGAATAACCTGATGACTCAGCAGAGTGTTGAACTCCTCAAAGAACTCAGGTACAGGCTTCAGTTAATGTTGAGTGATGAAGTACATTTCTTCCAAAGTCTGTAGCTCACTACAAATAACTTTTGAGGCTATTGATGGTTGCTTGTTACCTACCTTGCTTTCTTGGTTTTGTCTGTACTGTCTCATGGAACTCACATAATTTATTTTTTTTTCCCCCAGTATAAACATAATGAAACAGGTGATTGGCTCCCCTGACCTGTTTGTAATAAAAGTGGAAATGGATGTGTATACTGTTCTCAAAAAGGTACTTTTTCAGTTAATTCACTGGAATTTGTTTCTTTTACCTAGTGGCTGTTCCTTCAGCTAGTTCCTTCTTGGAAAGGGTCTTTGCAGCAACTCTTGACCGAAGTTGATGCCTGGTTTGCCAGCCGTAGGAGAGGTAGGGACTAACTGGCATGGCCTTGGATGGGGGAAGACACAGGCTAGAAGTAAAATATGATAGTCTTCTCCTCTTCCAAACTTTCTCCCTTTTTCTTTGGGAAGGCTTGCCTCTGCCAACAGCCCCTGGCAACAGATTCTCAGTAAGAAGTGATGGCTTTTCCACTGTGTCCATGTGTTTTCAAGTGAGCTGACATGGTCACTATTTTTGCTTTGTTGCTTTTGCTGTTGTTCAGTTAGGATAAGCTTTTGTTGCCTTCTCACTAGAGTATTTCAAAAGAGGAAAAGTTTGGTCTAACATTTCTGCTGAAAGGGTTTGAATATAAAGAATTTCTTAATTTTAGCTGCAAAAGATGATTTACCTTTCCATAAGAACAAATTGTAATACAGGTGCTCTGTCTTGCAGAGGATAACACTGCGTTCCTGGAATCGGATCAGGGGAATATGTTCCAGTCTGTTTTCACGCAGTTGAGGTTACAGTATGTCATCAATGACTTGGCATCCGCCAGAATTATTGAGACAGATGCCCTGATTCCCGCAGGTGAGCGAGTACTCAGCTGATCAAGGCTGTGAGCCTTTCCCAGCCTTCCCTGCACTGGAGTAATTGGGAAGATCTGGGTGCATTTACTGGTCTGACCTACGTGTTCATCTCCAATGTCTGAATTGTGGCTGAAGATTCAGCAAAAGCTGAACGTCCAATTTACATGCGTAAAAGTCCTAGAAGGCACACAGATAGGTGTGTTAAGCATTTTGTTGGTCAGTCAGTTTATCAAAATACTCCATAATCAGTGGTTAATCATATCCATTATCCATAATCATGGTGCATTATCAGTGTTTAAGTGACCCCAGAACCCCAGACATGCAAAAAGCCTTTTCCTTTCAAGAGAGCAAAACCTGCTGTGACTCAACTGCTTTATAGCCATTATTTTTATAAAGAGCTGGGTAGTTTTTGATAGGATTTGGAATAATACCTGAAAATTAAAAGCAAAAGCACAAGATGCTGTGAACTCTTCTCCCATCTTTGGAGACAAGCGTTATTTACTAACAGATATTTGGGATGTTTTAGGAGGAGATGGGATATTTACTTATTCCACTCTTGTCCTTTTATTTGCATTTTGACTTGTATAAAATACATCCTCATTCTAGGTCCTGGTGCTTTTTGCAGCCCGTAGAGCTAAATACCATTTAATGCTGTTATAGATTACTGCTATTAACCTTAGATTATCACTGAAACATAAAAAACCCCGTTCTCATCTTGCTGCTGAAGTCTGAGTTCACAGATAGGCTTTGTTCTTTGCTTGGAAGCTGTGTAAACCCGGCTGTTGGTAAATGAATAAGACTGGAAATGAGTTATCTGTTGGGCTCTCACTTAAAAATGTTTTTCCACCACCATTCATATTTTTTATCATGTGAAACACCTGCCCCTCCTCCTTTTTCTGCCTTTTAAAAATTTTATTTTTCTTTTTCTCCCTCCCCAGTTAGTTGTGCTTCTTGTAATGTTGTGTGGACTTCTCATGTTCTGCCTTTGAATTGGGCTTCTGTTGTCCTTGCTCCATATTTCAATCTGTTCAGTGTTCCCTTATCACAGCTGAATCTTAGCACTGAATTTTGCATCTTAGCTCTCTGAGTTTTTTCCCCTAGCTCTCACGTACACGGCTTAGGTTTTTTATATCTGTTTGCAGTATAACTATCCATTCGTCGGTGTGTCTGTGATGTCTATTTGTAGGTGTAATTGCCAAATGTCAATTAAGACAGCTTTTATTGAGCTGTTTATCATGCTCATTTGTAACTTCTTGACATCCGTGCTCTTGTCATCTCTCCATACTTGTAGCCTTGAGGGTTGCTTTGGCCTCTTGCCGTGCATAAATTTAACCTGTCTTTGGGCTACACTGCTATCTTCCTCTCAAATTAATTTTTTTCATCTTGTATTGGCTTTTTCCTTCATGGTGCCATAGATGTCAACACAATGATGACTTATCCAGTGCTTGAGAGAATTAGCTGTGCTGGAAGTGATTTATAGTAACCTGAATGACGATCAGTTACCCAAAGATCCAGATGAAGTCCCGTGCACACAAGCAATGTGGTGGTTCTACAGAACGCACCAGCATCGTATGCCAAGTCACTGGTAGTACTGAGCTTCAAAACTGGAGCGGAGCTGAAAGTGGATGAAATGGCTTGCCAGCTCCAGACTTATGAAGACACTCTCTCTTATGACTTCCTCCTCCCTCTTGATCTCGGCTGTAGAGACACTGACACAAGAGTTCCGGGAATACATGTCCAACTCCTCTGCACACAACAAGGTCTCAGGTGATGAGAACAAGCGTTTCTCTGCCCAAGAGAAACGGCACACGCCACGGGGCACACTGTGGTTTGAATTGTGTGACCATGGAGAGGACGTGAGAAAGTGGGATGGCAAACCCACCTCAGCCCTAGAGGCACGTGTCCGTGAGCTGCAAAGAAAAACAAACACAAAAGGGAGTTCTTCCAAGAAAGTTGCTCCAGTTTCCACTGGTCGGCTCTCCAAACAGCGTAGATGGGCTTCCCATCCCTAGCTACAAGATGCAAATGAAGACAAGAGGGGTCCAGCCCATACAGGCTACGGGAACTCATATGATGATGACGTACAGCCTGATCAAGATTAGGGGGGCCCTGCCTGCAGCCAGGAGGAGGAGATGGACAGTGGAGTTTATTGGACTGTGTGGATTAGTTGGCCTGGCACATCTGACCCACAAGAGTATAAGGCTCCAGTGGACACTGGTGCCCAGTGCACCCTGATACCATCAGACTTTAAAGGGACAGAATCCATTTGTATTTCTGGAGTCACTGGGGGTTACCAGCAGCTGACTGTGTTAGAGGCTGAAATGAGTCTGACTGGGAATGACTGGCAAAAGCACCCCATTGTGACTGGCCCGGACAGGAGTGGGAGCTTGCTGCTGTACCTGCCATGGTGGTTGGGAGCAGAGTTCAGAGGAGGTCCATCCCTATGGCGATCACTCCACCAACACCTGCTTCAGCCAGCCTTGCAAGAGTTGTTTTTTTTCATACCACTACAACTTCCCATCTCAATGATTTCCCATCCTGCAGATGATTTCCTGTCCTCAATGCTGATTTCCCATCCTCATTATGTTTTTTTTGGAAGGCAGTTTTCATGTCCAAGGGGAAGGTATGGGGCCGGCACCACAGACCCTAGAATGCCAACATATATGTGCTGCCCCATCTTCCCCAATGCTGGAGATGGGAGGGCGGCTCAGGGTGCTTGGGGTTTTTTTTTGTCCTCCCCCCTCTCTGATCTGGGCCAGAGGTCAGTCTTGGTCTTGCTGTCTGGGAAGTGCTGGGGGGGCCGTGCTGGGGAGGCCATGCTGGGGGTCCATTCCAGGCATGGGGAAGTGTTGTGGGGGAGCAGGGGGGTGTCCTTCCCTGCGAGGTCTGGCAGGGCAAGGGGTACGGTGGTGGTTCGTGAGCGCTGCGGGGAGCCTTCCCCTGTGCCTGACTCAGCCCCCAGCAGGTGCTCAGACCCCAAAGGAGGCCAAGGGGGACTCGGAGCCCTGCAGGCCTGAGAGGAGCTCCTGGGGCGTAGGGTATGCTGCCACAGCCTGCAGACCTCCAGCCTGGAGCTCGAGCACTTTGACACGGGAGATATGGAAGGAACAGGTCCCCCCTGACACTGCGGAGCTGCAGAGGGGAAGGAGAAGGCATCGGGGGTGGAGGAGGAGCCCGCATCTCTTCAGTTGGGGGCCTCAAAGGCTTCACCTGCAGGTGCAGCACAGAAGGGCATCCTCCTCCTGCCTCAGCTGGGCACAGGGTCCTGCCTCCTCCTTCCCCCAGGGGCCAGGACCAAGCTCTGCCTGTGCTCCAGCTCCTCACCCTCAGCAGAGCCCAGCTCCGAGAAGGACACCTGCCACCTTGGACTCCCAGACAGAAGGTGCCAGGACAGAAAGCTGTTGCTGGCCCTACCCTTCCCCTGGCAGCCCTTTTGCAGCCCCCACCAGCAGTTGGGCTCAGCGCTTGCTCTGGCCCCTCACCTGCACTAGAGCCCAGTGACTAATTACAGCAGACGAGGAGGAGGCTGAGCTACTCAATGACTACTTTGCCTCGGTCTTCACTGGCAGCCTTTCTTCCCACACCTCTCAAGTGGTTGGACCACAGGGCAGGGACTGAGGAACAAAGTCGCTCCCCTTGTAAGAGATCAGCTTTGAGACCACCTGAGGAACCTGAACATACATAAGTCTTTGGGACCTGATGAGATGCACCAAAGTCCTGAGGGAATTGGCTAATGCAGCTGCCAAGCCAGTCTCCGTGATTTTTGAAAAGTCAGGTGAAGTCCCTGGGGACTGGGAACATTGCACCCTTTTAAAAAGGGTAGGACCCTCGGAACTACACCCTGTCAGCCTCACCTCTGGCCCTGGGAAGATCGTGGAACAGATCCTAGAAGCTATGCTAAGGCACATTAGAGGACAGGAAAGGGATTTGAGACAACCAATATGACTTCACCAAGGGCAAGTCCTGCCTGACCAGCCTAGTGGCCTTCTATGACAGAGTGACTACACCAGTGAGCAAGGGAAGAGCTATCAAGGATGTCATCTAGCTGGACTTCTGTAAGGCCTTTGACACAGTCTACCACAACATTCTTCTCTCTAAATTGGAGAGATATGGATTTGATGGGTGGACTGTTTGTTGGATGAGGAACTGGTTGGATGGTTGCATCCAGAAGGTAGTGATGAACAGCTAAATGTCCAGATGGAGATTGGTGATGAGTGGTGTGCCACAGCAGTCTGTATTGGGACCAGCAATATTTGATATCTTTATCAATGACATAAAGGGATTGAGGGCAACCTCAGCAAGTTTGCAGATGACTCCAAGCTGAGTGGTACAGTTGACGGACCCGAGGGACACGATGCCATCCAGAGGGCCCTGGACACGCTCAAGAAGTGGGTCTGTGTGAACCTCCTGAGGTTCAGCAAGGCCAAGTGCAAGGTCCTGCATCCGGGTCGGGGCAATCCCTGGTATCAATACAGACTGGGGATAGAGGGATGAAGAGCAGCCCTCTGGAGAAGGACTTGGGGGTACTAGGGAATGAAAAGCTGGACATGAGCTGGCAACGTGCACTTGCAACCCAGAAGGCCAACCGTATCCTGGGCTGCATCCCCAGCAACGTGGGCAGCAGGATGAGGGAGGGGATTCTGCTCCTCTTGCTCCGCTCTGGTGAGACCTCACCTGGAACATGTGTCCAGCTCAGGAGTCCTCAGTACAAGAAAGGCATGGATCTGCTGGAGTGGGTCCAGAGGAGGCCATAAAAGTGCTCAGAGGGATGAAACTCCTCTCCTATGAAGAAAAGGTGAGAGAGTTGGGGTTGTTCAGCCTGGAGAAGAGCGGGCTCTGGGGAGATACTTGAAGGGGCCTATAAGAAATATGGGAACAGACTGCTGCAATTGATGGCTACAAACTCTTCAGACAAGACAGGCAAGGAGGAAGAGGAAGAGGAGTAGCCCTTTACGTTAAGGAGTGTTTTGATTGCCTGGAGGTTAATGATGGTGATGACAGGGTTGAGTGTTGGTGGGTAAGAATCAGGGGGAAGGCCAGCAAGACAGATATCGTGGTGGGCGTCTGCTATAGACCACTCAGCCAAGATGAGGAGGTAGATGAAAAATTCTACAAGCAGCTAGGGGATGTCTCTGGATCACTGGCCCTCATTCTCATGGGGGACTTCAACTTGCCAGATGCCTGCTGGAAATACAACACAGCAGAGAGGAGACAATCTCAGAGGTTCCTGGAGTATGTGGAAGACAATTTCCTGACACAGCTGGTGAGGGAATCAACCAGGGAAGGTGCCCCACTGGACCTCGTTATTCACTAACAGGGAAGGACTGGTGGGTGGCGTGGTGTTTGGAGGCCACCTTGGGCACAGTGATCGTAAGATGATCGAGTTTTCTGTTCTTGGAGAAGTCAGGAGAGGGGTCAGCAGGACTGCCACCTTGGACTTTTGGAGGGCAGACTTTGTGCTGCTCAGGAGTCTGGTTGGCAGAGTCCCTAGGGAGGCAGTTCTGAAGGGCAAAGGAGCCCAGGAAGGCTGGACACTCTTTAAGAAGGAAAATTTAAAGGCACAGGAGCAGGCTGTCCCCATGTGCCAGATGAGCTGGTGGGGGAGAAGACTGGCCTGGCTGAACAGGGAGCTTAGGCTGGAGCTCAGGAAAAAAATGAGGGTTTATGATCCATGGAAGAAGGGAGAAGAAGCTCAAGAGGACTACAAGGACCTGGTGAGGATGTGCAGGGACAAAATTAGAGAGGCCAAAGCACAGCTAGAACTCAGTCTAGCTGCATCAGTAAAAGACAGTAAAAAAGGCTTCTATAAATACATTGGTACCAAAAGGAGAATGAAGGAGAATCTTTATCCTTTGTTGGATACACAGGGAAACATCGTGACAAAGGATGAGGAAAAGGCTGAGGTGCTTAATACCTTCTTTGCCTCAGTCTTTAATGGTAAGGCAGGTCGCTCTCTGAATACATGCACCCCTGCGCTGGTAGACACGACTGAGGAGCAGGATGATGCCCCCATGATCCAAGAGGAAATGGTTAGTGACCTTCTGCACCACTTAGTGAAGTACTGAGGCCTGAACAATAGGCCTCAGACCAAAGTTGACCTCTAGATAGTTTGTTCAGAGGCCTCAGTACATCAGTGTCTGGGAGGGCAGAGAAAAAGAGGACTGTCCCATAGCAGAGGGTCACCACAATGAGATGGGAGGAGAACACAGAGAAGGCTTTGTGCCTGCAGATGGAGGGCGGGATTCTCCGGGTGGCGGTGATGATGCAGAGGTAGGAGGTGAGGGTGAGGAGGAAGGGGAAAGGGTGAACAAAGCAGAAAGGAGCAAGGTCAGCAGAGCTATTGGGCTCATGGCACAACAAGAAAGTGCGGTGAAGTCACAAAAGTGGGCCCACAAAAGACCATGTCTGAGAACAATAAGGCAGCTCAGGTGAGGAAACCACTGATCCAGGACGCTGTTGCCAGCTGCAGGCAAGACCTGGTCCTCATCAGGGCTGCATAATGCTGCGGTCTGCAGATGGCCACTTAGTGATCAAAGGACATCACAGCCAGAAGACAGCACTCCGCTCCTGTGAGAGAACCTAAGAAGGAGAACTGCGGGATGCAGCAGTGGATGGAGATAGCGACATTTCCTCTTACAAAGCTGGCCAGCAGCCTGGGTAGGATGGTGTAGCTGTAGCAGGCTTCCAGGCAGGACAAATTGCCCAGGAACAAGTACATGGCGGGGTACGGAGGTGTCGGTCAACTGCCACCAGCACAACGGTGGTCATGGTGTAGATCATCAGGAATAACAGGAAGAGAGGAACCTGCAGCCCAGGTTAACTACTGCATCCCAGGAAGATGACCTCTGTGATAGATGAGTGATTCCTGCAGGCTGGTCTCCATGAAGGACTCTAAAGGTAAGGAAAGCAGCCTAGAGGCAGATGAAAAGACTGTTAACACTAAAAAACCTAAAAATCTAAGTAAACAAAGTCATGATCCAATCACTGACAGGTTTGGGGCTTTTTTGCTTCCCCAAATCCTCTCTTTTTTCTGTTTTGAAGACCTCCCACTCTTGTAAAGCATCAAATATTATAACACAATCTCAATGGCTGTTTCTGGATGTGGGGAAGCTATGAACAACACACACCAAATCACTGCTCTCCACAGGCAAACATGTGAAAGCAGACACTCATATGCACTTAAAAACACATATATACACACTGGAAAAATACTTTCCGGTGTTCTCCCACCTGAATGTGTGCACTCACACACAGAGATATTTGTAAAGCAGCATGCAGCAAATAGAGGGTGTCTCTGCTCACACATACACATGTAAATACAGAAAAACAAACAAGAGCACCCACAGGCCATAAAAATCTCAAAGTCCTTGAGGTGCACACACATGCAGAGACACACACAGGCATGCATGCACACTCAGCGTCTTATGGAGATCACAGAATCATAGGCTCAATCATAGAATACTTAAGATTGGAATAGACCTCTAAGATCATCAAGTCTAACCGTGAACCCAGCTCCCACTAAACCATGTCCTTCGGCACTTCATCTGCATGTCTTTTAGATATCTCCATGGATGGTGTCTCAACCACTTCCCTTGGCAGCCTGTTCCAATGCTTGATAGCCTTATCAGCAAATAAATTCTTCCTCATATCCAATCTAAATTTCTCTTGGTGCAACTTGAGGCTATTCCTCTTGTCCAATCACTTGTTACTTGGGAGAAGAGACTGACACCCACCTTGATACAATCTCCTTTCAGTTAGTTGTAGAGAGCAATTAGGTAACCCTTCAGCCTCCTTTTCTCGAGACTGCTCCTCATAACACTTTTTTTCCAGACCCTTCACTAGCTTTGTTGCCCTGTATTAGTGACATTATAGCCAACAGGGAAAGGGAAGTGCTTCCCAGCACTCATCCTTCCACAGTATCAGCTTTTCCTTGTAATACATGCTGGGTCCTCTGTCCCATTTTGTAAGGGACATTTTTCTCATCTCTAAGGTTTAGTCTGAGTCCAGGTAGAAGAAAAGCCTCCTGCATGTCCTAAAAGAACGGGACACTGGAAGAGGGACTGATCCTTCCAGCCCCAGAGAACCTTTCTACACTGCTCTCTGCCTTGGTTCTCCTCAATCTCAGTACACAGCTCTTGGCACAATAGGTCTTAAACTCAGAAGCTGAGTACGGGAGGGAATGGTGATAGAAACAGTCCAGAGCTGTATGCCATAACCAGACACTCTGATCTGCATGATATTTGAGCTCTGCAGAAAATGAGTGCCTGTTCGTGCCCCAGCATGTCTCTCTCATCTGGGTCTTGCAGCCCAGCAGAACAAGAGGTGCTGTGCAACAACCAAAACATGTTTGGATATTTCCTGTACAGCTATGGATTGCTGGAAAGACTAGATCTCAATTACAGTCACTGGAAAATCCTCACTCCTTTGTAGGATGAAAACCTGTGGTGAAATGACTTGGTGGGTCAGGGAAGGTGGTGGTTATTGTCTCTCTTGACTTCATGAAGGCTTTCAACAGCATCTCCTGTAGGATAATAGACAAGCTGTTGATGTATGGCCTGGATGAGAAGAGAAAGTGAGGTGGATTGGAAACCAACTGAACAGCCAGGACCTGAGGGTGGTGATCAAGTGGCACAAGGTGTGAAGTCAATAACCACAGATGTGCCCTATAGGCCTATACTAGGTCCCATAGTGTTCAATGCTCTTTAATGCTCTGGCTCGTGGGGCAGAGTGTATGCTCAGCAAGTCAGAAGATGACACAAAACTGAGGAGTGGCTGATAAACCAGAGGATTGTGTAGCCATCCAGAGGGAGCTGGGCAGGCTAGAAAAATGGACTGGCAGGAATCTCATGGAGTTCAACAAGGAGAAGAGCAAAGTCCTGTACCTGGAGAGGAATAAGCTCAGAAGGAACTATATACTGGGAAGCAGTCAGCTAGAAAGCACTTCCTAAAAAAGAACCTTTGTGTCCTGCTTGACAGCAAATGGAACATGAGTCAGCAATGTAGCCTTGTCAAAAAAAAGGATAATGGCACCCTGGACTGCATTAGGAGCAGTGTTACCAGTAGGTTGAGGGATGTGCTCCACTCCTTCCACTCAGCACTGGGAAAGCTCCATCTAGAGTGCTGTTTCTGGTGCTGGGCTCTCCAGTATAATAGAAATATTAGTTTACTGGAGAAAGTCTAAGGAAGATAACCTAAGATGATGAAGGGACTGGAGTACCTCACATATGAGGAAAGGCTGATAGCTGAGCTGGGACTGTTCAGCCTGGAGAAAAGACTTGGGGCAGGACTTACTAATATACACAAATTACTGAAGGGAGGCTGCAAAGAGGATGGAGTCAAGTTCTTTCCATTGGTGCCCAGTGACAGGACAAGAGACAATGGGCATAAGCTTAAATATGTAAAATTCCACCTGAAGTAAAAAAGCTTTTTTTTTTTTTTTTTTATGATCACTGGAGCAGGCTTTACAGAAAGTTTGTGGATTCTCTGTCCCTGGAGATATTAAAAACCAAGCATGACTTTGGGCAGCCTGCTCTTGCTGACTCCACTTGAGCAAGAGAATTGGATAAACCAGCTCTGGAAGTGTCTTCAAAATTAATCTGTTTTGTGGTTCTCTGGTTCTGTGTTCCTGATAGTGTTTCTGAAAACATTCTGTAGTATCTCTGTACTAGTTTGAACCCCTTATGCTCGTGGAGCAGAACCTCCTTATGAGTATGAACTCATCATCTGTGTGATACTGAACACACAGGTGATGAAGGATTACAAATGCCAGCAATGACTCAACTCACAGCAGTGTCTCTTATCATGTACTTTAGTCTCCATCCCCTTCCTCCTTGAGGATTTGAATCAGAAGGGACCTCTGGACATCTCTAATCTCATTATCCAATCTGAGTTGGGCTAGCTTTATAGTTATATTTCTCCAGGTGAGTTTTTAAAATCTCAGAAAACCTCTGAGTTTTGAAAATCTCAACCCACTGCCAATCCACAAGCATGGTGATTTTTTTACTTTTCTTAAATTCTTTTAAAATTTCCGTCATGATACCTGTCCTCTTTGTCTCTTCTCCTTCCACTCCCTCCCTTGCCCCTAGAAAGACCATTATACCTACTTTGATAAAGATAAATCACAGCCTAATCTTCAAGTATGAGATCACCAGAACCTTCATGACTAGGTGGGCCACTGGAAGCAGAGACACACCCTTCTTTTCCCTGCATGGCCGCAGAGAAGGGCACAAAGCACACAAGAGCAGAGCCAGGGACCATAGCAACAAGGGGAAACCTCCGGCAGCTTGTCTATACATCCAAGCAATAGCACCCAGTGGTGCTCCTGAGAGAATATGATGTCACAGGAGGGAGTGCAGTGAGTGTTGGGGACTACTGGCCCCGAGATTGCCCCACCTCCATGACTAGCAGTGAGTCCCTTCCCAAATAGGAGGCTGCTGGTAGCGCTTCCACTGACACTCTTCACGTTGCACCTCCCACTCCACAGTCTTGCCTTCCTGGAGTTGACAGAGTGACAGTGCTGGGGCCTTACCTGGGGCTCTATCTAAGCATGGTGAAGCTCAAACACGGTCTGGGAATAGCTCGAGAGCAGCCCTAAGGAGAAGGACATGGGGGTACTGGAGGACGAGAAGCTCAACCTGAGCCAGCAACATGCGCATGCAGCCCAGGTGGCCAAGCGTCTCTTGGGCTGCATCCAGAGAAGCATGGCCAGCAGGTCAAGGGATGGGATTCTGCTCCTCTACTATGTTCTAGTGAGTTCCCACCTGCAATGCTGGGTCCAGTTCTGTGGACCCACCACAAGAAGGACATGGACCTACTGCAGCCAGTCCAGAGGAGGCCACGAGGACGATGCCAGGGCTGGAGCAGCTCTGCTGTGAGGACAGGCTGAGAGAGTTGGGGCTGTTCAGCCTGGAGAAGAGAAGCCTCCGGGGAGACCTTCCAGTCCCAGATCTGAAGGGGCTACAGGAAGGCTGGGAGGCTTTTGCCAAGGACAGGGAGTGACAGAACAAGGACTACTGGCTTTAAGCTGGAAAAGGGGAGATCTAGATTAGATATTAGGAAGAAATTCTTTGCTGTGACAGTGGTGAGACACTGCAACAGGCTGCCTGGAGAATTTGTGGGTGCTCCCACCCCTGGATGTGTTCAAGGCCAGGCTGGATGAGGCTTTGAGTAACCTGATCTAATGAAGGTGTCCCTGCTCATGCCGGGTAGTTGGAACTAGGTGATCTTTAATGTCCCTTCCAACCCAGACCACTCAATCATTCTATGATTCCATGTTGTAGTTATTAACGGACAACCTTCTGTTGGGTGACAAAGCTTGTTTGCTTCACTGTATAAGAGAGACTACAGCTTGTTAGTTATTGCTTTCAGCTTTTGCTGTTTGCTCCTCTGCTGCATGACACAGCTCTCCACTTTACTGGGCTTGGGAACACTTTTATAAATCAATGGTGGTGCACTTACCCTGAACTTGGTACACACCCTTTTCTGGGTGAGCTATACTGTGGAGAGACTGAGGGAAAACTCCTTCTCCTTTCTCCTCTGGGGCTGAAATAAATACTTTTGTTTCACGGGCTCCCAAGGTATTTGCACATCTTTAGGTACACAGTTCTTTATTGCTGTCTGAATTTGGGCTCACTGGGCTGGAGTTAATTTTCTGTTGCAGTAAAGGGCAGAGAGATCTGGCAGAAAAAACCCCCCCGGCCGCCTTGCATTCCTGTTTATCGTTGGGTATCAGAGGGGATGGGGGCACGTGGGCTTAGATTCTGAGTGATGTCCAATTTGGCACTGTAAATTTGATCGCATTGAATGCCCACGGCTCTGGATTCACTGATAGTGAGTCACTGCAGTCCAGTTATATTTGAATGAACTAGCACAGTTACACTGTCGTGTATGTTGAGAACTCTCACAGCTGGATTCACTAATAGTGCAATGCACCTCCAGTCTAGTTGTGTTTAAATGAACTTACAGAGTCACACTTGGTCACGTTCAGTGAGGATTACAATGAGTGAATTAATGACTGTTTGAGTTTATTGAAGCAACAGAGTATAGATTCTTTTAAATTTTCAGTGATAAATATACTGTCTTCAAAGACAAGTGTAGGTACTTAAGAACATATATATACAAATGAATTAAAAAAAAGAAAAATGAGGCATAGGTACTTAAAAATATAAATCTAAAAATATGTTAAGAAAAACTTCTTAGATATTCTCTGTTTCCTGAGGAAGGTTTGAATCCCACCCAATTAGTGTTCCTATGGGGGGGAAGAAAGGCTCAGCCCATTGAATGGTCCCAGAAGTCAGCGATGTTCATGATGGTATATTCCCCAACATCCTCCCTCTCATAGGAAATTTTTATACTATTTTCTTACTTTCAAGTGGAGCTTGAGTGGTTCTAGACATACATACCTTTTTAAAAATTGATGTAAAATCTCCTCACTTTGCTTTAAAAGGTAAAGACCAGAGGAAATTCAGAGCACGTGCTCAGTGAGAGGTGGATGCATCTTTGATGCTGGTAGCTTTTGGGATGGAAATGCAGTATACCGTTATAATGGCTCCTTTGGAGTAGAGCCAACAGCATTCGTTTGCAGTTTCAGAGCCATGTTGGGCTTTATAGGCATTTGGACCCTGGTGAACACAAATGCTCCTGGCAAATCAGGCAAGGTACTGAGGCCCAAGTTGTATGGGGCTATAAAAGCGCTGGCAGGTTGAGAAAAAGTCGAGCAACAGCTTTCAGGCCTTGCTCATTTGTTGTAGGAGCCAGCAGCACTTGTTTGTAGTCTCAGAGCCATGCTAGGGCGTACGGGTGTTCAGCACTTGGTGAGAACAAATGTTCCTGGCAAGCCAGGCAAGGTACAGAGGCCCAAGTTGTATGAGAATATGAATGTGTGTCCAGGTGGAGGAAAGTTCCAGCAATAGCTTTCAGGCCTGGCTCCGTTGGTGCAGGTATCAGAAGAATTTGTTTGCAGTTTCAGAACCATGCTGGGCTTTGTGGACATTTAGACCCTGGTGAAAACAAATGCTCCTGGCAAGGCAGGCAAGGTACTGAGGCGCAAGTTGCATGGGGTTATGAGTATCTTGACAGGTGGCGAAAGGGTCCAGCAACAGCTTTCAGGCCTTGCTCCTTGGTGTAGGAGCCAGGAGCATTCGTTTGCGGTGTCAGAGCCATGCTACAGCATATGGGCATTCAGCACTTGGTGAGAACAGAAGCTCTTGGCAAGTCAGGCAAAGTCCCAAGGCCCAAGTTGTATGGGGCTGTGAATGTGTTGGCAGGTGGATAAAAGGTCCAGCAACAGCTTTCATGCCTGGCTCTTTTGGTGTGGGAAACAGCAGCAATACTTTGGAGTTTTGGAGCCATGCTGAGCTTTATGAGCATGCAGCACTTTGTGAACAGAAATGCTCCTGGCAAGCCAGGCAAAGTACCGAGGCTCAAGTTGTATGGGACTATGAATGTGGGTCTAGGAGGAGAAAAGATCCAGACACAGCTTTCATGCCTGGCTCTTTTGGTTTCAGAGCCAGCAGCAGTTGTCTGCAGTTTCTGAACCATGCTAGACTTCATAATAATTTGGCCCCTGGTGAGATCAAATGCTCCTGGTGAGCCAGACAAGGTCATGAGGCCCAAGTTGTACGGGAAGATGAATATGTGTCCAGGTGGAGAGAAGTTCCATCAACTTATTACAGGGCTGGCTTCCTTAGGCTAGGAGCTAGAAGCATTCATTTCTCACTTTAGAGCCCTGCTGGGCATTATTGGCATTCGGCATCGGGTTAACAGAAATGCTCCTGGAAAGCCAGGCAAGGTACTCACATCCCGAGTTGTGTTGGGCTATGAATGTGTGGCCAGGAAGAGTAAAGATCCAGCAACAGCTTTCATGCTAGACTCTTTTGGTTTAGGAGCCATCAGTATTCATTTTCAGTTTCATAGCCAAGTTGGGCGTTATGAGCATTCAGCATCAAGTGAACACCAACACGCCTGGCAAGCCAGGCAAGGTACTGAGGCACAGGTTGTATGGGGCTATGAGTGCGGGTCCAGGTGGAGAAAAGATCCAGCAACATCTTTCATGCCTGGCTCTGTTGTTTTAGGAGCCATCAGTAGTCATTTGCAGTTTCTGACCCATGCTGGGCTTTATGGGCATTTGGGTCGTGGTGAGAAGAAATACTCTTGGTGAGCAAGACAAGGTCGCGAGGCCCAAGATGTATGAGATTATGAATATGTGGCCAGGTGGAGAAAAGAACCAGCAAGAGTTTTCATGCCTTGCTCTTTTGATTGAGGAGCCAGCGGCATTCATTTCCAGTTTCAGAGCCTTGCTAGGCGTTACAAGCACTGCGCATTTGGTGAACACAAATGCTCCTGGCAAGATAGGCAAGGTACTGAGGCACCAGTTGTATGGGGCTATGAATGCAGGTCCAGGTGGAGAGAAGTTCCAGCAGCATATTTCCGGGCTGGCTCTCTTGGTTTAAAGGTAGCAGCATTCATTTCCAGTTTCAGAGCTGAGTGGGGCGTTATGGGCATTCAGCATCAAGTGAACACAAATGCTCCTGGCAAGCCAGGCAAGGTATGGAGGCCCAAGCTGTATGGGGCTATGAATGCGGGTCCAGGTGGTTAAAAGTTCAAGCAACAGCTTTTATGCCTGTCTTTTTTGGTGTAGGAGTCACAAGAATTCATTTGAAGTCTCATAGCCAGGCTGGGCCATATGGGCAGTCAGAACTTGCTAAGAACAAATATTCCTTGTAAGCCAGGCAAAGTGCTGAGGCCCAAGTTGTACAGGGATAAGAATCTGTTTCCAGGTGGAGAAAGGAACCCACAACAGCTTTCATGCCTAGCTTTTTTGGTGTAGGAAGCAGCAGCAATACTTAGCAGTTTCTAATCCATGCTGGGCTTTCTAAGCACTTAGTGATCACAAAAGCTCCTGCAAGCCAGGCAAGGTACAGAGGCCCAAGTTTTATGATGTTGGCGAGTTAAGGGCTGAGGCTGCAGGCGGCCTCCACCTTGAGCAATTTATTCCTGACCTTAAGTGAAGACAAGGTAAACAACAAAGCGGAACAACAGAAGCAAGAATGTACATGAGACGGGATGAGGGATGATTCTGCACTGTAAGCAGTAACCAGTAAAAGAATGGCTCGTGGACAAGTAGAATTATCCAATCATGTCAGTTGTGTAGGTGCGTGCTTGGGGCATGGGGAGGGAAAAAGGAATATAAGTGGTGCAAGGCTTTAATAAACTGCTGATGCCTGAATACATCGCGGTGTTGGTTGTTGTGTCCGCCACAGTATGAGGCTATGAATGCATGCTGATGTGGAGAATAGATCTAGCAAGAGCTTTCATGCCTGGCTCCTTCGGTGCAGGAGCCATCAGCATTCGTTTGCAGTTTCAGAACCTTGCTGAGCTTTATGGGTAATCAGCTTTTGTAAGAAAAAAATTGCTCCTGGCAAGCCAGGCAAGGTACCGAGGGCCAAGTTATATAAAGCAATGAATGGGTGTCCAGGTGGAGAAAAGATCCAGCAACAGCTTTAAGGCCTGGCTCCTTTGATGTAGGAACCAGCAGCTTTCCTTTGCAATTTCAGAAACATGCTGGTCTTTATGTGCTTTTGGATCCTTGTAAGAACAAATGCCCCTGGCAAGCCAGGCAAGGTACTAAGGCCCAAGTTGTACTGGGATAAGAATGCGTCTCCAGGTGGAGAAAGGATCCAGCAACAGCTTTCGTGCCTGGCTCTTTTGTTGTAGGAAACAGCAGCATTTGCTTGCAGTTTAAGAACCTTGCTGAGCTTTATGTCTATTCAGCTCTTGGTGAAAAAAAGTGCTCCTGGCAAGCCAGGCAAAGTAACGAGGCCCAAGATGTATGGGGCTATGAATGTGTGTCTGCCGAGAGGGATTCACCCATGGAGTCCACACACGATTCAATGTGAATTCTACTGGAGACTTTTATTATTGGTTACATGATCACTTATATACTCTTAAGCTGCTAACACACACATACGCACATAAACAACTCTTTATTGGCTAGAAGCTACTGTTCACACATCTGGTTACAATACTTGATTGGATAATTCCACCTTTTCATGAGGCATTCTCTTTATTTCTACTAATTACATAAGTAATTTCTTATCTTGTTTCACATATCCTTTCCCACGAATCAGTTCTGTTCTATTTTTTTACTCAAAATCAAGACTTAATTGCTCAAGGCCGAAGCCACCTGCAGCTTTGGCTCTTAAAGGGACAACATGTGTCCAGATGGGGAAGAGTTCAAGCAACAACTTTTACACCTGTCTTCTTTGGTGTAGGAGTCAGAAGAATTCATTTGAAGTCCCATAGCCAGGCTGGGCCATATGGGCAGTCAGAACCTGCTAAGAACAAATGTTCCTGGCAAGCCAGGCAAGGTGCTGAGGCCCAAGTTGTATGGGGATAAGAATCTATGTCCAGGTTGAGAAAACATCCAGCATCAGCTTTCAGGCCTGGCTCCTTTCATGTAGGAGCCATAAGCATTCGTTTGCACTTTCAGAGCCATGCTGGACTTTATGAGCGTTTGGACCCTCGTGAATAGAAATGCTCCTGGCACGCTAGGCAGGGGACTGAGCCCCAAGTTGTATGGGGCTATGAATGTGCTGGCAGGTGGAGAAAAGGTCCAGCAAGAGCTTTCATGCCTGGCTCTTCTGGTGTAGGAAACAGCAGCTTTCCTTTGCAGTTTCAGAGACATGCTGGGCCATATGGGCAGTCAGAACTTGCTAAGAACATATGTTCCTGGCAAGCCAGGCAAGGTACCACGGCCCAAATTGCACCGGGTTAAGAATGCGTGTCCAGGTGGAGAAAATTTCCAGCAACAGCTTTCATGCCTGGCTCCTTCGGTGTAGGAACCAGCAGCTTTTGTTTGCAGTTTCAGAACCTCTTGGAGCTTTATTGGTATTCAGCCCAAGAGGCCCAAATTGTATGGGGCTATGAATGCAGGTCCAGATGGAGAAAAGATCCAGCAACAGCTTTCGTGCCTGACTCTTTTAGTGTAGGAAGAACAACATTCTTTGCAGTTTCGGAGCCATGCTGAGCTTTATGGATGTTCAGCCGTTGAAAGAACAAAAATGGCAGCTTGCTGTAGCTGCTTGGGCGGGGCTGATCCTGGGGGCTGGGAGTGACCCCGGGGCGGGTGGGGGGCCAAGGGCCGGAAGGTCCAACGCAGCCGGGGAGGGATGGAAACCCCCGCCTCTGCCCCCCCCGCTCCCGCCTCTGCCCCCCCCGCCCCCGCCTCTGCCCCCCCCGCCCCCGCCTCTGCCCCCCCCGCCCCCGCCTCGCCCCGCCCCTCCCCGCCCCGCCCCTCCTCGCCCCGCCCCGCCCCTCCCCTGTTCCGCGGCCTCGGCGCGGGCCTGTCCTTCCCCCTCCCATGATGTAGCGCGGCGGCGGCCCGGGCGCAAGATGGCGGTGGAGCGGCGGGGCGGGAGGCTCCGGCGGCAGCAGCAGCAGCGCGGAGAAGAAGGAGAAGCCGGCCGGGCCGCAGGCCGTCAGCCTCGGCGACAGCCTGGGCCTGGAGAGCATCCTGCGCCGCGGCAGCGGTACGTGGCTGGCCCGGCCCCGTGGGCGGCGGGGGGACGTGGCGGCCGCTGTGGAGAGCGCGGGGGCTCGCAGGCCCCGGGCGGGCGGGCGGGCGGGCACGGCCGGCTCTGCTTCCCAGCGGCGGAGGCTCCCCGGCCTGTGCGGGGCCGCACTTAGCGTACATGGGGCGGGAGCCGGGCTGGGAACCGGCCCCTGCGTGGAGCACACAGGTCAGCGAGCTGTGGCTGTAGGCTCTTGCTTGGTCTTGGCACTTGTCAAAAATCTGCTACGGCACAGACTGGGTAATTATTGAGCCATCCTCCACCGAGCTAACGGCGGCCTGAGGAAACAACCTCCAAAAGGCCGTTTTGAGTGAGCTTTTTAAAATAACACCGAGAGAGCCTTCACCAGGGCGTGCTCGACCAGCTTTGGTCTGGTGGGGGGGGGGGGCCCTTGCTGGCAAGGGGGAGGGCCTGGACTTTGAATCTGAGCCGTCTTGCTGACGTTCTGCATTACCTCTTTACAGATATGAGAGAGCCTGTCTTGGAATTTGTGCGGCTGCCCCTTTACCATCCTCCACAGTTAAAATTCCCACGCCAGCAGCTTCTGAGGTACCTGGACAGATACCGAAACAGCAAGGAGCCTACCTCTGGCATTTCCTAGGGGCCTGACCTCCTCTCAGGGTGCTCTGGTGCTCTCTCTCTGTTTGGAGAGAAACAATGCTGGTACTATAGCCTGTTGTGAAGGAAGTGCGAGAGCAGAAAAGATACCTACGTGTGGGTAAGTATTCAAGCATGACATCTCACAGAATCACTAAGGTTGGAAAAGACCTCCAAGGTCATCCAGTCCAACTGTCAACTCATCACCCCCGTGCCCGCTAAACCTGAGGGCTACGTCTACACGTTTCTTGAATGCTTTCAGGGATGGTGCCTCCACCACTTCCCTGGGCAGCCTCTTCTGATGTCTGACCACTTTTGGAGAAGAAATTCTTCCTACTATCCAATCTGAACCACCCCTGGTGTAACTTGAGGCCATGACCTCTCGTCCTTTATGTACTGTAAATGTCATCTTACCCCTGTGTAGCTGCTTTCTAGCTGCAGCAGTGATGATAGGGATTTTAGAGGCACAACTGCTTGCTCCAGGCCATGGATTCAGTCATGGCACACAACCTCTGAGTTCTTCTGATGTGTTAGACTGAAGTTCATGTGAATTCAGTGCACATAATCTTGTTAATGTGGAGTTACTGCTTAGTGTGTTTTTCTTCCTTTTATGAAATAGGCTTGTAGGTGCTGCAGCAAAGAATTTGCAAGCTGAACTGAACCACAGAAGGAGCAAGGAGGATGCCTGGAACAGAACTTCTGTTGGTCTTGTGTAAGCATCTGAGGTCAGTGATGTGCCTGATAAAAGAAATACGCTCTAGGAGTTGCTCATCTCTTTGTAAATCTGATTCACCTTCCTTTCATTTCTCGCAGGCGCGCTGTCGCTAGGCGATAGTGAAGCTTTTCACAGAGGAGCTGTCCGAGATGAGTAATGCCGCTGTCTGTGCTGTCATGACTGAGCTGTGTCTCCTGTATGCACTGAAAGAACACAGGAGATTTCTTGCAGGTTGGTGTCTCTCTCCAGCACTTGAAGTCTCTAGAGCCAGAAGAATTGTTTGCAGAGATGGTTTAAATGTCATGTTGCACGAATGCTTAGGCATAAGGTCTTGACTGTTGACTTCCAGAAGGCCATTAGCAGTGCAGGTCTGATGGAAGGCTCTCATCAGGTTTCCCCTGTGGTCTGGCAGTAGCAGAACTGAATGATAAATGGTAACATGGCACCTGTCTAGGTCAGCTTAAAATGTTTTCCAGTTGGTGACCAGGGTTTGTGTGTTAGAAACCAAGCAAGGAATAAAGGAGATGTAAGTTAGACAATGCTCTGAGCATGTATACATTTTTCAGTTAGTGCTCAAAAGGGGGATATTGAACTCCAAATCTTAGGCTGTCCTTCACTGAATGGGTTTAAATGGTCAGGCATTGCATTTATTCTCTTCATTCTTTCACTTTGAGAATGTGTTTGTGTAGCAGTGTTTTATTTTGTTTTAAGTCACGTTTTGTGTTCCCATTTTCCTCTTTGCTGCTTACAGAAAAGTTCCCTGAAACTGGGAAGCATTTAATATGCACAGATGCACGTTCTTTCAGAAAACTTGCTACTGAAGTCAACATACAGGCACTCTAAAGAATCAGTCTCCCATCCAAGATGAAATAGCCAGGCAGTATGGTGGGCTATGCTAGGCATCTCCTATTGCTTGGGCGCTATGGCAAATTGCCAGTTTGATTACTTAGCAGTTCATATAATACTAGCTTGTTTTTTGGTTTTATGTTTGTTTGTTTGGGTTTTTTTGGGGTGTTTTTTTTGTTGTGGGGTTCGTTTTTTTTTTAACTGCTGTGTTTTTGTGTGGGCGAAGGCTGACCCAAGTTAGACCCTAGGGGAAGGGAAGGTTCTTGCGACCTGTGTACTCTTCTTACAATCTCTTTTTTTCTCCAAGGCAGGTATTCTGGCTGATGCCCAAATTACTCAGGTGAAGCAGCGTGTGACAGCTCTTGGCTGTAATTCGCCCCAACGCAGTAGCACTGGTTGAGTCCTCTGACTTTCATGATGTTCATCTTGGGTCTGTGCTTGGCCGATACGATGGCCGTGTCTACGAGAACACGTTTGAGTGGGCAAAGAAATCCCCACGGAACAGAACAGAGGTAGAGAAACTTTATATCTTTGGGTCATGTCCAGGGAAATAACCCAGTTGAAGGTTTTTTAATTTTGAGGCAGTGATCTCAGCCCGTAATTGAAGGGGGGAGAAGAGTCACTAGTGGTAACGGACCAAAAGGAGCAACCTACTTCTGCTTTGCTTTCCGTGTACTTTCGTCAGTTACTCTCCTGTGTGCACCTCACATCCATCCCAAAGTGGGATACTTTTTTGAGTTTCTCAGTTGAGGGAGGAAATCATACTCTCCCTAGAGAAACAGTGGAATAAACTGACTGAATTTAAAAGAACTTGACACTTGCTGTTAATTCTGCTTAGTGACAGTAACTGTGAAAGCCTTACCTGTTTTCTGGCAAATCTTCTGGTGCCTTCCGGCAGTAGCAATGATTGGGGAAGAAAATAAATAGCTCTCATGTACCACTTGGTGTCGGATGTTGTATGTCTGCCCTAAGGCTGTAGCTACAACTGAGCTAATAAAAGAAACGGAGCTGGGAAGAGTCAGTGTCCCTCTTCCATCAGCCAAAGCAGAACTGGAAATCCTGTCTCAGTGGCCTTTCCTGCCTCCATTGGATTGGGACAGACTATCTCCTATGATGGGCTGCCAGAGACTGTGCTTGTAGTTAAATCCCACCAGAACTTGCTCAATTTCTTGTGTTTCTGAAGTCAGTGGGGCTTAGGAGCTTCGTTACAGTTCCCTTAGACCTCTGCCAGTTTTGTTTGAATTAAACAGGTAGTGGGGAAGCAATTTGTTTTGGCTTCTGTTCTCACCCTTTATGTTACCTACTCAAATACAGGACTTAGATGGCAGACACTCAAATACAGAACTTGGGTGGCTGTTCTTAAATCCCCAAAGTGCCTCTATGCAGATTTCACACTGCAAGATGTAAAGAGCTAAAACTGTTTTAAAGCTCAGGCCTGACGTTGTTGTAACCACTCTCTTGTCCTCTCACAGGTTCATGAGTCTTTCTGCAAACACCTGAAGCCAATGTGAGCCAGGCTGTGAAGCCTGCTGTTTTTTTAAACTGCTCGCTTTTCCTGACCTGAAAAGTGGGTGTTGGCGTCCTTTCTTCAGGCACCTCAATCACACCTTTGAAAACCTGGTAGCTGTAGGACAGTGAATAATTGTAGCCTTTCCTTCCACTGCTGTAAATCAAGGAGGTGTTTGAGGAGAGTGCGTAGGGATTGATGCCAGTTTTTAAAGTGCAATTATAATGGTAAAATGAACGTTTTAAAAATCTGGGAAAGCGTTATGGATTCATACAAGGATTGCTTTTGTGAAACTGCTAACTAGAGAGAAGTTCCTGTCAGCTGGAAAGGTAGCAGGATTTAACTAGCAGGTGGGAAACAGCCCTCAGGCAATAGCTTCTACTGAGCAGTGATGTCCTCCCCCAAAAAGCATCAATGTCTTGATTGGTTTGGTTTTGGGTTGGGTTTTTTAAAAATTTTTTTATTTTATTTTTTAAGATTAGCACTAGCTATTTCCTTGTTTGGCAAATACTTCTGCTGTCTAAACCCTCCTGCATAGTTTTGTGCGTATGAATCTGCAAGTGGCACTACTTTCCCAATGTACCTGGGAAGTAAATACCCATCCTTCTCTGGAGCTCTGCTTCATTCATCAGCAAGGTGCCAGTAATGGATGTTCTGCCCTTCTTTTAACTATTAGTATTTTTGTAGCGCTATCTCAAAGCACTTTACAAACGTTGATTATGGTGATTTGATGTGAAAAACCACATGAAGTGGTAGAAACTGCAGATTTGACCGGGAATAATGCAGCCAGTATTTGAGGGCAGAAATCAGTTGTCCGAGGTCCTTGGGTCTTCAGGTTGTTCCAGGATATTCTTCAGGTTTTTAAAGGCATTCTTCAAGAAAACAACAATCCCAAGTGAAGTGTCCAGATTGGTGGGGTTTTTTGGGGTTGGTTTGTTTGTTTGTTTTTTCCTAGCCATGCATTTCCAAGGAGCTTTCTCTGTTTTGCTTAATTTTGGTTTTACATTGACTTGGGACTTGCAGTGTGCTGTCTGGCTTGAACAGATGAGAGATTGAGCTTTTCACAGAACCTCCTGATGCCCAGTGAGATCGGTGCAACTACAACTAAGCAAAATCATTGCTGTTTTTCAACACAAATAACTGTCCAGTAACAAGGAAACCTCTCTTTGCAACAGATCAGAGCAACTTTGAGCTTAAAATGGTAAAAAGCTCCAGCATAAACCCCAGTCCTGCAGTTCTGAGGCAACATCTGAGAAGCTGGTTCTCCGACAGCATCGGTATGTGTTGAAGTCTCTTACTTTTGGATCAGTCTCTACAGAGGAGTTTTTCCTGGCACTAACAATGCTCAGACACAATGTTTGGCTCCACACGCAGTTACTGAACAGAAAAATGTTGAACTTGAAATAAAATAATCCAACTTGCCTTTTGGCTGCTGAATCTTTCAGGCTGAATGGAAGCAGTGCTGTTCAGGACACCAGAGGAGGTATTGGGCAGCAGAAGCTTTAATTCATAGAAGCCGCTTCTTTAAAATCGTTTCCCCCTGGTTTTTGGTGGGGGTTGTTGGTTGTTTGGTTGGGGTTGTTTGTTTGGTTTGGGGTTGGGTTTTTTTGGAGTAGATGATGATGCAGTGGCACATGCTGTTGGGGAGGATGTTGTTCACTTCTTTTCCCATCTTGCTACTGTTGGTGGTCCCACCTGAATGCCACAGCCGGGAATGCCTTGCCATGTCTCGTGGGCAGGAAACAGCGTTTAAAGGCTGCCTGGTGGCCCTGCATCCCGGTCAGAACTCGTCCATCCTGTGCCAGAATGCGGTGGTGCCATGTCCACAGGGGCTGAGCCTGTTCCGCCGGAGCAGAAGTGGTTTCGGTGTCAGGTAATGGCCCTGGGAAGCTCCCCCGCTCTTGCAGAGCACCGAGTGCTGAGGGAAGAGCCCTTCGGGCGGAGCCGGCAGCACCGGCGGCAGATTGACACGAGCTGCAACCGCACCAGCGGTCACTCGCTGCGGAGACCGGCTCCGGTGCGGGTGGGTCCGCGCTGGGGAGGAGAACTGCGGCCAAAAGGGCCGGCAAAGGCTCTTCTGGGGGCTTTCTCGGGCCTTTCCCAGGCGGGAAAGCGAGCGGCCCGACGGTGCCGGGGGAGCTGCAGCTTGCGGGCGGCTGCTGAGGCGGCGAGGGCGGAGCGGGCAGCAGCGGGCGGGCCGGGCGCAGGCCCCTCCCGCCTCAAGAGGGCCAGTTCAGCTGGTGGCCCTCGCCTTCCCGGGAGGACCCAGCGATGGTTTCCGCTCGGCCGAGGGCCGTTACCAGAAGGAATGTGGCGACCCAGCCGGAGCTCCCAGGCGAACATCCCTGGAGTGCTCCAGCCCCAAGAGAGGAGGTTTCCTTCCCCCGCTTCCCCTCCCCGCCAGGCCCCGGGGGTTTCACAGAATCGCGGCACAGTCGGGGTTGGAAGGGACCTCTGAGGATCATGGAGTCCAACCCCCCTCCTAGAGCAGGGTCACCTCGAGTAGATCCCCCGGGAACAGGTACAGGCGGGTTTGGGACATCTCCAGAGACACAGGAGACACAGGCCCCTGCCCCGCTCGCTCAGGTAGGTCTGCTGGTCCCATGTCCCCAAGAGATGCAGGGTCGGGGTGGTGACCGCAAGCCCTCCCCTACTGACTCACCAGCATCCAAGGCTCTGTCCGTGCTGGCGTGGCAGGAGGAAGGATGTGCCCCGCTTTGCATCTCGGGGAGCCCATGTTCACGGAAGCAAAGTGTTTAGAGAGCCCTGAGATACCACGAGTTGCATTTATTGGACCCAAGCGCACGTGCTATGGATCCTTTGTGAATGATGTGTGTTTGCAAGCCTGCACTGCCTGAGCAGCATTGACATAGTTCCCCAGGCACATGTGTATTGTATCGATGAGACAACAGAGGCTCCAGTTGATAAAGCACTTTTTCTTCAGCTGGCTTTCACCAATATTGTGGTGAGGATGCTCTGAAAATGTTTCTAGGCAACTGAAGGAGAATCGGAGCCTCTGACAGAGAGGGCAGCTCTTGAGCCTCTGCTTGGTCTTTGAAGCCTCCATTTCTCCTGTAGCTGGGCCCCCTCGCCCTGCTCTGATGGCAGGACACGTGCTGTCTCCCAGTGGAGTCCTGGTCTAATCCTTGAACCTGTCCCCAGCGAGGAAGAGCCCAGCATACTTGTGTCTGGGTTAGGAGCTGCCGAGTGTCACCTGGGGAGAGGGAAAAGGGATGCAGGGCAGCAGTGGGGTTGGGCTGGAGAAGGGTAGAGGAGGGACCGCAGTAGGCTGGGGATGGATCGCTGTTCCCAGGCTAGGAGGAGATGCTCTCTTTGGGGCCTTACCCCCCTGAGAGCATCCCTGTGTCTCCGCAGGATACCACACCCTGGGCACATCTCCAGGCTGCCCCGCAGCCGCAGGTGAGGCATGTGCCTTCTTCCTTTGGGGGCTGATGGCCACACCGCAAAGCCACTCATCCTGAAGCACCTGGATCTCTCTCTGTCCCCTTAGGCAGAGTCCCCAGCCCTTGGCTTGCTGCATGAGAGGAAGCTGGGGGCTCCAGCAGCCCAGCTCTACGGGGACGCATCAGGCTGTCAGGCAGCGCTGCTCAGCGCCCAGGCCCGTGTGGCAGAGCTGGAGAGCCAGGTGAGCCCCATTGCCTCCTGGATGGGGGACTACAGGTGACCTATGGGGAGGAGAAGGGGCCATGTCTGCTCCAAATAGCCTCAGGGTGACAGGAGAGAGAGGAGAAAGCTCCCTGCCCAGAGGTGCCTGTGGTCACCAAGTGCTGCTGTGGGAGCTGCGTCCCCGGGGCAGCACAAGGACCTTCTACCTGGTGCCCAGCAGGTCCGGGAGCTGGAGCGGGGGCAGCACAAACTGTTGCTGGAGAGTTTGCAGCAGCGGCACCGGGAGGACCTGGATCGCCTCGAGAGCGCACACAGGTACCAGGCTCTCTCTTGCGCTCCCCTCCTCTGTCACATCCTTGCCTATAGCCCTGTCCATCGCCCCTGGGGTGGGAGTGCTGGGATGCTTCCCAAGTCCATCCCTGGGGCGGGCAGACACAGAGCCATGTCGATGTGGACCTGGTAGGGTGCAGAGAGGAGCCCCACGGGTGAGCTGAGGTGGGGGTCCACTCTCACCAACACTGTCCCATGGATGGCAAGGAGGAGGGGCCAGTCCCATTGCCAGCATGTCCCCAACCATGGCACCGCATGGGTGGTAGCAGGAGGGTTCTGGGCTCAGACTGCAGAGAGTGGAGCGCCCCATGCCTCAGTTTCCCCATGCACAGTGACACTGGGCTGCTCCTAAATCCCTGAGTGCACGTTGGGTGGAGAGTGCTGGGTATTGTCATGAAAGCAATGCTTCTTCCTGAAAGCAACAGGCCCACTGTGGGCTCTCTCTGGACAGGAGCCTGGTGAAGGTGGTGGAGGAGAGCTGCAGGCAGCGGGAGGAGAGGCTGCAGCAGGAGAAGGAGCAGCTGACGGCTCAGCTCCTGTCGCAGCGCTGGGATGTGGAGCAGGCGCGGGCAGAACTGCTGGCACAGCTCCAGCAGTGCCTGACCGTGCTGGCGCAGCAGAGGTGAGAGCAGCACATATGTGGGGCTCGTTCCCCTGGTCCCAGCAAAGAAACCAGGGGAAGGACTGGGGATGCAGGGAAAGGAGAAATCGGACCCCAGAAGCACTGGGTTGTGAGCAGCTCGGTGGCTTTTGGAATGGGAATTTGCTTTGTAGGTGGGCACAGAGAAATCTGGCTAGAGACATCGTTTCAGAGTGAATCCATTGTGTTTTGAAAGATGCTGAACCAAATGTTTTATCTCCCCCCAAATCCCTTTTAGTCAGGTCAGTGAGTCACTGATGTCCACATAGTTTGGGTCAGTGAGAAATCTGGTTTTGACAGAGAAGCCTGTGACCCCCAAATGTGGTTGCCTGTCAGTGGGATGCCCTGTGACAGACCACCGTGCCAGCTCAGCTCCTGGGACCTGGTTCTCAGCCCCACAGCTGAGCCACAACTGCTGTCCGTCAGGGAAGCACCAGTTTGCAAGAGCCCATGCTGAGCTCCTTCCCCGTGTCCCACAGGGTGTCAGTCCCAGAGATTCACAAAGACCACAAAGAGCAGCTCCAGCATCTGAGAGACCAGGAGACCGATGCGGCGACCAGCGCCACTTTGTCCACCAGGTACCGATGGCCGGCGCTGTATCCCCACGTTGGTCCCTGGCCACGGTGTTCCCTGTCCTGTGGGGAACCAGCCTCAGACCACGGCAACAGGGGCCATCCCCTCTCCCACCCACTCCCTCCAGGGATGCTGAGCTGTTTCCTATCTGTCAGTTCTCCCCTAAGCAGCAGCTGCATCTTGCTACTGCTCTGCTATGACCCAGAGAGGTTCGGGCTGCTTGGCCCTTGGCCCACCACACATCCCCCTCGCCATCGCGGTGAGACAAAGCCTGTCCCACAGGGGTGACCCTCCACTCGCTCCTCTCCACAGATCTCTGAACAGCGTCATGGAGCAGATAGAGAAGCGCTCCAGTGACCCGCACAACCTCCTGCAGAAGATGGAGGCCATCCACCACACCACCCAGCAGCCGGCCATGGAGGCACAGCGGCGGGACAAGCAGTTGGAGGGTACGTCTGCCATTCTCCTGCACCGAAATGGCTGCGGGGTCCCCGCCGGGGCTGAGCACACCCGAAAACCAGGGAGAAAGTCGGGCTTCGAGTCAGCCAGAGGCTGGGAGCCCAGGCTGGCAAAGCCCTGCCTGCCTTGGTCACTAGACATCTCAGGGTCTCCCTCTTACAAAACCACGTCCTAGGGGTGTGCAGGAGGCGACTGGCACAAATGCATGCAGCTTTTCCATGGCTATGGTGTGGCTGGGGGGGGTTTCCCACCTCCTGCTGCTCACAGCCCTGCTGTTGTCTCTCCCCAGTGCTCCAGGAGAGGCTGTTGCAGCAGCAGAGGGACATGGAGGAGGAGCGGAGCCGAGCCCAGGAGGTGATGGCCAAAATGGAGGCCAGGCTGGGGGAGCAGACTCTGCTGCTGGAGCAGGTGAGCCCACGTGGAGCCCCCTGCCTGGGTCAGCCCTCCCGTCTGGCTGGAGGGGGTGTGCATGTTCCACTGGCAGTCCCTGGCCTGGAGCCTGTGAATGGCATCTGTGTCTCCTCCATGTCCGGACCCAGGAGCGACAGAGGGCAACAGCAGAGCAGTCCAAAGTGGAATCACTGCAGCGCTTGCTGGAGGAGCAGCAGCGAGTCATGACCCAGAAGCGAGCAGAGCTGGAGAGGGCGAAGGTGAGATGGGCAGAGATCTCCAGGTGCTTCTCACGCGTCCTGTGAGTCTGAGCAGGGCTGCGCTGTAGTGTGTGGGGGAGGAAGGAGCTGGGTGCTGGGCTGCAGATCCTTCCCCTGCCTCCTCAGTCCCACACCTGGTCGCACAGTGAATCGCAGTCAGACCAGCCCTCAGGCACACGGATGCAGGAGGCTGCTGTGTGTGTGCATGGTGCGTGCTGGTTCTGGAGGAGCGCGGGGCCAGAGCTCTCCGTGCAGGTTCACGCTGGGCACCGTGGGCTTGACCAGCCTCCGGATGTTCCGTGGGGTTTATGGCAGAGATGGATTAAAGGAGAAAAATCCTATGGAGAATGGGACTTAGTGCTTTCTCTCTCCTCTCTTGTGATGCTCTCCAGAGCTCTTTCCTGGAGGAGCAGAAGGCTGCGAGGCAGAAGCTCTTGGAGGAGGAACAGAAGCTGGCAGCCGAGCAGGCTCTATTGCGCACCTGGCAGCAGCTGAGCAAGGAGCGGATGGGGCGCGACGTGGACCGGGCCCTGCAGAGGGACTCCCAGAGAGAGGACACCATCATGAGCCTGGCAAAGGTACCCAAGTGGAGCCCCTTCCCGTGGCCTCCAGCACCGCCCAGCAGGCTCACGGATGGGTCCTGCCCACAGGGCAGACGTTCAGAGCTGCCTTCAGGTGTTTGAGATGGAGATGTCACTGGGGGTGGTGAGAACGGGGCTGTTTCAGGAGCAGCCTCCACCAGCCTGTTTTGTTTGTTGACGGAAGCATCAGTTGCCTTATCAAGACTGTTTTCAGCACAAATCCAAAGCGTGGCCCCACACTAGCTGCTGTGAAGAAAATTAACTCTCTTCCAGCCAAAAGCATATCTAGGTGAAAGTCCACAGCTTGAGGCCTAAAGGCTTCAGCAAATCTAGCTCCTCAGGTAAATGCTAAATGATTGACTCTGAGCAGTTCATTGTATTTCAAACATACCGGTTTAGGCTCAATGCCTAGGGTTTCTTAACAGGAAGACATGAGGCAGTGTCCAGGACAGGGCACGTAATGCATTGGTTTCCCCCGTGCCCATCCTAGGAGCAGGCAGAGCTGAAGATCCGGGGCCACGAGCTGAAAGCCAAGGAGGAGCAGCTGGTGAGGGACAGGGAAGTGCTGGAGGAGGCCTGGCAGGATCTTAGGCTGGAGAAGGCGAAGGTAAACTGGGCTGCGTTGCGTGTCCGGCAGCGGGAAAAGGAGATTAAAAGCCCGACCAAGGTAAGCGGAGCACCTGTGCTGCGAGTCACAGGGGGAACAGGGTTTGTACCAGGCAAATACCCCCTCGCTGTCCCTTCTCGGTCTGCCATGCCACGGGCCAGAACCTTTCCCAACAGCTTCTCTCTCTCTCTTTCTCCTGGGGATGGGGCAGGAGCGGCTGAGCGTGGCTCACCAGAGGAGATGGCTCAAACAGCAACATGAGGAGCTGCCCATCAACCCCACGACGCTGCTGACGATGGACCAGGACCTCAGTGCCCCTACGACAGGCCTCTCCAGCACGCTGGGTAAGGCTTCCTGCTCGCTGCTGGTGGGAAAGGGATGTGCTGGGGGGCAGCTGCACTTGTATTCCACTTCTCAGGAGGCTCGGGGTATTCCTGGGGGCTGTTTTAGCTCCGGTGTGTATAAACCTCAGATGTGAGTTGGTGTTGTCTTCCTTGTGCTCTGAAGGAGCTCAGCAGAGCTCTCTGAGCCAGAGCAGTGCTAGGAGGGGGTGGAGGGGGCAGGAAGGGGTAGGCGGGTGGGTTAAAGTCCGTTTGCACTGGGAGGCTGGGGAGGACCCTGCTGCAGGGATGTGCAGGCAGCAAAAAAAGGGATGCTCTGCTGTCTCCGTCTGCTGTTCCTCTAACAGTGGCAGTGTCCCAGAGTCCCAGAATTGCCCGGGTTGGAAAAGACCTTTAAGATCATCAAGTCCAATCATGAACCCAACACTGACCAGTCCCCTATGACTGACCCATGTCCCTCAGCACTGTGTCTGCACGACTCTTCAATCCCTCCAGGGATGGGGACTCCACCACCACCCTGCGCAACCCCTTCCAATGCCTCAGAACCCTTTCAGGAAATAAATCCCTCCTCATATCCCATCTAAATTGCCCTTGGCGCAACTTGAGGTCATTTCACACCCTTGGGCTCTTGTTCCAGGCTTGTGGTCTCCCATCAGGGCGCTCCCTTCGCACACCCCAGGGGACAGCAGGGAAAGCCTGGCCATGGCCGGCTCCGCCGGACTCTCCACCACGCTGCTGCTGCTGCTGCAGCACAGGGCCCAGCAGGTGAGGTGGTGTGGAGACTGGGGCTGGAAGGGGCTTTGAACCAGCTGGGTGGGAGCAGGGCTGGGTGAAGCCTGATTTGGGCCTGATGGCCACAGGGTGGGGGGGTCTCCTGAGATCATGACTGAGCCACAGGGCTGGGCTGGGAGGGCTTGCAGAAGCCACGGACACCTAGAGGAGTGAGACCAGAAGCAAGGATGGGTGGATCCTCACAGCTTGGTTTAGCTTGGCTTGATGTCCCACCTGAGATGGACATCAACCTTGGCTCGATGGCATTGCCCCTCTCCTCTCCCCATCCCTGGGTGGGAAAGGACAGCTCTTCTGGACTCCAGCTTTGCGACGCACCCATCCTCTCCCGTCAGTTCCTTGCTTCCCTGCTGGGTCTTTCCCCAGGCAGGGATGCTCTTTAAGGCTTCCCCTGCGCGTCTTGCTGGGGCTGTGAGGTTATGGGCTCTGGAGGGGTACATGGTGGCTTCCCCCTCCCTGGGGCCGTGGATGGTCCCTGCTCAGTGCACGAGGGAAGGTTTGGGATGCTCCCCTCGCTCATTAGGAACGCCCTGGATTGCGACCCCGTGTCAGTGGCACGCCCGGGTGTCCAGCCCCTCCGTCCTTCCTCTCTTCTCAGGACTATGAATACTTAGCACGGGAGAGCTTATTCCTGGAGTCCCTGAAGAAAGTGCCCTACCATGCTTCACCCCGGCCACGCTGAGGAGATGGCGGCTGCTCCTGCCCCACACATGGGGGAGGAGAACAAGCAATAAATAATCCCAGTTCTCATCTGTCTGAGGAACCGGCCTTCCCTTTGAAAACAATCTCGGAGCGTTCAGAGCAGGGGGGTGGGGGGTGGCTGCGGTCGGCCATGCTGCTGGCTCTTGGACAGGCACCTGCCTGTCGCTGGGCTGTGACAACCGCAGGAGGTCAGGGTGCTCAGGGAGGGCCGAGCAAGGCCGAGCTGTCACGGCTGAGGCTCAACAGCGCCCCGAGGCACAGCTGTTCCACAGCTCCCAGGCAAGCCCAGCTTTTCCTTTTCGGGCCTTTTTCTGCAGAAGCTCGGGTGCTGTGCGGGGCTTCACCCGCAAGCAGGACCTGCCCTGGGGACAAAGGAGCGAGGGCGGAGAGGGGGAGGGGCGAGCCCGTCCTAGCGAGGCTGTGGGGACGTTTCTCATCAGGCGGTGCTCTCTCTTCCTCCCCCCCGCCACCCCGATGGGGCCGGCCCGGGGAGGCGGGGCTGGCTCCGTTCCGGTGTCACCGAAATCAGGCAATAAACTTCTTAGCACCAGTGTACTTTTAAGAAGCAGCACTTCTTTATGGCGGATGGTGGGGTGGGGTGGGGTATGGTGGGGTGGGGTGGGGTGGGGGGAAGCTCTTGGGCGCTTGGTGGGTTCCCCAAGCGTCTCTGGTGAGGCCGGCTCGGGGAGGCGGGGGTGCCTCCGTCCCGGGACCGCGCTCCGGGCTCTCTCCGGCTCGTTCTTTGCTCTCTGCATAAAGCGGGAACTGTCTCCGCCTCCAGCCGCGCTCTGCAAGCGGGCAGCCCCGTTGGGGCCGGTGCCCAGCGAGGATGTTGACGTCAGCAACTTGGAAGCTCTGGAAAAACCCCGCAGTTTCACTCGCTGCTGCAAGGATCAGCGGAAGAGGAGAGCAGGAAGCCCCGCTGGTGGAAGACGTACCGGCAGCACACCAGCCCGCAGCCAAGTACTTGCGGAAGGAGCTGTGCTACGCGGGGCTTTGGTGCTGCAGGTGAGGGAAGCTGCTGTTGGGGCCGTGGGTTTGCCCCAAAGCCCACCCTGGAAAGGGCTGCTGAGGTGCTTGGGCACGAGGTCGGCCCTTTTGAGATGTGAATGTCTTCAGGGAAATGGATAGCAGTTTTGTGGAAGGAGGGAAGCTGGCCAGGACCTGCCAAAAGACGTGGAGCAGAGTAAAGAAGTGATTTCTTGGAAGCCCTGTCGGATCAGAGACAGCAGACCAGGAGCTGGAGCGTTAGACCTGCAGTAACTAATGCAGTTTGGCTGCTCTGCTGAGCAGCCGCAGAGACCAGAGCTGCTCACCGGCTGGCAAAGCTGAGGGTCTGGGAGTGCGCTGAGTTGGGGGAGGAGGAGGGAGGAGAAGCCTGGAGGTGCAGAGGGAAGGCAGAGGTGGTCGATTGGAGTCTCTGGAGGTTTGCATCTCTCTCACGCTCTTTAACACTTTTAATCTTAGAATTACATCTGCAGAGTTCTTTGCTCCTCATTTTAAGCTCAATCCTATAAGAACGAGTTCCTTTTCTGCTAGGAAGGGAACGCTGGGAGCTGTCGAGCTGGCGATTTGCAGTCCTGAGTGAATCTGCTGGAGAGAAATGAATGGGCATAGAGTGAAAGAAACTTCTTTGTGTTCAGGACAAACATCCCAGGCACCGACATCGAGTCGGGTAAGGAGATGTGCCGTTACTCGCCCCCCTTCCTTGCCATGGGAACTGGCTACCATGGCTTCATCTTCCTCCTCTTCAAGCAAGACGGCCCCATAGATTTCGGCGAGGATGTCTGCCCAGTGCCATGGTAATTCAGGCTTTTGCTGGGCAATTTCACATACGCTTGGCTTGGCTGTTCTTGCTTGTTAGGATCACATGCTTGTTACTGCTGTAGGAGAGCAGTTCCTTTTAATCCGCAGGGTTTTCTGGGGCTGCTTGGAGTTTGTGTATCACCTGAAGCCACGATCCCAGCACTATGAGCACTGCGGAGTCCTGTTGCTTTAAAACGGGCTGTTCAGAGGTTCACCTCAGCTTTTGTGCTTGTGTCTTGTTTCCAGCCACAGCCTCGGGATGTGAACCTTTAGCACATTTGACTTCTACGGAAAGCGCGAGGACACAAGGACCCCGGCAGGGCTGGCATTTTTCCCAGCGTCAGTGGGACAGCTCCATCTCTTGGGTCTTCCGTCAGCTTCTCAGTAAGCAAAGCAGTGTGCTCCAGGGGATGCTGGAGGGGGCCAGCGGTCAGGGCCTGGAGGTGCCGGGCGATGCTGGCCTGAGCGTGTCGGTGCGGCAGCCTGGGCTAACCCGTGCCATCCCTGGCGTGAGGGTTTGATTTGGATGAAAAAGAGGCATCAGCTTTGCATCTCTGAATTGTGGATTTCTTCTTTACCTGCGCGGCTTCTCCTTCCGAGCCGCGTGAAAGCTGTCGTCGGGCTCCAGAGCAGAACTGTGCGCTCGGCCGTGTGCTGTGGACGAGAGCAGGCTGTCAGTAGTCTTCTGGCAGTAAGGTGAGTGCTGGAAGCGGGCAGTAGGGGATGAAATAAATCCTAACAGCTACGCGGAGATGGCCAGCCGGCTTCTCCACATTGAGCACGTCTAAAATCTGATGTGGCACGTCAAGCGCGTGGCATTTTTGTAGGTGAAACTTGGATGTGAAGGTAGCCCAGCTGCACAGCTGTGATAGATAGAGCTGAGTTTTATCTGCCGGGTAAGAGGAAGCCCCAAGTGAAATAAGGTGCCAGTTTTCCGTTTAGCCTGTGGCAGGTGCTGTAAAGTTGGTCACTGCTGAGAAAGCTGCGGACAGAGTAATGGCTCTGGTAATGGTGGGAACACCTAAGTTAATGAAACAGTCAATAACAGAGGGGATATGAATTCAGTGAGTGACTGCCCAGGGTAGTTTTGTTTTGCTCCACAAATGCCAATTAATTCAATGTCATAAGTGTTGATGCAGGTTTTTAATACCTGAACTAAGGATACTTTCTCTTAGGTGCCACTCCAAGAACACACTTTGGTAGACGCCTGTCATTTTACGCTTTAAAAAGTCTTGTAGTGTTTCTTTTGATGAGGTAATTGTATAGTCTGGTTTTGGTTTGTGGGGTTTTTTTAAAGCTTCTTGGTAAAGCTTAAAAGGGAAATTTGGGGATATAAATACTTACAGCATGGAGATTTCTTGGAGAAATGATGGAGATTTTATTTCAGAAAAGAATCTGCCTTGTGAACAGAAGGAATAACGTCAGCAAATTTACTGGAGTAGAGCGTGGTTGCATTGGGTAGCGGAACTATGTGAATAAAGTGAGTCCAGGATGCACAGGAATTAGCAAATGTGCTGAAGAATGCAGAGCCTGGGTGGAAATGGTGGAGCGATGCTGTTGCGAGTCGCAGGCCGGCGCATTCTGTCACAGAGTTCTTGTTCCGGGGATGCGCAGCGAGACTGGAAAGGTGGCGAAGGACGGAGTAGAAAATAAGCGCCCAAATGCTTCCCAAAAGCTCTTTTGCTGCAGTTCTGTGTCTTCAGAAAGCAGTTTGTTTGTGGGAGCTGTGTTAGAAAGGCAGCGCTGGTTGTGCTCAGTGTCCTTCTGTCCTTTTCCTGAGAGAAGGTGCTTGTGGTACGTCTTAGTGCTGGCCTTGGTGACTGTCAAAGCTCTCAAGTAAGCAGTGCAGTCATGAGGTCTTTAAGGACCCTCAGTTCTCGGAGCTGTATGTTTTTAGGAGGTTTTTGGGTGCCTCTCTGTTCAAAGTGCATTTGCTCAACGGAACCTGTCAGATTCCCTTCTGTTATTTTTGGGGTAGAAGAAAGAACAGTCCCAGACCGTCCTGTCAATCTGCCTCAACGCAAATCGCAGTCCTTCAGATTGCGAAGGAGTCTCGGCAGCAGCACGGTTTACGCCACGGAGACTTCCAGAGGCACGGGTTAGTAAACAGTGTGGATGTCTTGGAGTTGTCAGTGTGGCTGGGTTTACTTTATTTCAAATGTAAACTCACCATAGCTGGCAACACAAACAATCTGCCAAGTAAATACCCCTTGGGAGGTTGCTTCATGTGAAGCAAAATGCACTTGTATCACCAGATGTGCCTGATCCGTTGAGGAGGATACAGACTGGCTCTTGTTTCTCCTAACCGTGTTAGGAATTAACTGTGTTAGGAATAAAAGGGCTTTGTCTGCTTACAATCTTAAGAAAGAAAAGCATCTACCTCATATTAATGAAACTGAACTTGGGTTACCAAACTTTGCAGATCACGTGGCAAAGAACTAGCGGTGATGCGGAAACACTTGTTGGAATGTCATTACTTTTTCATTAATCTTCCTCTGCCCCATAGGTCTTGACTGTTGATTGTGATGGGTGCAGAGAGAGCCTGGAGTTGTGCCACGCAGCTGGAACAGGAAGCCAACACCACAGAGCCTGGCAAACGATTTCACTTGCTGTCTGGCCTGCGCAGAGCGGCGAAACGCGCTGAGGAGCCGGAGCGACTGTGTGACAGTAACCGCCCGGGTGCCGAAGGAAGCTGGAATCAGGCGGTGCGCGACAGCCCCGTTGCTATGGCAGCGCGGGGCCTCGGCGCGGCCCCTGTCGCTATGGTAGCGGGGGCCTTCCACTGATGGCGGCGCGTGGCTTGGGGGTGCCTTTGCTGAGCGCCGTGTCCGGGGCGGACGGGTCTCGACACGGCCGGTGAGACACGGGCCGGGGAGCCGCGCTTCCCCAGCGGGTGGGCAGTGAGAGCCGGGTGAGGTGGGGTGTGGTGTGGGGGGAAGCTCTGTCACCCCCCACCGCCCCCGATGGGGCCGGCTCTGGGAGGCGGCGGTGGCTCCGTCCCGGTGTCACCGAAATCGGGCAGTAAACTGCTTAACACCAGCGTGCTCTTAAGAAGCTGCACTGCTGTATTACGGCGCCGGATGCACGGGGGATCGCTCCACCTATCGTCTGTACCCACTTTATGTGATCAAAATATGCATATTCATTACTTTTCCGAGAAGTTGTTAACATATTAATTACATCTTCAGGAACTTATTAATGTGTGTGAAAGATGGGGGAGAGCGTTGTTGGCTTTTGCCATAATATTTTTTTTTTTTTTTTCTGACATATGAGGAATTTGATGAAGAGGCCTAAAATGACCAATCCTGGGGGAACAAAGGGGGGAAGTTGAGGAACTGTGGAGATATAAACACCACTGCAACCACCATCTGGAGAGAACCAGACTGGTGCTCTGGAGGTCAGATAACCCCTTCACCGGGGTGAGGAGGTCGCTCTGAAGAAAACTGTGGGCCTTCCTGCCAAGGACCTTTCCCACAACCACCAGACAGCAGTACACATGGACGAAAAGATAAGATTTTATCTTAATAAGTCCCCCCAAAGTAATTAGGATAAACCTGCCCCTTTTTAAAACTAATTATAATAACCCAACCTTAAAATGAATATGTATGTGACTAATGGAATCCTAAATGTATATAAAGGAATAACGTATCTTTCCCGGTATGCCTCTGATGGGTCAAGCACCCAGCGCTGTGCTTTTGCTTTACTGACTTTGTCCTCACAAATAAAACTAAACCTACCTTGATTACAAGGCTTGGTCGTTTATTACATGTGTAAACGCGCCTTTCGCACGCGCCCGCTCTCTGCCTGGGGGTCGTCTTCACTGTGCCCTTTGGTTGTGCTTTTCCTTTGTGCGTGCTCAGTCTCTCCTGGGCCTGTCTCCAACACCGTCTCCCGTGTCCTGAGGAGCTGGCTCAACGCCTTCTCTTGTCACATCCCAGTGATAAGTAAAACAAAGAGTCTTAATGCTTCTATGAACACTAAGGTAATAAATTTAGATTTCTGAATTTCTGTGACGAAGAGACATTGTTCTTAACTCCAGTACTAAGTTAATGATGAGAACAGGCCTGGGACTGGACAGTCTCTTCTGGGTGAGGTTTCTGTGAGTCCCTGGTTCAAACTGATCAATCCGCACTTGTACATTATGCTTTAGAGTTTTCTACTTCTTTTAATCAAACCCAACTCTTCTATATGATAAAATTTTGATTATTTTAGCAGAGTACTTGCAACATTTTCCCCCTTTGAAAGTTTTGAAAATTATTTCAATACTTTTATCCTAATTTTAAAATTTGAATATTTTTTATTATGCATTTTTAATATACTACTTTGTTCATGATATTCTGGTGGGGGCTTGGAAATTGGTTTTCTTTTATTCTGTTGTTTAGCCACTGCTTGGATGATTATCTGATTAAGTGCAGTCGTGCTGTTTATTTCTTTCTTTAAACAATAATACATTAAAATAATTACCACAAATATTATTAGCAAGATTAATGCAGTGCTAATTAGTGATATTATTTATGAACTCAAATTTTGTCTTATTTTACTAAAGATTTTATCTATCCTCAGCAGGGTGATGACCGTATATCCAGCCATTTCTTTTCCTTGTGAACAAAACTGTTTCTGTCTATATAGCATTCCAGCTCTGGGTCAGTGAATGGTTCATCCTTGAGATCTGGGTGACTGGCGTACACCTGTGCTATGCTTCACAAACAGTCAGGCTCTAAGGATTCCTGGTCCTCAGTTTTGGACTGGAGGAAAATAGCCGGGTTTATCGCAGGGGTTGTCTTCAGTCTCACATCGTCCTGGTCCAGGAGCGTTCTGCTGGGGCATAACCAACGCCCCCCCCTTTTGCTCCAACACCGATATCACAGAATCACAGAGTGTCAGGGATTGGAAGGGACCTGGAAAGCTCATCCAGTCCAACCCCCCTGCTGGAGCAGGAACACCCAGATGAGATCACACAGGAAGGCGTCCAGGAGGGTCTTGGATGTCTCCAGAGAAGGAGACTCCACACCCTCCCTGGGCAGCCTGGCCCAGGGCTCTGGCACCCTCACAGTGAAGAAGTTTCTTCTCAAGTTTAAGCAGAACCTCCTGTGTTCCAGCTCACACCCATTGCCCCTTGTCCTACCATTGGACACCACTGAGAAGAGCCTGGCCCCAATCTCCTCACACTTACCCTTCATATATTTATAAACATTAATAAGGTCACCCCTCAGCCTCCTCTTCTCCAAGCTAAAGAGCCCCAGCTCCCTCAGCCTTTCCTCATCAGGGAGATGCTCCACTCCCTTAATCATTTTGGTGGCTCTGTGCTGGACTCTCTCCAGCAGTTCCCTGTCCTTCTTGAACTGGGGGGCCCAGAACTGGACACAATATTCCAGCTGTGGCCTCACCAGGACAGGGTAGAGGGGGAGGAGAACCTCTCTTGACCTACTGACCTCAGCCCTTCTAATGCACCCCAGGATGCCACTGTCCAGTTGTTTGGAAAAATATTTCACAGGTCTTTTGAATTTCTCCAGTCTTTGGCTCAGCACCCCCAGGGCCAGATGGCTTTTCAGGCACAAACAGGCCAAACGGTTTTGATAGGGCCGGCAAGCTCAGTGCCGGGGCTGACATTAAAGCCTTCTGGATTTTGAAAGGCTGTTGGACTTTGTGGGGTCCACTGGAACGGGTCTCTCTCTCTAATTCTGTCAAGATGTCATAGAGAGGTCTGACCATAAGTCCACAGTTGGCAATCCACAGTGGACACCAACCGGCTGTTGCGAAGCTGGCAGTTCTCTGGCACTCCTGGGATTGTCTCCTTCCCCTCAGTTCTCCATCTGTGACATTCCTCTAAGATCTCAAAGTCCAAGTAAGTTATTATTTCTTTTCCAATTTGGGCCTTCCTTTTTGGGCACTCAGTGACCTCTTTGGCCCAAAAAGTTCAATAGGCTCACAGTCATTTTCAAGCATTCTGATCACGTTTCTGCTGCCAGTCGTATGTCATCTAGATATTGAAGTGTCAGTTCTTCAGGGTTCCTTTTTTTTTTCTTCTTTTTTTTTTTTCCTTTGAGTGTTACTTGCACTGTTTCTGCTGCTTTAGACCAACCTGGTACCTCACCAGCCCAGACTAAGGGTATGATGGCATCCTCCACTTCTCGAGGAAACTCATTCTCTTTTGGGCTATCCTGTAACATAAACATTTTTGCTTCTACAGCTTTTGATTCAGGTATTAGTAATTATGCTTCTCTATTCTTAAAGGTTACCTGCGCATTTAATTTGCTTAATAAATCACTTCCCATCAAGGGTATTGAACACTCAGGCTTATTATAAAAATCAGTGAGTCATTCATTGTTTCTCTAACTTGAGTTTTAAAGGGTTGCAAAAAGGGCTGATTCTTTTGCTTCCCTGTACCACCAACAACACTTATAGTTTCATGACCAAAACTTCCTTTGCAAGTACAGCATAAGCAGCTCCTCTATCAACTAAAACTCTACCTCCTTTCTGCCTCATCATTTAATGTCATTATTTTAATGGCATGTAGAGCTGCGTCCAGCTGGAGGACATTCTTTTTTCCAATGTCCTTTGTTTTGTAAATTATACACTGATTTTTTTTTATTATTTTTTTTTCAACATAAGGATGTATAAAATGAGGGGGGGTTTTCCTGTTCCCTTCCCCTTACTCTGCAAGCTCCTCCAGAAACCTCTGTTAAAGTGGCAATTAATCTTCTCTCCCGCAGATTTATTTTTTTCTCCCTTCAGGCTTGCCACAATTCCTTTTCTTTTTTTTCTTTTGTTGTTAAAAAACCCTACTTATGTTCCTTCTAACATTTTTTCCAAATCCCTTGAATCTGCTTCTTCCAATTTTGAAGTTTCTTTCTAATAACCAGAGCCAATTAAACCATAAAATATAGATACCGATTGAACAGGGCGAGAGCTCTTCCACACGCTGGTTATACAGCACAGCTTGTTCTTCTGTGAAAGCACTGGCTGGTTTTTCAGAGATGCTCCTACAGCACAGAACAGAATATTAACACTGTGGCACGTGCCACTCTGGGAGAGGTATCTGACGGGAAGAGTTTGTGTCTCTACGCTGGAGGATGATATTTCTTCAGTAGTACTTCCCAGTTAAGGCCACAATTAACTCAACAACTCCCAGAGCTGCTGTACACACAGTGCAGAAACTTACTTGGCTCACCCAACACTATTTACTAAACAAAGCTGGTGAAGGGGGGGAACTCACTTGCATTTGGTGAGAGCCTCCATTGCTGCCTTCCACTCCCGCTGTTCAAAACGCAGCATTCCTGGGAGGTGAGCCACGTGTGCCTGCAGAGAGCGCAAAGGCAAGTTAATTTCCCCCAAACCGATGGCCTGCTTTGGGAATTCACACCCTAGTTTGGGTATTTCATACCTGTAGTACGAAGGCTGCTGTGACACCTGCAGTCACTGATTAAGCCTCGCCCTTTGCATTTGTGCCCTTCCCACAGAAGACAACTCAACTGGATGACGGGTCACTAGCTACCACCTGATTTTTTTTTTTTTGTTAACCGACATTGCTCCATCTCCAAGGAGCTGAAAGCAAAGCTGTTTCTTGCCTGTTAGGAAGCAACACGGTTCACTGAGGTCACCAAACTCTTTTTTCCCCCAGCAATAAGCTACAAAACGGCAGTTTTCATTAACCAAGTCCTGCTGCAGCCCCTTGCTCAAAGAGGCTCAGTGTCACAACACGGTGGCCTTCCATGTTCCAGGAGCCCAAGCCACAAGCCTTGTGTTCTAGGTGGCTACTTGAGGCCATTTAACAAATAGGAAACTCAACAGATAAGCAAGCAGAGTTTCTTCGGCTCTGCTGTATCATCTTAGTCCCTATCAATTATTTTTACTTTTATTACATGTACTGCTCTTCACAGCAAGGACAATCACTGGATACACTCAAGCAACTTCTACAGACCAGGTCCTCATCTTGGATGCTGCCACTGCTTCTTTCTGCAATTCCAGCAGCCGCATGAACAACAAGTCCGAGATATTCCAAGGGAGACGTTATCCAGTGTCCTGGTTTTGCCTGGACAGAATCACAGAATTAATTCCCTGCCAGAAAAGCTGCATTTTAAGAAGACCGCAGCACCCCAGCTGGTGAGAACAAAGTTGATGAGACACTTTGTTTTGGTCCGTGGCCAGCCATGGTACGTGGGTTTCCATAGTGATCGAGGTGTTTAAATTCGAGTCAGCCGTGTGCTAAGGCGAGGAGGAGCGAAAGCCCGGGCAGCTGACCCGAGCTGGCCTGTTGCCTCTCAGAGGCGTGGTGACCTGGTTCAGGAACGGCACGGCGACCAACCCCAGGCCGCTCGGGCCATCAGCTCACAGACACCAATGTGGTGGACAGCAAATGGCGTTTATTAGCGAGTAACAGTGTTATGTAGGCTGGGCTTACAGCGTCACTTCCTTCTGCTCACATCGTAGACTCAGCGCTATTGGCCATCTGTAGCCGGGGGGGGGCGGGGCGCCTGTATTTCCGTACAGCGCGACATCTTCTGGCCACCAAACCCTAACTACCTACATTTCCCCCCTCCCTATGGTTAACTAACTAGACTAGAACATGAAAGACACATAAAAATATGTAAGATATAAAACATTTTAAAAGGTATATATCATAAACTTGGAGTAACAAACATAAGGCACAACGATCAAGTATATTTTAAAGTAATTGTTGGTGTTCTACTAACATAATGTTAACCTTTTCTAAGCGGTTCTTAACAAACGACACGAGCTTATTCAATACACAGGGCCCGAAGATGGCTATTGTTACACCTGTTAGTATTTCTCTTTTTTGAAGTCTACTGTTAGTTTCTTCTAGATGGTAGTACATCTCTTATTCTGCATGATATAGGACCCTCTTCGCGGTGCCTCTGGCTTCCTCGGCTAAACCACCTCAAAAAGATTTAGCTTGTTTTTGTCCTTCTACAAGCGGGTCAGGGTTCGGGAGTTGAGGGGACGCATCACCCTCTTGTAGACTTTTAGATTCAGTAGAATCGTCATCGTCTGGGGGGTGCAAAGTCTGTGTGGCTGCCCCGACTCCCAATTTCGTGGTGGCCAACAAACAGTTGCCGCCTTCCAGGTTTCCTGTTCTTGTATGGCCCTCTGCAGGGCCTGTACGACTTTCCCCCACGACTTAAGGTATTTCCCAGAGCCTGAGGACATCGTCTCCTCAGCTAACGCTTTAGTGCACTTATCCCACACTTCAGGGTGGAGAATATCCACCGGCTGGTCAGTGACCCCAATTTGCAAAAGCTTCGCAACTGCGAGAGTAAAATCTTTGGGCTTACAGTCGATACCCCACTGCTTATGTAATTGCGATACGACCTTCACAAGGGCTTCCATCCTCCTTGTTGGTCCGGGAGCGTCCTCCCCGCCGGGCTGGTCCTGCCGCTCCGGCCGCCGTTCATACGATTCCAAGCGAGTTTCCCGTCCCGAGCGCCCTGTAGGTGGCTCCCGGGTTTCGGCACCACTTGTTGCCTCTCAGAGGCGTGACGACCTGGATCAGGAACGGCACGGCGGCCAGCCCCAGGCCGCTCGGGCCATTAGCTCACTGACACCAATGTGGTGGATGGCAAATGGCGTTTATTAGCGAGTAACAGTGTTATATAGGCTGGGCTTACAGCGTCACTTCCTTCTGCTCACACCATAGACTGAGCACTATTGGCTATCTGTAGCCGGGGGGGCGCTGTATTTCCCTACAGTGCAACATCTTCCGGCCACCGAACCCTAACTACCTACACTGGCCAAAAGCATTCCATACCGTAACCTCATGCCCACTGCAAAGTTTGCTGGGGACGACCCCCTCTTCCTCAGTGGCCACCATCCCTGGAGGGTCTCGCCTCTCATTCTGCTCCCGAGGCCTGCTCTCCTGCTTGTTGTCACCATCCTTTCACCATATCTGTATTGATATTAGTTGTTATTATTAATATTTCATTAAATCTGTTTTCATTTCAACCCCATGGGCTTCCTTTCCTTTTCACAATTCCCTCTCCTAGGTGGGGATACAGAGAGTCAGTCCATTTTTATTGTCTATTGCTAGATGAGAATAATCTCTTGACCCAAAATCCAAAGGTTTCTTGTTCAGCTTTTGCTGTAAAACAAGATCAAAGGATCAGCGGTTACCTGAGCTTCCAGCTTCCTTTTGGCACCCGGGCGGTTACTGTCACACAGTCGCTCCAGCTCCTCAGCGCGTTTCACCGCTCTGCGCAGGCCAGACAGCAAGTGAAATCGTTTGCCAGGCTCTGTGGTGTTGGCTTCCTGTTCCAGCTGTGTGGCACAACTCCAGGCTCTCTCTGCGATCTGCAAAGTTTGGTAACCCAAGTTCACTTTCATTAATTAGAGGTAGATGCTTTTCTTTCTTAACATTGTAAGCAGACAAAGCCCTTTTATTCCTAACAGGGTTTTCTCCTATATTTCTCACTACAGAAATGGAATTACCCAACTCAGGAAGAGGATTTGGTATCCTTCTGCAGCATCACAGACATTGCAAAAACAAGGGATTTATGATTTTAGGTCACTCTTCAGATCGGTTCAATATGGGGAAACACGTCTCCTTTCCCACCAGTTAATGCCATCATGCATCTGAATAAGCATTTCCTCTTTAATATCCAAGTAATCTACTGATGATGAAAAGAACCCATTCTGGCAACTATGAGGGAAGAGAAGGAACTGCCTGTTGCTGTTCCAAATAACCCCTAAAGAAAAGACAACCACCGCCAGCTTGGCCAAAGAACAACTTGGTTTCTGTTTACTGCTCTCCCCAACCAGAAAAAAAGGACCAAAGGCTGAGACAGATAATGTTTTAACAACCAAGAACTCCACGTAACGCACAGCAAGAGGTAGTTCAGAAACTACCTGTAAGCCAGCAGTGAGCAGAATACAAGAAAGGTAGGAAGACATGTAATAATTTCTCATCTTGAACAATCAGAATGAGGTTCTCCTCACTGTCGTTTTGTTTTATGTCTGTTTAGTGAACACTCAGTTCTGCAAGAGCCATCAGCGAGATGTTAATAAACAAGCTCTTAAAGGGCAACGGAGAAACAAGAGCCAGTCTGTATCCTCCTCAACGGATCAGGCACATCTGGTGATACAAGTGCATTTTGCTTCACATGAAGCAACCTCCCAAGGGGTATTTACTTGGCAGATTGTTTGTGTTGCCAGCTATGGTGAGTTTACATTTGAAATAAAGTAAACCCAGCCACACTGACAACTCCAAGACATCCACACTGTTTACTAACCCGTGCCTCTGGAAGTCTCCGTGGCGTAAACCGTGCTGCTGCCGAGACTCCTTCGCAATCTGAAGGACTGCGATTTGCGTTGAGGCAGATTGACAGGACGGTCTGGGACTGTTCTTTCTTCTACCCCAAAAATAACAGAAGGGAATCTGACAGGTTCCGTTGAGCAAACGCACTTTGAACAGAGAGGCACCCAAAAACCTCCTAAAAACATACAGCTCCGAGAACTGAGGGTCCTTAAAGACCTCATGACTGCACTGCTTACTTGAGAGCTTTGACAGTCACCAAGGCCAGCACTAAGACGTACCACAAGCACCTTCTCTCAGGAAAAGGACAGAAGGACACTGAGCACAACCAGCGCTGCCTTTCTAACACAGCTCCCACAAACAAACTGCTTTCTGAAGACACAGAACTGCAGCAAAAGAGCTTTTGGGAAGCATTCGGGCGCTTATTTTCTACTCTGTCCTTCGCCACCTTTCCAGTCTCGCTGCGCATCCCCGGAACAAGAACCCCGGGACAGAATGCGCCGGCCTGCGACTCGCAACAGCATCGCTCCACCATTTCCACCCAGGCTCTGCATTCTTCAGCACATTTGCTAATTCCTGTGCATCCTGGACTCACTTTATTCACACAGTTCCGCTACCCAATGCAACCACGCTCTACTCCAGTAAATTTGCTGACGTTATTCCTTCTGTTCACAAGGCAGATTCTTTTCTGAAATAAAATCTCCATCATTTCTCCAAGAAATCTCCATGCTGTAAGTATTTATATCCCCAAATTTCCCTTTTAAGCTTTACCAAGAAGCTTTAAAAAAACCCCACAAACCAAAACCAGACTATACAATTACCTCATCAAAAGAAACACTACAAGACTTTTTAAAGCGTAAAATGACAGGCGTCTACCAAAGTGTGTTCTTGGAGTGGCACCTAAGAGAAAGTATCCTTAGTTTAGGTATTAAAAACCTGCATCAACACTTATGACATTGAATTAATTGGCATTTGTGGAGCAAAACAAAACTACCCTGGGCAGTCACTCACTGAATTCATATCCCCTCCGTTATTGACTGTTTCATTAACTTAGGTGTTCCCACCATTACCAGAGCCATTACTCTGTCCGCAGCTTTCTCAGCAGTGACCAACTTTACAGCACCTGCCACAGGCTAAATGGAAAACTGGCACCTTATTTCACTTGGGGCTTCCTCTTACCCAGCAGATAAAACTCAGCTCTATCTATCACAGCTGTGCAGCTGGACTACTTTCACATCCAAATTTCACCTACAAAAATGCCACGAGCTTGACGTGCCACATCAGATTTTAGACGTGCTCAGTGTGGAGAAGCCGGCTGGCCATCTCCGCGTAGCTGTTAGGATTTATTTCATCCCCTACTGCCCGCTTCCAGCACTCACCTTACTGCCAGAAGACTACTGACAGCCTGCTCTCGTCCACAGCACACGGCCGAGCGCACAGTTCTGCTCTGGAGCCCGACGACAGCTTTCACGCGGCTCGGAAGGAGAAGCCGCGCAGGTAAAGAAGAAATCCACAATTCAGAGATGCAAAGCTGATGCCTCTTTTTCATCCAAATCAAACCCTCACGCCAGGGATGGCACGGGTTAGCCCAGGCTGCCGCACCGACACGCTCAGGCCAGCATCGCCCGGCACCTCCAGGCCCTGACCGCTGGCCCCCTCCAGCATCCCCTGGAGCACACTGCTTTGCTTACTGAGAAGCTGACGGAAGACCCAAGAGATGGAGCTGTCCCACTGACGCTGGGAAAAATGCCAGCCCTGCCGGGGTCCTTGTGTCCTCGCGCTTTCCGTAGAAGTCAAATGTGCTAAAGGTTCACATCCCGAGGCTGTGGCTGGAAACAAGACACAAGCACAAAAGCTGAGGTGAACCTCTGAACAGCCCGTTTTAAAGCAACAGGACTCCGCAGTGCTCATAGCGCTGGGATCGTGGCTTCAGGTGATACACAGACTCCAAGCAGCCCCAGAAAACCCTGCGGATTAAAAGGAACTGCTCTCCTACAGCAGTAACAAGCATGTGATCCTAACAAGCAAGAACAGCCAAGCCAAGCGTATGTGAAATTGCCCAGCAAAAGCCTGAATTACCATGGCACTGGGCAGACATCCTCGCCAAAATCTATGGGGCCGTCTTGCTTGAAGAGGAGGAAGATGAAGCCATGGTAGCCAGTTCCCATGGCAAGGAAGGGGGGCGAGTAACAGCACATCTCCTTACCCGACTCGATGTCGGTGCCTGGGATGTTTGTCCTGAACACAAAGAAGTTTCTTTCACTCTATGCCCATTCATTTCTCTCCAGCAGATTCACTCAGGACTGCAAATCGCCAGCTCGACAGCTCCCAGCGTTCCCTTCCTAGCAGAAAAGGAACTCGTTCTTATAGGATTGAGCTTAAAATGAGGAGCAAAGAACTCTGCAGATGTAATTCTAAGATTAAAAGTGTTAAAGAGCGTGAGAGAGATGCAAACCTCCAGACATCAGAGACTCCAATCGACCACCTCTGCCTTCCCTCTGCACCTCCAGGCTTCTCCTCCCTCCTCCTCCCCCAACTCAGCACACTCCCAGACCCTCAGCTTTGCCAGCCGGTGAGCAGCTCTGGTCTCTGCGGCTGCTCAGCAGAGCAGCCAAACTGCATTAGTTACTGCAGGCCTAACGCTCCAGCTCCTGGTCTGCTGTCTCTGATCCGACAGGGCTTCCAAGAAATCACTTCTTTACTCTGCTCCACGTCTTTTGGCAGGTCCTGGCCAGCTTCCCTCCTTCCACAAAACTGCTATCCATTTCCCTGAAGACATTCACATCCCAAAAGGGCCGACCTCGTGCCCAAGCACCTCAGCAGCCCTTTCCAGGGTGGGCTTTGGGGCAAACCCACGGCCCCAACAGCAGCTTCCCTCACCTGCAGCACCAAAGCCCCGCGTAGCACAGCTCCTTCCGCAAGTACTTGGCTGCGGGCTGGTGTGCTGCCGGTACGTCTTCCACCAGCGGGGCTTCCTGCTCTCCTCTTCCGCTGATCCTTGCAGCAGCGAGTGAAACTGCGGAGTTTTTCCAGAGCTTCCAAGTTGCTGACGTCAACATCCTCACTGGGCACCGGCCCCAACGGGGCTGCCCGCTTGCAGAGCGCGGCTGGAGGCGGAGACAGTTCCCGCTTTATGCAGAGGGCAAAGAACGAGCCGGAGAGAGCCCGGGAAGTGCGGGAGCGCGGTCCCGGGACGGAGGCACCCCCGCCTCCCCGAGCCGGCCCCACCAGAGACGCTTGGGGAACCCACCAAGCGCCCAAGAGCTTCCCCCCACCCCACCCCACCCCACCCCACCATCCGCCATAAAGAAGTGCTGCTTCTTAAGAGTACACTGGTGCTAAGAAGTTTATTGCCTGATTTCGGTGACACCGGAACGGAGCCAGCCCCGCCTCCCCATCGGGGTGGCGGGGGGGAGGAAGAAAGAGCACCGCCTGAAGAGAAACGTCCCCACAGCCTCGCTAGGACGGGCTCGCCCCTCCCCCTCTCCGCCCTCGCTCCTTTGTCCCCAGGGCAGGTCCTGCTTGCGGGTGAAGCCCCGCACAGCACCCGAGCTTCTGCAGAAAAAGGCCCGAAAAGGAAAAGCTGGGCTTGCCTGGGAGCTGTGGAACAGCTGTGCCTCGGGGCGCTGTTGAGCCTCAGCCGTGACAGCTCTGCCTTGCTCGGCCCTCCCTGAGCACCCTGACCTCCTGCGGTTGTCACAGCCCAGCGACAGGCAGGTGCCTGTCCAAGAGCCAGCAGCATGGCCGACCGCAGCCACCCCCCACCCCCCTGCTCTGAACGCTCCGAGATTGTTTTCAAAGGGAAGGCCGGTTCCTCAGACAGATGAGAACTGGGATTATTTATTGCTTGTTCTCCTCCCCCATGTGTGGGGCAGGAGCAGCCGCCATCTCCTCAGCGTGACCGGGGTGAAGCATGGTAGGGCACTTTCTTCATGGACTCCAGGAATAAGCTCTCCCGTGCTAAGTATTCATAGTCCTGAGAAGAGAGGAAGGACGGAGGGGCTGGACACCCGGGCGTGCCACTGACACAGGGTTGCAATCCAGGGCGTTCCTAATGAGCGAGGGGAGCATCCCAAACCTTCCCTCGTGCACTGAGCAGGGACCATCCACGGCCCCGGGGAAGGGGAAGCCACCATGTACTCCTCCAGAGCCCATAACCTCGCAGCCCCAGCAAGACGTGCAGGGGAAGCCTTAAAGAGCATCCCTGCCTGGGGAAAGACCCAGCAGGGAAGCAAGGAACTGACGGGAGAGGATGGGTGCGTCGCAAAGCCGGAGTCCAGAAGAGCTGTCCTTTCCCACCCAGGGATGGGGAGAGGAGAGGGGCAATGCCATCGAGCCAAGGACGATGTCCATCTCAGGTGGGACATCAAGCCAAGCTGTGAGGATCCACCCGTCCTTGCTTCTGGTCTCGCTCCTCTAGGTGCCCGTGGCTTCTGCAAGCCCTCCCAGCCCAGCCCTGTGGCTCAGTCATGATCTCAGGAGACGCCCCTACCCTGTGGCCATCAGGCCCAAATCAGGCTTCACCCAACCCTGCTCCCACCCAGCTGGTTCAAAGCCCCTTCCAGCCCCAGTCTCCACACCACCTCACCTGCTGGGCCCTGTGCTGCAGCAGCAGCAGCAGCGTGGTGGAGAGCCCGGCGGAGCCGGCCATGGTCAGGCTTTCCCTGCTGTCCCCTGCGGTGTGCGAAGGGAGCGCCCTGATGGGAGACCACAAGCCTGGAACAAGACCCCAAGGGTGTGAGATGACCTCAGGTTGCACCAAGGGCAATTTAGATGGGATATGAGGAGGGATTTATTTCCTGAAAGGGTTCTGAGGCATTGGAAGGGGTCGCGCAGGGTGGTGGTGGAGTCCCCATCCCTGGAGGGATTGAAGAGTCGTGCAGACACAGTGCTGAGGGACATGGGTCAGTCATAGAGGACTGGTCAGTGTGAGGTTCATGATTGGACTTGATGATCTTAAAGGTCTTTTCCAACCTGGGCAATTCTGGGACTCTGGGACACTGCCACTGTTAGAGGAACAGCAGACGGAGACAGCAGAGCATCCCTTTTTTTGCCGGCTGCACGTCCCTGCAGCAGGGTCCTCCCCAGCCTCCCAGTGCAAACGGGCTTTAACCCACCGGCCTACACCTTCCTGCCCCCTCTACGCCCTCCTAGCACTGCTCTGGCTCAGAGAGCTCTGCTGAGCTCCTTCAGAGCACAAGGAAGACAACACCAACTCACATCTGAGGTTTATACACACCGGAGCTAAAACAGCCCCCAGGAATACCCCGAGCCTCCTGAGAAGTGGAATACAAGTGCAGCTGCCCCCCAGCACATCCCTTTCCCACCAGCAGCGAGCAGGAAGCCTTACCCAGCGTGCTGGAGAGGCCTGTCGTAGGGGCACTGAGGTCCTGCTCCGGCGTCAGCAGCATCATGGGGTTGATGGGCAGCTCCTCATGTTGCTGTTTGAGCCATCTCCTCTGGTGAGCCACGCTCAGCCGCTCCTGCCCCATCCCCAGGAGAAAGAGAGAGAGAGAAGCTGTTGGGAAAGGTTCTGGCCCGTGGCATGGCAGCCCGAGACCGAGAAGGGATGGCGAGGGGGTATTTGCCTGGTACAAACCCTGTTCCTCCTGTGACTTGCAGCACAGGTGCTCCACTTACCTTGGTCATGCTTTTAATCTCCTTTTCCCGCTGCCGGACACGCAACGCGGCCCAGTTTACCTTCGCCTTCTCCAGCCTAAGATCCTGCCAGGCCTCCTCCAGCACTTCCCTGTCCCTCACCAGCTGCTCCTCCTTGGCTTTCAGCTCGTGGCCCCGGATCTTCAGCTCTGCCTGCTCCTAGGATGGGCACGGGGGAAACCAATGCATTACGTGCCCTGTCCTGGACACTGCCTCATGTCTTCCTGTTAAGAAACCCTAGGCATTGAGCCTAAACCGGTAAGTTTGAAATACAATGAACTGCTCAGAGTCAATCATTTAGCATTAACCTGAGGAGCTAGATTTGCTGAAGCCTTTAGGCCTCAAGCTGTGGACTTTCACCTAGATATGCTTTTGGCTGGAAGTCAGTTAATTTTCTTCACAGCAGCTAATGTGGGGCCACACTTTGGATTTGTGCTGAAAACAGTCTTGATAAGGCAACTGATGCTTCCGTCAACAAACAAAACAGGCTGGTGGAGGCTGCTCCTGGAACAGCCCCGTTCTCACCACCCCCAGTGACATCTCCATCTCAAACACCTGAAGGCAGCTCTGAACGTCTGCCCTGTGGGCAGGACCCATCCGTGAGCCTGCTGGGTGGTGCTGGAGGCCACGGGAAGGGGCTCCACTTGGGTACCTTTGCCAGGCTCATGATGGTGTCCTCTCTCTGGGAGTCCCTCTGCAGGGCCCGGTCCACGTCGCGCCCCATCCGCTCCTTGCTCAGCTGCTGCCAGGTGCGCAATAGAGCCCGCTCGGCTGCCAGCTTCTGTTCCTCCTCCAAGAGCTTCTGCCTCGCAGCCTTCTGCTCCTCCAGGAAAGCGCTCTGGAGAGCATCACAAGAGAGGAGAGAGAAAGCACTAAGTCCCATTCTCCATAGGATTTTTCTCCTTTAATCCGTCTCTGCCATAAACCCCACGGAACATCCAGAGGCTGGTCAAGCCCACGGTGCCCAGCGTGAACCTGCACGGAGAGCTCTGGCCCCGCGCTCCTCCAGAACCAGCACGCACCATGCACACACACAGCAGCCTCCTGCATCCGTGTGCCTGAGGGCTGGTCTGACCGTGATTCACTGTGCGAGACCAGGTGTGGGACTGAGGAGACAGGGGAAGGATCTGCAGCCCAGCACCCAGCTCCTTCCTCCCCCACACACCACAGCGCAGCCCTGCTCAGACTCACAGGACGCGTGAGAAGCACCTGGAGATCTCTGCCCATCTCACCTTCGCCTTCTCCAGCTCTGCTCGCTCCTGGGAGAACTGCTGGGTCACGACTCGCTGCTGCTCCTCCAGCAAGCGCTGCAGTGATTCCACTTTGGACTGCTCTGCTGTTGCCCTCTGTCGCTCCTGGGTCCGGACATGGAGGAGACACAGATGCCATTCACAGGCTCCAGGCCAGGGACTTCCAGTGGAACATGCACACCCCCTCCAGCCAGACGGGAGGGCTGACCCAGGCAGGGGGCTCCACGTGGGCTCACCTGCTCCAGCAGCAGAGTCTGCTCGCCCAGCCTGGCTTCCATTTTGGCCATCACCTCCTGGGCTCAGCTCCGCTCCTCCTCCATGTCCCTCTGCTGCTGCAACAGCCTCTCCTGGAGCACTGGGGAGAGACAGCAGCAGGGCCGTGAGCAGCAGGAGGTGGGAAACCCCCCCCAGCCACACCATAGCCATGGAAAAGCTGCATGCATTTGTGCCAGTCGCCTCCTGCACATCCCTAGGACGTGGTTTTGTAAGAGGGAGACCCTGAGATGTCTAGTGACCAAGGCAGGCAGAGCTTTGCCAGCCTGGGCTCCCAGCCTCTGGCTGACTCGAAGCCCAACTTTCTCCCTGGTTTTTGGGTGTGCTCAGCCCCGGCGGGGACCCCGCAGCCATTTCGGTGCAGGAGAATGGCAGACGTACCCTCCAACTGCTTATCCCGCCGCTGTGCCTCCATGGCCGGCTGCTGGGTGGTGTGGTGGATGGCCTCCACCTTCTGCAGGAGGTTGTGCGGGTCACTGGAGCGCTTCTCTATCTGCTCCATGACGCTGTTCAGAGATCTGTGGAGAGGAGCGAGTGGAGGGTCACCCCTGTGGGACAGGCTTTGTCTCACCGCGATGGCGAGGGGGATGTGTGGTGGGCCGAGGGCCAAGCAGCCCAAACCTCTTTGGGTCATAGCAGAGCAGGAGGAAGATGCAGCTGCTGCTTAGGGGAGAACTGACAGATAGGAAACAGCTCAGCATCCCTGGAGGGAGTGGGTGGGAGAGGGGATGGCCCCTGTTGCTGTGGTCTGAGGCTGGTTCCCCACAGGACAGGGAACACCGTGGCCAGGGACCAACGTGGGGATACAGCGCCGGCCATCGGTACCTGGTGGACAAAGTGGCACTGGTCGCCGCATCGGTCTCCTGGTCTCTCAGATGCTGGAGCTGCTCTTTCTGGTCTTTGTGAATCTCCAGGACTGACACCCTGTGGGACACAGGGAAGGAGCTCGGCACGGGCTCTTGCAAACTGGTGCTTCCCTGATGGACAGCAGTTGTGGCTCAGCTGTGGGGCTGAGAACCAGGTCCCAGGAGCTGAGCTGGCACGGTGGTCTGTCACAGGGCATCCCACTGACAGGCAACCACATTTGGGGGTCACAGGCTTCTCTGTCAAAACCAGATTTCTCACTGACCCAAACTATGTGGACATCAGTGACTCACTGACCTGACTAAAAGGGATTTGGGGGAGATAAAACATTTGGTTCAGCATCTTTCAAAACACAATGGACTCACTCTGAAACGATGTCTCTAGCCAGATTTCTCTGTGCCCACCTACAAAGCAAATTCCCATTCCAAAAGCCACCGAGCTGCCCACAACCCAGTGCTTCTGGGGTCCGATTTCTCCTTTCCCTCCATCCCCAGGCCTTCCCCTGGTTTCTTTGCTGGGACCAGGGGAACGAGCCCCACATATGTGCTGCTCTCACCTCTGCTGCGCCAGCACGGTCAGGCACTGCTGGAGCTGTGCCAGCAGTTCTGCCCGTGCCTGCTCCACATCCCAGCGCTGCGACAGGAGCTGAGCCGTCAGCTGCTCCTTCTCCTGCTGCAGTCTCTCCTCCCGCTGCCTGCAGCTCTCCTCCACCACCTTCGCCAGGCTCCTGTCCAGAGAGAGCCCACAGTGGGCCTGTTGCTTTCAGGAAGAAGCATTGCTTTCATGACAATACCCAGCACTCTCCACCCAACGTGCACTCAGGGATTTAGGAGCAGCCCAGTGTCACTGTGCATGGGGAAACTGAGGCACGGGGCGCTCCACTCTCTGCAGTCTGAGCCCAGAACCCTCCTGCTACCACCCATGCGGTGCCATGGTTGGGGACATGCTGGCAATGGGACTGGCCCCTCCTCCTTGCCATCCATGGGACAGTGTTGGTGAGAGTGGACCCCCACCTCAGCTCACCCGTGGGGCTCCTCTCTGCACCCTACCAGGTCCACATCGACATGGCTCTGTGTCTGCCCGCCCCAGGGATGGACTTGGGAAGCATCCCAGCACTCCCACCCCAGGGGCGATGGACAGGGCTATAGGCAAGGATGTGACAGAGGAGGGGAGCGCAAGAGAGAGCCTGGTACCTGTGTGCGCTCTCGAGGCGATCCAGGTCCTCCCGGTGCCACTGCTGCAAACTCTCCAGCAACAGTTTGTGCTGCCCCCGCTCCAGCTCCCGGACCTGCTGGGCACCAGGTAGAAGGTCCTTGTGCTGCCCCGGGGACGCAGCTCCCACAGCAGCACTTGCTGACCACAGGCACCTCTGGGCAGGGAGCTTTCTCCTCTCTCTCCTGTCACCCTGAGGCTATTTGGAGCAGACATGGCCCCTTCTCCTCCCCATAGGTCACCTGTAGTCCCCCATCCAGGAGGCAATGGGGCTCACCTGGCTCTCCAGCTCTGCCACACGGGCCTGGGCGCTGAGCAGCGCTGCCTGACAGCCTGATGCGTCCCCGTAGAGCTGGGCTGCTGGAGCCCCCAGCTTCCTCTCATGCAGCAAGCCAAGGGCTGGGGACTCTGCCTAAGGGGACAGAGAGAGATCCAGGTGCTTCAGGATGAGTGGCTTTGTGGTGTGGCCATCAGCCCCCAAAGGAAGAAGGCACATGCCTCACCTGCGGCTGCGGGGCAGCCTGGAGATGTGCCCAGGTTGTGGTATCCTGCGGAGACACAGGGATGCTCTCAGGGGGGTTAAGCCCCAAAGAGAGCACCTCCTCCTAGCCTGGGAACAGCAATCCATCCCCAGCCTACTGTGGTCCCTCCTCCACCCTTCTCCAGCCCAACCCCACTGCTGCCCTGCATCCCTTTGCCCTCTCCCAGGTGACGCTCAGCAGCTCCTAACCCAGACACAAGTATGCTGGGGACAGGGTCAAGGATTAGAGCAGGACTCCCCTGGGAGACAGCACATGTCCTGCCATCAGGGCCCCCTTGCCCAGCTAGAGGAGAAATGGAAGCTTCAAAGAACAAGCAGAAGTTCAAGAGCTGCCCTCTCTGTCAGAGGCTCTGACTCCCCTTCAGCTGCCTAGAAACATTTTCAGAGCATCCTCCCCACAATGTCAGGGAAAGGCAGCTGAAGAAAAAGTCCTTTATCAACTGGAGCCTCTGTTGTCTCATCAATACAATGCACATGTGCCTGGGGAACTATGTCAATGCTGCTCAGGCAGTGCAGGCTTGCAAACACACACCATTTACCAAGGACCCACAGCACGTGCGCTTGGGTCCAGTAAATGCAACTTGTGGTATCTCAGGGCTCTCTAAACACTTTGCTCCCATGAACATCGGCTCCCAGAGATGCAAAGCAGGGCACATCCTTCCTCCTGCCAAGCCAGCATGGACAGAGCCTTGGATGCTGGTGAGTTGGCAGGGGAGAGCTTGTGGTCACCACCCTGACCCTGCACCTCCTGGGGACGTGGGACCAGCAGACCTACCTGAGCGAGTGGGGCAGGGGCCTGTGTCTCCTGCTCTCCTGGGAACAAGGCTGTGGGGATTGAAAATGGAACAAGTCTGTGATTCAGACATGGCAGTGGGACCCAGCCCCTCCTAGAAGGATGAGGGCCTGGGTCTCCTGGGCAGAGCAGGAAGGGTCTTGCTCCACTCCAGCAGCTGGTGATGGGGATGGAGGCTCAGACAGGCACCAGTCCGTACCCGCAGCCCTACCCAACCCCACGCAGAACGGAGGGACTCTGCTCTGCAGAGTAAGTGTGGGGGCAAACCACGGCTTCCTCCTCCACCCCCACGTCCTAGGGAGGCAGCTGGCTCCTCTCAGCCACTTTCCATGGCCTCTGGGCTGGTGCACAGCCTCAGCCCAGGGCAGGAGGGGCTCTTCCAGCACAGAGCACTAGTGGGACGCGTGTGGGGACAGCAGGAGGGGAGTGGGAGAGAGAAGGGACAGCAAGAACTTACGCCCACCCATGGCTCAGAAAGAGCAAGTCTCTTGCAGCCCTCTAAAAACCCAAAGCAGCACTGCTGAGCTCAGCACGGCCCAGCACCATGTCCCCACCACACCATGCAATGGGGACAGGGGGATCCCGCAGCTGGGCAGCCCGCTCTGACAATGGGCAGTCAAAGCCTGGGCAGCATTCACATGGCCAAAGGTGATGATGCGGCTCCTGCCTTGCTGGTTTGGTTTGGTTTGGGTTTTTTTGTGGGGCAGGGGGACCCTCTCTGCACACTGCTGCCCAAATTGTGCAAGCACAGGAAACGCACCCGGGACGCTGGCGTGTCCAGAGGGATCCCCCTTTGCAGCATCCGACGAGCGAGCTGGGGGTTGTTTTGCGGTGCTGAGCCCAGGGACTGGCTGCCTGCGTGGGCACAGAGACACGAGTGAGGCACAGCGGCGTCACAGCTCAGGGAGCGGTGCACAGACATTCTCCTGCTTGGCATTTGTTTCAGTTTAAAGCTGGGCTGCCTCACTGTGATCAAACAGGCAAAGCCTGACGATCCTTCAGAGCTGCCTTCCCTCCCAGTGACAGAGGTCCCACAGCAAAGTGACCACTGCTGGCCACCAGCCCTTCCCGTTCCCCCATCTCACCCACTTCCCACAGGACGTCTCGCCCTTGGAGGAGGCCCAAAAGGCGAAGGAGGCCTTACCCGGACCCGTCTGCGCTCGCTGCCTTGTCCTGCAGGGCAGCTGCCTGCTGCGGGGCTCCCGTGGAGGCGGCTGGCTGGCTGCAAGCAAAAAGCATCCTATGCAGGAGAGCCGAGGAGGGGATGAAAGACAAATCCTTTCCCCCAACACCACTCCCTGCCTCGCAGGTCAAAGCCTCTGTCCTGCTCAGCTGCAGCAGGATTCAGCCTTTTTGCTGCGGAGGGAGCAAAGACACCTCAACACCTCCACCACCAGTGTTCCTCCTTGTGCAGCTACCTCCTTCCCCTGGCAGCTAACAGACCCCTGCCCACCACACATGGCTCTTTGGCTGCTCTTCACTTCTGTGTCCCATTCACACGGCACAAGTCTGAACCTGTGTCCATGCAAACTCAGCTGGAGGAGGTGGTTTGCCTGCAACGAGGAGGAACAAAGGCAGGATTGAGGAGCACAGCGGGGGAGCTCGTGGGGGTGTGCTGATCCAGGACAGCTCCGTGGGACCCGGGGCAGCGTGTGCAACTTTGGCTGCAACTGGAAGGGGAGCCCAGAGGTGTGACGGGATAAAAGACAGTAGCGCTGGGACTGCTGTTATTTAAGCAAGCAATGGTTCTAAGGGAGATTTACAGAAGAGGTGCAGGGCTGGGGGCACCCAGTTCTTGCTGGAAAACTTCAGGCTCTGGGCTCCCAGTTCCCAAAGGCATCGCAGGTAACTCGCCTTCCCAGGCAATCGCTATCGGGGCAGGGAAATGAGGAGGAGAAGCCGAGGATGTGCCCCGTCAGGACTTGGAGAGAGATCTCCGAGCAGGAGAGGCTGTGTCTGAAAGGCACTCACTTCTTGCTGGCCTGTGAGCTGGTGCCTTGGGCTCTCCCACCGCTGTCCCTGGCCAGCTGGGAAGCTCTGGTGGATTCAACAGGGGTTTGATCTGGAAACAAAACAGGGAGAGATTAGGATGATGGACATGGGCATTTTCTTGGCCTAGGCTCTCCAAAGAGGGATTTGATGTCTCCCTATGAGCCACAGAAGCTTTTAATTGGAGATGAACTTTGCTTTGCCTCCCCAAGCCGATGTCCAACCTATTCAATGGGCTCTGGCTCTAGGAAACCCTGCGCTCTGCTCCCTGTCCCCTCCCTGCCTCCTGTTATACCAGCACCTCCTGCTCCCAGGAGGGGAGTAAGACTAAAAGGATGCTGCTCTTTCAGATGCAAAGGAAGTTCCTTTTACCATCATATCCCAGGAGGTCACCAAGCACAACACCAGGGGAGTCTGAAATGAGACAAAATAAAGTGGTTGAGGCAGGCAAGCTCACCAAGCAGGTGTAGAAAAGCTCCCAATTTCAATAGGGATTGCTCTTTTGAAATCCCCCAAGAATAAAGGTTTGGTCCCAAGCATCACAAGCGTGAGGCCTTCCTTGCTGCTCTGGAGAGAACTGCCAGGACTTGATCCAGAGTTTTGTGGATAGAAGCCTTGGCTTCACTTAGTCAGGAATGGGATATCTTTAGCAGGTGAGTCAGCTGCTTTCTATTCAGGCACTGGCCACAAGCAGCACTTAATCTGTGAGCTCTCACCCTCTCGGAGTCCCAGACAACCCCACAAGCACTGCTTCAGTATCCAGGGCTGTAGGAGGTCTCTAAACAAGCAGGTGGGGAGTAGGTGAGGGGAACAACGGAAATAAATGCATCTATTCTCCCCTGGATTTGGGAAAGCCCACAAGAAAGGAATACAGGGCCCCAAGAAGCAAATCCACTTGATGGGAGAGGCAGCCTCTGGTTCAGGAATGACACGATGCACTCAACTGCATCTCTCAGATGAGAACCATGGAACCTTTCAGTAGCCCGGACTGTCGCCTGATCCCAGCGTCCCCCCTCCTCTGTCCCAAGCGTTCCCAGCAGATCAAAGCACCTATGGACAGCAAAAGGAAAGCACACAAGTGTACAGACCTCTCCAGCCTGTCTTGGGTTTTGTAGCCTATGGAGAAAGACAAATTCCCTCGTCAGAAAACAAAGCAAGTCTGACCTGGACTTTCTCAAAACACTAAAGCCAGAGGCAGGTTTCTTTTCCCACAAGCAACAGCAAAGCCTCCCTCCCACACAGGTTGTTTGGGAAATGGCACGTGAAACCCAGGGGAACCACAGAGGTATTGACAACTGTTGAGGCACCGGTGAGCACAGCCCCTCCTGACTGCCAGCTGGGCAGAAGCCTCAGCCCTCGGGATCACTTCTGCCTCCAAAGACAAGTGCCGGAGCATCAAATTTGGATTTCCCAGGCCTTCCTTCATACCACACCACACTCACCATCGCAGGATCCCAGCCTTCCCCTGCTCCAGCCACTCTGTTCACAGAGTCACTCGATCTCCACGTCCCTGTTGTGGGGGTATCTAACACCGTTGATCACGTCCACACCAACCAAACCAGGTAGGAACCTGCGGGGAGAGGAGGATTTCCCAATTTGCTGTTAAAACAAACTTCCCTCTCCTGCAGCCTGCCAGGCTGGCTCCATGCTGCTCAGACCTCTCCAAGCCCCTCTCAACAAGGCTCAATCCGAGTCTTAAAAACAACTCCCTATTCCCCAAAACAGCCTTGAGCTTCTGCAGCAGCTTCCCTGGGGAACATCACAGCGACACCGAGGAATCGCTCTGTGAAATAACCCCAGAGGAGCAAACACCCTCCACCCTGCCCCGAGCAGAGAGCCCAAGGGGTGGCTCCGGCTCTGCCCAAAGCCTGGAAAACCCTCTCTGGTGGGAACGTCTCCATCTCTGGAGATGTCCAAAACCCGCCTGTACCTGTTCCCGGGGGATCTACTCGAGGTGACCCTGCTCTAGGAGGGGGGTTGGACTCCATGATCTTCAGAGGTCCCTTCCAACCCCGACTGTGCCGCGATTCTGTGAAACCCCCGGGGCCTGGCGGGGAGGGGAAGCGGGGGAAGGAAACCTCCTCTCTTGGGGCTGGAGCACTCCAGGGATGTTCGCCTGGGAGCTCCGGCTGGGTCGCCACATTCCTTCTGGCAACGGCCCTCGGCCGAGCGGAAACCATCGCTGGGTCCTCCCGGGAAGGCGAGGGCCACCAGCTGAACTGGCCCTCTTGAGGCGGGAGGGGCCTGCGCCCGGCCCGCCCGCTGCTGCCCGCTCCGCCCTCGCCGCCTCAGCAGCCGCCCGCAAGCTGCCGCTCCCCAGGCACCGTGGGACCGCTTTCCCGCCTGGGAAAGGCCCGAGAAAGCCCCCAGAAGAGCCTTTGCCGGCCCTTTTGGCCGCAGTTCTCCTCCGCAGCGCGGACCCACCCGCACCGGAGCCGGTCTCCGCAGCGAGTGACCGCTGGTGCGGTTGCAGCTCGTGTCAATCTGCCGCCGGTGCTGCCGGCTCCGCCCGAAGGGCTCTTCCGTCAGCACTCGGTGCTCAGCAAGAGCGGGGGAGCTTCCCAGGGCCATTGCCTGACACCGAAACCACTTCTGCTCCAGCGGAACAGGCTCAGCCCCTGCGGACATGGCACCACCGCATTCTGGCACAGGATGGACGAGTTCTGACCGGGATGCAGGGCCACCAGGCAGCCTTTAAACGCTGTTTCCTGCCCACGAGACATGGCAAGGCATCCCCGGCTGTGGCATTCAGGTGGGACCACCAACAGTAGCAAGATGGGAAAAGAAGTGAACAACATCCTCCCCAACAGCATGTGCCACTGCATCATCATCTACTCCAAAAAACCCAACCCCAAACCAAACAAACAACCCCAACCAAACAACCAACAACCCCCACCAAAAACCAGGGGGAAACGATTTTAAAGAAGCGGCTTCTATGAATTAAAGCTTCTGCTGCCATTCTTTGGATGTGTTTGGGTTCATGTTTGTCTGTTGCAATTTTGAATTTTTGCAGCAGGATTTTGGGATTGAAAGTGGGAATTTTGCCTCTTCAGCAGCCTATTTTTTTTAATGTTGTCAGAAAAGTATAAAACCATTTGTACTTTATAACAGGGATAAAAATGTGTTAGGCAAGATGGAAAAATGTGGCAACTTGTCAATAAATGATTTCCAGTGGAATGCTCACCAGTGTCTACCCTTTTCTGCCATGAATAGCTTTCTTGATTGGATTCGGCCTGCGGATGCACCTCTGCACGACCCTGGGTTGTGTCGTACTTCTTTTGAAGCAGAAAGCAGAAGCATTTGAAGGTGTCCATCTGCTACAGCATGGAACTTGGTATTTAGACACTTCAGTAAGCAGTTTTTCTCGTTCTAACTAGAAGTACTGAGTCTTTAAAACTTTATAGTCACTGAGTCAGTGGGAAGAAATAGGGGCTGCTTGTTAATGTCAGAAGAGAACAAACAGAGTAAAATACTTGACTTTTATATAATTCTAGGGTTGAAATTTGTGTTCCTAAATATTTTCCAGATCCTATTTATATTTGAGATTGAGTTTTAACTTACTGACCATAGAAAGTTCTTATGGAAAGGTAAATCATCTTTTGCAGCTAAAATTAAGAAATCACATTTTACTTCTAGCCTGTGTCTTCCCCCATCCAAGGCCATGCCGGTTAGTCCCTACCTCTCCTATGGCTGGCAAACCAGGCATCAACTTCGGTCAAGAGTTGCTGCAAAGACCCTTTCCAAGAAGGAACTAGCTGAAGGAACAGCCACTAGGTAAAAGAAACAAATTCCAGTGAATTAATTGAAAAAGTTTTCAAACAAGGAACACATGCATTATTAGAGGGACATGTTCATAATGCATTAGTTCCTACAAAGATTCTGATACTCTATTAAATATTTTCAGTAAATACTAAAAAGACTACAATTCTCATTGTGTTACAAATCAACTACTACTCAAGGGTTCCACTTCACAAAGCCCCAGCCAGACCCTTTGCTCAGTACCTTTTTGAGAACAGTATACGCATCCATTTCCACTTTTATTACAAACAGGTCAGAGGAGCCAATCACCTGTTTCATTATGTTTATACTGGGGGAAAAAAAAATAAATTATGTGAGTTCCATGAGACAGTACAGACAAAACCAAGAAAGCAAGGTAGGTAACAAGCAACCATCAATAGCCTCAAAAGTTATTTGTAGTGAGCTACAGACTTTGGAAGAAATGTACTTCATCACTCAACATTAACTGAAGCCTGTACCTGAGTTCTTTGAGGAGTTCAACACTCTGCTGAGTCATCAGGTTATTCAAGAGCCATTCGAGGCACCTAGATCAAAAGCAAGGAATTAGTACCTTCATTTTTTTCTGAAATATGTCAACATTCCTGCAACAGTTGTTCAAGCTCACAAAGCCTGATTATATACTGCAAGATTTTGAAATACTGCTTTAACCTGAGACATGAGTGCATAAAAATAGGAGTTATTTCAAAACCGTGAAATTTACCCCCAAATTTTCCAAGATTTTCTATATCTCTTAAAGTTGCATTTAGTTTCTCTCAGTGTACAGCAAAAGCTAAATTCAAAGTACTATTAATGGCACAGAAAGCTCTGAGGACACACTAATTCACAGCAGGAGGAAGCAGTTAGCACTAACCTCAGCATTCTGCTCCCAAGTGTCTCATTATACTGCCTAATTAAGATGAATTTAAGCTTCAGTTCTGAATATTAAAGCATCTTTGTGATAAAACAGCCAATGATCAGAAGTATTATTTCAATGTCACACTGAAGATCAAACTTACTGTCTTTACTAATGTACTTTACTAATTAATTCACTCACAGCATAGGCCGATCAATCTACCATCATCTACACCACTCTGAAGGTAACTGATTATAGTAGAAAATGAAAAATTAAATAGAACAAGTCAAATAGCTTTTTTTTTTTTTTAAAAAAAAAAGGCAAAACAAAACTTGGGCATTATTTTATCATTTGTAAATTCCCACTTTTAATTAGCAATGTACAAAGCCGCTTGGAAAAGGTAATTCTTACATTTCTTCCACAGAGGTTAACCCATATGTCTCTGCTGAATGATAATAACCACACACATTTTTGCATTAATTGTTTCCTTCATTGTTTCTCCACAGCACTGGATTAAGTCATCTGTGGGGAGGAAAAAACCCACAAATATGTAAAGTTTTAATTTCCCTACGAGGTGTCAAAAACTGTGCAGTCCATGAAAATTTTCGTGCCTGAACCATTACCAAACTCACACGTGCTACAGTGAGCGATGACCTCCAGCGTCCCAACCCGGCCCCCAGAACCCGCCCCGCGCCCCGTCCTCGCCAGGCCTCGCAGCCCCTTCTTCTCGCCTCCCCACCCCAGAGCCAACGCGACACCCGCCGGCCCCGCGGCCCCCTCCCCCCGCCCACCCTGCGACAGACCCACGGCCGCGCCCGACGCCCACAGCCCCCCTCCAAGCCGGCGACCGCCCCGAGCCGGGCCCTCGGCCGTGCTGCGGCCCGGACCTGCGGGGGTTCCTGAGGAGCCGCTCCTCCCGCTCGGCTTCGGCCTCGTTGTCCGCGGGCCCCTGGGCTCCACCGCGCTTTCTCCTGTCCACCCCGGCTGCCCCGTCGCCGTCTCAGCAGCCCATGGCTCAGCAAGGCCATGGCCGCTCCGCCGCCGCCGCCGACCTCATGGGAGTCGAGAGTTCCCTGAGCTCCACCGCCGAGGAGCTGGGAGTCCCAGGTTGGCAGAGGGTGGAGGAGACCTCGGGGGGTCACCGGTGCGGCCCCGGGCAGAGCAGGGACATCTCCAGCAGCTGCACAGGATGGCGGCCAGGCCGGGGGGGGAGGAATCTGTCCCGAGAAGGAGACGCCAGCTCCTCTCTAGGCAGCCTGGCCCAGGGCTCTGGCACCCGCCCAGGGAAGAAGTTTCTCATCTTCAGGTGGAACTTCTCCTGCTCCAGTTTGTGCCCACTGCCCCTTGATCTGGCACAGGGCACCACACGTGAGAAGAGCCTGGCCCCATCTTCTCGACACCCACCCTGTAGGTATTGATCAGCATTGCTGGGATCACCTCTCAGGCTGCTCTTCTCCAGCTGAACAGATGCAGTCTCTCAGCCTGTCGTCAGCAGAGAGATGCCCCAGGCCCCTCTTCATCTTCATCACCCTCCCCTGGACTCTCTCCAGTAGTTCCTGGTCTTTCTTAAACTGAGGGACCCAGAACTGGACACAGCACTCCAGATGTGGCCTCCCTGGGGCACAGTAGACAGGGAGGAGAACTTCCCTCGACCTGCTGGCCACACTCTTCTGGATGCACCCCAGGGTGAGACTCGTGTCAGCTTCTTGGTTCCAGGACTTGAGAATCTTCTCACTCCCTTTAGACTGAAGTGAACTCTTTGCTGTTTTTTGGGAGGCAAAATACTCTGCTGGGGGAAGGGGGATGGAGGTTTTCTGCAGGAGGTGATAACTTTTCTCCATACATCCCTGCCTCCTCCTGTCACACTGTGCCCCAGCAGCAAAGCCCTCTGCAGCCCCAAGCCCAGCAGGGTCACCACCAGAGGGGCCTTCAAGTCACTGTCTGCTGAGGGCTCTGCAGGAGACGATCATTTGAGATGATGGGAAGAGGGCCCAACCCTGAGCACCCCAACCACATCTTTCTGTGAGTAGAAGGCAAGGAGGAGGCGACACAGTCCTACTGCACAGCGTCCTTCTGCTGCAGAGGCAGGTGCCCACCTCGCAAGCCTGTGCTGGCAGAGGAGCCGCAGTGACTCTGGTGGAGTCCAAGCTCTGCCTGCTCTGTGTTTTTAGTGTGCCGCCAGCGATGGAGGCGAGCCCCGTGCAGGAGGGCAAGAGCAGGACAGTTCATCAAGGCAGAGGGAAAACTGAAATCCCTGTTTGCACAGGCCATTGGAGACAGGTTTGCGATCGCACCCTGTGTCACCACTGTGCCAGTAGAGAAGGAGGAGAACTTCCCTTGACCTCCTGGCCACACTCTTCTGAACGCACCCCAGGGTGAGACTCGTGTCAGCTTCTTGGTTGTAGGACTTGCCTGGCCTGCAGCTCCCTCCCTCGCCATTCTTGGGGTGATCTGGGGTTCTTCTGCTGCAGCAGTGAGGCAGAGCCAGGCTCTGGAGCTGAGTGTGGTGGGAGCGAGGAAGGATGTGATGGTCTGGAGGCTGTTGAAGGGCTTTGCAGCGAGGCCTGTCCCCACTGGAGGGGACGCTGGTCATGTTCTAGACGAAGGCCTTGCAGCCCTTGTTGTGGTGTGTGTCTGTCCTCCCCTGGCCCCCAAGGTCTGTCCTTGTCCCAGGGGCTCTGTGCTGCTTTCTGGGTGGGGCCATGTCCTTGAGTCCTGCAGGGCCGCGTCTGTCCTGGCTCCCCTGGGGAAGGCGACAGGGCAGTCCCCCCTGCCATTGCCTGCCCCTCTGGCAATGGCTGAGCCCTGGGGTGGCTTGGTTCTCTTTGGGGCTCACTGGCTCTGATTTGGGGCTCAGTGGGGCTTTGACAGCTCTTGGGTGCCATTTCCTGGTGCCCCCTGCACTCCCTCCCCTCCCACACAGGCACCGAGACATTCTGGAGAAACAGCTTTTAATCAAAAAGACAAGAGAAAAAGGTCACATCAAAACTACTCTAAGCCTTGAGCTCCCACAAATACACCCCCCTCCTCCCTCACCCCCACTCCCCCCATCTCCATCTTGTCCCCATGGTGGGTCTGATCCCCCCCAGCCATCTCGCTCCTGCGCTTGCTGGCTGGTGTTACCAACGGGCTCTTCCCCCACTTCTTCCCCTGGTTCTGGGACTGGGACGGTGGCAGGTCCCTGCCCATGTCCCACCACGGCTCCTGAGGCTTCAACCCCTTGACTCCTATGCTGTAGTCCAGGATGAGCAGCTCCTTGGGCAGCACGAGTGAGGAGACGTTGCAGGAGGGGATGGCTCAGTGTCCCCATGGGGCTGCTGCTCAGACCCTTCTGGCTGCCCCCCACCATGTCCCAGGAGCAGTTGAAGATCCTGAGGGCCTCTTTGAGAGGCATCTCCTCAGACACAGCGAAGTCGCCCTCTGGTTCTCCAAGGGCTTGGTTTTGGGGGGCAGCAGAGGGGCTGGGGGGGGACATCACTGCCTGGGACAATGTTGATGCCTGGGGGTGTCCCAGCGGGGGTGGCCGTGCTCAGCAGCCCTGTGTGGGGGAGTGGGAGCCATGCTGGGCCGGGGGAACCCTCCAGGGGCACCCGCCGAGCTGTCCCCGATGGCTGAGGTCCCCTGGCTCTGCGGCAGGCAGGTGGGGAGCTTGTGGCCAAAGTGCTCCCTGCGGGGTGAACTGCTGTGCTGGCGGGATGAGGTTGCAAAATGGGGAGGAGACAGGCCCAAGGATTTTGGGAATTCTCTGGAAATGGGATTTACTGGGCAGGCATCAGCCAGGTAAGGGCAGGGACCCTCGCCCGGGCTGGCTGAACCCCCCTGCCAAAAGTGCTGGGGGGCCAGGGGTGGTGGGGCTGCTGAAGGCGGCCAGGGGTTGGGGTGCCCAAGCAGAGAGGGGTGGCATACCTAGTGGTGGTGGCTGGGGGGCCTGAGGTGGCACCCCCAGGAAGGGTGCCCAGGCTGTGGGGATGGGCTGCTCCTGCCTGGGCAGTGGGTACAGGTTGGCTGGCGTGGCAGGTGATGAGTGAGAGGAACTGTCTGGGCTATTGAGCTGCACGTGGGAGCAGCACCAGCGATGCAAATGCAGCAGCTGAGGGGCTGTCCTGGTTTCAGTAGGACAGAGCTCATTTTCTTCTCAGAAGCTGGAACAGTGCTGCATTTTGGATTCAGGATGGGATTTGGTATGAGAAGAATGTCGATAATCCACTGATGTTTTTAGTTGTTGCTGGGAAAATCAAGGGCTTTCCAACTTCTGATGTTTCTGGTCTGCAGGTGCAGAAGAAAGTGGGGGAGCATACTCAAACTGGCATTTGGATATGCTAGTGGGATATTCCATATCACATAGCATCATGGTCAGTATATAAACGAGAGCTGGACAGAAAGGAGCTCTCTCAGGGGACTGTCTCTCTCTTACAGGGTCAGGATTGTCTCTGCTCCAGGATCACTGTCTGGGACTGAGCTGGGCATTGGTCGGCAGGTGGTGAGCAACTGCACTGTGCATCACTCATTGATATATTCCATTATTATTGGCATTATTATTTTAATTTTTATGTTATTTCAATTACTAAATTGTTTTTATCACAACCCATGAGTTTTCTCACTGTTATCTTTCTGATTCTCTCCCCCATTTTCTGTGGTTCGGCTGCTGGCCGAGTTGAAACCACCACAGGGGTGCAGGACTGTATCCCCAAACCTGCCCCCCCACCCCCTCCCCACTTGTGATTTCCCCCAGACGCAGCATGGACATGGGATTTTATAAACCATTTCCCAAAGTGCAGCTCGAGGGGAATTTACAGTGTTGCCATGCGCTGGGCCCACATCTCTGTGTCGATGTCCCCTTGTAAGGAGCAGGAGACATCTCTCCCCAAAGCAATACTCCACCTGACTGGACAGGGCCCTGGGCACCCCACTCCGGGGCTGAAGAGCTGAAAGACGTCTCCCTGCAGCCTCTCCCTGCTCAGTGGGTGAGAAAAAATACTGTGGAGCACAGAAGTTGTTGAAAAAACAAGGATGCAGTTACTGCACCATTGCCTCTCCCAGCACACACAATCATGGCAGAACTGTTTATTCATTTTTAAAAAGACAGCAACGTAACACAACACATTTAAACACAAAACCAAGCCTGAGTGCCTCTGTTAGACTGTTGTACTGGGTAAGACAATTTTCTTTCACTGAGCAGAAGGCTTCAAGCAGAGCTGGAAAAAGCTCTGCCTCTTCTCCCACCAAAACTAAGGAACGTATCTCCAGTTACAGTATAGGGAGCAAGAAAGTAAAGTCTTTTATTTGAGGCCACAGAAGTGTCTCCTATTCAAGCCAACAGTAGCCCAATTTAGAAGAAAATGAGTGACAGAATTGGGTGTAGGCCATATCGGTATTTGTGCCTTCAAATTCTAACCTCAGGCTGATGCCTTTAAACCAGGGTTATATACCAGCAGCTAAAAAAAAAGATTAAAATTGCTAAGCCAAACAAGAAGCATTTTTGTAAGAAAAGAACGCTCAGCAGAGCAGGCAGTTGTGTGGGGTCTGGGGGAAAAGTGTCTTCCAGCAGTTGGTGTGGAAGTCCAAGGCAGGCAGAAGCATGAAATGGTAGTGTTCCACAGGGCTCCAGCCAGCCAGCACTGGCCAGGTTTGGTGGGCTACCCCAGGACAAGGCATCCCAGCCTAAGGCAGCAGGTAGTGCAGATGAGATGCATTTTTTGGGACAGGACATTCCTTAAAAGGCACCGTTCTAATGATGTGGCTTTATCCAGAGGAAGGGTTTGTAATAGAACCCTGATGATTTATACTCCCACGAGTGAGGGAAGACAGACCAAGAATACAGGGCTGACCTAGAGCAGCAGGAGTTTTTTCTGATGTCACCAGTGACATCTTCCCTACATACAGATCTATAGGCAACATAAAAAGTGCAGCAAGGCTGTTAATGCTCCACACTAACAGAAGGCAGGTGAAGATCTAAACATGCTTGTCTTTTAGATGATTGATATATTAGTGTTTTAATTATCTTGCAGAAACTGAAGCAAGCCTGCATTCTGCACTCTCCAGGTGTTGATGGGGTTAATTCTTTTTGGTGCAGCCTCCATATTCTGCATCCCAGTTTATTTCAGTTGATAAGTTTTGCTGCTGAATGCAATGGCAAAGAGGACAGCTGGTGAGGAAACAATTTAGCTTTTATATATTTGGTTACAGTATTCTGTTTAAGATGGGCTTTGCCAGCCCAGTTAGCAGACAAACGGGTGTTCCAAGCATAGAAGTGTGTCTAAAGGGGCAACCGGAATGGCCATTATCTAACTAGAGCATTAACTAACCTAAGTCAATGCTCCTAGCAATTAAGAAGATATTTGGGAAAAATTAAAAGGAAATAAATCCTTATGATCATCTGCTTCCTATCACCCAGGCAGCACACCAGGTAGCCTTTAATCCTCTCCACCACAGAGTCTGAGCAGAACTTTCCTATAGTCTCCTGAGCAGTCTCCCTAGAAAGAAAAAGGGAATGCAGTTAGTTTTACAGCTCCATACAAGGCTGGATTCTTTCCAGCACGTACAATTGGTTGTAGGGTTTGTATGGTTTGTAGGGTTTGACAATTTAAGAACTAAGAACATTTTCAGTACATAAATGTAAATTCTCCTTAATCCTAGCTCCTCTGAAATACCCAAGAGGTGTCAAGTGGGGACCTGCCTCCTTTAAGCTGCTTAGCAAATCCAACTCTTTGTTTCCAACACCAAAAAGTTTACCTTAATGAAGGAGTAGAGCGATTTCCCATACATGGTCAGGAATTCCCTTCTGATATCCAGCATATCAATTTCAGAGCGGGACACCATCACTCGGATCAGTGTGTTGTCATCTGTTCCCAAGCCCTAAAGGAATAAACCAACCACCTACATACATATAACAAAGCATTTTGGATAAGTCAGTGATAGACACAAAGGTTTTGTCACTTGCATGGGATTGGTTCCTAACTGGATCATTTTTGCATTAGTGGAGCGATCCACTAGCCTGTCACTGCCAAGGAAGCCGATAGCTCTGAGCTGCCTGAGGGAAAAGAGGTCCTTACAAAAGCTCAGACTTCCCCCCCCCCCCCCCCCCCCCCAGTTAATGGCAGAGTTTCTCTTTATCTAACGATTGCTGTCATCCTACTGACTGGAAAGGCGAGGGGGAAAAAAACAGCAATCACACATCAAAAGCTCTTTACCTTCATGGATTTATACAATCTTTCGGCAAAATATGCAGGTTTATTTCGCATGCATTTTACTGTAAGAAAGACAGGGATAAGAAAATTAAGGCCAGGAAGAACTGAAGGAGAAGGTCTTCCAAACCTGTAGAGCACTTTCTCAGTGAAGGTGTTTGTTCTGTAAAGATGCAATTCAGGGCCAACAAACAGCAAGTACAATGCAGACATCCACAGTCAGTGACCTGCTGGAAATGGAGGTCTCCATGCCCAGTAATATTTTCTTTAAGGCTTTAATGCTTCCTGACAGCAAATGTCAGCTACCAAAGCATCACTTGGGAAAGCAAACAATATCATAATGCACAGAGCTTTCTCACCTGATTGTATCTGCAAAGATTAAAACACCGTGGCTTGCAAAAAAGCCAAACAGTATGTGCCTCCTGAAGCTACGTGAACAGCCAGCCAGGGCAAGATACAGTATCTCAAATTATTTAATTGCTTTGTAGACAACGTTTAAAAGCAGAGAACTCACCCACAGCTAGCAAAGCATCTTCGAGGTCTCCTGACATCTCAGATTTAATGCTGTCTGTTATGTCCTTATTAGCAATCCCTCTGTACACATCAAAAACTAGGAGAGGAAGAGTCAGGGATAGAAAGAGCAAATGAGATGCTTCAGGGCATACAGTGTGTAAACCACCAAGGATCACTTTGCAAGATCAAGCTCCTCATACTCTGTATGAACTTTGTACTATTATTGTGACATTGTAAGCAAAATCAGGGCTGATTCAGAAATAATTCATTTTAATTATCAACTGCCTTTCTAATTGGCCTACCACTGCTGCTAGCATTTGCAAGAACTGCTGGTTAATGATGGCAGTTTAAATGCTTAGCATCTTTCCCTCTCTGCCTCAATGGGAGTCACACTTCATTATCTCCAATTTACAGGCTGGAGCGAGTTGTACTGATATTTTTCTCAAGTCCCTTTTTGTCTCAGGAGGGAATAAAATGGTCTTAGAAAACGGAATGCAACTGGGCTCTAGGCTACCTGCTGTCTCAGGAAGAGTTCACAATCAGTTAAAGAACAACTACAAAGCTCCTACAAAAGTATCGTCCTCAAACAAGGAAAAAAAACAATCCAGGACACCGCAGAGGGTCTGACCTCTTAGTAGGTGGTATCTGTTCCGTGTACAGAGGATGGCCATAAATTGTACCTCATCTGTTCCCCATCTCTTCTCCCCAGCTTCATACAGGCACTTGAAGACATTATGAATAGACAAAGTAAGGCTAAGTGAGAAAACCAGGTGTATATAACATGAGATTTTTACTTCTTTGGTGCTTGAGCCCTGCTTGTCTCGATCACAGATATTTCCCAACAAATACTAACCAAGCACAGCAGCTCTCAACTGAAACGTCATCTCCCCTCCTAAATACCCATCCTGTCTAGAGACCTCTCACCAGAGAGTTGCAAAGGAGACTAGAACCATCATCCCCATTTCACCAGCTGAGTCAGGACAGTGGAGAGGTGTCTCTAAGGGTCAAAACAGAGAATAGACCCTAGATCTCCACCCAGGGTGCTTATGTGTAGCACAGCTTCGGGCTTACTGTTCTACCTCCAAAAAAAAAAAAAGTCTAGAAAAAGCAGGGATTCACCACACATCATATGTGTAAGTACAGATAATTCTTGCAAGCAAGCAAATCGCTACACACCTGAGCATCTTGTTGAGCAAGGGCATCATCCACATATGTTCCCTCATCTCTGTTTCCCTGTAGAGACACAAGGGTGTAAAACTCCTTTCACCAGAGGAACTAACAGAAGCAAGTCCTGACAATTCTTCATTCAAAACAAGTTACTGGAGATGCATAGTGGGATCCTTCAAATTTAGTAGTAGCTTACAAATACTGCAAAATATGGCTCAGATATGATTTGTACTTCCTTTTGAGGAGAGCAGCAATCCACTTTAACTGGGCTATTTTAAAAAGAGCACATGGCATTAATGCCTACCCAGAGTCAGACTCCTCTCCCTGCAGAAGCTGGGTGTGACATGCAGGTGAGGTGAAATGCAATATAAGTGACATAGAAACCAGCCTGAAACACATCATCACTGAAGTGAGAGGCGTGTCCCTCAGCAAGAAGAAGATTCACCCCCATTTCACTTAGTCTGGACTTACTGTGGCAAGGGACACGAGGACTCTTCGAAACATGGAAGATGTGTCAGAGACAATGTCCTCCTCAAGGGTACAGCCATATTCTAGCAAAAGCACACACATTCAGGACGTCTGTTAGTAATGGGTCCACCACCTGGACACTGTTTGTCCAAAACATTTGCCAGCCATAAGCTAGGTAAGTATATAACTGCTCAGGGCTCTAAACATCATAGAGTAATTTAGGTTGGAAAGGACCTTTAAGATCACTGGGTCCAACCGTTAACCCAGCACTGCTGAGTCCACCACTAAACCCATGTCCCTAAGCACCACATCTACACAGCCTTTAAACACCTCCAGCTACGGTGACTCCACCACTGCCCTGGGCAGCCTGTTCCAATGCTTGGCAACTCTTTTGGTGAAGGAATTTTTCCTCAGATCCAATCTAAACCTCTCCTGGCACAACTTGAGGCCATTTCCTCTTGTCCTGTCCCTTGTTCCTTGGTTGAACAGACCCACCCCCACCTCTCTGCACCCTCCTTGCAGGTAGTTGGACAGAGCCAGAAGGTCTCCCCTCAGCCTCCTTCTCTCCAGGCTCAACACCCCCAGTTCCCTCAGCTGGGAACTCAGCACACTTGTGCTCCAGACCCTTCCCCAGCTCCGTTTCCCTTCTCTGGACACGCTCCAGCATCTCAATGTCCTTCTTGTAGTGAGGGGCCCAAAACTGAACACATCACTCGAGGTGTGTTGGCCGATTTGTCATATTTAATGGCTAACAGACCCTGCTCTTTCCTCTTCACCTGTCCATGCACACACACAAGGGACTTTTCAGTCAGTATGGGAATGGGTTGCCATTCCCACTACATACGAAGTTTGTAGTTCTCATTAATGTGCCGAATCTCTGCATTTGTGCGAGAAGCCAGAATTTCAATCAGGCAACCTTCATCTGTTCCTGCACCCTAGGGAATTGCAAAGACAAGATCCAAGATTATAATGACAAGTGTTTTGATGTTTTAAGGTATAAATAAGTTAATAATAAAAAGTTAATAATAAATTATGCCGTATCACACTAAATTGACTGGAACTTAAACAACATAAAAGGAAAATTTCCAAACCTTCATAGCCCTCTTCAGTTCATGCACGTCATACATGGTGGTAGGAGTCATCATACCAATGATCACCCTTTCAAAATTCCCACTCAGCTCAGACTTCAAGTCATCAATCAAATCCTAGAAGGTGGAGAGAGGAGAAAGTAGCTGGGAGAAGACACAGTCTTTGAGAACAGAAAGAACTCATTCACCACTTTCCTTCATGCCCCAACCCTCGTTGGATGAAGAGTTGCTCTGAAGGGAACAGGACCAAAATAAACTTGTCCATGGAAAGCTTGTGCTAACCTTGCTGTCATGGAGACTAGGATGTTATTCACATTTTACCCAAGTGATACAACTCAAGAATGGTCTGCATCTCCTCGTTAAAGCCACAGTCACTAATCGCTGAAGACCACCTACCCTGCCAATACTACTTTTATATGTGATCAGAACTTGCTGACGTTGGGAAACGTTTAGTTTGGTCAAGATCTCAATGATGGCATCTTCATCTGTGCCTGGAAGAAACCAAAGAAAACCAGTCAAGCTGCCTGCACAAGAACCAGGCGCATGCTCTGGTCTTGTCCAGAGTGTGCCATTAGCCATCTTCTGTTCCTTACACAACCTGGGTCTCAACAGGATTGGGGACTAGATCAGTGTACAAAAGTGCCTCAACCCAGACAGCAGCACAGCAGTACCACACTGCAGGAGAGACAAGACTAAGGATGTTTTTGTGGCCAAGACCTGGATTTCCAGTTGGGTTCAGGTCCCAGCCTGATCAAGTTGTTCAATTATTTTCTGTGCCCTCACGGGGCAGCAGGGCAATGCAAATGTCTAGACTTTCCCCTCTAACAAACTACCAGACAAAACATTTCCAATGCTCTGGGGGAAAAAAAAAAAAAAAGATAGGGTTTAACAGTGGAGGGAGACCAACTTACCAAACCCTTTCATGGCCTTCCTTAGTGCCTGTGCTTCTTGCTCAGCACTGAAGCTTGAGACCCCCTTGATTGTTGCCTAAACCGACAGGAGAGGAGTTATGAAAGGCAGACTCAAAGTGATCCAAACATATGGTAGAGATGAATTAAAAAAAACCCCAACATTCAAAAGATGCAAACACGGTGACACCAAGTCCACCCACCAACTATGAGTGATTTTATACCAGGCTTCCATCCTACCCTAAAGAGAAACCATTTGTTCTGCAGGGACTTCCCAGCCACATCAGAAATAAGCCACAGGGACACAACTAAAAGGAGAAAATATCTTCATATAGCTGTCCACGAATCACAGAATCACAGAATGTCAGGGATTGGAAGGGACCTCGAAAGCTCATCCTGTCCAAGCCCCCCGCTGGAGCAGGAACACCTGGATGAGATCACACAGGAAGGCGTCCAGGCGGGTCTTGAATGTCTCCAGAGAAGGAGACTCCACACCCTCCCTGGGCAGCCTGTCCCAGTGCTCTGTTACCCTCACAGGAAAGAAGTTCCTCCTCAAATCCAAGAGGAACCTCCTGAACAAAGTATCTGGTTTCCAGTTAAATAATGTCAAGCAGCCTGACATCTCTGTTTAGTTCAGCCAGGGCTTCTTCCCAGCAGTTTTCCATGTAAATCACAGAAGCAGCTGTTCCCATCAAAGCCCTATTCCTGACTTCTCTAAAAGCAGCCAAGGACCAGCATTCTGTTAAATAATGCACCAGGAAGCACGGAGTTTTACTCAAAAGAGTGATTCACAAACAGGTTTCTCCTGCCGCCCGTCATCTGCCATTTCTGTGGGACTACACTGGCTCGTACAAAGCTCTCCCTGTTCCCAGCAAAACACCGCTTAACATTTGTGTAGGTTAAGCTTTCTGAAACAGGCACAGGGATAACTACCATATAGGTGGCTACCTGGCAGGTTGAACCTGGAAAGAATAATCTTCCCAGGAAATTTATTTGGAGAAATTAATGCTTTTTAAATTAATATCTTATTAGATTTTCCATTAACTCCCAAAATGTAAAAGCCTATACACGTGGGTAGTTCTCCGCTATCATGAGGAAGCAGAGAGAAGCAATGAACTCACCCCCCATAAAGGGACAGACAGTGAGAGTGTTCTTCCTACCGTGTCCTTATCTCAGCTCCACTCCTCACATTTATCTGATCACAACATATGCTTGGCACAGCATGGTACAGAAAACATGCACACTCACCATCGCCCTTGTATTTGGTCAATCTGTTCTTGTCTGAGTCCTCAGGCAGTTAGACAACTGTAATAAAAAGCAGAGGAAGTGTTAGTTTTCTAGCAAATAATTAATAGAATATACCTACCTTTTCCAGTTAATGGGACTGGTTAAGTAGCCATCTAATTTCTCTGAGGACTAACTGCAACACTTGAACAGTCCTACTGAACACCCATAGCAGCATCTCTGAGTTTCCAGTTCTGCTTTGTACCCAACGAAGTACAGGCAAGGCCTGTCTGAAGAGGGATGTGGTGCACAAGCAGATGATTAGCACTAGTAATTGAAGAAATTGCTTTTCTATTGCAAGCATGACAGCCTGGCTGAGGCTACAAGGAAAAGCAGATGTTGTTGCCCTGGCAGCAAACAGACTTGATTCCCAAGCCCTTCCAAGCACTTGGTTTTGACCTTGCCAGGTGAGAGTCTGAGGGTGAATCAGGGTGAGGGTGCCTACATAGTCCAAACAGCCTTCACAGATTCTCCCTGGGAGACAGAGACAACATCAAGGTATAGATGAGCATGCAAAGGATAACCTCACTGGAGGACTGGGACAGGAGAGTTATTCTCCCTCCTACTTAAAAGCTGCTATATTCAGTTTGGTGCAATGTGTAGCTCCTTGCAGGGCTATAGTTTTAACTGACTGTTAAAGCCCTCAACAAAAAAAAACCCAACAAAAAACTTAATTGCCATCTCCCCAGGGTTATTTTTTCTGTTCATAATTTTGTTTTCATGCATAGGGCCTATATGCGGACACACCCAGAGTATTTTCCCATATCCCTGGTCGGTTGACAGGATGTCAAGTACTAGGACGAGGCTCATTTCCCTGCAACTCAAGTTGAACACAGCATGAGCTGAAGTTCTTGCATTAAAGCCCTTAAGTAGCAGCAGTGGTGTCAGTGGCTGACAACATCTCTCCTTAGTCCTGCTCATGGTGCTTAATAGCTGCTATCAATGAGCCCAGACAGTTGTGCAAGAACAGCTGTGTGCAACAGAAGTGTTGCTCATGCTTCACATGACTCGTACAAAGCTGGAATGCCGGCAGCGGGTGCTGTTCAGGCAAGTTAACTCTCACTGTGACATGGGCCACAGACGTGTTAGGCACAGGCACTCACGGGCCCTCTCCAGGTCATTTGTACGTTATTACACCCTGTGCAACAGGGCAACAAATGGAAAATTATTAGCATTGAGTTTGCTTTCTTGCATTTGATTATAGATTTCAGTGGTCAAATTATAACCTAGAGCTCAGAAAAGTAATCTTTGCTCTTCTCTAATATTTTACAGGAATATAAAGTCAACTTTATTCACTTTAGCCAGACATCAAATAATGGCTTCAAATTTCATGGATGTTTTTCTGATAGTTTTATCATTCAGTTGGTTTGTACACAGAAGTGGGAATATTAAGCTGGTTTAGCAAGTTGATTACAGGGAAAAAGAAAGGTCAATAAACAAGTAAAAGCAGGTGGGAGGCAGAAAAAAGAGTGGAAATGAGCTGGGAGACAGAAACCACACCATGAAGAAAGGATGCACATACTGGATTCAGGGCAAATGCTCCTGCAGTATCAAATTACAAAAGAAATGTCACACTGAATATTGACTGCAAGATTCTGATTTCTTCATCCAGTTTAAAGATCACTGGGAATATAAAAATTAGAGCACAGCAAAAGGCAGCAGTGCTAATCTCACTGCACAATCAGCATAGAATCGTTAGGGTTGGAAAAGACCTCAACTGCTGTTTTGTTCTCAGTATATTTTTCTACATAGTGCCACAAGAAATGAGCCACTGAAGTTCCAGGCGGAAGTGCTCGGCAGTTCAACCAGGTTCTCCAGCAACGGTCCCTGCCCCTGTAACCTTCTTGCTCCCTTGCACAGTATCTCCACAAACTGCTCGGGCTGGAGCATTAGATGAATAAAACTCTCCTGGCCACTCATTTTGCTACTACAAAGAGAAAGCGATAGCTCAGTCAGATTTGCCAGTGCTCTGCAACTTAACACAATTCCTGGCCTGCAGCTCAAATGGGGAAAACCAGCTTGAGGATAGGAGCAACACTTAACTTCTTGTTTTGAAGAATTAAACTATGTATGCAAAAAGTCAGCTAGCAAGTGCTAAACTGCCCTGGCTAATCCCTGTCCTGATGTTATTTCCTTCATCCCAGAATAAAGGCCTGAAGTTGCTGGTACATTAAACCTGGCTTAGAACAGGCTCAAAACACTGTGGCCAGATGACAGTGTAGGTGTACAAGGCATCCCTCCCATTATTCAATTTTTTTCCATGGATGACCTTTTCCTGGCAGGCTTTATCAGCTAATCAGGCAGTTATAAATCCACATCAATGTCCTCTAAAAGCTGAATCCAGAATAAACTTCATTTACCAGAAAACAGCCAAAACTATCGTGTGTGCTGGCCAGTTCAAATCTGGGCTTGCTCTGAATCAAGTTTCCCTGACTGTGCACAGAGCACACCCAGCTCTCATCAAGCAAAGCTCCCAATAGCTTAACAGGATGCAAACACAGGGGTTTTTTTCTCCCCCAAGTCTGAGCTCAGTGACATGTTGCCAGTCCTTCACCTATAATCTGTAAATTATTAAAATCATAAACCCACCATTTTACGACCCATCCCCTTGCAATGCACACACTGGACTTGTTTGACTAGTTCTTTCATTTGGTGCACATTTCCTCAAACACAAACCCACGCCCTTTGCCAGATCAGCTTTTCCATGGCTCTGCCGCTGCCAGCTGTTTCCACTGTGCTGGATACAGCCTGCTCCTTCCACAGCTGGCTGGGCTTCAGGGAGGCAGGGTGCCCCAATGTAGGTCTGGGGCTCATAGCTGGGTGACTGACTCTGATCCCAGCCCGATTTGCAGCTCAGGACGGGATCTTCCTTCTGCTGGCGAGCTCTGAGCCAGCTGAAATATCCCAGCACCTCCCATACTACGACCTTTGCCTGGCCACTGCCCTCAAAAGGAATAAAAATATAATAGTGAGTTAGCAGAGCCCTGTACTCCTCACTTCAGCCTGTGCACCCACCCAAAGCCACTTCACAAGCCCCTGCCATGCCCTCCATACTCTGGCATCCAGCGGGGAGGACATGCCTGCTTGGCCATGGCAGAAATAGGAAGCAAAACCTGTACTCCCTGTGCCTGGAGTCAGCCATCTTCCTCCTTCCCACAACCTGCGGCCCCGTCCTTCCTCACCCCAGGCCTGTGCCCTCCAGGGCCGCCCTAATAACTTGGTGTCATGGCCCCAACAAGGAATCCACCCAGCCAAGGGCTGTCCCGTTCTGGCACAGCCGCACTGCCAGCCGCTGCGGTCTGGCAAGCAGGGATGGTGCTTGGCACCTTCCCAGGCACCTCTAGCCATGCCACCCCTTCCCCATGCCAAAGGGGACCCCCCAGTTATTTTGACACTCACCTGCTGTCCCAAGCGGGTGCCTTGGCCGGGATGGGGAGAGCTTTGCTCCGCTTACCCTGAATGGCAAAGTCCCCGCCCTGGAACTGGGTGGGACTCAATGCAGCTTTTTCTTTTGGCCTGATGGGAAGGCAATTGAACCCTGCTCCCCTCCTCTCCTCTTCCGTAAACAGTTGGTTATGACCCGGAGCTTGGAGAGATTCCCCAGGGAGCCTCACGCGCATTTAAGAAACGAACATTTGGGGTACGCAGCAGTGGTACAAGTAAAGGCGGCCTGGCAGGCTCAGGTGGCTTCCACACTCCCTGGCGTGCCTGTAAAAACCTCTGGGAACAGAGGGTCTCTCTGACTGCAGCCGGAGCACAGCCAGCCTCTGATGTTTATGCTGTGGTCTAAAGGCATATCCAAGGGGGGAGCGAGGGGGACGACAGCGTGGAGCACACCAGCAGCAACCAGAGAAGTTCTGTTCTTTGTGGGGATTTCTTACCTGTATTGTGTCTCCTTTGCTCCCTCAGCACCTCTCCAGGTCTTCAGCAGTATTCCCCCTTGTCTAAGAACTTTTCATCACAAACAGCCATGATTTCTGCAAGAATGATTATTTTCATAAAGATGATTATTTTTGCCCCAATAAATGGCACTGCTTTCAAGTGAAAACACTTCAGGCAAAGGGACTTCAGTTTTACTCCAGTGTGACACTGCCAGGGTCAGCCTTGGACAAGTTCATGAGGCTGCCAGAGGGAAATCAACCTTGCAATAATACATATCTTGTCTTCACTGGGTTTATCCTCAGGGACTTTGGTCTCCTCCAATGCCAAAAGTACAGTATTATAATGGATAAATCAACCCTCTCAGGTTCTTTTTTCCAGCTCATATGAGACTTATAGCTCATCCCTGTGCCTCTTTGCACATGCTCTTTTGCTGGAAGAGGCCTAAATTTAGCAGCTCGGGTGACTGCAGGCTGTGCTCAGTGAGCATGTCTGTGCAGCTGGCTTATTTTAGCTCCTGCTGCAGCTCAGTCTCCCATAAACAATCCCCCAGAGGTGAGTCAGACAGCATCTACTCACTCCCTGCTGCTGCAGGGGGACATTGAACAGAAAAACAGGGTTCAAGCCACAAGTGCTCTCCTTTTCCATTGCAGAGTCTCTTTCCTTGCAAAATCTGGCACTTTATCCCAAGCAGGATTCAGTGTGGACTAGAACATATTATCAACAGTCACTAAGGAGAAATGCTTTTTCCTACATCTGTTAAAGTTTCCATTCTCATCCCTTCATCTCAGATCAGCTGTCTGCTGCTCTGGGCCCATACCCACTCATTTTAATCCACCAGCAGGACAACTGCCATGTTTCTCCATCTTATGTTGCCTCTGATTTTTTAGCCTGTGTATTTTCAAAAGCTTCATTCTTCTGTTTGCTCTTCAGCCTCCTCAACCCCGAGAACTGGATGGCTCTGACACTGAAGCCAGTGGTATATGCAACAGTAATTATTCTAGAGCTTAAGTTATTAATCTCTTTGGAAGTTTTTTATCCTGTAAATATTGCACCAACCCTGCCATTCATGATTTGCATAATTTGACCTTTTTTTCCCCCCTGGGAGAGGCTCTGAGGAGGGAAGAATACTTGAAGATGCAAAGTGTTTGTGTGGATGTTTTTGGCCATCCACAATTAGTCATGTAAGTGTAGTCCACTCAGAAGCCAGATCCTGATGCAACACACAGCTGAGTTCCCTATCATCATCTTGGCTGGATGCTGGCTCTGTAGCCATCTGATTGAGACAATCACGATTATTTGGATCAGAAAGGAAAAAAAAAATAGAAAGTACAAAAGCTTCTGACCATGCTGAGAGTTAGCTAAGCCTTCTCTGTAAGGAGAGGAGATTTAGGGCAATGGTTGTCTACACCCTTGTACCTTGCTACAGGAGCTGCTCCCTTCAGGAAGGCAAGGGGTTGCTGCTGTAGAAGTTTTCTATCTAAAGTTCAAGAGACGAAGCTTTGTCTCTCGAGGAGCCCTTTGTCTAGGGTCGCTCAGCTTTCAGCATGTTGTCTTCATCTCTTAAAGGCAGGAAATGCTATGGCTGTCCTTAAATATCTCCAGCCTGAAGCACTGTCTAGCATAGCTTTGCTGTCCTCACATCAAAAAAGGGACAGTAATGGACAAGCCCACAATTCCTATCAGTGTAGTAAGTGCCAAAGTACATTGCTTTTCTTTTCACTGATATTTCCTGTTTGTCCCATTGATCATTTTAAATCCCTGTTATAAAGCTCTCCAAATACACAGACTTTACTCGGTTGCATACCTGCTCTGTATTCCCACACCATCCTGCTGTTCTTCCTTCTCTACAAAAGATGTAATAAAAATTAAAGGTCACAGAAAGACAGGGCAGTGTGCATTGAGTAAATAAATCGAGGTCAAGCAGCCAGCTTGTAAGGAAGGAGGTATTTATTCTAGGTCCCACAATGAGAATAGAGCTGAACCTCTCAGAAAATGGTAGCATTTGTGTTTTGCCCTAAGGACCTTGCCTTTTGAATTTACACCTCAAAGAGTAGAGGAGCCTGGTGCTGGAAGGAGAGATTTTCAATGTGTTATATGATTAGCAGGTTTTTATCCTTTAGCTTTAGAGAAACAGCCTCACCTCATTCACTGAGGTCCATATCCTGGCACTAACAAAGTCGTTAACCAATCTCCCACTGATTGAAGTGGGGGCCAAAATTTGGGCCTTATGCAGGTATTTTGAGGAAGTTCAGAAGGGAATGCTCATTTTTATACTTGAGCACCAACAGTTTGCAATCAGCAGCCCCTGAAAATGGGATTATTCAGCTGTTGCACAAGTGCCGTGGGAGCTCTGTTGCAATGCTGTAGCTCAGTTAGGCTGTCTCCATAGCAGCAAGTAGCTGAGGTTAGGGTGGAGGCTGAAAACCAGCACTTGCTTTTTTAAAAGCACTGATTTTCTTGTGCTTGTAAGAGGGTAAAGAATTCTCACATTCTGCATACGAATATCAGATTAAGCACTAAATTAACTGCAGATATTAGGACTTGCTGCAGAGATGTACTTTTGGTACTTTCAATGCTTAGAGCAAGAATGTCTCCTTACCTCTAGCTCAGCAATGTGCAAGATGAAATGTCCATTTCCACCAGTCAGAAGTAGACTTGGTGTATCAGCAGTGTTTTGGGGAAGATCCAAGGAAGAGCCAGCCTGAAGTTTTTGTTCTATTATTTGAGTGAAGCCCTGTTAACATGAAGAGAGCAAGGAAGGTGACACACTCCTAGAAACAGGTAAATAGTGTTTATGTGAGGTGGGAAGACTGAAATATTCCAGTTCATGTGAGAAATGAAAGCGTTCTTAGCTCTTCCTTGCTTACCCTAACCATTAGAAACCCTATTTTCACACAGGCAGTATTACCAGGGCAATGTGCAGCACTCCACCTCTTAGGAATCCACCTGGACTTTACAAAGCCCTGAGCATGGCATACCAGTACTGCTGTACAAGTCAAGGCCTCTCTGGATAGACCTGGGTTGATTACATCAACATATGTGTCACATAAAGCCAAGAAGGAACAGGGGAGCAGAACTGATTTGAGAAAATCCTCATAACCTAAAGTGCCTTTAAAACAAGAGACCACTTAGACACAGTGGCCTACATGCCTTAGAAAATAAACTATAAGGGGAGAGAGCAATGAGCAGCTGTATGAAAAAGCTTGGAGTCAAACTCTCAATTTCAAGTGTGCTTCAGTTACAAGGTTAAGACAGGGCTGCTTGCATGTTCTGCAAGCAGGCACACAAGAGGAGATCCTGGATGCTATGACAATCTATAACAGTGATGACTGTAACAGTGTCTACTGCACTCGGTGGCTTCCACACTGCTGTCCCACAGCATATGCTGTGTTGACACAGTCTCAGAAATACCCTGACACTCTGCCATTCTCTTGTAGTGAAACTTAAGGCTGCACTTGGCCATGAGCTCAGTCTGCTGTTTTATTAACTAAAGCTATAAACAGCAGGGAAGGCAAATAGTCCTGGGCCATTGGTTAGTTGACGGCTTTGTCAGCTGCCTGTGTTAACGAATGCCATCCAAAGAGGGACCGGAGTCAGCAGGCATCTCTATAGTGGGGTTGTGAAGATGGTGAGGGACTTGTGGAGTGACACTGTTACTTTCAAAAGAGCCCCTTGCAGTCATAAAAGTTCTTGCTTGCTCTTGAGTGCAGTGGTGTGGTCTCACCTTCCACTGTTCAAACCAAACTGGGGAAACCAGGTCTACTTTCACATCCCCAGCAGAGCTTAAGGCACAGGCTGTGGCAGAAGATGCACAGGAGTCCTCACCCAATCTATGATTGCCTGGCTTTGATAAGCCATTCCCTTTCCTTGTTGGAAAGGCATCATCTCGTGTGGATGCAGCACAATCACGATTACACTCTTTGTCATGGTATTGCCTATTTACATAAAGGACAAGAGATGGGCTAGATCACTATAATCACATTCACATTACAGTTTGTAAAAATCTAACAATTTTGTCTTGAACAAACACCACTATCAAGACTAATTGATATAATTTAAGCCCCAGGCCTTAGGGCATTTGCCAGCTCCATGGAGAGACATGCAGTCAGGGAAATGCCTAACGCCACTGTGGAAGCTATATATTGGTAGTACAATCTAAACCCTCCTTCCTCAAAGCTGCAGGCTATGAACTGCTACACCATTGCTTCCAGCAGCCTTACATGCATTATCAAACTTAAATTTCATTTAGTGGGCTTAATGAATGTTTACTTCAATTAGCATAGATATAGCTCTGAAAAGGAAATTAGTAGCTTTCATTTTTTTCTTCTTAATTAATATCTGCCTTGATGTAACTTTATCTTACTTAGCTGCTCTGTAATTTGGCTATAACCCAGCTCTAGGGGATGGAAACACAGCTATGACAGGTCAGCTAAGGGCAACTTCTAAGGCACACATGTATTAATTCCTTTGTGGAAATAAGGTAGAAACTCACTGGCTGGTGCAGTCTTTGGAGCGCACGTTAAGCATCTTAACATGAGGTGTCTAGGGCTAAAAAAGCATCATGAGCAGGGCTGCTGCACAAGAAAAAACAAGGTAGGAGCAAAGAATGACAACAGAAGTAAGCAAATGGATTCTAGTCTACTATGCCTAAAGATACTCAGGGCAGTAACCAGCTTCATCAACCACCCCAGCATCATGAGGCAAAGCAAGGCAGCAAGTGCACAGCCCTCCCCAGGAAACCAAGCGAGAAACACTAAGAACCAGCATGACTTACAAGTCCAGAGCTCACCCAGAAAAGTCAAAAAACAGAACCATAACCAGAACTACCCTACAACTGTCTTAAAGAAAGAGTGAGTCTCCTGAGTCTGCGCTCACATGGAGGTCATGGTTGATGAGCAAAGGATGTGGGGTAGAGACCCAGATTAGACTGCCTGGGGCAATGAAACCCTGAGGGTATGCTCAGGACCCTGACACTTAAAGCACAGCTGATAAATATCTTTTCAGTGAGAACGTGATCTGCAAATTTATCTTAAGGTAATGATACTTGCTTTAAACAGCAGTGTGTATTTGTTGTGCAAAGTCATGCTCCTTGAGAAACATGGCTCTTTTGGACTTGGTGGTCAATCCTATTGATGTGCACAGTATCAATCTAGGCTATGCCTAGTATTGCATCAAACATGCACGAACCTACAGATCTCAATTAGCTCAATTATTTCCCTGTGTGCTACTATATATATAGACCATGAGTGCCATTGCTGTTGATGGAAGATGTTGGCTTTTAGCTGCAGGAAGTGTTAGTCATTGCTGGAGCTAGTCAGTGTGTCTTACAAGGGCAAACGGGAGCATCTGAAAGGTGGAAGCTTTCAATTTTTAAACGGGTATAATACAGATGTGAGTTTTGGAGTCTTGTTCCTCTGCATAACTCTGAACCTAGCTAAATTGCTAGCTACATGATAATATGCTTGAGAGTTAACTTTTTAATCAGGGTGGTAAAGAAAATTGATGGCTTTTCTATCCATGCTAGTAGTGTTTGTGGGCCACTGCACTAAAAAAAAAAAAAAAATAAATATTTGGATTCCAAAAAAACATGGGCAGGAGAGGTGATGGATAGAATAATGGCTCTGCTATTCTTTAGATGATGAGAATGTTGACAGAATTTTTGCAGTGAATGTGTATAGTTAAGGGACCATCCTTATAAAGATAAAAACAACTAGATGAGAAAACTTAATTATGATGCACTGAATACAGGAAAATATCACCTTGTAGCCCCTGGATAGTTAGGTATGACCAAGCACAGAAAGCTGTGCAGGCTCTTATACGTTGTTGCCACTTCTCGAAATGTCCAGAAGAGGACAGTGTGCCCTTGCTTTTAAGGTTACTCTCATGAAACCTTTCCAAACATACGTTTTTATTTAGAAAATGCTGAGCTATCTGGAAAGTTTGAACAGGAAGGATGCTGCTCTATTAATGTGCTTCTTCCTGGGGATTTGAATGCATTTTCTTAGCAGTATAGGGGATCAGGGAGACAGTACGCAGGCAAACAGCTCTGCCAACCACCTCATCAGGGCTCGAATATTTTAAACCTAGCTTCACGGGATTTTAACAGCTAAAATTTGGTGTTTAGGAGTAACGGTGTTAGTCAGCCTGAGGTTTCTCGCTGCAGTGGGACAAATCTGTGAGCACTCTGAAGTTGCTCCAGGCTAACAAAAGAGAAGTACTAGACCATGTCTCTGACAATCACTGATGAGCTTTTTCACTTAAAGCTTTCAGGCTCAGTTCTCTCTGATCCCTATGAAGGTCACTGGGATTGCAGCAGTGCAGCTGAGTCTTGTGCCTTCTGGAATAAAGAATATCATCAGCATCTGCAACCAAGGATCGGCTTCTGCTGTGCTTCTGCTCCATAAAACAGTCACCGACAGTGTTTGTGTGCCAGAACATCAGGCCCCCATAGCTGTACATGGCTCTGACGCTCGTCTGCATTGTACCTTAGCACTCTCAGGTACATTTTAAAAAAGTACTCGTCAGTGGGTAGTTAGACTGTTCAGCAGTGCATCTGCAAGCTCTCTGCACAGCAGTGGGCTTTATCTTCTGTAGTTGGAAATGAGTCATTTCCCTGTACTGTACAGAGATGCCCAATTTCCTTGGAAATTGTTCAGTTCTGCAGAGTCCCCAGGAATCACTGATTATAGGACTATCTTTTTGCACTGCATGTTTTACTTCAGTCTTTATAGATGCCTGGGGATGTTTTGCAGGTTAGAATAATTAAAATAATAATTTTTAAAAATTGATAGAAGTAACTAAGACTTTACCTAGTTCATATTTAATCTGAAGGGCAAATGAACCTTCTGTATGGGCCACTGGCAACCAACCAACCAACCACAGCTGGGCAAGGTTTAATGAAGATTAAAGCCTGTTAAATGAAAAAGGACTGCTTTAGCTAACTAGTGTTAGCTAACTGGCTGAAATGAGTGCTGTTCCAGCTGTGCAGACTTATGGTGTCTTGTACATGACACTTGGAAATGAGGTGCAAGGTAGGAGCCACTCTGCAGCACCATCCAATCTACGGGTGGTCAAGGAGGACTTTGAGTTTGGCAGGGTGGGTTTGTAGATCCGTGCCTACAAGAACTGATGAGAAGAAGGATGATGGAAGAGGTGTAGCATTAACTGTAACAAAGAGGTACAGTGGCTCAGCAGAAAAGCAACTATACAGTGATGCACTTCTACATCTGTTTATGCAACATGCTAAATATTATGACCAGCAATTTTACTTGTTTATTCTGAGAGCCACATGCAACATAAAAATCTTAAAATATTGAGCGGAAAAAAACAATTAGGTTTGTTTACAACACACTGATTCAGTCTCGTTGGCATTGTTGAAAGCCCATGCCTAAAAGTGATGCAGAAGAAAGGGCTGCGCAAAGGGTAAAGGTTTTTGTTATCCCACAGTAACTAGGGCTTGCCTAGCACATCTGCTTCAGACGGGAGCTTGTCAGCAGGATGGCTGTAGTTATTATCATAATACAGGAAATAATAGTCATTGGGAAAACATGAGCGTGCTCTGGTTTCCTCTTCTGCCCCTGTCAGAGGGGAGGAAGGAGAGCGGTGCTGTCATGGAGGCATTGCTCTGGCAGCCATGAGCTCCTTGGTGTTTTGTATTCTGGATCGCAGGCTGGGAAAACCAATTTTTGTCATTTTAATATTTCCCTCTGCTGTTTGAAATTCCAGCTCTGGCTTTCCCTGGATGTGGAGAGGAGCCTGCTGCTGTGGATGCCATAGGCTGGAAAAAATTTCTCATAATTTCTGAGGAAAAAAGGCTGAAAGGAACCCAAAGTGCATTTGAAGGAAATTTCCTGAGACTTGAGCTAAACTAAACTTCCCTGAAGCCTGATCCAAGGGCTTTGGGCTCTTTGGATGAGCCATATCTCTCTGATGAGCATCTTGCTGCAAGATTCATGAGATACTGGCGTGGGGAGGAGAAAGATGTAATTTAATAGTAAATCTAAGGTGCAGGCTTTACAAAACCAACTGCTAGGTTTAAGGTACTTAACAAGTTTGGGGGGCTGGGATTTCTCTAGTTTAGTTTTATGTGAGGTTCTCAGGCTGGGTGCTAGCACGGCCTGTGTGAAGACAAGCCTCGTACTTCAGGTCAAGCCCAAGATGTCACAGCAGGGGAGCTTTTATTATGACAAGAAAATGTCAAGTTTAAGCGCACTATTTTGAACATAAATGTAAATAGGTGAGGTGCCTGAGTGGGCCGCGGCTCCCCGCTGACAGGCTTTCTGTGCCCACCCCTCTGGTGAGGGGAGGAAATGGCCCCGGCCACCCTTCGCTCTTTTTCGACCAGCCGAGGAGCCCACGCCCGCCGGCCGGGCTGAGGGGAAGCCGCCACACCGGGGTTTCCCCTCACGGCCCCGCCAAAGCGTGGCCCCCGGCCCGCGCCCCCTCCTCCCCCCCCCCGCCCCGCGGAGCCGCGCTGCATGCCGGGAATTGTGGTCCCCTCCGGGCCGTGCGGCGCCCACCGCAGCTGCCGCTGGGTGAGCGGGAACTACCGCTCCCAGGGAGCAGCGCGGCGGGGCCGGCTGCCGCCATTACCCGTATCCCCGTCTGCCAAAGGGCGTTCGCCCCTCCGCCGCGCTGTGAGGCTTGGCGGGGGGTGACGGCCGCGCTACCGGGTGGCTCCGCCGGCCAGCGAGGGACACCCTGAGGCGGCGAGGCCGGGCGGGCCGAGCCCTCCGGGCTGGCGGAGGCGCGGGGGCGGTGCTCCCGCCGGCAGCCGGGACTTCCTGTGACAGCCCATTTCCTGCTCGGATGGGGCCGGCGGGGGGGCGCGGCGGCGGGGTCGGGGTCGGTCCCTGACGGGCTCGGTGGCCGGCGGGACCTCCGCCAAGCAGCGATGCGGGCCCCGGGCCCTGTCAGCACGCGGCCCCCGCCGTGACCCGCCGCGGGCAGCCGGTGGGGCTGCGGGGAGGCCGGCCCCGGGCACCGCTGCGGGGTGCATGGAGGCACCCCCCGCCCGCAGAGAGGTACCGGGCGGGGGGCCCTGTCAGTCGGTGCGCCCCTGAGGGAGTTGCGGCGGCCCAGGCCGCGCCGTGGGGACAACCCCCTTCCCCTCCCGTGATCCCGCCTGTGCTTTTGCAGGTGTGAATCCCCCCAGGACAGCGCGCCTGCTCGGCTTGGCCCCACCAGGCGAGTGGGCCTGGGTTCCCCTCACCAGCCCCGGCCAGGCTGCCGGAGGGACAAGGAAGGGCCTCGGACCTTAAAAAGAGCATCGCACCCATAACCAGGCAGCTGCTGCCTCCTGAGAAATGAAGAAGTTTTTCGACTCGCGCCGGGAGCAGGGTGGCTCTGGCCCTGGATCGGGCACCAGCGGCGGTGGCGGCGGCAGCGGTGGCCCGGGCAGCGGCTACATCGGGAGGGTGTTTAGCATCGGCCGGTACCAGGTGACGGTGGACGAGGTGCTGGCGGAAGGTAAGACCCCGGAGCCTTTTGCAGAGCGCTCTGCCTTTGCTGCTTTTTTTCCTCTCACAACGCTGGAAAGGGAGGCTTTGGCCTTTCCTGGCCACTCTGCCTCTATCCCTGGCTCCCCTAATATGTCATTGTCCTTGGCAGACTTGCGATCCAGTGGCATCTGCAAGCTGACATTTCCTCTCTCCCCATGTGTAAGCCCAGTGTGGGTTTGCTGGCTTTGGTTTGGTTTTGGCTTTTTTGAAAGCTTTAGAAATTGAGGGGATTTTGAGAATTGTTTCCGACCTTCCCTAAACTGAGGTTTTTTGTTTTAAAAAAACCCAACCAAAACCAAAATTGTCAAATGTTTTGGTGCAGAACGGGGTGCTGTAAATAAAGAAAGCAGTGGCCTTCACTCTAACTTTCTTCAACCAGTTGCCTCTTTTCCTACCTTCATCAGAGAGGAATAAAACACTGGAGTAAATTCCTTGTAGATATGTCATGCACATCAGTAGGCTGAGTAGAACTAGCTGTGATCGATGATGTGGGATTTCAGTTTGTGTGGGGTTTCTGCAGGGGAAGTAGTGATCCCAGTTTCTTTTTTTTTTCTTTTTTTTTCTTCCCCCCCCCTCCCCCAAAAAAACAATTGAAGAGCTAAAAATGAACAGTAGGAATTAAAAAACTCTTTACATGTATGGCCCTTGCAGTGCAGCAAGCTGCTGGTATTTTTTTTTTTAATTGTAACCAGCACTGCTGCTTTAACTAACATTTTACATTTCATTTGTTTGGGCTGTAAGGAACCTTCTGAATGGTTCTGGCTGGTAACCTTAGCCTCGACCTTCAAGAGAGATGTTGGCCTCCTTACACCTGCTTCTGGTCCATCTCCTCCACAGCGTCCTCTGCAATTTCAATCAAAAGAGTGATTTGTTTTGATCTTGTAATTGCAAAGGAGAGGGTAGCTGCTGTGTGAGAGTTGACTGGGAGGACCTGTGTTGGCTTTTACAGAAAGAACCTGAAAATAGAAAAGGGATTTGTGTATGCTGTGTGCATTTAGGTTTGTAAAAAGTCGCCACAATGTACAAAAAAAATAGATCTGTGCCGTCTTTCAGACATGGTTTCTGATATGTTCTGTGTGCTGAGCTGAGAGGAGAACCAAAACCAGTGTGCCAACTAGTAACTATAGTGATTTTTTTTTTTTTTCCTGACTTGAAATTTGCAATATGGGCTTGCTTTGGATGATCTTTCTGAGGCCCTTTTGGCTCTAGGAGCTTAGGAATTATATGAGCTAAATATGAGAAGCTGTCACAGTCTGGTTTTTTTAAGGCATACTGTCCTCATCCTGCTAACATGGGAAAACAGAAGCTTTTTTTTGCTGATGAATAATCTGTTGGCAGGTTCTGCCCCAGTGCTGACAGCACCAGGAAGCGAGCCGGTGTGTCACTGGGCTCTCTCCTGCTCGGCAGGCCTACGCCAGAGCCACCAAAGGTGTGAGGTGCTGGCACAGACTGCATGGGAGAAGTGCCTCCCCTCTGTTCCTCGGTGTCCTGGAGAACTGCTGCTTGTGAGGCCTTTCCCTGCTGTGACTCCAGGTTTCTTGGCTGGCCTCTGGGATGGAGCATGGCTTAGTGTCAGCTCCAGCTCTTCGATCTGCTTGCCCAGTCTGAGTGAGGTGCAGCAGGCCTGTAAAATTGGGGCTGTGTTCTCTTCCTGCCCACGCTGTAAGGCAAAGGAAGTTCTTTCAGTGAAATGTGCTACACAGATATTTTCCTCACAGTTTGACTCCTGGTGCGAGTAATCCAAAATCCTTCTGTGTGGTGGGTGAAGTCTCCAAGAAGACGAGAGCAAGGTGGCTCGTGTGTTTGCAGGTTGTCACCTTTTGAGGGGAACAGAGGGGTGAAAGTGCCATTTCCTTTATAGGAAAGATAGATCATCTGAGGAGTCAATGTGGGTCAGAAGTGCTGCAGCTTTGCATACTTGAGGCCTTTTGGTGTAGCTGCATCTGCTTCCCAGGTGCTGGTCAACAGCATTTTTTCACTGACTCAACTGGAGACGTGGAGAACTCTGGCAGCCTCGTCCCTGCACTATTGAACCCTCGCCTGGAAAACCTTTTGGTATCTGCAGTGAATTTTGGTGGTTCAGCAGTTGTTGAAAAGGCAACTTGTGAAGTCTTGGCTGTTTCTGCTAAAAGGAAAAGTCCCCTAGGAAGCACTTTAGAGGAGGAGGAGTATCCTGTCTGGGAAAGAAACATCTCTCATCCCTGCTGCTTTAGAAGGGAGTGGAGAGGCCTGTGATTTGGTACAGCCTAGGAAATGAATGATATGTAAAAGTAGCTTAAAAGAAAGTCTCTGAAATGATGATGGATGGTGTGAGTTGCAAGCCTGAGGAGCTGGTTGAACCAGAACTTTTGGAATTAAAGTGTTGGGATTTACCTCTATCTGTCAAAGCTGTGACTGGTCACCCTCAATTCTGCAGAGCAACACTGTCGAAGATGACGGCACCCCAACCCAGGATGGAAGTCCTTAACGCAGGCACTGTGCAGTCTGCCAGGTCGCAGATGCCTCCATGTGCTCACAGTCTCTTGCATAGATCCCCCGGAATATCCGCTGCCGTTAGGCACACCCCGCACCCCCTTAAAATAGTTGTGTTTGGGTACTTGCTTTTGTCAGTGGCGAGGAACATTCCTTCCTATTGGAAGGAAGTAGATGGGAATAATTTAGAAGAAACTTGAATGGTTGGTTGTCCGTGGTGGTGTAATACTGGTGTATTTTTTTTTTTTTAATTAGAAAAAATAGATTGCAATAGGTGGTTCTTAGTCAAGTCCTTGTAGTCGTCTTGCTCTGATCCATATGATAGCACGAATAATCTCTTGGAAATTCCCTTCAGAGTTTGCATGAGAATTAACTGCTGTGGGAGATCAGCACTGCTGGCCTTGGCGTTCTGCAAGGCTGGGGTTAAAGTTGGCAACATCAGCAAAGTGCTCCAGTAGGGGCTGAGGGGGGTTGTTACTGATTTTAAGGTGACTGGTGTATGGTAGAGCTGGGGTGAATGCCCAGGAGGCATTTGAGTGTGTGGGTGAGTCAGGCTACTATCGTACTGTTTTGTTGATGAAAAAGAAACTAAAACAGTGCTATCAAATTGGATGCTGCTTTTTGTTTCTGCCTGTGTGTAGGGGGGGGAAAAAAAACAACCAAAAAACCAACAACCCAGCCCAAAAACCCACACTGGAGCTATAAGGAGGATGGTGTCTCTGTGGTGAGGACCAGAGCAGCAGAAACATTTAGAAGGGTGTTGCTAGAAATCAGAAATTTGCTCAAGGGTTTGTGGGATGTGCACGTGTGGCAGAGTACCACAAGCCACGTGTTTTCGCTTGCCCCACTGTTGTTTTCTCTCTTTTTGTTACTCTGTGTACCTGTGACATGGTAAGAGAGCGCTGAATTGATCCAAGGTACATAAGTGCTGATGGGGTGTGTGTTTGAGCTAGGATTTTGTTTGTCTTAGGCTACTTCTAGCAGAAGATACAGGCTGCTTTTCTTCAGGTCTGTGAAAAGTCACTTTTCCCATTGGTAGTATTTTTCTGAAGGTGATACTTGTAGCTTTTTCCCCTTAAAATGTGTAAGTTAGGGGATTCAGGTTTAATAATTGTCAGATATTTCACTGAATTTTTTTCAGGTACGTGTCTGTGTGTGCTGCCAGCTAATGTATATTTCAAAGCATTTAATGGTAGACATCATAAACCAATGTAAAATCAGCTTAAATTTGCCAGCTATATTTTTTTACTCTGTTTTGAAACAACAAACACTGTGTGAAGGTTTCATCATGGTTTTCTTTAGCAGACCTGCAGGCCGGTGCATGGATGAAGAGCTTGGGCAGTCTGTGAATGCTCAACCTGTGCCCCATGGAGGAAGGTGGCCCCTTGAGCTGCCTAAATATGTGTCTGGGCTAATTGCAGAAGACTTCTTCTGACCCCTCTGGCTGGCTTATCCCAGCACTACATTTCCCTGGAGTGTGCAGTGCCATAACCTGAAGTCACTAAAATTGCACGTGAGCTTCTTCTGAAATGACTTTGCTTTGAAACAAACCCCGTCTGAAGTAAATTTTTCAGATTTACATGATCCTCAAGCCAATTCCAGTGTGGCTGGGTTCAAGACATCACTTTGAAGTGTATTTTGTCACTTATTGCTTTCTAGCTTCTGCCAAGTGCTAGCTGCTAATCAGGTGACCAGTGACATTTGGATTAGGAATTAAACCATTTTTTCTTTTGGAATGGGACATGTGGTTTTAAATATTTTTTTTTCCCCATTGCTTTTCCTGTGTACCTTATGAAGCAGAGCACGAACGCTGCACTCTGTACTGCAGGGTGGGATGCTGGCTCCGCTGTGTTTTAGTGGTCTGGTGTTTTGAGCGTACAAGCCAGGCAAACTGGTGAAGAATCCCATGTGAGTTATTGGGTAAATGTCAAGGTATCTCAAACGCTTTGGTGCTTTTAGGAGCAGATATTTTGCTGGGGAGGCGTGTGCACCATGTCCCTAGATGTAATCAGGAAGGAAAAGAAAGTGCTAGTGGATTTTACTGTGTAAGTTTTTACTGTGTAAGTAAGCCCAGAGATTCATGTTACCTGGCCTTGTGTGTAAGCTTTGTGCAATGTGTCAGAGAATGGGTCTGGGATAGTACATGGGGGTGGCTGGTTTCTTACATAATGACTATATTAGCTAAAGGTGTATTAAATGGCAATGTTAACCTAGTGCTGTCATGGGAGGACGAGCTTTCTGCAGTTGTCTTCCCAGGAAGGAGCTTTCCATGTTAAAACAAAATAGTCTCTAATTTGAGCAGTCCTGCATCAGCCTTATAAAGTTGTCAGTTACTTAGTATAAGAAAGCTTAGTTTTGGGATTCTGGCTGGGGAAAACGTAGGGTTTAAGTCTCCAACTTGGGTCTTGCAGAAGTGTTCTAGCAGTTATATATGAACAGGTTGCTAACCTCTGGCTGCAACACCAGCAGTGACATTTTGGATCTAAGGAGAACGTGTACTGCCGTAATGTTTTTATTGTGTCACAGGCCTTCTCCCCTTTGTATAGCAGCTTCTCAGCAGTTGGAGAGAGCAGGTGGTAAGTTATAAATGAAGACAAGCTGGAATCCACTTTGGGTTTCTCACCTGCTGCCTTGCAATCTCACCAACCTGCATTAATCATGGCTAATAAGGGATCAGAACTGACTAGGTGCTGCACATTTGCACTGAGGCTGGAAGCTGCTTCCTTTGAAGGTGACTCTTTTTTTCCAGTGAAAATAGTTGTTTGGGCAGACAGAGGCTGTTGCTACAGCAGCTTACTGCTGCTCTTCTAGAAAGTCACAACCAATTTTCCTTCATTTGTACTAAGTAAGTGTTTACTTGTGTTTCACATGTGGAAGGAGACAGCAAGCCTCTGAGGAGAAACGTGCCATGAGCAAACTCACTTTATGGAGTTCTCTTGATAATGAAAGGTAAATGAATAAATAAGTTTCCCAGGAAGGATGCCTTCTTTCTTGGATGGTGTAGTGGTTTGACCCTCAGTGGGACTGTGCAGTCCTGCATTCACTCCCCCCACCCAGTGAGATGGGATGGGAGACACAACAAAGGGGGCACAGGCTTAGGATGAAGGACAGGGACAGTTTGCTCACCAGTTACGGTCACGGGCAAAACAGACTCAAACTTGGGGAAGAAAAATCAATTTAATTTGTTGCCACTTCATCTAAGTAATGCAGTGAGACATAACAACCACATCTTACAACACCTTCCCCCACCTCTCCCTTCTTCCTGGGCTCCAATCACTTTGCTCCCCATTTCTCTACTATCGCCCCACAGCGACACAGGGGAAAGGGAATGAGGGTTACAGTCAGTTCAACTCTTCCCAGCATGAAAGTCCAGGAGCAAGATGTTCCAAAGCAACTTCCCATGGAGTCCTGGACCTCTTCGGGCTCAGCCCTTGGCTCCAGCATGGGGACATCCACGGGCTGCAGACTCACTCCCCATGCGGGCGGTCCACCCCGCTCTGTCAGCGAGCGACTCTCGGGGTCCCAATTCCAGTCACAACTGCCCCCAGGCTCAGCTTCTCTGCTCCAGCGTGGATTCCTCCATGGGCTACACGTGGGTCTCTGCTCCACCACTGAATCTCCATGGGCTGCAGGGGAATTCCTTTGTCTTCCGCTCCATCAGGTGAACTGGGTGTGGGTGTCTGTCTTTTCCTCTGGCAACGAAGCCCTCTGTCTGTCCTTTGTTTAGGCCGGTGGTTCTCTTTTGTTCAGGTCAACAGCCTTTCCTCCAGATTGTCTCCACCTTCTTCTTTTCCGGACAGTCCTTCCCCTCACAAATACAGATTCGCAGAGGCATTTCTCTGGTGCTCACTGGCCCAGCCTGGGCTGGGGAGGTCTCTGCCTTGGAGCCAGGGGAGCTTTTCCCTCTCACAAGGTGGCCCATCCCCCACTCCCAAAAAAACCGCACCCCCCGCAAACCCAACACAGATGGGAGGAAGCGCAGAATGTCCTTGTGGTGGTAACACCCCCTTAAATCAGATACTGTCTGCTGTACTTTTTGAATGTAGGAACAATACTGACAGTGATTTACAAGCACAAGGAAAAGATTTGGAAAGGTGTAAGTGAAATACAGTTGCAAGGTAATTCTCTCTCATTTGTGGCTTTTTATCATTATGGAAACTTTTTCTTTTTGTGGGAGATCCAAGAATTACCACTAAATGAAATGAAAGTTATTGTTAGCTGCTGTGGTGGGTTGACCCTGGCTAGAAGCCGGATGCCCACCAAAGCCCACTCTACCACTCCCCCTCCTCAAGTGGGCAGGGGGAGAAAAATATAATGAAAAGCTTGTGGATGGAAATAAGGACGGAGGGAGATCACTCGCCAATTACTGGCACGGGCAAAACTGACTCGACTTGGGGGAAAAAAAAAATTTACTTTTTTACCAATCAAAATCAGAGGAGAATGAGAAGTAAAACCAAATCTTAAAACACCTCCCCCATCCCTCCCTGCTTCCCGGGCTTCACTTCTCTCCTGATTTTCCACCTCCTCCCCCCAGTGGCACAGGGGGACAGGGAATGGGGTTGGGGTCAGTTCATCACACGGTGTTTCTGCCGCTGCTTCCTCCTCAGGGGGAGGTCTCCTTCCCCCGCACCAGCGTGGGGTCCCTCTCACGGGAGACAGTCCTCCACCAACTGCTCCAACGTGAGTCCTTCCCATGACTGACATCTCTTCACGAACTGCTCCAGTCTGGGTCCATTCCATGGGGGGCAGTCCTTCAGGAAGGGACTGCTCCAGTCTGGGTCCATTCCATGGTGTGCAGTCCTTCAGGAAGGGACTGCTCCAGCGCAGGTCCCCCACGGGGTCACAAGTCCTGCCAGCAAACCTGCTCCGGCCTGGGCTCCTCTCTCCACGGGCTACAGGTCCTGACAGGAACCTGCTCCAGCGCGGGCTTCCCGCGGGGTCACAGCCTCCTTCGGGCATCCACCTGCTCCGGCGTGGGGTCCTCCACGGGCTACAGGTGGTCATCTGCACCACCATGGACCTCCATGGGCTGCAGGGGGACATCTGCTCCACCATGGACCCACATGGGCTGCAGGGGGACATCTGCTCCACCATGGACCTCCATGGGCTGCAGGGGGACATCTGCTCCACCATGGACCTCCATGGGCTGCAGGGGGACATCTGCTCCACCATGGACCTCCAGGGGCTGCAGGGGCACAGCTGCCTCACCATGGTCTTCACCACAGGCTGCGGGGGGAATCCCTGCTCCAGCACTTGGAGCACCTCCTCCCCCTCCTTCTTCACTGACCTTGGTGTCTGTGGAGTTGTTTTCTCTTACACATTCTCACTCCTCTCTCCAGCTGCAAAGTGTGCAGCTTTTTTTTTCTTCCCTCTCTACCTTTTTTTTTTTTCTTAATTATGTTATCACAGAGGCGTCACTGATGGGCTCGGCCTTGGCCAGCAGCGGCTCCGTTCTGGTAGCCGGCTGGCATTGGCTGTGTCGGGTCGGACATGGGGGAAGGTTCGGGCAGCTTCTCTCACAGAAGCCACCCCATGTCCCCCCCCTCCACTGCTATCAAAACCTTGCCACGCAAACCCACTACAGCTGCCTACACTATGATGCAGTAGAATGAAAGCAGAGTAGAGCTGCTGCAGCTTCTCTAACGTGAGGAGCTCTCGCTACCCTGGTGCCAGGGTATCTGGGCCCTGGCACAGTCTAAGAAAATGTCCTTCTGTTGCTTTCAGGGCTGCTGGGAAATAATATATTGAGATAGGAAGGTGAAGCAATGCAGAGTGTGTGTGGCCAAGTCAGGGATTGATCTCTGGCCTTCCAGCTTGAGTACTTTAATTGCAGTCTGTGTTTTCTCTCAAATGCTGTCTCTGTGTGTTTTAAATGGGCGTGCTCTTGGCACGTGTGTGACTTGGGCATAAATTTACGCTTGCTCTGTGTCAGAACCCATGCTGACATCAGGACCCTGGGCCGAGTGTCGCAGGATTGCATTGAAGACTTTTTTGGAATAGCATCTGTTTTCCTTCATGATCTTGCAGAAGCGAATTACGTACCGGTGACGATGATCTCATAGATTAAAAATAAAAAAAGCCGTCAGCAGCTCAGTCCCTAAGCAGAGACTTTGCGTGCATGTACAACAATTGATCTGGAAGCTAGCTGGTGCTGTGGTGAGGACAGGTAGATCTGATCTTCATTCGTTCACTATTAGGAACTGTGGTGGTTTGGGTGGATTCACCGTTTTTGATTGCAGCTTGCAGCCAAACACAGCCTGCTCTATCACCCTCCCCCCTCCCTCGCCCAGGGAGTAGGGGAGGTAATTGGAAGGAAAAGGGCAAGGAAACTCATGGGTTGAGATAAAAACTACTTACTAATTAAAATAAAATGATAATGATAACAGTGATAACAGAATTATACAAATGAGTGATACACGGTGCTCACCGCCCACTAACCAATGCCCAGCCTGTGACAGCCAGCGATCCCAGAGCCCGGACAGTGCTGAAACTGAAACCCTGGAAGAGATCCCTGAGAGAATATCCCCAATTTTGGGTCAGCACTGGTTAATATACTGACATGATGTGATATGACATGGAATATTTCATTGGCACATCCAAATGCCAGTTCTGGGTTTTGCTGTTCACTACGCTTCTCCCTCCCAGTTCTAATGCAGCTGTGAAGCAGCCAAACACGGAGGCCTTGAGCTCCAGCAGCAACTCACAACACCAGCACTGTTATCAACGTTCTCATAATAAGTCTGAACTGAAATACTGAAACTAAAACACAGCTCTTCTAATTACTAAAAAGAAAATTAACTCTATCCTACCAAAACCAGGATAGGAACGTGCTGGTTTTACTTCCTCTTTGGTATTAGGAGAGATGTAATAGGGAGGTGACCCCAAAATGTGCCGGTGTGAACTTAAAAAAGCAGTCCAGCATGCTGTTCTGGAGGTTGTGATGGTAAAATACATGGTCTTTTGAAGCTGTTTGAATGCACAGCTGTTATTCAGATGAAATCTTAGCTTGTATTTCCTTTACTTCTGTACACTACATGATGCTTGTAAGGTTGATATGTACGTTTGCTGCACAGCTCTAATGACAGCAGTAAAATAAACTCAGTGCTTGTCTCTTAAAGAAGTGCAGAATGCTGCATGAGAACCATGATGTGGCCTGGTTCGTGCGGGCTTTCTCTAAACATCGGTTTCCCTTCAAAGTGCCATAAGCAAGTGAGATGAACCCTTGGTTTGATGTGGTGCACCCGTGTTTGAGACTCCACTGCTACCGGGGAGTGTGCGTGCAAGCTGTTCAGATGCTGCGGGAGTGAGAGTGACGTAAAACTCAGACTTTCACAGTGTTTTAAAATACTGAAAATGAACATAAATAGTTGGTGCCGATGTGAGAGGAGCGTAGAAGTGTAGACCCATTGCTTTATGTGCCTTCTCTGCGTGACCTACCTGCCAAGTCAGTGATGTTTTAGTTACCTGTCACGAGCCTCTGAAGGATTAATTGCTTCTGAATTGTGAAGTGCTTTAGAAATAAAGACCTTCTCTCCAGTGTTTAGCTGCTGCTTCAGAGGAGTGAGCTGGATTGATAGGAAATCCCTGCCGTGTGAATGCTGTGTGTTCACGTGAAGATATTTGTGGCTGCTGTTGACTCTTGGGCTCTGGTCTAATAACTCTCTTCGTGATCTTTGGCAAGAAGTATCTAATACCAGAGAATATGCAAATGAAAGATATGGTGAAATTGTTAAAGAAAGTATCCTTTTAAGTTAAGAGAAGGATCTGTGATAGCACGTGTGTGTGCATATACTCGTGCACTGACACACCTGCCTTTCTTCTTTTAGCCGAATAGTGTAGCACCTCTCATTAGGCAGGTGTGTGCGTGGTGTGCAGGGAGGAGGTGAGTAGCAGGGAGTGACCAGCCCTCGGGGATTCATCACAAATAGGCAGGAGATGTTGGCTGGAGGGAAGAGGCAGTGCCATGTCTCTTTGGGGAGATAAGGAAGGATGGCTCAGTACCTGGGAGGGAAGGGTTCTCTCTTCCTAGGATCACTGGTGCTTTGACTGGTGTTCTGCAAATGTCCCATTAGGCAACTTAAACACCTGAGAGGTACCTGCTAAACTCATCCTACATCTCTGTGCCTTAGTTCCCCTTGCAGTGCAGGCGGTGCCAGCAGGATGCTCGTAGCCGTGGTGGGGAGCAGGTGAAGTGGGCGCTCGCTGCACTGAATATTCCCTGGGAATTTCAGTCACGTGTGTTCTGACTGAAGCTCTTTAGTGGCTGTATGTTCATTACAGCCCTTCCACAGCTTGGTGGATGTACGATGACACAAGAAGCTGGCACCAGTTGTCAACTGGTAAGATCCTGTTGGTTCTTTTGTTCTTTCTTGTTTGTTTGTTTTTGTTGTTGATTATCCTTGTAAGGAAATAAAATAGCCCATTGCAGAGCACTGATGTGTGGATTGTGGGGTGGCAAAGGGTGAAAGAGGGACAGTGTGGCAGAGAGAAAGGGAAGGGGCAGTACAGACTTGGGTCAGACTTGGTCCTGGGGTGCCTTGAGTGCATATTTCTGGCAAGAAACATTCTACTGCAGTTCAGAGCTTTTCTTTTGGCCTTTACCTGTTGCTTTTAAGTTAGAAGATATACTTACAGATATGTGACTATGAGTTTACCTTTCTGTTTACCCGATCACCAGCTGTAGTTTGAGCTATTGTGCTGGCTCCGCTCTTCCGTGAACATAGAGCCCTGGGTACTGGTTGTCATACAACTTGTGGTTCTGTGCGTGGTTGTTACCCTTCTGCTCTCTGCAAAGTAGACAGACAGACAGTGAAGGAAAGGCTTATCAAATTATTTTACCAATGAGAAACTGAAGCCCATGAAGATGTAGCTACTTGCTAAGGGCTACGTCAGAAAGCGGTGATGAAGCCTTGTATTAAATGCAAATGTAACTTCTTGTCTGTTGTGTTAACCACAGTGTCATTAATATTCATGTCACCGTAGTATCGGGGACTAGGGCTCTGTGTCACATAATGCAACCACAGAACGAAGACTGCCCGCACTCCTGGGAGGTGCCTGGCTGCCCTTGCCTGTGCCTCCTGAGGCTCAGCCTTTGTGTCTGGTGTCAAAATATGCCCGTCTGCTTGGGACGCATATTCAGAAAGACGCATTGCTAGGTGCAAGCAGCTGTAATCTTACAGCTGGTCATGACATGATAGTTAACACACAGTATCTTCTAAAGATCTGGTGTTATTCAGAGACCACAGGAAACACACAAACTCAACCTTGCTCACACAGTGTTCAGCAGTACGTGTGACAGGATTAAACATGTATTGGATTTTTAAAAATTAAAACGATGCTATTTTTGGAGTGGGACAGATGGCAGTTTTCTACCTTTTGCTTTTGTTTTAAACTTAACGTAAGAAGCACTTACATTGTACCTTCAAAGCTTTCTCTGCTACTGAGCAGGCTAAAAATCCATCTATTGGTATAGTACATGTAAGTTGGGATACTGAAGCAGTTACATAAGTTCATTTGAGCTGATGAGTTTAATCCCTAATAATTATGGGGCTTGTGAGTAGCAGTCACAAGACTGTAGGTTCTGGACAGTTCTGGACCCCTGCAACTCTCTTCTGTTTCTGGACATCTGACGAATTAACAGACAGGCATGTGCCTATTCATACCGCTCTCCTTCCTCACCTGTGTATCAGTGGAAAAACTCAAAGCCCTGCTTCAGGTAGGGCTGATTTTTTTTTTTTTAAATATTTTATTTTTCCCTGTGCTGAATGATGGATACTGTGTACAGTGTGCAGTGGCTTGAATTCCCTGAGAGTTGCCTGGTGGGATAATAGATACCTCTCTCTGTGCTTGGCATGTACTGAGGAGTTGAAAAGTTCATTGCTGTCTTCAGGGTTTGATGAGCATATCCTCTTCTAGTGGAATATTATGTAGCCCTTAAGTGTGTTTTCCTGTTACTCAGTGAGATGGCACTTCTGTGGCTCAAGAGTACACCTGTAGTTACACGGAAGACCTGAAAAGGTTGAAATCTGGATTCCTGGGTTTAAGCAGAAGAAACTTGTTTGAAACAAACCTCCATCTATACTGCTGTAAAGCCTGTACAGTGTCATGTTAGCTGTAAGCTTGAGCTCTTCCTAGAACGGATGCATTAGGGTTTCTCTGGTGTTTTTCATGCTGCTTTGCTCAGTAGGGATGTCTGGGTGCTACCATAGTAATTAGAATTCCTAAATGTCTAACTTGTCTGTTGCCATGAGCTCTCTTTGGATCCTTGCATAATTGCTTCCCAAATGGAGTTTGCTGTTACCATAGCACTTAAGGGCTCCAGTAAGCCTGCTCTGGCTGGCCCTTGCAAGCAAGTCCAGTTAAAAACCAGTCCCAGACCTGGTCAGCTTAGTCTTGCTTTCTCTTTCCTTTCCACCTCCAGCTACAACCTGCTCTCTGCTCAACTAGTTTTGTTTTTTCTCTCCTCTCCTGTCAACATGATTCACCGCTTCCTTGCCTTTCCAGTGGAGCTTTTCAGCTGCGTGAGGTTGCTGCAGCTTCTTGCTGGCTTTGCAGTTCCAATCATGTTCACTTAAAAACAGTCATGCTCTGCAGCATGTTTATGCCATTGCTAATTTAACTTGGAGATGAACGAGGTCTCAGATGCTATTAGCAGCTGCTTGGAATAATAGCAGCTGAAATGTGGTTTTTAGAGGACTGACTGATAACTAAACAAATGCTTTTTTTTTTAAGCTGAGAGTTTTTCATGACCCATTAATATATATTTTTGTTTGTTTTTTTCAGTCTTACAGTGGAAGTTCAAGGACTAAAATTGTCACAATAGAGAAGGACTGAGTCTGCTTTGCCAAGTAATCTACTTGGAGGCAGTGTATCTTGCTGCATAGTAATAAAACACTACTCCTTCAGCTTTAGGTTTCCAGGTCTGCCTGTCAGCGGGGAATCTTATGGATGCACAAGGCTGTAAAGCGAGGCACATGCCTAGCAAATCTACCCATGTGAACATCTCAGTGTGCTTCCTGCTGTGAAGATCAGCACAGTTCCATAGCTGTTAGTGAGCTGCTGTTTGTATGAAGTTGCTGTCACAAATACTGTGAGACCTCATACTTCTCAATTAAGGTGTTCAGGGTATGTTTTGGCTCTGCTCTTGGGGGGTGAGTAGTGTGACAAGCTATTGCTGCCCTTGAATGAGAGCTTTGGAAAAGGGAATGCAGAGTTAAGGAACAGGATGAATTTTGCCTGCTGATTATTTTAGACTTCTAACATGCTGTGGCGTGGCAGAGATTAATTTCCTTTCCTTCTCCCTCTTCCCTTTTTTCTCCCCTCCTTTTTCTGCTACCTCGTGATTTACAGCTTCCTTTTTTGACTTTCTCCATGGAACTGTCTGGAAGTTGAAGGGGTATCATCTAGGGGAGAGGAGTGACTCTTAAAGATCTGTAATGAGACAGGGTCCTGAAAAATGCAAAGAAACGAAGTTAAACAGCTTTAAATCGGACCTCTCAAAATAAAACCTAGAGAAGTGAGGAAGACACAGTTAAGCTTTTTCCATGTCATCAGTGTGGTGAAAATGCCTGTGACTATATAAGTATTTTGTGGCTGTTTGCAGTTGTAGGAGTTATAGCTAATAAACTAAGTGTTCACCCAACCGATCTTGCTCTCCTAAAATCAGGAGAGGTAAAGACTACTTCTACTCTGTGTTGAGTGACGTTTCTGGTTGTATTATTTTTCACGACTTACGTGCTCGTGGCCGTGACTGCCGCACTTAACATTAGCTATGATGTCCTGCCTATTTAAAAAGCGCCTAGAAGAGGGTGGAGCCTGTAAATCTAAATCTGTCTTGTCATGGCCTAGATATTGCAGCAATGACACTAAGCGAGGGCCCTATAATTATGTTGGTAATATTGGATAATCACATTAGGATTCTCAGCTGTGGTAAATCTGTGTATGGCTAACTATGTCCCTGCTTTACTCTTGCTGAGAATCTGACCCATGAGCTCTATGTGAGCTTGAGCCTTTGTTTTACCTGGGGAGAAGTCCTTTGCTCTGTTAGATAGGCTAGATGTTCTATTGAAGTTTGTCTGGTGATATTTAGAAACTAGAGCTTAAGCAGTGCTACAGCGGTGGCTGTGAGAGCTGCTGCTTTCTTGGGTTGGTAGCGAGAGCAATTTCTAAAAAGGAGGACTTTGCCTGCACACCTCGGGCTTTTTGGATGCAGATCTTTGCCTTGGTGGTGTGTGGTGTCTAATGGATGTGCGTAACTATGGAGGTATCTTTGTAGCTTTTTGGTTTTTTCTTTTTTTCTTCCCACCCACCCACTAAATCAGTTGTGCAGCAGCTGCATTTTGTATCCAGCACAAAGCTGACGCAGATGCTGGACTTTCTGTGCCCAGTGAACTTGCTCAGCATGAAGCTGCCTAACAGATTGTTGCTGGCCAGCAATGGAAGCTCCTCTTCTTTTAAGCCAATAGAACATGCAAACTGTACTGCTCATGTCTGCAGATTTACTTTGTGGGGACCAGATTCTTTCCAGCTCAAATGTCAGCTGCATGGAAAATTTCTTGTTGCTTGAAATGGTTATCTTTGTGGAAGAGTTCAGAGCCTCACGCCTAAACCTGGACAGCTCTGGCACTGTAGGACTGCGTGTGTAATTCTCTCTGCAACAGGCTGGCTGTGTGAAGCAGAGGATTGAAAATGAGTTTGACCTGCTCTGCTCAGAACTGGTGTTGGTATGAATGTTAACCAGGTGAACTCGGAATCTACCTTGATTTCCCAACACTGCTTTCCTCTGGCAGTAGGACCAAGCCTGTGAAGCCCCAGCCTTTGTCGGGAGGAAGGGAGTTGTGTACAGGCCTTGCATGTTCTGCAAGGAGGGAGGGTGGGTTGGTGATTAATGGGGCTGCTTCCCAGCAAAGTTTGAATATTCTTCAAGAGTTTGTCCTATGTCAGGAAGATGCTGTCCTTGGATAGCTTGACACACGCACGACCTGTGTTCACATTCCTTGTGTAGTTTCTTTAGTTAGAGTAACACTAGAAATATTTATAAAATGAGAAGCTGCATTTCCTGTAAGTTCAGTTTAACTCAGAGCTTTCTTGACTTTTTACAGTTGTATCACTGTTACAGTCTTCTTTTGAGTATGGTCCCTATTAAATTCCTGACCTTGTTGCAAATATAGCTGCTAAGTTCATTTTCCATCTGCTTAGTATCTCATCTGGGGAGATGCAGGTTTCAGCTGATTCTCCTGATATTTCTGCACGTTTCAGATTTCCTGTCTTGAAATACTAGGTGTCCTTTATGCTTTATCTAGCTGCTATCTACTTTCCTCATGGTTCTGAAGCTCTGATTTGCTCCTAACCACTTAAAGTGGTCAGAACATGGATGAAATTTGAGTGACTGTGACCATTGCTACTTTGCACAGCCAAAGCAGCATCTTTCGGCTGGAGTTAGTGGTTTGCTTTTTTTCTTGCCCTCAAGATAACTCTTAAATATTCAGACTATTTAATTGGCAGGTGATGTTTCAAGATCTGCTTTAGTAAGTTTCCCAGAGCAGTCCTCTTTCCATTCAAATGTGAAGGAAGCATTTTAAAGTGCTGTTTAAGGGCCATGGAAGCAGCTCAAAGACACAGACTAACCTACAACTGAAAGCTTAGTAAACCAACCAGCATCTACATTGATTTTTGTTTTAGTTAAATCGTGTTTAACTCCCTGTACAGGTGAATATGGTGAGGAACAACACTGAGAGCTGTATCTTTCCTCTTGGAAATGAGCATGGAGAGCTTCCCAGGCACTGTTCCTGTGCATGAAAGGAAGTGTGGTACTTTTGTTTTCTGCTGTCTCCTTTGCTTCATAGCTCTTAGGCCTACGTGGACGATAAGGGTTTGTATCTTTGTCAGCCTTCGAGCTGAAGGAGAACCCCTGCAGTACTGTGCAGAGACTCTGCTTTCTACCTGGCAGAGACTAGTGGTTTGTATTCCTCATATGTAGAGTTCATCTTAATAGCTTGCTCTGAATACTCCTTTAGGAGGTGCTGGGGAAGGCCTTTTAGATTGAAGTAGTTCATTAAACTTGGCACTGTTATGCTTTTGCCTAAGTCAAGTGACATAAAAAAACCAAACCAAAACAAAAAAAAAAGTAAAAGTTACTTCCTTTGAGGTAGAAAATCTTGGCTGAGAGCAGACCTGTTTAGTTTAGCATTATTATCTGCTTTTCTCAGCTGGAGAGCCTGTTGGCAGGGGATAAGGGTTTTTGTTTTATTCTTGTTCAGAACTGGACTCTGGTTTATAATACATATGTATGCACACAAACACGTGCACCACTTGGAGCTGGAGGAACCTGGATATAGTAAGACCAAAAGGTTCATATTCAGACCTTCCTGGTTCCACAGAGATGACTGCTTGATCTGTTGTCTGTGCAGTGTGTCCTGTGTTTCACCTCTTCTGTCCTCATTGCCACCTTCACAAAGTCATTCAAGTTGCACTTGTGGCTGTGGGTTTCTATGTATGAGCCTGTTCTGTTTCAGCTGGTGGCTGAGCACACTCTGTCACTGCTTTGTGCTCGAGCTTGAAAGCTGTTGACACAGCTTATTTTAGGGGAAAGAAAATCCTAATTTTGTAGCCTAGCTTCTGGGAAACAAACACTAATTATGTCCAGGTACTCCTGAGACATGATGCAAGCCTGTGCCTCTAGGATAACCTATGTGTCTTCTGTGCATTCAAATTGAGGGTTAAAAATCTTCACTTATGTGGATATAAAATAACATGTAAATAACCTGTGTAACCAAGGGATTGTGAAATTAGGCGGGAAAGTGAGTCATAGGCATTAATTAAATCCCAGACCCCAGGTGTCATGATGAATGACACTCCCAACATGTGATAAACCAGCAAAATACACGCATAAAGGAGAACATTGGTACAACCACTGCTGCTTCAAGTTTTTTTTAGTCTTTTTGTGCTAGGTAATCTGGAAAAATACACTCGGTAGCACACCTCCAACGGGGCAGGAGGTTCTGGAGAAAAGGCTGGAGGTAGCTTGTTGATATCTGTGGCGTACAGGGTAAGAGTCGGGTTGAAACCAGGTCACTGAAGAGCTTGGTGAGACTTCCTGGCGGTGAGGGTAACACCACCCTAGGAATAAACTGCTCAGGAGCATCTGGAGAATGTGTGAGTAGTTAAAGAACAGGTGAGACGGATGTGTCAGGAGTGACTGTGGGCATTGTCAGTCCTGCCTGTAAGCGAGAGGCTGAGTCAAGTGAAATCCTGTGCCAGACAGTGAGGTGGTGACATAGGGCCCCGCTGTTTCAGCGAGACAGTCCTGTGTTCCTCCCCAGCATCCTGTTGCAAGTTGGAGAGGGTGAAATGAGGCTGGAGGAAGCCTCCCTCTGTCCGTTAGTCTTGTCATCGTTGACCTACCTGCATTTGACTCCACTAGGGCAAGAATAATTTTTTATTAAGATTTTGTATGAGAGTCATAAAGTTATAAAGCCAGTGGAGAGAGAGAAATGTGAAGGCTCAAATCAGCTCACCTTTTTGGATGCTGCTTAAGTGGAGATGACCATGACGAAGGAAGAAAATACTGAAGGCCATGGTAGTGATCCTGCAGTTATCTTTTTAACTGTGGCGAGTCTGATGTCTTCACTCGGGGAAAACTGAAGTGGCTTTTTGCCTGAAGGCTTTATAGTAGCAGACTACCTCCTACTGCCTTCTAAAAAAGCAGAGGGTGTAGGAAATGGTGTTTGTATCAGTGATAACCTCTCACCAGACCAAAGCAAGCTTGTGAGTAACAGCTCTAACATTCGCTTTTGACTGGATTCTTGGCAACAGTCAGGGCCCTTGTGATACCTGGCAGTACTGGGAAACCTCTGAAAATGTTTCTTCCTGTTGGTAGTATGTTGTCGTACCCAGAAATGTAATGAGAGTGGTTTCTGGGTGAACCTTCAGGCCCATCCTGTTAGGATGACTTGTTACTATCTCTTGCTATGAGATGCTGCGGTTTTAGGGGTCTTTTCTGGACTTTCTCTGGTTGCACACCTGAAGGTGCCCTTTCAGTCCAAATTTGCTTTCTGGAGACAGCCTGCCGAGCTCACGTCTGCAAAGCAGAGCTCGGGGACGTGAGCTGTGTTAGCAGGGCCTTTGCTTCATACTGCTGCTGTGAGTAGTATGTTGTCACACTGACCCACGTGGTTTTTTGGGGCAAGTTCTTAATCTTTTCCTTTTTTTGTTAACCACAGGTTTTCCTAGCCTAGTAGCATCCTCTTTAAGACCATAACAGACAATTTGTTTGCAGATTGCTTGTATTTCTGACAATCTCCCTCTCAAGGACCTGGGAACAGAGATAATGTTCCAGATTGAACTCAGTAACTCAGAGATTGTACCAGTGTGATCTTGACTTTTGTTGATACAGCTGTGATCTTGGATGTTACAGCCCTATTGCAAAGTCTGCCTCATTACTGTGGCTTCTTAATTAAACCTCAAACCACTTTAAAAACAAATCTTGAAGGAGTAGTTGTATTTTTGTTAAAGGTGTTAATGCTGACATTGCTGTCTAGCTTCAAGGGTGTTGTAGATGCTTCATAAAGCAGAAAAAAACAATGTGCAGTGATCCTGACTGTTCACATTCCTTGTTATGGATCAAAGCAGAACACTTCACAATACAAATCCCAGTTTGTGGGCACACTGGTAATAAAAAAGAGTAATATTGGAACAGAAAACTTATTTGGGGGTGAAATATCCTGCCCTGGAGGGTTCATCAAAAGGGGGGGAAATGGGATTTAAAATAGTTAGGGTTTTGGGGTGTTTTTTGTTGGTTTGTTTTTGTTTTTTTTTTTTTAAAGTGGGTATGGTGCAGTGATACCCTCCTGCTGGGCAATGGGAGAGTGGAATAAAAGATAGCGGGTAAAATAGTTTAGTGCAGATTAATACCAACAAAAATAGCACTGTAGTCCTAATGCCCATCATAGTAGACTAATGGAATTTTAAGTAAAAATAAAAGCCTATGTGAAAAATGACCAGCAAATATTGATCTGTGTGGAAAGTAACACAAGATCATCACACTGGAGACACAATCCATAAGGGACTGTTTCCCTTGGCTTTCCATCCCATTGTTGCTGTGTTCCTGGGACCAAGTGTGGAGCTGTTTGTGGAGCTGCTGGGCAAGTCCTCTCCCGCCAGCGAGGCTCGTGTTGTGATGCACAGTGACGCTTTCTGGCAGTAACGGAGAGTTTTTCCCAAGGTCTCTGCAGCTCAGCAGCCCCACTGCGGTCTGAGGAGTGAATCTCGGTGCACCTTGGTGTTTTTCCCATGTTCTACAGATGAGTCACTTGCCTTTCTTCATCCTTGATTTAGAGGTGGGGACAACTGAGATTGGATTCTTTTTCCAACTTTAAGGAAAACTGGCCCTGAGGACTGTAGGAGAGAAGCACTGGCACATCTGAATGCTTTTTCCTGATGTGCTTGCAGAGCTGATGCTAATGTTAGCTGAACTTGGACATTATCTGAAGTAATTGCAGACAATTGTATTGCTTAACTTTGCCCAAAGTGTTTTTCTTGGCCTTTTTGCTTTGTGGTGAAGGGTGAGTGATTCCTAAGTTGAGGTTTGTTAAAGCCGTCTCTGTCCCTGGAAAAGATGCCCCAATACTTTGGTGCTTTATGATCAAGAATGATTATTGTATATATACAACTAGGGAATTTTTTTTTTTTTTTCTTAAATGACTGCATGTTATGCCAGCTAGAGAGGGGCTCAGAGGTGCAGGATGACTTTCTCAGTACAGCAGCAGAGAGATGGTTCTTGTGTGCCAAGTGATGATGTCATAGAATCAGAGAGTGGTTTGGATTGGAAGGGGCCTTAAAGATCATCCACTTCTAACCCCCCTGCCAGCAGCAGGGACACCTTCCACTAGACCAGGTTGCTCAAAGCCTCATCCAACCTGGCCTTGAACACTTCCAGGGAGGAGCAGCCACAGCTTCTCTGGCCAGCCTGGGCCAGGGTCTCACCACCCTCGCAGCAAAGAATTTCTTCCTCACATCTCAGCTCCATCTCCACTCTGCCACTTTCAAGCCATCACCCCTTGTTCTGTCACTCCCTGCCCTTGGCCAAAGTCCCTCCTCAGCCTTCCTGGAGCCCCTTCAGGTACTGGGAGGCCACTGGAAGGTCTGATAGGAGGTGTTTGAAGATCTGGAGGAAAAGCTAAATGCAGCTCAAACAGCAGAGTAAGCGATTGTGTGTGAAGATACTGTAATTGTGTTGGTAGGAAGTGGGTTCTCCGCACCAGCTATTTCGTATGTTTTCCCCACCACCACCACCAGTGGTGCCAGAAGGACAAGGTGAGTCTATTGCTCCAGAAGATCTAGACTGTGCTGGAGGGAAGTCACGGCCATCAAGGATAAGATTGTGCAGTGTTCAGCATGCAGTTTGTCTGCTGTAGCAGCACTTACTGAGCTGGGCTAATTTATTTATTAAGGGTGTACCTTCTAGCAGCCTCCCAGTACCTGAAGGAGCCACAGGAAGGCTGGGGAAGGACTCTTGACAAGGGCAGTGAGTGACAGAACAAGAGGTGATGGCTTGAAACTGGAGGAAGGGAGATTGAGATGAGATATGAGGAAGAAATTCTTTGCTGCGAGGGTGGTGAGACACTGGCCCAGGCTGGCCAGAGAAGCTGTGGCTGCTCCTCCCTGGAAGTGTTCTCGGCCAGGTTGGATGAGGCTTTGAGCAACCTGGTCTGGTGGAAGGTGTCCCTGCTGCTGGCAGGGGGGTTGGGACTGGATGATCTTTAAGGTCCCTTCCAACCCAAACCACTCTGGGATTCTATGATGATATGCTCATCAGTGAAAGGAAGCTCTGGAAGAGCTTGTCACAAAAGGGTGGTGGAATCAGCAACCCATTTCTCTGTTAACTTCTTCACCATAGCATTAATTAGTGCAGCTTGCCTGGAAGCTGCATCTCGTGCTCGTTTGCAGGTCGGCGTTGCGGGCTGCCTGCGACTTAATGGCTGCAAGAGGATTCCAGGCTGGCGGTCCACGTGAATCACTAAACACAGCAGAGTGCTATCGTCTTACCTTGCAAGGAGCTGAGAGAGGGGATCACGTGCAGCTTTGGCTGGTTTTACCTAGTTTAGAAGTGCTTGCCTGGCTGTGAAGAGTTCTGCATCCTGCTGAAATTACAGAAGGGCTGAAAATATAACTACCAGTGCTGGAAACTGGCCAGTACAGTGACACAAACCTGCATGGAAAATTGCTGTGGCATCTGTATTGACTGGAGATAACTGGAACTTCCTGTTTGTTTGTTTGTTTGTTTTTTCAGCTAATTCTAAAACCAGTTAGTAAGAACAACAGCCAGGCGAGCAGCATGTAGGAAGATAACCATGTCCCTGTGATGTTGTAGAGGTTGATGTGGGCCTAAGAGCAAAAGACAGGGATGTTTCCCAAGAGGCCTGTGGCTGTTGCTGGCTCTAAGCTGATGGTGATCACAATACTATGTGCTACCAGTTCAATAATGTTATAATGTCTTAAGGATGAGCATATAAATAACTTTTTATGTCTTGGAGTTAGAGCACTATTTTAGCTTCTGCTGCCTTGTATGGCAAAAGAGTTGAATTTCCTTCAGAACTTTAAACTACAGGCACTGGTTTATGAATGCAAGGGAGAACTGGCCTCTGAGCTGACTCTCAGGCTTACTTGCTTCTCTCCCTTCTGGTGCCTGCAGAGTCTCTGGATTTATTTGTTCTATTGGAGACCTGTCTGGACAGGTCTTTTGCCTTTTTGCTTTCCATACGTGTACTGGAAAAATGGCTCTAGCAGCAAAGACGTGACGATATTGCCAGTGCCTGGATTACTTTGCTTCTAAGCGCTGCCTTGTGTGTGACCCACCCTCCCCAGCCACGTGTGCCACAGCTATCTTAACTTCACTCATGGCAGCGCAGGCTCTTGAGCTGACCTTGGCTGGCTTGCAGTTACAGAATCCTGGTGTGGCTGTCTATTGTCCTGGAGCTGGCAGTGCATTAGAGCTGGCAATTTCTGGCCTTTGGAAGGGTTGTTTTGCTTGCCATTTGCTGAAAATAGAAGTAAATGGTCCTGTAATGTGCATCTGGCAGTGCTTCATAATGATTGCTTGTCAATTTGTCTTTGATCTATTTCCTTTCAACCTTGCCCAGATTTTAGCAAATTTGGGAGTTGGACTGGAATAAAGAGGGAGAGATTGGTTGTGGTGTGAGGCTCTGGAAGTCAAAAGTAGCCCTTAAAGCTGACTAGGTGGTAAATGTTTTAGGTGGCGAGTGTGCAAGGAGGAAGGGTTAACCAGTCAGGAGCAGCTGTTAGCAAGATAGTGAGAAGGTAAAGTGTGTGTATTAATTTCAGCATGATACTGTGAAGAAACCATCCAAGTTCAGGTGAGTGCTGGGTGACTCCTCTGAGCAAAACTTGCTTATTCAGTGCAGCGGTGACCAGGCAGACAGCGGGAGCTGGGCAGCACCTGTCCTTGCTGCTGCAGCCCGTGGGAGAAGACATCATCAGCTTCTGCTAAGAGGTCCCTCTTCTACTGCGTAATGCTGCATGGCAGGTGAAAGAAAACTTAAATCCATTAGGAAGTCTTGGTTAGGCAGTGTTGGCTGTGGTCCAGGTGCTTGATAGCTCGGCCCCTTCCTGGGCAGTGCTGAACAGCATCACTGTTCTGGGCTAACACTGCCAAGTGAAAACTTCAGCCATCTATTGGATCCTCCTTCCCCTCTTCTCTGTCAAACCTTGCTGAAAAATGTGAACTGGATTTTCTGTCTGCTGCTTACCAAAGAAATTGCTAGTTTTGAGGTAGCTATAGGAGCACAGGTCTTTCTGGAACTGTTCTTTTAACATTAATCTGAAGTATTGGTCACAGTTGCCAATGAAAGGTTTCACATGCTTCAGAATGCTTCAAGTGTATTAGCTAGGAACCTACTTACGCAAGTTAACCCCTAACCTTAAAATAATTATGTGGTGTTATTGTTCACCCTTTTTGCAATGCAACAGTTTCAGCAAGTGCCATTTTCTTTAGCAAGACATGCAGTTCATGAGCAGCCAGTAATAAATGTGTGAGGGACTTGGAAGGTGAAGGATAGACCAGAGCTCCAAAAGAATCTCCTGTGCATGAGAGACTTAAGAGGCAATGTCTCTCGGTCTAGTTATAGACCACCAAAGGTATCCCTGCTACTTCTAGACATTCAGATATACAGTGGTTGTTGCATGGGAAACCTGTAAGCAGACAGACCTCTAGCTCTTGGCCTGGAAAGACCTGCAGCCCGAAATGCTCCTGGAAGTAGCAGGATTCCCGCTGTAGCTCTGATTTGCTCCGGAGCATGGATGTGATCAAGCCCCGTTTCCGTAAATACACACACGATGCATGAAGGCCAGTGGCCTGATTTCTCTGCCCTGTCTGTGTGCACCTGCTGCTTCCTTTGGAAGCCAGTTTGCAGGTGAAGGTTGTCAGTATTCTTAAATTGCCCCATATGTCCTACTCACGGACTTGGATATTACATTTTCAGGACCATTTGTGTATGAGGAGGGTGGCAAGAAGCTGCTGTTCATTGTGCTCTGTCTCAATCCCTTCCTGATACCCTGATCCTCCTGCTGTTTTACCGAGTGTTTTGCAGTCCTGTTCTCCACATGCAGAACTGGGAATGCTGAAGCCAATTAGCAGCAGAAGGTGTAATAAATGCAGAGAAATTCAAATTAGGGTGGCATTTTTCATACCTTTTCTGATTTAAATGTGGAATGGCTACCTGAGGGAAGTCAGACATTCTTGATTATGTTGTGCCTTTCTGAACTAAATCCTGGGTACAGTCAAAGCCTGGGCTCAGTAAGCTGTAGTTTGGGAGGAATAAGCTGTAGTTTGGGAGGCCTGTTGTGGTTGCCTGTTTTAACTGAGGCAATCGGATCAGATGACGTGTTAGTTATTTAGAAGGTAAAGCTTTGCACTTTTTCTGTCTCTAATAGATGTGGATCATTGTATTTTGCTTCTCTGGTGGCAAAGTTGCTTACTCGAGATTGCTGTGTAAAAATTGCTGTATGTACCCTGATTCAATCAATTCTTGTTTTCTCTGGAGAGAATCATGCTGCTTTTACTAGTAGCAAAATTGTCGTGCTTTAATCTGCAGACAGTAGGAGTTTAATAATAAAGTAACCAAATTGGTAGGTGTATTAGCAGACAAAATAAGTTAAATCATTTTGCTCAGCTTCCACGTGTGGTGGTGTCAACTGAAGTTTGCAGGAGTTAAAGGTAAGGGGGGGAAGGACGTGAAGGTGGAGTTAAAGGTAAGGGGGGGAAGGATGTGAAGATGTAATTTTCCTACAACTTGTATAAGTACTGTGACAACTCTGCAAATGATGCAGGCTTCTTCTTCCTCAGATGTGACTCCACCTGACATATCCGTGTCTCACTGCTCCATTTGGAAGATGCTCCAGATGATATTTTTGTCAGGTCTCTTATGTGTCAATGTTGCAGTTAAGAAAGCGTTAACTTAATTATAATTTTTTTGTTAGATTCTAAATTTCTGTTTCCTTTGAGCTCTCAGGGTAATTCACCTATGTTCTCCATTGCATAGACTGTATTTTTCTTTGCCAGTTGTCCTTGGTTGCTTGAAAGCAAAATAACGTGATGTACATAATCTGTGAGGGTGCTCTAGGAGTGACTTTGTTAATTAGTGTAGGATCAAGACTAGAGGAAAGGCACTTTGCCCCAAAATTTGCTAATAAGATATTAGCAGTTGGTTTGAAGAGGGACCAGTCCCACTGCAGCTGAAGCAAAGATTTAGAAGAAGGTCTTTGAATTTAGTGGGGTTTTTTTGGTTTTTTTTAAAGTTCTAATTGGTCTATTTTTGCTGCTCAGTTCGTGTTTGTTTCTGCTGAGCGTTGTATGGTAAACAGAGATGGAGTATCCTGCCGGCCTCCAGGCCTGGCCGGAGGAGCTGTGGGAAGGGAACTGAACTCCTAGAGAGGAGAGGAGGCTTCTGATGGATGACTTTTGACTTTCTTATTTGAAGAAAGAAAGGAAGGGGGGGGGGGGGGGGGAAAAAAAAAGCTTTATGATTCCCAAAATGTTTTCATAATGACTGAGACTTTGTAATAAAAAAAATGAAAAAATAAAATCTGTTTAATGTTTTCTCTAGATTTTATCTGTGTCCCATGGAAATATTGTACAAAAATGAATAAAATAAGTCCAAAGCTGATATCTCAAATAACTTTTAAAAGCATAATGTGTTAAGAAAGTAGCGACTGGGGAAGTGATGCTGGTTATGGGTCCCTTATTTCTTACTGGCTCCATTGTGGGTTATAAGAGGGGGGGGAAAATTCAGTAGAGTGCTGTCTTGTTTTTTTTTCAACATAGACATCCTTTGGGCTAAAGATAGCACAGTGGCATGTGCAGATTTATTCTCCAGAGATGAGACTAATGTGGCTGGGGTAGAACAATAAGACTACTGCTGTGGGTTTAGGTGTTCTTAAAAATGACTTGTTATTTGAGATCCTCAGCTTAAGGGAGAGAGTTGGGGTTATTTTTGTGTCTGAATATGAGCACTATGAAGAAATGAGGCCCTCCAGAACTACAAGGGTTTTAAAACCCTCTCTGGCAGGAGTGAACAGCATAAAATCATCAAATGTTGTGAGTTGGAAGGGACCCGTAAGGATCATCAGTCCAGCTCCTATCCCTGCACAGGACAATCCCAACATTCACACCATGTCCCTGAGGGCCTTGGCCAAATGCTGCTGGAATCTTGTCAGGCTTGGGCACATCAGCACCTCCCTGGGGAGCCTGTGCCAGTGCTCCACCACCCTCTGCCTCAAGAACCTTTTCCTCATGGCCAACCTCCCCCTCCCCTGCCACATCTTCCTGCCATGGCCTCTGCTCCTGGCGTTGGTGGCCAGAGAGAAGAGCTCAGCGCCTGCCCCTCCTCTTCCCCTGGGGAGGAAGTTCCAGATCGCCAGGAGATCTCCTCTCAGTCTCCTCTTCTCCAGGCTGAACAACCCAAGTGCCTTCAGCCTCTCCTCACACCCTTCCCCTCTAAACCCTTCCCCAGTGTTGTGTCTCTCCTCTGGACACTCTCCAGCAGCTTTAGATCCTTTTTCTCCTGTGGTGCCCAAAAATGCCCCCAGTGCTGGAGGTGAGGCCGCACCATCTGTATGACTTGCTATATCCCAGGGCCATGTCCTATTTTTCTGAATTTGAATATGCATTTTGCAGCCTGGTTATAGTTTTTAAGACTTTTAATTGAAGTGTTGACACTTTTTTTCCCAGTTTCTTTTTTCTTCTTTTTGTTGCATCTTTTTGTAACTTTTCTGGAGCTGCAATCCATTAGTTCTGCTCCTAAAATCAATAGAACTTACTTGGAAAACCTGATCTGGTTCCTGTGGCAAACTGATGTATGAAACAAAAGTTTTTGCAGGCAAAGAGACATTTTTGTTTAACAGCTCTGGTGCTGACAGGCATGTTATTCACATGTGTAACTTCTGTGGTTGTTTTGGAAGATGGGCTGCAATAGGTGCCATAAAAGCTGTTTTGATAAAAAATGTTATACTTTGTACATAGGAATGTTGTCTGGTAATTTGTTCTTTTTCAATCTTTTCTTAGTAAAAATAAATCCCAGTTTTAGTAAAAGCTTCAGTAGGCCTTTTAGCTGTGGTGGTTGTTGCTTTATTAACAGCTAGTAAGCACTAGTTTTTGCAAGACTGGTATCAAGCGCAGCTTAATTTAACAGTAAATTTTACCCACATGTGGCTGTCTTGTTTGTCACATTTTACGTGGCGAGGAGGAACTCAGTTAAGTGCCAGATAACCATTAGTAATAATTGCATACAGACATGTCAAATGTAAGTCTATCTGTATTGTTGATCTAGTGGTTTCTGGCAGCTTGTAAAGAATGGGACTCGCCAAAGGGCTCAGACTTTTAAGATGAGAATTCTTTGGCATGTGATTAGCTTTTTACAGCGTGTAACTGCAGCTCTTGGTGTAGTGGGACTTCTGAAGGCTGCAGCAGCACCAAATCATAACTTAATATTGAGCTGATACTTTAGAAATGCTGAAGCATAAAAGAGAGAGGTGCTGTAATGTAAAGTAGCAGAGAGCAACTGAAGTGCTGTTAGGTTGTGGCATCACCAATGTTGTTGTGCTTCCCTTTTTACCATTGTGCAGCACTTCTTGGCTACTTGGATACGTGCGACTCTTTGTTCTGATTCATTCTGATCTCTGGGAGCCAGGTGCAAAACTTTGATGCTTATATACCTCTGTCCTCAATCAGCTTCCTATTTCTGTCCAGGGCTACAAATGTAAAATCCATATATTTTGATGCATTACTAAGAGAGATGAAACGCTTTCATCCTGAACAAGTAAAATATGTCTTGGGAGTCCTGACTTTATTAATGGCAATGACCACAAAATGAACTGGGGGGGGGGGGGGGGGGCGGTGTTTGGATTTTTTTTTTTGTTTTGTTTTTCTTGTTCTTCTGTCCTCCTTTAAAAGCACTAACATCAAACCATGTGTGGGAGATGCGTTTCTTCTGCTTCTTGCACAAATCAGCTTTGTAATGTAACTTAGACACTTCAAAAGTTGGGAAACCTTTTTAAGTTTAGACTTTAAGTAATTCAGTGGATGATCTTTAGCTCTGATTTCTGTCCAAGGCAATGTTCCTGTTTATAGTTCAGCTTTCTTCTTCATAATGGAAACTCGTGAAGCAATGAAGGACTGTCTGGCAGGACAAGTAACTGGTATAATTGCTTGTTTTTACGGAGATGTTAAATGTTAACTTTGCTTCTGTTAACTGAAGATTTGCCCCCCGTGGATTCATTTTAGTTCCTGGAAATAACTGGCTAAGCAGAGCTGGAAGCTCTAGAGCACATGTAAGGGATGCTCCCACCACAGCTCTGGTAGCTATCGAGTGCTCTCCCTCTCTGACTGTACTCTGAAGGCAGATGGAGGCAGGGACAGGGTCAGAAGCAAGGACCAAGAGGTTTCTTTGTTAATGAGCAAGATGCTTTTGTGTTCCTGCAGGTGGATTTGCGATAGTTTTTCTCGTGAGGACTAACAATGGAATGAAATGTGCCCTGAAGCGCATGTACGTCAATAACGAGTACGACTTGCAAGTCTGCAAAAGAGAAATCCAAATCATGGTAAGTCACCACGTTGCATTGGGGCCCCGGGCTGGGAGTGGAACGGTGTGAGAGCCTGCTCACCTTCTGCCTGTGATCTGTGTAGTGTCATGTCACAAACTGTGGGTTTTCTTAGCAAAACTGTCTTTCTTTTGGAAAAAAAAACGAACTCCTGGAGTTATGTGCCTATGTGGAAAATCTCAGATTGAATTATTTAAAATGTAAATGGCTTCAGTGGACAAGGAAAACATGGGAGCTGAAAAAGTAGAGGGAATGAGGAGAGAAAACGAAGGAAGGGAAAAAAAACCTCCTGTGTCATTAACCCCACAACTTAATGGCAAAGGGAAGAGCTGAAGAGGTGAGCACGGTTGGAGGTGTTAGACTTCAAGGTCTAACAATCTTCAGGGCTAAAGTCTTAAGCCTTTTAGACTTCATTGGAAAAGGCTGATGATTCTGTTGTGACTGTCTCTGAACTCAAATCAGTACATGAATGGAAGACCTCCATCCTGAGATTAATTTATATCACAATAGCTTCTAATTTTTTGGGTTGGGATGAAGGCTAGCTCTGTGTTGGTGAGGTTGATAAATTAAAACAGTATTTGTGGAGTAGTTGCTGCCTGGACTTTTGAAACAGGGAAGTGTTTATAATAAGCACTGGGATATTTCTCTAGATTATTGGATATAAGGAGTTGTAAGATGGCTGGTTTTAGTAGCTGTTTTTAACTTAGTGTTTCTAAACAAAGAAAAAATTGATCCAGATAGATTTACTTAGTCATGTTTGAAGCCTAAACATCAGAAGTGCCACTTTTGAACTTAGATTTAAAGATATTGACGAACATTTAGAATAACTGTGAGGTGGGGAAGGAAATACAAGATCCTCATTCTGCTAGTTTAGAATAGGAGGTGTAGGTTTGGGGCTGATGATACTCATATCGGAAGCTCTTAACCTGTAGCAATTCTGGGTGTGTTTTTTGAAGTAACTTTTAATTAGGTTAACATATTTAAAGTTAACTCCTGAAGTTTGTGCGAGCATGCTTTGTCATCACCATAGCTAATGCTACATGGGAAGAGTTGAGATTAGATCTTACATCAAAGGTCTTAGCTGTGCTCACAAAGCTTGTTTACTTGGATTTTACTTGCCGGTGCTTTCCATTGTCTGGGTGTCTCTGGTGCCTCTCTGAAATGCGTGGCTAACCTGGAAAGCGAGGGTGAGGAGTATTCTTGCCCGGCAGGTCCACAAGTTCCTGCACTGGATCTTACCGCCAGCGCTAATCTTTGCCCTGAAGAACGGTATGTCCGTAAAAGGATGTATTTTCTTTTTTCCTAGTTTTTGTGCAATAAAGAAGTATTTTAAACTTAGCTGGACTTTTTGCAGCCCTGTAGCATTACAGCAGAATGTGGCCAGCAGAATCTTGATTTCTTTTACTGGTGAAGCTGAACGTCACATTGGGACTGGCTGTCACACCTGGGAGCGTGTGTGAAGCTGGCAGTCCCGAAGAAATGAGTTTTCCCTGCAGGTTTAGCATGTGCTATGGATAAGTCATTGATAGGAGAACTTGTGCTTTAATCCACTGAGTTATTTAAAGTAAGGTTAAAATTTATTTTATTACCTTAGAGGGGTTTTTTTGAGCATATGGAGATTTGAGATACTCTTTTTTCCAGCGGAAGAGTGGAAGGAGATGAGAAAAGTAAGCGCAACATGTACTGTGCGTGACCACCACAAACCATCTGCCTTGTTCTCCTCTCTACATAAAGGCAGAGCAGCTCAAGTAGCTTGTCCTGGGCCATCTAAGGGAACACGCAGAGATCTGGACTGATCCTTGGATAAGTTAGTTCATCAGGTTAGCTGTTTCTCTGCTATTTGTCTCAAATCCTTCTGGAAGGAAAACAGGTAGAGACAGACCTCAGCTTTGTCCAAGTTCTGTGTGACAATCCAAAGTGACAGGAGCTTGGGCCTATATAGGAGAACAGCTAGGAAAGCTCTGCGGTGTAGAGGAACCAGATTAAAATGTTGCTCTCTCTATATGGCTGGTGTATGCTTTGAATTTATTTATCTTACAGCGGGACCTATCTGGCCACAAGAACATTGTTGGATACATTGATTCCAGTATAAACTCAGTAAGCAGCGGTGATGTCTGGGAGGTGCTGATACTGATGGACTTCTGTCGGGGTGAGTGTGGGCTCGAGGTACTCTCTTGGTAGATTTGTCCCTTATCAGTGCTTACAAGAAACTTGCACAACTTGAAAAAAACAAAGCTGTTTCTAGGCCTGGCCCTTCCTTGGCTACCAAGGAACTGTTCTGAACAAAGCAAAGCCGAAACTAGGAGTGGAGAAACGGATGATAAAGTTATGCTGACTCTGTTAATAGTACCTGCCTAATGGTACCACTGGTACTGCCTTTGCCCCTGCCCAGGGTGTCCTAGATCCCTTCTGTTGCAAACAAGAACCCTTAAATATATACTGCTGTTTTCCGTAGGCTGATCCACATAAGAAGTGGCTCTTCTGAAGCTGCCAGGCTGTAGAATTAAATTCTTCGCTTTGTCATATTGCAAGCTTTTTCCACTTCAGCCTTACTTAGGATTGTTCTGGAAGAAGCTTGAAAATTAATAATGTGAAGCCAAAAAGTATTCCTTTTACCTCTGACCTTTTTGCTCGGATGTCTCTAGCCAGACAGGCTCTTCCAGTCTTTTCCAGCTGCCCCAAAGCTTTGATCTCTCGTGGCTAGGATGTGGTGTGTGGAAAATGATGCGTGTACTGTGCTCAGATGGCTCTCGCAGGGATAATGTTAAGCAAAAATAATGTTTTGGCCAGGTGACTTCAGAAGTCTGTGACTGTTTTGGATAGTGGCAGCTGATGGAAATAGGTATTCTTGGGACTGTTCAGCTTTTAACTGGAGCCAGGTGCAGTGTAGCAAGAACAACTAGATGCTAAAAATGCCTTTAGACATGTAGGGTGCAGCTTTCTGTTTTGCTCTTTGCTGTTCCGTTTTGATGCAGGAATCTTGACTAACTAGCATTGGGTTATTTGCTGGTGAAAGGAAGAACCTTATGTGTAGTTTTGCTGAAGGAATCATTACGTAAGCTCTCTGTAAGCTTCAACCTAAACATCACAAGGAGTGTTGTAGGAAATAGGCCTGGCAGTGCTAGTAAATCCATATGACTACTCAGCTCCACATTGCAGACCCTACTCTGGAGGAAAGTGCAAACCATAGCAATGCAGAATGCCCTCCCTCCAGCTGCGTTAGCCTCCCTTCTGTGCCAGATTTGGGGCTGATGAAGTAAAATCTGTCTTCTTAAGGTGTTTCCCTCCATCGGAAAGGTGGAATTTCTCATGTGGCTTTTGCCAGGTGCTTTGCTCAGCACGCGCCTGCTGCTGTCTCCGACATCCAGGCTGAAGCACAGGAATCACTGTTGTACTTTGGATTTTCCCTTATTACTCTCCTTCTGTGTCAGCTTCCAAACCAAATCAGTGCGTCTTTGTGTGCAGAACTGCACTCACTTTGAGTGGAAATGTTCACAGCTGTACTATTTATTAAGCTGAGTTTTTCTTTTGTACCATGAAAATAAAGTTTTTCCAGCACTTGAGATGTGAAATGATACAGTTTTTGCTTTGGCAAAGATTTTTTCTTTGAAGGATTCAAAGAAAGGATTTTTTCCCTCTGTGTATATCAGATGTTTTGAGGGGGTAAGAACCTCTCTTGGATTGTTTTGGAAAGGCCTTGACAGCAACAGAACCTCAAAGTTGAGGCAAATTCAGGACTCATTAGTGAAAACTTGCTTTTGTTTATCTGGAGTTCCCCTTGTTACAGATAGATTTTAGTAATTTTTTTTTGCCAGTCTGTGACTTTAGCCAAGCCACTTAGTAGTGTATGGGTTTTTTGAGTGTCTCCCTTTCTCCCTCCTCTTGCTTACTTGGCAAACTATTTTGTGGACTGTGGGTGTCCCAAATTCAGCCTCTTATTCCTCTAGTCTGACAAAAAAGTCTTATTTTGAAGAAGAAAGAAAAAGATGCAGCTCAGTTAGAATTACATCAGAGTGTTAACACAGCCAGGTGAATGTCAGCTTTAGAAGCTAACTTGCTGCTCTCAAAGCATTATTCAAAGAGGAGATGAGATGTAAGGCGTGCTGGCAGATATGCAAAACCCCCTGGGATTTAGGTGAGGAAATGAGAATGGGACAAGATGAGTAAGCAGATTGCAGAAAGCCTCTGGGGAGGGCTTGGTGGGAATTTTGAATCTGAACCCATCAGGTTCTTGTGTGCTGACTGTACAGCCACAATTTGATGGGGAGCAGGCTAACACAGTTTATGTCTGGTAGGACTGGGGCTTAGAGCAGGCTGAAGTACCTGCTCTGATTCTTGGTGTTTGTTTCTCCTCAGGAGGTCAGGTGGTGAACCTCATGAACCAACGCCTTCAGACAGGCTTCACGGAGAATGAGGTCCTGCAGATCTTCTGCGACACCTGCGAAGCCGTAGCCAGGTTGCATCAGTGTAAAACACCAATAATTCACAGGGATTTGAAGGTGAGTTGTGGATTCTAGTAACACAGCAGGGAGTGTGCATCCTCCTTAACACGCCTGTTTGCTGCCTACACCACAGCAGACGGGCTTTGAATACAGGTACTCTCTTTCTGTTCTTAGCAATGAGGAAAAGTGGGAATAAATGCCTCTCTCTATTGGACGGTAAAAAAAGAAATGAGCCTCTCATTGCTGCTTACCATGTATTTACCATCTATAGATCTACTTAAAAAACACAAATGTTTGAATAATTCCGTTTTGCACAGGAGATGTGCCAGAATGTATCTGGTGAATTATTCACAGTGACTTTCTACCACCTGAAACACTATTGATGTTACAAGGTAGTTCACAGAAAGCATGCTGTAAATTTGTTTCCTGGACCCACATTAAAAGAGTCCCTCCAGAGATGTTGGCCTTGGGGCAGGAGTTGTTAGAAGCTTTTGAAACTGGTCTCTAACTCTCTGTTGACCATGAAAGTGCATTGTAAAACTCTGTGTGCTTAGCTGGGAGCAGAGGTAGGCCAGCGGGGAGAGCTTTTGAAAAATCCCATGCCTATAATCAAACAAACAAAGAGACGTTCCCTTTCCTCTCAACCAGCTCATAAAATGCCTGAATAATATATTCAACCAAGAGGTATACTCCTGTGTACATCTGAAATTAAGATGTGCTTTGTGGGTCAGGTTCTGTTTTCTGTGCCCTTGACAGATATTTGTTTGGTGCCACTGGCCAATTTTTTATGAGCAAAAGGTGCCACATGACCAACAAGAGCCAGGTAGCACAGTGGAAAAAAATCCTTAGAGTTTGGTATGCTTAAGCATGTTTCAGATCATTGTGACCCCACTGCTCAGTCAGTTTGAATATATGAAACAAGTCTGGCACCTGTTTTTTTAGAGGGAAATGTGTGGAGTCTTATAAATTTGAGGCCGGATTTAAAGCTGATAAGGTCTGTGGGCATCTTGCAGGCATTTGTTTAAGCAAGGAAGACTAATGTGAGAGGATGAGGCTTAGGAACAGAAACCTCTACAGCTGATACTAACCCCTGCTGTTACCTTTTTGGTGAGTCCCTGGGGTTTTTTAATGAAGAACAAAATCATTGTGTAGCATGTGAAAAAATTCTAGGACATCTGTGGTGGACTAGTGAGTTGATCTCGAGTGTTACTGTCCACACTGAGTTGTGGTTGAAGTGGAGTGTTACAGTCTGATGTCCAGCCCACTACTACGTGCTTAGATCAGTCAAGTCTGCAACGCCTGCTCTTGGTTGGTGAGCTGTGCCCAAGGTCAGGAAGTTGGACTCTTCTCTGCTTTGAGACATGTTTCCCAGTTGAATATTGTATTATTTCTGTCGTGATGACCTTTGCAGCTCTAGTCACAATTGGGGATCTGAAGTACTAACACAGAATTAATGGTTTGAATATATTTTGACTTTATATAAGTTCAAATTTAATAAAGCCAGGGGGGATCTGCAATTCCAGCAGAGAGATTAAGGTCCAGAGAAGTTTTGTAAAAGTTCTGAGTGTAAGGAAAGGCATCCATCGGGTAGGTGTTTGTTGGGGTGAACATAACGCTGTTGAAGAGTGGGCAGATGTTGACTTTGCAGACAGCTTTGTGGGGATAGGAAGCTTTTTTTGCCTTCCAGCTCTTTGATGTTGCTCTAACACTGGAGGTTCCTGCCCAGAGAGCTCTGCCAGCAGAAGGGATCGTGTGAATAGTCTTTAAGCCCTTTCAGGCAAATGCAGCTGGGTTAGTTTCAGCAGCCTGTGGCTGTGATTTTGAGTTAACCCAACAGGCTTTGCCTGAAGCAGAACAACCTCCTGTTGGCACAATCTCCAACTGGTGGGAAGTGACCAACAGCTGGGGACAACAGCACCTTTAAGCAGCGTGCCTGTAGGCAAAAGTGGACATCTGACTGTGAATAAAGGCCATGCAAAAGATAATATGTCTTCCCTGTCTGTGTTTATTAAGATTTTCCTTCATGATCTGCTGGTTAACCGTCAGGTGCTGCATCAGTCTGTCCCTGTGTGCGCCCAGCTGCATGATGTGCTGTACAAGGTGTGATGTTTAGTTTTGTTGATTGACTACTGCAAAACCAGGTGTATATTGATGCTGCTTTTTCCTAAAAATTAGGAAGCCCTTCATGTGCTGCCGGAAGCTGTCTTGAGGAGCTCTGTACCCTGGAGACCCCAGATGGAGACAGGACAATGGAAGAGTTTGCCTCAGTTGATGAGGACTGGGTCAGGGACCAATTAAGCAATCTGGACATCCATAAATCTATGGGTCCAGATGGGATGCACCCACGGGTGTTGAGGGAGCTGCTGAAGTCATTGCTAGACCACTCTCCATCATCTTTGCTGAGTTGTGGGGAACGGGAGAGGGGCCTGAGGACTGGAGGAAGGCAAATGTCACTGCAGGCTTCAACAAGGGCAAGAAGGAGGACCCAGGTAACTACAGACCGGTCAGCCTCACCTCCATCCCTGGGAAGGTGATGGAACGACTCATCCTTGGTGCCATCTCTGGGCATATCAAGGACAAGAGGGTCATTAGGGGCAGTCAGCACGGCTTCACCAAGGGGAAGTCGTGCTTGACCAACCTTCTAGACTTTTATGGAGACACAACCAGGTGGCTGGATGATGGCAGAGCAGTGGATGTGGTCTGTCTTGATTTCAGCAAAGCATTTGACACGGTCTCCCACAGCATCCTCGCTGCCAAATTGAGGAAGTGTGGATTAGATGAGCAGGTAGTGAGATGGACTGTGACCTGGCTGGTGGGAAGAAGCCAGAGAGTGGTGGTCAATGGGGCAGAGTCCACTTGGAGACCTGTGTCTAGTGGAGTCCCTCAGGGGTTGGTACTGGGACCAGTATTATTCAATATATTCATCAATGACCTGGATGAGGGCACAGAGGGCACTGGCAGCAAGTTTGCTGACGATACAAAGCTGGGAGGGGTGGCTGACACAGCAGAGGGCTGTGCTGCCACCAGAGAGACCTGGACAGGCTGGAGAGCTGGGCAGGGAAAAACTTGATGGAATATAATAAGGGCAAGTGTAGGGTGTTGCACCTGGGCAGGAACAACCCCAGGTTCCAGTACAGGTTGGGGAATGATCTCCTAGAGAGCAGTGAAGGGGAAAGGGACCTGGGAGTCCTGGTGGACAGCAGGATGGCCATGAGCCAGCACTGTGCCCTTGTGGCCAGGAAGGCCAATGGCATCCTGGGGTGCATTAAAAGGGGTGAAGTCAGTAGGTCCAGAGAGGTTCTCCTCCCCCTCTACTCTGCCCTGGTGAGGCCACATCTGGAATATTGTGTCCAGTTCTGGGCCCCCCAGTTCAAGAAGGACAGGGAGCTGCTGGAGAGAGTCCAGCACAGAGCCACCAAAATGATTAAGGGAGTGGAGCATCTCCCTGATGAGGAAAGGCTGAGGGAGCTGGGGCTCTGGAGCTTGGAGAAGAGGAGGCTGAGGGGGGACCTCATTAATGTTTATAAATATATGAAGGGTGAGTGTCAGGAGGATGGGGCCAGGCTCTTTGCAGTGATGACCAATGATAGGACAAGGGGCAGTGGGTGTGAGCTGGAACACAGGAGGTTCTGCTTAAATTTGAGAAAGAACTTCTTTCCTGTGAGGGTAACAGAGCCCTGGGCCAGGCTGCCCAGGGAGGGTGTGGAGTCTCCTTCTCTGGAGACATTCAAGACCCTCCTGGACGCCTTCCTGTGTGATCTCATCCAGGTGTTCCTGCTCCAGCAGGGGGATTGGACTGGATGAGCTTTCCAGGTCCCTTCCAATCCCTGGCACTCTGTGATTCTGTGATTCTGTGCTGCCACTGCCCTAGTTAGGACCCCTGTGGAGGCAGCGTGAGCCTACTGGCAGTAGCCTTGCCTTGCATGGTTACCTTTGCTTGTTCTTACAGATGTCTTCGTCACCCTCAGGGTTCACAGGCCGTTACTGCTGCAGGGCCTTCCCCAAAAAGTTTATTTTTGTTCTTGTCCCTCTGGAGTAAGACCATTTCCTATATCTTTAGGTTAGGCCTTTTAAAAGCAAAGAACTAATGGCCAAGCCTTCTTATGGCTATCTGTTATATTACTCTGGCTGTGAAGTTTCTGCTTCTAATTTGGGATCTGTGCAGAGAAATTGTAACTATCAGACCCCAGAGGAGTAGGATTTAGTGAGATAGAGGGAGAGGAAAATCTGTCTAGGGCTGATAATAACAATTTGCACAAGTACCCTATACCTAGTGGCATTTGTCTGCATAACTTGTCTTATATTGAACCTAGTCTTTCCAGTCTCGCATCCTATAATTTGTGTTGCTCAAAGCACCGGCGTAGAGCCATCTTTGATTCCTACAGCTTGGAGCTTTCTGCAGTGAGACTTCTCACACTTCTACCTGGAATGCTTCTGCTAGTCTGAACCCATCTGGCTCCGGGAGTAGATGACTGGCTTTCAGATGAGTGTCTGAATTTTCTTGTAGTAGGACTTGGGAGTGGTGGTAGACGAGAAGTTCAACATGAGCCGGCAATGTGCGCTTGCAGCCCAGAGGGCCAACCCTATCCTGGGCTGCATCAAGAGAAGCGTGGGCAGCAGGGCGAGGGAGGGGATTGTTGTAAGGCCCCACCTGGAGTACTGTGTCCAGTTCTGGAGCCCCCAACACAAGAGAGACATGGACCAGTTAGAACGAGTCCAGAGGAGGCCACGAGGATGATGCCAGGGCTGGAGCAGCTCTGCTGTGAGGACAGGCTGAGAGAGCTGGGGCTGTTCAGCCTGGAGAAGAGAAGGCTCCGGGGAGACCTTCTAGTGGCCTCCCAGTACCTGAAGGGGCTCCAGGAAGGGTGGGGAAGGACTTTTCACAAGGGCAGTTAATGACAGGACAAGGGGAAATGGCTTTAAGCTGAAAGAGGGGAGGTTTAGATTAGATATTAGAAATAAATTCTTCACTGTAAGGGTGGTGAGACCCTGTCCCAGACTGGCCAGAGAAGCTGTGGCTGCTCCTCCCTGGAAGTGTTCAAGGCCATGTTGAATGAGGCTTTGAGCAACCTGGTCTAGTGGAAGGTGTCCCTGCTGCTGGCAGGGGGGTTGGAGCTAGATGATCTTTAAGGTCCCTTCCAGCCCAAACCATTCTATGATTCTACATCAGGATACAGCAAAATACTATGTCAGTCCACCCAGAGGATGCTGTTGATCAGATCTTCTTTCTCCTTTCCTTTCCCTACTTTCTGGAATAACTAGAAGGTTGTGCTCTTATGTTAAGGATTTGGTTTCTTCTGCTTTCATTTTAGCAGGCATCCAACCCAATGTTACACTCCTCTGTGGCGTGATAGGACAGTCACGTTGTGCTGCTGTTATCTCTGTGCTTTCTTCCATCTCTCTTCTTTGTAGCTCCAAGCTTTGTCTTGCCCTGATGACACCAACAAGCTTTTGCCTGGAATTTGTCTGGACAGATCTGTTTTCACAGAGTGTGATATGTAAAGTTGTTTGATCCTCTAATGGTAAACCCTTCACAAAGTGTTAGGGATTGGAAGGGACCTCGAAAGATCATCTAGTCCAACCCCCCTGCCAGAGCAGGATCACCTACAGTAGGTCACACTGGAATGCATCCAGGTGGTTTTTGAATGTCTTCAGAAAAGGAGACTCCACAACCTCTCTGGGAAGCCTTGTGTCAACCATGTTAAGAATATACCTGTGCCAAAATAATTTAGTGCTCTTAGATGTCACATTGCATTCATTTCTTTGCTATGAAATGCTAAATAAGCTTTCAGAAGTAAATAGTGAATGGTGCCAGGGCAGGAAGGGAAGTTGAAACATCTCTAAAGATACCTGAAGATGCTGGAAAGCAGTCAGAAAATGTACCTTGGTCATGCATCCCTCCCAGGTAGCTACCTGAGTTTAGAAATACCAGCCTTAGAAGCCATTGCTTTCCTGAGAGGATAATATGTGTTGATTTTGCTAGTTAGAGAAATCCTTGTTCCACGTCAGTCTGTGTCTGTGCAGTGGTTTTACCGCTTTACTTAAGGTTTTAGCAAAGAAAGGCATTTGTTTCAGAGAGTAAAACCTGAAGCTGGCTACATCCTGTAACTAACAAAACTTAAGGCAACTCATAGTTTCCCTTAAAGCTTTTTGTTTGGGGTCTGAATCTGCCCTTGTAAGTGCTGGACCTGTCAAAGACTGCAGCTGTAAGTGCTCAGAAGTGCTGAACACTGAATTGCAGCTTTCTGAGTGTTTGACTGGAAGAAGGCACCTCCGTATTCTTTCTAAAGACAGTTTTCTCTGGCCTGGCAGTCAGTAGCAGTAATTCAGGTTCTTTGTTTTGCTGTATTGTTTTGGTTTTTTTTTTTCTGGAGTTAGCAAACCAGCCTGATTGCTGGATAGTCCAGTGCTGATGTTTCACAAAACTTGGAGGTTGTTTCAGTGAGAAGTCACCTCAGGCTTCTCAGTCAGATAAAGTGGAAGGACTCTTCTGGAAATATTTGACGAGTATTTGCAGGGAATAGGGAATAAGGCTGTCAGTGTTGATCTGCTAGGGAGAACATCTGTGTGCAATGCTTTATTCAAAGCAGATGGATAGCAGGGGGGGGAAGGGGTGTTGTTTAACCCTTGGTTTCAAGCCAGCATTTCCCCCCTCAGCTGCTTTAATCTGGCTGCATTTTCTGATCCTTAAAATGCTGATTCTTTTTTCTTTCGTTCTTTTAAAGATCACCCTACATGGGGAGGTTTAGTTCCAAAAGATTTTGTTAGCAAACACTTACGTGGTGATTTTTATTTTTTTTTAATATATGAGCAGTATGTTTTATCCAGTTGTTGTATCTGAGCATTTGACATTGATTGAAGATAAATGCATTAAAAACTGTGTGCATTCCCTTGAGAGAACAGCTGTTAATGCCACTATACAGATGAGGAATTATAATACAGGGATGCTCTGCCAAAGAACTGAACTCAGGTTTTTCCACGTCTTATGTCAGTGTTGTAACATTTAGACAGCTTGCTTAGGTGGATGCAAGCTAGATTTCTGTTAGTGCATGATTAAGTGTGAGAATTTAGGGGAAAGGCAGTGACTCTGCTGACGTTACTTATTTTTTTTCAGCTATCCCAGATGTTTGTTTCAGCATTTGTTTAATTTATCTGATTCAAGTTACCAAATAATATTTGAAAGAAAGGGGTTGTCATCTCAGCAGCATGGAGGAGCCTCTGCTGATGCAACCACTCTTTAGGGGGTATGGGGTACCCGACACATTCTAGTAACAAGCATCTAAAGTGTGAGCATAGGCTGAGGTTTGTTTTGAATGGGACCCTAAGTGACAGGTGAAATGAAGGCAAAGAACTGGAGTTGTAATTTCAGAAAGTACAGAAATGTGGGTGCTGTCATCCATTTACCTCCTCTCTGCCCTGCTAGATGGCGAGGGGTTATAGCCCTTTATAAAGCTGTGGACAGCTTGTATTAGCTGTCCCAAATTCAAATGCCAGACTGATTGGTCATAGTAGCTCAGGGAAGTTGAGCACTAAAGACATCGGGACACAGTTCTTGTCCTGAAGCACACAGTCTTCTTAATAGAGGCAGGGTGATGTGCTTGTAAAAGGAGTAAGGAGCAGAGGCAGGATGGGAGACAACATTACAACTATGCTTGCACTTCTATTTTAGGAGATGTGACAAGAGTTTTGATACATATTTTCTTTTCTGTCATGTTATGCTTATGTCAGATGTGTCTGATATGTCTTGAGGCACTAAAACCCCTGACTAATCTAAAGAAAACAAATGTGTTTTTGTCTGAGTGATTCTGTATTTGTCTGTGGTGCTTGTAGGTTGAAAACATCCTGCTGCACGATCGTGGCCACTACGTCCTGTGTGACTTTGGAAGTGCTACTAACAAGTTCCAGAACCCTCAGACAGAAGGGGTAAATGCAGTAGAGGAGGAGATAAAAAAGTAAGTGTGCTTTTCCTTTTCAACTTGGACATAGTTTGTATTTGAAGGGTAAATTTTCTTTTACTGGGACTAAATTTTACGCAGGCCTGTTGCAACACATTGAATGCTGCTGCATAGAAGTGTCTGCTGCAGGTAAATAATCTCCTGGGGGAAGGTGAAACAAAAAACTGAGCTTGATGTAATTGCTTTGGACCTGAAAGGCCGAGTGTACTAATGCGCAGAAGTTGCCCACCTTGACGAGGTAGTGACATGCTCTGTTATGTATGGGGTCAGTCTGTCTGTTCCTTATCTGTCTTGGCTTCTTTGAGCTGCAGTACAGCAGATGACAAAGTCCCTGTCCTCCATTAGCCACTCGTCATAAATTCTTGCAGTGACTAAGGGAACGCATGACATAACACCTCAGTCCTTCACAGAAAATGTAAGAACCTTGAAGTGTTTAATCTGGCTCCTCCTTGCCCCTTGCCCCATGCCAGCTATAGTGGTAGCAGCTAGGTGCACCGTGACACTTTTCGAAAGGGAACTTGACTGGCAGTTCAGTAGGACCTAGATCAGGAATGGAGCAGATGCCAGGTCCTTGGTCTTGCTTTAGTTTTAACAATGTCACTGCTGCAAACTCTCCAGTTCTGTTAATACAATATTCTGGCTGGAAAACAGCATGTTAGAAATGTGTGCCATGCCTCCTTTTTGTTAGGATTCAATTACACCTGCCTGGATTTCCCAGACTTGTTTGAAGCTTTTAGAGCACTCCTAGGCTGGCTGTGCAGTCTCTTTGGAATGCTCTATTTGTACACTTATTAACAAGCCTATAAAAACTTTGCCTTTAGCAATGCTTTTTTGTGATCAAGGTAAATAGCACGCAAAGCGCCACAGCAGAAATTACAGACCTGCTGATAGGAAATCTTATCGTAAGGGTCTCTTAAGCTCTGGCGCAGTTTCCAGCTTTTCTGTTTGTAGTGATTTGTTAAAAGGAGGCAGATTCTAGCTATAGTTTGAGATATGAAATAATCTTTCCCTTGTTTACAATGACTCTGAGCAGGAGTCCTGGTATGGAATTCTGTTTATTAGGAGCCACGTATCCGGCTGCGATCTTTGTAATACAGTAGGCCGAAGCCCCAGCAGTGAGGACGCTGCAGAGGACGTTTGACTACTAACCTTGTTAATACTTTGAATCCTTGAGTATTTCTGTTCTAGTTCTTAAGATGACCATACACTTTTGTGAGTAAATCACTTGCTTTAAAAAAGACCTTGGTTACTGCTTTGGTTTCACTGGGCAGTTTGCAGTGGTTAGTGTTTTATTGTTAGAAGTGTGTAGCAGATGCTGTCATTAAAAGGTTTTCCAGTAGATTGTAGAGTCTTTAGTATTCCTTTCCCTAAAATGAATAGGGAAAGAGTGAATTTTGAATTATTTGGGAATGTGACATAGTGAAAATGCATCTGATATCCATTTTGAACTCACTGATAGATCTTTCTGCAACAGGTACACTACGTTATCCTATAGAGCACCAGAAATGGTCAACTTGTATAGTGGCAAACTTATTACTACAAAAGCAGACATATGGGTACGTATAAAAACCACTTAACATCATACAGCCAGACTGCAGCTTGCTTTCATTACCATAATGAGAGGGTAACTTTCTGGCTGGGGCTAACCTATTTTCATTAAGAGACTGAACAGTTTCTGAATAAAGAGTTCCTCCTCTTGATGTTTCTGATGAGTTACTGCTGAGCTGGGTGGCTTGTGGATAAAATGTGTGCTTCTTTAAACCACATGGGAGGTAGCATGCAAATTTAGAGATGTATGAAATTCCAGGGTTGAACAGTGCAAACCTGATTTCAGATCTTAACAGTTAAGGCAGAAAATTCAGTGTCCTGACTTCTCGTGTCTGGGTTGGGTTGAAAGCATGTGAAATCAAAATTACTGGTCAGAATTTAGTAGAAAACTGAGAAAAAAAGACCTTCCCCCAGGAGCAATAGGATGATTATCCTGGACAGTGTAACACAGGTCTGAGTTGTCAAATCTGGCCAAAGACCAAGCTTTGGCACTGCTGTTTCTAATGATCAGTGCAATCTTGCCATGCTTTTCATGTTGAGAGCAAAATGCAACTGTGGTGTAGTCCATTACTGGCTAACCTAATCAAGGATGGAAGGCTCCGCGTTAGTTGGAACGGAGATGAAAAAAATCTGCGGTTTGTAGCGCAGTGGCAATTCAGCAAATGGGATGTGTTTAAAATGCTAATTCAGAGCGTCTGTGAATGGTTGCTGAAGCCCTGAGCTAGGAAGTAACAAGGCAGAAGCAGTATAAGGAGAGTTTTAATGTATTCTCAATAGCTCTGTATCTGCATATACAAGGGGGAAAATTGCTGGTCTGACATCTGCTGGGAAGAGCCCTCTGTCCTCTCTGGGAGCGCAGCTTGGAGTCGGGAACACAGCAGCTCTTGTGGAGCTCTTGCTTGGCTGAGTTCAGCAGGAGGTTTGTAGAACTGGCCCATGTACCAGTGCTGGGTCACTCGCCTTGGTGTTAGAGACCCAGAGAGGGAAGGTCACAGCTGTAACAGCATGAAAAGATTGTCAGGGCCTCAAAGGCAGCCAGAGGAGAGCCTGGGTTTTGCACTCACTCCTTCCTGTGATAATGTGGAAAGGTGGAGACGCAAAGGCTCAAACAGCTCTCTCCTTCCTGGCATGGAAAGAATTCTGTTCTAGTGACCTGCTGAGCATTTCCAAATGAGTGTGTGATGGGGGGCACAGTGTGGCCTCGACTTCAAGGCCTGTTGCAACGCCTGTCCCGCTTGTAACCTCCTTTTCCTTAAATCTCATCGAGGTTATTTTAAACTAGAGTGCAATTTAATTGTGAAATCCTCTGACAAAAGATTATGATGATGAGTTGTTTAGGATTAGGAAATGTTTCCCTCTCTCTGCTCTGAGGTGGTGAGAGTGTTTCATAATTAACCCTTTGTGCAAAACTTGTATTTTCTTTTGAAATAGGTGGTGGTTCTTGCTGTCAAAAGCAGCACAGACATAGATGGAAGGGTGATAGAACCTAGCAGCCTGCAGACTTATCTGTATATCTCTCCCTGGTACATATTTATAATGGTTGAAAAGTTGTTTGAACTTAAGCTTGGAAACTGTTTTGGATTTTTCTTTGTCAGAATAAATGTATTAAGGATGATGACTACCATTTATTTTTGCTATTACTTTGCTTTTTCCTCCCAGTATGTGGCGAAAGCAGGCTTTGCTTGTTTAATGACGTGAAGGGTTACGTTGTGTATAGTGGTACATGGAGCTCTGGGGGGTGTGTGGTGATGATACTCGCATGATCCCCCAGATTACAGTATCTTGGCCTAGTGAGGGAGAGCTCTTGATGTATTTTTCTTCCCATATAGCTCTGCTTGTGTTCAGGTCGATCACCGGGATGATAAAATGTGGGCCTGATGTCATGCAGGACCCCTATATGAGAACAAGCTAGAGCACTTTCCCCATTATTTGCAATGGTATTTGAATTGTACCATCCTCTGCTTTACTTCAGTTTGCTAAATCCTTTGCTCTGTTCTCTCTCTTCAGGCCCTTGGCTGTTTGCTGTACAAACTGTGTTACTTCACCTTGCCATTTGGGGAGAGTCAGGTGGCAATCTGTGATGGCAATTTCACCATTCCAGATAATTCTCGGCACTCCCAAGACATGCACTGCCTCATCCGTGAGTCTCTGACAGCGGCATAATCCACTTCTGCAGAACTAAAAAAATAGCAGAGAAGTTTTGTTCTTAGATTCCCTGCTCCTACAGTAAAACAGTTGGTGTTTCTTTTCTTTTAAGAGACTTGCTTGCACACAGGAGTGGATAAAGTGATCTTTTAGGAGCTCAGGAGATCACTCTTCGAAAGACAGTTGCGACAAAGAGATTTCTACTTGGCTAGGCTGTAGTGAACTCTGGGGAAAGGCAGGAAAACAGACAACCGTTTGGTTTAAGAGTCCTACAGAAGCTTGCACAATAAGCCTATTTATGCAGAAACGTATTTCCCCAGTAATAAAGCTGTTTGGATAAGGAACTGAAAAGAACCACAGTGACTTAGACTAGTGATAAGAATTCATCTCCTGTGAACTGAGGAACAGAATTGAAATGATTTATAAATAACCCACTGACTACAGTGAATGTGTAATTAAGGGTACAATGCACTACTCTTGGCAAAGCTGGGGCAGCTCTCTTGTTTTCAGCACAGCATCTGATTATTTTTTTTCTAGCCACAATCTTGACTAACACAGAGTTGGATGTGTTTACAGAGCAGCCTGGTATTTTCTTTGCTTATGCTAAGGCGGTGTATGCGGCTGGCTTGTCTTCCTGCCTCACTGACACAGCCGGGTTGGATCAAACTCTTTTTCTGTGTGTTCACTCGGAAATGCAGAAGTCAAGACCAATGCTATTCCCTGACCAGGCAGGCTGCATTACTTCTTCTTGCCCTCAGAGCCTTTGATAGCAGCTACAAATTGTTCATAGCTGTATTGAAAAATATCTTGTAGTCCAGCTTGACTGTTGGTCTTGCCCCTTTCTCAGCTGTTGTGGTTTCACTTGTCCAGCAGCCAAACAGCTGCTTGCTCATTCCTCCTTCCTCCCAGGGCACAGGGGAGAGAACTGGAGGGGTAAGGGTAAGGAGACTCATAGGTTGAGATAAGAACAACTGAATAATTGAAAGAAAATAAAATTTTAAATAATAATGATATTGAAATAATTATAATAGCAATAAAATATGCAAATGAGTGATACACAGTCCAACCACCTGCCGACCAAGCCTGACCAGCTGCAATCTCGGAAGAGCAAGAGCCGGAGAGAGAGAGAGCCTCCACAAGAGAAAGACTCTCATTAATATACTGTCCATGTGCACTAGTTTTTGCTAGGATAGGGTTAATTTTCCTCGTAGTAGCAGCTAGGAAATGCTGTATTTTGGTTTCAGTGAAGATTGTTATGAGAACAATGTTGATATCTACGAGGACACTGTGCTTGGGCAGTTTCCAAGAAGAGAGGACTGGAAGCAGGGTGTGGAAAAGAAAAGTATAGTAGTTCATAAAACCCAGAATTAACAGTGGGATATGCCAATAAGATATTCTGTATCATTTTACGTCATGTTTAGTATATTAACCAGGGCTGACCGGAAAGGGTGGGATTCTCTCAGGAATCACTTGGGCTCGCTTTTCTGGGATTGCGATTTCTGTTTCGGGGTTCCTTTTCACTCCTCCAGGATCATTATCAGTGGGTGGTGAGCAATTGTACTCTGCATCACTCATATATAGTTTTATATATATATATATATATATATATATATGTGTGTGTGTGTGTGTGTGTGTATAAATATATATAGTTGTTATCATTCTTATTCTTATTATTATTTTAATTTTTATTTTACTCTAATCATTAAATTGTTCTTATCTCAACCTACAAGTCTCCTCACCTTTACCCCTTCAATTCTCTCCCTGATTCCCTGGGTGAGGGGGAAGGGGGCAGAGAGGGGGTGCTGTGAGTTGCTGTGTCTTGTTTGGCAGCCAGCTAAGTTAACCTATCACACTTATCTCATTGGGGTATATGAGTGCCAGTGTAGCTTATTAATTTAAATATTCCTTGTCCTCCCCTTAGCCCTTGCACTTGTAGACTAACAAAACATGAAGTCCTTCAACTTCCAGTGACAACTGAAAACACTGGTGTGTTATCAACATTTTTCTCCTAACAAATCCCAGCTGAAACCAAACCCCAGCGCTGTTTTAGGTACTAAAAAGAAACCCAGCTCTGTCCCAGCTACAAACCAGGGTATCATCTGACCCTAATGATCAGCTCAGCTGTGTTGACCACTGACTGGGTGCTTTGAAAGAAACAGGGTACCCCGTTACCGTCTGGTTATATCAAATGTAGAGTCACAGACTGTTTTGGGTTGGAAGGGACTGCTAAAGGTCATCTAATCCAAGCCCCCTGCAGTGAGCAGGAACATCTTCAGCCAGATCAGGTTGCTCAGAGCCCTGACCTGACCTTGAATGTTTCCAGGGATGGGGCTTCTACGGCCTCTCTGGGCCACCTGGGCCAGTGTCTCACCATCCTCAGTGTAAAAAATTTCTTTCTTACATCTAGTCTGATACACTGCTACAAATAGCTCACATGAATCTGTCCTATTGCTCTGATACCAGCATCTCTGTCTTTTAAAGGGTATATGCTTGAGCCAGACCCCGATAAGAGACCTGATATTTATCAGGTCTCCTACTTTGCATTCAAATTGGCAAAGAAGGAGTGCCCAGTCCAGAACGTCCAGGTGAGTAGCAAAGGAGTGGAATGATGTGGGGGGTTGTGGGAAGAGACTGGGAGTGAAAATTGCTGCATGTTGAGCATTTTGCAGTATTCTGTTGGTTGTTCCCTGGTTCTGCAATTAGGATGGTCTTTTATTTATTTAATTAGCAGAGCTGTTTGGGGTTCTTTTCAGGGGGATGAGGGCAGGAATCAGGATTGTGTTTCATATGTTGTTTATTTCTGATTGTCCCTGATCTACCTCCTCACCCACTTACCAGTGTAAGGCCAACCAAGAAATCTTGTGCATGCGAACATGGAAAATCAGGGCATGCTTGTGAAACCAATTTGATTTCCAGGCACATTCATCATAGCATGTGTAATCTGTGCTGCAGCTGGTTTTAAACATAGCAGTTTTGTGTCTGCTGGCTGGCTGGGACTAGCCAACTTGCCTTTGGACTATGTCAGACCTTAAACAACCATCTGCCCCTTCTTAGTGTATCTTAACAGACTTCAACTGAAAAATAATGTTGATGAGTATTTTCTTACAATGTTATGGACATCTGTGACATTTTTATTTTGTTGTTTCCAGGTAGGAAGAAACCTGTTCTTTTCCCCACTGTGTTCAGGTGGTTATTTATGGTCTTTATAAATAAGACATGGTTTTGGTACTATATTATGCCTGTATTAATAACAGTATTAATAAGCATTGCTGCTCTTGTCCCCAGGTCATCTTTTAAAAATAGCCAGGTTGTGCTGTGCAGCTTTGTGTTCAGATTCTACCTGTAGCAAATGGTCAAAAAGCTGACTCATATTTTTCCCTGTAAAGACTCTCCCAAACAACTGTCTCCTCATGACTAGCATTGAGTGGTTTGTCGTGTGTCCAGCATGAGGTGTAATAGCTTTGGTGATCCCCCAATCTCCCCGTTTCATTGCGATGCTTTTGCAAATTATTTCTGACTCTGTTTTCTGCCCTCAAAATAAAAACGTTGGTGTTTTTGGGATCTGCAGAACTCTCCAATCCCCGCTAAACTCCCAGACCCGGTTAAAGCAAGTGAAGCTGCTGCAAAGAAGAGTCAACCAAAGGCCAGGTAACCACATCTGCGTTATGCTTAGCCCTCTCTCTCTGTATTGTCTGTTGTCCTTGTGCTGTTTATTAGGAGAGATGCTTGGTATATTGAGCTGCTTCCTTGTAGGCTTTCATCTACGTGCGGAGACAAACACTGCAGTCTGGAGGCTTCTGCTTCAACGACATAAATAACCATTGATCTGAAAAGCAGAAAATGCAGATATTAGGGGAAATTTTTCTGTGTGGGGGAGTGGGGTGGGGCTTGGGTGATACTCAGCGTGACTCAACAGCTAGGCTTTTTCTTCTGAGGACATTGCTTGACAGCAGCACTCAGAGTTCATGCACTTAGATGAATCCACTGTGTCATCCCTCTGGAGGCAGTACCCAGAGTACCGGAGAGCAAAGTCAGGAGAAAGACTGCAGTGGGCCTGGAATCAGCCCAAAGAACATGAGTCTGCTGAGAAACCTCACTGGGGACTATTGCTGTTTGAGTTTGACCCATGGCAGATGATAACCTGACCCAGTAATTACTGTATGCAATTGCTGTGATTTCTGCAAGAGTCCAGTAATTTCTTCTTGAGGGGGGAACATAAAAGCCCAAGCAATCTCCATCTGAAGAGCCCAGTTAGTGGGGAAATCACTGTGTATTGCTGTGGTTTTTCTCCTCTCCTGCTGCTGCTTGCTCTGTTTGTGGTACTTGTAAATTCTACTGGACAGAACTTGCACCTTAATTTACTGTAAAGTGAGCAGTACAGCAATGGGCACTTGAAAACCAGCAGTTTCCTTCAGACTCTGCAATAGGACATCTCTCCTCCTGTCTGTCAGTCCCAGGAGTCTGCTTTGTTTGTTTTTATAATTGAGGGCAGTTACTCTCACATTAGTAGAACATCTTGATATCTAATAAGCAAATGTATCCACAGAAGAGCAGGGTGGTGTCTGGCTTCTCAGCTCTGTGCATTTTTGGAGCTCAGTAGATACTGGACAGAGATCAGAAGAGGTCAAATGACCTGATTCTGGGGTTTATGTACTGAAGTTAAGGCACTTTTAAAGATGGCGCTTTAGAGAATTCTACCCAAAGGTATCAGCTGCTCTTAAGCTAATTTATGTCCTTCATTTGCTCATCCAGAATTCGTAAGTGGATTTAAACAATATGTTGTAGCAAATATTTGAATGATTTAAGTGATTATGACAAGTTCCAGCTGTCCAGCAGGAGAAGATGCCCCAACTGGCAAAGAAGTTAAAATAATAGTGTTGGATTAATTGTTGTGAATGCATCCATTAAGTTTTACTGTGCTTGCAGTTTTCTGGAAAGGCTTGATGTGTGTGTCTGGATGCCCACGAGTGTTTCATCTTTATCGGTCACATACTGGTGAAGTATGGATGAGTTTTTAGACCCATGTTGTGCATTGCGTGCACCAACTATCAGGCTAACAAAGACTGTGCTCTTACTGCTCTTCCTTTTATTCCTCACCTTATTTTGTAGGTTGACAGATCCCATCCCTACAACAGAAACTTCCATAGCACCCCGCCAGCGACCTAAAGCAGGACAGACACAACCCAACCCTGGAATTTTACCCATTCAGCCAGCCCTGACGCCTAGGAAGAGACCGACAGCTCAAGCAGCCATTCAGCCCCAAGGTGAAATGCTGTTCTCTGTGCAGTGCCTTCCTGCCGGGCACTGTGTACCACAGGGCAGGGGTGCATCTTGATCTAATGGATCTGTTGTGCTGTTTCTGTTTTGTTTTGTGGGGTGGTTTTTTTTTTTCTTTTTTTTTTTTTAAATTTTCCCTACCAGTTGCAGCACCTGCTGCCCTGGGCAGTGGTCAGCCTTCGCTCCCTGCAAGTGTCCCCCAGCAAAAAGCAGCACCTCAACAGACTCCAGCACAGCCCCAAGCCAAGCAGGCGCCAGCTCAGCAGCAAGCCTCACAGGTGCAGCCCCAGGTCCCTTCTACTCAGCCACAAGCCACACCTCAGCATCAACAGCAGCTTTTCTTGAAGCAGCAGTTTCTGCAACAGCAGCAGCAACAGCAACAGGCTGCATATTACCAGCAGCAGCAGATGATTCAAGCTCAGCAGGTAGGTGTGCCTGGCCGTGTTTGTTGCGTGTTTCCTGTGCTAGAGGCCCGCTCTTCCCCCTGCACAAGCCATATCCTTGTATTTAGTGCAAGTCTCCTGTTTTTTGAGGGGATAGGTGGAGTTTTTAGACATTTTCCAATGTGCCTTCAGTTCTCTAGCAAGATTTTTTGTTGTGTAGGAATGGCATTTTTAACTGCCAACGTGAAAACCTTTGAGAAAGTTTTGTCACATGCAAACATAAAATAGCAGTGCTGGTTAAGATTTTGCAGATTCACATGTTTCAGGGTCTTGAGGTCAGTACTCAGCTGATGAGCAGAAGGGTACAAGAAGTCTGGCATGCCTTTTTAATGGTCAGATTCAGATCTGTTTTTGTGGTAGACTGCGGTGATAGGAAGGCCTGTGAACACATGATGCATTAGATGGGATGTGTCTAGATGACAGCCTTCTGTGCTTAACTGAGGTGTTTATAGCAGCACAGATCTCTGCTAAAGCATATTTAACAGTGGAAGCAAAGGGTCAGTGAATCATCCTATGCTGAGGAAAGGTTTAGAACTGATAAAAATGGGGAAAGGAGTTTGGGACCACAGGACAGTCTGTGCTGTGGGAGCCCCGTGCAGGCAGGATCTGACGCTAGACCAGAAGGCCATTTCCCACAGCTCCTTTGCAGATGGTCTCCAAGCTGTCACAGCCTGTTACTGCTTTGCTGCTTGCAGTGGCTGTAACCGTTCCCATGGCTGGCCCTGAGTTCTTGTGGTGGTACCCTAGTTCACAGCTGCAAAGTGGCTCAACAACTGGTTGTTTCCCAGTTCCCAGTGATGCAGCAAGGAGCGCCAGCACAGCAGCAGCTGATGCAGAACTACTACCAGCAACAGCAGCAGCAACAGCAGCAGCAGATGATGGCCCAGCAGGCAGCAATGCAGCAGAAGACAGCAGCAGCAGCAGCAGTTCAACAAAAGCAACAAGGCCCAGCACCACCGCAGCCCCAGGCCCAGCAAAGTGCAGCCCAGCCAGCGCAGCCGCAGGAGCAAGGGGTAAGAGCCTTATGGGAAGGAATGGAGCGGTGGGATTTGGAGTACTGGCATGTGCTCTCTTGTCAGATTCTTTATGCCAGGAACAGCCTGGCAGGACAGCTGGCTTTCCATACCCACAGAGCCCAGGTGATGGGTGCTCTAGGGCCTGCTGGCCCCTGGTGCATTATTACTGAGTCCCAGATGTCAGCACTAACCTTGCTGTCTCAGAGATACGTGCAGTTGTTTGAACTGCTCTTTCCAATGGGATGCTGGACTCTGGAGTTGTGCTCTGGGTCTGTAGAAAGAAGATGAGTAGAAAGAAGATGAGAAGGTGTAAATAGCTGCTTAATGGAGACCTCCTCACTCTCTACAACTACCTGAAAGGCGTGTGTAGAGAGGTGGGTGTTGGTCTCCCAGGTAACAAGCAATAGAACAAGAGGAAGCGGCCTCAGGTTGTGCTAGGGGAGGTTTAGATTGGATCTGAGGAAAAACTTCTTCACAGAAAGGGTAGCCAAGTGTTGGAACAGGCTGCCCAGGGAGGTGGTGGAGTCACCTTCCCTGGAGGGATTTAAAAGACTAGATTTGGTGCTTAGGGACATGGTTTAGTGGTGGAATTGGTAGCATTTGGTTTATGGTTCGACTCAGTGATCTTAAAGGACTTTTCCCACCACTGTGATTCTGTAATTCTCTCTATCTCTCCCCTTTCATGTTACCTTAGAAGATGGGCAATAAACTCTTTTAAAAATTACTTGCACTTAACGCATCACAATGGGCACTAGGCAACAGGACTGCTTTATGTTGCTGCTTGTTTGGAAAACTTCTGTCTCTTATTCAGGGCTCTGATGCAGAGGAAGGTGCGAGCAGCCTTCCCAGGTGTTTCTGGCATTGGGATAACTTTTTTTTGGTTAATATTATGGAAAGGAGACTTTTCAAAGCACTGTAACAAAAAAATAAAATCCACTTTACTAATCATCTGAATGTGCATCCTAAATAAATGCTCTTTACTTAATGGAAAATCTGGCTGGCTGTCTGCAACAGGGAAATAGCCAGCTGTCCGCAGTGTGAAAGGCAGAGGAGCTGTGCCAGAGGGCAGGATCCCTGTCGCCAGAGTGTCTCTGCAGTACATGTGGGAGGAAGCTGTGCCTTTTGCTTTCATTTCTGTGCACTCCCATCCACTCTTGCTTGGTTTTGGGAGCGAAAAGGGATATCCCTCACTCGAGCTGCGTGTTGGAAAGAAAGCGTGTGCAGGCAGCAGGCAAGAGGAAGCTGCCCATTATTTTACTGTACCAGGTTGCATGTGTGCAAAGCAAATAGTATCTGATAACAAACCACTTCAGGTACACGATGTTTGAGTCCAGCTAAGGGTCAGTTTGTGGCTTCCTCACTCGTGAGTTGTTGGCCATTCAGAACCTAATTCATCTCTTGAGCCTGCTTCCTTTGAATGACATCAGGAATTAATTTAACTAATAAAATCCATAACTAGGTGATGCTGGGGAAGCATTGTTTGCTTTACTCTCTGATGCATCTCAAGGCTCTGTCATATTCACCCCTTTTGGTTTTATATTAATTTTCAGCACTAAGCTTGCTGTTAGAGTAGGTGATAAGCTTGGAGCTGTTGTGTTCCTAGTCTTGTTACCATTTTGCTGAATGACCTGGGACAAGTCAGTTTATTGAAATTAGTGGGAGACTTTTCAGTACATCCAGACAGGTTTTGGATGAGGCCCATTGTTACCCTGTTCTCCCTGTTCAGGAGAAATGCCTGAAACATAGTATTGAAGTTTCATCTCTGAAGAGCTGTGCTGTGATTCACTAGCACAAAAACAGTCTTAATTTTATTCAATCAGCTAGATTGAAAATTAGCCTTATCCCCCTGAAGGGCTGATCAGAGTGAACACATCTGGACACTTTGCCATTCCTGCAGCAGTCAGGAGGGGAAAAGCAGTAGCTGGCTCATTTAAGAAATGATAAGTGAGACGTGCTCTGCAGAGCACGGTCTCTGAGCAGAAGTTATCAAGCCAGGATCCATCAGAACCATTTCACGTTGCAAGACTTCATCTTATTAAGCTCTACATTCATTTCTGTGGAGATTTTGGTACTTCCCTTTTATTTCTCAGCACCAAATGTACTGTTCTGCAGTGACCTATATAGTGAGATGTAAGGTGGGTGCATCAGAAGCAGTCAGGTCAGTTTGCTTCTCAGCTGCAATGAATTAGATGGCCTGAAAATGCCAGATGAAGAGCAAGGCAACTAACCACTTGTTTACCATGCACCACTGTAGTTAAGCAGCACACTGGCCATATAGCTCTTTTCTTATTGCCCTCTTAGGTCTTTCCAAGTCTTTTATCCATCTTCCTTGGTCAGAAATGGTGGGATGATACAGGGTGGGGAACAGGGAGCTAGGCAGTGGAGGTGACATGCACAGCGCTTTCTGCCTTTTGCATCCTGATCTTCCTGCTTTAAATCCAATTATGATATCTCACTAACAGATTTTTGAGAAATCACATAATCCTAAGTGATGCTGTTGTTTATCACTACAAAACAGTATTTCAAGTAATTATGGGTTTATGAGGTTTTAGCACAAGACTGAGGTAATGGAAAAATAGCAGTTTGAGGAAACTCCTTGAAGTTTCCAAAGGGTTTGTAGATGGGCTATCTTGGCTTACACCTAAACATGCCTGTTTTTCTCCTCCATATTCTAATGACAAATGTTGCTCTTGTGATCCTTGTGCTTTTCTTTTTTTTCCCCCAAGAGAAAAAAGCTTCTTGCACAAGATTTCTGCAGACCTGTACTCCTTTAGGGATTTGACCCCAGTCACACATTATCTACTGGAAAAAGTGCTGCTCTTCACCCAACCCGCACTCCATGTGTCTGTATGACAAGATTCCTGCACAATATGATCTGATTTCTGTTTTTACCTCTGCCCTGGATCTCTGCCTCTACCTGTGAGCAAGTTTCTGAGACCAGCTAGCTTTTAATGACAAGCAATAATGGAGGCTTTGCCTCTAGAACTGCAACACAGAAAGGGGAAAAGTCTCTGCTTATGGATTTGTACTAATCCAGAGGTACTATAAATCAGCAAATTCCCTCAATTTTTTTTTCCCTCCAGATGATCCCCGGTCCATGACTTGGAGGTCAGATCCTCCAGCATATAGCCGTTTTTTCATCATGGCTGTCATTCACAAACAAGGACATAACATTTTATTTTCTCTCTTAGGTGCAGGCACAGATGAGGCAACAGCAAAAACCTCAAACTACACCCCCCACAGCAGTGCAAGGGCAGAAGCTGGGCTCTCTTACCCCTCCGTCCTCCCCCAAGACACAGCGTGCAGGACACAGGAGGATTCTGAGTGACGTGACCCACAGTGCTGTTTTTGGGGTTCCGGCCAGCAAATCTACCCAGCTCCTGCAGGCAGCTGCTGCTGAAGCCAGTCTCAACAAGTCTAAGTAGGTGGCTGCTCTCTTGGGGTCAGCGGGTATGGAGGGAGGGGGTAGATGAGACTCTTCAGAGATTTCCTAGGCAAAACTCTGAGATGAAGGTAGGCAGCAAACTCTGTGGTCTATATGAGTCTTTCCCTTCCCAAGGGCTTGGCAGAAAGTTGCTGAAAATCTTGAAGGGCAGAATTCCTCTGTGCTCCCCAAAAGCTAAGCGAACAGGGCCTTCCTCTGGGTTACAGAAGCTGTTCCACCAGGTGCTGCTCCACACTTGCCGCTTAGCATCAGTGCTTCCCCAGGAGTACTTGCTAACTCGCTTTTACAGCGTCTAGAGGCAGGAAGCCTCCACATGGGCATTGCAGAAAATTGTTTCAAATATGGTGCTTACGATCCTTGTTTTAATCCCTGACACCAGGATGCTCAACCAGATTAAGAGCAGATAAGGCTAACAGGTCCCAGCTTTCTGGGTATGCAAGTACAATAACTTGTGCTGAGTGTTTTAAGTAGCTTGGACCAGCTCACAGTGCTGGCCAGAGTATTTCAGATGGGTTATTAATGACTGTTGTTTAATTGGGATGATCACATCCAGATCTGCTTCCACCACACCATCGGGTTCCCCAAGGACCTCACAGCAGAATGTCTATAACCCACCCGATGTCTCCACGTGGAATCCATTTGATGATGATAACTTCTCCAAACTCACAGCTGAGGAGCTGCTGAACAAGGACTTTGCAAAACTAGGTGACGGTAGGTTCATGGAGATTGTTTAATACCAGCCTGCTCTCAAAACACAAGCTGGCATGGAATGGTGATGCTTTTGGTCAGATGCTGCTGGGTGCTTCCATATTATGATCCTCTGTGGCTGTATGAGCTAAATCCTTCCAATATCCTTTCTCTGTTTGTGCCCTCTTTGCTGAGCAATTGCGATTAAAGGAGCATTTTCCTCAAAGGGAGAGGTACTAACTGCTTTTAAAGTAGCCTTGATCAGTTGGTTGTTGAAGCTACAGTTTAAACTCTGCTTCATCTGCAAGTTGTGATTTGTAGGAAGGGGCTTAAGTCACGTACTGAAATAGTGTCCTAAAAAAATCTAGGTAAGCAACTTACCTTCAACATTGAAGTTTTGTCCCTAAATCTGTGTCTGGCATTTTCAGGGAAAGCTCCGGAAAAGATGGGCAGTTCCACAGAGAACTTGATTCCAGGTTTCCAGCCTGCTTCATCTGCAACCCAGGCAGATGCATTTGGTGGCTCTTCCTTCTCTGCTGGATCAGGTGAATTTGTGAATACGTCCTACAGGGCAATGCCCTGGACAGCACTGTAGAAAAATGGCAACTCTTTGTTGTAGTCTCTTTAAAAGGAAGGTAAAACTGATAAAAATTGAGCTGGGCCTTGGCACTGAGAACTGTAGGATGGGGTCAGCCCTTCAGTGAAGAAGAGAAGGTGGGAATGGCATGTGTACTTGTCACAGTTGGGTAGCAGAGACAGGAGGCACTGCCTGCAGACAGAGGTGAGGCTTTTTGCAAGAAAGCTTCTTAACATGTTGAAGTTCCATGCAGCTCATAATTGGAAGTAAAATATAGTGTGTGCAATAAGGGAATTGGACTCAGAGATGTGGGTCAGACACAGTGGAGGATATTCCTTGCCTGCCATTGTTAAGCTGTGCGAAGAAAGGGAGGATAATAATGTCTCTGCCACAGAATGAGAACAGCAGAGACAGGAGTGAGCAGGGAAAATCCTCAGCAGGGAGCACAGTTAGTCTCATAACTGACATGTTAAATGGTGAAGGTAAAGCTGTCTGAGTACAGAGGCCAAGAGTCCTTGGCTGATCTGAAGAGATTTTCTGCAGAGAACTCTGCATGTGTGACCTTGTCTGGTGTCTTCTTTGGTATTTGGGTACCAAAGTTTTGCCATGAGCAGATCCTCTTGTACCAAAAAAACTCCGTGGTGAGTGCTGCTGCTTGTTTCTAGTTTATCATCAGTTCTCACTGAATGCAGGAAAGACCTGCCAAGCACAATATTGGAGAACTGCTTCCAGGAGCCCAAAATGCCAAGTGATCCTCTCCCCTGTCTTGTGCCATCTTGTGCAACTTGTTACCAGTGAGTGACAAATGCAACTGTTTGATGCTTTCCCATGGAAGCACAGCAACCCTTGATGAGAGGAGTCCTGGGAGGAGACTGAAGAATCCTTTGGGGGCAAGAAGTGACAAATCCATTTACGCCTATTTATATTTATAAAAAGAGATTTAGAGGAGCTTATAACTGAGCTTGGTACTGTTGGCTCTTACCTGAGAATTAAGGAGTTGAAGTCCGTGACGCAGGAGTGCCATAGGGGGTTGCTTTCTGAGTTTGTCCGGCAGTTCAGTGCCCTGTTGAACAATTTATGATGTTCCATCAGCCTTTGCAGAGTGATGTTGAGTAGCAGCAGCTCCAGGTAGCAGCAGCTGTAACGTACCTTCTGCAAAGCCCGAGAAGCATCTGCATGTTCAGAACTCTCTGGATGTTGTAGCATGTTCAGTTCTTCTAGTAGTTGTCTTTATAATGTTCTCCTTCACTCCTCTGTCCTGTGGTTTGGCATAGGAAAATGTCTTGGAAATTTGCTTGGAGTTGGCACCGGGCTAGGCACTTCTAGCCCTTTTCTTTTTCTTTCCTTGTAGATATGAGCCTGTCTGATGCAAGATGCTGTATCTTTCCTTTCAAAGAGGCCCAGCTTGGGGGCTGGCCTGCTCTGTGTCCTTTGTTAAGGGATTTCACCTTTTGTGCCGTAAAGCGAGATAATAGTGCTTCCCTTTCAAGGAATGTTTTGAGATCTGTGGGTTAATTGTGTTGGAGAGCTATGTGGTAAAAGCTGGGTTTTTTTTTTCTTTTTTTTTTTTCACTAGCAACATAAACTTGTTCTGAATGTGCACGTGTGTGTTGTTCTTGTCAGGCTGTAGCCTGGACTCTGTAATACTGAGCTGTGCCTGTGCTGAGATTTTGCTTGATGCTTTCTGTTTTTCTCTGTTTCACTCTGCCTTTTCTCTTCCTGGTTACCAGCTGAAAAAACGAAAGACATTCTGAGCTTGGACACTAGCCCTCCACTTCTGACTGTGCCTGATCCTTTCATTCCTCTCCCGTTATCTGACACGCCAGGTAACCAGAACTGAGTTTATGGAAGGGGGGAGATTTGTCGTTTGTTTTGTGCTCTTAATCTTCCAGTTCTGTTTCTAGGCACACCTGAAAGCTTGGGCCTCAGTCAATGGTGCTGGGTGCTGATGAGCTCTGCTGAACTCAGTGGTGCTAACGATGTGTAGTGCTTCCTGCCCTTGAATATCTGCCTGGTGGTGGGAGCGGTGCTGAGCGAAAGAGCCCTTAGAACCCGGGGTTATCGTATTGTTTCTAATGCCATCACTGTTGGTGTCTTAAAAGGTTCAGTATTCAAAGCCAAAAATAATCACTGGGTAATTACCTGTTCTGACCTAAGCCATTTTCAAATTGGTCTCCAACTTGAAAATTGTAGTTTTTATTATTGTTAATCTTTCTTTGCCCTAAGCGTCAGTGTTTCTTTGGCTTCCGAGGTCTATTGCAAATGTGTGCTTCATGCGAAGCACGAGTTCACATGTAACCTTTTCTGATTTGGCAAAATTTTCTAGTGCAGTTGGTAGCTATTTCCATGTACTTAACAGTACTACTTAAAAGTCTTTCCTGTGTGCACATTTCTGACTGTAGCAGCCAACACTTTTTAGCACAAGATTATGTAAGTGCTTAGGAGCTTATTTGCAAGTCAGAGGGCTTTGGAATATGGGCATGTTTTTTATCTTGGAGTTTCTCTAAGCCCTCTGGTGAATGTGTGTGACAGGTTCCTTCTTGTCAGCTAGCCCCAGAGGACAAGTGCTTGTTCCAGCTCTCACCCTTGTCCTCAGCTCAAGCTGAGGAACGCTGATGGTTTGACGGTAGAATATCCAAGCTTCAAAATGATGTGCTTGTGAAGATGGCATCTCTCTATGGAAAGTTAAGCAATTCAGGAAGAAAAAAAGTCTTTTTTCCATAGCTGTGTGGAACTTGCTTCCTTCTCATTGATGCTCAAAGAGCACAAGAAATTTGTTTTGGTTCAAAAGGGATTTTACTTCTAAATGCTGCAGTTTGAGAAAAGAAGCAGAACTTACAGGCTTTGTCCCTTCTGTGGGCACTTGCCAGGAGCTGACCTGCCCAGCTCTGATTTGAAAAGCACTTACAAAAGGCAGATGACTGCATGTTTAACTTAACCCTCCCCAAATGATATTGGAGGTGTTGATTTTCCCGACTTGAAGTCTGTCAGCCCAGACTACCACTGAATTCTCTGCCAGCGTGCTCAGCGGCACAGTTACACACCAACACGGTTTTCCTTATTACCTATTACATTTTGATATAACACAGCCATAGGAAGCAGCAGTCGCAGCCTTAACAGTGAGAGCTCTGAAATTTTTTATGGTACAGAAACCACTGCGGAGAAGTTGCCTTTCAACCTGCCCTCGGGTGCAGATAATCAGAGCAGCAGTTTGCAGTTTTTGTGGTGCCAGATTGCTTGTCCCACAGATCTGTCCCTGGCTTGTTGTGTATCTTTGCAGGCAGGTGCTAAACTTTCTTTTGCTAATCTCTCTGCCTGCATGTGCCTGGTCATGTTGAGTTCAGTGGACCTCCTTCCATGGGGGCAAAGCAGGGGCAAAGGGGCATGCAGGAGATCTGGCTTTGTTGGCTTCCTGCAGATTCCCGCAAAGATGTCTCTGATTTTTTTTTTAAACATAAAATTTGAGGCCAGGAGCTCATGAATGTTTTCAAGGACCAGAGCTAAAGACTTATCCTTAGCTTTGAAAATTGAGAAACTCAGAGGGGTTGTCTGTGGTCATAAATTCAACAGAAAAGATAAAAAAATCCTAGAATTGGACTCAGGTTTTCAATCTTTGTGTCTGTCATGCAGAACAGAGTTGTCTTTGTTCTTCTGCTTCTTCATTACCTGTGGAGAAATATGCCCACAGCAAGCAGAGAGGTCTTGGATGTGAGGGATGTGCTGAACTGAGAGTGAAAAGCATTCTTTTAGGTGTGCCCCATGGGTCAGAGCTGGGATTGACTTTAGTCTCTTAGTGAATCAGCATCTCCAGTTGCACATCTCGAACCTGCTTTAGGTTTGTGCAGAAGCAGCTGAATGTCTTTGAATGCTTGTTAAATATTTGCTTTCTGTTTGGAATATTTTTGTTTCTGAGAAAAACTTGATAGCAAATCCCGTTACTTTGAAAACACTTTATGTCTGTCTTTTTATAGACTGGAAGCACGCACAGCCCTTTGAGAAGTACATGTGTGAGCCCTTACCCCTTGGTTACAGTAGCGATGTTGTTCAGGAAGGCTTTCGGTACAAGTGAGGCTTTTAGTTGGTGTTTTCTCTGTTTGTCATAGAAAGCCAATTTTGTCAGCTCTAAACCTATGACAGCTGAGGATCTGGTGGAGATCTCAGCTTCTTTTTTTGCTTAAGCTACAAATTTGCTGCCTTTACTGGTGCCTGAGAGTGCAGGTGACATCGCTGCAATGTTGGTCGGAGACCTTCTTGTGCTTTCCTGCCTTTCCTCTGTATGTTCAGAACAGATGAGCCTTTCTGTCACAGATTCCTGAGAAACAAGTAACTTAACACCTGATAAATAGCCATAGGGTGTATCCCCAGACAGCCTAAATATGCTCAAATGGAGGAGTGTGCTGCCGTGGAGCTGCAGCCAACAGATGTGGCTTTAAGTATGACTGCTCGCTTGTAGGTTTAGCGAGATCACATTTTAGGTTCTCTGGAGTCAGTTAAATGTGTACAGCAAAGACAAACCTTGGACACCGTGTTCTAACAGACTGTCCTGTTTGTGTGGATCATGGCGCTGGTGATGCGTAATATCTGGAGGAGGCTGGAGAGCAGCCCTGCACAGAGGGACCTGGGGGTTCTGGTCCATGGCAAGTTGAACACGAGCCAGCAGTGTGTCCTGGCAGCCCAGAGGGACCCCGTGTCCTGGGGGCACCCAGCCCTGCACTGCGAGCCGGGCCAGGGAGGGGATCGTCCCGCTCTGCTCTGCACTGGGGCGGCCTCACCTCCAGCACTGGGGGCAGTTTGGGCACCACAGGAGAAAAAGGATCTAAACCTGCTGGAGAGTGTCCAGAGGAGGGACACAACATTGGGGAAGGGTTTAGGGGAGAAGGGTATGAGGAGAAGCTGAAGTCACTTGGGTTGTTCAGCCTGGAGAAGAGGAGACTGAGAGGAGATCTCCTGGTGGTCTGGAACTTCCTCCCAAGGGGCAGAGGAGGGGCAGGCGCTGAGCTCTTCTCTCTGGCCACCAACGCCAGGAGCAGAGGCCATGGCAGGAAGATGTGGCAGGGGAGGGGGAGGTTGGCCATGAGGAAAAGGTTCTTGAGGCAGAGGGTGGTGGAGCACTGGCACAGGCTCCCCAGGGAGGTGCTCATGGCCCCAAGCCTGACAAGATTCCAGCAGCATTTGGCCAAGGCCCTCAGGGACATGGTGTGAATGTTGGGCTTGTCCTGTGCAGGGACAGGAGTTGGACTGGATGATCCTTGTGGGTCCTTTCAAACTCACTACATTGTATGATCTTCGAGGTTGTTTTTAATTTGTTGTGTGTAACAAGTTTCTCAGTAAGTTCTTCTGGAGAAGAGGTAACGTAGCACCCTATAGAAGGCAAAACTACCAGCTCTGGACAACAATCAAGTGGAAGCAGAATGGTTTTCAGTATATTCCTCCTTCTCCAGTGCCTAATGGCTGCAATTCTTAATGGAGTTGTAACTAGTAAGAGGAGCTGGCAAGAGAGATGTAAAAATATGGCAAAACATCTGTTAAAATAAGGGAGAATTAAATATGCATGCTGAAAACATTTTTCCTGGTGCATGTATTGGAAAGTGAGCCAAATTCTTCTTAATAAGCTTATTGCAGGCTTCACTGTTGATTAATCATAATGGAGTATTTGATCAGAACAGTAATATTTCTGCTGCATGTGGCTACTTAATGTCTATCAGTATGAGTTTAGCTTGTGCGGGCATGGGAGGCTAAATTTTGCACAGGGTATTCTGGAGACCTGAAATTAAACTGAGTTATGAAGCTTCAAGGCAGATCTTTCCTTTTGTCATTGAGGCTTTGCTTTGTGAATAGTCCCAAGTCTAGGGTTTTTATGCCTGTTAGAGACAGCAAGTTTTGTTGCTTTTGAGTTTACTTCTATTGGCACAAATGGACTTTACACTCAATCCTAAAAACCTGCTTTGTATTTAATGAGCAGTTTGGATAGCAGGCATGTGAGTGCTTCTGCTTTATTCCATATCCCTTATTAACTGCTGAAATTGAAATTCTTAAGTGCTGTCTTGATGTAGTTACCTGCACTCTTCAGTCAGGACGAGTCATCTTGGTCAACATCCCAGGAAAAATTTATTCACTGAAAGGGTTCTCAGGCACTGGAATGGGCTGCCTGGGGAGATGGTTGAGTCACCATCCCTGGAAGGATTTAAAAGACAGGTAGACAAGGTGTTCAGAGATACAGTTTGGTAGTGGACAGGTATGGTTGGACTTGATGATCTCAAAGGTCTTTTCCAACCAAACGAGTCTATGATCTTAGTGTCAGGAGCGATTTTTGATATATCCTTTTGATTCTAGAAACATCTACTCAAATGAACAAGTTTTTGAGTAAGTGAAGAGTGAACCCAGTGAAATGCCCTCTGAGATACTGCTGAAAATATTCCTTTCCAGTTGTTTCAAGGTTGGTTTGTTTGGAGTGGGAGTGAAGTGTCTCCTTCTTGCTCTAGTTCCAGATAAGTGTTCTTCTCCCAGGTAGCCTGTGCTGTCAACAGTCCTGGCTTATTCTCTTCTCTCTGCAGAAAAAGAGAGAGATGAGGTAGTGGGTGTGGGTCCTTGGCAGCAGAGCAAGCAGGGAGAAGTTGTTGAGCAGCAACATTTGAGGTGTGAGAGCTGAGAAGAAGCTCTACTCCTCCCTGTTACTGGATTCAGGACAAACTCCCCCGTGCTGTGCATTGCACCTCGCTGATTCATGTACGAGCTGAGTCTGTGTGTGTGCAGGGTGGTGGTACCAGTGGCCTCTCTGCATCAGTACCGAGTCCCATACTGTCTTTGCACAATGAGTCAATCTCTTTTACTCCCTTTCAAAAGAAAATGGCTCACGCTTCGCAAATTTACACGACCATTTACTCCCTGCAATAATTCAGCATCTTTGCTGCAGCTGAGACACAAATGTGTCTTTAGTAGTCAGTTATTTGCTTGAGGAACAGCAACACCAAGCGGCTCGGACATTGTCTTGCCCATAACAGAAGGTGAGATAAGAGAAATTTCATGTCTGGCACAGCTACATAAAGACACAGACATAGGTGGGGAAGGAAGCACAGGCCAGGAAAGCACACCTGTGCTACCTGGGCACACACCGGATTCTCATTTTTGATGAGATGGCAAATGGCATAGCTTATTAAAGTCATTGTCGTGTTGGAGTTCTCTGAAGCTTTTAAATAGCACTTCAAGGATGACTTTTGCCTTTTTATTTCCTTCAAATAGTCAGCGAACTTGTGTGTTTTTATGTTAGCCTGAGAGGAAGCTTATCAGTGCTGAGGAAGAAGATATCTGGCAGTGCAATTTCAAACCAAAATGTGTCGACGCCCTTGGCCTGTTGCTAGAGGAAGCTATCGGAAATGTGTGACCCTGATAACCATTCCTGCTCAAAACATAATTGGCTTAAAAATCAGGAGCTTTAAGCAAAACCAGATTTTTTTCCTCATTATATTCTAATGTGTGGCCTTCAGGAACTGTGTTTCCAAGCCTTCTCTGCAGGGCACTAAAGCAGCATTGTGAGCTGGAGATGAGTTTCAGGCTATTGCAACGTTTGAAGAACTGGAAATGGGAAAGAATTGTGTTGAGATCAGATTGCTGAAGCTGGCAGCTTCTAGCACTGGGAACATGAGCTAGGAGTCAAACCATTGACTTCCTTGTCAAAACACACAAGTTCAGGTGCTTTAACACGGCCACTATCACTAATGTAGGAGGGCTGTCCTATTTTTTCACACAAAATACTTGAAATGTCTTTAATCAGTGTAACTCTCTACTCCAGGCCCATAAATTCTGAGAAGATAACTGTATGCTCACCTGTGTCATGGTGTTTATTACAACTGTAAAAAAAACCCCTGTATTTCTTATAGAACTGACATCTGTACCAAGATGACCAGTTGGGATAAAGCAATTGTAGACATGCACAAACACATACTGACATGTACTAACAATTTGAATTTACATCTTGAGTTGGGAAAATACAAAAGGGGAACTGCTCATTTAGTAAGTTGATGAAATAATTAATTGCTGTACTATTAATTGAGAGTACAACATGATATTTTGATGATTTGGAGCAACAAAGCCAATGGCCGACTGGAATCCCAACTGCATGAGTGCAAGTAGTATCTAGTGTTGTTTCTGTCTGGGTTTTGAGTTTGATCCAGAGAGGTATTATTTGACAAATATTTGAGATCTTGAAAGTTAAACAATTGTTTGATTTTGATCTCTTAAGGAGCTACTGTTAAATGTTGTCCTCCTATTTTCTGTGTTGTTTACAGAATTGTGTGTGTCTGGATTTAAAGCATGCCAATTGCTATATGTTTTTTCTTCTCTTTCTATTTGTGCTCTCTAAGAAACAAATTCTATTTCACAGAAACTCCATTAGGAAAATTAAAGTCCAGTGCCTTTGCTTTAATCAAAATTTTCTACTGAATAATGTTCAGGGCTTCCTTTAATCTTTAATACTTGATTAATAAATAGGCAGAAATCTTCCTGAATAACTAATCTATACCTGCCTTGGTAATTTGCCCTCCCACTCACAGCACAATTGTCTTGGCAAGATTTTTACAACCTTGTCTTTCTTTCTCAGTTGACATCCGAAGAAAAGAACTCTGCTGTGTGCTCTATTGAATTGTCTTTCTTTTTGCTATTCCTCCACAGTACATGAGTGAGTAACTTTCTTACTGTGTGCAGTGCCTGGCTGGTGGACTTCTTTGGCTTTGAGATGTTGCATCTTGATTGTTCAGTGTGTTACCAACATATGACAAACTTTTGCCCTCTGTTCCCTTTTTAACTTGCAAGTTTCTCAGGAGTCTTTATTCTTTCTAATAGCCTGCTCTAACTAAAAACCCATTTGCCTCCTCCGTCTCTTGATTTTTTTTTTTTCATAATTCTAGTCCTTCTTAAAATGCTTTCTGCATATACTTTGTTGCTTGATGAGTATATCGCATGTCAACTTACAGTTTTTGGCAGTGGTGATGTTGCAGATGCAAAGTCTGTGCAAATTGATTAAAAATCTCAAAAATCAGATTTGTGCATGTGTTGGAAAAGACCTGAAGAAAAAGATCAAAATTTTCTTAGTGAATTGTCCAAAGCTGTCCTCTTCATCCTGTGTATGGGGTTTGATCTTGCTTTCTTGCCCCATGATATAAATCCATAGTTAATTTTGCTGATATTAAATGGCATTACTTCCTCCCTATTTTGGTACAAATCAGAGGAATGGCTCTTGCTTTCATTCCTAGAGGAAATGATTTGATTTTCCGGTCTCTGAAGCTACCAACATCTGCCATTTGGGGATACTTCTGAGAGCTGTTAGCTCTAGGATCTTGCTTTACTTTTTCTGCAACATGTTTTGTTTACTCTGACTGTGATAGGAAACAATCAGTAATTTCTTATTGTGAGGAACTGGGAACTTAGGAAGAAAGTGAAACATTTGTCTAAAGGCTGCAGTATGTGGCTGAAAAGGATTGATAGGGCAATTTTTAATCCTCCCTGCATGCTTTTAAGCTTAGGCACCTTCTTAAGACTTGCTAATAAATCTTGCTTACTCAACCGACATCCTTACTAGCTGATGCAAAGCCATAGCAAACTTGCTGCCATCCTGTCAGGACTGAAAATAGGCAAAGTAGAAAACCAGGCAGAAAAGTAAATACTAAAGGTCAGATCAATCTTGAACCTGAATCAAGCTTTACTTTCCCTGTGACCTGGAAAGCATCTGGAAGATTTTTGGTAGGCTGTCTGGCAAAGAGGATACCTCCAAGAGGCAACCTCCTGTGGGAGCACAGTTACTGATTAAAGCACGTTTCCCAGCTGGAGTTTGGTAAAAGCAGCTTTGTACTGGGTTACATCTTCTTAGCCTTTTTTATCTTCAGGCTTATTCATATGTCCACATATGAATAATGTGGATATGTCTATTGGATTTGTGGCAGAAGGACCTCTGATACTATAAAACGTTGAATTTATCTGTGTGGTGATTGATACAGGATGTGTTTTATCCTGTTACACTCCAGTCTGAGTGCTATACATGCACAAAATTAGTTGCAGTGGGCCCTGAAACTGAAGCATGGAAGAAGTATTTTTTATTTCGTTATTTATTTCTTGTTACCTTGCTGTTTGCTGTATACATACTGTTCTTTGCCATCATGACTGGTTCTAAAACACGGCTTGGGATTGTGTGCCCATGTGCCCAGGCAGTCACAAGAGACTAGTACTGTAGTGGAAAAACATCTCTCCATTTTCCTCCAGGAGATCTTTGCTATGAGGGTGGCCGATGGGAGAGGGTGTTCTGGAGAAGTCTGTACTCGAGGCTGTAGCTTTCATCTCTCTCTGCAGATGGCAGATACGTGCTGTGTGCCATTTGCGTTATTGGTGGAGTCTGTTCTGCAATGGATGATCATTTCATTTCTGTGTGACGTGGAACAATTGTGTTTGTACAGATAACAGAAATTAGACTAGTTATCCCAGCTTTTCCTCTTGCACTCTGCATTTCTTATTCATTCAAATTACTTGCCATTGCTGGCTTCTCACCATCTCAACCATGACTTCACTTGCAGATGAAGCAGCTTTTCTCTTGGAAATTAAAGTTAAACTTCTGCTAGAGAATTCCCTTGGTAGGACTGCTAGGCCTCAAAATAGACTGAGGCATCTGATTTTTTTGTTACTTTTGGTATCTCCTTTTCCCATTCATCCTGACATCTTGTTTTTCTTGAACTTCTCAGTATCACTCAGAAGGGATAAAGTTCTTTCTAATCGTGCACTAAGAGATGGAGAGGCTGTGTGTAACAGTGTTAGCAGATCAGCACCAACAATGAAGGAAACAAGAAAGGAGATCTTGTGAGACAAGTAAGAAAAGAAGACAAAAGAACCACTGACAGTCTAAAGCTTTGCCTAAAGCTAGTTGAGCCCAGGGGGCCAGAAGGAAAACTTAACACATAGGAAGAACAACACCATGTTTATTCTCATAATTTCTGTGTTTTTGAAAAGTGTCGCTGAGCTCAATAGGCAACTTTCGTACCTGGACAGAAGACAGTTCTGCTGTGTTAAATGGAAAATCTGTATTAATTAAAAAGGAGGAAACTGGAAAGGTAAGGTTAAATGAGGGAAACTTCAGAGATCAAGAAACTTGGAATCATAAAAGGAATGGTTACTGTATGTATGGATTTGAAGATACAGGTTGATGCAGGTGCCTTGAGAACAGCTGGACATTGGCAGACAGGCCTTCTGTGCGAGTCTGCTTTGAGAGGAGTAGCTTCAGCTTGAATCTCTAAATTGGGAATACAAATTGGGAATACATTCGCAATGTACATACATGTCACTTCATAGCTTACAAGCTTCATCTCAAAGCAGGAGACGAACCTGGTGGTTTTGCCTGACTCTGAGAGAATCCATAATTTCTCCCACAGTTGTGTCCTGTGCCTTGCTGTCTGAATTAATGGATTTAAAGTGCTGTTTAAGTCAGCTCTGGACAGGTACCTGTCACCTTACTGCTTCCCTTCCAGGAAAAGGAATTGAGCATGTTCCCCATCGTTTTGTCCCCACATCTCTCTCCTGTGTTGTGTTATGTTTTTCCAACATGCTATAATCAGTTCCATCCTTATTTAGCCCCCTTTTGATAAGATCGATACCTCTTTTTGTTGCCAAGCCCCTGCTCCCAGCCTCTCTGTTCATCCAAGGAAAAAGCCCCTGTTTGTGCAACTGAGAAGCTGAGGATGGTACCTCTGCAGTTGGAGTGCATCTTCTTTGGCAAACCTTACCTTGAAAACTGAGCATTCCTCATAGAGATGGGAGGGTTTCAAGTACATTTAAAGCTGGTGTTCCCATCCAGTTTTCCCTTTCGACTGACCTTCTTCTGGTCTTCAGTAGTACAACAGCTGCCTCTTGGGTAGCTTTTTGGGTTTCTTTCCCCTCCTGGTTGCTTTAGTGTGTTGGCTTGTGAAGTTTTTCAGGGGGAGTAGAATTTTTTCCATTTTGAATAAATAGTTCCAAAGCCACTAGACTATTTTATTATTTATATAGGTCAGTAAAAAAGATTGATATTATTACTGTGTATGTAACAGCGCAACTTAAGCTTTTCTTTGGCTTTCTGAGTGTAGTAAGTCTTTTATACAGCAGTATTCCAAAGCATGTGCTTTTGTGTGGTTATGAGCACGTTTTCTTTGGATAATAAATAATAAAATCCACGTTTGAAGTCAAAACATAAAATATAGTTGTAAAATTTTTGTAAAGGTGTACCTGTGGCAGGGGCACAGCTCGTTCTAATGTTAGATTACAACTGCTGTTATTTTAACAAGTTGAAATGGCTGGATTTGTCTGTGTGAAGCTAATTTTATCAGTGCTGTTCTACTGAAGGTGATCACTTACAGCAAATCCTCAAAATGTTCTTTATCTTCTTGTTCTGTGAAGAAACCCTTGTAACAGCTAAATAATTAAGCTCATTGAAAACCTGGTTAGTATGATTGCAAAATCACTCATCTACCACATTAATAATTGAGATTAACTTTTTACCCCGGCTATCTAAATTTCTTTGAAGGATAATGGGAACCACAGGAGTTGCACTGCTGAGAATGCCATGTCTGATTTGAAACCTGATAGTTGAAATAATTAATTGGTAACTAGACAGCTATTTAACCCAAGGGCAAGTTCTGATGTCTGGCACTGTAGTGGCTCCATGTTTTCTGGTTTTGCTTAAGCTCTTAAAGGCTGTAAGTATTCTTGAGAAATTAATAGGAGTTGTATACCCAGCTCTAGCATCTTGAGCTTCTGATGACCTCTTCCATTTCTTCCCTCTATACAAAGACTAACAAAGACCTCCCCAGCATAGGGAGATGAGAGGGGAAAAATGGCAGGTTTTCTTTGAGTGTTTTTGCCTTTCTTTTTTTTTTTTTAAGTTTGATTTTTAGTGGGTCGTGTTAAGCTTTTGCACTTTGAGTAGGAGCAAAAGAACTGCATGCTGTTTTCCAATGGCTCCGTAGGGAGAGCAGCACACAATGGGTGAGGATGTCCTCGACGACTATGACCAGCTGGTCAATAGCTGACCTCTAATATCTTGAAGTGATAGTGTTATTTGCACACAAAATTGTGCAGATGCCTTTCTGAGGCCGACACACTAGACTGTGAACCACTGGATTGAGCACTTGATTAATGTTGTCTTTTCTTGTGATTTTTGTATTTGCTTTTTTTCTCCGTTGCCTTCCTTCATTCTTTTCCCACTTAACCCAGAAAAACTGATAGAGGGACTCAAATCTCCCGAGACTGCGCTTCTGCTCCCCGATATCCTGCCTCTCGCTGACCCCTTTGGTAGCACGTCAGACGCTGTGAATGGTAAAAATAAACTTGGGGCACCTTCTCCCCTCTGTCTTACGTGGCATGTCTTGTCCCGCATGGTTACTCTGCGTGTTTGCCTCCACTGGGCTCTCAAAGCAGCCGCTGGCGCTGGTGAAACGCAGTGTCATGGGAAGTTATGGATTATGCTGAGACAGATCTGCTGTTTCCCCGTGAGACTAGCATCTGAGCAGTGAGGAGTGAAGTGATATTTGCATTTAACATCTAGGTTTACCCATTTGGCACAATAACATGGCATGATTGTGCCTTGTGTGTTCCTTCTGGTCTTGGTAGAAGAAAGTTAATTGTTGACTGAAGAAGATACAAAAAACCCCTCCATTTCTGCTAAGGGCTTGATGTGTAACCATGGCCTGGGCACTGAGCATCTCTTGTCTCTCCATCGACCCTCAGCAGGATGAGGACGGTGTTTGGCCTGGGGCTTATGCTGAGAATAAACATGCTGGGCTGCGATGAGCCCGGATGCAACAGGCTCCAGGCAGTGTAAAGATTTCAGAGTGTGGAAGAATCGTATTTTCACCTGCTTGCCAAATGTACTGAAGGACCAATAATTTCAGGCTGCGGTTAGTTGCAATGAGCTGCTCTTGTGGTTGTGGGTCCCAGCAAGGGTCCCCTGGCTAGTTGGTTGCAGCCTTGAAGCTTTGAGTAGGTAGGAAATTAATCACCTTAATAGTAAGACTTTTTCTTTTCTCCCTTTTGCAATTTTTGGCAGTTGTCTGAATACTCTTAAATAATGATCCTGCAAATCACAGACACCACGCACACTGTTATGCCAACAAAAATACTCATTAATCCCTCTTAGGCTGACCAATTGGACCATTTCTGGTCCTAGCATTTGAGTGCGTCCTTGTTCTTTAATTTAACTTCTTGGTTATTACCTTGATATTGGTCCTTGAGGAAAAGACCCGGGCACGCATTATACCTGGCAGGTATGACTGTCAGTTATCTTCCATGTCTCTCTCCCTCCCCTTTATGGTTTCTATAAAGACAAATCCTTCTATCCAGCCTTTGTAAACATCTTCTTTGGTATCCACATAATGGACATCAATATCAGATGATCCTGGGGACTGATGTTTTAAATAACATGTTGAGTTCCAAAACTTTATCAGCTCTTTGTTCCACTGGGCACTCAAAATGGAAAAAAAAAATTCCCATGTCTTGGCTTTTTACAAGTTTAACTGGAAATATGCTAAGGACTCCACAGTAGATATTTTAATGATCTCTTGGTTTTAATGCAAGGGGACTCCATAAAGGTCAGTGTTTTCCTTTTTGCTGGAAAAGGATCTTGCAAAAGCTGGTAGTTATTTGCCCAGCCCCAAGCCTTCTGCTTAGCTGCAGGGCAAGCATTAATTAACCTTCCATTCCACCCTCTGGATGTTTCAAATGGGGCTTGCACAAATTAAAATAAATAAATAAATAAAACACAATAAAACTCAAGCCCAGCAAACACTAATGTGTTATAATCTTCCCCTGTGATTAAATTAACATTGGTCTAACTTCAGCCTCTTGTTGTGGCCAATGTGGCTGACATACTAAAGGGTCACTAAAGGATTCAAACAACTGCCAGCTTAGTTCCTACTTATGCTGTGTCTTGCAAACTAACCTCTGGCTTCTTCTCTGCTCTGGTATTGTGCACATTTGGAAAGGAAAACTCGACGTAGCTGTTGAGAGTCTCATACCGGGCCTTGAGGCTCCATTACCCCAACGCCTTGTGTCACAGACCGAGTCGATTGCGTCCAACAGAACAGGTTGGTGAGGCAGGAGGGTGTTGGGGGGCAGGGACACATCGTACCTGCGTGGGCTGTGTAAATCAGAAGGCACTGTCTGCTTGAACATAAGCATCTCTGCTGCTTTTCCCACCAGTGTAAACTGGCTTTGTTTGTGTGTCTGGGAAGTGGTTGCTGCATGGTTCCTTGAAGGTCAATGTCACTTTTCTCCTTGTGAAGAACAGTACAGTATTCCTGTAGCCCACTGTTACAGATCTGTAGGTGCCAGAGTATTGCTCCAGTGAAATGTTTTTGAAGTCTGGAGCAGCCACTGATTTGTGTCTGTTCTCTTGGGGCGTGTTGGTAAGCACTTCACGTCACTTCTTACTGTGAAGGCCTTAATCTGGCCCCTTTTGCAGCAGATCCACTCGACCTCTTTTCAGAGGTCTCTGGTGAGTTTTGTCACTGCAGTTTTGCTGGAGAGTCTCTGCAACTCTCTTTTCTTCCCCAAGCTCCCCTTCACTCCCCCTACTTTAACCTGTCCCTCGTGTGGGATGTTGTTGTTGTGTACGCAGCTGTAGAGGGCAGTTAGCCCCAAAGAACATGTTAAAGTTGCTAAAGGTGTTGGGAACAGCTCTGCCCTCACTGCAGAGCAGTTAGAAATGTTTTCCATCATTAAAAAAGGGTAGTTTTTGTGCTGGCTTTGCATCAAAGCTCTGTTTGTACACTAAGCAGATGGGAACAGGAATGTGAGAGTATGAGCTTAACTGTGTTTGTGTCCTGTTTAATGCTACCTTGCGGCCTTTGGATGTGAACCTGGATTCAGACTCTCTCACTGGGGAGGACTCTCTGCTTGACTGTTCTCTGCTTTCTAACCCTGCTGCTGACCTCTTGGATGAGTTTGCTCCCGTAGCTTTCTCAGCTCAACCTCACAAAGGTAAACTGTCCCTTTGTCTCTAACACCTAATAAGTCCTGGGATATAGACTTTAGCTATTGTAAAGTGAAGCTGATACCTGTTTACACAAGAGATGCTCTGATCTGTGTTCTGGTGGTGTGGGGTTTTTTTGCCCAAGCCGTTGTTTTATTTTCTTCCCAAGCTGGTGAAACTTGGAATGCACATTGAAGTACTAAAGGAAAAATAGAGTTAAAAGTATTCAGCCTGACTGTAAAGACAAGGTTTGTCAGGACAAGTGGCATCTTCAATAAAACAGGAATACAGCAGAAAGGATGCAGTAGGATTAAAGGGTGGGCTTTTGTGTGCAACTCTTCTTCAGGTTTGTAAGTGCAAACTCTGGTTTTGTTTTGCACATGGGATTTATGACCTGCTTTTATGCTACATTATTAATTCTTGAAAGGAGCCTGATAGTCGTCTCTACTGATATCACAGGTTTTTTTAAATGAAAGGAATTTTTTTTTTTGGTTTGTTAGAGTTAGTGTTTGAGAGATGTGACTGAGCTCTTTCAGAGCTGGATAATACTTTCCTTTTCAGAAGTTATCAGGAGAAGATTCTGGAGTCAAACAGTAGTGTCACAGCAAAGGTGAATGAAAGTTGCAATATCCAACTGAAAAATGGAACAGCTTCATAGTAACACAGGAAAGCACAACTGAAAAAGAAAAGCGACCATGTGTGTTAATTCGCAAGAGCTGTAGGTCAGCCCTTGCAGCTGCAGTACATCAGTATTTGAGCTTCAGTAGAATTGTGGAAATACTGTGCAGTGATCAAAGTTCTGTTCTCTCTCCACTAACAAGCAAGAGTAGAGGACCCTGGGAAGCTGGGCCTTAACTCAGATGGCTTTTTTTTCCAAGCTATATGCTGAAATGTGGGCCCTCTCCCTGCAGTGTGGTTGGAGCAGTGGCACTGGAGTAGACTGAAGAGCTACCAGCTGGAGTGCAACTTGCATGTGAACTTTTCCTGCTCTGTTCTGACACATCCCTACCATGGGCTAAAGCAGTTATGAACAGTGTATGTGTCCCTTGGGAACAATACCAGGTGTTAGCCAATGACTCTCACATATGCCAAGCTTGTAGTGAATATTGGAGGGTACATCTACACATCTTAAGGGTCTGGAGCACAAGTGTGATGAGTTGATGGCTGAGGGAACTGGGGTTGTTGAGCCTGGAGAAAAGGAGGCTGAGGGGAGACCTTCTGGCTCTCTACAACTACCTGAAAGGAGGGTGTAGAGAGGTGGGGGTGGGTCTCTTCTCTCAAGTAACTAGTGATAGGACAAGATGAAATGACCTCAGGTTGTGTCAAGGGAGGTTTAGGTTGTAGATCAGAAAAAAACTTCTTCACCAAAAGGGTTGTCAGGCATTGGAACAGGCTGCCCAGGGAAGTGGTGGAGTCACCATTCCTGGAGGTGTCTCCAGGAAAAAAAATATGTGGACATGGCAATTCAGGACATGGTTTAGTGGGCATGGTGGTGTTGGGTTGACAGTTGGACTTGATGATCTTAAAGATCTTTTCCAGCTTGAATGATTCCATGATTCTGCCTGGGTGGGAGGGGAGACCAGGACTTCTGTGCTATTTCCTATCTTGAAAAGGGAGGCCCAGGGCACAAATGGTGGCTGCTGGATGCCCCTTGACAATGAGTTTTGTTTGGCTCATTTGATAAGTATCCCTGTAGCAACAGAAAGTGATCTATCCTCAGAGGAATTGCTGTAAAAGCAATCTGTAACCAATTTTTACACTTGATGGCACTTCCAAATGAGTTTGTGTTTTTCATAGAGCTTTTGGGTTTAAACAAACAGTTGTTCTAATTGTTCATTGCTAAAATATACTTCCATGCCACTTTATTTTGAGTAAATGGCTTGAAATGTATGTCGAGCAGTTATTACTCCCTGTCTGGAGCATAGCAAAGCCAAAACATTGTTGGTGTGACTTAATGAGAAAATGAATTAACAGACTCCTGCATGACTTCTCCCAGGTTGCCCTACTGTTCCCTCTGCGATGAGAAAGGCTCACATTTGACAAGAAAAGTGAGAGTGAGACTTCTAGTAGAAGGAGTGTTGAAGTAGGCAAAATATTTTAAACTTCCAAAACTCATTTATGGTTTATTTTCACACCCTGCTTTTATAGCTCTGGGTATGCATCTGTGTGTGGTGGAGTTTTGGGGTTTTTTTGGTTGTTGGGTTTTTTTGTGGGTTTTGGGGTTTTGTTTACTTTGTTTATCCAGTCCTGGCTTTGGTGATGTAAAGCACCTGTGGGGTAGCTGCTGGGTATAATCAGCCTGTGGAACTGCAGTCCTGCAAGTTATCAGTGGGGCTTGAAAAAGCAGCCATGGTCTGGGCATGGATTGACCCTGCAGCCATGCCATAGCATCCCTTCCTTTGTGCTTTACTAGGCTGTTTTCTGGCCTCTGAATTTTTTCTCAGCCTTCAGGATTCCCTAATTTGTATTTGCTGAATAGAGCACCAAGCTGCACATATGTGAGAAGGGAGAATTCTTCTACTCATGGTGATACATATAGCTCACTAAGGTGAGCTCAAACACTTTTGAAGTCATTTTGCCCAAAGAGGAGCACTCACCAGCCTTTCCCTCTCCTTAGGAACAATAGTTCATAATTGAGCAGTGCTCCTTCAGTAGCTGCTTGTACAGCAAGCTCCAGAGCTCTGAGCAATTGTGTGCATCCATAAAATGAAATGGAAATACAATGCTTGCAAAGGCTCCCAAGTAGGTTGAGAAGAGCCACAAATAAATAACTTCAGAGGCAGAGTCATGACAAGATGAGACTTTCCATTAAGATGAAACATCTTTGTATTTTTGACACTTTACAGCTGGTCTTCTATAAAATGTGTGGGGTTTTTTTCTGGGTCTGATCCTCCAGAGGACAGTGTATTTCCACAAATGGTTTCTCACACCATCTCACTGAAAATCTATGAGCATATTTGTCAGCTTTAGGTAAAGAGCTTTTATTCTTTATAGGAATCAAACAGGAATGTTCCTGTTCCTTGGAAACCATTGACTTGTAAATGTCCTTGATAGGCTTTCAGAAATTTTCATGTAGTAGTTAAGGGCCAGATTCTGGAAGGTACCTTAGGTGTCTAAAGTAACAAGTAGTGATGCACAGTGAGAGTGTGAAAGTCCCTAAAGGTAAGTAATTGCCTGATAAGGCAGATAAATATCTCGTCTATTGTGGAGGTTGTTGGAAATGTCTCACTGCAATTGATGTGGTTTGAAATCGATGGAATTATGTGCCAGAACTGCTCTAGGGGCCTTTAAAAAATTTCTCTGTGTATCTAGTTACATCTTCAGGTATTTAAACTCCTTGGTAATCTGACTTCATATTGCTCTACTTTTTTTTTTTATGGCTGTAGGTGAAAGCTCAGGGGTTTTGTCTCATGTAGATGACTGGAATTTCTTCTGTGTTTTGTTTTTTTGTTTGGGTTTTTTTTCTTCCCCCAGCTCTTTTTGTCTCCCTGTGACTGAAAGCTGATAACTGGAGAGCCAGATTGCTCTCTCAAACTGTAATAATATCAGAGAGCCACTGGATGATGACAAAGAATACCTTCAATCCTTGGAAACTTAAGCCCCAAGCTTTTACCTCAGCTTTGAACTATGCCAGTTGTTAAGCCTACAGATTGACCAAATTTTGTTTTGGTTCTCATGACTTGATTTGCTTTTCAGTTTGCTTCCACACATCCCCCATTCCTTTTGCATTTAATTGCCTCTCTTACTTCTTATCTTCTTACCAAAGACTTACCAACTTAATTTTGCCTTTTAATTGAAACTCCTGCTTCTGAACCCTGTCTCTGAAAACATAAAGATGTTCTAACACTTTTTATCATTTCTAACCAGCCTTCTTTGCTATCTTTGCTTCTTTTCCTTTTTGCTGTTTCTCCTTTATGCTGCAGAAGATACTAACCTGATATCAGGCTTTGATGCTCCTGAGGGCTCTGAAAAAGTGACAGAAGATGAGTTTGACCCAATTCCAGTGTTGATATCCAAAAATTCACAAGGTAAGCCAGGATTTGGGCATGAAAAAGGGAAGGAAAAGAGGAAAATACTTGAACATAAATTAGTTCCAGGGCAGTGGTGCTGCAGCATATGTGAAGTAATGTAAGATACTGTAAGATAGTACTGTTGTAGTATTTAGTGAGCTTAGTCTTTCTCTGATTTATACTGGCCTTGAAATTTTTCTAGATTCTGTTTGTAAGAAGCTTGTATGTCCAAGAAGACAATAGACATGCAAGCATCTTAAGGTCCAATGAAGTAATTTCTACCAGTCTGTCAGGCAGGGCACACAAATACCTCTGTGGCTAAAGTGTGATGGAGAACTGTGTTCTCCAACATTCTTATTGACTGTTCAGGCCAATGGAAGGAGGTTCTTTGACTTTTCAATGAACTTGGCATGAAGCACAAAAAAGGTGATGATAATCCTTTATAACTCTGAAACTCCTGCTGGAAGTTTTTTTCCACTTCTGAATGATGACTTTCAAAGTTGCCTGTGGGAACTGAGTGTGAGATGTTGGTAGGTGGTACCCACCTCCTTTGAAGAGCTTTGAGCAGCAGTCAGAGTCCCTAGGACAGAGACTGCAAAGTTTCTTCTTTTACAGCATTCTTTCACCTAGATCACATTAATATGGATCTTTGCAGGCAGTTTCAGTCTTATATAGGGTTAAGTCTAAGAAACAGCACTGTTCCCTTAAAAGAAATAAGTGCTGCCTTTTGTAGCTCTGGTAGGGACAGAAGTAAGTGTTTTGCAGTCTGGTCAGTCAAATAGGTTTTGTTGTTTTGTTTTGTGTATTTTTTAGTTTGATGGTAGAACTTTTTTTACTTCCCTAAGTCCTGTTTTTTTTTACAGCATGCATGTGCTGTACACCTGCTCTGCATCTAGTGCTAGCTTTCAAAGACTGACACTCATTATAGAAAGTTCTCAGACATTAGAAACTCTGCACCTGCTGAAAGTCAGAGAAGATTTCTACCAGAGTTGGGCCAAGATAGGCTACCTTGAATAAAGAGGAGCATCTTTCCTTCTATATCAAAGCACCAGTTACAGAAAGCCACATGATAGCTCAAGTCTCCTTGAAGTAGCTGGCAACTCGAAAATACTCTTAAAACACAAAATAATTTTCAAGATTTAAAACTTTGAACAACCCTTTCCATAGGATATGGGAGTTCTCATAGTTGCTTTATAGATCCTTTCGTATGGAAAGAATTACACAGCTTGGATGTAACCCCTGGGAAAAATAAATGATTTGTAGAGATTTATGGGCTGCCATGATGTTTTTCCATGCAAGTCTAGTGAGCTAGGTTTGGGCGATGGGGAGAGGGTGGAAAAGCAAGCAGGGGAATGTTGTTGCTATTGTGATGCAAGTAGTGAGAAGAGCTTGAGCAATTTTGTGTTTTGCTTTGACTTTTTTCTTGCTTGCTTGCTCTTGAACATCTAAAACTGTCGTGTGTGTGTGTCCTGTTCAATACTGAATTCCTATCTCTCACACTTTCAGGTGGGCATTCTAGAAACAACAGTGGAAGCTCTGAGTCCAGTCTTCCCAACATAGCCAGGTCTTTACTGCTGGTGGATCAGCTCATAGACCTGTAGCAGTGACACAGTAGCAGACGCAGTTTCTGTAACGTACCTAATCCTCCGTTTTCATTTCCAGAAGAGTTACCTTCAGTTGTGGTTCTTTTGGGCTTCCCCCCACCCCCCTCCCCACCCCCTTAATTAAAAGAAAAACAAATCTGCCAACAGGAGACAGTCACTCACCTTTCTCCCTGTCTTCCCATGCCCTGTGGAAGATTCTCTCTCAGTTCTCCAGGTAGTCTTCTCTAAAGTTGGTGGTAAAAACCTGTTGTGGTTCCTTCTGCACCTGTCTTTGCTAGCCTGTGTCTAAAGGGAGCACCGTCCTTAGCTGCCCTGCTGAGATGTACACGTAGCACCATGGAAAGCCTAACTGTAAATTAACCAGATAATCGTGGCTGATGTATGATCCCTGTGCACAACAGACTCCTTTCTCCTTAGAGTAGTATGTGAACAACTGTGTTTCGATTTTGCGTTTGTGTTTTTTGGGTTTGGTTTTTGTTTTGTTCCTGTTTTCTGATGAATGGGCAGGAGGAAGGGGACAGGTGAAATGGGCAGGGACGTCCCTCTCCTGCAGAATACAGGTTAGGAGAGCTGATGTTTCTGAATTGCCAGTATATGCTTCAGAGGAGGAGAAAGCACTGAATTCCTCTGAAGTAAGTCTTGCTTAGTACTTCTGGTGATGGTGCATACGAAGAGAGTTTTCTGGACTGCCCTCAGCTAATGGTTTGCTGTTTAACAATCCTGCTTATGAATGAACTGCGCTTCCTGGGGGAGGGGAAAAAAAAAGGAAAACAGATTGCTAAAGCCACAAAAATGACCCTGAGTGAAATATAACAAGGTTTTGAACCAAATACATGTGAGTATGGCTGTGACTAGCATTTTGTTGACTTTTTTTTGGATGAAAAGGGCATTGTGGCAGCAGCAGATGTATTTTCTGTGACTTCTTTTCTGTGTTTGACTGGAAAAAAAGAAAATCCCCCCCAACCTACTGTAAATTGTATATGAAACAAATTGTCCTACGGTTGTTTGTCTATTTTTAATCCTGGTTTTAGTCAAGCATCTGTTATCTGTTCTGGGTTCCCCGTTTTCTCTTGTAACTGCATATAGTGCAAACCAGTTGAGTATGGAATCATTTGTTTCAGTAGACAAAGGTTACTGTGGACTTTATTCCACTCCTCAGTCTTTGTGGAACAAGCATGCACTTGGTTCAGATGATTTGAAATAAGTGCTGCTACAACTTGATGGGTTTTACCTTTTCTTTTTCCCTTCACATGCTTAGTTTGTCAAATAGCTGGATACACTAAACTTGTTTTCATTGGCTTATTGTCATGAAGTCCGGAATTTCTTATCTTGTATTTGAAAGCTCTTTCTGAACAGAAGGACTCTTCCTCTGTAGTGGAATAATTGCTAGCTTACTGCTGACCTTGTGTATGTGTATGTAGCCGTATTAGTAGAAGTGCAGTTTCCCACGTGCGAAAGTGTGAACGACTGAACTATGTATGTACTGACCTCTCGCTGAGAAGGAAAGACATCAAAGTTTGTGACTACTCCTTTCCCATCTCCAGTCTCCCTGCTATTCCCCCACCCCAACACTTAGTTTAACAAATTCTGTAAATAGAACTACCATCAATTGTGTCTGCTCTACATTACTCTTCTTTTAAAACCTCCACTTAATAATAAAAGTATTGCTTAAGTGTGTTGTATCATTACATGTGTATACTGCACTTTCCAAGAGAAGCTTTACATGAGAACTATGGAAATGACCTTAGTAAAATTATGGATAGAACTTTATTATTTTTTTGTTTTATATTCCTAAAGCACAGGCAAGCTGGACTGGAAAACATGGAGACACTATAGATAGAAAGTTATTGTATAGTCAGATACTGAGATTATATGAAAAGAGAATGGATTTTAAAAAGTAACCACCTACTGTATATTAGAAACAAAGATTTCTGTGAATTAAAGTACTTTTAAAGAATGTTTTAAGATTTTAAATCTAATGGTACTTGTTCAAGGGTTCTGGAAAAAATTATAAATGCACTGGGTCGTTAATATTGCTATTAAATAAGCAGATGTGAATGTTTATTTTATTTCTTTTTCCAGTAGCTGTTCATGGGTCTGGGTGGGAAATATGATACAATGGAAGCATACATTTTTAGAGATGTCTATTATCTAGACCTCCTTCATCAGAAAATACATGCCACTTATTCACGAAATGAATGGAAAATGCAAAATGAGTGGATATTTGGGATTAGTTTTAAGCTCTTCAAAAAATGTGACTGTCCTATGGGCATTAGGTTTTAGTGTTGGTGGGCTGCTCCAAAGTTGAAGAGTTTGTATGAAAGCTGCTGCTGTGAAGGAACAAACTGAACCTTCGGCTGGTGTCCGCATGGGAGAAGTCTGGTACCCAGCATTCCTGAAATGGTTCCCTCTTATAGCTGTGGTTGGAGCCTTGTTTGAAGCCATGGGAGATGTTTCTGTCCCCTTTTAAGGGTGGTAGGGTCAGGTGTTGTTAAGTAACAGAAGACAAATCTACAGGCAGCAGAATCACAGCAGAGTGATTCTCCTCTCTGCCTGGAATGTGCTGTTTGTTCATGTTGGGGTGACAGAGGAGCCTGGGGCTTGTAGTAATGTTTTTGGCATTAACTATTTTGATGGATCCTCCTCATAGGATACTACAAATGCAACCACAGTACACGGAGCAATTTCCTTTCAAGTCAAGGCTATGCTTTGGATGCAAGAATAAACTCAGGTTTTGGGGTGGCAGGATGTTGAAAGGAATAGTTGAAACTTAGATGTTGGTTCTCGCTTACTTTGAGGGGGCTTGGGTTTTGAATTGCCCCCACCTTTGGAAATCTCCCCAGTTCATCTTTTAACTGGATAAGCACAAGTGTCACACCCACAATTCGGAGATCAGCAAATCTGTCTTGTATCTGACAATATCCACTGTGTTGGGAGCATCTGTCCTAAAACCTGAAGGCATTGCAGCTTCCTGAATTCTTGCTGCCCAAGTCTTCACAGGGTTCCCTGGGACTTGGCCGAGTATGAAGGACTTGGCCTGAGCTGCAGGTGCTGTGCAACCTGCTGGAGAAGTCTGAGAGAAGGGTGGAAAAATCTCAGCACTGGTGGCTTTGTGGCAGATCTTCTGCATCCTCTAACAGCCCATTTACTACCGAATGGCAGCTTGAGTGAATCTCTGTATAGACCAAAAATATTTTTAGAAGGGGCTTCTTGTAGATGAATGATGATGATGTTCTTTAGCCTGAAAGCTTGCAGGATGTTGCTTCCAGTAACTTTCCAAAACTACCTTATTTAAAAATTGAATATTTATTTTTCGTTATTACACTGAAAGTTCAGACCAAAGACAAGTTTTGGGTTATCCAAGCAAACACAAAATGTGGAGCATGTGGGCCTCTGCCTCCAGAAAATGCCATTGAGCACGTCTTGTGCTGTACTAGCATTTGAAGTGTGTGTGTCTGTATGGAGGAAGTTATTTTCTTTTTAGCCAATACATTTTCTAGTTCAGGAACTCTCATGGGAATCAGTCGGGTTGGGGGGTAGCTGGCAGAGGTGTGGAAGAAGGGTGAATGTGACATGGGGAGTGCTCTGATGAATGGGGCTTATCGGTCAACTCACTTAACCAGTCATTGGGTGAGACTAGTTCCTGTGACTTCTCTTTGCTGAAGTGTGTGGGCATGGCACATTAAAACTACATCATTCCAGTAGGAAAGATAGGCTTGGGGTGGTGGGAAGCAGGTTTTTCTTTGTATTTATTTTTTGTTCCTGTGTAGTCTATTTCCATAACTGAAAGAAGCTGCGCTCCAGGGACAGCTTTGCCTACGCACAGATCCATGCGCAGCACCAGATCTGGCTGTTCTTGGGAGGAAGGGTGGGCTGCTTGGCTGGGGTTGTTCTAAGGACGTTGCTGACATGTGAGCCTTGTGCTCCTGCCCTCCACAGGTGGGAGTTTAACCCCTAGAAACTCACCTGGTGTTTTTCTCAGATGGTCACACACTGCATTTTAAAAATTACTTGCAGATGTAACACTTGGCTTGTGCATGGTACAAATAAGGGGAAGACCAAGCGATGCTGTTAGTCACCAGTGGGTCCTTCGTGTTCGTAAACTGCTGGAATATGGTGTGCTGGGTTAGTGCATTTAACACCTGCCCTGTCTGACTTTGTGTGGTGCAAATGATTGTACAAGTGTGCCAAAACTGGAACATTAAATTCCTGATCTTCTTGAACTGGAGACCCTAGATCTGCTCCCAGATCTGCCACTGTGCAGAGACTTTGGGCAGAAACACTTAATTCTGCTGTCCAAATTGGTGTCCAGTGGCATAATAACAGTGATGCTGACCTTTGGTGTTCTGCTTTGGTACCTCCTCACTGGAAGCGCTGTATGGGGGTAGTTCTGTGGTGTTGTTCATTGATACTGCTTCAAGAAATTGAAATACAAGGGAGAACTCCGCTGTTTCAACAACGAAGGAATGAGAAGTCTTTTTAAACGCCAAACGAGTAATCTTGCACACTAGTAATTGTGCTGATTTTTGTTGCTATGTGTTGAGACCTTCCTGAAGAGTTATTTGGTGGAAGAGCAGCTTTAGACTCTAGGAATGCCTCTGCCTCCCCTTTCTTGGTTTGGGCTGTGGTCCAGAAATGAGATCATCATCTTGGTGACTGCTCTGCCGCCTTTCAGCCCCCTGTAATAGGGAGCGTAAAAATTTTGTAGCTTTCCTGTCAGTTATTTTCCCATTCCAGTGCACTGTTTTCCTGAAAAGATGACGGAACTCCAAGTGCTAGTGCTGCAGCTCAAGGGTAAATGGCCTTTTCAGGTTGCTATCTGAAGACACGCAGGGTGCATTCCTGGGGTGCCGAGTGATAAGTGTTTTTATTGCTAAGGTTCTTCACGCAGAAAGGGAGCCTGAACAGAGTTTAGGAATTGTTTCTTTAGTACATATATCTGACCCCAGAATAAAAAAATACACTAATGTTGTACAGGAGTAGGGGGAAACCTTATCAGTGAACTCAAGCTTCTGTAAAGACTTTATGCTGCTTGTAGCTGTTAGGAGCATGTGTTTAAACCTGAGCATTAATTGAAAATGTAAGGGATGCCTCCCCATGAGGTAACACACTGATCCTGGGAGTCTGGAGGAGGAGGAGACAAAAGAGGCAGCTGCCCCTTGACAATGTCCATCTTGTCATAGGCAGATGTTAGGAAATGCTGCCCCTGCAGAAGGGGCATCTCTTTTTGCACGAGGGCTCGTGGGTGCTTTGTGTGTCGATTCAAGCAAACCATCTGCCTGCATCTTTTCAGACCTCTTGCACAGTGTGCCCTCGGTGTGAATGGGAGCTGAGTCATTGCAGAGGACGGGCAGGGCTTCAAACAAAAAGGCACTGTCTTAATTTCATGAGGTTTGTCCTTTGCCCTCATGCTGTTGTCAGCTCGTGGAGTGACCCTTTCTCTCCTGTACTGTAACACAGAACAAAACTGCCATGCCTTTTAATGTGAAATGGTCCCTCGAGCGCTTCAGTCTCACTGATCGCTGAGCTCAGACCTGGGTGCATCTGTCAGTGCTGGCTAACTTCAATTCTTTGTCGTCCTAAAAATTATGCAGCATTTGCCTCTGAAACGTTCATCTGCAAAGCCTGTAGCTATGGCTGCTTATGACCTTGTCTTATTAGCTCTAACCTGACCATTACATGGAAGGGTTTGGGTTTTTTTGTTTCTTTGATTGCACATTTCAGTGTCCAAGCATAGCTCAGACCTTTTTTAACATATGAGATTAACTGTGAGAGGAGATGTCTAAGCTGCTGTCTAACTGACATGCACCCAGATGTTAGCTAAAGTAAACTTCTGGCCTGATGTTGTCTTCCTTGTTGCAGTGTTGCTGCCATGGCCTCTTCTGGGACTATTCCTTTGCTTTCTGCCAAAGGAGACAAACTTGAGGGAACCCAAGAACACAGGAAAGTAAAGGTGCTTGAGGTCAGTTACTGTGGGGTGGTGTCTGGCAGCCAGGTCTTCCTCCTTCAACCTCAGAAAAATAGAATGTGGGAGTGTAAATAGTGCTTCTCTCTAGTCAGTAAATCCCCAAACTTCTCAGGTAACCCACTGCATTTTAGTATCACTGTGCCCTTTGTTGTTGTTTTCAAATTGTCAGGACCCTTCTTGCTGTATTGCCTTGCAGCTTTGAGTGAAACCAGCTCCTAACTGAAGGCTGGAATGAGCTCCTACCTAAGCATCACTTCATTTTTTCCTCCCAGAGTAATTCACAACTTCTGTGCCGGCCTTAGCAAGGGATAAAACTGCTTCCAAGCATTTGATGCCCTTCTCACTTACCATGGGCAGAGAGAGAAAGAAAGCATTGGAAAAAGTCACTTTCCTGAGGACAGCGTTCTGCCTGTCAGACAGCGCGTCCACGTTCAGCGACGCGTCTGCTCCTGTCCTGAGCAAATGATCTTGTATCCTGTCAACCCTTCTCTGACTCTGTCCTAAATATCATCGCTTACGTGAACGTAGACACCTCTTTAAAAAGAAAATTCTGATCAAGTGACTTGTTTGTGCTGTTCTTGTGACAAGTGGGGCAGTGGTTTGCATCGGTGTAATATTCACCATGATAAATGCCTTTTTCCTTTCCTTCTTTTCCTGTACGCTGTATTGCGGTGAGCGCTGGGTGATTCAGAGGTGTTTGCGTGATGTGGCAACTGGTCTTGCTCTGCTTCAGCCTGTACTCCCAAAATCTCACAGTAATACCTGGTAAATGTATAACCAGCCTCCGGGAAGAAAACAGCACCACAGACATACGGTTCCTGTAATCTCAGATTAGCATCTGAGGTTAAACCATCGCTGACAATGTAGGCTTCAGGAAAGAGAAATAGTATTTTTGTGGAGTAACTTACAAAATGTTCACGTATCTACACTGTCTTTATTTAGCAGTATAATGTATCTAAGTGACGAGTTTCCCAATAAATACTGATTTTGATGCCTAATGAATGACTACTGTGTCTTTAATTACGAGAAGTGACTGAGAACAGGTTAACTCGTGTACGTCTGTGGACTTGATCAAGAACCAGTGCCTTGCAGGCTGCGATGGGTGTGCAAACATGAACAGTGAACCTGGGCAGAGCTTGGACACGATGATGCTATTTTGTCACCGCAGAGTGGGTTGGTTAGTACCTCGCTTGTCCATCGCTCAGTGGATACCAACCTACTTCCTTACCCTCCTTGTTCTTGCAATTCATACCGCTTAGTTTTCATGTGCCTTTTTCCTATCTTCTGGCTAACATGAGTCCAAAGACATACTCCTAACCTGCCAATAGTTCCGTGAAGGTAAGATGTCTTCTGTTCTGTCTGTGTGAGTAGTAAGGCAAAACCAACCCCATCTTGGGCTCTTGTAACAGAAGAGCAGAACAGTGAGCCTCTCCCCGCACTGTCTCGTTACACTAACACAGAGGCAAGGGAGATCATTATAGTTAGGTTAGATACTTGATTTGAAGTCATGGCATGGATTGCTTAAAATCATTTGTCTTGCAGTGGTTGAAAATAAGGCTACTGTAGTTACCAGGATTCGTGAAAAGCTATGGGCTGACCTTTATTCTTTGACATGTCTATGTTATTTTAGCAGATTGTAGAGCATCCCTGTGTATTTACATGCCCAAGTGTAATTCCATGTATCCATGGAATGGCTCACAGATGTAGAGGCTATGCCAAGCTATATATCTGCTTGCAGGGCATTCAATAAGCAGCAGTGCAGAATGAACTGACAAAAATGGTCTGTTTGCTGGAGCCTTACTCCAGGCAGCAGTATTACGAAGTGAAAACCTCTCTGATGGTGGTCATCATCATGGGTGGCAGAGAAAACCTTGTGGTGAGAGAGTGCTGGGTGTGCCCATTCGTGTGTCAAACATCTTCCATCTCTTCCTGAAAACTGGTACTTGTGGTGTCCCCAAGCTGTGAGGCAGTGTCAAGTTGTGTGTCAGTTTGTGTGTTGTAAATTTGCCCCTCTCCTCCCATTTTCCATGTGTGATGGCGGTTTAAATCTGAACGGCATGACATTTCTTGTGTAATAAGTACCTCTCATTCTTATTTATGACTTAAGAGATGGAACTTGTTGAGTAATGTTGTTCTTTTGCATTTTTAGGTCTGCAGAGGGATCCGGCCCTATTCCCAGTTGTAGCTCTTGAAATCTGTAAAGGACCTTCTGGCAGTGAAGGACTTGCTTTCTACAAGGGTCGGTCTGAAATACTGGAGGTGAAAACACAGCCCAACTCAGAGTACTTAACAAGAGATGGTCCTTCAAGCAACAGCTCCTTCTACAGCAGTGAAGGAGAGGGCACAGACCACGAAGGAGATATTTTGGATTGTAGTGGGTCCAGGCCGTTACTGATGGATTCAGAGGAGGAGGAGGAAACCTACAAGTTGTGCACAGGGTTCCTGCAATCTGTGCCCAGGGAAAGACATGAGGCTTCCAAAGAAGATCCTCACTCCCAGACCAGAGCAGGGGAGACGCTGTTCCCGGCCTTCCAGTTGCACACTGGGGAGGTTTTTAATGAACCGGATGTTTTTGCCACGGCTCCTTTCCGAAGCTCAAGAAAAGTGCCTGATGAGGTGGATGTCTTTACCAAAGCTCCTTTTATCTCTAAGGGCAATGTGGCTCTTAGACATCCAGAAGAAGCAGATGTATTTCTCAGAGCCCCTTTCACTAAAAAGAAAAGCGTGGAAGAGTTGACTTCCCATAGTATGCCTAAGGAACCCTTTTTACCCCCCGTTTTCCTAAGTCAAGGGGCTGATGTCCAACACAGAGCTAACCCAATGTTCCCAAGCCTGGATTCAGCAACGTGTGGGTCCACAGGCTCGGCAAGATCTCCGTATCCCTCTGCCGGGTTTGCTCAGCCAAGCAACCTTAATCCCTCTTCTGTGGGAGCCATGGAGGCCCAGGAGAACATCCCTTCTAAAGGTGTGCTGCAAGAGCAGGGTGGCGTGCGCAGTGAGAGAAGCCAAGGAGGACACGTGCTGCCCCAGGAAGCTGTGCTGGGCTCCGTGGTTAACAAGCCTTTCCGTCCACAATCGTTGTCAAAATATTCCCGTCACTACAGTCCAGAAGATGGGCAGGGTCTCGAAGTCAAGCCCATAGCTGCTTACAAAGTGGTTTCTCAGACCAACAGACAGGCGATAGCAGGATCAGTCTCTGTTGCCCCTCTGTCTTCCCGGACTACAGAGCTGCCCGGCGGGGATCCCTTTGCTTCAGCACCCTTTCCTTCCAAAGCGGGAAAGCAAAAGCCTTAATCTGCTGTGAGCTGGGAGGTGTGCTTCCCCTAGGACCACCTCTTACAGGACGTTGAACCTCTTAGTTGAAATGAATGACATAGCAATATATATATATATAAAATAATTATTTTTTGGTCAGAATATTTGCAGTGATATATAGTTGAACCATTTTAAGTTATGTTAGTTAGTCTGAATGCCTGGCTCTCAGGATCTTCATATCCTTTTCAGTTGCTTCTTACCTTCCTCCTCTCACTGTCTTCCCCCACCATTTATTTTTAAAATGCTTTTCCAAACCAGTAATATTCCATATTTTCTGGTCCTGGCTGGGGAAATGCATTATAAGATAAATAGAAAGGTTTATTAATTACAGAGCAAGCCAAGCGGGACTTGCTAGTGCTCTGGAAAATAAGTGATTTCACAGGTTAAAGGATTATTGCGACTTCCTTCCTAACAGTGGGGACTCGTGGAAGAGAGCAAGCTTGGGTGTTCCTGCTGCACGGCAGCGATGGCAAACCTGGCAGCCGTGGCTCCAGAGGGATTCTGCCGCGTGTGTTTGTAGGCTTGGTGCCCACCGAGCGAGGGCCAGTGCCAGGTTTGTGCCGCGCTGACGTGAGTGGAGCGCGGCACCGTGCACACGGCATTGCTGTGCTTGCTGTGGCGTGTAACACGTGGAAGTGCTTCTGCCCGGGGGGTCTGTGACAGAGCCTGCAGGAGGCAGTGGAAGGACTCACAGTGCCTTCAGTCGCTTGTCTTGCAAACTCTGAGATGCGTGAACTTCAGCAAAGCAATCTGCCAGGCTGTTAATTCTGCCCCTGTTTGGAAAATCGAACTAACAGGCAAAGCTTTTGCATATTTCCTGTCTGGTTTATGCCAAAGTGTAGGACACAGAAATTTGCTTGTGGTGTTGTGAAGGAAAGAGCCGTGCATTTTTACAGTATTAAAAATACGCCTTACAGAAAAAATTATTCTGCAGACAACTCAATAGGTGTCCTGACCAACATACCTCATTTGGAGTAATTCAGCATTGGCTGCAATCTGATTAGAGTGATTTATACTAGCAGAGAACTTGACTTTATATTTGTAAATTTTGCCTTTTTGTTTTCCTGTTGATTAAGGATGAACATAAACAAAATCCTTTCACACTCCTTTGCTCTACTTCAAAAATACTGTGCTTTCTACCTTATTCCCAAACAGAAAGACAATTTCTTATTGTTTGTGCAGTCATTGATGTAGTGAATCCCAGTACAGTGTTTGGAGGAATAATTGCCCAGGCTGGCAGGTGGGCAGAAAGAAAGCAGACTTTGCTCCCTTCTTTTTTCAGTAATATAAGAGATAGAAGACCTCCCGTCTTTTGCAAAATGCCTGGTTGCATAAGTTGTCTTGGATGTGCTATTTCTGGCCCACAAAGGGTACTTGTAGATGTGGACTGGTGTTCAAAGTGCCCAGTTATAGGGACTCCTAGTTGCTGATGAATCTTTGCAGTGCAGTAATCCTTCCTCCTGCAGTTGTTGATGCTACAGAATGTCTCCTGAGAAAAAAATTGTTGGTTTTATTTTTAAGGACTTGACATCTATGGAAAAAAAGGCCCCCTTGACTCCAGTAGCATCTGGCTAAGTCTCTTAAAAGCCTCACAGTGCCCATTTCCCAGGCGAGTTTGCTCATGATCATGTGGGCTCGAGCCTTGCGCGGAGGGTAGAGGATATTTTGCCTTTGGGGGCCTCCCATGTGTGGCTTGGAGTTCTTTGGGCGTTTGCAGAGGAATTGTTGGAGCAGTGGGTAGGTTGCTGAGATCACGACTGGTCGCATGTAGAGCAGGTTCCTGCTTTCTGAATGTGCTTGTACTGGGAGAGAAAGTATTGCAAGTACTGTCACACTAAGAGAGGGAAGGATCAGCTGTAACTCCTCCTATCTCGCTGGAGTCACACACAGGAGACCTTCTGCAGCCAAAAATAGACTTTCAGTTTTGCAGGTAGCATGTATAAATAAGATGTGGATTCAAGGTATTACCTCTGCTAACTGGATTCAGGTTCTCCTTCCTTTCCTTATTTTTTCCTTGGAAAAATTACTTTTGGATCATTCCGTGAAACTTCTCTCAATGCCACATCCAGGTCTCACTCAGCTAATGCTGGATTTAGCATTATCTCATTCTCCTTCACGCTCAGAGCAGAGCCCCGTGCCTCTCACGTGTGTGTTGGTGCTGGTGAGGCAGAGATGAGCTGTGTGTTGTTCAGACCTTGTTACCCATCCTGCACCGCCAGCCAAGAGAGAAAGGGAAGATGCGGTGAGGTGTGCGGGCTTGTTTACAGCCCTGATTCAGGTCAGGTCAGCCTGAATTTCCAGCTAGCATTTTTGTCAGCTTTTATGTTCTTCAAGCACTTTACAGAAAAAGCGAGCTAACCGTGCCCTAGAAGCTAATGATCCTGCCAGCATATATCCAGTGCTGTTATAAACCATTTAATGGTTTAAAATCTCTTCTGGGAAGCGGAGGCAGCTTCTTTGAATCTCTGCATATGACCTATGAAGTAACAGGACTTTTGGTTATGGGCAGAAAACTGAATTTCAGTGATAGATAGTCTGATATCCTTCTCATTTCCAGTCTGTATTCCTCCTAATCCTGCACTGCCAGAACTGCAGCTTCAGTGTGATGAATTTTAAGTGGAAATTTCATTTCATAAGTCTCTGAAGCTTACTGTTCTTAATGAATGTGGAAGAGTAATGATAACTGGGTTTTTTGCTACACAAGTGGTGATCTTGGTGAAATAAGACTGGTATGGTCTCAATGCAGCGTTTTGAAGTCAGTTTTCTGAGCAGAACCACTGGTTTCATCTTTTTTTAAAGCTGTAGTAAGTTCTGTTAACTGCCCTGGCTCCTCGTGCACAGCTGGAGGGCTGCAGTTATCGCTGCAGTCCTGCGACAATCTTAGATTCGTGTTGCAAAAGGGACTGGTTCTTACCCATTGCCAACTTCCACTTGAATGCACTTAAAGTCTCTCTTCAAAGTGATTAATCACAGTTTCTGCATATTAAAAAAAAAAAAAAAAAGCAGTTGGCTTGGCTCTCTGTGCCTCACTGCCGTGGTGTTTGTACAGCGCACGTAACAGGACCGGCCGCCCTGGGTTACCCTGCGCTTCCCGCAGCCAGCTGCAGTATTTTTGGGACTTTCCCTGTGTCTCCTCTCCCTTGCAGCCAGCTCAGCACTAGGCATACGTGCTGTTACGTTTACAGTCTCAGTGTCTCGAAGCCAGCGCCAGCTCAGCCTGCAATGCGCGCTATGCATGAAGCACACAGGTGATAATCTCCTAACAGCAAACCCGTGTAAGCAGTCATGACACGCAGTGCCTGAAGCATGTCTTCAGTGGGACTTAAGCAAGACTGAGCAAGATCTGTTTAATTGCTGAACTTTCAATCACTCCAAAGTGGTAATCGGTTACTTTAACTCAGCTTCCACCAAAGACTCTTGTGTTGGGGAGTTGAATTTTTGTGGGTGGGTTTGTTTATTTTTTTTTTGTCCTCGTGGTGTTAAATCAAGGCCTTTCAGTACACCAAAAGACTCCAAAGCATTTTTACAGTAGTATCTTGACGGTGAAATCTTGTTCCAGTTCTGAAACACATTCCAGAAACCTGATCAGCTATGTTAGTGTTTCTAAAAATAAGCCACGGCCTGTAGTTTCCATTGTAGGTAGGATATTTATACCGTCACACACACCTAGAAATACTCCTCTGTGAAGTTAGAGGGCTGATGATGATCCACAGTTCCCCAATCCCTCCCCTCCAAAGGGATAATTCCGTGCAGGGGTGGGGAGGGCGGGGTGCTTGTTCAAGGCTGGGAGCTCTGATGTAGGATGCAGCTGGTAGAGCATCCTACATCTTACACGCCGAGTCGGCAGTGACAGAAACTCCCTTTTTTCTGCATGGAGTGGGAAGCTGGACCTGGAAATGTCCGTGGTCTCCACTAACTGACAAACAATCTGTGACTCGTCTCCTAAGGGCAGTGTTTTGTTTCCACCATACTGTTAATAAGATAATTCTTAGAGGTCTTTAAAGTACCTCTGACTTACAGATTTGATGGATTCAAGTTTTGCACTCTGCGTGTGATCATCTGTGTGTCTTGTAATCATTATGAAGAAATGTTCCAGTTGTAAACTTACGTACATTTTATTAAAACTGTAGCTGATTATAAAACACACCTTCACTGTGCATTCCTTATTCTCTCCCCATGCAAAATATTTTTGCTGGATAGAAAGAATCTGTTTTTTAATGAGTGTTTCCTAGCAAGGTACTGAGCTCTGTCTGTCCCTATGGTTTTATCTGGCAGTTTGACCTGGTTTTCAGCTGGGACAGAACTAGTTTGACTTTATCTTAATCCCAATGTTGTGTGTTCAAGCTCCATGTTGAGCTCTAAAAAAAAGACTCTGGTGGTTTAACCCGGATGGCAGCCAAGCACCATGCAGCCACTCACTCAGTATCCTCCGCTTCCCCCAGGGAACAGGGGAGAGATTTGGAGGGGTAAAGGGTAAAGAGACTCGTAGGTTGAGATAAGAACAATTTAAAACTTGAAATAAAATAAAGTAATAATGATAATAATGGTAATAATAGTAATAATAGTAATAATAAAAGATGCAAAAGAAGGACTTTTGTGTTTCACTGGGTTGTGTGGTGACAGCTGGGCTGGGCGGGGCTGCGTTCACAATGGAGGTCAGGAAAAATTTCTTCCCTGGAAGGGTTCTGAGGCACTGGAACGGGCTGGCTGGGGAGGTGGCTGGGTCACCGTCCCTGGAGGGATTTAAAAGCCGGGTAGATGGGGTGCTCAGAGACCTGGTTCAGCAGTGGACAGGTACAGTTGGACTCGATGATCTCAAAGGTCTTTTCCAACCAAACGATTCGATGATTCGCGGCTGCTCCTTCCAGACGGCGATGGATGCCGGCAGCAGGGATACGGACAGAGGGGCCTCATATGAAGAAAAAATCCTCCTTTTTTGTTGTTGTTTTTTTGTTTTAAAGTGTTATCCTTAAGGGTGGTGCTTTGGTTTGGGGGGGCGGTATTTCTATATTTTCTATATTTCTATTTTTGGCAAACGCGGCAGCTCCGCCCGGGCGGTGCCGGGGGGGCGGGAAGCGCCTCAGCGCTGCTCTGATGGGCGGGGGCCGAGCTGCAGCCGGCGCGCGCCGTTCCCGCCCACCGCCGCCAGGGGCCGCCGCCGCCTCAGCCGGGGCGGGAACGGGGCGGGGCGGCAGCGCGTGGCGGGCCTGAGGAGCGCCAAGATGGCGGCTGCGCGGTGGTTCGGCGCGGCTGCGCGTCTGGGCGGCCGGTAGGTGACCACGGGGCTCCCTCGGCTCCTCGCTGCCCGGAGCCCGGTTTTCTCCCAGAGCGATCTCCTCTCATCCTTTCCCCGCGCCGCTGAGGGGTGACCGTGTCGCAGCGAGCGGCCCCGCGGCCTTCCGGGCCGCGCCGGACTCTCCTCACTCTTCCACTTCCCCGTTGCGGCAGGATTGGCGAGGGTGGAGTTATTTCTTCCATCTCTCCGTTACAGACGGACAGCGAGAGGCATTTTCTTCCCCCAACCCCATTACAACAGCGAGGCGTTAATTCCCCCCAGCACTCAGTTGCTGAGGCCCTTCCCCTGAAGGACTTTTCACCCCTGTGAGCACATCGGTGTGAGTAGTGAGGGGTGATTCCGCCCCCACGTGGGCCCAGGGACACGCAGTGAGGGGCAGTTACCTTCCCCAGACATACATGCTTAGGACCCCCACCCTGTGGTTGCTCAAGACTATGCAGTAAGGGGAAATGCAAAGGACAGTGGTGGGCACAGCTCCTGCCCTGTGCTATAAAGTGAACAATAATCTTTATTCCCCAAAGCTAAAGGGAGAAAGGAGAACTTTTTCTCTTGGGAGACTTTCCTCACACATCCAGTTGCTGTCTCTGTACCTGCTAGCAAGTCCACAATGTAGAGAATGTGATCTAGACTTTTTTTGTGCTGTCTCTCTCACTCACAGTGGGGAAGTCCATAAGACAGAACTTTTTCCTCCTGCTTCCGTGTTTGAGGCATGTGGGCCTAGGTATTGTACTTGTGTTCTGATTTATGACCCCCTGAGAGAATCAGCCTCCTGTTAGTAACATCCCCTGCAGATGATGTAATTTATTTAATTTACCCGCTTTCCCTCCTCTGAACCTGGTAAGGAGGAGAGAAACCAGATAATAATTCTCTATAATATTTATCTGTGATACCTGTGGCATGAGGTGGGCTTTGGTTACATTTTCTGTTTTTTTCTTGTCTCTGAAATACCTGGATGCTGTTTGCTATGCAGTTACAGACATCAGATGTGCAAGCAAATATTTACACTTCGGCCTGTTACTCCATCACTGCCTTGCTTTTTCTCTTAATGTGTTTTGTTTTTTCTTTTTTCCCCTCTTCTCTCCCCACTCTTAACTCCATATGAGCAGATGACCCTGTTTTGACTGCTAGTGCGAACTATGTGGCCGCTGTGGAGCAGAGTGTCTTTTTAATTGGTCTAGTTTAGTTCTGGAACAGTACTTGTATGGGAATATACTGAATATTTTTATTCTCCAAAGGAAAGAAATATATAGAGGTAGACAGGGGTGAGGTGTGGCTTGGCATGTGTAGCTAATAGAGTTTTTATCTTTTATCCAAATGTTGTCCTGCTGTTTTTTTCTTACGATAATTGTTTGTGTCAGGAGTAGCCACTGCATTACCTTTTTAGCCTGTCTTGCATCTTCCCAGTGTCATATAGGAGAGCCTTACGTTCGACCAGCTAAGCCCACAGAGCAGAGGAGTAAATTCTGGCCTTGATTTAGCCACAGGTGCTTGGGGTTGGATTAATCTCAGGTGTCTGTAATCTTCTGAAAATTAGGTATTTAGTCCAAGCTAGGTTTCCAGGTGCTCATTACTGTCCACAAAGGAAGACAAAAGGTTCCCTTAGGGTAATTTTATCCTCTTCTGTTAAAGGTAAGTAAGGGGATTTGGCTGTCTTTAGTGACTGAAGGAGTCTAGATTATTTTTTTAGGTGGCAAAAATTGCAGTTATGTTTTAATAATTATGAGAGAGAGGAAGCACTGAAAGGGAGGAAGTGTAAAGGACATTTTGTGATCTAGCCTGCGAGCTTCCTGTGTTACCTGAGAGGTTTGAGGCAGGTGAGTGTCTCGCTGAGTTCTGTGGTTGCTAGAAGCATGTGAAGTACTTTTTCTGTAGGGTAGTACAAGCTTCTAATTTGGAAATTGTTAGTAAAATTATTTTTCTCTAGGTTCTGTCATGTGATGTTAAAAGATCATAATTTGACGACGACTCAACAGTCTTTCCACCAACTTGTGCAGAAGAAACCATTTTTTCCATCTGGAGTGTGGCATAACGCAGGTAAATAGTAGTCAAAAAATGAAGAGATGAGCATTGTGGGTTTTTATGTCTTTTGGTAATGAAAGCTTGCCCTTCTTTCTGAAATCTGAGTGTGATGATGTTCCCTGGGTGGTTTTTAATGAAGTGCTAGTGCATTTGGATGTTTGGAGCTTGGAGAGAAGGTGTAGATGGCTCACAATGTGCTTGATTATATGTGTTTTTTCTGTGTTACTCAGCTTCCAAGACTTATAAGGGACTTTGTTGGTGCAAAATATTATTTGTGCTTTGATGCATTTCTTAATGTCTGTCTTAGTGTAGTGTATCCCTTGTGAAAGGCTTAATGTTGCCTTCTGTCCTGCTTCAGCTGCTGAGCTCTGCCAGGTAAAATTGCTGGCCGTCCAGATAGAACTTAGTGAGGATGAAAGCAAAGCCTTTTGCTCTTAGAGCTGCAATAATTTCTTTTAATTTTCCCCTCTTGAACACGCATCCATGTGTGGTGCAGTAATGGCATTCTTTATTAATATTATCTGCAACTTGGTATTACCTTGAAAAAGCAGTGTTTAAGATTGAGTTTAGCTAGGCTATAATGCTCTGAGAACAACAAAAAAAACCAGCCTGTGAGACTTGCACCACAGAAAAACATTGTGCTTTTGCATCTGCCTGAGGGATTTAGCAACTGCTCTCCGATGCTGTAGCAGAAAGAGTCTTAAGACAAAAAAATTCTGCAGGTGCTGTTGCATGGAATTGGTCACAAATTGAAATCTTATTTAAATTAGTCTGCTCAGGCAGAAGTTTCTTTTTAATTTTGATTTCAGAGAAATCCAATTTTATCTAGTCCAGCACCATTTTTTCTATTTCAGTAGTAATCAACAGGCAGACTCTGATGAGTAGACAATATTTTGCCTGCTTTTGCAAGTATCCTACTGAAGTCTGCCTAAATTTGGTATCTTCCTCTTACCGTGAGCAGGTGGCAGAACAGAATAATAAGCAGGTACACACAGCATTCTGCAGAGGCTTGAAAGAAATGATCTAGAAGTTAGATGTAAATACAGCCAGTTACCAACTGCTCAGTAATAAATTTCAAACAGGTTATTCACAGCTGTGCAAAGAACCATTCAGCTTGATTAATGATTGAAAAACCTGGTCTTAGGAAGGCAGATCTTCAGCTGCAGAAGACACTGAAAATACAGCAGCTACCCACATGGGCACCTTTTCTGAGAGCTGATACGGCCTTGTGATAGTTCCACTGGGCTGGCCCTTGGCCAGCAGCCAACACAGCCCCTCACCCACTGCTCCCACCCCCAGGGGACAGGGGAGAGGATTGGGCCAGGGTAAGGAGACTCATAGGGTGAGAGAAGAACAATTTAATAACTGAAATAAAATAAAACTTTAAATAATATTAATATTAAAATGGTAGTGATAATGATAACAGGAACAAAATATGCCAATGAGTGACCCCCAGTGCCATTGCTCAGCACCCGCCCACCCAGCCCGGCCCGTTCCCAGAGAACGATCCCGGAGCAGCGACAATCCCGACCCGAAACCGCAATCCCGGGAGAGCCAGAGCCCGAGAGAGCCAGAGAGAGCCAGAGAGGAAGAGCCCCTCATGGATCTCCTGCCCATGGGGACAGGAGCTGGAACAGCCCTTGGCAGAGCCCAGTGCCCATGGAGCTGATCCATGGCAATATTCCTCACCCCTGAGCTCTTGCGCTTGCAGACGGACAAACACAAAGTCCTTCAGTGCCAGGGACACCAATGCCAACATGGGGATGTTCTCAGCGTTTCTCTCCTAACCAGTCCTGTGCTGAAAGCAAACCCCAGCGCTGTTATAACTACGAAAGAGAAACCCAGCTCTGTCCCAGCTAAGATCCAGGACCAGTGGTTCAGGGCATTGGTGTTTCTAGATAGACAATGTACGATTGCTGATAGTGACCCGTTGCTTTCCACAGGTGGGCAGGGGGTACCCTCTGACTCCATCCAAATTCCCTGTTGTTGGCTGTTTGTCAGCTACGCTGTTACACTGGGTGTGATTTTGGATGCCAGCTGGATCTGGAAGATGAGTAGTTCTTCCACCTCCATGGATAAAGCTGACTAGTTGCTTGCTCTATCAAGATTATTCTTTTCATGCTAAAGCTAAATACTTCTATGCTGTGTCTTTTTTCCTTTAAAATAAAAAAATAAAATAAAATAATAGGGTTTGTATACTTTGCTGTTGTGTATGTTAATGTCCACTTAGTTGTTACCACGACAGACACATGCAGTAACAATTTTGCAATTTATAAATAGTGTGATTTGTCATCTAATGCTGGGGAGTCATGAGCAAATGGCAGTTCACGAAAATGAAAATGTCAGCTCTCCTTGCTGCTTTAAATCTCTATATTGCATGTTTTTTTAAAGTTCTGAGAGCTTCTTTCTCAAGTGTTATATATTTATATACATAGTTCCTAGAGATTTTTGTTTTTAAAATGCATTTTTTCTTTCCTGAATGTTCATGTATAATTGCGTTACTTGATGTGCGGGGAGAGTTAGCCAGACTATCACAGGAGCGTTAGTAAAAATTAATCTTTTAAATATCTTTACCAGTGAATTGTAAATAATTTTATTTACAATTTTTTGATCAGTTCAGTTTCTGGAGGATAAGTGATGGCTTACAGGAATTTTTCATGCTGTGGAAAATATTATGACCAGGGTGTGGTTCACTGTAACTGTTGTTATGCTTGTTTTTCTTTTTTTATAGTGCTGAAAAATGACATAAAAACCAAACCCTACAAATGGTGTGTATCTTCAAGAGAGGGTTCGTAAAACTTTGAACAGGAAGTGATAGTGCTGGGAGAGGGAGTTCACAGCATTTGAGGATCATAAAATTAAAAAACTGAACACGTGAAGGTCACATCTCTTGGCCTTCAGTAGAAAGTGAGGGTGGTACTGGCCTCGTGCAGTTTGACGCTGTTGCAGTAGGATGCTTTTTAGTCAATAATAGTCAGCAAAAGAAGCAAAGAGAAGGTTCCATTAATCACCTTGTTTGCTGTGATATAACATGCCTGTGTTTATCAGTCTTCGTGTCAGTCTGGATGCTGTCATGGAACCCACTGCACTGTGCTTGTAACGTATGGATGCTGCACAGGCTGCTGTTTGCTGGTGATCACCCTGGTCTTGGCTTGCTGAGTGATCGGGATCCTGGACTTTCATTAAGCTGCTTAAGTTTGATTGCACTATTTTTCTTCTTTTTTTTTCCTTCTAATTTCCAGTAAGAGGCATGTTTATTCAAACTCAGGACACACCGAACCCAAATAGTTTGAAGTTTATTCCAGGGAAGGAGGTGCTGGAGTCGAGGACTATGGAGTTTTCCACACCAGCTGCAGCATTTTGCTCACCTTTAGCAAGGTATTATTACTAAACACATCATAATTTGTTTGGGGGACTGGTATGGGCTGTGTGTCTACAACTAATGTTTTTAAGCACAGCTTCTGATCATTCTGCTCCTCCTTATCCTCAGGAGCAGCTTGCTTGGATTTAGCTTTTTTAATGCCACTTTACTTGAGCATAAAATTAAGGCTGGGAAGATTGTCATTACTGAAGTAGTCTTTCTGTGTGTCTGCGCTCCCCACGGCTGTATTGGAGCAGGATGCATCACGGTCTAGTTTATGCAGCTGGATTGAGTGGTATTATAAATCAGTATTCTTGAACAGTTGTTACTTCACCAGCAAGGCCTCTGTCCCTAAACTTGCAAAATCATTCCCGTCAGAACACTCTTAATTGTTACTTGGAAATCTTGCAACTTTTCAGAATTGGGAAATGATAACATTAGGAAGTAAATAGACCTCAAATGAATTAAGTGTGGTGGCTTGCTTGTTTTGGCTGATGCTGGGGCTAACCCGAACCTCATAGCCAAGGGTTTTTTCCTTCACAAAAGGTTTATAATGTTTCAGTCAAAGGAAAGCCAGTCTTGGCCGATTCTTTCAGGCTGGATTTATAACAGGTCTTGGAAACCACAGTTTTCAGTACCAAAAATCACAGAAATCATAGAATCATAGTGGTTAGAAAAGACCTTTAAGATCGAGTCCAACCATTAACCTGTCACTACCAATCCCATCTCTAAACCATGTCCCTAAGCACCTCACCTACCCATCTTTTAAATCCCACCAGGGATGGTGACTCCGCCACCTCCCTGGGCAGCCTGTGCCAATGTTTGACTGCCCTTTCTGTGAAGACATTTTTCCTAATATCCAGCCTAAACCTCCCCTGGTGCAACTTGTACCCATTTCCTCTCATTCTGTCACCTGTTACCTGGGAGAAGAGACCAACACTCACCTCTCTCCACCCTCCCTTCAGGTAGTTGTAGAGAGCTGCCTCTCCCCACCCTCAGCCCCCTCTTTTCCAGACTAAGCAACCCCACTTCCCTCAGCTGCTCCTCATAAGATCTGTTCTCCAAGCCCTTCACCAGCTTTGTTGCCCTTCTTTGGACACATTCCAGAGCCTCGATGTCCCTCTTGCATTGAGGGGCCCAGAAATGAACACAGAAATCAAGGTGCGGCCTCACCAGTGCCGAATACAAGGGGACAATCACTTCCCTACTCCTACTGGCCACACTATGGCTGATACAGGCCAGATGCCATTGGCCTTCTTGGCCACCTGGGCACACTGCTGGCTCGTGTTCAGCCAGGAAGAAAAAAGCGTAATCTGGAGTTAGAATCACTGAGCAGATTAACAGATTTGTATCATCTTGGTGTAGAAGGGGTTTGGAGCACCCTCACAGATCTCTGGGAATATTTGGAAGCATCCATTTTGCATGTTTGTCATTGCTGTCACATTAGCTCTGAAAAGAAACTACCTGTTTATGTGGGGGGAAGGGCTTCAGTTTGGGGGTGAGACCCAGAAATACTGCAGTAGATTAACTCCACGGAGAGTTATTTATTTCTAGATATTAGTTCCTAGAGATTTTTGGTTTTAAAATGCGTTTTTTCTTTCCTGGCTGTTCTCTGCGGATCCCAGTTTAAGTAATCTTTGTGTATGTTGGAAGAATTATTTGAAAAAGTAGAAGTTGTTTCTTGTGACATTCTTTCCAGGATCTGGAGGGTTATCAAACGTGCAGCACTTAATGTTGCCAGATGTCTCTTGTAGAGTTGTTTGAGAGCAAACAGGGTCTTTACAAGCAAAGCTTTGTGACTTAGAGTAATAAATACAACACGAAAGGTTTTTGAGGACATCAAAATGTGTCAGCGGAGCGCTGAAACTGTAGGATCTGATTATGCCAGAGTGCATCAGGTTGCAGAATGCAATTGTCTGTCAGAAAATGGCTTTTTGTTGTCATATATCTGCAAATAGATGATTTAATCAAAGATGATGTATGTGGCAGAATGTGTACCGCATATTGCGCAGGATAATGGAAAAAATTGTCTACTATGTATCATTAAACCCCAGATTATGGTTTTTGTAAATGGAATACGCATTCATTTTAGAAGGGAGTATTCATTTTCCAAAGCAGTAATAAAATACTTCTGAAGGGGATGGAGGGTGGAGGATTATTTAATTGATGTAGGATGGTTTGGTGTATTTGCATAATTTCATTATTTAAGTAACTTTAAAATCCATTTGGTTTAGTGATATAAAAGCCCAATACATGCATGGCTGCTTCATGTGTGGAAATTCTTTCAAGTAGGTATTGTGAAATCTCTTCTGTCATTTTTAACATGCACAGCTTTGTGATAAGATTTCAAAGTTCTTCATTCAGTGCATTTTTTGTGTTTTCTAGTCTTGCAGATTTTTTTATATTTTGTAATTACCACAGCACTCTTATAGCTGTATTTGACACTGAGTGATGATTTTGATAATTTTTTAATTTGTTTTTTTTAAAAAACTCTTCTCTTCAGGAATAGCATCATTTACTTGTTCTGTATATTAATTTGTTGGGTTTTATTTAACCATTTGTGGAAGTTGGTCTTTATGTTCTCATTCTGCTTTTTATACTTAAAATATTGTCCCAAAAAATGCTCTTTCCTGTCATCTAAGTTCTTGTCTAGCTTTGGATGTGTGCTAACATAGCACCTGGTTGTTGGGTGCTGTATGGGCCATCTCAAGCAATTTAATATGAATCCTGAGTCTTTACTAAATCTTCACATTTTTGAGGAGCCATACAAATGACTAAAAATACTGAGGATTGCTCACAAAGTGAGTTGGTGTGTTAAAGCCTTGTGCACTGCTTGACTCTAATCCTTTTTATTTAACAGCAACAGAACTGAAGGCTTTTTATTGAGCTCAATTGCTTTAAATAACTTGCTTTAATCTGAGGATCGTTCATTGTATTTGCACTAGTCCTACCTGAAACAACAGGTACTGCTAGCTTTGATGCTCATCAAGTAAGTTTTTGTATACAAAATATAATTTTGCCACCAAAATGGAACCAGGGAGAGAATAACTCTTTCACATGTCTTGCCGAAAAGTCCTGTAAAGTGTGTGCAGTTTTACTATGTGCACTGCTTCACAGCGGGGTCTCCTGGCTCTTACTAAGCTGTAGGTGAAGTAACTTCAAGTTTCTCTTAATGGTTCTGGTTTTAGTGCTTATTTTTGTCTAGAAATGTATTCTAAACTTTTTTTCTGTGACAGATTAAATAAATCTTTGGGAGTTTGCCTGTAATGTGTGTGCATTTTTATGGGTTTTTTTTTGTTTTTTTTCCTAACAGACAGTTATTCAAAATTGAAGGAGTTAAAAGTGTTTTCTTTGGACCAGACTTTATCACAATCACCAAGGTAAGCAGAACAGATTCAGATGTACTAAAAGATGAGCTGAGATTCAGCTGCCAAATAGATGGCCATAGAGGAGATCCAGTCAGACTGTTGCACATGCAGAGTGAGATTCACAAGCGGCATAAAAGGAATTATCTTTAATATAAAAGAATAAAAAAATCACAGTGTGTGAATAAGTACTGGAATGCATTGCCCAGAGAAGCTGTAGGTTCTTTGATCTTGGAAATGGCCAGCACTGGACTGGCTGAGGCCCTGTGTGACGTGGTCGGCTCAGGGCTGGCTGTGTCAGACAGGATGTGGGGCTGGAGGAGGAGGTGCGGGCAGGATGGAGCGTGCTGCGGGCAGTGGTGTTTGTCCAAGGTGTGGAGCTCTCAGCAGAGATAAGGTGTTGCCTAGTAACAGTGCAGTTACACTCTTACTGTGTGGAGAGCACAGATAATAATAATGTGACTTGAAATTAAACGGAACCGAACAATCTTGAGTCTCTGACACATTTTGGTAAAAGTATGTGTCAAATAATGTTTTTAGGAGACTTTATTCTTCACCTCTTTTTAGCTAGTATTTTAATAGCACTTGGCTTGCAAACAAGGAAACCTTTCTGTTGACTATTATATATTGAGTCTTACTGAACTTTTTTGGCAAAGCTGGATTTGACAAAACTTTGAAATCAAATCCATGCATCAAACTTGAGAGTCCATTATGTTATTTTTATTGAAAAGAAGAAGAATTTCTGCATAACACTGTTGTTATTAGGAGGCAGATACTCTGTTTTTATTGACTTTTTTTTTTTTCCCCCATTCTGGTTCTCATAGGAGAGTGAAGACCTGGATTGGAACTTACTGAAACCAGATATTTATGCAACTATAATGGATTTCTTTGCCTCTGGCTTACCTGTAGTTACTGATGAGGCACCTAGGACAGACACAGGTAAATGAAGCTCTTCAGGAAGAGGCCAGTATCTACCTTTGGGTTTAGTTTTTGTGCCATTCAGAAGAGCTTCCACTTGTCCCTCAGAAAAGCATGCAAGAGAATTTAAAGTGAAAACTGCTGAAATTAACACAGGAGAGAATGTGCAGCGTGGGTATGTTCCAGCGGAAGCACCGTCTGAAAGAGCAGCTTACCCGTGAACGTGAAGCCTGGTTCTCCTCTTCCCAGGATCTGCGCCAGACTCTGTGTTTTGGCAGCGTGGACCATGTCCTGTTATACTTCGTGTGTGTGAAATATTTTTGCAAGCACTGAGGCTGTGTTTAGAAAGCTGTGGGGAGCTGCTGCATGTCCCTTTTGCATAGGCACCTACAAAGGATTTTATTTCCTTCCTTAAATCAAGAGTCCCCCGGTGCAATGTCTGTGTGTTACGGTCCTAAATGAAAAGGAAATAGTAAGCAGTCTTTTCCAAACTGTAACAGAAAGTAATCGGGACTGACTTAGACTTTAACTCAAGGGCAGTATTTTGCCTTTTATTTTCTCATTTGCAACTTACCAATTTAATTTTTTTTCCAGTATTTTAAGAAAGATTATGACTGAATTCCTCTCTGCTCTATCTGGATTTAATTTAAATATTAATATAGATTTTATTTTATTTGAAAAAGTTATCTTTAAAAACACTTCTGCTAGACTAACACTTAGCTTAAAATTGCATCCAAAGCTGCTAAACTGAAACATGTTCATAATTCTGCTGAATTTTTTAGCTTGCTAAAACTTTCCTTCTGAGGACCCTGCCTTAACCCGTGCATCCTTATTGAATGCTTCCTCTTTTTTTTTCTTCCTTTTTGTGTGCCATTTGCTCTGTTGTAAAGGTGGCAGTATGATTGTCTGTTAAGGCCTTTGAGAAGAACTCAACTGTTTTTTGTTGTTGAAAGCCTGGGATGTTAATCAGGATAATACAGAAAAAGATACTTACTCTGAATTAAGACTTCTCCCTTTTGTTTTCAGTCATCTCATTAATGTTTTCATGCTATTTCCTTCTGCCATTATGGATATACAGTGTTTGTAATCTTATCACAATTATCCCCAAGTTCTGATTTACACATTTTTCTTTTCTCAAGCTGCATCAGAAGAAGATGATGAAGTTGTACTGATGATTAAAGAACTGCTGGATACAAGAATAAGGTAAACCAGAAATGTGACTGCTAGATACAGTGAGTTAGTCTTGGGATTTGGATTTATTTAGAGAACAGTGCTTTTTCCTTTGAGTATGTGTAATTTCATGGTTCAGTATCTAGTGTGGGCATTTAAAGTACAAAACTGGTCAGAGCTGAGAATGCTGTTTCCTCTAATTGAAAACTTTCTGTCTAGTTTTCCTGTTTAAGCAAACTGTGCTGAGCAGTGTCCTTATTGCTGAGCAATTTTAGAACAGTCTTGCCCTCCATAATGCATTTAAACAGGTCCATTTGGTTTATCCTGGCTATTTTTAAATAGTGAAAACAACACAATCTTTGTTTTACAGTAACTTTTTTTTTTCCTCTGTTGTATTAATCTTTGTCTTAATTATACTTGTCCTTCCCTTCCAAGTATTCCAAAGTAGTTTATATTCTTGTATCCCACTCTAAAGGGAAATTTATGAAAGGGTTTCCCTTGCTGTCTGGGCTTCAGTGGATTTTGGCCTTGCATTCTGTTGCAGTTTTATTGGTATTTTAACACAGCTTGAATTTAGAAAGTGGTGGTAACTAATAAAGTCTCAAGAGTGGCTATGGATCATGTTGTTTACATGAAGTGTATTTTTATGCTCACTAATTGCCTTCCAAAGTGAACTGAAAGGAATAAGGAACTTGACATTTTAGATGCAGGGGAAAATGTCTGATGTGTTTCTGAAACTGTGATACCGGATGGAGACATCTTCCCCAGCTCGCAACTTACAGGAACCAGGAACTTGTCTGTGGGTCAAAATCACAGAATTCTATTTAGTTTTTACAGAAGTTGAGATGAACTTGGGCTTTTTTTATTTCATAGTTTTAGATGCTGAATTTGAAAAGTGTTATTTAAAAATACCGTTCTGGTTATCCCACAGCTGACACATGATGCCAGTTAATTTTCCCGAAAGGGAAGAGGCAGAAAAGCAGAAATAAGCTGGAGTGCTTTTCCCAAGCTTACGTACTAAGTGTTAAAATGTGTGGAACAAGGATACTGTTGTATAAAGCCTTGGAAGTAACATTTGAGAGGCCCTGCTCTTGCTGGGTTTGTGGTCATTTAAGCTCTGTAGGGTATGTTAGTCCTTGATTTCCCAGTGGCCTTTTGTAACAGGCACAGAATTTCTGCTCAAATTTCTGGTTTTCCCCTTTCCTCCTTGCCCCCGTAGCCCTTGGTGAACCCAGAAGCTGTTGATGACAGTATTAGCAGTACTGTATCTTTGTTTTAGAGCAGGTTAGTTTACAGAAGCTATGTATAAACCAGTGGTACATACAGAGCATTTATTGTTTAGCTGATCAAAAATATGTGCAAAGAAATTGTCAGAAGATGGAGGATGGAGGGAATGTAGATCTGAAGGGTTCTATAGTATGTTAAAAAAGTTAATTTAAAATAAGAAAAATGGAATATTTAGTCACGTGCTTTGGCTTTCTGGAATGAGATGATTGGCTATGGTGAGTTGTTAATAAACGTCTCCAATTTGTAGATTATTCTCTTAGTTCTCAAAAGAGTTGTTTTGGAAATCAGTATGAAGAGCTTCTGTTAGAGTGACTTGATGGTTTTAGCGTGGTCTGGAGAAATGTTGCCATGGGGATACAGTTACAATGCTGGGCATGTGTCGGTGGCAAAAGGAGACCAGGCTGCAGAGATGCTGGTAGTACTGGGCTGTGATCTCACCAGATGCTGGTTTCTCACCCGTTAGCAGGATTGAGCTTTTCTCTAGTCCGAGCTTTTTTTCAGTGCTGTGTACGCTCTGGGGAACGGCGTGTTCGTGGAAGCACTGTCCCTGGCCACGGATCCTGTGGTGGGACACACGCCCTTTCTGCGTGGTCCATGACCGCGGCAATCATCGTTACGCCGTTACCAGGCAAAGGGGTGTTTCTTTGCAGGCTGAATCAAGCTCTGCTCTTGGTGCTTACCCTCACCCTTGGAATTTAAATTACTTCTTTGTATGCTGCCGCATTCATTGCGAATATGTTTGGCTTATTGTCCTGCAGAAAAAGCAGTAGCTGGCAATGTGAGAGTCCAGCCAATTATGAATTATTGGAAATTTGAACCAGGTGGTTGTAGAGAAAGAGAGCTTTACTTATTATTTTGTGACAGTTCTTTGTGTATATTCAATTTAACTTTACTAAAAATTTCTGGAAGGAAACATATTTCAGCTATACTTGCTTCAAATTGAATATCGTATTCCATCAGGCCAACAGTGCAAGAAGATGGTGGTGATGTTATTTATAAAGGCTTTGAGGACGGGATTGTGCAGCTGAAGTTGCAGGGTTCGTGCACCAGCTGTCCCAGTTCCATCATCACCCTGAAGAACGGGATACAGAACATGCTCCAATTCTACATCCCTGAAGTAGAAGGCGTGGAACAGGTGGGTTGGTGAGAGATAATACCTGTTAAATGGAAAAGATGATCTGCATCCCTTTCCAGCATGGACAAGTTGGCCGTTTAAGCAGAAGTACAGGATGTATAGATGCATTTTTTCCAAGTCAGGAGAAGATCCAGAACTCTGCAAAGTCCTGTACAACCTCATGCACCAAAGCATGCTGGAGACTGCCTGGTGGAAAGCAGCTTTGTGGAAAAGGAGCTGGGGTCCTGGGTGGGGATGCTGAGTTGAACTTGAGCCAGCAGCGTGCCTTGATGGCAAAGGTGGCTGCCGATGTCCCGGGCTGTACGTAAGGGGAGTGTTGCCAGCAGGCTGAGGGAGGTCGTCCCTCATCAGACTCTCTCCAACGTGCCCATGTTCCTCTCGTACTGAAGAGCTCGGAACTGGACACTCTGTTTTAAGACAGTGATTGTTACCTTTGTGCTTTGGTGACTTTGTGTGATAATAAGGGACAAGCTTCTGTCCCATAAAACACAGATTCTTTTGCTTTCTCATTAGAAATCTGATATGCTGTAGTGATTGTTCTGGTGCCCTTTGTAATAACTTGACCAGCTCCTATTACTTCAGCCACATTTCCTCCTGGCATTCTTGATTGCAAGTTTTTTTTGTCTTCTTCATGTGACCATTGTCATTCAGCAGTGTAGAATAACTGCTGTTGGGTCCAGCAAGGATTCAGTGTAATAAACTCTCTGTGCAGTCCTGCAGGGCTGCGAGTTTACACTGTTTACGTAAGCTACTTCTGCATTTCCTTTCAGGTTGTTGACAACGATGATGACGTGGAGAAAGAAGCCAATTCTACTTGAGCTAGCATCATCTGTGGCCAAAGAAGTATTTATCTCTTAGTGTACGTAAAGTATCTTTGTGCTGAGGAACAACCAAATTTGCCTTTCTTTTCAGATAAATAGTTGCACTTATAGCTGTGAAAATGTATTATCAGTTTGAGCAGTTTGTCCATTAATTTATGAAATGCCCCACATTCAAAAAAGAATCCTTTTACTCTCCTTTTTACCATGTCTTATGAAGAAATGGTGGGCTTTAAACGTGGTGATGCATCTCCCCATTGTTCTTTCATACAAAAAATTCAAGACTGAAGAAAAGAGGAGGCAGAAGTAAAGTTTCTTGACTGTTTTTTGTGCAATAGAAATATTAAATGTTTATTCCTCCGAACTTCCTTATGGGGCTTGCAGGACTGTCTGCCCTTGCTCTGTAATTGGGAAATTCAGGGATGTTAATTTTATCAAGTCTTGTTAAAAAGCTTTTGATTCATATCAGTTTTTTGTGTGAAAAATAACTTCAGCTGTTCATTTTAGAGGATGTAATATTGCCATCACTTGTGGATAGTTACCTATTTGTTCACTACCACTGTGCAAACAGTAGCAACAGAAGCAAAAATGTGAGTTGTTTGTTATAAAAATAGTATCTTTTAAACTAAATACTAGAAGATGATGATCCTTATCAGCTTGAGTAAGTAGAGAGGCTTATTAGCCTATTTGGAAGTAAAATTATCCTGCCACCGTTAGTGGTCTGTTTAAACTTACAAAAGATGATTTCTTAACATAATCCTCCAAAATCAAGATGAATGTGCAGTGCTTACGGGCACAAATTACATCTGTAGGATGGCAAAGAAAATGGATGTGTTTACCTATGCCATATCCTGTTTGTTCCTTCTGCCCTGCCAAAGAGTGCAGTGTACGTGTGACTTGGCTGCCCTGGCTGAGCGAGGGAACACGTGGCAGAGCAGAACACGTTCCAGCTTTAGAGACTACGGGAAGAGAAATATTTATTGTCCTGTGAAATGCGTAAATCGGGCTTTGCAGGTCCTTCTGTTTACTTGAGCGTGTAGGACTTAATTTCTTCCTGGTGCCTAGCTTTAACAGATGGCTTTGCTAACGTAAATACTATTTCTTCTTTGTGTCACTGCAGTTGAGCTGGGTTTGTGGTTGTTAATTGGCTTATGGTTATAGTGGCATTCCCTGTGTGCAAGGATTTCACAGCCTCGGGTACGTTCCTCTCTTTCACTCCTTGCCGGTGTAATTCCAATGAGTCCCTAAACAGTATCAATGAAGTCAGTGGAGAATTTTTTGTATAGTGTGCAGCTCAGCCTGTTGTAGCCATAGACTTCATATTACTTATTAGAAATTTGAAAATAAGTATTTTAGCAAGATCTTCCTTCAGCTTTCATGGAAAGTAATAACCTATAGTCATTCAAATTACCCACTCAGGATGTGGAAATGGGTTTGAAATTACTGTGTTTTCTTTATCCTGTTATGAAGTACGCAGTGTCTGATCTTACAAATATATCAGTGACAAAATTCCCCTTGAGGTAGGCTCAGACTGTCCAAAAGAGAGCTTGTACAAACGTTGTCGCCATGTTCTTTGTCAGCAAACCATAGAATGGCAAGTAATGTTTCTGGTTTCTCAAAACCAGAGCTTTTTAGGCCTAATTTGTCACTTCAATGCACTATATAATCCAAAACTTAAACAGCAAAGTAGCTGTTTTGTGTGTTAAATAAAATGCTATCTCTTAAAGATGTGGTCTTTATGCTTCAAATAAGCAGTACTGATCTCTTCCAGGTACAGTAAGGATCCAGTGCTGCTGCTGTCTTTGTATTTCTGGTCTTGTTTTTAATGGGGTTTCAATTTGTACAAATAGGACCGAATTAAGCCTGTGTGTACTGAGGCTGAAGATTAAGTGTCTTGTGATCTTGAGACTGAAGAGATTGCATGTCCAGTTTGTATCCTGTGTGTCCCCAAGTTCCTCAAGCTTTGTTTTTGAGAGAGAAGGGCACAACACTTGAATCCCAGCCTCTTTTTATCTGTTCTGTCCCACTACAAAGTAAGCTCTTTAGGTCAGTGGTTGCATTTCTACAGCATAAAGCAATGGGCAGCCTCTCCAACTCCGGATAAACAAAAGCAGAGGGAGGGGGTTAAGTGCCAATTCTCACTTTGGGAGCAAAACAAAACCCAACTGTATTCACAGTGTTAACAATAACCATAAACTCTAATATTATGACAGCCCAATGTGATAAAATCATCAGCTGAAATCATTAGGAGTTTCTGTGTGAACCTTCTAAGCTCTGGAACAGCTTAGTTCATGGAAAGAATCCCTGTTACTGAGAGTTTGTCCCGTCTCCACTCACTCACAAGACCTTTCACATTCACTGACACAGAGGCAAACAGGGGAATATTTAGTAATGATTGTTCAACATTCAGCTTGGGAGATAATGAGGTGGCCATCGTCCTCTGTGGCAGTGTGGTATGTGATGTGATGTTATTATAGTTCTTTTTTTAAAGAGGGCCCTTCAGTTAGGGAGCTGGAAAGCTGTGCTGTACTGTAACGCTGATGTCAGCAAGGTTTTTTTGACTGTGAAGTTTTTCTCTAAATTACAGTTAGTCATTACATTTAAAATAGTAATGACTTTGAAATTATTCTCTTTTTTTTTAAGGAAAAGAGTACTTTAGTATTTTTGCTGTGCCATAGATAAGTGCAAAATTACAGTCTGCCATTCACAGCCATTTTTGTTTTCACCTATTTCAAATGAAGAAAACGCACAGAATCCATTCATATTTCCTAAGCACTGTCCTAGGGCTCTGTTATACAGAAGTTGATGGCAGCTATCAGAACTCTTGTCATCTTGAAACTGTTTGCAGGTGGACCTGTGCTTTTTGTCAGGATGTGACTCATTCCATGCTTCTAGGAGAGATTGGCCTGTTTGTCTCTAAGGCAGCGTGCTGATAGCGCTGTAGCGTGTGGGTTGAAGCAATCAACAGCCACAGCCTTTGCTGATGGCGTTTTTGGAGCAGGTACTTTCAATGTAGTAGCAGGAGGAAATAGCTCATGTTACCTGATGTTAATATTCAAAACGTGTTCTGTCAGGGATCACAAAACATACTCTCTTCCAGGAGGTGAGAGTTTGCAATTTATCTAAAATTCAGGACTTTACCCAGAACTTCCATTTCAAGTGAAGTACATTGAGATCAGAGGAGAAGGAAGTGTTTTGTTGTTTCTTTTGTTTTGGTTTGTTGTTGGTTTTTTTTTTTTCCCCAACCATGACCCATTTCTGTTAATTTTATAAAAGGCTCACCTGTGAGAGGGAGTTTTGAGAAACTGTCTTCACATTTCTCTGGTAGTAAGTTGCACATCCACATAAACTACATATGGTAGTAAAACCATGTACAGCAAACCTTGAGTAAAGTAACAAGTTGCATAGGGGATAAATACTGACTTTTACGGAGAAAAAATTTAAATAACTGCTTCAAGACTAAACACAAGGAGCTAAATTTCTGTATATGTAAAATTCTGAGGACTTTGCAGCAGATTAGTACATATTTGACTTGGGCTGCCATTCAGCAAGACTTAGGCTGGAGAGAAATTTAATGGAAGACAACAAGGGCACGTGTAGAGTCTTAAATCTGGGAAAGCACAACCCCATGTACCAGTATAGGGTGGAGACAGACCTGTTGGAGGGCAGTGTAGGGGAAATGGACCTTGGGGGTCCTGGTGGACAGAAGGATGACCATGGGCCACAGTGAGCCCTCATGGCCAAGAAGGCCAATGGCATCCTGGGGCGCATTAGAAGCGGGGTGGTCAGTAAGTCCAGAGAGGTTCTCCTCCCCCCTCTACTCTGCCCTGGTGAGGCCACATCTGGAATATTGTGTCCAGTTCTGGGCCCCACAGTTCAAGGACAGGGAACTGCTTGAGAGAGTCCAGCACAGAGCCACCAAGATGATGGAGTGGAGCATCTCCCTTATGAGGAAAGGCTGAGGGAGCTGGGGCTCTTGAGCTTGGAGAAGAAGAGACTGAGGAGTGACCTTATTAATGTTTATAAATATGTAAAGGGAGAATGTCAGGAGGATGGAACCAGGCTCTTCTCAGTGATGTCCAACAGTAGGACAAGGGGCAGTGGGTGCAAGCTGGAGCATAGGAGGTTCCATGTAAACATAAGGAAAAACTTTTTCACTGTGAGAGTGACAGGGCACTGGGACAGGCTGCCCAGAGAAGTTGTGGAGTCTCCTTCTCTGGAGACTTTCAAAACTCACCTGGATGTGTTCCTGTGTAGGTGATCCTGCTCTGGCTGGGGGGTTGGAATAGATGATCTCCAGAGGTCCCTTACAATCCCTAACATTCTGTGTGATATGGAGGGATGAATTAGCCTCAGTTTGAGGGATGCATTTTTATAACACTGAGTATGGTATAGGTTTTTAGTTGTGAAGTTGGGTGTTTGCTGTGCTGCTGACATGAATGATGTGGTTTGGGAGTGCTTGTAAGGCCTGTCCATGCTCCGTCAGGTCTGGGTCATCCCTCACTATAAGTAGGCTCATATCCTTTCAGTTTGTCTTCAGGCAACGCTATAGATCACTGAGTTTGTAGTGAATACCTTAAGAAATTGTGTGAGTGGTGAGAAGTCATGAACTGGGAGCTACTGCAGGGCAGCAAAGAAACCCCTGGTATAGAAATAAACCAGCAGATGAATCCGGTGTGTCTCGTAGACCAGTAACAGAGGTTGAACAGTGGCCAAAGCTGCGGAGAGCGGTATTTCTGTGCCAGCGTGTATTGTGTATGTTTCTGGTGATCACCTTTTGATGGGTTACTAATTCCCTTCTCATCCAGAAAATCAATTTCCACTGCCATAAGGCATTCAGCTTCCTCATTGAAGATGTAAAAGTGGAGGAAAAAAAAAAATCAGACTTTGAAGTCAGCCCTCTTCCACCTTAACAACTGACCAAGGGGAAATAAAGCACTGAGCAGCTTGATTCCAGACCGCTGCTCTACACAAGCCAGTCCTGGGAACTGGGACTAGCTAGGTGGCTCTGTACTGTCCTCGCTGCTGAAGAAAAGCAGAGAGGTGGCTGTGTGTGCTGGCTGCGAACTTTTAATGTTTCTTCCATTGGTGACCTTCCTGCTTCTGTTTGTGTTCAGGTTCTTTGAGCAGCAAGTTCAAAATCTACCTGTCCTGTTTTTTTATGTATACTAATGGTGGTGGTTTTCTGGGCTTTTTAAATAAATCTTTATTGACTTTTTAGTGTCAAGATAAAGCTAAATGAACAGCATTTTTCTTAAAGGATTGCTATCTTTTTGTACCCTTAGGCTTTTAATAAGCTTTTCAAACAGTATTTGATTGTGGTAGCTACACGTAGACAATATAACGAAGCTGTATGCACAAGTATATCGCTCCTTCCCCAGTCGTGTTCATCTCTGCTTGGTTTGCAGATCAATCTGAATGGTTTCTCTTGCTTCTGATTAGGTGCTGTGATCGAGCAGTTAGAGAAGATAGGCCCCATGGATTTTGGTGCTGGAGTGAGGAGGATGTGTGCTGAGTTGTGGGGGTACAGGGGTGCTGCTGTCAAAGGTCACCAGTGGAAGAAACATTAAAAGTTCGCAGCCAGCACACACAGCCACCTCTCTGCTTTTCTTCAGCAGCAAGGACAGTACAGAGCCACCCAGTTAGTCCCAGCTCCCAGGACTGGCTTGTGTAGAGCAGCGGTCTGGAATCAAGCTGCTCTGTGCTTCATTTCCCCTTGGTCAGTTGTTAAGGTGGAAGAGGGCTGACTCCAAACCTCTGATTTTTAATTTTTATTTTTTTTTATCCTCCCCCCCTCCACTTCCGCACCTTTAACGAGGAAGCCGAATGCCTCGTGGCAGTGGAAGCTGATTTTCACCACCTGAGCTGCGCAGGGGTGCAGGATTCAGGACTCTGAACGCTCTGGCTGGTGCCAGGCTCGGGGCTGACCCCCCCTCCCCGTTTGCGTCGCTCCCAGCTCCTGTCCACGGGAGTTCGGAGTGGGGTTGTGTCCCTCCCGCTGCAGTTCGTGGGCCGGGGGAAGGCGAACACGCTCCGGGCCGTCACCGCCGGCTGCTGCGGGGAGCCGCGGGGCTTCGGCCCCGAGCTGGATTCCTCTGCGCCCGGCGCTCAGGGCCGGCTGCCCGGGGGAAGGGGCCTTTTGTCGGCCGCTGTCCCCTTCCTCCCTCCCCAGCGTGTGCGGCGCCGCGGGCACCGCCCTCCTCTCTCCCCTTCCCGCAGGCGGACGCGGATCCGGCTGCCACGTCCCGGGGGCCGGGCCGGGGCGGAGCGGGCGGCGAGGCCCAATGGCGGGGCGGGCGACGGGCCTGCGCCCTGGGCCCCCGCCGCGGGGGGCGGGCGGCGGGGTCCCGGCGTGCAGAGCCAGCGCGGCAGCGGACAGGAGCGCAGCATGTGCGGTAAGAGCCGGCAGGGCCGGGCCGAGCGGCCCAGCGGAGCGGGGAAGCGCCCAGCGCATCCCATGGGAAGGGGCTCCCTGAGGTGTGGGCCGGGCCCCTGCCCCGCACCCCCCTGAGGAGCAGCGCTAGGCCGGCCGGTGCCGGAGCAGCCCGGCCCCCGGGCACCCCCGGCCGTTTGGGCCCAAAAAAGGGGGCTGGTCGCTTCTGCGGTTCCTCGGTTATAGCGAAAAGGAGCCTTGTCCTCGTTATCTGAAAATGTCATCGTCTTGTCTACCGTCCGCGTACGTTCCTTGAGGGGAAGCGGCTTGCAACGTATTGATAACTCAGAGGGGCAAATTCTTCCAAAATTATGTGCAAATGTGGCCAGAACGTACAAAAGGCGAGAGCCCTCGGTCTGCTCGGGACACGGAAGCACTAAAAATCCGCTGTTTCCTCGGTGCAGGAGCCTTCAGGGTGATGTTGGGGTTTGGGTCAGTGGCGGGTGGTGCTGAGGGTGGTGATGCTCCTATTCTGTGTCGGGAATTAGAGGTTGTAGTTTTCAAAAGCAACGAAGGGACATCGGAGCCGAAGCCCCAGTGAACCTCAGTACCGTGTGTGCTATAGGAAGGGGATGCAGGTTTCGTTGGTAGCATTTCCAAACGTGGCTCTGGTCATAGCAGAATAACCACTCCCACTTTTAGCTGAAAAGTGATGTTTATTGTCATTTTTTTAGGCATTATAACTTGTAATGTGGTTGCTCGTACATTAATTTTAGTTTATTCAATGTATGTTGTTTTAGGCAGACAGGTAAATTGGTTTAAACAAGGCTTAGAAGTGTTTATTGCAGGGTTATCTCACCTCACCTCACTCTGTTTGTACTCCAGTGCAGCTTCCCTGGGTTGAACACCAGTGAGCTGGAGCACAAGCCAGCAAGCCTTGTTCTCCAAGTCACTTAGGTACTTTCCTCTCCCATTTGCAATTTTAGTACAATTACTCAGCTCATCTCTTGGACACAGAAATACAGTTTATCCTTTCTCTTCCTCTTCTTCTTTCTTCCTATCACATCAGCTTCAAGTTTTTTCCATGGGAATTTATGCAACAGTGATCTGTTGGCTCTTCTTATTTGTCTTTCCGCATTTCCTTCTTTCTTTTTTTTCCCCTGTATTTTTATGTGCAAAATTAAAATTATGTTCTAAGCAAAATTGTCATTTTTATACTTAATGTGGAAGTTGCCGTTCCTTTCATTGTTTTTGTGAGATTGAACTGGTATCACCTTCAAACCATCCAGTCTGTGGAGCACTGCGAAGAGGCGATCAGAAATTCATAGTTCAGCATACATTTAACACTATATTAATTTGCGTTGAAAGCACAAAGTGGAGCAAAGCTAAGAATGGAAGGTATAATAATAATAATAATAATAATATAATAAATAGCTTGCTGCAAGAATAGGGATGGTTTTGGTGCCTTGTGCTTGCTTGATTTGAGGTCTAGCCTTTGAAACGTGCAATATTAACATTCTACTCTTTGTCTTTTTAACTGTGTAAGCAGTTAAATGAAAATGCTGTGGGTATTTACTTAGTTGCATTCAAGATTTAATGTTTCTCCCTTTTTTGATATAAGTTCTTGAGTATTGAAACATTTTATGAAACAGTGAGAAAAGCATCAAGGATTGTTGGCTCTGTTGTTGAGTCTTGTTCTGGGAGCTAGAGATAGAGTGAAAAAGAAGAAGAGGAGAACGTTAACTGAGTACGGGAATACTGAAAAATACACCTTGGAAATGAAGGAGCTTCTGAGCGCAGGAAGTGCGTGGCTGAAGACAGTTCAGGTTTTTGTAGGGAACAGGAGGAGAACTGTTTGGAGTCCGAGGTTGCTCCCACATGAACTCTTGTGACTTGTGGTTAGGCGCAGTTGGCAGAAACTGAGGAATACAGACTCTGCTGCTGCCGTTGGACGTCCGGCTGGTGAGCGCAGGACAGAATTGACGGTGGTCTGGGCTCACGTTAGGGAACGTTGAGGGTTTTTTCCGTCCAGCAGCAGTAGACTCCAGCAAAGGAACAAGGTGTGCAAATTGAGGCGTTGCCCTCTCAGATAGTCTGGCAAGTGTCATAAATAGGCAGAGCTGGCTTGGCGGTACTCTGAGTATTTACATGAACAAGACTTAATTGTCTCTCCTAACTCGAGTGACAGTAGTGTACAGCTTGGAGTAGAGGGCTCCGATTGCTGGAGGTCTGAGTAGCCATGTTACGCAGCCTGGTGACAGCCGTGCGGGCCTGGTTGCTTGTACAAACCCTCAGACAACTTTTTTGTAAAGGAATTGTAAGTCAGGATGCACATGGCATTATCTCACTATGCTGTCTCATAGGTACACAGTCCACATTCAGATTTTTATCCAACTTATCTCAGATAGAAAGGTAGTTATTAAAATTATTATTTTTTTTTAAAAAGGTCACAATGCTGCTGTTGTTATCTGAGTTCTCCCTGTGAGAACTTAAAGGCTGGAATTACTAACACAATGTTTTCAGCATACTGATAATCTGATGTTCAGGTTTACATGCGTGTGACCTTACATAGTTCTGTGATGTGATGTGCTCCTGCTGCTTGACAGGTAAAAGGAAGTAGCCTCAAAGTTCAATTCCTTGATGCCTAGGGTAAATGACAGGTTTTCTGTGTGGATGTGCTGAGTTTTTGTTTTGAGTAGTGTTAGTAAAGAATAGGTTTTGTTCTTGGTCGTATTACAAACTTGCATTTTGAAGACCTAGCCTAAATTGCGTGTGCTTTGGTCTGAATGCACCAAATCAGTTCAGTGGCATCTGTGAAATAGTTTGGAAAACAGGTTTTTCAAGGTAGCTAGGCTTGATAGACTGTTCTGTAAATAAGTAAACCTATCATATGCCACTGACTGTTTTGAACAACAAAAAGGGATTTTAGAATTTGGGTCTTGTATTACTAGTGATGACTGGAGATAAAAATGGGCTCAAGAAAGACTTGAGTTTCAGGTTTTAAGGTTCCACTTACATCAGTGGGGGCTGCCCTCCCACCTGCCCAGATTTGTATATGTAGGTGTCTGCCTTTTTGTGGGGCACAGAGCAGTGGCTCTTGCCCAGAACGAGTCTTTAGAATTGATGCACTGGTTGTTTACTCTAGACAGGAGAAATCTCGTCCTTTCTAGCTGGAGAGAGAGGTGTGTGTGCAGGTGGTAAAAGAAAGCACCCAGTGGAAAAATGTCATTCTTCACTGAGTCGATGTTTATCTGCATTGCTTTCTTCCCAGTGCAGACTTAACAAATGGAACATAAACGCTCCCATATGCAGCTAACGGAGATAGCGATCGTCTGCTGATTTCTGGCCTCGCGCGCGTTCGGACTGTGCGGAATTAGCGGGGTTTCGGTGCGGGGGTTGGCACAGCGCTCCACCTCCCCGAGCCACCGGACACTGAATCACAGGAGCCCGCTCCTGGGGGCTTTGAGTGTTGGGTCTGGGGCTTTGTTCTGTGCTACGATTACTGTCTGTGTTAGAACTTGCTGTTACTGCCTCATCTCTCTCCTGCTGTAGCTGGAAGAAAATATGTCTGTCGCTTTTCCCAGTCTGTAATATATATTATATATGTGATATTTAGTAGCCTGCATCTTATTTGTTGAAGAGTTGAGGCCTAGTAGTCATCACCAGGATAAAGGATTCTTTGGAATTGCCAAGTGGATGTACTGATAACATCATCTGTTGAAATGGTTTTAACAGTATACAGCATGGTATAAAGGAATTTGTAAATCTGACAGTATACTTAGCCTGAAGGCTTTTCTACTTTTGTGGGAAAAGGATTAGGAGAAGCTATTCTTGAGTAACTTCGTGTATTCAAGACACTGGAGAAGATAATTTATTCTTACCTGGAAGTGGTGATTCATTTCATTTGCCTGTGAACTCACCATGAAATAAAGGAATATGAGCACCAAAGAGGTCACGGGGAAATGAAGTTCTCAGAAAAAATGTTTTAGTGACTGTGAACAATAGAAATCATGACCATACATTTAGTAAAAATGCTATTCTGTTAAAATCTGTCAGCTGTTGATAGGGAATTCTTTATGTAGCTGTCATTAAGAAGGCCTAGGTTTTGTGCTTGAATATTAAAAATCAGTTCTGATAGAGAGTTGAGTTTCACAAGCAGCTGAATACCTGTTCTGGTGGTTCACCAGGTAAGGTTTTTAAGGCAAACCTGCAAGAAAGGAAAGGTTTTATGTTCTAAAGTATATTGTTTGAGATAGATAAATGCAAGACTTCTTACTGTGGTAGATCTTAGTGTGGTTCAGTTGTATGGTAAGCTGGTGTGCTTTGAACAAGTCTTTTCAGTCTGTATGTGCAAAGTCCTGTGGTAAATTAGTAGTTGAAATGTTTTACTATGTTGTAAAGTGTGACTGCTGTTCTAACCTTAGAGTATATTAGTGTCAAGTCCTGAAGTATATTAGTGTATTCCAGACAGGGGTATTGTGTTTTTGGAGCCTGTCAGATATAAATCCCTGTAGTATCCTTGCTGCTGTCTTATTTTAGCTGGGAATTCATGATTATGGAGAGTGCTGGACTAGAGTGAAGTTCACAAGGGTTTCTTGGTCTCACATAGCACGTGTTTCACCTTGAACAGTGCTAACTCAAGACTTGTCAAAGTGGTGTAATTAAATGTTGGTCATATATCCTGGTTTTCTGTAATACTTCTTCTTTCTGGCTTGTTCTGGAACAGGGGTTATGGAGGGCAGGTGTGGCATTATTACTGCAAAACACGTGCGTTGGATGGTGTCTAAATGTGTAAGTCGAGCTGAAACTGAAACTCCTCTTTTCAGATCTGGTAGGGACCTGAAATTCACGGTGGGTCAGTTTCAGGAATGTTCTGCTTGGACTTCAAGATTTCTACATTTTCAGCACCTGGCATGTGGGTTGGCAAAGGGAGTAAGCTGGTGGTGCACCAGATGGGACCCTGATGGAAATTTGCTAGATTTGCCTTGGAATTTCATCATCAACATGTTTCCATTGACTGTTGTGATTTAAATGAGTTGTCACTTTGACAGAAAAATTGGCGCTTTGTGACAGAGCACTCCTCATGGAAGCCTTCAAGCATCTGTAAAGATCTGTGTGGTTGATATCTTTTCATCTTTTGAATTGTGGAGATTGATTTGAATATAAGCACAGGGAGGGAGAGAACAAGGCTTTAACAAGGCATTGTGATTTGGAGAAAAACATGTCTGTGGTGCGTGGAAATGTCTTGGTTTAGGCAGTTGTTTTATCACCCAGTGACCCCTCCCCACCTCTGTGCAGGGGAGTCGTGAAAAGGAACGGAGACCTGTGGGTTAAAATGAAAGCAGATGGTAATGAAATTATAATAAGAACTAATAAAATACTAAGATAAATATTATGTATATATAATATAAAATACACAAAAATATACTCAGATGATAAAAACATGATGGTCACAACAAACAGGAGAGCAGGCCTTGGGAGCAGAAAGATGGGCAAGACTCTCCAGGGATGAGGGCCATTGACGAAGAGAGTCACCCCTAGCAAACTTTGCAATGTACAGTGACATTTATGGTATGGAATACTTCTGTTGGCCAGCTTGGGTCAACTGCCCTGGCTTTTGCTCTTCCTCACCTTAACACCTGGCTAACTGTAAAATGCTAAAGACTTTGATCACTGTAGAAACCCACGTACCATGGCTGCCCACCAACTAAAACAAAGTGTCTTATCAACTTTGTTCTCACCAGATTGGGTGCTGCAGTCTTCTTAAAATGCAGCTTTTCTGACTGAGAATTAATTCTATGATCCCATCCCAGCAAACCCAGGACAGTAAGAAAGGTTTTTTATGGTCTCAGCGGCAGGATCCTACATCTGCCACGTTCCACCTTGGAGAAGGCTACATTTTGTAGCTGGATGAAGTGATCCTTTGTTCAGCTTTTGAGTAAAAAGAGGTTATTTTCTTGAACAGCCAGGGCTTTGCGTCATGCTGGGACATAAGTATCACCTGAATGTCCTTTGACTCAGCACAGCCACGTTCCTTGCTGTACATTTACACTGAAGGCTTGAGGTGTAACTCCAGAGCACAACTTTATCTGCAGAGCCCCTCTTGGTGGCTGCTGGGAGGAATAAACATTTTTCAAAAATACACGTAATTCAGTGAAGCATAACAAGAATTTAGTGCTTTGGCTCTTTTTTTTCTCATCACTGTTTCTGTCAAGGGCAGTGGAATTGTACTTAAAAATGGAAGTGATTACAAGATATGATTGCTCATATATTCCTGAGTAATCCAACAGTTAGGGTAGAGCCACTAAAAATGCTGTTTTCTAAATGTAGATTGAAAAGGAGAAAATGAAATGCTTTTTAAAATACTTCCAGTAAGTGAAACTGTTATTTACACATAATTCATTATTATTGAATGTCATAAATGGGTGATAAACCTTCAAATATTTTATTTTAGCTGGCAGATTAGCAAGTCATGCGTTTAAGGAGACTCGTTCATTTTCACTGGCCTTATTGTCCCATTTTTTGCTTTAATAGTGCGTCATTTTTACATTCTATTTATGTTTATTTCACTTTTTTTTCTGTTTTCTCTAAGGTGAGTTTTAAACTTGCTTTGTGTTATTTGCCTTCTCATTTGTAAAATGTGTTGATCACAGGCGAGCTCTTAGAATTATATTTTCATAGAGGTGTCTCTTATCACTCCAGCTATTTTCCTGTCAAGATCTAAAAGCTGAACTGAATCAAAACTGAATCTCCCAATGTTTTACACGGTTGGATTTTTTGAAGAGTGTGCCTGCATATTTCACAGCATTAATACTGTATTTGCATTTCTTTTAGTTGGCTTGCTTTTCATAGTCTCCTTGTTTTCTGATAAGAAGCACTGAATTCCTTGGTTTTTTGGGGTTTTTTTGTGGCAGTGTTAGATTCAGATTTTTTTTCACAGTCCTCCTGAATAATCTTAATATAATTTTGCTGTTATTAATATAATTTTTCAATGCCTGAGACAGATGCCAAGTTGGCTCCTTTCTAGATAGATGTTTTGTGTTTGTTTACAATACAAGTAGAAATAAACAGTACTGGTTTTCAGTCTCATTCCAGATGAGCCATCCCTTCCTGGAAGAGGTTGGTTTCTGCTCTGTACCCATTCAGTCCATGGCATTTTGTTGTATACTGCTGGCAGTTGTCATCTGTGACAAGGAATCAAGTTTTGGTTTGTTGTTTTGTTTTGTTGTTGTTCAGGTGGGACTGAACTTGTTAAAATGTGCAGAGAAAATAACATTTCCAGCTGCTCTCTGGTTTGGATTCAGGTTTAACAAAGATGTCCAAAGTTAGCCCTGGCTAGAGGGAAATAGTTCTGGGTTTAAGCCTTTTTATTTTGTTCAGAATAAATTGTAATCCTTGTGCCAGAAGCAGGATGGAGACTAAAATGATCCATTCACATTTACAAAAATATTTTACGACAGGAAACAGAATTTCTGCCTAATAGTTGGGCCAGTCTGTCGAGTTAGACATTTTTTTTTTCACATGGAAGACTTCATTTTAGTGGTCTTGCTGGGGCACCAAGTGTCTGTGTGGAAAGTGCTGTGCAAAGTGATCTCCACTGGGGCTTTGAGCGAGATGCTATCGTGTTTCCTGGGTGTCCCCCCATCCCTCTGGGCTGTGTCTGCTGCAGCAGTTACAGCTGTGCTGGTGTGTAGGAGGGAGTGCTCCATCCTTTCTGCAGGGCCTTTGAGATGGCTGCTGGGACCCCCAGTCTGCTCGGATGGAAAATACCCGTATTGGAAATGCAGTGTCTGGAAACAAGCCGGGTTATTCGTAGCTGTGTGCCTGCTGGCATTACAGGGGTGATGCCTGGTGTCCCTTGGGCACAGAAAAGAACTGCACACGCCTCATGGTCAGAGACCTGGAGCAGCCAAGATGGGATGTAAGGTGGCAGAGCAGACTACCTACATTAAACTTGCTGTCCTGTTCTACAATACTTCCCATCCACCTTTCCTACAGTCCTGTTTTCTTCTCCCTTCATGGCATATACCTGTACATATCGTACGCAGCTCCTTCCCCAAACTGTGCAGTGACTCTGTTTCACCCTTTGCCTACCTGTTCCGTTTTTGCCCCCCAGTCTCAGCACGGTGCCCTGCCAGTGAGGGTCTCCTCTGTGCTCCCATCAGTGAGGCTCTTGTGCCTCTCACACTGCTGCTCTTCGCAGGGAAGGACTTGTGGGAGCTGTCTCGCTGTGCCCAGCCTGACGTTCGAACTCCACAGCCCCTCAGCCCTCGTTGTCAGTCCCCATTTGCTCAAAAGAGTGTATCCCACCTGAGCAGCCTTTGGTGTTGTGCTGTGGTAGTGGAATAACTTACTAGGTGGCTGTTTGCTTGAGATCTATATAAATAAAGACATAGTGAGATAGCTGAAATGCCACAGGGTGGAGTGCAGAGGGCGTAGATGCTCTGGAGAGCTGCTTGATGGACCCAGCTAACGCTAGAGCCAGGAGCTGCCTGGCACTGTTAAAAAGAGGTATAGAGCTCCAGGATTTGGGTGGGAATGGGACCCTTAGTGTCTGCTTCCAACGTGCATAAAACATGGAGAGAAGTTTCAGCTTTGAAATTATTTCGCTAATTTGAAAAAATGTAAGCAGCATTCATGTTTCTGTCATGACTTGTGCTGGTTATAATTATGCCTTCTGAAGTAGCTTTACTTTGGATGCCATGGGAGGTGGCTTTGGAGTAAGGGGAGATGTCAGGAGCTGCTGGAGCCCAACCTGCCTTTTTAAAGACCTTTCATGTGCTTATTTTCTCTGCTTTATGGTGCACACTTGTTATTTTTAGGTGTAATGCTGCATTGGGCGTCTCTTTGGGAGGTTTCTGGTAAATATGGAGAGAGGGGCTTTTCCAGCTGCCTACTAATAAAGCAATCTGCTTTGTACTCCTGTTGTAGGACCTGGAAGTCATTTAAAGGAATTTAGGCATCCAGGATATAGCTGAAATGAGCCGTCCTTCAGCCGGGACGACAGCTACTTGGAATCAGTTCACTTGTAAACAGGGAAGTTGCTGTTTGCCTGAAGAATGCAGTTTTTAGAAACAGAGTGAACTAAGGATCTCAAATTGGAAAACTTTTTTGCCAGAAGGGTGGGGAGGGTTTGGAGACTGAGAGTGTGGGGAAAGTATCCTCCAGAGGAGGCTTTTGAAATACAGCAGAGGTTTTTAGCTGTGAATTGTGAGGTTTCTGGAGGAGGACCTCACCCTGTTGGTACCAGCATTCAAGTCGAACAAATGCCGTCAGGAGAAGGCGGCAGCAGGGCTGTGTACAGGATTGGTTTGGGATGTCAGGAGCAATGGAAGAGAAACTGCACGTTTTTATCAACTTGGTCTTAATGGTCTTGCAAGTGGTTATCAGAAAAGGCTTTGGGTTTGGGGAAAGGGGGGTAGAAGCTAAAGAAACCAGGTGAAAAGCTCCTTTTTTTTTTCCTTCTTCTGACTGGGTGGTTTGAGAAAGAGGAACAGAACGTGCATCCAATTTTTTCCTAGCAATATAGAGGAGAATAAGCAAGACATGGTGTGTAGGTTTTGCAGCAGAACTGCAGGGAGATGTAACTTCGAATGCTGGTGCTTTGGGAATGGGCAGGTGAAGCTTATGACAAACTTGTCATGACACCTATAACTGAAGTCCCTGGAAAAGGGAGAAGGAGTGGGAGAGTGTCAGAATGGTTCGTGGCTGCCTACGACCTTGGTGTCCCTGCTCAGGCTGAAAAGTGCCTTGAAACATTTCAGCTCTTTGTTCTGTGGTATTCAGTGCGTCCGTCAACTCTGAGTAGCCCATATTTCTACTTACAAAATAAATTAAGATAACAGAAAGCTGTGAATTATTTAGTTTAATTCCAAAATACAAACAGCTTAAGAATGCAGTTTTTCAAATGTTCTTTAAATTAATCTGTGTGTAAACATAAAGATACATGTTCCAAAAATAATCTTGGGGGTAAAATTTTTCATATAAATAAAAGTTTGGGAACTGTGCAGCAGGCTGGATGGCAGTACTATCAGGAAAAAAAAAATCAAAGATTTGGGATGCCTTTAAAAGGACTTTGTTTTTGTGTGTGTGTGACTGAACTCTGTTTTCCTCAAGAGGTTTTGGTAAAGTTTCTCAAATTACAAACCCTGAATTACCAGTCACTTACTTATATGGATGTTTGTGTGAAACCTGTCTTGCTTTTGTTCCATGCAGATATTTTTCTTTAAAGTGTTAGGCAGGGTGAAATGGTAGATTTCAAATACAGGTATTTCTAGCATCCAGTAAATGTCTTCTCGTGCTGCTGCTTCCTAATGGCACCAGAGGAAATCTTTCTGAAATAGAGCCATAGTTGGCATTAGAGATCTACGAATTTGTTGCTTAAAAATAGAAGTATCAATTTATCTTCCTTTGCAACCCACAGGAAAAATAGCTCCATTAGTTTGAGGATGTTAGTTTGCTTGAGTTAAATGATTTTTTTTTTCTTAGTGAGTCTGTGGGAGGGACTTAGAGAAAATTATTCAAGGAAGAATTCCCTTTGAAGGTGGTTCTTCAGCATGCAAAGCTCAGCCTTAGCGAACCTTGAATTTTTCATTTGGAGTGATGATTTTCCTGTCCCCTGCATTGTCTCACCACAGCTCATTCTGTCGTGTAGGTCCAGCTCACATGGAAATTCTTTCTCCCATCGTGGCCAGGCTTGTCCTGTTTAGTTGCTTTCAGTGTCCTGAGAAGGATGATGGTGTTTTGTGGTTAGTTTTGGTCTCTTAGTTAGTGACATCTACACTGGACCTCGGGGGAGTAAGGAAAAGCTGCAGACGTGGTGGTGCCTTCCTGCTGGGGGTTCTCAGTACAAAGGCCTGTTTGAGTTTTAACTTAGTGCACATGCCAAGTAGATCATAGAATCACTGAATGTTGTGAGTTGGAAGGGACCCACCAGGACCATCCAGTCCAACTCCTGTCCCTGCACAGGACAATCCCAACATTCACACCATGTCCCCGAGGGCCTTGGCCAAATGCTGCTGGAATCTTGTCAGGCTTGGTGCCATCAGCACCTCCCTGGGGAGCCTGTGCCAGTGCTCCACCACCCTCTGCCTCAAGAACCTTTTCCTCATGGCCAACCTCACCCTCCCCTGCCACATCTTCCTGCCATGGCCTCTGCTCCTGCCGTTGGTCACGAGATGGCACGTACAGAGTTTCCTCAGCTGTGATTTTTTTTAATAAGATTATTCTCTTTTTCTTCCATACAGGCATCTTTGCTTACCTGAACTACCATGTTCCCCGGACAAGACGGGAGATCCTGGAGACCCTTATCAAAGGGCTCCAGCGGCTGGAGTACAGAGGTTATGATTCTGCAGGTAGCTTGCTCTGAGCAACTGGTTCTTTTTTGAATTTTGGCTTGTAAATGATGGTTTTGATTGTGTGTTTGTGAATGGTTTCTACTGTCTTCTGCTTTTGAAGAAAGTTGAAACACAGACTGGAAGTGCTTGTAATCATGTGGTCAGAGGTTTGGATTAACTTTAGATACACAGTTTTCTGTGTCATTCTTGATGCCTGTTACCTAGGGCTTTGAAAATACCTACAACATGACAAAGGGAAAACTTAATTCTAATGTAAGGGGTTTCCTGTCTTTATCAGAGAGTCAGCTTGGGGGAGAAAGGGCACTGTAAAAAAAAAAAAAAGACATACTGTTTACAGAAAATAATGTAATATACTTTCTGCACTTCACACTCTTTTCTTCTTCTGTGGTGGTGCTTAGGTGTGGGAATTGATGGCGGAAACGACAAAGACTGGGAAGCTAATGCTTGCAAAATCCAGCTTATCAAACAGAAGGGGAAAGTGAAGGCTCTGGATGAAGAGGTTCACAGTACGTATTTCCCTTCGGTTCTTCATTCTCTTTCCTTGAAGTGGCCTCTTATCTCATCTGAGTTTTGAATATCACCTGTTTTACTCAGAAACACTATTTCCAAATAATTGTGTATAAAGCGTCAGAGATGTAAACACTCAGGTGTGTGCTGTGAAGAACCCAGTGATCCTGTGGATGCTGTCATGAAGTTACAGAGAAGTCCTCATTTCTCAAGACAGATGAATCACATCCTGTTAAGATAATACAGACTTGAAATAAATTTTAGAAAACAGACCATAAAAACCTCAAACAAAAAAATTCCTTAAACTAGGGAAAGGGGAATTAAGTGGAGATATTTATCAGAGACCTAGAGCTTGGGAAAAAAAGATAAATACTCTAATAACTTCACCAGTTGAGTTTTAAATTCTCATGTGCAATGCTTGTCCCAACTAAAGCTGTCCATCCAAGTAGTGATGGGCTGAGCAGTGGGCTCCAGGAAAGCATTAATTGTGTGTAACTGTCTAATTGATGAGAACACAGAGAGTGAGGTCTTCTGCGTCTGTTTCTGCCTCTTTATGTTCCCTTGATTTACACGTCAGGTTCATTAAATCTGTGCAGAACACAAACGAGCAAAGTTGTTGGGTGTGGAATACAGGTAGGCTGTGTGAGAACAGGAAGTTGCTTTTCAGAGGAGTCAGGATTTCTAGTTTGCATTCAAGAGCTGCTGTGTTGCTGTAACTTAACTTTTTTAACCCATGTTAATGTTAACCTCACGGTGCAGAGTGCTGTTCACACAAAAGGAAAGTGAGTAGATCTAGAGAAAACCAGGAACTGAAAAGGCCAGGTGAGGTGATGTGTGCAGTATAGAAATAGAAGATAAAATACTTCTGAAGAAATGTTTGCCTGCTCAAAAAAATTATATACAGTTTACAGGATATACAGCTAAGAGATTGTGGAAGATGCTTGTAGAACAAAAGTAATCTTTTTTCACAAAGAAACATTATTTCACATGCTTTTCACAAAGAAACAAAGAAAAAGTATTGTGCTTTCTAAAGACAAGGGTTAGTGATGAATATTTGAACCACAGTGGTATGTAACCATGAAACATGCTGGTTCAGTCACAGCTGACAGCGTATGGCAGGTGACAGGAGGGCGAAGCGCACCTCTGAGGGACACAATGAAGGTTGGATTCTTCCTTAAAGCTGCTTTTTGTTCTGGTGAGGTGAGGAATGCAGGGAGGTTGCTTGTGTGCGTCTGCATTCTGAATGCTCTGAAAACTTGCTGGATGTGGGGTTGGATTTGCTGATTCAGTTAACTGTCAGTGTTGCTGTCCGGTGGGCCACGGAGGCCTGGTGAGACTCCCACGCTGACTTTGGGGTAGGAACAGCCCCTCAGTACTAAAAACTTCTACTTCTGCAGAGCAACAAGACATGGACCTCGACATTGAGTTTGATGTACACCTTGGAATCGCCCATACGCGTTGGGCTACCCACGGCGAGCCCAGCCCTATCAACAGCCACCCGCAACGCTCAGATAAAAACAATGGTGAGTGTGTTTGCTTGAGGAACTGTGTGCTGTGGGTCTTGGAGCATCTGGAAAAGCTTGCTGCCATCTCCATTGCCTGGTGTGTCACAGGGAGGGGTGGCTGGACCCAGGGCAGTGGGTTTTTTGCAGGCTGTGATGCCAAGCCTGGTTGCTGTGAAGCTGGAGAGGTTTGGCCTTGATTTCTGGCCATGGGGTATGTTCTCAGCAGGGAATGATGTCAGGAAGGATTGGGACTAGTGCTCAGAAGTACCATGGGTTACACAGAATGAAACTGAATGGCAAGACTTTTCGTGGCTATTCTTTGGAATACAATTTGTTATACTTTTTCTTTTTCCCCATATATTGTTTTTTTCACCACTGTATGGAAGGGGCTTGGTCTGCTCTGCGCTGCTGCAGCGTGCAGCTTGGTTAGTGTTCGGTGTAGCTGCCTGAGGAGCAGTACCCACAAGCTGGCAGGAGGAGTGCAGTGTTTAGGGGCTTCCAGCAGGCTGGGAACTGCCAAGGGCTCAAGCGCCTCCAGAAACTTTAGAGGGTCTCAGTAGCCCCAGTCCCACCCGGGTCTGCCATTACCCACCACACCAAACAGGACAGAGCAAGGAAATCTCACCAGGAGGTGAAAAACTCTTCTCTTTATTCTGCCAAGTGTGGCTTTTCACACAATAAAGCTTTGTGGGCTGGCATGGGGCTGAGTGGGGGCTTTCCTCTGTCTCCAGAGTTCATTGTCATCCACAACGGCATCATCACCAACTACAAAGACCTGCGGAAGTTCCTGGTGAGTGACCCCCCCGCCGTGTGTCTGTGTGTCTGTCTGTGTGTGTCTGTGTGAGATGCTCCCTCCCTCGCTCTCCCACTTGCTTTTGCTCTCGCACGCTTCCCCACTCACTCCTCCCACTCACGTTCTCACTCCCACTCACATTCTATCTCCTTTTCCCCACTCATATTTTCACACTCACAACTCACTCTCCCACTCATTTACATTCACACTCCCCCACCTACACTCTCACACTCACTCTCCTACTCTGTGAGTACATTCTCACACTGATCCTATCCCCCCCATTCCCTCACTCCCACTCCCTGCACCCCCCATAGGCTCCCGTTTATGCTCACTACCCTACTCACACACCCCAACCTACACTCCCTCACACCTCCACTCGCTCTCGCTCTCACACTTCTCCATTCAGACTTCCCCACTCTTCTCCCCAACTCACCCACCTAAACTCCCTCCCACTCACACTCCTCTACTTGTTCCCCACTCATTCCCACACTCTGCACTCCCCTACTCACACACCCATTATTCCACTCCCTCCCTCTCTCCCTCACTGACACTCATCCATTCACACTCCTCCTCACTCCCCCACTCACACTCCCCCTCCTTCTCTCTCCCACTCCTTTATTCTCAGCCCCCACTCCCTCACTCACCCACTCATGCTCACTCTCCCACTTCACACACACTCCCCTCACTCCTACTCCCACTCACTACCCTGTTCCCCCACTCATAATTGCTTAGCCCCACTCACAGTCTCTCAAGCACTCCCTCCACTCACCTCACATTCATTACTCTCCTCCACTCACACTCCCACTCACCTTCCCACACACCCTTCTCCCTCCCCCCACTCATATTTACACTCTTTAACTCGCACTCCTGACTCTCTCCCTGCACTCTCCTTATTTCCCCACTCACACTCCCACTTACACACCTCACTTGCTCCATTCCCCACTCAGTCTCCCACTCACTCTCCCACTCATATTCTCACTCACACTCCCTACTGACTCATAACTCCTCCACTCACACTCTCCCACTCATACCCCCCTCTTTCCACCACTAACCCTCTCCGTCCCACTCACCCTCCTCCACTCACACTCACCCTCCTACCCCCCCGCTCTCACTTCCCACTCACCATCCCACTCACACTCCTCACTCCCCTACTCACTACCCCATTCCCTACACTTGCTCACACTCCCCTATTCACACTCCACTCTTCCACTCACACCCCCACTGCTCATACTCATACTTGCCCTCCTCATTCCCCCACTCATTCTCACACTCACTCTCACTCCCACACTCACCTCATGCTCCTCTTATACTCCCCACTCTCTCTTCTCACTCCCCACTCACACTCACCCCCATTCATATTCTGCACTCACACTCCTCTGCTCACTCCCCACTTGCAGTCACTCTTCCACTCATACTCCCCCCTCACTACCCCATTCCCCACACTCACTTCTCATTCACTCATTCTCCCACTCACACCCTCACTCCCCCACTCATCTCACACTCCCCACTCACTCTCAGTCCTCACCCGATTCGTATTCAGACACTGACTCCCACTTACCCTTCCACTCACACTCAACCTTCTCATTGCCCCCCTCACATTCTCACACTCGCTCTCCCACTTGCACACACTGACTCACTCCTCTCACCTCACACTCACTCCTCATTCCCCCACTCACACCTACCCTCCCATTCCTCCTCACTCCCCGTTCCCCTACTCAAAGTCTCCCACTCACTGTTTACACCCTCTCCCACTCACACACTCCCCCCACTCTCATTCACATGCTGCCCCTCATATTCCTCACACTCATTCCCCTACTCACACACACTCTCCTCCTCATCCCCCTACTCATTCTCACAGTCCTTTACTCTCACTCCCCCACTTTCCTACTCACGCTGACCTCCCTACTCATGCTCCCACCTCCCTCCCTCCCTTTCTCCGCCTCATACTCACTCACTGCTCCACTCACACTCCACCCTCTGCCACTCTTATTCTCACACACTTGCTCCTCTGCTTACACTCCCTCGCTCTCCCACTCATTCTCCACTCAGTCTCACACTCGTATCCATTCACATTTCCACTCCTGCTCTCTCCCTCTCCCACTCATTTTCACACCCCCACTCGTTTCACTCGTGAACTCTCCCCCCACTCACACCTTTTTGTAGTCACTTGTGCCCTCCCCAGCTCACACTCGGGAACGCTTGCACACTTGCTCTTGTGCACTCAAACCCACTCCCCCACTCAAAATCACATTCTCGTAACACTCACTTTTCCAGTTGCATGTTCTTGCACTCCCTCGTGCACACTCCCCACTCCGCTTGCACTCACACTCGTCCTCGCACTCTGTGTGCAGTCAGTGCCCACTCACTCCCACTCACCTTCACATCGCGCTCTCGTGCACAGATGCCCTCCCTCTCCCTTTTGCACTGCCGTGTGCACACTCACTCTGTACATCCTCTTTACTCGGGCACGCTCATCCTCGCTCTCCTACTCGCACTGGCACTCTCCCTCTTGCATGCTGCCGCTCCCTTGCTGCACTGGCAGCAAGGGAAGGTGAAGGAAAAGAAGGAAAAGGAAGGAGGTACATCTGGATGGAGGAGAAAGGAAAGATGGAAGGAAAAGGGAAGAAGAAGGAATGAAAGGGACAGGACATGAAAAGGAGGGCAAGGAAATTAAGGAAAGGAAAAGGAAGGGAAATGGGAAAGGAAAGGTAGGGGAGAAGGAAGGAAATGGGAGGCAAGGAAATGGAAGGAAGGAATTAAAAAGAAATGGGAGGAAGGAAAAAGAATTAAGGAAAGAAAAGTTGAGTCAAAGGGAAGGAAGGAAGTAAGGAAAAAAGAGAAGGAAGGAAAGGGAAGGGTAGAAGAGAAGGAAGAAGGGAAAAGAGGAAATGTAGGAAAAGAAGGAGAAAATGAAGAAAGAAGGACAGGTGAGTAAAAAGGAAGGCCAGGAAAGAAAGAAGGAAAAAAGGAAATAAGGAAAAAAGGGTAAATCAGGAGAGAGGAAAAAGGGAAGGAGGGAATAAGGCAGAAAAGGAAGGAAGAGGAAGTGCAGGAGGGAGGGAAAAGCAGGAAAAAAGGAGAGGAAGAAGGCAGGACGGGAGGAAAAAGGAAGGAGAGGAAAGGCAGGAAAGATAAAAGTATGAAGGAAGGAAAGGCAAGAAAAATGAATAAGGAAAGAAGTATGAAGGAACAGGAGGGATGGAAGAAGGAAGGGCGGTAAGGATGAAAAAGGAAAGGCAAAAAGAAAGGAAAAAGGAAGAGGAAGAAAGGAGGGAAGGATGGAGAAGGAGAGGAAGGAAAAAAGGAAAAAGAAATGTAGTATGGAAGGATTAAAAAGCAAGGAAAGAAGGGGAAAGGCAAGAAGAAAAAAGGGAAGGAAAAGGAAAGGTGGGGAGAAAGAAAGGCAAGACATGAGAAAAAGAGGGAAGGAAAAGTTAAAGGCAGGAAAAAGCAAACAGGAATAAAAAGGGACAAGCAACAGAGAAGAAAGAGGCAGCAAAAAGAAGGAAAAGCAAATGCAGGAACAAAGGGATGAGGGAGAGGGAAGGAAAAGTAAAAGAGAAAAGAAGGAAAAAGAAGGGAAGGAAGGAAAAGGAAGGCTGGAAAGAAAGGGAAGGGAAGGCAGAGGGCTGGTGACCCAATGTGTTGTGTCGCTGCAGGAGAGCAAGGGCTACGACTTCGAGTCGGAGACGGACACGGAGAGCATCGCCAAACTGGTCAAGTACATGTACGACAACCGGGACAGCGACGACATCAGCTTCACCACGCTGGTGGAGAGGGTCATCCAGCAGCTGGTAATACTGGGAACAGGGTGGGTGCCCGGGGACAGACAGGGACACACACACGCCCCAATACAGACAGACAGACACAAAAAATAACAACTGCGCTCCAGTACTGCACAGGGTGACCTGGGCTGTGCCAGACTGTGCCACAGGACCTTCTGCGGCACACGCTGAGGTGTGGGTTTGTCTTTCCTACCTCTGACTGTTCGCTGCACACATACATTTGTTTTTCTTTGACATTAGTGAATACTCATGTGAAAAATGTCTACATTTTGGCGTGCAACAGTATCTTGAGGCAGTCGGTCCCTGGTGTGTTGGGTGGTGAGTGTGCAGGGGGTGGGACTGAAAATAAGTCTGTGCTTCAGAGCTTCCCTGAAACCTCCAGCTGGAAGAGATGCTGACCCCGTGTGGAAACCTCACTGCACAGCCTGTCGTTCCACGCGTCTGGTCTTGCTGAGTTGTGCACAGGATCCATCTGCAATTTACCTCTTGTCCCAGAGCGCCTTGTTCAGAACACAGATTTTCAGTGATTTTTGCCTGGCAGGAGCTGTAGTAGCAACAGCCCAAGGACACACTTTGCTGGCAGATTGCGGTGGCTCAGCTGTGCGCTCGCTGGCACCACACCTGAGCAAATACCGCCAAGTTTTGGCGCTTCTTTTACCAGGTCTTTGCCTTTGTCAGTCCCCCACTGAGCTCTGAACTGCAGCAGGAGCACTTGCAAGGGTGGGCAGTTGCTGTGCGAGTTCAGAAGACATTAAGTGGTGGAGGATGAGCTGCCTGGGCTCAGGGGAGGGAATCCCTTCCAGAATGAGGTGCCTGGAGCTTCTGGTGGCTCTGAAGATGGCTGTGAAGCCTTCTGCTCAGTATCACAGCTGCAGCTTCTGTACTGGGAATCCTGAAATGGTGGCTTAAGCCTCAAATGAAGGAATAAACAGTTTGTATTTCTCTTGTTCCAGGAAGGGGCTTTTGCCCTTGTGTTCAAAAGCGTTCATTACCCTGGGCAAGCGGTCGGCACCAGGTAGGTATTGCCATGGGAATGAATGTTCTTGTTGCACCCTATGTGGGACTTTTTTTGTCCCCCCAAGTTAAAAGGCAATGGAGTAAAGGTTGTTGTCATCATGCTGTATACTCTGGGATCAGGGTGGCTGTTGTTTTTAATTTCCTTTCTCTTGTTTTCCATTTATCATAACAGCACAAGCTCTCCTCCCAAAAATGTTTTGAACATTTGTCAGTGACCATGTGTATCACAACTGGTCAGGAACAGCTTTTTTGTAGACTCCAGTTGTGAGAGTGTTGAAAGAAGATTATTTTCTCTTTTCCTTTGTCTTTGCCTTTGTGGCAGCATTTGGACAAGTCCTCCATTTGACTTGAAATTGGACCAGCCTGCTCTTCAGGTTTTCTACTCTACTTTTAAACATCAGCATCAGTTGGGTTGGTTTGACCATACGTGTGCCTAGCACAGGTTTTAATTTTGGTGCCAGCAGCTGTTTGTGGATATGTACAGTGAGCAACAGCCAGCGTGTTCCTGGTTAAAGCATCTGTGGGATTCCAGTTACTCGTGTAGAGTTTCCACTAAACTTGAGACAGATTCCTCATGTCCTTGCGTTGTGTTTATTCAGAGATTCTTTCGCTCTGTCTTGTGGCCTCCGGTGTTTGCAGCACCAAATCTGGGAGGAGCCCACGCTTTTTTAGTTCAGTTCAGTTGCTGCACTGGAGAACAACAGTCTCTTCAGGTCAGATGTCTGGGTGATGAATCTTGGGGTGCTGAGGGCTGTAACTCGATGTCTTCTTGCAGGCGAGGCAGCCCCCTGCTAATAGGAGTGCGCAGCGAGCACAAGCTCTCCACCGACCACATCCCGATACTTTACCGGACGGGTAAGTGTGAGCATCCCCCACCCCACAGAGCCACGTTCCAGTCACACTCAGACCAGTGAACAAGCGTAGAGTTTCACAGACGGTTGTGTGCTCTCACACGTTCAGACTTTCATTTGTAAATGAAACTATTGTAAAAAAGGTTTTATTTTTTAAGTAAGTTTGTTGCCACGTGCTATACCACCATATACCTCAGCTTAGTCTCTAGTTTTATAATCAAAGCTTTAATGTGCAGTGGTTGCAATGAAAACACATCTTAATGCAATAGAATAGAATAAAGTAGAATAGAATAGTTCAGTACAGTGAAGTTACCAGCACTGTTAAACTCAGATACTCAGGTTGATACTTCGGGTGGCATGTTGGCGTTCAGGAACAGGAACGGCGGTGCGTTGCAGGCTATCGGCTTTGCACTAGCACAGACCTTTCCTCTGTGCCCCCCTCCCCAATGCAATTTGTAGAAAGCAGAATGCTGTTCCCTTCTGGTTGCTAATCTATATTCATGTTGTCTGTCCATCTTTCACACATGTGTTTTGCCACTGTAGACATGTAGTTGCACCCTTGCAAATGAGAAGTGGCTAAGATTATATAAGATAATTACAGTGTCTTGTAATTTGCTGTTGTCAGAGGAGTCTGAACCTGTTCAGTTACTGGGCACTGGGCTGGTTCTCTAAGCACTGCAGTGATCAAAAAGACTGACTGTCGCAGTGTGTCTTACCTTAATGGTGCTGCTAACGATAGCTTGTGCAATGTAATGCGGAGAGCCAGGCCTAGTAAGCTTTGTCTGTGTTTACCCTTGGTTGATGTTGGATAATTAGCAGTAATCCTTAATGTATGTATGTAACACTTTTTATTTTTTTACTGATTGTCTGAAGTTTTTGTGTGTCTTTTTTTTTTTCCCCAATGATACTTTCAGCTGTACAATCTATGGATCATTCTTTTGATGGAATATCCATAAAAGTGGAGGAAGGTGCCTGAGAAAAATCTTAATACTTGCAATTTCAGATAAATCCTCCAGTTCCTTAGGAAAGGAATCATAAATGAAACAAATATGCATTGGCTCTTTAATATGTGGTTATTGCTTTCCTTGTAGTGTAGTGAAACAAATGGGATGATCAGAATTCCTTCTTGATCAGAAACACCATGAGCAACACACAGGAAAATCCACCCATCAGTCCGCCCCTCCCATTTCAAACATTCTGGCACAATGCTCAGTGTACACAAAAAATAGATGACTTAGTGCAGGTTGTGCTGCGTGCTCCCTGCATCTCCGATTGCAGAAGGAAATAGTAAATTACCTTAAAAAACCCCACAAAACAATAGAGTGAAACCCTGTTAGGAGGCTGCTGAAAATCCTAATGCAAGCATTCTCCAAAGTTCCTTCTGGAGTTCAGCTTGTCAAAGAGCTGCTCCTCCCTCCTGATCAAAGAGCGAATTGGAATTGCAGCTTCTGCTTCCCTTGACTCATTTATCAGGGTGAGCCAGTTTTAATTCACATGAAGTACTTAGTTCATCACATCACATACAGTGGCTTAGCCTTTACAAAAATTAAGTTCCATCTGAAGCAGGAGAGTGCTTTTCTGTAAGAGGAAAGGATCTGATCCTGAGCTACTCTAAATAACTCTGATTCCAGCCTCGGGCACTGACAGCTCAGTGGGTGAAATCTGTGCACGTTTGCTGGAGGAGAAACAAATCTCTGTTTGGTGAAACGTGAACTGTGCTTGTTCTCTGCCAGCAGCTGGTTTACCTGAATCCAAACATCAGGCGAGGTTTTGTTTCTTTTTCACCAAACATTTATCTTCTAAGTCAGTGTAAAGTGTTTAGACTAAAATTCTGAAGTCAGGTTAATTCCCAGGGGTTTTAAGATCCAAAGTCCCTCAGCTTTCTGTGGCACTAAGGCTTTTCTGAAAAATGGGCCATGTGAAGTGTATGGGTTAAAGAATCTTTGACTGTAATCATTGTTTCATTGGTTGTATAATGCTGAGAAACGCCTCTTACAGAAATCAGAACTTCAATGCTGATCAAGTAAGCATAGAAGAATCTATGATCTCTGTTAATCTGTGCTGTAGTACCTTTGCAGAACTGCCATATGCTTAGGAGCGTCATAATGGAGAGTGAAGTGGTATCAGAATATACTCAAAGCATACCACCCCCTCAGTTTTTACTATACCTGTGTCAATTATCTGGGATGTCTCCATTCTTTGATGTAGAAGGGAAAAGATGAAAAAATTACTTCTGTGTTGCTTCTAAATTCTAATAAATGGGAGGTAGGTGCTGTAGAGCAACAGTCTAGGTTACCTGTAGATAAATGGACAATCTGTGGACAAATCCATAGATAAGTAACAACTGTAATTAGCTGATAATATTAACTTTAACTTTTCAATCACTCCTTGGTGAGATACACATACAGTGCATATGTATGTGCACAGTAAGAACATGTTCCAGTTACAGCTCAGTGTAGAAACTGTAACACAGGAAAGCAATGCAACATAATAAAGTCAATGCAGGGAAATGTCTTTTGAGAAACAAAATTTGCATGTTTTGATCCAAGTATGGGTACTTCTGTTGGAGAATGGCCACTAACAAACACCTTTGCTCTGTCCTTTCTCAACACCAAATCAGTCTGTCCTGTCTCAAATCAACAACAAAGATGTTGTTTTCCTTATTTACTGACTTAACTAAAGTGGAGGGCTCTAAATTGTTGGCTGAGTGGAATCTTCTTATTGAGTATCAACATGAAAGCAGTATTTTTCTTTTTTTTTCATTTTCATTTACAGAAGTATAAATCTAAACACCATGAGCTCTACTTACCTCACTGAATCAGATGAGTATCCAGTAGGTGAATCACAACATTGGAGCTTATGGTACAAATATGTAATAGTGTAACTTCAATGTCGTTATTCTTCAGCAATACTCACGTTTTGCTAGATAAGCAGATTAATGCACCCTCACCACTTACTACACTGTGCACAGTGACTGGCAAATGATTTTGTTGGAGGTCAGCACTGAGCAGGAGGTGTTTTGGTCCTCATCGACATTCCTGATGAGCTTTGCCACTAAGAAGTATTTTCTGCAATTAAAGAAAGAGGTGGAGAGTTAGAGAGTATTGGGAATTGCCAGAGTACTTCAGAAAGGATCCCTGGTGAAACACTGAACTTTTTTCAGGGCTTAGTACAAATTTTTCAGAAGTTGACTCTTAGTCCAGTGTCCTTCAGTACACCTAGGTACTTCCCTGGCAATAGCATAAGACTCGCAGCAGTTTACCAGCTGTACAGTTTTTGGATCAGAATGAGGTGGTTGTATTTGATAGCTCAGGAACAACGCTGAGCACTTAATCATGTATTTCCAGATCTATGTCTGAACACTTCAGCTCAGCCAGCCAAAACCAGGTCTGGGTTACATCTGCCGGTGCTCAGGGGAACAGTGTGGTTGCACAGCTGGCAGCTCTGAAGGAATTTCACCCAGTGCTGAGAATAACTGACAAAGAAAGAGCCATCTTGCTCGATTTCTCAAAGCCTCAAGGAAGTTAGTGAAACAGGAGCACAGGAGAAACTTAAAATTATAAACAGGGCAGATTAAACTGGGAAAATATTGGTAAATGTGGCTGCTCATAAAGCAGCTGGAATTCTCTTCTGCCAGTGAAGCCACAGAGAACTTCCATTTGAATTTCTACTGGTGTTTTCTTCTAAACTTAAAACTCGGTGCTAACATTACCCTTGCAGATTTAATTCAAAAGCACATAAAGACCTTGCAAGCAAACTGAGAAAGGGCACAAAAATATGAGTGTGAGTATGCTGCCCTCTTCTATTGTGACTCTTAAATTTACTGTGACCATGCACAGTGATGAAAATAGTGCTTCATGTTGGTACTGTGCCTTGGGACCTCTGGTTGAGACTGAATTGCAGCTGCATTCCAGATTTGTCACCGTCTGTGGTACCTGATCCTCCTGTCTCCTAGGTAAAGACAAGAAGGGGAGTTGCAACCTGTCTCGTGTTGACAGCACCACCTGCCTTTTCCCTGTTGAGGAGAAAGCTGTGGAGTACTACTTTGCTTCTGATGCCAGGTAATGGTTTTTAGTATCTTTTAGCATCTATAAAAATACACTGTTTAAAGCTGAGGCCTTGAACAAGAGTTGGGGAGGCTGTGGTTTCTTCATGAATAATAGTAAATTATGTATTATGTGGCCATTATTTTGCAAACATGAACTAACTAGTTACCATATGTGACCCTGAAAGAGACAGATGTGGATTAGATGAGAGTTCCTGTTAAAGGAGTGAACACTTGCGTTGGAATAGTGGTGCTATCCTTCAGTCTTATCTGTTGATGAGATTCTTGAGTGATAGGAAACCTGAGAGAATGCTGACCTAAATGACCAGGACAGATGCTAATTATCAGAATTGTGTTGATTCTCCAGGGATTTCTGCACATGTGCAATTCCTTTGTCATCAAAGGTGGCTTGTTTTAATCCCAGTGGAGGAAGACTTGACAGCAGCCTCACCAGAACTTGGGTTTCTCTATATTTGGGAAACAAATGATTGTTCCAGAAACATAAAAGTACTGCTGTGGTTGACACCTGCAGCTCTTCTCAGAGCATTTTGGAGAGTCTTAGAACACTCTGATGTGTTCTGGTTTTAGAGAACTTTTTGTGACTTGCCCAAAGTCAGAACGAAAGCTACTAAAATAGGGAGCTGGTGTATTTCAGTACAGCTTGCCCTGTTCCACTGAGAGAGAGTACAGACTAAAACCTGGCCAAAGATTTTAAACCCCACTGGTAATTCCAATACTGGCAGATCTCAGAGCACTTTAACAGGTGGCCAAGCTGTCTCCAGGTTTAAAGATGGGCTAGTGAGATGCAAGGAGGGACAATGGCCTGTCACTGGAAAAAACAAGAAAGGAATCTGCACCTGCAGTTGAGCACCCTGTGTGCTGGGGCAAATTACTGTCTTCCTGACTTTCACCCTCTAGCTCCTAACAGTTAAATCACGTTGCTGCACATGCTGCTTTGTCTGAGGAATTCATAGGTTCTTAAAACACTGAAATTAATAATGAGGTAGGTGGAAAAAACCCCAGTTATATTGGCAGTGTGGAAATGTAATTTAGAGTACTCCTCTTTTTTTAAAAGAAATTCCATTGAAATGAGTCACTTTCTTGAATCAAAACCTGTTGGATTATAAATAGGGCTGTAGGCCTCATCTTTCTGTGAAGAATAATGTCTCATGGCACATGCTGTCTGCTTTTCTAGTTCTGTCATTGAGCACACCAACAGAGTGATCTTCCTTGAAGATGATGATGTAGCAGCGGTGGTCGATGGCCGTCTTTCCATCCACCGGATTAAACGCACAGCCGGTGATCACCCTGGACGTGCTGTCCAAACCCTGCAGATGGAACTCCAGCAAATTATGAAGGGTACGACCTCTGGGATGCCACCTGTGTAAATGCACAGGTCTTCCCTGGAGTCACAGAATAAGTCAAGTTGAGAAGGACTCCTGGAGGTCACCTGGTCCAATCCCTGTGTTAAAAGCAGGGCCAAGTAGATCAGAGTGTGAATAGACCTTGTTTAGTTGAGTTGGAACTGTCTCCAAGGACAGAAATCCCACAGCCTGTCTGAGTATCTGTTCCAGTGCCTTGCTACCCTCATGGGAAAATGGCACCTTCCCTCTACCTGCTGACACCACAATAAGGAGAACAGGGGGGCTAGGGATCCATTTTTCCCCAAGATGGATCCCTAGCAGGCTTGCCATTACAGACTTGACCCTCAGTAACACCTTCTAGTACCTTGAATCTATCTCTAATGATGAGCTGATGCTTTGGTAGAAAAAGAAGTATCAGTTTAATAATCTCTGACTGTAACTGGGCTGTTAGCAACTCTGGCCCAAGCTTTTCCCTATATATATATATATATATATGAAATATGTGAGTTACCAGGAGGTAATTTAAAGTGTTCTCATTTGTTTTGATTATTTCTTTTTTTTTGTAGGTAACTTCAGCTCATTTATGCAGAAGGAAATTTTTGAACAGCCAGAATCTGTCGTTAATACGATGAGAGGAAGGGTCAACTTTGATGACTACACTGGTAATTGAGATTAAGCCTCCTTTATTTTTGACAGCTCAGTGTCTAGTAGTTATTCACAGTAGTTATAGAGGAGGAAGCATGTGAAGACATGGTATATTAAAACATGCTGGTGTAATCTGATGTGCTGTCTTGCAGGGAGCGCTTCCAGAATTGCATGTGCTAGTGGCAAGGTTACTTTTTGTGATTTTTTTTTTTATTTGATTTGGTTTGGTTTGTTTTTTTTTTTTTTGCAAAGTAGTTGATGGAGATTGTAGCGTGCTGTGTGTTAGCACCGGGAATCCTGAGAAATTCTGCCACCTGACCAGCCCAGTTTTTCTGTCTGCATCTTGCTTACAGTAAATCTTGGTGGACTGAAGGATCACATTAAAGAGATTCAGAGGTGTCGTCGTTTAATCCTTATTGCTTGTGGGACAAGTTACCATGCTGGAGTTGCAGTAAGTGTTTTTTTGAACAGTTTTGATCTGTTTGTGAACTGTAGCTAGAATTGAACAGCAGGCACAGTATTGTGCGTATTGAGCAGGTTAAGGGTTGATAACAGGTTAAAGATTGGTTTCGGGTGAAGCTAGAGCAAGTGCACACTGATCAATGAAGACCCTTTGAAAGCCACATACACTGGACTTTCAATTCACCAGCAACAGCAGTAGGAACTAAAAGCTGAAGAACCTGAATACTTATGAAAGTGTTGCCTTTGACTTTCACTGCTATGGAAAGCTTTAAAAACCCAAAACCTGCTCTGTCATAAAAGACAGCTGGCAGCGGAAGAGACAATGCAAGAGCAGAATGCAGGTGCTGCAGCGAGGTGGGGGCTGCCATGAGCCAGCAAGCGTTGCCTCCTCTGCTGTTTACACAGACAGGGGTGGTGTGTGCCTAGAGACATTGCCGTGCTTGCCCAGTCCAGTGGAGAGCTTTCAGTTTGTACCTTACAGAAGTGCTGGCTGTGCATTCAGCCACCCTGTGAATTTGTTTCATCAAGGCCTGACCTCATCATTGGTTAAAATGTGGTGAAGATGATGAAGATTAAGCCTTTTTAGATTGTGGCTTGGCAGCCCAACAGGTTGCAGTTAAAAGTACCCTGCAATTTCACAGAGGACTCCTTGAGCTTCTCTCAGAAATGCTGCAAAACACAGCCACATTCACTGATTGACAAGGACCAGAAAAGAAAGTTTTTGTTCATCTTGGCTAGCTCAGTAAGACAATGCTAACAGTAATCCATCGACTAGCAAGAGCAAGTTTCTGGCTTTGCCTGGGTGCAAGTGGTGGCTTCTGAGTTCTTTGGAAATACAAGTTACAGTCCAATGGAAGGACACCCTGTATTATATATACCTAGTGTTATATAATAAGTGAGACTTACTTAAGAGCAGTCTATGTGTGAGGGAGGAGTTGGCCTCACAGCCTTTTTGTGGTGTCAGAAACAGGGTTGCTTTTCCCAGGGGTAGTTTTATGACGAGTGTGGGTATACTGAGTAATTAAAATATAATCCAGCCCTAATTTTCACATGGTATTTTGATAGTAACAATTTCCAGTGTGTGGCTTTTTTGCACTCCAAACACTTGGTTTGTTTTAAACATGATGTAATATGTAACTTTCTGACATCTCCTGTTACCAGACCCGTCAGGTGCTGGAAGAACTGACTGAGTTGCCCGTTATGGTTGAACTAGCCAGTGACTTCTTGGACAGAAACACCCCTGTCTTCAGAGACGATGTTTGCTTTTTCATCAGCCAGTCAGGTACCACCCACCCACTCACTCTCCTCTTTCCTGTAAATGTTAGTTTGGGAGGGAAGAGGCGGCAGGGCCAAATTCTTGTGCCTGCCTGTAGGATTGCGTGTGGTATGCGTGAGAGAAGAAATTGACACACACACACTAGAGATGGGGAGAAACCAGAGCAGGTCTCCTCCTGTCCATCTGCCTGCTGGTGCAGGATTTTGCTTAGCTGAGTCTTACATATGGTAACAGTAGTTTTGTTTCCTTTCTCTGTGAGGAAATATTCTGTCAATCAACAGAATGAAGAAAAGCTACTGAGCTGTGAGTAAAGGCAACTCGATAGTTTCTTTTGAATGGTTTTAGTTCTCTAGTTAAAACACTACCGAATACTGAGCTATTTGGTGGACTGGATCCATAAAAGAAATGAAACTATTACACACAAGTATCAAAAAATACAGCCACCTTGGAATGGATTATGAGATAAAACACACAAGCAGGAAAAAAAAAAGTTATGTATATCACATTCAAAATATTTTCAAGGACAACTGCAATACAAACCAACATTTTTCCCCCTCTTAGTTGCATTTACCATTGTAGATTTTCATAACTAATGTTCAGCTTTGATACTAAAACTAATAGTTACTTTTTCTCCCTTGTTTAAAATACTCTTTTGGTAGAATGTTTCTCTTCTCAGTAGCAAATAATTCAGAATATCCTCTCTTTGTAGGGGACTCGTGTTCAGGTTTTCCCTGGGTGTTTGGAATACATGTGCAGATGTTGTGTCTTCCCCTTATTATCTGTACTGTCCCGATCTCACAGGGAGCACGGTTGGGGGCACGCCAGGGACTGCCATCTTTTCCCTGAGGTGTTGGATGTGACAATCTAACAAAGATTTTCCTGGAACCTGAGCTTGGTCATCAGGCAATACAAAACCAAAGTAAACGCTGAGCTCAGATAAACCCAGTTCCCCCCACCCATAAATCTGTTTTTCCAGCCGTAGATTCCCACCCTACATGACCTGCTTTAAGTAGTGCTGTACACAGAGCAGGTTCTATGTGCTGGTGTACTGAAGGAGAAGCGTACCAAACTCACCTTGGGGTTTTTTTGTTCCCTAGTGACACCTTCCATGTGCAGGAGTACTCAAAAGAGGTGTGTCCTTTTAGGACAAAAGCAAACTGGTAACTTGAGGTGGAACATGTAGAAAAGTAGCTTCTCTTTCTAGTCCCATCTCTGGGGTGCAGCTCACAAGCAGCACTATTGGGGTCATCACTGCGTGGTGTGTGTCCCCCCCCCCCATCATGCTCATTTAAACCAACTCTTTCTTTGTATCTAGAGTTTTAGAATCAACATGTGATGTCTGATCTAAGCTTGTGTTTGCATACTGCAAACAATTGTGAACAGGCATCATGAGTTTTAGACATAACCTCTTTGGTAACAGACTTTGCAAGCTCTCATGCTGTTGGTGAGCACCGTCAGCAAACAGTTCCATGGGTGTCAATGGCAGCAAGGTGGTGGCAGGACTCAAAAGCCTGGCTGTAACTCAGTGCACCCACTGTAGACTTCAGCTGGCTTATCTCCAGTTATATCATGTTTTCCTCCCACCCCACCCTGCCCCAGGCAAATTTATATTAACAAGGAAAAGGGGGAAAGTTGTTTTTGTTAAAGAAGATACACTTGAACTGTTTTTTATTTTTTTTTTTTAACCATAGCAGAATACTGACTTTTCCTCACACCAAATGCTGTTGTCAGATTTTGTGTTTTCTAGAGTTCACTGTTGTCTTTTTAGGGTTAAAACATAGTATGCTGGGGCTGAAATAACTGCTGATTCCTTTGACTTGCAGGCAAATACAAACCTCTAAGATTCTACTTGGCAAGTTTTACAACGTGGCAGTTCTACATCTGCAGTGACAGCAGTAACTGCTACTGAACTGCAGCACTGTCAATCCCTGTCTTTTCAGGTGAGACAGCAGATACTTTGATGGGCCTTCGGTACTGCAAAGAGAGGGGAGCCTTAACCGTGGGAATAACTAACACAGTGGGCAGCTCTATATCGCGAGAGACAGACTGTGGAGTCCACATCAACGCAGGACCAGAGATTGGGGTTGCCAGTACCAAGGTGAGTCATGAGTTTATAGATATCACTTATTATTATTATTATTATTATTATTATTATTTAAACCCTCCCTGAAGGTGCTTGCTATAGCATGTGTCTGCTGTTAAATGCTTTCTGTTCCCTGTGTACCGATTGCTCCTGATGATTGTGTAGTTAATAACCATGTGCTCAGCAACGCTCTTCAGTTTTTTTCCTGTATCTTGCAAAGGGTTTTTTTTTCTTTTTTTGTAAATGAGAGATTATATGGAAGCAATATTAACCACTGAAAAGAAAGGGGTCTCAGAAGGAAGAATTCCCAAAGAGGCAAGAATTCTTTCATCTTTTCAATCATTTGTCTTAAGGTGCAGACTCAGTTTAAACTAAGGTCTAAAGATGAAAAAGGAAATTAAAAGACAGCATGTAACTGCCCTCAGCGGCACTGCTTTACTAAGGAAAGTGTGATAGTAAAAATATACTTTCAGCAAATGGGAGAATGGTCTTTTACAGAAAAGCAGTATTTATGGCCACCTAACAGAATTACTCTGTGGTTGATGCACCTGGTTACACGTGATGCAGTATAAAATAACTTGCTATGCTGCATTTCATTTTGATGAAGTGCTTCTGCATGGTGAAATCTGCTTTGATTTAGTTATATTTAGAGGCGAGATGATGTCAATCTGTTACATAAATTCAGCCAAAAACCACATTTGAGTTTAATAGTTCATTGGGGAATTTGATCATGGAAAATTTATGAGCCTCTTACAAGAAAGTCTTGAAGGAGTTGTTTGTCCCTGGGTTGTTTTCACATAGCCAACATTACAGTTTGGAGATAACTGAAAATGGCATTTTCTCTCTGGTGATGCGGGGAGTTACCAAAGTTGCGCGTATATGAAATATGAACTTGAAAAGGTTCTGCCCCAAGGTTGTCCAGAACTTCATTTTGAACATACTCTAAACAACCCAAGCATTCCTAGCATGACTGTTTGGGGCTATTTACTTCTGTAATCCTCAACTGTACCAAAACAAAGTAGGTCACATTCCATATCAAACTCAGATAGTCAGCAGAACTGAAGCTTTCCTAGATTCCTTCAGAGCTATTTACATCTTCTCCAATATAGTAACATGAAAGTTTGTTTGAGCATTGTTTAGGAAGGGACAGAAATACTACCAACCTTCATCTTATTTCTAAGCAACTTCAGTCCCAGGCTGGCACCACAGACCATTTCATACCATTTGTTTTATAAGGACTTCAGAGGCTGGACTTTGCACTGGCTGTTTGATACATAGTAGGTGACAACCACTTGGCTACTGTCTTAATGACGTATTTTCTCTCTCTCCCCCCACTTATTAGGCCTATACCAGCCAGTTTGTCTCTTTGGTGATGTTTGCTCTGATGATGTGCGATGACAGAATTTCTATGCAGGAAAGGCGCAAGGAAATAATGCGTGGTCTGAAGGGACTGCCAGGTAGGGAACTGCTGCATTTATGGCATCTTGCCAAGTGAAACTCAATGGCACAGGTGAACATCAGCAGTGCCTGAACCTGCTCTGGAAGGCCGAGGCGATCAGATGTGTGCAATGTGGCTATTAGCAGTAACTTTTGCAATGCCATTCTCTGATGTTTTCAGACCACTGAACTGGACTATTAACACACTAAGTCCAATTTTTGTGCAACTCACTGCTATCTGTGTATATGAAGTGTAAACAATCTGTAGACTTTGAGAGCACACACAACTGGATTTCTTCTCTTCCCTTTTAGACTTAATTAAAGAAGTGCTGAGCATGGATGATGAGATCCAGAAGCTAGCCACAGAGCTATACCATCAGAAGTCTGTTCTCATCATGGGCCGTGGCTACCATTATGCTACATGTCTTGAGGGAGCTTTGGTAAGAGATTTCTTTATTTAAAACTGGTTCAAACACACTTAGCTATGGACTTCACATTTCAGCACAGGAAACAACACGTGGCTATGAGTTGGTTTCAGAGCAGCTAACGGCTACGGTGTGCTGGCTGACATACTGGGTCAGACCGCTAAAACTCACTGTAACACTGCTGAGCCTGCCACTTGAAGACACCCAGGTCACATAACAGCCACAGCCTGTGGTGGCCTGAAGTATTTTCAGGTGGGGTGTTTTCCCACATTCTCACTGGGAATGCTTTACTGTGACAGACTGGGCACCCTAATAAAATCAGTTCTTTGAACTGTTGAGGTGGCATTTCCAGGAATGCTCAGCATCCAGACCTGAGCGTGGACTTCCTAAAACCTGTATATTGCAGTTTCTGCCTTTGGGGAGATTCCTGGCATTAGAAGTGCTGTCACCCACTGACATGCAAGCACGTCCTCCTTGCATTTGCCTGCCCAGTTCAAGACTGTGATGATGTGTTGGCTAATGGCAAATCATAAGGCCTGTGGTGGGTTCAGTGTTAGAACTGTAAGTGTTGATGGCCTGCAAGCAGCTCAGCCCAGATGCGCTATTTCCACCTAGGTGTTCAGGCTGGCTTGTCTACATAAAGGATCTGAGGAGAGCCAGAACATGTTTCTACACACTTATAAGGAAAGTAGAAGAAACCACAGAGATAGTTAAAAAAAAAAAAAAAAAAGTTTGCCCAAAGCTTCATTAATTATTTTTTTCTTTATCTAGAAAATTAAAGAAATTACCTACATGCACTCCGAAGGGATACTGGCAGGTGAGCTGAAGCACGGCCCTCTCGCGCTGGTGGACAAACTCATGCCTGTTATCATGATCATCATGAGAGACCACACATATGCCAAGTGCCAGAACGCTCTCCAGCAGGTCATTGCACGGCAAGTAAGTACCTGGAGAAGTTTATGGTGCATCAGAAATGTCGCTTTTTATAGAAAAGCGGCTTACAGGGCACCCGAACTATTTGCTTTAGTGTCGCTGCCTAAAATGCGAATTGGGTTGATATTCTGGGCATTTCAAGTGCAATTTTTGCAGCAGATTGCATAAGCTTGGCATGGTTTGTTTACCCCTTCACATAAGCTACAGGGATGCCCATGGGATCCAAACTGCTTTGTTCTAATTTAAGTAAAATGTTCTTGCCACTGGCACTCTGAACAGAAATGAGAAAAGAACCTTCCAGACCAGTTTTCTTTCAACATTTCCCTCTGTTGCAGGGGCGACCTGTCGTGATTTGTGATAAGGAAGACATTGAGACAATTAAGAGCAATAAGAGAACAATCAAAGTTCCCCACTCAGTGGACTGTCTGCAGGGAATCCTGAGCGTTATCCCCCTTCAGCTGCTGGCTTTCCATCTTGCAGTTCTCAGAGGATATGATGTAAGTGCAGCATTTCTTCCCTTCCTAGCCTTCTGCACCTGTGTTTGCTATCTGCAGATCTGGAAAAGATGAGCTGGGTGATGTTGGAGGTTTGTGGGGGTTGTCTGTATAATTGCTTGAGCTACTGGAACAACCAGCTGGAATGGTGATTACAGAAGCTTCTTGTGAACAAAAGCTGAGGTCGGCCCAGTCTTGTGCAGTTTGAGTTTGGACATGTGTCTGTTCTCTGGTAGTCTCTTCTCTTGTGCAGTTTCTGAGGGCTGGTAGGAAGCCAGAAGGAAGGTAACAGAAGGATGTTTATTGAACAGAGTCTGTTTGTGTTAGGTGTTTGATCTTAATGGAGACGCTGGCCTCTACCTTTTATCACAGTGACCTTTCATCATTTGAGCATGGTAACCACGTAGACTGAAGGAACTAACTCCTTCATTTTTGACAGAGGAGTTGTAACAATTGAGGTTTATGGACTTTTTCTGCACCAATTGTCCTGAATGAACACAAACATATGTTCAGTTGTTTTCAGTTTAAACGCAGAACAAACGTTCCAGCTTACAAAGTTATACACAAAGAAAGAAAGTATGTAAATACTCACAAGCATGTTCTTTCTCCTCCCTCTCTGCAGGTTGATTTCCCAAGAAATCTGGCCAAGTCCGTAACTGTAGAGTGAAAGATCATCTGAATCATAGGGGCAAAGGGGAATTAAATGAAAGACTTTTTTTGGTACCAAAATAACTTGATTTTAAAGTCCCCTAGGTAAATCTTATTTTGGTAAATCATTGTTTGTGTATAAGATCACCGTAATTTCATTACATTAGTGACTGTCAAATTGATTCCACATGCTATGTCAATAGGTTTGGGGTTTTTTTGAATCCATGAAAGATGTTAAATGGTTTTCTTTAAAGATTACTAAGTCTTCTAGGTAAGGGGCCCTCCACTTTCATTTAAGATAATGTCATTGTTTCTCGTCCAGTGTGGCTCATTCCAATTGTTTCTGAGAAACCATTGACTGAATTACCTGTCATGCTCTTAGGCAGTGAAGCAGGATACCAGACCATACAAGTGGAACAAGAGCTGTTGCTGATCATGCTTGTTCAGATATTTTAACAGTGAATGAAGCTATAAGCAAGCATTGGGGGTCAGTTTCTGCCTCATGTACAGAAGGGAATTCAGCTGCCCTGTCACAGGCTCCAAAATTTTAGGCACGTGGTCAATGTGTTAAGAAAATAGTGTTGCTTCAGAAGGATTTTATCTATGCCAAATACCTAGCAAGTGACAATCTCGTAGACTCGGTGGGTGACAACGCGCCGTGTAACACCAGCATAAACCTGTCGTTGTGCCCATGAGGATGGAGGAACTCACGCCTTGGAGTGTACCTGGGAGCAGGGGCTGACTCTGGGTGGGTTCTTACTGAAGTCGGGGAAAAGGGAAGAATAGCAACAGTGCTCAGTTTGGGTTCGTGTTTTGTTGTTGCTGTTGGGTTTTTTGTTTTGTTTTTTTTTAACAAGTAGGAAACTTCTCACACTGAGGATTTTTCCCCTTGAATCGAGCACTGTGGCACTCTAAACACATCCTGAGGAACCAGCTTTATGCTGTTGCAGGTCACTTACTAGTCAGAATGTGCAGGAGAAAGGTTCTACCTTGCATCTCTCCACCAGAGAGACGGCGCTGCAGCTCCCTTTCTGAGGCTTACTACGTTAGGCAAAGTCCCTTCGTGAAAGCGTGCGTTCTGGTTTATTTAGGAGCAGTTCACATATGACTTGTGTCAAATTCAGCTGGTTTAAAATTGGAGGGGATAAAAAAGGCTCGACAGACACAACAGAAATATATACCTTGTAGTAATTTTATAACAAGCTTGCAGAGAATATCAGAAATTATATAGAAAATATGACTTCAAGACTTAACACTGACTTTTTCAAAGTCATTAAAGGGCAGTTAGCTATGTATTTTCTAGTGCAAAAAGATGAAATTCCTACCAGCTTGATGTGTTTTGCATTAGCTTTACACACACCCCATAAAAAGAAAAACATGCTACAAGGCATAAAGCAATGCCGAGTGCCGGGGAATATTCTCGGTCACTCACTGCCCCCCAAAAATTGCTTTAACAAATGCAGTGCTTGGGGACTGACCACTGCCCTTGAAACCCTAGTTTGTAGATGACTATTGCTAATTAGCAGTAATCCAGCTGACTTGTACAACAGCCAATGACTGCTCAGACTGAGGTGTTTCCAAAGATTGTGTCTGTAGCGATTCTGCTTTACATAAAACCGCAGTAACAATTTAACTTTGATTCACTATCAGCTCAAGGCGTAGTTTTATTATGAGAATGAAATGCTGCGTGCCTGGAAAGCTTCTCAAAACCAATATATGTATGTTTATTAATACATTGTATTCAGACTATTAATTTATGAACCCATTGTGCTGCCAGTGTCTGTTTAAGAACAAAGTAGTAAATATTGCATTTTATTTATACAGCATTTGCTTACGAGGCGCTGACTCATAATTATGAGTTATGTACCTCTGCCTGAACATGACCAGTAGACTTCCCTCTTCGTTTGAAGATGATACTTGTCCTTAAGAAAAAACAATGCATGTTTAGTGCTCACAATTTGACACCAGTTCCTCCTCCCTCCCTCTCAGTTTGTTTAAGAGAAGAGAAACTGTGGAGGGCTGGAACCAAGGCAGGGTTCCCCCCTTGTATCCCCCCTGCCCCAGCATGACAACTTGCAGTATCACATCCTCTGTTCTTGTTAGCACGGAATCTCATGTGGAAGAACTCTGCAGGAGAATTATCTTAAAGATCTTTTTCTCCTGTTCTGCTCAGAAGAAAAGCAGCAAGCATCACTTTTATCTGGCCTTGTAGAGGTGATTGTCTGCTAGCTTACCAAGCCTCCTAGCAAACAGGATGGTAGACATCCCTGTTAAAATACAAGTTGCTATTCAGTAGAAGTTCGGTAATGCAGGCTGTTAGATATTTATGACAGTAAGTTGTATACAAAGAGTACCAAAGAACAGGAGTCAAAGTTAGAAAATGTAAGTCTGGCACTCTCATGTCAGGTGTAACTGTACAGATGTTGTTGAGCTGTTTGGTTTTATGCTGTGATAGACAAATCCTTAGTCTTTTTAATTTAAGGCATTAAAACTCATGACAGAGCCTTCACTGTCGGAAGTAAAGGTGGCATTCACCCCCTGCGCTCTGCAAGGTGCCAGCAAACCCCCCCTAGTGTGTCAAACTGCCTGCCAAACAGAGCTGTAGTTGCTGCTTGCAGCTAGGCTGTCAGATGTTGAAATGCTTAATATCCAGGAATGCTGTGGAGCACGCTTGCTGTGAAGAATGTCTCTGATGAGCATGGTAGGGAATTGGTTAAGCATCTCGTTGTTGTTAATTGCCATGCCTGTGCGAAGTGAGAATGTATAAAGGACTCTTCTTGGCTTTCCTTACCTCATTTTGTCTGGATGTGTTGCATTTTGATGACCAGATGATGTTTCTCTTTTCCTTAGAAAACTTTTAGAATGTCTTGTGATATTTATTAATAGGCAGTCAGTCTTCTGCTCTCCAAAATGAATGTTTTGCTTACTGAGCCAGTCAAATTCTCTCCTTCCTAACTAAGGTGTTTAAAAATTCAGTAGCCCTGTCACTAAAACTAAGCCACAGGTAAATACAGATAAAGGCCTTTGCCATTTGGAATAGCCGCTGCCTATTACTGCATCCTGGTGTCAGAATTTGTTTTAGTTTAAGTAACTGTTTTCCTTATCTATGTCTACAGAAAGGGAAGCACACGCCCAGAGGTCTTAGGGTTTTTTTAATTACCAAAGACTTCAGGCTCAGCAGATGATGTTTCTGCCCAATGGATCTAGGATAAATTCCACACCGCTAGTAAGGTTATTCCACACACAGTAGCAAGTTAAGTTGTACCTGGAAGGAGTACACTTCTGTCAGAAAGGTTTTTCCCTCCTGGCTCTACTGCAGAGAGGCTACAGCCAGTTCTTTCCCGTATTTCTCAGATGAGGATGTACTGTCTGCGTGCGTATTGTTACACAGAGCCCAGACAGTGTTTGGGTCTCCGTGTCCTCGCAAGGTGCAGCAGTGACGTGGCAAATGCCATCTCCTTTTAGCATGGTCTTCCTGAGTGGAAGGTAATGATGTCCCACTTGCACAGGGATGCTGTTCTAGCCAGAAACCTGCCTTGACACCTGTGTTTGTGAAGTCTCAACCCCTCTGTATTGAAACAGCCAAAAACTTCACACAGACCATTACAGAGTCAAGTAGGAGGGAGCTCACGGATATGACGTGATGTCTAATCATGCTCAGGAGCCTTAAGGCTAGCCTAGGCATGCTAGGTTTGGTTAAGCTGCAGATTGAAGCATCTAAGGAAGACCAACACATCAGTGCAGAATTAGGCTTTTCTCCTCTCCAGCCATCACTACTCATCTGTGATGCCACAAGTAGGTGCCTGGCAGCAGCACATGGGGTGGAGGGAGGGACTGAAATTCGGCACTTGACATAGCACATCAGTGTTGAGCTGTGGCTAATTTTAGATCCTACCTGAATGTACCAAACTTGCCTCAAAGCATGGAGTCCCTCCTCTGCAGCAGGAACAGGAAGAAGAAACAAAGAAGTATTTGGTTTGAATAAAAGGAAAGAAAACTATTTGCCTTCAATTCAGTTTATGTAAATAGACATTTGAAGTGGCAAATACCACCATTTCTTCCCTTCTACATCTGTTTGCCTCTGCCTGTACATATCCAGCTGGCTTGGGTTGTGGGGACCAGTCTGTATCTTGTTTCCTGTTGTGTGCTGTATGCAGAAGATGTCTTACTTTTGTCTGTAGTGTTTTACAATTTGGGTTTTGTCTTTTTGCTTACTTTTTTGTATCTCACCCTTTGAATAAAATCAAGTGCCCTACATTAAACAAATGGAATTACTGGTCTTTAGTTAAATCCATGTAAGATTAGGTAACCCCTGTGGAAGTTAAGGACAAGCAAAAAGCACAACGCTTAACTCACCTCTCTCCTAACCAGCTTTTGTTTCACATCTGAGATGATACAAAATATTTCATCTGCCCTTTCCTGACCACGGTTTTGACACTAACCAAGAAGAAAGCCCATAAAATACCCTTAAGGCAGAAGAGTCAGTGTTACCTTCTGTGCCTTAATTCTCATTTAACTACCGCTTTTCTATCACCAGGCAAGACAAAAATCGCAGTCAGCACAGCGCATACACGACCCGTGCTCAGTGAATATTACTCACAGTTTCTTTTTCAAGCAAGCTGTCTGGGGAACAAACCCAGCTTTGCACACCCGGCAGCGGAGGACTACAACACCGATACCGAGATAGTGCAATTAATTGCACATTCTTGTAACAACAGCTGGGGGCTTGGAGATTGTTCATGTCTAAAAAATACCTGGAGAACTTTGTAAGTGAAACCCACAATGACAAAAGAGACTGAAATTCCACCCCTCCTCCAGTCGGGGCCATTCATGGATTAGGTTCCTCAGGGACCTTCACCTTTCTGGGGGAAGAACATCAAACATGATCATTTATTTTCCGTGATTAAGTGAGCAGTTTGGACTTGCTTTTCTCACAAATACCTTTCCTATACAAGTACCAGTATGAAAAGGTCATGAGGCTACCTTTTAAGGTTTATTGCCTTGAAACAATGCACGTGTCCTTAGTATCGCAGCAACAGTTGGTGCCTACGCAGATGTTGGGAGCAAGGTGGTCCACTTCTGCTTGCTCAGACCTGCAAAAATAAACAACAGGTCTAGCTTTTACAACAGTCCTAAACAAAACCGGCCGAAACAGCTCAAAGCTTTAGGCTTTCATTGTCACAGCTGTAGGTGACATCTGCTCAGGACACTAAAGGAGCAGGGAATATCGCAGCGAAGCAGCCGGGAAAGTTGGCTGCGTGCAGAATCTTCCTGACGTGAGCCCAGGGCTGCAGCACCCTCAGGCTCACGGAGCCTGAGACACCCCTTCTGGAGCACAAAACACCGGAAAGCAGAGAGTTGAGATTCTCATCAGCTGCTGTCATGGGGCTGGCTGCATTTCTGGGGAGGGGCCAGGGACCCCTCCCCTTTAGGACATACCAAGTTCTGTGCTCTGAAGAGCAGGGGAGCCGCGTGTCACCGGTAACGAGACGCTGCCAGGGTTCACATTCGCTCGTTGCTCCCTCTGGGCCATCCAAGCACACACATTATACAGCACATTTAATTGAAGCTATAAAAATGGCAGTGAGAAAAATGCAAAAGGTCACAGCCAGGGTTCTTAGCAAGTCAGTCCTGAGCTCTGGGTGGAAGAAAGCAATTTCCTTAAATCTTGAGGTAACTAAAAGCAGCAAGATAGGGGGCAAAGGACCTGCAGGCCCTTCGCACAGAAACGCTTCAATCCTGCACAGAGTTGGTCTCATAGAATGTGGCATTTGAAGATAAATGAGCTCCCAGAAGCAAAGTGAGGTTTACAGAAGGGCATAAGCATTTGGTTTGGATAAATTATAACAGATTCCCTGCTGCAAAGCACTTCTAGAGCAACCTAGTTCCTGGCATTTACCCTTCACATGCTTCCACAGCTTGTGAACCTTCAGCCCAAGCTGCTGACTATACACGTTCATGCAAGTTTCTTTATTTTACCTATATTTACCTTCTCTGCTCTAAAGCAGCGCTCACCCTTGCTTGCAAGGGTGCTGTGCATAGCCAGGCCCCTGGGAATGGTGTTTATTTAACCCCTTATCCTCCTCTTGCTCTCTGGTAAACTGGTTTTCAGCACTGAGCTCACCTGTAGCCCCGTACGATCACTGCTTGCACAGAAAAAAGCCACGTAGTGCCTGGAATTGGAGAAATGCCACCTGCCCCCCTCAAAAAACCCCAACAAAACAGTTCTTGGGTCACTGTAAGATGCTCAACAGGGAAGCAGCAGTCTGTAGGGTAGGCTACAGAGAATTCTTTCCCCAGACCCCTTTTGAACACGAACAAGTTTGGAAAGAAAGTGGTAGGGCAGGTAGAAGAGGAGGGATGTTTCGCCTGTGGAACTGACTCGCAGTTACCACGGTGCCATTTCACAGCAACGCTGAGCAGCAGCGGAGCCGTTCTCGTGCGTTGGCCCGATGTGCCACGCAGGGCAGGCTCGTGCTGACAGGCTGCACGTCTTGGTTTGAGAGAAGGGACCGTTCCTTACACCACCTCAGGAAGTGGCAAAAGCAATTTTCTCATTTTTTCCCCCTCAGAAAGCAGCCAGCCACACTCATCACGGTGGTGGGAAGATACAGAAAGTGAATTAACTACCCCTGCTTTGTACAGAGATTGGCAGTAGAGAGCACAAAGCGCTCGGGGCAGCACGCCGTTACTGAGTGGACAAGCCCAACCTTGCGAGCATTGTGGGTCCAGAGCTGCTGGTGGTTTCTCCAGCCCCACAGCATCACTGTGCTGTGCCACAGCAGCACCCCTTGGTGTGCAGAGCAGGATTTAAGGGCCTCAGCTGATGGGCCCTCCTGGGAAACATTAAAAAATGCTGCAAGGGGATGGAAACTCATCTCAGTGGAGCATCCTGGCCAGTTCCACTGTTGAGCAGCTGCCTTCCTCATTGCCCACACTCTCTTTGCTGGGCTGCTCTTCCAACATCTGCTTGCTTCTATTACATCTATTTTTGGCTCATCACGTTTCCAGCTTGGAAGGTTCAACAAGCAACATGCTGCAACAGCTCAGCTTCATCTCCCATCTCTGCTACAGCTCTCTGTGCAATCTCTGCCCACGCTGAGGCCACCCCAACCTTCCCATCAGAGAACCAACAGCACCCCAGGAGCCCATGTCACTCTGCACAGCCTTATGCATTTCACTTATCAGACAGAAGACCATGAACATCCTTTCCCAAAGCAGTGAGAAGGCAAATCCTTGTACGGCTTTAGTGGCACCGTCAAGCACAGAGACTGCAGAGACAGCTGAGCTTGTTCACCACTATCGGAGCCACAGCCTGTGCTTGCACTTGGACAATCTGCCTTCTCCAGTTCCAGCTCATACACAAAAGCAGGGTTTCTGAACTACTGCAAGCCTGACCCAAAGGTTGCCCTCTGTGCTTAAAAAGAGGCTATTTCTGACCTATTGCCATAATTTATCAGCTGATTGGAGTACACTGCAGGCATTTGAAAAAAACAAAGAAGAAAAAAAGCAAGCTGACTTGCCAGGATTGTCCATTCAGTGCTGATGAGGTTACCCAGCCTAAAAGAAAAATCAGACCCACAAATCAGATGTGACAGGACTCCTTCCCTTCTCTCCAGTCTCATTCTTTATTGTTTAGATGAAAATAAAATATGTTCCCATGGTCCTTACAAATTCCTATGGAAACAAGTTTAAACAAACAAGCTGCTAGCCTGTGTCTGGACAGTGAGCAGCAGCATTGCTCTAACACAAGATCCTCACAGCGGCGCTGAGCCCAGCCGCACTGGAGACGCTCACAATGCCACCACGTCTCGGAGCTGAGAGCCAGTTGGGCTCCCAAGGGCTCCTGTGCATCAGGAGATCCGTTTGGACCATGTGCAGGTCGGGCAGCAGCACAGTGGGCCTGGCCAGCTCATGCTGAGCAGCAGGATGGTGCTCAAAGACCTCATCAAGCAGAAAACTACCCTGCACAGGCAAAGCTTGCTCCTCAGCTGTACCAAAGTGACACTGCAGCTCTTGCCGAGAGGAACAATCAGCAAACCTGCACGGGATGCAGCTAAAACCTCCCTGCTCCACTCTCCTCCGTCCCCACCCTGCATTAACCTGCACTAAATGAGGTGGTGTGGCCGTGCCAGCTCTGCCTCAGCAGATGTCTGTGTCCCCAATGGAGCAGGCGTGGGATACAAATGCTGTGGAGGATGGGACGCTGTGGCAGCCTCTCCACTTCGGTGGCACCGCACTCACACCAGTGAGTCATGGCTAGGAAAGAGACTCTGCTTTTCCTCCCTCCCCATGCCAGCTGTGACTTGAACAAGCCTCCCTCCAGCTCAGAAGCAGGTGCTTTCTAGCACCCCGTACTGGGCAGGACCCTGGCTGTCTGCACAGGATGGCTCATGTCACGTTGGCAAACCCCAAGGTTATGCCTGGAAGTTGGTTTCATAACCAAAGCCACCCTTCAGGGCCAGGAGCACAGGGTGCTGTCACACCTGCACTGAGAAAACCCAGCATGAGCTACAAAACCTCCGCTCCACCACGAGACCAGCACTACCAGAACAGACAAAGCAGCCTCTGTGGTCACTGGCTGGACTGCTCTGCTGTAAACTGTGGCAGGGGCTCACATTCCATCTCACATCTTTTGCAGCATCTCCTGCCCTCAGAAAGACATGCTTTCCCAAGTCCAGCCAGAAAAGCTGCTGAAAAATTTATCTTCTACCCAAACAGCCCCAACTGGTTCTCCATGGGAAAACTCAAGACACACAAGGCCCACACCAAGACAGGACATTGGTGTTCAGGGAGTGATCTCCCTGGTAATGTCACATCAAGCCTGTGCTGCTGGCCATCACCAGGTGGAATTTAGGGGGGATTTCAGAGTTGCACAAAGCTGGGAAGGAAAAACTACACAGAGGAAAAACTGCTACAGAACCACACAGCGAGGAGTCACAGGTTTCTGTGTGTTACAGCCCTTGCTGATCATGTTGCTGAAGGAGAACAGCAGTTCCCACCCCTCTGCCCTCCATAGGTCAGGCTTAAGCCTCCAGAACAGCGGTGTCACCTCCCTTAGCAGAGCTGCCCAGCCTTCAGGAAGGGCTCACAACAGGCCTTACGTGTAGGATGAATTAATTGCCTTGGGGACTGTTCCTGCAGGACCACATCCGAGTAAGGCAGGGGGCAAGTGGCTCTTGAGGCTGACATGGGCTAACCCAGAAAGGCACCTGCTTGCAAGGGGAGCAGCTAGGAAGGAATTTTTGCTGCAGGGCTGTAGGGACACAAAAGCTGGGGTTGGGATCAGCATGGACTGAAGCCATCTGCCCCTCATCCCCTTCCAGGTGCTGCCAGCCAGAAACAAGGGCTTGTCACAGTCCCGAGTGTCATCCCAGGCTTTGCTGGCTGAGGTGAGGAGGGGGGAATGGGTTCAAGGAGTGTCTGAAGGTCTCACCTTGGTGAAGCTGCAGGACAGTTACCTCTGGAAAGGGGAAGGAGGCAGAAGCCTGACAGCAATCACCTGTCCTCCAGGCACTGCTGGATCCAGAAAAGGACAACTGTCCTTTCGCTTCCTAATCTAGATTTGAATCACGGAATCGCAGGCATTGGAAGGGACCTCAGGAGATCTCCAGTCCAACCCCCCTGCCAAAGCAGGTTCCCTACTGCAGGTTGCACAGGAAAGTGTCCAGTTGGGTTTTGAACATCTTCAGAGATGGAGACTTCACAACCTACCTGGGCAGCTTATTCCACTGCTCAAAGTTGAAGGTTATTGTTCAGTCACTAGATGCCACTTTGTGCCGTGTAAGGTGGCACTGAAAGGAAGGCATAACTCCTGGTGAGCAGGTGAGACAAAGTGAGAGCTCAAACCTGCTCCTAAATCTGCTGCAGCTTAAAAATCGGTCACATCTCTCCAAGAAGTCTTCTGTACCTCAATACTTTACCCCTCCCATTTGAGTAACCATGTGTCTAAGTGATACCATGTCCAATGCCTACATGGAAAAGCAATAAAGTCATTTATTTGTAGCTGTCTTCAATTTAATGCACCAGCTGGGTGCAACCAGCTGTCTTGGAGCAGGCCAGCAGCCAGGAGGTTGTGGATAACTGGGGGTTCACAGGTCACAGCTCCGAGAAAAACTGTTCTTGGATAGATGTGGGTGGTTGCTATTAGCATAGGGAAAAAAAGAGAAATGCAGCAAGATCTGGGCTTTAACACCATGGAAACATCAGCTAAGAAACACTTTTCTCATCGGTAGGAACAAGCAGGGAAACATTCAGTTGGGATGAGGGCTCACCAGCTTGGGAATGCTGTGGTCTTTGGCATTTTCTGCTTGTTTCAGTGACTATGGAAAGCACTATATCAAGTTCTGTTCCAAAGGGAAATGTCTGCCATTATTCCACGGCTGGAAAAAATAGAGGAAGAATTACAGCTGTTCCTAAGACCACGTAGCCTGAGTGGATGCTGCTTCCCAGAATGGCAACAGGTAGAAAAGCCCAAAGTGAGGGATCCAGCATGACCCATGGGCAGTTTCAAAGCAGCTCCTGACCTGGCACAGAGCGTGTGGCTGCCACTGCTCGTCACACCATCGGTACCTGCCTTCCCCAATCAAGTCTGGGAGTTTGTGCCTCAGACTTCAGAGCCACAGCTTTACTAAAGGCCCAGTGCAAGGTTGTTTCACAGCAGGCAAGACCAGACCCCTTCTGTGCTGGACTTGCAGCAAACGACTCCATTCCCAGCCTGCCCAGCATGTTTCGACAGTGACCGTATCTCAGTGTCCCAAAAATACAGTCACTGACTCACAAACACTGAACCCCCCCACCCAGGGCTGCACGGCTGCTTGCACATTCCCACCGTGGTCCCAAAGGCTCAGAGGAGGCACCATCAGCCTCTGCAGTCATTAACGGAGAGGTGATGGAGAGAAGCAAAGCTACGCTACATCACATGTCCCTTGAGAGCAAGGATTAACCCTCAAATCATGCTGAGTTTTTCCTGTAGTATCTCAGTTACAGTGAGTAATCCCATCAAGTCTGGGCCGTTCCCCCGCACGCACAAAGCCCTTCTTTGTTCACAACCAGAATTAACACTGCAGAAATCAGACACCCTCATCTCCAGGATTTCTCTTCCTGTGGCTGGCAGTGCTGACCCATCGGCTGTCCGTGCCTGCTGGGTGCCGCGTTGGCAGCTGGTGCTGAAGCCTGGCCACACCTCCCTGCTCAGGGGCTGTCCTTTTCACGGCTGCCTGTCCTTTTTTCAGGTGGACCGCATCACCGCCGCCAGAGACTGAACGCTGCCGCCGCTTTGCCACCGTGTGAGCAACTCGTCTCCCATGCAGCTGCCCGAGAGCTTCGAGAAGGAGCGAGAGGAGTGAGCTGCAGACACCCAAACCAACATCCCTGGGCTGCCACCTTCTCTGCCTGTGCCTGAGGGCCTCTGTGGCAGCAATGAGCACCAGTCGGGTCCTGTCTGCTCTGCGCGGCACAGGCTGGCAGCCCCAAATTTGAGTGGTTTGCACTGAGTAAGGCTTAGAAAAACCCCCTAGATCAGCGACAGTCACAGGTAACTCTACTTGCTGGCTGCATTTTGCACTGCAGTTCTCACCTTGGTTTTAGGTTTTAAACAATAAAAGTCTCCAAAGATGTCTTGATTTTTAAAGCAAATGCCAAAAGCAGAGCAATCTGCTCAAGAGATGCCAGCTTGTCTTTTCTCGGATGCTTTCTTCCCTTCTTGGCTTTTGCAGCCCAAGAAACAAAGCCAAGTTAATGACCCCCCGATCGCTCCCCCTTCTTTCCCTGTTCAATGACAGTTGTGACAGCTTAAGCCTGCGTTGCTTTGATGTGAATTTCTAGCCTGTGTGCTAGCGTGGTGAGAACACCTCTTATACAGATGGTACTTGAAGGCTGGACCTTTAATCCTTGTGATGGTTTTCTCACAAGAGCCTGGCTGGACAGCCTGCACCTCGTGTCTGTTTAGCACACCAGTCCTATGCAGATAAGAACAGTTAGCCAAAAGAACAACCCCAAAACCTGCTGAAATGCCTATGGCAAGCTCCTGAGAGTGGAGAAAAACCATCACCTTCCATATGATTAGATTAGAAAGCCACAAAAACAGCACGAGATGCAGAAGAGAGTGGTGGGTTGGTGTTAACACTGGGGGGCTGGGATGTCAAGAAACGCCTCTTGGCCCAGTGGGGAACGTTGCTTGTGGTGACCATTGTCACAGACAGGCTGAGGACATGGCTAGGAGGAGGTGAGGGGTCTGACTTGCAGAGGCATAAAGCTTCCACTGCTATAAACCCAGCAGGTTGTGAATTCCTGAAGGTAAGAAGCACCAAGCCAGCCAGAATAACTCCAGATCCCACTTGGCCCTTGGTCACAGGTCAGAGATCAGCACTATGTGGCAGTTATTATCCCACAAACAACCAGGACTCACCCAGACTGTTGTGCTGTGACAACTGCCAGCGTTTTGCAAACACACCAGTGTGGTTCAGGACTGATATTCTTCTGCAAAGTGCTTTGAGCTTTGATAACATAGACCTTGGCAAGGAAGCGAACGTGGTGTTGGTGTGATACAAGGCAAGAGTTGAGGCTGGCTCACACAACTATAAGATTTTGAAGGCAGTAAGTTTGGGAGCCTTCATTTGCCTCCCTCTGCTCACAGCTTTTTGGAGTGAAAGATCGAGCTTTTCTATTATAAACGCAGCTCAAGGTGCTCAGTCACACACTCCCGGGCACCAAAGCTTTAACAGACCTGTGAAAATAAGAGAGAGGTGGGTGTTCAGTCATGCCCAAGGCTGTCCACAGGCTGACACAGGACCTGCCACCACCCCCAGAGCACCTGCACTCTGCTGACAGCAGGTTCACCCCATTTTCCTGGGGGCACCAAAGCACTGCACACAGCCCAGCTGCCTGTCCCCAGCACGCTCAGCTGTGTAAGCTCTGGCAACACCAGTGCTCTGCAGTGCACGGAGAACCCCTGCTACATGGGCCGTTTAAATTATAAATCGGTCCTTATCCCAATTCAATCAATATGACCTAGAATGTGGGAAAAAAACCCCTTACATTATAACAGATGAACACCCCAAAATAATGCTTAAATTAAGCCAGGCTATTTTTGCCTGGGCTAGGAGGCTGCACTGGCAGTTGTGCCTCCAGATCAAGGGGACATGATAAAAGTAAAAGACGTGGAGACAAAGCTCATTCTGTAGCAGAGGGCAGCCTATTGCAAACAGGAGGAAATATTAATTCCAGCAGCATTGCAGAAGTAAATCTGCTGAAGACAGGATGAGTTTTCTGCCTGACTCAGAGCACTAATTTGTACCCAGCGGCAGCACCGGCGCTTACTGCAGTGTCTGACATCAGAGTGTAAGGGAGAAATCTTTCCAGTTGCTTCAGCTTCGGATCGAGATGTGCAGGGGGATGCAGGACTGGAAGAGATCTTGTGTCTCTAAGCCTGGGGTCACCTAATCCCATCCTCAAATCAAATGCTTATTCCTAAACCAGGACAGTACACTCCTGCCTGGGCACTGCTCCACGTCAGCCCTGGAATATGCTCACTTTTCCTGCCATCTGAACAAGAACGTGGTGGCTGTTTGCCAGAACCACATTTTAGGATAATAAAGGACAGTAGTGTATATATGAAAGTAAATTTGTCCTCTCCTCCCTGCACTGTTTCCAAAAGCCTGGCACACAAGCTGAGCTGCGCTCTGCGTACTTGCATCAGTCACCCTTGCACGAGACACTTGCTCACAGACGCCACGGGCTGAATCTAGCACAAATCTGCTCCTTCAGACTGAAATGCATTTAAAATAAAAAAATAGAGAGCAAAACCATTTCCAGATTGTACCAGCCTTAGATTGACAAAGCAAAGTTGGAAAAACCTTGATGCTTCCATACAAAACTGAAGTGTCAAGAGCACAGAAGTGTGTCCAACAGCTGCTTGAACCCCTCCTGCTCCAGCTCGCTGCTGAGCACCATCCCCAGCACATCCACTCCTGCTGCACACCTCTGCAGCTCTGCTAGAAACTGCTGTTTGAAACAACATCCCCCACTTCCATGGCCTAAAGATCCTCTAAACTCCAGCAGCCTGAATACATTCCTGTCTTCCCTGGAGCATGGGAAGCAACTGTGAAATCCTGCAGGATTTCTGCATTAGCAAACTGCAGCATTTTGAACTCGCCAGCACAGAGTATCCCACCCCCAGCTGCAAACCCTCCAGAGGAGGGGAGAGAGCGTGGAAATGGCTTTCAGCACAACTCATCTCCTTCATGTCTTTTCTTCTACAGAAATGGAAAAAGAGGGAAAAAACCAAACCCCAAGCCAACATCCTGGGCTTCCAGTGAAGTGATTTATCAGTGAGCTGGCTGCAAACAGAGACACACATCACCATTGCACATGAGTCCTGCCCAACTGTCTCCCCAGTGGAGTTAGCTGTGATTAAATCCTATTCCTATTTTTTTTTCTTCTCTTTCTTCAATGGCAGAAAGAGAAGAAAAAAAAAAGTCAGGAATTTTTGGACAAGAAATACATGGGAAGAGGGGGGAAAGGATTAAATAGGCGTGGCATATCAAGCGTGAAAGACACAACCTGTCAACTCCTCTCTGGTGCACAGTTTCTCCTACAGCAGCCTGGGGCAGGGCTTCATTGCCACAGGGGCAGATAGGCCCCTGTCTCACCGCCACAGCCTCTCCTGACGGTGGTGAAATCCCCCTCTCACTGAGGTCTGTGCAAGCTCAGTGGAACTGCAAGCCCAGAAGGACTTGGCATTGCTTAAATCCACCTGGCATTTCTGCGGGCATATGCGCGCTCCTCTGAACGAGGCAGGGAGCGCAGGACAGGGAACATCTTCGCATAATTCACAAAATCCCAGGATCGCCTCATTTAGAAAAGCCCTTTCAGATCGTCAAGAGCAATCATGAACCTCACACCGAGTCCCCACTGACCCATGTCCCTCAGCACTGTGTCTACACGACTCTTCAATCCCTCCAGGGATGGGGACTCCACCACTGCCCTGGGCAACCCCTTCCAATGCCTCAGAACCCTTTCAGCAAAGAAATTCTTCCTCACATCCCATCTCAACTGCCCTGGGCACAACTGGAGCCCATTTCCTCTTGTCCTGTCCCTTGGTCCTTGGTTGAACAGACCCACCCCCACCTCTCTGCACCCTCCTTTCAGGGAATTGGAGAGAGCATTCAGCATATTCACCATAGCCTTCCCCTTACAGGCAAGGTCATCTGCACAAGAACACACTGCCAGCGAGTAAAACAATCCAAATGAACTTTAAAAATATTTCTGTGTTTGTTTTAGCTCAGAATTATTTAAAAGAGGATTGCACTAAACCTACTTAGTTCCTGACCTGATTGTCTTTGCAGGCAGCGATGAACCAAGGCGCAGGACCACTCATGGTGGCAGCAAAGTTCCCATCTCCATTGCAGGAGGAGCACACACCATTGCATGACACACAGTTGTTCCCAGTTGTCACTGGTCTAACTGGTGGAGGTGACTACTCAGAGAAAGTATTCCACAGCCTCCAGCCATGAGCACCCATCAGATGAGTCTTCTAGAGAAGGGATCCATAAGGCTGTATGAGAATTACTTGGCTTTGCAAAGTCTGACACATTTTAGACATGTGCATTAGAGCCTACAGTAACAGTCAGTTTAAAAAATACATTCAATCTTAAAAAGGTCTTTAGTAAAAAGAAGAAAAAAAAGGTTTATATTTCATTTGTGGCCACACCAGAGTTTTCAGTAAATATTCTTTTTCAGATAAATAATTTGTTGTTGTTTTAAAACAAATAAAACAAATAAAGGTTGCTTGTTAAAGTCCAAATCTGAATTCCTTTTTAGGGAAATTAAGACATTTCCCTTGGGCTCTTCATCAGCATTTCCCTTCCCCCAAATACCGCAGTAAACACAGACAAGTAAAGGTCTCCAATAAAAAAATCGTGCCTTTGTGCAGGCAGCGCTACCCGCAAAACACCAGTGACTGCCGGCGGGTTCTGCAGCTCTGCGCCGCGCCCCCGTGCCCCGTCTCCCACGCGTGCTCTGCTCCAGGACTGCGGCCCCGGCTCATCACCGACCTCTGGACCCACGGGGAAGTTTTGCTTCCTCCTTGGCAATCCTACAGAGTGATCTGTTTAAATTTATTTCCCCCCTTCTGCTTTCAGAGCTCTTCTGCTGCTCAGAGGCCTCAGTGTTTGCAGCGGTATGGTTCTTTCTCTAAACCTAGATTATTACATTCTCAAGACCTTCACTGGCCACATATTAAAAGATCCCATAAGCTAATGGGTTCCCTACCTACTGTTCTGATCAAGATCTGCATTTATCCTACTGGATTGATGGATTCTCTGGCAGGTTTCCAGTAGTTTGCGCCTTCTCTTTTGTTTCTCACATTCTGGTCTGTTTCTTATTTATTTAATTTTATGTTGTGGGAATGTAAAAATGTGCCACAGTGGATTAGGCCAGTGGCCTGGGTGGTCCAGCACTTGGCTTTAGCTGGTGTTTGTTTCAGCCAATTTGTTTCAGTAAGAAACCATTCTGAAGAGGTATAAAGCAAAAGCCAAATCCTGCAGTCCTTACTCAGGCAAAACTCCCTGCAGACCAGTGAGGAGCAGGATGCCCAGCACTCGCAGCATTGGCCGTGTCTCCAGACACACGACCCTTCTCTTCTTCAGCGAACTCCAGTGCAGAGAACTGCCACCATGGGACAAACTACCTCCACAGTCAGGAGATGTGTAACTCTGCCCTTGCTAGAGATTGGGATGCACAAATGAAGCAAACAGGAAAAATCTGTGCTAGAAAAAGGCACAGAAAATGACCCAGGATCCCTCTGATGAGGAGAGCCATATGAGGAGAGACTGCAGTCATTTGGTTTGTTCAGCCTGGAGGAGACTGAGAGGAGATCTCATTGTGGTCTGGAACTTCCTCCCAAGGGGCAGAGGAGGGGCAGGCGCTGAGCTCTTCTCTCTGGCCACCAACGCCAGGAGCAGAGGACATGGCAGGAAGATGTGGCAGGGGAGGGGGAGGTTGGCCATGAGGAAAAGGTTCTTGAGGCAGAGGGTGGTGGAGCACTGGCACAGGCTCCCCAGGGAGGTGCTGATGGCCCCAAGGCTGACAAGATTCCAGCAGCATTTGGCCAAGGCCCTCAGGGACATGGTGTGAATGTTGGGCTTGTCCTGTGCAGGGACAGGAGTTGGTTCCTTCCAACTCACAACATTCTATGATTCATGGCACCCAGCCACTGAGGGGTGCTTAGCCCTAAGACCATAGGCTACAGGAGCATATGTGTGATGGTGCTGTATCCTTCTGCACCACAATGGATAGGAGGGATCTGCAAATCCATCTCCCAGACAGGTGACAGCATGGGCTGGGTGGAGCCCCTCTGTATTTCCCTGGTGCTTTTTGACTGTCTAAACAGCACGGAGAAAACCCTCTCGCTCCGGAGGCCAAGAGCCACCCATTGCTGCAAGAACACGAGAGAAACACGAAGCACAAAACTGCTCCGCTGCTGCTCACAACCTGCTCAAGCAGCTCCTCTGTAAAAGATGGATGGCACAAAGCGGCATTTCTGCGGCATTCACGCACATGCTTCTCTCAGCTCCCTGGTATATATAACACATGAGGCCCTTCAGTTTTATGAGGAAGTTTGTTATTGAAGGTCAGGCTTGGAAGGCTCCAAGCATGGCTATGGAGTCACAGCTGGAACAGGCATGAGATCAATATATTCTGAGACAAAAGGAAGCTCTTGCCAAGAGAAAAATCAAAAGTTCTTTTGCAAGGGGAGCCAGATTCCCTTCAAGGCCTAAATCCTGGAGTGCTTGTCTTGGCCCAAGTCCTACTGTACCAACCTCCCAAATATACATCAATGCTACCTGGAGAACAAACAGCGCCTCTGCAAAGCTCCCAGCGCTGCTGTGGCCTCTCCTGCCTGCACTGCAACAGAACAATATGCCTGGGGCCTGCAGTGGTGCACAGGGAAATGAGACTCAGTAGGAGCACCAAGAGACGTTTGTACCATCACTTCCCACTGTTCCAGACTAATAGTTTTGAAGAGCTTTCATGGTTTGCAGATCTTCAGATCATAGGATACAGTTACTGACGTTGGTCCTCCCATTTCCAAGATGCTTCACATGAATGTCTGAGAAGCTTTTAGCTCTGGGAAGAAACCCCAAGGCCTCATTCCCCTTTACATTTGCCTTTCATTTGTTCCCACATGTCAGACAGAACAGCCCCTCACAGGGAACTCCTTTGTCTGCTCGGCCTTTGCATGGAAACAAGCCGGGATGGGGTTCTGATAGCATCCAGTCACAACTGGCAGCCAGAGCAGGGCTTTCTTAGTCACTATCTCTGATGTCTTCCATTTTTAATGGGCACTCTTTAAAACCTTGCCAATTTGGCCTCAGTAAGTAGACAGTGTTACCTCCATATTTGCAGCATTACCTAAAATTTCCCCTACCTGCTATAGGGAATGTTTGGATACAGAACCAGCAGTCTGTTAACAGCAACTAATCCTGGGTTTCTTTTCCTAAAGGCCACAAAAAACTATGCAGTTGTACCAGCCCTAACAGAACAGCAACAGAACTAAGATCGAGTTCCAGTACCTGAAAGGTGCCTACAAGAAAGCTGGAGAAGAACTGTTCACAAGGGCACGTAGCAATAGGACGAGGGGTGATGGTTTTAAAGTAGAAAATGGTTGATTTAGGTTGGATATTAGGAAAAAGTTCTTCAGTATGAGGGTGGTGGATCATTGGAACAGGTTGCTCAGAGAGGCAGTGGAGGCCCCATGGCTGGAGATATTCAAGGTCAGGCTTGATGGGGCTCTGAGCAACCTGCTCTAGTGAAGATGTCCCTGCTCACTGCAGGGGGTTGGACTAGATGACCTTTGAGGGTCCCTTCCAACCCAAACCATTCGATGATTCTAAGAGCTATAGGGGATAGCACTGCTGAAGGTCCTGGCCCCAGGTCTTACTGCAAGGCTGAAGGACACAGACACCATGAGGGATGCCCAGGCTCTTGCACAAAAGCAGCACCAGACCCGGGGTCAGAAGCACAAACCCCTTCAGTGTACATGTGCAACACCTGGTGCGAGTCACTGACCATAAATGCTGGAGGAATGCATTCACCAGCTGGGAGCAGCTCCTGGGGTAGCAAATGGCCAGGTTTAAACTTTTTTTAAAAGGAAGCTTTTTTTGTAACATGTTATTCCAGTCACCTGAGCTCCAATTTTATTTCTGAAGCTACAAGTGCCACCAACAACTCGGCTCCAGGAGCTTCCTCCATATATCCTCTAAATCTGTTTATTCCCAAACCCAGGGGATGGTCCTACCCATGTGGGGCTGTCCCTTGGGGTCACACAGATTGCTGCTGTCTGGGAAATGGGTGGCATCACCAGTCCCTGGACCTAAATTGTTTCTCTTGCTGTGGATGCACCTCCAGGCTGGTTTGCATGTGGAGGAGGAAACTGCACGGGAACCTGATTTCCTAACATCACTGACCTCAGCCAGGACAGCCCTACTACTCTGTGAAGCCAAAGGGACCAGGAACAGAATTACTGAGGACTTTTTCTGGTGGCGTTTCCTCCGAAGGCTGACAGTGCCATGTGTACTCTCAATTCACTCAGTTTATGTCAAGAGTTAAAACTGCATTTCTAACTCAGTGCCTTATTAGGGTCAATGCAAGTGATTCAGTCTCCTAAAAAAGCAACTTATAACATCTCCTACAACTGAACAAAAGAAAATAATGGTTTGCTGTCATGTTTTGAGGAAAGGCTATTGTCATAGGAGTCTAAGCCCCTAGGACACAAGTAATAGCTCTGCTAACAACTACCTCTTTCATCCTTGACAGGTTATTTATCTCCTCATCCTTCCCTAATAAAAAGAAAATACTTATTTTCTTTTGCAAGCCACTCTGAGCCAATTATTTTCACCAGATTATCTCAAGCAGGCTGGGGGAGCAGTCTGGACCAAACCATTCACATCCCTACCCAGACAGGAACAGAGTCAGAGGCAGACAAATGAGAATGACTTCAGAATTTGACCTTCTGAGCTGGACTGTTAAAAAAACAAACAAAAAATTGTCTGATGCTACTTTAGTTATTTCAATACACTTTTAGCAACTGCAAATCTCTCCAGTTTCCATGACAGCCAGTGAAATAGGCATCTGTAATCACTATTACTTTAAGCCAACACTGTATCTCACACATACACAAAGACATTAGTCTTGACCCCCCCAAAAAAGTAACTACCATCCAATTCACATGGTCTCACATCAGAATTGAAATTCCCAAGTTCTGCCCTGTGGGCTTTTTTCTGGCAGTCAGTGGAAATGCTGCCGGTGTTTCTTGTGCTGGCTGCCTTGGCTCCTGCTGCTGCCCCGCATTAGAGACACTAAAAATACCTTCGATCCATTCCTCATATTTTTTCCACATCCACCGTTGCTGTGGTTACCCGAGCGCCCGCATTCTGAACCGGGAGGGGGAGGCGCTTTGCTCAGCCACGGATGGAAAAGGAACCGTCCAGAAACACGACTTGTGTTAAAACCTTCCCAGAGCTCCGCTCAGCACAGGCAGGATTTGCCCCAGTTTCCCAGGAGCAGAGGCAAACCCCGAGTCAGGCTCCATTAGCAGCAGGGGCTCTTCCCAAAGCAGCAGCCACTGACCCGCCGCCGTCCCCAAGGAATTCCCCTTTGCCCACATGCAGCCTGATCCCCGACCCTGCTCCCAGAGACAAGCCAGCTCTGCCCACACCTCCGATCCCTGCCCCAGCCCAAAAGCACGGGTAAACATTTGAGTACTGGGGCCAAACCAGGATGCAAGCAGCTGAGTGAAGAAAAGAAACGCTGATTTCCGACTTTCATTTGAGAATGAGACGATCACAGTCCATCAGGGCGCTTGTAAGCCATACCTTAAATAAAAGCCGGGAAACAAACCCAGCTTTCTGCTCAGCCGTACCACCTCCACCCCGTCTGCAGCTTTTGAGATGTACAGAAATACTAATTTTATCTGAACTCAGGCACTGCAATGCCAAGATGAGTCAAAAAATCTCCCTTTCCCAGAGGATTTTTCCCAGCTTTTCTTAAAAACAGTTCAAGGTTTGTCGACACAGGTGATAGCAATGGCAAGACAGGATATTACACAGCAATGCTGACAGGCAGAGAAACCTTTCTAAGGCCAAAGACACTCACATTTCACATGTCACCCACCACCAAAAACAGATCTAAGGAACACAGACATACTCTCTTTCTGCCTGGTTTTTACTTTCTCAGAGGCTTTCCACTGAGTAAGAAATAATTAGAAGAAGGATCCCGACACCCTCATTCCCAATCTCCCAGTGAGCCCTGGATATACAGATAGACCACAGGATCTTATATGCAAGAAGAAGTGAGCACTGGGCATCTTCCAGAAGCAGCTAAAGACATACACACCCAGCAGCAGGCCTCAAGGATATGCCAGGAAGGATTTTAAATGGGAATGGAAAATAGAATATAGAAATCCCCAGCGTTCTTGCAAGTCAAAGTTACCTCATCTGCTAAGTTCAGTTTTCCACTCTCTGCAGTATTTTTGCATCTATAGTTTCTCTGTCCCTGTTAATTTGACCAGCTTTGGAAAAGGCCCCATGACCTAATGTCTGTGAAGAACAGGAAAAATGCCTGTTCAGGCTGCAGCGTGGTGAGCTGGCACGAGACGGCAGCTGCCGGCAGCGCAGCAGAGGGTACAGCTCCAGGCCACAGCCAGCCTGAGCCAGGAAATCACCTCGGTGGAGGGGACAGTCCTTCACTATCGGGGACATGTTACCTTGGGCAACATCTACATTGACCTAGTGACATGAGAAAATACCTTCCCTGGTGCTCTGGGCCTTTCAATGATATTTTACCTTCCCCTGCTAGCAAGAAGGACCTTTGAAAGCATTTTAATGTTAAAATATATTTAAATAATTTACAAAGTTTGTTCTGGAACGTGCTACAGATTTTCAGCTGTTATTTGCACCCAACACGATTTATTCTGTAGATCATGGGTTTTTTTACAAGTTATTTTGTAGCTGTTTCTTCAAAAAAGCACATTACACTCTTCAGCAAGAGTAGTAAGAGGATCCGAGTCTCAGTGGTGTTTCCACCAGCCCCCAAACAAAAGCCTTTCCTATGACTCAGAAGAGGCTTCCTCTGCCAGAATTAGAAAAAAATGGTAATTTCTTTCCCTGCCAAGCAAAGAACTCCTCAGCTGCCTTTAGAGGGATGAGCAGGGTTCATCTGCAAGGAAAGCCCTGTGAGCAGATTCCCCTTCCCCAAACACAACCCCTGTTCAGGAAAGGGGCTGCTCTCTGCCCCCCACTTGTGCTGGTACTGCTGCCCACCATCAGCCTGCAGCCAGAGGCGTGCAGCCCAGGACAAAGCAGCCACAACACAAAAATAAAAGCAGTTGCTGGAAATAGCCCAGCCAGGACTCACCATTTTGGCTTCTTCCAGCTGCTGCAGGCACCATCCTGGTCTCCTTTACTTCCATGCTCTGTAGAATAGCTGGTTCCTGAGGTGCTGTGCTACCAACCACCCTGACATCACCTCCCAAAGTCATCCATCCGCTCCCTCCCAGCCCCGGCTCTGGAGCCCAGACCAGCTCCCAGGTGGGGCTGGTTAATAGAGACAGGTGGCTAATTAGGAGCCAGCCCAAGATGGGGCAAGGTCACATGCTCAGGGCTACTCAGCAGCCTTGTGTCCACGTGTTCTTGTTTTGGAGTAAGTTTGCTCCAAAAAATGTTCTCTCTGGGGAATTTTTTATGTTGTTGCACGCACAGTGAGAGCGCCTGCCACGATGGTAGCACAGTGCGGTTACCTGAGCAGGAGCCGAGAGCTTCCTGAGGCAATGGGGCTGGCAGCTGACTGAGAGAGCAAACAAGCCTGGGGCTTGCTATGGTGTTTTTCTCATTTTTTTTTCCTCAGTGTAGTGACAGCACTTTATGCAAAGTCTAGCTGTATGCCACTTGTGTGTAAAGTGAAAGACCTTTCAAGAAGACCTTCCAGGAAGACGCCTTCCTGAAAGACCCAGAGCTACCATCAAGGCTTGGTGGGTTTGTATAATCTCTTCTGAGTTTGAGATATGCTGAGATTTAACTTTCCTTGCATGTTGTGTTTTGGTTTTTTTTCCACCTGTCCTCTTCTGAGAAGAGCAATTGATTTTCTTTGATAGTCTCCACTTAAAAAGCACTTTTTTTTCAGACCTGTTGAGTACTGTGGCTTTCCTCTTTGCATTTGCTAGATATGAGTTTGGTTTAAATAAAATCCAGGAGGAAAAGACCAGACTGAGCCTGGACTTGCAAGGTTTGATGTGCTGAGGAAACTGCTTGCTCATATTTTCAGAGGAAGCTAAAAAGCCTGGGCTTGCGTGCCTTGCTGAAAGAGGGCAGGGTGCTGAGGCTGGACTTCACGCTCCGTTAGTCATCTTTGTGAAATAAAATATTCCAACGATATCAAAATCCAGATGAGTTAGTAATAGTTAAGCAGAGAGGAAGAAAGAAGGATTATTAGCAAGTGTGAGAGGAAACATGCTTAGTTATTTCTAGTAGTTGTTATGCTTTGTTAAAGGATGCCTTTGGCAAAGGTTGCCAAATCAGCTGCAAGAAATGAGAAGTTATCCTGCGTTTGGAAGGCGAAGCTCTGGGTGCCAGCAGAGGAGCAGAGAGTTTAGGCTGTGTCACATCCAAAGGAAAATAGCCTTTGTGTCAGGCAGAAGTGCTCTGGGCTGCTGGGAAGAAAATGACCAAGTCTGAGTTCTCCAAGATGATGGAAAGCCAGTTTTATGAGAGAACATGACCAGGGTTCTCCTGCTTCATTCGCTTTGCCTTGTCAATGAATCTTATGGAGCCCAACACAAATTTGTGTAGTTCTTTAATAATAACATCAAGGTCAGTAATAGTAATGACTGAATTTAACAAATGACACATGCAACAAACAGAGGGAGTAAAAACATCATTGCACAGCACTGGCTGAACTGACAAAATGTAACTCAGCATCAAAACAGAAGGCTTGTTTCTTTTCCTTTGCTGCATCAGCACCACATACAAGGCAATGTTATCAACTGCTCACCCTCACATCTCGCCAGAGCTCTCAGAAGGCAGACATCCCCCCCTTCCCCACAATAAACAGTGACAGAGGATGCCTTCACACACCAAGGAGTAGAGAGAGAATTTCATTGACTGCAAAATTCACGTGGATGAATGCTTTGAAATACAGCCAGCAACAATTTGTACCATTTTAGCAATTAAAAAAAAAAACAAAACTGAATCTTTGTCAGACGCAGCTCCTTTGAGGCTGCGAGACACACTGATAGGAAGTTTTGTGTGAATGAGAAACAACAGGAGTAATCAACGTGACCCATTCAGAGCAAATGAAACAACAGTTTATTTAATCCTATCAGCCATCTCTCCACTGCTGTTTAGGCCAGTCTGTATCGGAGCCTGTGCCTCTAGGAAACGGCGAGACCTGCTGCAGCCTCTCGGAATCGCAGAGCAGATGTCGTGCCACACAACTCCTCTTGATCTATAATGAAAAATTGGCTGGTGTGGATTGACAGCCTGTGTAATGTGTTTCTACGAAGGTTTTATAGACAGAGAATACATAGGGTACCATATATCAGTCTATGGTACACCAGCCAATTCAACCTCATTTACATAGCATTAATTGTCAGGGGAAGCTGATTTAAATTCAGGACCAAATTTTCACTGATTTTCTTACGTTAAGTTCCAAAGTGAATCTTTAGGAACCAGTATGATTTTTAACAGTGTGTGAGGTACTTCTGAGAACCACTTTAGCAGCCACATTTAAGTTGATCCTAAGACCAGGTATGAAGTTCACCACCAAACGTGCTCTGATTTTTCTGAGAACGTTAGCAAGGGTCCACCAAAACCGATTCACCGGCAGCAGCGCTGGTGCTTCAGCACCCAGTTACCCCACACCTGTTTCGTTTGTCTCTGCGCTCCGGCCATGTCCCACCCTAGATCGATGTGCAAAATCCTTTGCCAATGGATCAAGGGAGGCTCTAGTCCAGAGCTCTGGTGCTCAATTAATGCTGTGTAAAATAGGTGTTCGTCACTACAGGAAATATTTGTACATTTATAAAAAAAGCACTACAACCATAAAGAAAAAAATACAACAAGCACAGCTTGATACGATAACATGCCATGAAATGTCACTGGCTTTACAATAATTTACTACAACTTGAAAAATGTTCTTTTATCCACAACGGATAGGAAATGCTTCCATCTAACATATGGTAAGCATGCAGTAACAATATGTACAACAAAAAATTTGGAGTTTGTTTTTTATTCATAAACTGGATGATTACATAGGGAATACTTTAAAATTATGATTTTTCTAGCCTGATCGACATATTATTTTGTTCTTTACCATAGGGTTTTTTCCCCTTGGTTTGGGGGGCATAACAATGTCTATATACATCTTCAAGAAGTTAGCTTTAGTCATGGCGTATGCACTGCTTTTAATTTTTTCCCCAGCAGTAGGTTTAGGTTTATTGGTTAATTGACACTTAAAAAAATTAAAATTCTCAATGGCATATTGCTGAAAATTAATTTCCTTTACAAACTTTTTTGAAATACTGAGGAACTGTTAAGAGAAATATCTATTGATCCTATATTACATTATTCCCAGTTTTTACACATTTCATCGTGAAACCAAATCAAACAGCTGTTTAATTAGATCCCATCCATCACAAGAGGGAGTCCAACCAAACTTGTGTCGGGGTGTTAAAAGCTTCCCACTCCTACCTGCCAATCACAGAGTCGTCTTGTTGAACTAAGCAGGGCCTGTAGCTGACACCATCTGACATAGCGAGTAACAAAGCTGTTGGGCTTTCTCCTGATGGGGCAACTGCTCTGTGCTGCCTGCAGACAAAACAGTGTTGGGGTGAATTAATCAGTCTTCATGCAGAACAGCCGGCCTTGGCTGAAGATTGAGTCTTCAGATCCATCGTGACTGATGTATTTATAGATTATATACTGACCTAGCCATGGGTAAGGCTGGTAAATGACAGTTAGACTGACTCTGAGTCTCATGGTAAGGGTTCATTCACAAATGTCCTTACAAAAGGGTCCCAGGTCAAGTCTCCACTGAGTCTTTTTCATCCGTTCCCTTTCCTCTTTGAGCTTTTTTTTTCTTTTTCCTTTTTTCTTTTTTTGCTAGAAAAGCTATAATTAATATTTCCAATAGCACTCAAGTACTTGGCAAAGCATTTCTTTATCTGGTAAAAAATTATATGATTATGAGAACCCTTAGGTATTCATAGAACTGCAGCTACAAAGATGGTTTATGACTTCACAATTTCCAGAGAGAGACTCATTTTGTGAGAACTGATCCTGGCAGTGAATTAGCGAGCCAGAGGTTTGACTGAAGTGCTGAGTGATCTCACCTATTTCTAGCATTGTGTTGCAAAGGCAGGTGCTCAGGTTTGCTACAGGATAAAAGATGTTCATATGCAATATTGTGGAATATGGTGGGGGTCTCATGAAGGCGAGGAGAAGGCATGGGGAAATGCAGCCAGTGCATTTCTTGGAAGACTGGTTCCCATCGTGCGTGTCCGGTGTGTTGATTTTTGTCTTAGTCAACAACTGCTAACAGAAATGATGTTGTTGAGAGTTGACAAGAGTGAGTAAGCACACTGGCTCTTCTTCACTACGAGTTTGGAAGGCATCTGCTACTTATTCAGGAAAGGAAAACAAAAATAAAAATCCATGTGGAAACATTTCTAGGGCAAAAGAATGCAATTTACAGAAAAAACAGAAACGCATCAGTGGTAACCATTTCAAACTGCCAATTACAAGGAGCCCAAGCAGACTCGATTTAGAGGAATTGATACACCTGATCTTTTGTTTATATTCAGAAACTTTCATTTTAAAATGGAAATCAGCATTAAATTACACTGCTGAACTGCAGAGCTGTTAACTAGATGGACATAATTAGTCCAAACTGAATGCAAAGTCTCTTCTGTCAACCATACCTTTCCCAGACTCCTTTGCTCAATTTTTATGAACTCCTCTGTCCCGCTGGGAGCTCTGACCTGTTGTCAATTATTCCTCGTCCTCAGGGGATGGGGTCAAAGCCTTGTGACATCCTGTTTGTTTGTTTGTTTTTCCATGTAATTTGTTTTCCTAGTGACACTCCATTGTCATTCACTTGCACTTCCACGTACCAACATACGCAAATCCAGACACCAGAGACCTACCCCCTCTCCTTTCCAGACCCTCTGAGACAACAATACCTTCCCTTCTCCAACTCATGGTCCTTGGGAACAGCTGCCCGTCATCAATTCTTTTCAGATTTACAAGGGTTTCTGTACTTGCAGACCAGCTGTTGCACGTGAGCAAGACGTGATCAGCTTTCTGTCACACCTTGAGTCTTGTACCATGAAGTGTGTGTAGTTGTCTCCAGGTAGCTAGCTGGGATGTCTGCACTTGGAAGAGTCTTTTGCAGTCCTTCCCTGGGGAGAATCGCCTTTCTGGAGAGCTTACTCTAGTTATTAATGTTTGTCAATGTATCCTGGAATCACCGTGGTAAGGCACAGGGAAGGTTTGGGGACAAAGATGGGGGAGAGCCTTGCTGAAAGGGAACTCAAGTTATTTGCCTTGTTCTTGCAGTCTCTTGGCTCTTCTTGCTTCGATAGTTTGGTGGCACTGATGCACGAGGGATTTTAAAAATAAAAGAAAACGAAAGGAGAAAGACGACTGCAAAGTCGTTCGTTCTGTTGTCACTCACTTAAGAAATGGTCCGACTTCCTCCAGCCCCCTCCCACCCCTCCGGTAGATGGATGTGATACAGTACTGCTGAAAAAGCCTCTCGATCGCTTCTGGAAGAGATGGGTTCAAGGTCGACCCTCTAGACTGCTGGGCGAGGTGGGGGCCGAGATGGAGGGGGGGCCCGGTTGGGTGGTGGGGCTTGGGGTGGTGGGGGGAGTGGTGGGAGTGTGGAGGACGGGGATGGGGTGTGGGGTGTGGATGAGCTGGGTGGAGGGGGGGTATAGATCGGAGCAGGGGGTGGGGGGTTGTAGATGGGTGCTGGAGGTGGAGATGATGGAGGGTATGCGTTGTTGAGTGGGTATTTGGGTGGGGCCTCTGTGTTCTTCACTCTGGTGAAATTGATGCAACGGCCCTAAAACAAGAGAGAACAAAGTGGAAAAAGGACAGTTACTGATCGAGGCAACGGCATCACAGCTGAGACACCTTTCTGGCTGGGCCAACTCTGGTGTCAGTTTAAGCATTCCTGGGCACACCGCTTTGTTCCCTCTCTCTCTCAGAGATGGATGTTATAAGAGCGAGTCCTGTACTGAGCAACCAAGAGGTTAAACCCTAACAGCAGCTTTTGTAGTGAAGGAGGATGAAATCCTCCCATACTGTTTCCTGACTCCAGGATCTTTAAACAGAGCATCGAGTGCTTCAACTCCTACTGAAGCTGCAAGAGCTGGCAAGAGCCGTTCCTATTCCTCAGAGCTGGCGTCAGTGCGACCCATGGTTCCTGCCTCTAAAAATGCCTCTTCCCAGTCTTAAACTTTCAACATCATGAAATCTGGATTTTGCGCCTTTGAAGCCTCTCTCTCCTTCAGATACCTTTGGTATATGGCTTTTGTGTCCTCTTTCTAATTGTTTACCAACCAGGCAAAAGGGAAGGTTTGTTTAACTGAGACAGTTTCTCGCTCAGAATTTTTCCTGAAATACGTCCGTTCGTCATTAGGATGTCTTGATATTCCAGTGCTCTTGTGAAGCCAATAAACTGCTTTTCTCACTCTTCGGTGCTAAGCTACAGTTTGTTGTACATTTTTAAACAAAACCTTTGCACTCTGAGCTGTTCTTTATTTTTTTTTCCCTCCTAAGTTCCACCTGCAAAAGATCCCACTGTAAATACTCAAATGTCAGAATCAGCACTATTGTATTATGGATTCATTTTTTTAGATATGAAATCATCCAAAAAGGCACTAGAGGATTTCTGAATTGATACTTTGTTTTTGGATTTGTAAGTGCAAGCTTATTGTCTGTTTTCCTCTTTCCTCTCCCAAAGTAAATGTTTTTCCTGGTGGAAAAATGCCAAATGGAGCATTGAGCTCAGGCAGGCTGGAGTAGATCTGTTGGGGTAACAACATCAGCCCTTTTAATCCTCTGCATGGCTCTGTATCTCCTCCCTGCTGTATCCAGTCTACGGACAAATGCTCTGCAGAAGAGGGACCCAAAGTGAAGTAAAGGAGATTTTCGTAGAAAAGCAGAAGGGTGCTGGAGAAAGATTTGAAAGGGATGAGAGGAGCTGGTGTGGAAGGGGCTGACACATGAAGAGATACAGACAGCTCCTCTCCAAGAGCTCTGCCAATTATATCATCATGCTCTGTGGATATGAAGAAACATCTGTCTGAGCCTTAGCCATTCGGCAGAGGAAAGTGCATTCCTTGCTGAAGCGATGAAGTATGCAGAGCAGCCCACAGCTGAGTGCAGGCTGTCTTGTGCAAGCAAAGGTTGTTTAAGGAAAACAAAGATTTCACAGTGCCTTGAACTGCATCAAGTTGGAGATAAGAACATCACCCCAGAGATGAGAGCATCACCTCAGGGCTGCTCTGAGCATGGTGGCAGCTGAACCCTCTCTGCGTGGCTCTGTCTCGGCCTTTTGTCAGCAGGAAGAACCTCTGGCTTCAACTCAGGCTCTCCTCGAGGAATCAGACTCCAGGCCAGAGCAGAGACCCATGTAACAGTCATGAATACGCCCATGGTAATACCCCTCCTTATTAATCCTGAGATAAATGCTCTCTCAGTTAAGGCTTGTCCTTGTAGCGTGACAACACAGAGGGGAAAAGGGAGGAGAGGCTTGGCCACTGCTCCCTACACTGTGCTACCACGAGCATCTGTGCAGGGTGGACATGTTCTCCATCACTTGCACAGGACAAAATGCCAATACAAACTGAAGTGCCAGAGTGACCCGAAACCCTCTGCTCCCTCTGCAGCATCCCAGCACCTCCAGCGCTGGCCAAAAAGGGGGCACCATCTGACAGGCAGAGGAAAGCCAAAAAAGCACCCTGCTGTCTCATCTCAGAGCATCCCTAGTTTTATTTGCTCTTTGTGGGCTGGTGTGTCTGCTTTAACGTAATTTTAATGCACTGTGCTGTGATTTTGAGTAAATACTATAGGGCAGGCCTGCTGAGTGAGTGAAAGTCTGAACACAAGATGAACCAATTCTACCCAGAAAAAGCCTGCCATGAGAATGTTTTCCTTGTTCTAATTCCACGTCTCCTGCAATGCAACTTTAGTAGTTTCAGACTATTACTTGCACTAGTTTTGTTTTCTTTATTTAAGTTGAGAATAAAATAAAGCCAAACAAAAAGCAGCAGTCTGTGAATCCCAGCCAGAGAACAAAAAGTTGCAATTGTTTTTGTGTGGAGAGATACTCTGTCTGGATGCTCCAGGGGTGAGGTTATGGTGCTGCTGATCCAAAAGGAACTGAGAACCGCCTGAAGAGCATCAAGAGGATGCAGTGAGGCTCAGAAATCTTTGAGTTTGGGTCTGGGGCAGGGCTTGAGGACTAAAAGCCATTTACTACTCATGGCAATGACCGAGGCATGGTCCAAAAGGGTAAGAAAGTACATCCTGTGCACTGGCAAAGGTTTGACTTCTTACTGATGAAAACTGCCTTGGATAGATCAGCAGTGCCACGATCATAACAAGGTGCTAGCAATTCATACCAACATAGAGCTGCACTATGTTCACACTAGTTTTTGGAGTCAGCCACAACCCAATGAGCCTGTGTTAATGAACTACTGCTTATATCCAGGACTAATGATAACTCTTTTTCTCCAGTAATAGGGTTGCTTTGAAATTAGAGAGCTCTTTTTTCAAATGTGATTAAGTCTCCACTGTCCTTGATAACTATGCTTTAGCACAGGCTTGCTGGATGTGCTGTCTGGTTTGAACAGGTAGTTGGACTGGAGTCTGAGGATAAGCTGCTCAGATGCAGACCAGAGAACAGACAGCATGGGAGTGCAGACACCAGAGCCAGACGACCCAGAGCTAGCACAGCGTGGAGCTCTGCTCATCAGATACCTCCTCCCCATTCCCTTGTGCGTTACACTGGTCTAACCTCAGAGTTCAAACCTTCTTCCCCTTAAAACTGGATAAAGTGTGCCCTTGTCTCAGCTCAAGCGTGCCATTCCCTTTCTCCTCCTATTTCCTTTGTGCCTGGGTCAGCTGCCCCGCAGCGACTGACAGTGACCTGTTTAGCAACGCTTCCTACTGCTGTGCGATGGGCAGTTCTGCAGGGCATCCACCGCCTGTGAAGGGCAGGTACAGAGCTGAGGCTTTCTCCTCCTTTCACGTGAACTGACAGACCAAGGGAATTCTCGAGTTTCATGGTTTGACATTTCTCTCACCCATGCAGATTGGGGCAGGGGGAGAATGCCAGATAGGAGTTTTCAGTCCAGATGGACTGAGATGGACTTTGGCAGCTACACTGCCTCAGAGGAGATGGAGAAGCCAACATCTCCTAGGGAAGAACTGTCAGATTGAATGGCAAGGAGATATCCAGGAAAAAAATTACTATGCCATTGCACACGAGAGGCAGAAAATGTTTTACGAGTGCCCTGGGTACAAATGCAAAGCAGACCCAGGAGGACAAGAGCTACTTTAACCAAAAAGTAGGATGTTAAACAGGGCTCATCTTGTATCTAGCAATATGATAGACACAGAAGCACAGAGGTTGTACTAGCCAGTATGTGACCACAAACAAGTAATCCTAGAGCTCTGGGAGACCCAGCTTTCTCTGACATGAGTGGCAGGAGATGTGTTTTCCCACCTGCACTTACCAGAAGGGGGCCCTGATTCACAGCTGGGCTTTGTACCATGCAATTGCAATAGAAAAATAAAACATCAGCATCATCGACCTGCTCCATGGTTCACTGCTGTTTTATCTGGAAATCTGTCTGGATGAAGATCAAGTTGGCTGGCTAATCACCCTTCCATTCAAGCTTTTACAGGGCTCTGCATTGCCAGCACAGTTCAGTTCATCCCACAGATAACGGAAGTTGATGGGAGCAGTTACAGACCCTCTGAATAAATCAGCCCAAATGCCTTGTTCAGTCTTGGGATCTGGATCCAAAACCAGAGTGAGCCTCTGAGGTACTACAGGTAAGAGGAGCAGGGGATCTCTCTAAAATAAGGACTTTCACATGACTGATTTTAGGAGGGTCTCAATGGCCCCTCTTGGCTATCCACCAAACTTTATAATCTCATTTAGGTGTTCCAGTTTAGATGGGATGGATGCAGAAGGTGGTGGCAGAACATCCAGGAGGCAGGAAATGAATCCGCTTCCATTAAATGCTACTTTGCATCCTTAAACAGAAGTCACCTTTCATCCTGGGAGAAAAAACTCCATAACCAGATTATACCACAGCTCTGAGACTCAAAGGAGCCAATTCTATTAGTGCCTCTAGAAGGGAGACAGAAGGTGGAGATACAGAATGTATGAACGTAGGGAACAGGCTGTATACTAAGAGGCTGCTGTGTTGAATGCCTTGGCTAGGTTTTATTTCCCTTTCTGCTGCCACGATGCTTCAGGGCTAGAGGGGGTGGGAGAGTCACAGCTGTGCCTCAGAAAAGACAATTGAAGCAATATGGAGACATTATTAGATCAGAAATTTAGTGGAATCAGCAAAATCAGTAAGGGCAATTCACTCCCAAATTTTATGTTGTTTTTCTAGAGTACTGCTCAAAGGCATATGCATAACGAATTCTACTTGCAGTGGCCTTGCTGTTTTACCTTCAACAGCTAATTGTCTTCGGGATGAAGGCAGGCAGCGCTGCCTTTAGGACAACAAAGCACTCAGCCGTGGGAGGCTTGTCTCCTCTGACCATGGGCCTCACCCTGTGAGCTCTTTGCATGTGGAGTGCTGTAGGGTTGCACACTTGATCCAAGCTTTTCCTTTTGTTCTTCACATCTGGTTGACTGAGGAGTGCTGCCAGGGTTGAAAGAGAAGGGTGGGATGTGGGGTGAGGGGACATTAGGCTACTGAGGTCGTAGCACAGGGTGGTGGTTGCTGAGTGTTCAAGAGAGAGAACTAGAACATTTGTGTCTTGGACATGGATCTGGCAAGCAGAGGTCCAAAGAGCAGCAGATGCCTCATCAAAGCTGTGGCATTTCCTAGGAACACCATAGCCTTGTCCAAGACACTTCCCACCTTCTCCTGTCTCTCTTTCTGCTTTTATTTGAGCCTGGAAGCTAACTGGGAGGTAGACTGTCACTTGGAGCACAGTGCACAATGACCTGCCCAGACCTCTACCTGCACAGAGACATTGACTGGGATTTGGCACATTGAATCCAGCTGCAGGGAGGTTGGATCTTTCTCATGGGATGCTGCAGTATTTCTTTTTTCTCTAAGCAGCTAGCCCTCTGGCCCCCATCACAGCAGGACTCAATCTAGGAGGAAGCTTTTTTTCTTTGTTTCATTTCAGCCCTGCTTTCTGTGGTTCCAGCTGCTCAGGGTGAGGCTCACACATGCCACAGCACAAAGGTAATGTAGGAAAGGAAAGTCGGTCCCGGAGCAGTGGCATGCCCTGCATGGTACTGAAGAGGTATCTCTTTAACAGAGGAAGATGGAGCACATTACTGAAATGAAGATGAAAAATGTTTCTGTTTCTCTTGGTTTCCTATCAAGCTGGAATTAATACCTGGAAAAATATCAACATTTTAAGATCATAAAACACTGGGACTGGCTCCTGAGCTCCTGGGTTTAACAAGAGGCACTGGAAAAGATATGATCCTTAATGTTGTTTTGTATGGGTCATTAGTAATTCAAACCTTCCATAAACAACATCCCAGTTTACCTTGTTGTTACGAGAAAGAAGAGAGAGAAATAAAAAGCAATATAGAAATAAACAGAAGAGAAAGAAAGAGAAAAAGTAAAAGAAAGAGAGAGACGGGGGGGAAAAGAAATGCAAAAATTAACCTGTGATTTGATACCTGATTCTGAATCAAGCATGTGTAAAAACTTGTAGAAGATACCAGCCAAATGAATAACAGGTAAACATTAAATATATGTGAGAGTTACCACTAGTCTCTGCAAAGACATGATTTACTAAATGGCATCCAGTTTAAAAGCAAAGCACATATATGGATGAGAGAAACTAATGCTAAATTCTCCAAGCCAAATCTTCCTACCAAAGATCCCGGGTGCTTGATTTGAACTCAGTCCAGGCATGAAACTTCCACAAACATCTGTGAGCGTGATGAGTGGGGAGAGGAGGAGGAATACAGAGTGGAGAGTCACAGTGGATCTGATTGCAGCTCTGAGTCCCACCAGGAGAGGAAGGTGATAAACTGGCAGTTTGCCTGTCCACAGCCTGCAAGAGCCCAATGGCACAGACAGCTCATGCTGCCTCTCCTGTGGCTACGGAGAAAAATTGCCTGTAGTCAACCTGGTGTAGATCCCTTCTTATGAAAGTGGTCTTTGCATAGGGTACTTCACAAAAACCTCTCTCCAAAAATGCATCCCTTTGTGCCTGGACACGAGGTGATACTGGGAAAATACCAGGGTGAGAGTAATCAAAATGTGCTTCCCACCAACAATTTATCATCTGGGAACAGTGTTGGTCAGGGAGCTCTTGGGTTCCCACAGGGTTTCACTGCTCAGAAACCTTGTCAAGATAACCCCCAGAATACCAGACATGGTAGGATTCCATGAGCTTGAAATATCCCTGCTTGCATGACCTGAGCTGGCAGCGTGCTGCCTTTTAAATCACACAAGAGTGTCTGGAGACAGTTTTAGGGAACTCTTAACTAGCTTCTGGGCTTTGTTTGCCAGCCTCTCTCAGTGAGATCAGTCTGTGTTGAGTATGCTTGGCAATGCCAGGAAACACTGCCTCCTGCAGCAAGCATGCTAATTATACAGCTACCTCTGGATCTGTTAGTCACCAAACAACTATTAAAACTGTCTCATTTCGTGAGAAAACATCACCACAACAAGACCATTCCTGTCTGTGTCTCATTACAGAGTTTAGAGCTCAGCATTGCTCATGAAACCTACCGTTCTCAAGACATTCCTGTCACCTTGGCCACTCAGTAAATAATAAATTGGAGGCTTGACCTATTTTCTCCCAAAATTTAGAGGGAGACTTCCATTGACTGAGATCATCACTCCAACAGGGATGTAATAAACTGGTCTCTTATTGCTGAGGCAGCACTGAAAACTGTGGGCTGTTGTTTTACCTTAAAAGACCTTGTGAAAAGGGCTGCAGAGTGATAAAGTTTGGAGCAAGATGCAGAGTTTCTGTCGAGTGTCAGTACTGCAGGCCATGCTAGATTTAACTTTCTAACTCCCAGGAACAGAATGGTACAAAACAGCATTTTCTTCTGAAGCCAGTAAAGAGAGTGAGTTTTACCCCAAATGAGAATGGCAAACATGTTATCAAAACCAGTGACCAGTGATCTTACACATGGCCACTGAACTCCAATTATATCAGTGGCAGTTTCCTAGGCTGCAGACAAGCATCCTGTCTACATTCAGAAGAAAAAAAAAGAAGCAGAAAAGCTACCTAACTTTCTTTGACGCCTTGATATGGTTTGGTCTATTCAGATGTTAAAGCAATGGTTTGTATTTGTATTTATATGATCCTGTTCTGTTCAAGCAAACCAAAAGCAGTATATATTGAAGAATAGAAGAAACTAAACACCATGAAGTATTGCATTTTTTTCAGATCTTTCACAGAATTTGAAATAAGTAAGAGCTTATTTAGAGTATCAGCTCAGTCATGTTGGCTCATGACTAAAGCTTGCACGTACCTGTGTCTATAGCACAGTGTATGTGAGGGCCCCACAGCACAAAGAGTGGTTCTGCCTGTTCAACCTCCAGTTGAAATCTTACTCTTAAGCTTACTCATGACTTCTTATCTGTGCCTGGCTCTTCAGACCTACCACAATCCAGATAATCCCCATAGCTCTGCCAGCCTCTGGTTCTTGATATCTGTAACTACATTATGCAGGACTGAACCAGCTGGGGAACCTACTGAAAATAAAATATTCAGAGCAAACTCCTACAAAAAGTGAAACAAGATGATACAGGCTTCTACCTTGCCAAATTCAGCGTGGGAATGAGCTTAACAGCCTCAGCCTTTGGTGCGTGCCAGAGTTTGGAAGCGTGGCTCTTTTCAGCGATGAGTGGGCATTTGTATGTCAGCAAAGAGGCCTGATTACTTTTACAGGAGCTAGTTTGGGCTTATTTATGCTGTGGGATGGGTGTCACTTCCAGGAAGATCTGGTCATTCTTCCCGTTGTCTTTCTGGAAAGAGGTAGCTAGTCTTGGAGAAATGCTGAGTGACACATCAAAGACAATGTCTCGTACAGGATTGTAATCTTTCATCTGGACGTTGAATAACAAAGCCTACTGGGTATGAGGAAAAGAGAGAAAAATTCAAATGAAAAATGAAACACATTCTTTTGGCAGTGGTAAGTGGAACAACTAATCAAGGGTAGTGGTAAACATCCCTCTGGAGAGGAAGAAAGAGCCTGCAGGATCTTGCAGCCTGCAGAAATCAGTGATCTGGGGCAGATGTCTCTGGGTGCAATTTTTCTTTGGGCAAAGACGACGGGGCACGGTTCAGGACAGGATCTTCCGTGATGTCAATGTGAGAAGAACACAACTCAATGGCTGTTTTCATGTTATATGACTCAGGAAAATTACCCTGTGCAAGGCAGTGCTAATGGCTTGAGGAAACGGGAATTACTGTCCATTGAATATTGTCCTATCAGTGAGAAATAATTCCCGTCCCTGCAATCTCTGTTTGGTAGATTAGCCCTGGCTTCTGAGGCAGATCTCTGACCGTCAATGTTAAAGGCATAACCTTGTAACTCTGTTGAGGGAAAATTTTGCCCTGGATCGAGATATGACTGGGATGCTCGTCTTTATGAGCTGGCTGCTCCCTGCTTCAGAAACAGAGGCCCGGCAGCTCAAGAGCCAGCTCCACGCTTTGCTTTTACAGTAAGGAGCAGCAGTCCTGCAGCTGATGAGCAGGTCACTGGGCTTTTGGCTTTGGACCTGTTAAGTTCCAGGAAAAAGAGCTAAAGTTTGGGTTAACTTTTCCATGGCTGTTAATGGAAAACCACACAGCAGTGCTATGTGCAGAAAGGTTACAATTTTGTTCTCAAGCTCTGCAGCCTCTTAACAGAAACCTGGTAGCTTAGAGTTAATGATGGGTTCAACAATAGCTCCTCGTTAGCGCCTGCGCACCTCTGAGTCTGCAGAAAGAACAATCATCAAGCAAGTGGCAACACAGCAACATATAGATGTGGGGGGGGGTGACTTGGGAGTCCATGTGGCAGTTTTTATTCTCAGGTCTGGAAAGGGAACGTCATCTAGCGCTTAAAGCAGGGGAATTTGAAATTGTATCTCCTGGTTTCTGTTCTTTGTTTCAGGAGGTTTCTATTCATGACACTGTGAAACAGCATTGTGTGAAATCAGACAATTATCTTAAATCTGACTTGCTTCATCTCTAAAACAGACTCCTAATTCAAAATAAGAGAGGACTCAGGGGACTTCCCAGGATGATGGATTTTGCTCCTGTGCTTTGTGATATTCATAGTTAATTAGTGATACCTAGCCTTCCCCACATTACCATTCATCTTGGCTACTCTATAATGAAACAGATTTCATGACTTTCAGTGCACTCACAGGAGGTTTGTGTGGCAGAATTTGCTCCTCCGTATCCAATTATGAACAAATAGTTACGGCTTTGGGGATGTTTTCATTGGATTTGTGCACTCCAAGCAAAGACCAAGGCGAACAGCTACATTCTTTCTGTGTTTTTTTGTTTTGTTTTGGTTTGGTTTGGTTTTGTGGGGTTTGTTTTTTTTTATATAGCTCTAATAATGCAGCCTTAAGTTAAAAACAGTATTGTTGTGTGCCAGCAACATTTAATGAACTTACTAACGGCTGATGATTGGTGCCAAGGCTGAAAGAAATTGTCTTTGTGCTCCTCATGGTCTGAAAGTCACTGGTGGCACAGGGTGGGACATAGGCTATGATTTAGCAAATATAGGTGCCTACTGCTTGTAGGGACACACAGGAAGGGGTTCTTCATTACTGGCGGGGTCCTGCACTCCTCTTTGAAAGAGCCTGGGCTTTGTGTATCCACTCACTTTGGGCAAGGGGTGGCACACATCACGGTACCTGCAGGTTTCAGTGGAACACCAGTTCCAGCAGAAATAAGAGGGAGAGGTGAATCCCTGGCAGCAGGACAGCATCACATAGAGCAGCAGAAGGGCATCTGGAGTTACACTGCCCACCCACACAGAGTAGTTGCTGCTCTGCCAGGCACCACTGGGTCTCTTTATGGCTCTTCTGAAACACTTACGTGTTTGGAATGTGTATGTGTATTAACAAAAACGGATCAGGCAGCAGGGCCCTGCAGTTATTGGGACTGACACGTGTAATGCCAGGGATGGCTGACCAGAGAGGTGCAGCTCGAGCACCACCAATGTTGTGCTTCAACTGTCTGTTGTGTGACACACAGATACGGTGTGAGCGCCTCCACCGACTGTCCTGCTCCTAGATCCATGGTGCCGTTGTTCCCACAACTTCCACCCTAAATCTCCAAACTGACACTGTTGGCTCTTGCTGCACTTCGTGCAGGATATTTGCCCAGGGTCCTGCAGGTACCACATGCTTTTGCATCGAGGATGAGGATCTCACCACAGAAAGTCAAGGATTGAATTAAGCTGTAGTTTAAGTCATCCCTTTCTGTGCCTTGGACTACACAGGTAAAGCATCTGCTGTTGGTGCTTTTGTTTCTGGGCAGCTTTGCGTGCCTAGCAAGTCCCGGAGAGCCCTCTGATCACTGATGTAAGACCTAGGGTTCCCCTCATAAGTTCTCAGTGCAGATGGACACAGACATAGTCCAAATTTTTCAGCTGGGGCTGCTGCTTATTTTTAGGAATTTATTGTAATCCCATAGGAAACAATGACCTCTCTTTCCCATAAAGGTAAGGAGAGTGAGTCCAGCCCGCTGCTGGAAACTGCACGAGGGAAACGCAACACAAATGCACCATCCACATTCAATCGGCAAGAAACATGCAGGGGAGAGATGGGTTTTCCAGACCTCTGCCACAGGTGATTCTCCCTGCATCCAAATTCTTTCTGCTATAGGAGCTTCTCTTCCTATTTTTTTTACTGATTTCTAAGAACCTAAACACCTAGTGAATGTATTTGCAATGTTTTCTGTGAGAATTTACATACCTGGACACTTTTTTGCATCTGGTCTCCTGGGTTCTGCAATTCTACCCCCATAGCATTATTATAATTGCACTGCTCCAGTATGGGTTTTACTCCAATAATTATTTCATTCACCCCACAGCTGCAGAACTACTCACTCCATGCAGAGGAAAGTTTGAACTGTGCTGTTCCATTGCCTTGTTTTGCCTTCTGCTCTTTAAAGCAAACTAGGAACCCCTTTTGTTTCTCAGCTCACTATACTGAAGGCTGCCCTTTCCATGAGCCCCACGTAGGAATACCCTCAGGCAGAGAGCCTGCCCAGTTCCTCACTGCTCCAGAAAGCTCAAGTCAACGCTTAAGTAGGCTAATGTCTTGCCTTAATTGAAGTCCCACTTTACAGTAAAGCTCAGCACTTGCAGAGGTTTCAGTCCTGTGCTAAAATCTGGACAAACACTGTTTTGCACAGTTTCTCAGAGGAGCAAAATGCACTTGTGTGCTTCTGGCCAGGGAGGATGGGAGGAGAAGAGGAATCAGAGTGGAAACACAAGCACCTGACTTTGTATCAAGAGGAGAGGTGGTACCAAGTTAGATGGAGAAATGCACATCCCCATCGAAGTGCTTGCACCTAGACATCTGTCCTCATGCAAACAAAGCTCTGCAAGTTTTGCAGTTAGACACACCTGATGGTTTAATTCCCCATTCCACTAGTCCAGAGGATTATTGCTCTGACCCAGCAAGAGTTTTGCACCCTCTCTGTCCTACGGCCCAGTCTCCAGAGGCAGCACTTGCTGCAGGCTCTAGCACACGTGCACACATACATCTATTCCATTTTGGCTGGAACTCGGCGCTGCTCCTTCTTTGCAAGCTGCATGGGGGATGTGCAGAGGGAGAATAAACTAGCAAGAATTGTTTCTTGTGGTTAAAGGACGATTTAAACTACATTAACAGATTATTTCAGTTGGTGTTGTAGATCCACTGTTAAGCTTTCAGATAAAGTAGTACTGCCACACTAGCTCAGTGTTTCTCACTGTATCTGTCCAGCTTGCTCTTGCCCCAAGTCTCAAACAAGGTTGAGATCCTGGTTTTATTTTACACCTGTACAGCACCTGGCACAATGGGTTTGATTTAAGATAATGCCTGGAACATATGAATACACCACTGTAAGGAACAAGGAGCAAGGCCCCAGGCTATGTGGCAGCACTGTCCCCCTCTTTTTACTTTAGAAGTAATTTCCTTCCATTGCAGCACTGTGTGGGGAGTGACAGATGACTAGTTATTGCTCAGATAGGTCTTTGCTAGCACACAGCTTTCTCCACAAGACAGGGGAAGTCATGGAAAAGAGGTGTTGTTTTTTTCCTGAGAGTTTGAATTTGCCAGAAATAAAAAGACACTCACATACCTCAAATGGCACAGCAGCCAATACTAATCTCTGTGAAACACCCAATTACACGCAACAAATTAAACGTAATTCGTTTTTTTCAAAGCATAAGAACAAATAATATGAAGAAAATTTTACTGTAATGTGGTAATGATTCAGGCTGCTTTTTTCTGCCTCTGCATTTTTTAGACACAATAATGATTGCCTGTTCAGCTAGGAACACTCAGGGGGCCTGTCCCATGAACCGAGAATCATGGGCTGCTGAAACAGGTGAATTCCTGACATGGGTGCTGGAGGGGCGTGTGGACAGACCTGGCAAAGCTAGTCCTTGATTCCCAATAAGTTTCTTTTTGTAACACTTCAGCTTGCAAAAGAAAAATTAACTCTGGCACACAATGTAAGAAACACTGCCAGACTTCTACCTTAAAGTATCTGAGCATCATACAGGTCTAAAATGTACAGACCTGAGCCTCCAAACCCTGAAGCTCTTTACTGTTAGCATCACGCTGTAATCCCGTGAACACACAGGTCACTGTGCAAACTTGTACACACACCTGTACAGTCGTCCCTGCCCACAGCCATGACTGCTGCTAATCTTTAAAATTTATTACCAAGTTCCACCCATTTTCCTAAATGCTTTGGGAAAGAAAATTAGTTCAATTAGCCTCATTTAGAGGAGAGGAAAAGCCACTGAGAAGTGGAAGGTGATTAAATGGCTTGGTCAAGGTCACTCTGTGTGTCAGTGGCAGAGACTGGAGTGACTCTATGCTTTGACTCCCAGCCTAGTGCCCAAACCTCAGATCTCCCTGCTGCTGTATGAGAACAGCCCAAAAACCTCCAGCTCAGTTGGACATTTTAGACCTAGAATTATAAAAGCAGGATGCAAATTAAAAGAACTATCCATCTCTAGGCTTACTACTCTCAGACCATTATTGGCCGGGGTCAGACAGCTCTTTGCTGTCCCCTGTTGCACAGCTGTGTAGAGAGAGGTTGGCCCTCGGTCAGCAGCATTGGAGCACACGGTCCAGTGACTGTCCAGAAATACAGTGGGAGTTCACATGCAGGAGCAAGTCCTGGCTTTGCAGAATTGAGCTCTTCACAAAAAACAGTCATTTGGGATGAATGGCTGATATAATCCAGAGTGGCCACCTGAACTCCTGAAGCTGCACGACACATTCACAGCAAAGCCTGAAATCAAGTTAATTTGAGGTTTTGGCATTTCACTGCCATATAAAAACATGAGTGTGATCGTAGGGCAGAGGGAGTTTTGTAAGCTTTTGTTGAGAAACTGCTTTTCTGTAGTGGAGTCATGCAATTTGGCTGTAAAACTGTCTTATTTCATACTCTGACTGTTCTGTTTATATCAAGATCAATTTTTAATGTCAGCACACGCACACACACACACACACACACATTCTTCCTTTCATAGTAAAAAGAACAATTGCAATTACTTTAATGGGGGCATTTTCATGTGTTTCGTAGCCTCATCCTCTCGTCATAACTAACCACAATTTGTACCAGACCCATATCACTGAGATTGAACAAGATAGGAGCTTATGTGATTTCCCCAATAAACTTGTAAAACTAGACTAGTTCTGGAAAAAGCTCCTCTCCCTGCATCTTTGTTAATTGAGATAGGAGACATCTTTACACATAATTTTGTTATACTTTTCCTCCATATTTATACCTATCTGTATCTATATTAACTTATAAAAACATGAATTGAAAATGCAATTAATGCCATTCAATAAAAATTTCAAATATAATTTTGCTCCCAGATTGAGATGGGCCAAGTCTGAGCTTGAAACACATTTTAATAATCTCATAAATTCCTGACAGAAAAATGTTTATCAAGGAAATGCAACTGACACTTTGAAGAGACATGAATTATTTGGATCTTATGCTTAGTGAGCAATTTACACAACTAAGCATTCCCCTACTCCATTATAAAAGAGATCATTTTCTAAAAATATATATATTTTAAAATCACCCCTATCTAATGATGTTTTGAATGTAAAAATAACCTCATTAATGCTGACAAGAATGCAAACCTAGTCTCTCGAAAATGTGAAAAGACCACAGGAATCCCATGTGACTCTGACTTCCTTGCCTTATTGGAAACATCTGTGTCTGTCAGTAACCTCAGACCATTTCCAGGTTTGATTCCAAAAAAAGAATTTCACAACCTTTTTGTGATATCAGCCTCTCTGGGTGCACTCCAAAACAGGTCCTGATCATCTCTTTCTTTGGCTTTGGGATAAAAGATGTATTTCTAAAAGCTTTCTGCAAACCAGACCATATTTTGCTCCATAGTTTGCTCTTGCAAAGGCAGACAGGCATACGGCCAGTTGCTGCAGATACACCACCACGCTGACGAGGACTTGTTGCCGACAGCGAAAGCTGTGGCTCTCACAGAGCTGTGTGGTCACAGCCAGGCAAGACTCTGGCTTAGGCTGCTGCCACGCTTGGGGCAGGCATCCTTTCTGGCAGTTCTCCTTGAAGAGGTCTCAGCTCTCTGTCATCCAGAAACATCTAACCCTGTATCCAGCACTTACTAGTCAGCTATTTCTATAACTGAACTTTTTGCAGTGAAGAAATGGTCCTAGAACAAGGCACCTCACCATTGATTAAAGCCTTCAGGACATGGACAGAGAAGAGACAAAGAAAAGGGACTGACGGAGGTCACACAGAGGAGGAGGACTGGTATCTAAGCTTCAGTCCCCACATTATCCACTGCTATGTCTACAAATTGCAAATTTATTAGTCACTACCCTGGAACCGATGTCTTGCTTCAGACTAACGTGAACTTCAGGGCAGGGGACGTCTTTCTTCACAATCTGTATGGGACCGAGGAAGCTGAGTGGGCTCCAGCAGATGAACAGTAACAGCTCATCAGCACAGTGTTTGGAGTCAGTCCGTGTTTCACTCTGCGCAAGGGATCTTTTTGAACAGCTCAGCTAATGTGCTGGCAGTGGATAAAGTAACTGATTATAGCAAGGGACTGCTTATATGTGAAAATGATGTAACCCTGGGACTAAATCCAATTCCTTTTCAGGCTCCAAAGCAAACAGAGATGCCTTTCAGTTATTTTTCATCTGGCTTCACTTTTTCATGTTGACCAGGGGGTGAAATAAAGGTGCCCATTTGACAACACCAAGACTCTGAAGTCTGCTTCCTTCTTCTTTTCAGGAGAGAGAAGGAAGGAGGTAAAAATTGCTTTCAAAGCAGCTCCTCCTTGCAGCTTTTAGGAGTATCATATGGGCAAAGGCTCCTATCTGCACATTTCAGGCTCCTCTTTACTAGCCCTAAATTTTGCCTGCAAGTGTCTAAATAAGATAAATATGCCTGAGAATGCACCATGTGGTGGGTTTTTAATCTGTTTGAGGCTACTGGTTACTGTAGGACACTTTGCTAATCACTGGTTCTCTCCTTCCCATGCTGTAGAGCCTGCTGTGGCTGGCAGTTTGGATGTAGCTGGCAGCATGGCCATGCTGCTTTGCTGCTGAGTAACTCTGAAGTATTTATTCAGCTTGTGTGGTGAAGTCTACTGCATGGTGTGATTGAAACTGAGCTTTGGCCAGCAAAGGGGTGAAATGCTGCTGCTGTGAGTGTTGCAAGCTGAAGAGATGCCAAGACTATGTCCCAGGCTGGATGAAGGAAATGATGAACGAATTATTAAACTTATATTAAATATCCACTTGAGAGGAAGGGCTGTGTTCATAATTAATCCAGAGGCCCTTTCACTGTACTAGTGGTGAAAAGTCTCCATGCTAATGGCAGGGATTGGATCCAAGCTCATCAAAACCATCCCTGGCTTCCTGGGTGGGGGATTCTGGACACACAGTTGTTTGCACAGGTAGAAATTTCCCATCATTTCAGTACAACACATCTGACCTTTTTTTTTTTTTCAAGACTCTCCTACAGACACAGGTTTCATTTTGAAAATATTTTCTGTTTAATTTCTCCTTTTCCTTGATATTTTTTCTTGCAATGAAAGGAAAGCAAACTGTTCTCACTGACTCAGGACTATCTGCATTGAAGGCACTGACAGTTTCAGTCAACACTGGCAGATGTTTCCATGCTGCCACCCCCATCAATTCAGCACTGACCTTCCCACTGGATTTCCAATCACACCAACACAGTAGTGTGTTTTATGAGATAATATTTAATATTTGCTGACCTGAGAGAAGCCACTAGCCTTAAGGTAGCCTGAATCATGCAGCTTTTGTATCCCAAGGTTTGGATGTGAATTTAAGTTTCTCTTAGAAGAACAGTGGCACAGAGAAGAATAGAGGGAGATTGGCAGAGATCAGATAGGGTTTAGAGTCTCTATAACTTGTGAGGTGCCAATTTTGCAACTATTTTTGCAACCCTTTGCTTTTCATATTGACTAATTTGTCTCCCAAGGCACAGTTGTAGATTGTGGTAATACATTTAACAGTAATATTGCCTCATTCCTTCCCAGTCCCTTGCACAGAAGCCTCTAAGTATTGTAAAACCAACCCTCCTTATGGCCAGCAAAAAATCACTTTCTACATCTACAAAGGAGAAAGTGAGGTACGACAGCCTAAAACCAGCATTCATATTATGGGGAATGTCTACAGCAAGATGGAAGATGACTCAGAAATCTCAAAGCTGAACTCAGTGCTTGAAAGCTAGATTCTTCTCCCTCTTTTAAATTTGAAGTAGGGAAACAACCCCCACATTTTTTGCGGAATAGGAGAGAGGAAAACCCTGCCTAATTCTGCCATTTCAGCTGTGTAAACTAATGAATGTAATTTTAGTGTTTTAGAGTGAGTTCTCATATTGGTTTTGCCTGCACTGTGGTGAGTGACATCACCTGGTAGTTATGTCACTACTGTAAAGGAATAAATACAAACTGCTCACTTAAGTCTGAAAGCAATTAAAAACATCAGGAGGGTCACACATGGTTATTCAAAGAAGACAAACACTCAGGCTCATAGTTTTGTTTACAAGAAGGAAAACAAATGTTCTAAGAGCAGTGTACCCTCACAGAAAGTCCAAGAAGCACTTCATATCTACGTAGGAAAATGCCCGAACATTTGCAAGTCTTCCAGGAGTCAGCTGGAGAGAAACAGGTATTTTAGCAGCTACAAGCCTGGGTGCATTGTCAGCCAACTTCTCTTTCACACTAAATTACACTTGCACCCAAGTCAGAGGTCTTTTATAGCACAGCAGAATCATAAAGACCTTAATTTCCTTTGAGGCTGGATCATATAACACCTATATGGGCTAATTCTGCCATTGCTTGTGCTGACAGGACACAGAACTGCATGTCTAAGAGATACATCACCAAAAAGGAATGGAGACTGCTGTCAGCTGCACTAATATAAATTGCTGCAAACTGTATCAGCTTCAGTTAAACTGCTCTGGATTTTCCCTGCATAAATGGAAATAATCACAGCCTGTCACAGCAAAAAAATATTCATAGAACAGGCATTCTTCAAACTCTGATTTCTGTGGTCAAAATGCCAGGCATTAGCAATCTGTATGGTATGACCTTTTCTCTCAGAAATCAGGATCACACTTCGTGAAGATATTTTAGCAAATCTTCCCCCTGAAGGAGTAAAATATTAAATTTTTTTATTCACGAAGTTCATTGGTCCTGCATTCAACAGAAAACCTTGCAGAGAGCCAAATGTTACAGAACTATGACTCTCTGCTAAAAAATTGCGTTGTTGTTTCATGTGTAGTTGAATTTCTTGAAGCCTTCACAATGCTAAACAGTTGCTAATGCTTTGGACCAAATATATTCCTGAAGCAACTCCACTCTCTTTTGTTGATACATGTCAGCGTGTAAACGTGTGTAAATTGACTGCATTAATATAACTGACGTTTTTCACCATGGGGTGAATATGGACAGGGGCTTAGAGAGCTGTTGAATCTGCACCCTTGGATTGGGAACAGCCCTGGGCAAGTGCGTGTAACCATCTAAATTGCAAGGAGTTAGGGGATGCTTTATGGCTGCCACAGAGATTTCAATTCACCCGTGTTGTGCACCTTGAACACAGACTAAATCTGCAAAGCTTGGGTGCAGCTCTGGTGCTCCCTTCCCAGGTGCACGTCCCTGTGCGTCTGCTGCGTGCCTAGAGCTGAACACAACGCATGTGGCCACCTCAGTGCTCGGCTAGGTTCCTGTAGAGATCGCTGGGGACAACTGTCCTGAAATGACTTAGGAAGCATCCAGACATTTAATTACACTGAAAACGAGGAGATGAGCACCTTAGAGATGAGAGATAGCTCTGTAGAATCCTGCTGTGATAGGTAGCACCAATCCTGTAAAGTGACATTAGTCCATTCTCTTCAATGGTTTCTGTTTCCACCCATAAGCACACACTAATGTATAGAAATTTGCACGAACCCAGATTTTATTAGAAATACTTCCTCCATCTCACACAACAGTCCAAACCTCATTCTGCAAACTTTGTTTTGTAAAAGTGCCCATGAAGTTTAAATTTATGTAGAAAAAAAAATATATGTTTATGTACGTTCAGAGTTTTATTCCAGAATGCAAGATTTTAATTAATGAAAATAGGCAGAAATATTACTTATATAATTTAATGAAAGCAGTTTTATTAACTAAGAGCAAGATCGTACTGTGCTCTTTGATGGGTATTTCTGTTGCTGCACCTGGACAATCAGTCAAACTGCGTGAACTGCAGTTACACACAGCTGACAGACGTGACTGAATTTTTGTTTCTAAGCTGTCATTTGTATCTGCCTTCAGTCCCACATGTAAAAGCAGTCAGAAACTTGAGAGGGATTTTATTTTTTCCTAGCTTAAATAGATGTTTTGAGGCATCTATTTTTGAGTACCTTGTCTCCTGGCTGTGGGCGCATCACAGATACACGGTCGTAACCCTTCCGCAGCAAGACCCAGAGAGCATCCAGTTTCCCCTGCAATCAAAAGAAATGGAGTGTTATCTTCTGTGCAAGAGCAAGCATGCAGTGCCAAGTGCAATGCAGGGACAATGCAACTTAGACCTACACATTTTTTACTTAATACTTTCCTGGGCTTGTACAAGATGCTGGAGAGCAATGTTTTCTCTCACAGAAATTTGCTCCAAACTTGCTGCAAGTGCAAAGGAAGAGGCTTTCAGATGAGCAATAAGCAGATGCATCTGACAGTCAACAGTATCCATGTGCCCAGCCTTTACATATTCTTCTGAAAATCTCCAAAGGTAAGAGGTGACTTAGATACCTCTTGGGCTGAGAGAGAGTCTAGTACCTACTCAGCTCCTGACATTGTTGCTGGCAAAATGCTAAATTAATGCAGAAAGTGATCAGGTGAATTTATACTAGGCATTTCCTAACTATTCTGCCTCCTCCTCTGGCTAGCTAAGTGGTTTGCTTCTAGCTCTAGGTGACCACTGTGACATATTAGAAATAATTTGGATTTATGGGTCAAAACAATCTGAGAACTGACTGAAAAACTGTCTCTCCCCACAGCCAAGACAGCTGAGCTGCAGGTAAGTGCTTTCTAACAGCCCACTTAATCTTTCATGTCAGCTACATGCTTGCAAGGGAGCATCAGGTTACTGGGTCTCACACAACCTCCCCAGTCCCACCCCAAATGCCAGTTAATATTTGCATCTTTTCCAGGCAGTAACACAAAAAATCCTCTGTTCCTATGAACTCAGTGGCAGCTGCCCTACAGATGCCACCCTCAAGCTGCCGTGGTTTTGCTGTTCACCTCATTGTGTGGTCTCGTACCCAACAGCCCGTACCCAAACGCACGTGTGTGCATGCACAGACCCTGACAAGCTTTTCTCAAAACCCAACATGGTGAAATCTCTTGTTGACAGACAGTTTGGTTGAGTTGTGGGGTGAGACCACGCCTGCAATGCTTCTCTGCAAGGCAGACGAAGTGTTCGTTCCTGATTGGAGTTCAGCAGTGACACAAAGTGAGCTGAACAGGGCCAGGAGGAGCAGCACAGGGCTCTGCAACGTAGAAAAATCCATCGAACCATCTCCTCTGAAACATACATCTGCTGCTGAAGGATTCCCTGCTACATCCCCATCCTAATAGGCCAGGATTTCATTTTCCAAATGGATTCAGCTTCTGGAAGACCTGCAGAAGGGTTTACACGAGTGCAGCACATTTGTTGACTCAGTGGAAGACTACAGGCATATTATAAGCTTAAGATTAATTTATCAAAATCTCTTTTGTATTCAAACATCATTTGACCCTTCTTCTGCTAAATGCATGATACCCAGAGATTCGTAAAAATTTGAGAGCACTAACAACAGACAATATTTATGAAGCTTTCCGTTAGTATTGTTCCGGGTGATACAAATGCCATCACACAAAGAGCAGGTCCCATGAGTGAAACCCCCTCCCACTGATATTCAGTAAACTTCATTGTATCTGCAGAGACTGAGACAAGCTACTGTGAGAACGTTGCCCCTTGGCACCAAACTTTTTCCTGCAGTTGAGAAGATCAGACCCAAAGACCTAGCTAGACCTGTCTGGACTCAGAAACTCGTGTTTCCTGGAAATAAGGACTAGAAAAATTTTGTGATAGCAGACTTGCCTTGTATCACTGTCATAGGACAAAACTAAGCAAATGGAAATGAAAGCTGAATATTGTAGAGGTGGCAGGAAAAGAGCAAGTAGCTTCATTAGCAGTAAGGGGTCTCGTGGCCAATAGTGAACTTCAGTGTCTGCGAAGGTGAGACCTTCCTGACAGCCAGGATATTTATAAAGTCCTTCTGTGACACTGGTTCTCTGGGATCTAATGAAAGACTCAATCCACTCAATGTATACTCTTCCTTTCATGGGGACAGAGAGTCTTCCTCTTCCCTTTTCAAGAAACCATTAGGGCCGTAATCCTCTTTGAGACCTGTACTCCTCAACCAGTGTGTTGAGCCAATGGTTCAAAGCTTATTTGGGAGTTGGAGGGATACAGACAGACACACAGAATGACTGCATAGATTTTATTTCCATAGGATAATGGGTAAAAATCTTCCTAAGGTGAGAGCCAGGAAAGTCTGTTATTCTCAAAGGAAGAAGCAAGGAACTCCTCTGTCAAACTCTTCCGCATTTGGACAGCACAACCTCTTAGACCTAAGGGAAGCCATCCCTGTCTACTCCAATCCATCTTTCCCCCTACATCAGAGCTGGTTGAAGCTCTTGATCTCCTGTTCCCTCTGACAACTTAAGCAATAAAGTACCTTTTTCTTCCATTTTTCCTTTAAGAAAACAGAGGGAAAATTACAACTTTCTACAGAACAAAGTCCTAATTTCCAAGAGCCTACCAAGATTTATTGGGAAAAACCAAGAGCAACATCTTTGGGAGTCTGAATGGAGCTTCAGGGTCTGCCTGAGATGTCTGGGTGGAACAAAGGGAAAGTGGATCATGGAAAGGATAACGTTGCTTGAAGAAATGATAATGGCAATACATTCACTTGGAAATAGAAACACTTCTGTGCTCTCCAGTGGATGGGCTGTGTCTCTGTTGGGAAATCCTTTGCACAAAGTCACTTGGAGAAAACAAAAAGTCTGGAGGCAAACAAAGCTTTGAGTTCTACTAGATATGAAGTCCAGGAAGAAGAAACAATCAGAGCAGATGATAAATGAAGGAGGGCATAGTTTCAGCCATTGCTTTAACGTGAATGCATTCTCTTCCTGAATTAGTGGTTAATTCAGCACTGTATCGACCCTGGTCTAATGAACGACCTGATACCTAGCATGCTCCTGAGACCTTGTATCTGGTGGTGTCACTTAGAAAGTTTTTTGTAAGCTGCCCATAAATCCAAGCTGCCCTTGGGCCCCTTCTAGCAAGGAAGCTGGGCCATGTCAGCTTTGTAAATAGAGACAGGGGAGACAAAGGCTAGAAAGTGTGCCAGGGTCACAGGGCTTGGTAAATGCTTACGTAGCCTCCGCTTAGGATTCACCTGAGGTTTCCTTTTGAGAGCACCAGCTGTTGCTCCAGCCTCAGCCTTGAGGCCAGTCCTGCATGTAAGTTTTTGTGACCCAAAAGTCTTGCCTTGTGGTCTTTTCTGAACTGTTTTTTAGAGACTGATAGTGGTCCTCTTGAAGTCCAACAAGTACTATAAACGCTCTGAGGAAGACAGGAGAGGTAGATGGGTAGATAAAATCAGAGGCAGAAATAGAGGTAAGGAGGAAAGCAGCTAACCAAACCAGAGCATGCAGAGCTGTGTGGCTGGCTGTAGCAGGGAGCATGTCCTGAACCAAACTAAAATAAAAGGTATGGTCCTTTCTGATCCTTCACTTGCATCTGTGTTTTGTGCTGTCCCTCTCTCTGTGAGATGAACTGAGGATTTGGGAAGTTTCTTAAGTAGTTTTCAGATCTATCATTCTCCTTGAATTATTTGCATGGACCTTTCAAATGGTTGAAATGATATTTTAAAAGTGGGATAATCCACTTGGCATCATGCTAAGAAATAACAGCAGCAAATTAATAATAATAATAATAATAATAATAATAATAATAATAATAATAATAATAATAATCATAATCATAATCATAATCATAATCATAATCATAATCATAATCATAATCATAATCATAATCATAATCATAATCTGTTAAGTGTCAGTAACCACATTTGGTAGCAAATAAATCCCTGGAGCATTTAAAAAACCAATCTATCCACTCTCAGCTATCTATCTACCTTATGGGCATTACTATGGGAAGAGTAACAGAGGAAAGAAAAACTCCATCGGATAAACTGGCAAAAGGCAGGGCACTGTAAATAAAGGCTGGCACTTGTGCTGCATGGAGAAAAGGATGCCTGTTGACCAGCAGGATGACTATCCCTAAAACATTAATTTCCTGGCTTTTTGTCAGATTCCAGCTACCTTGGTTCACTGTTACTCATATTTAATTACAGAATCACAGAATGGTGGGGTGGGAAGGGACCTCAGGAGATCATCCAGTCCAACCCCCCTGCCAAAACAGGTTCCCTGCACCAGGTTGCACAGGAAAGTGTCCAGGCAGGTTTTTAACATCTCCAGAGATGGAGACTCCACACCCTCTCTGGGCAGCCTGGCCCAGGGCTCTGGCACCCTCACAGTAAAGAAGTTTTTCCTTAAGTTTGTCTGGAATTTTTGGTGTTCCAGTTTGTGTCCATTGCCCCTTGTCCTGTCACTGGGCACCACTGAGAAGAGCCCGGCCCCATCCATTGCCCCCCACACTTCAGATATTGACAGACATTGATCAGATCCCCTCTCAGTCTGCTCTTGAGTCCCAGCTCTCTCAGACTTTCCTCATATGGGAGATGCTCCAGGCCCCTCATCATCTTTATGGCCTCCACTGGACTCTCTCCAGAAGTTCCCTCTCTTTCTTGAACTGGGGAGCCCAGAACTGGACACAGGACTCCAGATGTGGCCTCACCAGAGCTGAGTAGGGGGGGAGGAGAAACTGCCTCGACCTGCTGGCCGTGCTCTTTTTAATGCCCCCCAGGATACTGTTGGCCTTCCTGTCCCCAGGACACACTGCTGGCTCATGGCCAACCTACTGCCCACCAGCACACCCAGGTCCTTTTCCACAGAGCTCCTTTCCAGCAGGTCAGCCCCTAACCTGTACTGGTCCATATGGTTATTCCACCCCAGGTGAAGGACTCTGCACTTGCTCTTGTTCCTTGTCTTCCTCCTGTATGAGTGATTTTATTTTTAAGTAGCTCGTTACATGCATATTTATCTACCTTCCAAAGAGGTGCTTCTACCAGTCCAGTGGGGTGGATGGAAATCTAACACGTGCTTTAACCAAAGGAGCCGAGTGCACTTGGAGCATGGAAGCGAGGGAAAATTTAAGCTGAGTATCAGCAGACATTTCCTATGGATGAGGTCTGGTAGTCGGTGAAATATTCCCCCCCTGAAAAGTGGTGGGAGCCTCTGTGTTATTTTAAAAGCCAGACTGGAAAAAGCAGTGCAGGACAGATTCAAGCTAGCAGTGCTGCTCTGGCTGACAGTACAGACTCAGTGACCTAACAGGCTATCCCTCCTCGCCTCCCTCTGCCTGTTATGACTCCGTGATAGCTTCCCTGTATAAGACAATGCAAATTCATCTTCATATGTTTACATCTTCAGCACAAGAGCCTTTTGCCAAGACTGCTGATGAATTTTGCCAATTTTGCTAATTCCTTACTGAACAGGGAGAGTAACAGCAGGACCCCTGCTTCACAGGAACGATCCCCTCTAGTTTTGATGAGGGAGTGCTCATGATTGTACGTGGGGAAAGTGCTGGATACAGTTATCCTGACTGCATACACTTTTTGGGTGCAGTTCAATAAGGGGTGTGGTGGCAATTAATAATTAGGTAAATTTTTGTCTACAGACTCGGGCTGCTAAATATTATCCAGATGTGTAACACCCCAAAGTTACGGGACTGTTTGGATTTGGGGTCTTGGATCAGAACTGTCCTTATACTGTATACAATTTGAATGGTACATTAGAAATATATTTCTAAAGGAATTAAGAATATATGTCACCCATGAGATACTACTAATATTTGTAGCCCCCTTATAATTTAATTCTTGCTGTTATGAAGCAAAAGCTGTTCCTAGTCACAGTCAGAACTGAACGTGAATCCATTACATACATTGAATCTTTTCTCCAAGCCTCTCTTCAGCTTTGGAGAATTCCCAGCTGGGATACAGATCTGCAAACTTGACTCCTCTGTCCAGAACTGATGTTCTACCATGCCAAATAAACTCTGGAAATTAACTGAAAGTCTCCTAAGGCTGTAATCCAACAGTGTGAACTGGTGAAGGAAGAGGGGAGAAACTCAGCAGCATTTTCTATGGGAAAGGACCCAGCTCTCAACTAATGATCTCAGGTAGTTGTACCCACATGGATTCCAGCTGCCTGAGCATGTATTCAGAGTTCTTTGTGCTACAATCAGCATTCTTGTCAGCTCCTCAGTGGTCAGAGTATAGCTTTGTGTGCTGTGAACCCCTCTGACTGCAGTGTGCAAAAAGTGACTGAGCTGTGTCTTTCAGCTGGGTGAGGTCATTTCCATGAGCACAGATCTCCCAGATGGGAAGAGTGTGTTTTACAAATGCTTTGCACTGATGCAAAATGACAATGCATTGCATTTAGGAACAAAGCAGCAGCTATATGAGATGGTGCTTACTGCATTCCCCACTCTGAACTGAAAACAGTTGACTCTCTAACCTGCCCCATTGTGCGAATGAATAACCTTTGTGAACACATGTTGAAGTCATTATAACACAATTGCAAATGACTTGTTGGTAGGCTATGTTTATTAGATGATAATCTTTAAGGGGGAAAAGAGAGAGAGCACTGGACCAAATTTCACATTCCCGTATCCTCCGGAAACCACTCGTACTCCCTGGTGCATCCTTGCCATTCCCATCACTGGATTTGGACCAGCTGCAAGATCAGTGATGGGGGAAAGCCAGAACAGTGACTTGCCCAAACTGCTATGGGCACTGCTTGGAGCTGGTCCATAATAAGATACAATGCAGGGAAATCTGGGTGTACTGTGTAATCTGTATAATATAATGTATATCTGTAATATATCTGTGTAATCTGTGTTATATATCTGCACTGCAATAACTTGGCTAATACAGTATGTCTGACTAGATTGACCGCTACTTGGGAGGAAGTAAACAGGAGAATAAAACCTCTAATTTCTAGCACTGAGGCACTTCCTCATTCCCCAGCATCAAGTTCAAGGCGAGCTCTACACACCTAAAGGTTTACTACATATGTTACACACTCCCTCTTCACAGATAAATTTCCTGTAGAGGTTTTCTAAGACACAAACCAGCATCCCCACTCTTCAAAATGAGATCCAAGCTCCAGGGTGCAAGGTTTGCACTTGGATATAAATTGGGCATTTTCAGTCTTTTTTGAGACTGATAACTACAGTGCTGCCACAAATAGCCCCAGACTGAAAAGAGCCATGAGGAGTATTAGCATTTCACAAAAGAGTTAAACCTGAGAAATAGGAGTGTGGGATTATTGTTTTTTCTTTTAATTAGAGTAGTTCTACAGTAGTTAATCTGTTCTCCTTTCCTGAGGACAGTTTAATTTATCCTGAATGCAGAAGATAAGCTTTCTGACACTGGAGTGCCCTCATACTGTGCCCTGGATGATGCGACTAGTATCTGTTTTGTGTGGTTTGTTTCTCTCAATCCACGAGAAGGATTCACATGTGCAAGGGAGAGTTTTGCTTCAGTGAAGTATTCAGTTGCTTGTTTCCATTTTGTACGCTGCCAACCATTTGTATTAGTGAAGACAAGCTGAAGAACAGCTGCCTGCCCTTGGGACAGATGGCAAAGAAGAAGAGTCTTTCCAGTTCCTATGGGCAACCATTGTGCAGCTTTGCATTGTGTTTGACCTGATATCAGCGTAAATTTGACCTTCAACATCTGAGGCACTCCAATTCAGCCAAACATTTCTTGCAGGGCATCTCCCCCTTGTGAGGCCAGCATGCTGCCCTGCAGTAAGCCTTGCCCTGTGACCCATACCTGCTGGCAGACATCCATCTGCTGCACTGCAGTCCTTGATCTGCTGAGGACAACTCCCATTGGTGACAGTTAGCAGCAATTTTCTTCCTATTTCTCCCCTCTTTCTGAGGAAAAAGGATGCTATTTATTCCCTATATCTCAGGGAGTACTCAGTGTGGGCTAAAAGGCCAGCCCTTGGAAGAGCAGTCAAGTCTGTAAGTACTATATAGAAGCTAGCTACACCACCAGCAGAGATCAGCATCCTACCCTGGTCTAAGAAAGCAATACAACCCCAAAACCTGGTCAACCTGATAGGAAATTCCCATTGCCCCATGTGGCTCCTTTCTACAGCACCTCCCTAGGCACATATTCAGTGGGACTCTCTCAAGCACAGCTTCTCTAGCAGCATCTTGAGATCACAGGTTTATGGACAGTTCTACATCTTAACCTTGGATGTGAAAACACTTCATACAGATCTCCTGGAAACATCCTATGTAGTGCAATGCTGGACTGGACTTACCTTGATTGGAGAGTACCACTTCCGAGGAGAGGAAGGCCGGCGCATGTTGTTCGCAAGGTTCCTGGGTTCAGGGAACTCGTATTCCTGTTCTGGCATCTTGACTCTGGCATTCTTGGCTTTCTCTAACTTAGCACCTTCTTCTGTGGAGCCCTTTTCTCCCCATCGCACCTGAAAGATGATATCAAGGTATATTACAATATAGCTGCTGTAGAGAGTTTGATCCCTGCTGTAATAACTAGGTCCTGGTTCACATTTTCCCAGTGTCCAAATCCAAGGTGAAGAGCAAGTCATAGGCTGTGAAGCTTGTTTCTAGACTAGAGCCCAAACTTTGAAATTATTCTTTGTGATTTATGAGAAATATAAGAGTGGGGAAGGTTTTCAGACAAAGTAAAAATATTTCCTTGTCATTTGTATGGCAACACTGCCCCTGTATCTCAGGCATGGACCAGGATCTTGCTTTACTAGAAGAAAAAAATGGTCCCAAACTTAAAGAATCTATGTTTGACTCTCAAATATTCCTATGTAAAAACAATCTGGGCTCAGTTCTACAGAAAAGCTTAAAGTTTGTGCTTATCTCCTGAGTTTCTTTCTGGGTAACTTGCAGGAAGATACCACAGCTCAGTTCATGAATAAGGTCTTCTGATACATGAACTGGTATCTAATTACCTCCATTCGTTTGATGCCACCAACTCCTCGTCCACCATAATAAGAGGCATCTACTGTTGGCCATTTCTTCTTTGGAAGGCCATCATCATCTTCCTCCTACAAAAGAGAAGGAAGGAGTTGCCCGGTTAGGAAGCATGGTCAGAGATGGAAAGGGACAAACAGTCACAGGCTACGTGGTCCTTGGAGCCAGCTAGAGCCAGTGCAGTCAAGGTTCTGGTCTCTCACTGGTTATTTTCCAGAGGATGTACACTCATGAAAAGAAAATGTTTTATGATATAACCACCACCACCACTTGAAAGGTATAGTCCAGGGAAGTAAATTGTTTCCAAGTTGCAAAACCATTGAAGCAGCCACCAAAATAGCACTCAGCAGAGCTCAAGAGCTAGGGTCTTTTGGCTGCCAGTCTGGTTGATATGCTAGTCATGAGTGACGGTTCTGGATCCCTCCAGGGGCCAGGGAAATCATCATGCTGTAGTTCAGATTGGACAGAATGAGCGGAAAAACAAGAAAGCAAGCAAGTCAAATTTGCTCCTGAGTGAATGTGAATCAAGAGTATGTTTGGAAACAACCCCAGCGTGAATGCCCAACACGGAGATGAGGTTTTTTTTGAGATGAGCTGGCCAAGTATAATAGGATGGAGAAGTCTGATGGAAAAGTTACAAGAATGGAATTAGCTCTTGTAATGAACTCAGGCCTCTGCTAGGGAGGCTGCTCATGGATGTCCATGTGGCTTCAGTGATTTTCATGGGCTTATGCCAGCAGAAAGTCAAGCCCTGTGTGAAAAATGAGACTTAAACTCTGTACAAATTTGAATGTGTTCTACACGTGCACACTGCAAGCAGAAACCTATGGCACATCACCATACAGAAAGTTAAACATGTTCAGGACCCTGGGCTTCATGATGACATTCAGATATGGTCAAAGTAACAAATCAAGAAAATTTCCTTAAGTTTATTTCAAATCAGTCTAGCTAAAGTTCTAGTGAGTGTGTTCTATATATTCTACATTCTTTGTTGCACCACAGAACAACTCCACATGTACTCTGACTTTCCCTTTAAAGCCTTTCCCTTTAATTTCCCTTAGTGCCTTTCCCTTTAATTTCTACAGTTCAAGCTGCGAACTGGCAAAGCAGAAAAGCAGAGTTCATCAAAAACGTGAAGTATTTCCTGTGAAAAATGTGGAGAGAAATGAAAAATGGTCCTGCTCTTTTTTTTTTTTCTTTCTTTAATTTTTCACAGGGATTTGGCAAAACTCCAAAACTTAGGAGCTTTCCAAAACTGGAAAAGCCAAAAATACTTTGAAATTGATCTCCTCAGTAGGAAAATTGAAAAAACTGGAGGAAAAAAAATATACAAGAAAAACTATGCTTTTAATGTCAAACAAAAGCATTTCTGTTTTTCAAAATACACACAAATTTGGCTACAAAATTTGTCCTGATCTAAAGGAAGAGTGAACAATTGAGTCATAAATACAAAGTTCCTCTCCTTCATAGCTGACCTATTCCTCTTGCTTTGGTTAGAGCTGCTGAGGCTCTTTGCTGCAACCTAAGAACTTAATATCTCCACATGAAGTTTTCCATGAGGACTTTTTAAAAAAGTTGGAATCAAAGCCATCTAAATATTTTCCTTCAGCATTTCTTTCTCTCTCTCTCTTCAGTTTAGCACAGGCTGGACTTCTCACAACAGGAAATACCAAGGTTTAGGAAACCTTCCCCACAAGCCCTTAAAAGCCCTGCAAGTCACTTCAATCTAAGATAGGAGTGTTTCTGCCAGAACAACAGAAACAGCACATGCACAAAAAGACAACAGTGGACACTCGAAAAACAAAGGAGTCACAAGCTTTCTTCAGGATGAGTCTGTTTACATGTTTTGAAGGGCATGGGAGGTTTTGCAATACAAGAAAAAACAAAAAAACAAAACAACCCACCAGTCATGTCCTACACACTTGGCAAACACGTTCACAACACACGTGAGTAGCTAATGGAACACAAATGGAAACTTGGGGGTCAGGGTAGGGAGACAGCAGGAAAAAGAGAAGGAAGAGGTATTCAATCCCCATGTGCAGCATCCTAGCTCCCTGCCCCATCCACAAGATCTGAGCCAGTAAAACAGGGCTGAATTCCCACATCCTGGCTCAGTTTTGCCCATATTTTTTGACACTTAGCTACAATGGGGTTTTTACCTGAGGAAGAACTGCATAAGGAACAGCAACAGTAGAAAAAGCAGCCCCGGAAAAATTCAAGTGCATTTAAGGATGCTGGAAATTGACTGTACAGAACTTGGCATTTTTCCACCCCAAAAATCTGCTTTAGATGGAGCTAGAGTTTCTTTTAAAAAATAAGAAGAAGCAGGACAAAGCTACATTTCACAGTCAGAGATCCAGATTCATAACTGCTGGATTTCAGAAAACAAAGATCTATGTTTATCTCAGAGTCCATGCCGGGCTCTGTATACTTTGACCCTGACCTGAGGGAACCTCATCTGTGGGTAACACAAGGATAATTCAGGCTTCACTGGGGTCATCTGAACCACTCAGGGTAAGAATTCAAACTAAATCTGGCTGGATATAAAAAAAGTCTGGACAACTTACCCCTCTTCCCACCCTTATAATTATTTTCACAGTTGTCCCTGCAGTTTCTGAATCTTGTTAGAATTTAGCATTTATAGAGAGCTCTGCCACAAAGCGCTGTAAGACATGACAGGACAATCATTCCTCTGAGTAAGAGATGTTACCATCTAATTTTACAGCCAAGGAAACACAGAGGTGAATATGCTGTCCTCCAGGCTTCTGGCTCCTTACTGCCTTCTTTTTCTCCCAGCGCTGGATTTCCAACTTGCACGGCCACCTCTCGGACGCAGAGGCACTGTTACACTTCAAGGACACTTCGCTTGGTTCTCAAGAAACATTTCCTCCCTGCTGTGGCAGGTTTTGCTTGCTGACAGCCATCTATATCGAAACTCCATACACTCATTGCTTTGTTTTTCCTCCTTTGCCTGACACTGGCCCAAGCCTGCAAACTATTGTCAGAAAACACTCACAGGTCACAAGAGCATCTAAGAGAAAATGTTATACCGGTGCTCTACTAAGGAGCAGGCTGAAGAAAGACCTCAACTCTCACAAGGCACCAAAAAATCCACAAATAAAATTATCCTTGAGACAAAAATGCTTAGAAAACCAGCCTTTGTTGGTCTTACACAGAATCTCCTAGTTTATCTCTGGTAAAGATTACACACACAGAATCACAGGATGTCAGGGATTGGAAGGGACCTGGAAAGCTCATCCAGTCCAATCCCCCTGCTGGAGCAGGAACACCTGGATGAGATCACACAGGAAGGCGTCCAGGCGGGTCTTGAATGTCTCCAGAGAAGGAGACTCCACACCCTCCCTGGGCAGCCTGTCCCAGTGCTCTGTTACCCTCACAGTAAAGAAGTTCCCCCTCAAATCCAAGTGAAACCTCCCGTGTTCCAGCTCACACCCATTGCCCCTTGTTCTACCATTGGACACCACTGAGAAGAGCCTGGCCCCATCCTCCTGACATTCTCCCTTTACATATTTATAAACAATAATAAGGTCACCCCTCAGCCTCCTCTTCTCCAAGATAAAGAGCCCCAGCTCCCTCAGCCTTTCCTCATAAGGGAGATGTCTTGGGAACTGTGATGGCTCCATGCTCTCGTTAGCTGCTGTCACCAGGCGCAATAAACACCCAACGTCAACAATCAAGTTCTTTTGGCCAACTCCTTGTCAGATCCGATTCGATCGTAATTGTTGGTACCTCGTCACGTAGCTGACAAAGAGCTTGTGGCAGAAGCCTGAGCTCTGCCCACCCAGGGACCCAGGCACTGTCCCTGCAGTGTCCCATCCCCACCCCAGGCACAGGCAGGGCACACAAAGCACAGTTCACACCTATTTTATTTACTGTCCCCAACTGTGACAAAGGGGCTGTGTGCAGGGCAGCCCCCAGCACCAGGGGATGGGACCAAGGTGGGGGGATGACATGCTGTGTCACTGGGGGTGCAGGGACAACATGGCACATCAACACACATTGAGGATGTCACGGGGGTAGGGGGGCAATGTGGGGTGGTACCAAGGAGTCACTGGGAAGAGGGGTTGACAACATGGGGTGACCCTGTGTGGGCGCGGGAACAGGAGGTGCCCTGCACGCTGGTGTGCGTGAGGGAGAACACATGGGGTGTCCCCACGTGTGTGTGGGGACTCACAGGGTACAGGGCTGTCCCCAGATACATCGCAGGACCTAAGCCATGTCCCCCTCCTGGAGACGAGACGTCTCCCTCAGCTGTGCCACACAGTGACACCGATGTCCCCCGTCCCTGTCTCCCCCACGTCCTACCCCCGCTCACAGATGAGCTCGACGACGCTGTGCTCCATGGGGACGGGGTCGAGGCAGCGGTGGGCGGCGCTGGCGGCCACCTCGTCCAGCAGCCCCTGCACCACCCGCTCGTCGGCGGCGAAGCGCCACAGGTAGAGCTGCAGGTAATGGCCGTCCACCTGCACCTGCTGCAGCCCGAAGCGCCCCAGCGCCCGCAGCCGCCCGCGCTCCAGCAGCGTCTTCAGGCACACACACAGCATCACTCGGAACGGCCCCAGGGGATCACGTCCTCAGCCAAAGTGTCTGGTACCGCCCATGGTGGCCCCTCGGGCTGCTCGGGGCAGTGGCCCCGGCTGCGTCCCAGCCAGGCTGGCTCAGCACAGAGACCCTCCTGTGCCGCTCACAATCCCTTTCCGTGCCAGGAACCCGGGGACAACCGGGCGTGCGGCATCTGAAAACAGTCCCCACCTGCAGCGAGCACCCGGCCCTGCTGGCACGGCCCAGGACTCACATTGCCCAGTGTCCCCTGCACCTGGGGAAAGGTCTCTCTCACCTGGATTTTTCCTGGACAAACTCTCCAAAGCGGCGCCACAGAGAAAAAACCTAAACCTCACGAACCGAGAGCCCCCAGCAGCAAATTCTGCCTCTGACACCGGGCCCAGCTGGCCCTCCCCAGGGAAAAAACCTGGATCCAGGGTCAGCTGGGAAATAAGACACGAAATAGCAATTCCAGGTGTTCCCATGTCCATCCAGATTGATTGCAGGATCCCCATGGCCCGGGAGCGTACGGCTCCCAGATGAACCCCACGCGTCCCAGCAGCTCTCTCCTTGTTGCAGAGCTCACCAAGGTCTGGCCCTGTGAGAGGGGCGTCCCCAGCTCCCCACCAGCTGAACGACACCAGAACACACATGAGAGGCACCAGGACCCCCTGATGTCACAGTGCCTTCTCCTAGAGCTCCCGGGCAACCGATTCCACAACATTCCACATTCCTGCGCTCATCCTCACTGCCTGTCCTTGCCCTCGCTGCCTGCGCTCATCCTCACTGCCTGTCCTCGCCCTCGCTGCCTGCGCTCATCCTCACTGCCTGTCCTTGCCCTCGCTGCCTGCGCTCATCCTCACTGCCTGTCCTTGCCCTCGCTGCCTGCGCTCATCCTCACTGCCTGTCCTTGCCCTCACCGTGTGTCCTCGCCGTGTGTCCTCGCCGTGTGCCCTCGCCGTGTGCCCTCGCCGTGCTCTGAAACCCAGAGCTGCTGCAGCCGCCAAGCTCACTCGCACCCAGCCCCATGATCGAAGTGGAGAAAGGTGAAGCATTGCTGCTCCTCTCGGGGAGGTTTCACCCCAGCCTCTCTCCGGGAAGCCTCACAGCAACTCTCCTGCTCTCCCTGTTGTCTTTGTAGCCACCTTCACCATGGATGGACCCTGGGTGGGGACATGGAGACCTCACCGCCCACGTGGACCTATCATGGCCCAGTTTAGCAGCCCAGGACCCAAGTATTCCATCCCTGGGACAACAGGTAAAACCCCCACTGCAAGGGGACGCCACATCCAAGTGCCTCCAGGGGACAGGCAGCCACAGCTGTGGTCCCCTTGGCTTCAAGCCCCCGTGCTCTTGGTTGTGGTGAGGACACGGGTGGCCAGAAGGCTCAGGCTGCCCGTGGCAAAGCCCTGGGAAGGAGCTGCCCAACTCTGCTGAGCATGGGGCGGCCCCAGTGGGGCTGTAACCCTGGGGCCACGGGAGGAGGCTTGTTCTGTGTCTTTGCTACTGACTTGCTGCTCCCAACTCATCCTTTTCTTCTCCTCCTCCTCCTCCTCCTCTTTATCTTCTCCTTCTCCTCCTTCTTCATCATTTCCTCTTCCACTGTCATTCTGGGAGATAAAAGTACCACAGGAAGGGGATTTCTTGAGGCCGGCAACTCCAACTACTTCACATAGAAACCACCTGCAGTTATGCAGCTGCAGGCAGGTCCTGTCACAGCTTTTCCTTCCCAGGTTACGTGGCTCATCATCCCAGCAAAGCCAAAGCTCCTGCCTACAGCCTCCAAGGGTCCAAAGCTTCCCTCACAGCGAACTGCTCTCCGGGTCCCTGTTACTATGTCCAGCCCTCCATCACCAGGATGGGGAAGTGTGTGGCTCCAGCACAGCCATTCTGTGGCCTTCCCAAGACAAAGATGGAGGTGACCCCGGGACCAAGTGAGTACCATTTCTCCACCGCTTCTTCCCGGTGAGACAAGCACGCCGTGCTGTTGCCCTCTGCTGCCAGGCTTCAAAACCATCAGCTCAGCCCTGAAGGGGCTTCAGAGGCTCCCAGACAGAAAGGAAACACCCCTCCTCCTGACCCTTCCTCTTTGGCTTGGCCCCCAGCTTCACCACTTTTCTCCGCTTCTCCCCTGCCCAGGTGACTATGCCATCGACAACGCCAACAAGCTCCTCTACAAGTGCGCGCCGGCGCCGTCCCTGGCGTTCCGGCACAAGGACGTCGGATCCAGCCAGGCTCCGGGTGAGGGGGCTCGGGCTGGGAGCTGCCCACACTCCATGTGCGACGGGAGACGGCGGCGCGGGGAGGGACGTGCTCCCTGCTGCTCTCCCCACAGGACTCTCACTCTCTGCCCATTTCCCCCCCAGGTCCCGGCACCTACACCCTGCCCAGGCTGGTGGGACCAAACACCGTCTACACGCGCGCCAGCCCCTGCTTCTCCCTGCGAGGGAAGAGTAAGAACAATGGCTTTGCCGACGACCTGGCCAAGGTGAGCGTGCTCCTCCTCTCCTCTCTGCAGCTCAGCTGCTCTCCTCAGGGCCGAAGGGCTCCAGTGCCCACTGTAGCCCCTCGGAGCGCCCGCTGCAGCCCCTCGGAGCGCACGCTGCAGCCCCTCGGAGCGCACGCTGCAGCCCCTCGGAGCGCACGCTGCCCCGCACCAGCGGCAAAGCCCAGGAGCCACAGGTGCCCGGGCTCTGCGGCTGCCAGCCCCGGGAGGGGGAAGGCTGCAGCCCGCACCTGCAGCCCCTCGCTCCCAACACCAGTGGCTCTGGTGGGGCAAAGCCCCTTGGCACTGGCAGGAACGTTCCCTCTCCCCTGGGCAAGCGGCCCCTCTGCAGGGTCGCTCTGTGCCCCTCGCCCCTCTCCTCAGGGCAGCTCGGCTGGAGCAGCCCCTGTCCCTTGTACCCAGCAACCTCCCGCCTCTTACAGACGCCGGGACCCGCCGCGTTCCCCAGAGTGGAGCTGGATGTCTATAAGAAAAGGGCTCCCTCCTACGTCCTGGGAGCCAAAACCAAGCTCGGAGGAGACCAAACGCTGAAGCCGGGGCCGGCAGACTATAGCCTGGGGAAGGTAAGGCAGCCTGCCCGCCTCTCCTCCCCCCCTGCCCACAACCAGCCCTTCAGCATCTCCCCCTTCCAACGGGGCTTCCCAGAGCTCGGGATCACCTTCCTGGAGGGAGCAGGGCTGGGACAGCAGCTCCACTGCCGTGCCTTGGCCCAAAGCCGAGCAGAGGGAGGCCAAGGAACACAGTGGGGCCTCTCCGCTGCCTCAGCCGCTTGTGCTGGGACACGCTCACACTCCATGAGCTCTTCAGGGGGACACAGCCTGCCCAGGTCTCTCTGGTGGCAGCACAGCCCTCTGCTGTGTCAGCCACTCCTCCCAGCTTTGTATCGTCAGCAAACTTTGCTGACAGTGCACTCAGTTCCCTCATCCAGGTCATTGATGAATATATTGAATAATACTGGTCCCAGTACCGACCCCTGAGGGACTCCACTGGACACAGGTCTCCAACTAGACTCCGCCCCATTGACCACCACTCTCTGGCTTCTTCCCACCAGCCAGGTCACAGCCCATCTCATTACCTGATCATCTAACCCACACTTCCTCAATTTGGCAGCGAGGATGCTGTGGGAGACTGTGTCAAATGCTTTGCTGAAATCAAGACAGACCACATCCACTGCTCTGCCATCATCCAGCCACCTGGTTGTGTCTCCATAACAGTCTAGAAGGTTGGTCAAGCACAACTTCCCCTTGGTGAAGCCGTGCTGCCTGCCCCTAATGACCCTCTTGTCCTTGATATGCCTAGAGATGACACCAAGGATGAGTCGTTCCATCACCTTCCCAGGGATGGAGGTGAGGCTGACCGGTCTGTAGTTACCTGGGTCCTCCTTCTTGCCCTTGTTGAAGCCTGCAGTGACATTTGCCTTCCTCCAGTCCTCAGGCCCCTCTCCCGTTCCCCACAACTCAGCAAAGATGATGGAGAGTGGTCTAGCAATGACTTCAGCAGCTCCCTCAACACCCGTGGGTGCATCCCATCTGGACCCATAGATTTATGGATGTCCAGATTGCTTAATTGGTCCCTGACCCAGTCCTCATCAACTGAGGCAAACTGCTCTGTTGTCCTGTCTCCCTCTGGGGTCTCCAGGCTACAGAGCTCCTCAGGACAGCTTCTGGCAGAGTAGACAGAGGCAAAGAAGGCATTCAGTAACTCTGCCTTCTCTGGATCTTCTGTCACCAGGGCACCCACCTCATTCATCAGTGGGCCTACATTGCCTCTAATGTTAGTTTTATCTGCCATGTATTTGAAGAAGCTCTTCCTGTTGCCTTTGACCCCTCTGGCAAGGTCTAATTCTAAGGAGGCCTTTGCTTTCCTAGTTGCCTCCCCACATCCTCTGACAACAGCCTTATATTCCTCCCAAGTGGCCAGCCCCTCCTTCCATGATCTGTAAACTCTCCTCTTCCACTTGAGTTTGCCCAGCAGTTCCCTGTTTAGCCAAGCAGGTCTCCTGGCTCCCTTCCCCGACTTCCTACATATCGGGATGCTTCGGTCTTGAGCTAGGAAGAAGCAGTCCCTGAATGTAACCAGCTCTCTTGGGCCCCTTTACCTTCAAGTACCCTGTCCCATGGGATTTCCCCTAACAATTGCTTGAAAAGGCCAAAGTTGGCCCCTCCTGAAGTCCAGGGTTGCAATTCTGCTTGGAATTCTGTTCCTGCCACATGAGATCCTGAACTTCACCATCTCATGGTCACCACAGCCCAGGCAGTCCTCAACCTTTACAGCCTCAACCAGACCCTCCTTGTTAGTGAGGATGAGATCCAGCAGCGCTCCCCTCCTGGTTGGTTCATCCACCCTTGGCACCAGGAAGTTCTCATGGATGCACTGGAGGAACCTCCTGGACTGTGGGTGGCTGAGTGGTCCCTGCAGCAAACATCAGGGGAGTTCAAATCCCCCACAACAGCCAGGGCCTGTGAGTGCGAGGCTGCTCTCAGCTGCCTGTAGAAGGCCTCATCAACTTCCTCACCCTGATCTGGTGGCCTGTGATAGACACCCACAGCAGTGTCACCCACTCCAGCCTGCCCCTTGATTTTCACCCACAGGCTCTCAACTCGCTTCTCATCCGCCCCTGGACAGATCTCAACACCCTGCAGTTGCTCTCTCTCGTAAAGAGCGACTCCACCACCTCGCCTTGCTGGCCTGTCTTTCCTGAGAAGGACAGAGCCCTCCATGGCCACATTCCAGTCGTGTGAGCTGTCCCACCATGTCTCTGTCATTGCCACCAGATCATCATCCCCTGACCCAACACGGGTGTCTAACTCCTCCTGCTTGTTCCCCACGCTGCGTGCATTGGTGTGCAGTGTCACCCCCAGTGTCACCCCCAGTGTCACCCCCAGTGTCACCTGCGTGCATTGGTGTGCAGGCATTGCAGGGAGCGAGCCCAGTGCACCAGTGTCAGCCCAGGGGGGTGGGAGCCTCCCGGCCTTCATCAATTCCAGGGTGCTGCCCCCCTGGCACAAGCCCAGCTGTGACCCCTTCCCCCTTCCAATCTAGTTTAAAGCTCTCCCAATGAGCCCTGCCAATTCCTGCCCCAGCCTCCTTTTGCCCCTGTGAGATAAACCTTCCCCACACATCACTGTCTGGACTGGAGTCCTATGAAACCAGCCATGATCACAGAACCCAAAGCCCTGCCTTTAGCACCAGCCCTGGAGCCAGTCATTTATGGCTGAATTCTGCCATTCCATCCCACATCAGCACCCAAAAGTGGAAGGGGGGAAGAGAAAATCCCTTGTGCCCCAGACCCTTTCAGCAGTTGTCCCAAGGCCTTGAAATCCTTCTTCATCGTCCCCAGACTACGGGATGCAGCTTCCTCCCCTCCTGTCTGGAAGATCAGCAGTGGGCAGCAGTCTGTCGGGCGCACCAGGCTGGGGAGTGCCCTGGTGATATCCCTGATCCTGGCTCCAGGAAGACTGCAAACTTCCCTATGCTGAGGGTCAACCCTGCACATTGGGCCCTCTGTCCCCCTCAGAAGGGAATTGCCTACTACAGTGACCCTTCTTTCTTTCCTGTCAGAGGCCGTCTTCAGGGGCCGATTCACCAGCCTCTTCCTCTCTGGCCTTGTAGGTGGGCCTTGCACCACGTCCTCACCAACCTCTTCACCAACCTCTCCTTCAAGAGGCAGGGCCTCAAACCTGTTAGAGAGCGGCACCTGAGGGGGCAAAGCAGGGAGGGAGGGAGGTCGCCCATGATATCGAACAGAGACTTTCTTCCAACTCTCCTCATCTCCCCGGCCCCTTGCCTCTGCCTGACAGCAACAGGGCAGAGGCTGCCTCACGTTCCCCCTCCCTGCCTGACAGGGTGGGGGTTCCATCACCTTTTGGGGGTTATCCTCCTGGGGCATTTCTGACTGGCATGCCAGGGAGTTACTCCACTGGTCAATCTCCTTCTCACATTCCCTGATGGTCCTCAGTCTCTCCACTTCCTCCTTAAGCTTCACCACCATGCTGAGGAGATCGTCCACCTGCTCACACCTCACACAGGTGGATGCCTCCCTCCCTCCCCCGGCAGTAGCAGGCTCTGGCACTCCCTGCAGCCAGAGACCTGAACAGCCGCCGTTCGGGGCAGGCCCTCTGGCGGGGTCACCACGGGCTTTTTGTGACAGCCTCTCTGCCTGGAGGACACCATGGCCAGAGGCAGCCTGGGACACAGCTCCAAGTGGGGAGCTGCTGCGATGGAGCACTTCTATCAGCAGAGTTACAGTGAGCTGCCCTGCTTGCCTCCCCTGCTCGCCCTGCCTTGCGCTCTCTGCCGCGCTCTCTGCCGCGCTCACTGCTGCGCCACGCCCTGTTTGCCCGCCCTGTTCGCCGCGCTCCTGGTCCAACCAGGAGCCGACCTGCCTCCTGCACTGGGGATCAGCCGGGAGGGCAGGGGCACCCAGCAACGCCCGGCTGTGGATAGAAGGGCTCTGGACCTGGAGCGAGCTCCAGCACGGGCTCCGCTCCAGCCCGGCCAGAGGGAGTGGGCACCGCCCTCCATTTTGTGTCAGATGCTGGAGCTCTGTGTTGAGTGGCCTCCTCACGATGCTCGAGGGGTGTATTTCACCTGCCCCCAAACTCCTCTTCTCTGGCCTTCACCTTCCTCCCCAGAAAGGCAGCGGGGGAGTCCCCCAGAGGTGCCCAGGCACGCACAGGGCGACGCAGGGCCCAGGGCAGCGCTGGGACAGCCGCTGGCTCTGCCGGGCGGCCTCCCCCGAGGACGAGTCTTCTGGAGAGCAGGGCCCCACGCTCACACTTTTGTTTTTCTCACTTGTTCCCTTCCAGGTGACTCTGACCAAGCCCCAGGCGCCAGCTCCCACTTTCGGCCTCCGACACTCCCCCTACACAACTCCTCTGATCCTGGGGATGTGACCTGCTCTGCCCACGCTGCATGGAGCTGCCTCCACCTGCTCCGCCGCTTCGCTTTAAAACACGAAGAATTTGGTTCTGCTTCCCCGAGCCCTGCGATTCCCACGTCTCCAGACATCCACCCACTTTACTGATTCTTCCCATTCTGCGACCGTTCCTCACCTCTGCATGTTAGATGTTGTTTCTGCTGTGTTAGCTGCGTTGTTCTGTTCAGTGTTAGTTGTTAATTCAGAAAACAGAAGTTATTCTGTACACAATGTGCCAGTGTCCGTGAACCCCGCGCTCACCGTCTCTCCCCTCACACACACCTCCAGCACGTTCTTGCACAGGGCAGCATTTCAGTTTCTCACCCCAGTTTTTCCCCACAGATTGTTATTTCAGCCATTTTGAGCACAGCAAGAGAACAAGTGCTTCCCCAGCGGCATCGGGCCCTTTCTCTCTCGCTGGTAAATAAGAAGCCTCAGAAGAGGCTTCCAAACACCCACCCTTGGTTCGTGAAGCACCAACCACCTCACGATGGCAGACGCTGCCGAACAGCGAGCGCAGGGGTTTAGCGTCGTGTTTTCAGGGCTGGTTTTCAGTGTCTTGGGAACTGTGATGGCTCCATGCTCTCGTGAGCTGCTGTCACCAGGCGCCCTCCGCCTGGGTCGCCACGGTCTTTTTGTGACAAGCTCTGTGTCTGGAAGAGATTCTTAAAGATCCTGCCTGAACTTACATCCTCCAAGTGCAAAGCAGTGCATGCACACAGTTAAGAGAGAAACCCCACTATGATGACGATGAAGAAGAAAGGTTGTTGAGTTAATCCCACTCTATATCTCAGACACTGAGCTACAGGAGGATGAAATAGGGTCTTATAAGGTCAAGAGAATTAACACTGGTGCTCCTATTGCAACTGTGATGTGATTAAACCCAGCTCTCACAGCCTCTACACTATCAGAGCTTGCTGTGCTGGGCCTGCCTGGATATGTCACATGCAATTTGGCTATAAACCACCACATCTTCATGGTGTAATACCTACACCTCATCTGTTGCCAATAACATCCTAAATCTTTTTCTTTCAAATGCTTCTCTCTTGCAAGGTTCCTTTTCTCCTCCTCCCATATTTCTGCAGCTCACTGTAAAAGAGGAGTAAAGAGGAAGGAAAAGAGCTGGCATGCCACTGTGACCTGGCTTTATTTCAGGAATAACAGAACACATTTCCTGCCTTGGTATCTACAAAAAATTCCTGTCAGATCCTTTCTCTGGAGCTTATTTTGCTATCTCCCCAGCAAGACTTTTCAGGAGGAGAGAGGAAAACAATTTGGAAATGGTTAATAAACATCAATAAGTGATGGTGAAAGCAGCTCCCCAGGCAGATGACTCCCTTTTAGCCATTCTCTGGCCTCGTGAATGTTCAGTTGTGGGAAAAGGAGATTAGTCCACAAAGATCCAATTGGTTCAAGCTGAACAGGTGGTTTCACCCATTGGCTTAACAACAGCCGCCATACAGTGAGTTAAATTCCCCTTTTTCATGCTGGCCTCCCACGACAGTGATGATTACCTTCAGCATCTCATGACTGCGCTGCTGAACGGTCCTTTCTCTCCAGGACTTTCTTGTGTGTGTTTGCTTTGGTGTATGTGGGTAAGATGACAACAGACATAACAATTATCCAATTACAGGCTGGTTGGTGGCTTGGCTCTGGTGCCATGCTAGGGGTGACTGTGGAGCTTGGGTGATAGAGCAGCATGGAAAAAACTGGTCTGAGTGATGAGGAACGGGCACACTCTGGTCACCCGGTAGATCTCCTACTTGGTTTTGCCAGACTTCAGGGAACTTTGTGTCCCTGAATACCTTCTGTGGAAGAAAGCTCTGCCATGACAGAAAATGAAGATCTAGCAGTGTATTTTAACATTGCCTGGTCTCTGTTTACAGGGCAAGGAAGCAATGAGTAGAAATTGTTGGAAGCTGCAGAGCCCTACAGGTTGGGGTTTTTTGATGCAGAAAATGGGTTGCTATAGTGAGAACCAGCTTCGGCCTCACAGTAAGCTTCTGGTCCAAGTTGAGTAAGAGTTGTTCCAATAAGCCCAGCCTGAAGATGATGGGACAGACGAATAAAAGCAGCTGTGTCTTCCTCCAACAGGGCTAGAAAAAGCCCTCCTATTCACTGAAGGTAGAAGAATGTGCTTTTGATCCACCATCGATGACTAATCACAGGCCAGAAAGGTGCTCACTGGCTCCTTGAGGCATTCACCTCTTCCGACTGGCATTAACTCAGTCTTTCCTGGCTGTAAGTAAAACCATCTGTCCTTCATCTGGGCTTAACCTCCTCTAGCATCCTGCATTGCCTGAGGAGCTCACAGTAAGTTGACGACATTTGCAATTTCTGAATGAATTAATTGAAAGTCTCTAGCCAATAATGATTTCCTTCACCACCAGCAAATGTCTCCAATATGTCTCCAAAGGCCTTTAAAGTAGACTTCAATAAAACCTTTGGCGGGTTTGACAGCAGTGCTACTTTCCCTTCACTGTTACGGTATAATGCATTCCCCTTGCAGTGCAAAGACATATGGACCTCAGCTCTCAAATCTGCTGATGCAAGAATTCCTCTTGTCTTTTTTTTGCCAAGAGTTTTGGGGGAAGAAAAAAAAAAATCTTACTGTAACTGTAATGCTGCTGCTTAAGGGATTAGCACTCTTTCATGCTGGAGATGAGCAGTTGCTTAGGTTTTCTGCAAGGCAGAAAAATATCTGCAATACGTAAGAAAAACGGCATTGTAGAAAATCAACTCCATCCTCTATTTGTTTTGAGCAAAATAGAAAAGCTGGAGTATCCAACCTTCTGTGAAAATATCATTCTACTGCCAATCCCATGCTGTGCACCAGGCTCTATAAGAGTAAATGGGACCAATAAAATGCATCTTTTCCGAGCTTCTGCTATTTTTCCATTAGTCTGGACAAAAACGCAGAGTACAAGTCACAGCTTCAAGCCTTACTAATTTTTGAGCACTGCTCTGTTGTGATACAGTTTCTTAAACAGTCTAAACTACATTTTCCCTTTTGAGAAACCTTTGGCTGCTAATTGTGCAAGATTGCTATAGGATAACTGAGAACTGAGCTTAGAGGATGCGCTCTGGTTGAAAGTGCATGTGAAATGATGCCATCAGACTAGTCCCTACAATGTCAGCACGTTGTTGCAACCAAAGCTCCCCAAACAGTAAGAATAATAACTAAAAGATTGTTCAGATCTCCCCTTGTATTAACAAGGAAGCAGGTAAACTCCAGGTATGAGTTAATGCAATTTTTCAGGCGTTATGCAGTGCCCTGCTCTGGGTACAACCAAAGCCTGGGCAAGGCTGCATTTAAAGCTGTCACCTATGGGGAGCAAGCAGAACAACATCCTGCTTCTACACAAGGAGGATTTGCCCCACGTTCCCCACAGTATAGGACTAGGTTAGTTTAAAGTAAAAAAACAGTGACAAATACCTGGCTAAAGGAAACCTGTGAAACAGACAGATGAATTGAGGACTGCTTTATCCAAAGAGCTGCATAGATTGTTCCTCTCTGTCAGAATAAGGGCTGGGAGAAAATATAACATGTCTAGAAATATCTTTACACCAGCTTAACTAAACTTAACCTGTGGCAAACATAACTGGTCTGCTGCAACTAGTTTATTTTGCAGCAACTGCTCTGCTTTAGCAGGACTTACTGGTTTGATAAAAGGCTTCCTGATACGTGAAGTATGCCTTCCCTCTTAGCACAGAGATGTAATTTCCCCTTCCAGTCCTTGGCCAGTGAGGGAGCATTCCAGAATGATGTATTTTAATTAATTTCAGCAATTGAATCCCTTGGCTTGGAAGCATTTGTGATGCAGAAGAGAACACGTGAAATTTCAGGTTAATATTTTCCTTTTCATTCAGAGGATAGAAGCTAACAAAGCTAGTGGATTTACATACAGCCCAAAAAGAAATGTCTACTTAGGAAAATAGGCCAGATGCCCACATATAGAGGCATGAGGAGCACTGGATCCAAATGCAAATCTCCCTCAGGTCCAGGAATGTTCAGATTTGGAGTTTTGCTTCAGGCCTCTTCAGAAGGGGACGAGTGCCTCCAAGATGGAGGTTCTAGCACTGGCCTTGGCTCCAGCTGCCCTGACCTATTTCTCTGTGTGCAGTGCAAACAAGTGAGGTTGGATTCTGTAGTGTTGCAGAGGACTGAGCTTTAAGGGTGTTTGTCTGCCTTGGCACAGAGCACTCTACCTGGGCCAGGCTTTATGGAGAGCACAGAGGATCATTTCAGCAAGCTTTTCCCCCTGCAAGCTGAAGCAGGCAATGACTTTGTCTCCAGATGTGAATTAGCCAACCAAATCACTCTGAGCACAGATCTAAGTCTTCTCTTACTTGCATAGTTAAGAGAAGTTAGTGGAGAAACTCCCATTGACATCAACGCACTCTGGACACAGCCCAACGAAATCCCACATGCAAAACAGTGAAAGCAAAGAGACTCATTGCATGGTGAAAGCAGAAAGACATAGAAAGAGGCAGATGAAAATCTGGGCATGTTTCTGGGCAGAGTCTACTAATCAAGTAATGGTGACGTAGCTTTATATAATTTGTTGCTAGATTAATCTAAAAATCATCAGCAGAATTAAGATGAAGGCTTTAATGTTGCTTTACCATTTCTCCCTATTAAAACTTCCCTGGCTATTGCAGCTCTTCTGATGTCAAGATGAATTTACTGAGGTTTTACAACTGCTCAGAATCTGGTCCCCTGTCTTCAGACACATTGCAAAGACTGTGGGCTGCCTTGACTCACAGCAACTGCAGTCTGAGCGATCAGCACTGTGAGTTACCGCTCGGCTGCCAGGAGTGGTTACACACGCTAAACCATCAAAATCATCACTGTGCCATTCCAGGAAGGCAGTTAAACATATGCTTAGGTTCCTTGAATTTCAAAGTTAAACATGCACTTAAGGGTTGTCTTTTTTATGAATCACAGCCTAACTCTGTAGTGCTGTTCCCACCAAGTGGAAGTATTGTCTGTCTCTGTCCTCCTTTCCTACCTGCTCCGTGGAGGTACCGTACAGATAGCTGTACAGTCACTCCTAGGCAAATAAACACTACATCTCTACCTCTGTAGAAAGCAAAGTGAAGCACACATGGCAAAACAGCTAGAAAGCCCCTATTTTAGCTAAACCACCACTGGCTTTAAGGCTACAAAGCTGAGCACAAAGGTTTAAATGATCCGTACTCTGCCATGTGGCAGAACCAAAACCTCTTGTCAGGAGAAAGGTTTTGTCCTAAACAAAATTTTGTCCTAAACATTGAGGGAATCAGGTTGTCAGTGTTACTCACCTCACTGTCTTCTGCAGGAGGAGGGGGAGGCTCTTTGATGATCTAGAAGGATCAAAGAGAAACAGAATAGTAAATTCACACTTAGTTCTTTAGCACAATTCAAATATCACTTAAAAAAACCCAAATGAAAAAATGACAGGCTATGCCACTGGGAACATCTCTGAACTTAGTTACACTACTGGTGTCAGTCACTGAGAGTAAGAGGGGAAACAGGAGGTGTCCCAAAACCCTGCCATATAGACTTTTCCTAATTACAGCTCTAGATTCATATTGCTCATTAGGTGGCCCTGCCCTATGTGAGGTAACAGCAAATTCAAAGTCATATATCCTCGATTCTCCAGTCTCCTAATCCCAGTAGGAGCCATAGTCAGTGTTGGCTCTAACCAACAGATAGCAATCACTGTTTTACCCGACCAACCATGCTAAAATCAGCCTCTCCTTTTACTGGCCACTGCACACGTGTACAAATCCTGCCTGAAGTAATTTACAGTCTGAACAAAGACTGGAAAGTGAAACCAAGGTGAAGTAAAATGCCCTGGAGACATTACAAAGCAGTAATAAATCCCCAGCCTCTGCCTCCCAGGCCTGTACTTCATTCCAGAAGGCTCTGCCACCTCATGCTCTCATGAAAAATGCTTTTCACATTACCAGGCTAATATAGTTCAGTTTCATAAGCTTAAAAAAAAAAATTAACAATAAATATATATATATACATTTGAGGCTCTCCCAGGATTTCCAATAAAGCAAGCAGGGTGAGGTTTTACACTGGTCCAGAATATTCTCCATAGAAACAATCTAAGTTTATGTGGGTGTGAGGCTATTATTTCATGCAAAATACTTGCATCTAGGGCTCAGCAGGCAGCTGGCTATTATCACAGCCCGCCACTCCAAGAGCAACACAGAGCCTTCCAAAGGGAAAGCAGTTGCACACAGGCACGTCAAGTATCTCTCCCTGACACGAGATGCCCCCCAGTGCACAACCATTGCAGTCAACAGATTGAATCCAGTCAGTCATGTCAATGTAACTGCCCCAGGGATGGATTTTCTCCAGTAGTTTTAAGTCCCTCTGGACGAGGCAGCTTCTTCTTTACACACCAGGCCATGATTCAGATGCTGTCAGGGTGCTGAGCCCCTGTGGAGATAGCACTGAGCGTCCCCAGTTCCTCACAGGACTGCGTGTTAGGTGCAGAGGTGGCCTAGGCAGGGAGTACAGACGTGTAGGCTTAAAAATTACCCTTAAAAAACCCCAAATTACACTCCCCAACAATAACAGCTTGGCTGTTTAAATGCAGAAAGGGAAAATGACAATCACATTAAAGGCCCTGAAGATATAAATATTTACAACAATTCCTCTCACTCCTGTTTTTCCTTCTCTGATGAGCTCAGTGTTTTTATTTTCCTCTGCAAACTCCGAGTCATGCAATGTGGCCATTAATGAGGAGCATGTGCCTCTGGCTTGGGAGGAGACAGGGGCTGGATCAGTCCTTTGTTTGTATCTCAGCTCAGAGCGATGGTGGTTGTAGAGCTTGGCCAGTACCTGTTCCTGGGCATCAGGGCTTTTTTGTTGGCAGCCTACAGTGCCCAGGGGAACCTCTGCTGAAGAACCTTTGTGCTTTAGGAATCAACATTGCAGGCAAGGCAGATATCGTGGTGGGCATTTGCTATAGACCACTCAGCCAAGATGAGGAGGTAGATGAAAAATTCTACAAGCAGGTAGGGGATGTCTCTGGATCACTGGCCCTCATTCTCATGGGGGACTTCAACTTGCCAGATGCCTGCTGGAAATACAACACAGCAGAGAGGAGACAATCTCAGAGGTTCCTGGAGTATGTGGAAGACAATTTCCTGACACAGCTGGTGAGGGAATCAACCAGGGAAGGTGCCCCACTGGACCTCGTTATTCACTAACAGGGAAGGACTGGTGGGTGATGTGGTGTTTGGAGGCCATCTTGGGCACAGTGATCGTAAGATGATCGAGTTTTCTGTTCTTGGAGAAGTCAGGAGAGGGGTCAGCAGGACTGCCACCTTGGACTTTTGGAGGGCAGACTTTGTGCTGCTCAGGAGTCTGGTTGGCAGAGTCCCTAGGGAGGCAGTTCTGAAGGGCAAAGGAGCCCAGGAAGGCTGGACACTCTTTAAGAAGGAAAATTTAAAGGCACAGGAGCAGGCTGTCCCCATGTGCCAGATGAGCTGGTGGGGGAGAAGACTGGCCTGGCTGAACAGGGAGCTTAGGCTGGAGCTCAGGAAAAAAATGAGGGTTTATGATCCATGGAAGAAGGGAGAAGAAGCTCAAGAGGAATACAAGGACCTGGTGAGGATGTGCAGGGACAAAATTAGAGAGGCCAAAGCACAGCTAGAACTCAGTCTAGCTGCATCAGTAAAAGACAGTAAAAAAGGCTTCTATAAATACATTGGTACCAAAAGGAGAACGAAGGAGAATCTTTATCCTTTGTTGGATACACAGGGAAACATTGTGACAAAGGATGAGGAAAAGGCTGAGGTGCTTAATACCTTCTTTGCCTCAGTCTTTAATGGTAAGGCAGGTCGCTCTCTGAATACATGCACCCCTGCGCTGGTAGACACGACTGAGGAGCAGGATGATGCCCCCATGATCCAAGAGGAAATGGTTAGTGACCTTCTGCACCACTTAGACATCCATAAGTCTATGGGGCCAGACGGTATCCACCCCAGGGTGCTGAGGGAGCTGGCGGAAGTGCTCACCAAGACGTTCTCCATCATTTATCAGCAGTCCTGGCAAACTAGGGAGGTTCTGGATGACTGAAAGCTGGTCAATGTGGTGCCCATCTAGAAGAAGGGTCAGAAGAACGATCCAAGCAACTACAGGCCTTTTGGTCTTACCTCAGTGCTAGGCAAGGTGATGGAGCAGATTATCCTGAGTGTCATCACATGGCACATATAGGACAGAGGATGAGGCACAGTCAACATGGGTTTATAAAAGGCAGGTCTTGCTTGACTAACCTGATCTCTTCTATGACAGGGTGACACTTAATGGATGAGGGAAGACCTGTGGAAGTGGTGGACTTAGACTTTAGTAAAGCCTTTGACACTGTTTCCCACAGCATTCTCCTGGAGAAACTGGCCGCCCATGGCTTGGACGAGCATACTTGTTGCTGGGTAAAGAACTGACTGGATGGCCCAGAGAGTTGTGGTGAATGTTGGTGCACCAGTTGGTGCCCAGTCATGAGTGGTGTTCCTCAGGGAACAGTGCTGGGGCCAGTTATATTTAATATATTTATCAGTGATCTAGATGAGGGCATGGAGTGCACCATCAGTAAGTTTGATACCAAGTTGGGTGGCAATGTTGATCTGTCAGAGGGTAGGAAAGCTTGGCAGAGGGACCTGGACAGGCTGGATCCATGGGCTGAGGCCAATGGTATGAAGTTCAATAAGGCCAAGTGCTGAGTCCTGCACCTGGGTCACAACAACCCCACACAGGGCTCCAGGCTTGGGGCAGGGTGGCTGGAGAGCTGCTGGTGGAAAAGGATCTGGGGGTGTTGGTCGACAGCAGCTGAATATGAGCCAGCAGTGTGCCCAGGTGGCCAAGAAGGCCAATGGCATCTGGCCTGTATCAGCCATAGTGTGGCCAGTAGGAGTAGGGAAGTGATTGTCTCCTTGTATTCGGCACTGGTGAGGCTGCACCTTGATTTCTGTGTTCATTTCTGGGCCCCTCAATGCAAGAGGGACATCGAGGCTCTGGAATGTGTCCAAAGAAGGGCAACAAAGCCGGTGAAGGGCTTGGAGAACAGATCTTATGAGGAGCAGCTGAGGGAAGTGGGGTTGCTTAGTCTGGAAAAGAGGGGGCTGAGGGTGGGGAGAGGCAGCTCTCTACAACTACCTGAAGGGAGGGTGGAGAGAGGTGAGTGTTGGTCTCTTCTCCCAGGTAACAGAATGAGAGGAAATGGGTACAAGTTGCACCAGGGGAGGTTTAGGCTGGATATTAGGAAAAATGTCTTCACAGAAAGGGCAGTCAAACATTGGCACAGGCTGCCCAGGGAGGTGGCGGAGTCACCATCCCTGGTGGGATTTAAAAGATGGGTAGGTGAGGTGCTTAGGGACATGGTTTAGAGATGGGATTGGTAGTGACAGGTTAATGGTTGGACTCAATCTTAAAGGTCTTTTCTTTTTCTAATTCTATGATTGAATCTTTATTTATAGGCACAGAAGCACAAAGCACATGTGGAAGCATCACAGAATCACAGGATGGTGGCGGTTGGAAGGAACCTCAGGAGATCATCCAGTCCAACCACCCTGCCAAAGCAGAGTCACCCAGTGCAGGTTGCACAGGGCTGCATCCAGGTGGGTTTGGAACCTGCAGAGAAGACTCCACACCCTCTCTGGGCAGCCTGGCCCAGGGCTCTGGCACCCTCACAGTAAAGAAGTTTTTCCTCATGTTTAAGTGGAGCCTCCTGTGTTCCAGTTTGTGCCCTGTTGCGACGGGGGGAAAGAATCCGGACGCTCAATATGAGAATCATCAGACTTCCCCATTTATTGATCACACACATGTCTCTTATATACAATCCGTTAACCAAGCCCACATACGTTCTTATAAATCCACACTGATTGGCTTATTCATTCTCCTGAGAACTTTCTCCTCGTTACAACAGGTGGTGTTTGTTCAGTTGAACTTCAAAGGGCAAAAACAGGATACTCCCTTTTTTCCCAGCTTGATTAGAATTGTTTTGTCTAAAGTTCTCAAGGAGAAGAGGCCTACTGAAGATCTCTGCTAATTCTCTCTGATTTATGCCAAGGGGCCTAAGCCATTTCAATGATTTACAACAGTGCCCATTGCCTTTTGTCCTATCTCTGGCCACCACTGAAAAAAGTCTGTCCCCATCCTCTTGACATCCACCCTTTAGATATTTATAAATATCAGTAAGCTCCCCTCTCAGTCTGCTCTTCCCCAGGCTGATCAGGCCCAGCTCTCTCAGTCTTTCCTCGTAAGAAAGATGCTCCAGCCCCTTAATCATCTTTGTAGCCTCTGCTGGACTCTCTCCAGAAGTTCCCTGTCTCTCGTGAACTAGGGGAGCCCAGAACTGGACACAGGACTCCAGATGTGGCCTCACCAGGGCAGAGCAGAGGGGGAGGAGAACCTCCCTCGACCTGCTGAAATGACATTGGAGGAGTGTGGTAGGTGCACTCACTGCCCAGCTCACCACATCGCTCGTTCTGATGCAGCAGAACTGTGGGTCAGGCTGTGGCTGTGAAGCCACTGGCCACATCAGGGAGGAAGGAGGAGCGATGGCTCAGAGGAGCTCAGGCTGACAGCAGAGCTGGTGGCTGATACAGCATCCATTTGTCTCCTGTGTGACTCCTGGCTTGTGCTCGCAGCTCTGGGGGTATCAGCTCTCTCCCCAGTGGAAAGGAAATGATGAAAAGCGGATGAAAATTATCTGCACCAGAGTACTGCTCTGTGGAAAGGAAATGATGGGTACTGGTACAGTCTACTCAGTGCTGCTCCTTGGTTTACGATGATGGAGACAGCATCATCTCTTAGATGTCTCTTGACACAAATACTGGCACAGCATGTACAACGTACCACCATACACAGAAGACTTTTCCAGCCACATTTTCAGATACATTGTGGTCAGTGTGAGAGGTAACACAGGTCAGCAGGCCTTCTCTTGGACCAAACCCCTTAATCCAAACTGATTGAATGCCAAGAAATTTCAGATATCTGATCCAAAATATACCTAATAGAAGCAGCCTTATTCCCTCCTCCAACATTATTCTGGTGAAACATCATGGGTTCCAGTGGAGTTTCTCTCATTTGCATGGAACATCAGGATAATCCATCCAACATATTTGGCCCAGCTAAGCATCTGCATTTAAACACAACTTCTCAGCCAGTATCACTAGAAACTCTTGAGATTACAGACTTGGAAATGAAGAGATGATTCTGTTTTTCATACATTTGCATTCCTTCTTATAACATACACACACAAATTGATTCCTATAAACAGATCAAGTTTTTTCTATCACAGTCCAAGAGGGAAAAAAAAGAGATTCCTTCAATTTTTAAGTGCCGTGCACTTCTAAGAGCAACTGAACACCTCACAAGCTGGCAACACAGATTGGTTAGTTTGGACAAGTCCAGAGAGGGGGAGAGTTAATCTTCTCTGCCTTTGAGCCTGTATGAACTTTCAAAGTTCAAGCCTTACAAAAAATATATTTTCTGTCTCACTGCCCAGGTTGGGAAAGGCTTTTGGTCTACAAAAACTATAAATTCCTTCTCCCTTTTGGATTCTTCTAGTTACAGCTGTACAGGCACGAGACTCTCGTTCTGGGGTACTGGAGGCAGTGAAGCAAATGGCATCTTTGTGCCATCTCACACAAGTGAGGAAAGCAAGCGCAAAGTGGGAATCACAAGGTCCTGGAGCTGCAAGGCAGTGCCTTACACCTGCTCATTTTGCACAAACAGAAACAATTACTCAGGTACAAGAAATAAAACACCATTACAGGGAATTTGGTGAGGATACAGCCTACACTGGCACAGAAGACTCGAGTCCACCACGTTTTGTTCTGGGCTGCACCTCTCGCCTTCCCTCTGCCTTGCCAGATGACACACATGGACCTGCTGAATGCAATCAGCTGGGAACATGCTTGGCCAAGCAAAATGCTTAAGCTAGTTTAGCTTGGCAAGGCTGAAGTGTTTGTTCATGTGTGCTGCAATTGTTTTGATAACCCCAATTGCTGCTGTAACTGTATCTACCATCCCTGTGTTTGAAAAAAGAAGATCCTTCAGCAACCGTATTTGCTTGCGAGGTGAGGAATACCTGAGGGTTCACCACTGTGCCATAAAGAGCTTACAATTCTCTCTTGTTTTCCAGTCATAAAGGCCTGTGAGATGGAGAGGTGGCCATTGCCTTTTCTTGGCAGAGGAAGGAACTTCAAGAGTAGCTCTCAGCTGCAAAAGTTTAGGACAGTAAAGTAATTCTTTGCCTTTCTATCTCCTTTCATCACAGATCTCAACATGCACATGACTGACACAGGTCTCTCTTAGCTGACCTACCCTGATGTCACAGATGCACAGAGAAGCAGCTGTTTCTGATGAAAAGTGTAAAAGCAGAGGAATGCTATTCACCACCTCCTGCAAGTTTAAAAGCATTGGAGAGGACTGGTTTTCTGTTGCCCTGAAATTTCTGTAGCCATTCAGGCAGAAGAGAGCATATGCTGAATCCAAATTTTGTATATTCCAGGAATGTGTCTAGGACGTTTTCCATCTTGGAAACCAGAAAACTCCACCAGTTTAGTGTCCAGCAAGCACATACTCAGTAACTCTGGAGTTTTATATGATAAATAGGGGCAATATGTTTCTTCTCAGTGAAGTGTATCTGCTTTAAGATCATCATTTAAAATAAGGGCTACGCAAGAAAACAGTGCAAAAAAAAGAAATAATGGATTTTGCCTCTAATTAGGACTAAAATTCGGGAAGGGAGCATATAGTTAACAGATTTTTTTGTCCTTATTTATCTTCACTCTTCTGGAAAATACAGAATATGTATTTTTGCTATTCTAATAAGCAGGGGTTTTTTACAGCATTAAATAAGACCTATTTGACGAATCTTCCTGCCTCCCCCCCCTTACATATTTATAGTTTTGACCTTTTCTGACAGTTTCATAGTTTAGTTATGAGATGGCTAAAGGAACGTTTCTTTTTTATCTGTTTCATATCTGCCATGTCTTCTAAAGACCCGTTAAATCCTTGGAGATTCGGTCTACACTCCAAAGTTTCCAACAAGCAGGAGCCTGTCCCTATTTCTTCATCTGCAATACAACACATCCTTCTTCCTAGACATGCTATTACCAGCTAGATGAAGTCTAAATGGAAAACCAATTCATCCTTTTAAGTTAACTTCTCTTGTCAGCCCAGAAGCAGATCCAGCAATCTCAATTTTGATTCACTAAAACTAGAAGACAAGGCTATTTCACACCTAAAACTTCAAGCTGACGTGCACAAACCACATTCAATACAGATCATAGCACGTGTCAAAATCATCCACTTAGGAAATACATGTCATCATGGAAATTAAAAAAAACCTCTCAATTTAATTAACTCTGCTACAGTTTGAAACTGACCTCCTCCAACATGCAGTTCTCCAGGGAATGAATAAAAAACCATAGCATCTGCAAAGGTCATTCCTTTTCCTGGGCTATTCCACTTACCCAGTGATAAACAAGGCCAGAATCAGTGGGGCTTGCTCCAAGTGTCTGACCCACTTTCTTTGGAAGACTATATACATGAAATTCATTTTCTGGACTAAAGAGAAACATCATTGCTACTTTCAGCTGTATGAGAAGTCCTTGCTTTCACTCACTGATAGCTAGTGAATTTTCTGGTTAAGTAAGACTATGTCCTAAAGACCTATCTCTCCTTAGCTGGGCTGAGCCAACTTTCTTTGAAAAAGGTGAGAGGTGGCGAGGGAAAAAACAAAGGAAGAAGTCCTTTGTATTGAGTTAATTACTTTTTATGCAGGACTAGGGCAAAGAACAAAAGTGTCTCCTCTGTGTTAAGTATCTGTTGTGGTCTGGAACAAAGGGAGCTGAAGCTGGTCAAGATTAATATAATCGGTCTTTGGATCTGGCCTTAAAGAAAAGCATTGGCAAGTCAAATGGTTTGAGAATCTGAAGTCTAGGTGTATTATCTAAAAGGCAAATGGCTACCTTGTTAACTTTCAGAGGGCAATGCTTAGCACCTTTCCTAAAGGGAATTCCATTAAGATCTTTAAGTTTGGACACCCCAGAACTGATGGACACTTTGGAGAATTCAGCTTTAACTTTTTGGAATCAGCACATCAAAGCACCCTCGTTCAGTGTCTGGCACACACGCTCTTCTATTAGCCCAGTTCTCTACCTGGGCTGCTGTAGAGCCGATGGTATTAGCCCAGGCAAAATGCCTCTGCTGTGCTATTTTCAGGATTCACACCAGCCTGTTTAAAGACAACCAGTTACAGAGTTTATATCCATATCTCAGCTATTCTGATCTGACTGACAGGAGGCTGAGATGGGCAGCGAACTGCTGTGGGAACTCTGGATGATTAACAAAATCGTCCTTATCCTCCTGCTGCCTTTTGTGCACAGCAATTGCACAGTCAGGTTCTGTTATTTACACTACTTGAAACCCACAATAACTGCACTACCTCCAAATGTTTTGGACTGACGATGTTATACCTGCAGACGCTCATCTGTGGCAGTACGCGTGGATTCAGAGCTTGGGTGTTACACACGACAGTAAGCTCCAATAAACTCTGAGACTGTACCACAGCTGAGTACCTCAACAGCTCAGATCCAAACTGAAGGCAGGGACTGTGCAGTCCACAAGCAATTTCTCCCTGAAAATTTATATCTTTCGTTCTTTCTCTTGGTTGTTTGTCTCAATAATGTTTCAGATGATTCGTGACGCCTCACTCTCTTCTCCCAAAATCGTAACTGCAGAAAAACTGCGCCTTGTGCACATGGGAGAGGGTGGGAATCAGAATACGTGGACCCTCACAAGTCCTTGCCATCAAGCCAACACACACCATGTAATTTTATGACTCTTCAGGGTTGCTATAGAGTCTATGCATTTCCTCCCCTCCTCTCCCTCCAGTTTAGCCATGATATTCATGTGGTTTTAATATATATTTTCTGTATTTTCTCCATCCAAATTTTTGTTTCCAAAACTTATGGTCAGCTGCAGTACAGACTGAGTGCCAAACAAATTGCTGGGTTCTTCCATGCTTCCTTCCAGAAAGCAGCTTTAAAGTTAAAACTGGTGTTAGATGCTTAAATACCAACACCACATTTATAAGCCAGCTACACCCCTATATTTAAAAAAGGTGCAGTATAAAAATGAGTGTACTTATTCTAAGTGGACAATTAACACAGACCAGCTGTTCATGTGTTCCCCCCTCAGACCACACTGTATTGATGTATAAGGGGGGGAAAGACCCATGTTATTATAGAATCACAGACTGGTTTGGGTGGGAGGGACCTTCAAGCTCATCCAGTCCCAACCGCACCTTCCACTAGACCAGGTTGCTCAAAGCCTCATCCAACCTGGCCGAGAACACTTCCAGGGAGGAGCAGCCACAGCTTCTCTGGCCAACCTGGGCCAGTGTCTTACAACCCTCACAAGAAAGTTCTTCCTCAGATCTCATCTCAATCTTCCCTCTTCCAGTTTAAAGCCATTTCCCCTTGTTCTGTCACTCCCTGTCCTTGTCCAAAGTCCTTCTCCAGCTTTCTTGTAGGCCCCTTCAGCTACTGGGAGGCCACTGGAAGGTCTCCCTGGAGCCTTCTCTTCTCCAGGCTGAACAGCCCCAACTCTCTCAGCCTGTCCTCACAGCAGAGATGCTTCAGCTCTCGCATCATCCTCGTGGCCTCCTCTGAACTTCTTCTAACAGGTCCATGTCTTTCTTGTGTTGGGGGCAAACATGAAAAGAGATGTGATGTACAAGCATGTGGGGGAATGCTTTGAGTCTCAGAGTCTCAGCTGCACTAGACAGACATTTCCACTCATATCCTCTGCATTTTATCCCCTGGACTGCCCCCAGCTAAGACTCAGCCCGAGGCTTGGGGCAGGCTGACTGTACCCACCACTTCAGCTACATCAGGTCTAATCTTTCATGCAGATCCTGTTCAGGTGTAAAGCGGGGCTCAGACACAACTCACTCAGCCTGCTGATTTAAATGTCTATTGGAGACACTTGCTCAGTCTGGTGCTGCATGTTGGCACTGGGAAACTGGCCCAGCACAGACAAGCCTTCCAACTATTATATTAATTATGCCTTCACTATACATTCAAAACACTCTAACCAGCTCCATTTCCAAGCCAATCTAACAATATGCCTGCAAAATCCTCCTTAAGGCAGTTTTGGAGGCTTATTATCCATTTGGCTTACATCTACATTAAAATCTATTTGTTTTACATCAATATTAAACCTTAGCTTTATGTTGGCCTCCTACTCAGAACTATTTCACCCTTGGGCACCTAAATAGCCTTGTGCACACACAGTTACCACTACGATCGCTTGGACTCCTTCAAGTTACGCTGTGTTCAGGAAGGAGGAGGAATGGGAAGACAACAGCAAAATGCCCCCTAACACCACCGAGGACAGGATCTGGTATCTGCTGCCCAGGAAAAGTGGGGCTGTCCTGCTGTAGATGTCTTTGTATTTGCCATAATTCTTTCAATGTGTACAGTGTTGGGGATGTCAGCTTAGCAGAATTACCCTTCTTGTTTTCTGTTGTTGTTGAATAAACACCCTTGAAACCTTTTAAAACGTTAGCACTTGGCTCCCTGATTTTGTAACATCCCCCACGGATATCAAGGGAAATTTTGCTTGTGCTGGTATCAGGCATAGCAAAGACCTAATTATTGTACTGATCCACTAAGCAACAACTGCATCTACTGTAAACTGAGTGGTAAATTCCAGACCTCATCCCAGAATATTTCTGATACCAATAAACTTGGATACACTTGGAAACAGCATTTCTTCATGGGTGCATGCCAAGAAGATGCTGGGTTCCAGATAAATCTCCAGAGTAAGTCTATTGACTTTAGTCCATTTACTCCAGGGATGAAGCTGGCTTGGTGTCTTTCCTGAAGAACTCTTGGATAATAATGATTCCTATCTAATTAAAAACAATGCCAAAAGGAATTTCAGGGTTTAGAAATGTGCACATCACTCAGAAACAAATTTATACTTGATAAGAAAAAAGTTTGCTTTGTGTTTTTTTTTTCTTTTTGCCCTGGACACATGCACAATTATCTCTGAAGTGTCCCAGGGCTGGAAGCCACAGCAGTGTCCCTGGGTCTGCGGTTTGACTGTTCGAGGTTAGTGCCTGCCTGCCTCTCTGGTCTGTTGTGCAAGCCAGTTCCTCTGCCCTTAATTCACTCGGGCTTCTGACAACACTGCGTTCCTTAATGAGCCATTTCCAAACTAATAAATAAGCACAGCTCTGCTCTCCTTCTCCCTATCCTAAGTCAAACAGGCTGGGCACTCCTCTGTGGATTTATCTTTAATTTTATAGAATCTTTGGGTGAGCAATACATAGTGAGATATCTTAGCTGCTGATCTACTGCCAAACACGGACTGTCATCCCAGAGAGATGGAAGAGATTTCATACAGGGTCTTGAATTAAATTTTTTCCAGGAAGTAGAGGGATGTGTTTGGCTTACATTTGGAAAATGTCAGTGAGATAGTCCCCACTTGGAGACCTTGCTAAGAGGGAATGCGGGAGGTAAAGGAGGAGAGGTGAGGAAAAGGTTTTATCTACAACAGATTTTTTAAGTACAGAATTTAAATCTGGAAAATATTAAACTTATAAAGCTTAATGTGGACAGAGACTCCTTATCTCTGCTGTACCTGCCTTGCTTATCTGGACTGTATTTCTCACACTTCAAGAACACTGTTATATGACCACTCTACTCCTATGATTCCACTGCAACAGACCCATACCACCCTCGCAATGCATGGCTCTGTATTCCCTTTACTCCATACCCTGCTGCTTTTATTCATGCCTTCTTCCTGTCAGCTTCATCTCTCTCCTGTAGCAGAACTTTAAAACGGCAGCATCACTTAGAGCCTTTCCTCTGTATCACCTCAATTCTCCACCAAATCCCATTGTAAACATCTGTAGAGGGCACAACTTCATTGACTTCTGCGCAGATGCGTCAACAAAGAAGTTGGTCCAACTTCTCCAGGAATGTGCCACCTAGTTTAGACAAAGAGCTCTGAGCAACCTACCACGCTGCTAATCCTTCGTCTATTTTTAGAATGGATATGTTTTTATTGTTCTGAAAAGTCCAAATAAATATTTTTTCCCTTCTGGTTTTCGTCTTAGGACAGAGGTGCCAAACTACTGTGAAAAGAAACATTTTACCCATAGCATTTCCAGCCAGAAACAGAGACAACTGAGGTTTTTCCTGTGAGATTTCCATCCTCGTTCTAGACAGAGAAATAGATCTCATTACAAAGATTCATCCTCAAATGTGTCTGCTCCTGTAGTTTGTGGCTCCAAAACTCTCAGCACTGGATTGTAGGTTTAGTACAACATGGTGCAAATTTACAACTCGGGGTAAGTGATTTAAATCAGGAATAACAATAGTGACCAGAAACTAGAACCAGTTTGGGCAGTCATAAAAGAAGCATCTCAAACATTACATGCAGCCAGTGACCAAAACCAGACTCCAATTCTGCTGACATTTGTACACCCCTAATTCTTGTTCTATAATTGCAGCACAAACGAGACTCAAAGCAAGAGCAGAGCTTCACTGTATTGTACATTCCACAACAACCAGCCTTTGCCCTGCTCTTCATTGGAGAAGGCAGGCTATGATCAGCACAAACCTACAGGTCCTTGCAGAAAACAGCAGGGTCACGTGTGAGAGAAAAGCTTGTCTCAAGTCCTGTGATTTTCTTCTTGCCTCTCTTGACCTCCTCCTTCTCTCTTCTTTTCTCCTGATTTCTGTCTGCCTTTTAAAATTATTAACTCTGTGGCTGTGCTTTTTAACTCCACAGCACACTTTGTGAAACAGTATGGAGGAAAGATAATGCTCAGTGAAGCATAGTCATACTTCTACTGAAACTGTCGTTTGGATATTTCTAAGCACTTTTCAGACATGGTGAGCCAGGAAAAAAATGTTAATCTTGCAAAAGTTTACAGACTTAGAGATGTCTTTTCTTTGTACCTGAGGGAGAACAAGGACTCCAGCCTGGGTTCAGCATCCCTTCCCTCCCACAGGAGCCCTCCAGCATCAAGATACTGACACAGGGGTTAGAAAATCCAGAAAAGCCATTCCTTCCTAAAAAAGCATGGCAACTGATAAGTTTCTGCAAATCATTTCCATTTTGTGACCAATAAGTAAGACTAAAAGGCTCCTGACAAGGTCTGTGTATTAGCAACGTTGCTATTTCATGGACATAATGCAAAGGCCAGGCAGAATGAACACAAAACAGTGCCAGGAATGGCAGAAATAGTGTCTTGTTCAGTGACCAGTCCTATGCTCTTTTTTAATGGAAAACTTTGCCTCCTTCCCACTTATTTCTTACATTCAGGCAACACTGAATTGCTGTTTGTGCTAAGGATTTCTGTTGCTTACCACTGTGCAGCAAAGAGGCCAGAACCACCAGAGAAGAACCAGCGCCAGCAGGAGGAAGAGGATCAACAAAGCGATAGCCAGGATGGTCCCGTCTGACTGGAAGAGAAACAGCAGGCACGTGAGCACCATTAGCACCAAACTCCCCTCCTCACTGTCCCTCACCTGTGCACCCTGCTTCCAGGTAGGAATATGTCCTCAAGGCCATTGCCACACTCCACTTATTTTTCAGACAAAATGCAGTTTTCCTCCCTCCTCATACATCCAAATATGGCACCCACCCCCCGCCCCCCGCTGCCCAGAGCCCGAGATCTCTAGTTTCCTTCGCAGAGTTACAGGTTTCGTTTTGATTTTCTGAACCTCACAGTCAAGTAAAACATGTGCTTAACTTCAAATCAAAATTAATGCAACATTCCTCAGAGTATTGAGAAGACTGAAAAAATATTTAAAGAGCTCACAACACAGCGTTTCATTGCGGTTTAAGCATTCCTCTTTCATTGCAACTCTTTTCTCCTCTTACAGCATAAACTTGACAGTGATGTTAGAATTAAAGTTTAGTCCAAACAGAAAACTTGAAGCAAGATCTCTGTGGGCCCACAGCTCAGGTCATCCTGCTCTGCTTAGCAGTGCTGGGTCAGGGAAGGTCTGCCATCATTTTTTCAGGGAGATTTGAACATATGTGTCATCACAACAATATACAGGGTCTATCCACTTCAGAAACCATTAACTCTAGAAGATCCTTTTACTCTCTAACTAGGATAATTCCCTCAAATATTCCCCTGATACCAATTAACAATGCAAACTGCTGCACAAGCCAGCTCGATACAGCAACCAAAACCAAATGTGCATCCTTTCTTGTTGCTTAGATTTAACCCAAACCAGATGTTCTTGGCTTCCTGAGGCATGCCACCTTCCCTATACCACTCCTCCCCAACGTCATCCTATTCTGAGATAAGCAAGCAAGCAGTCCTGACTGAAGCCTGTTTGAGATGTTCTTGATGTAAGAGCCAGACATTTTAAAACACCCCACCCAAGTGTCAAGACCACACTGCCAGATTAAGCACACACTGACCTGTAGGATGGGAAAATTGGGTGCCTGCTTAAGTCATTGTAATTCAATGGCCAGGTCATCTCTCACCATACCATAACGGGAAGAGTAGTGGAAAAAAAAAATCAGGTTGAGAGCATTTCCCAAACTCCCTTCTGGTGTAGAAGGAATTTCTGGAGAACTTGGATTGACACAACCTGATCTTTGACTCTTGGAAACAAAAGAAAGGCAGTCCACACAGGAAAAGAATTCACCCAAGACATTGCTGGAAATGGAACCTGGACCCCAACACAAAATAAACTCTCACTTGAGAAGACAGAGCTGTACGTTTGGTGCTGTTCCTCTACACAGACAGCATAAAGTCACATCCATCACCTGCAAAATGGAACCTGCTGACTTTCAGTGCTTTAGAAAATGTGTTCCTGACTCTCTGCTGCCATAAAATTGTAGAAGAAATAAGGCTTTTTATGTCTAGTTGTTGTCTGCCACTTTTCCCCCCCATTTTATCATTAAGAATACTTCAATTTTCAAAAATATGAAACAAATTAAAGTTGCTTTTTAATGGTTCTGTTCTGCATTTTTTTTAATAGAATTTATTTTTACTTTCTTTTGTCCCCCCCAAGACAACCTGAAAGGCCAACTTACATTACCCTAACACGTCTGTACCTCTGCAAGGCAGCTGATGTGGCCAGCTGGTGTTCAGTGTATCACAGCAACACAACAGTCCAGAGGATTTAAAAAGTTTTGATTTGTCAAATCTTACATTTCTCACTCAGGTAACGCTACTCTCTAAAGCCAGAGCTGCCTGGCAAGTCTCAGGAATAAGCCCTCTTCCAATATAAAAACCAGAACAGTGCCACTACTCATAATAATAATAATAATAATAATAATAATAATAATAATAATAATAATAATAATAATAATAATAATAATAATAATAATAATAATAATAATAATAATAATAATAATAATAATCCTGTTTGGATTAATTCCTTTTCTTACATTTGAGCAAACATAAAAATATTCCAGACAAATATGAACTGAATTTTCTGGGCTCAGCCACAGCTACAAAGCATCAAACTGAGACCTTTAATCAGGAACCGCAAATCCTCTCTTCATCCGCTCTGCCTGTGCTGTCACTGCTGCAAACTGGGCTTTGAGGAAACCCCAGCAAGTCAGACCAGGACAAAGCATGAACACACAATAAATCCCACTACAATCACCCGAAGTGACCTGAATTCTGCTTCTTGTTTATTTTGTCCTTTTCCACTAGGACTTAGCTATCATTCTGTGCAATATCTATGGTTTTTACACAGCTAGAACTATGCCTAGATAGAAACTGCCACTTACCCAAGACGAATGAAAATAAGAAGGAAAATATGCTTGCTAAAACAGTTCACAAAAGTTCCATCGACATTTTGAAATCTTTCTCCCAGTCTTACAGCTGGTTAAAAAGGTCTGAAGCATTTGAAATGTCTGTTTTCATTTCATTTTTTTTCTTTAATCAAAATTTGGAGAAATAATATAAATGCTCATGGAAACACTAATGAGCTGTGTTTAACACTTATTAAATAAAGGTTGTCAATTCAGACCAAGAAAACAACTTTCATTTTAAAGTCAAAAGAGAACTTTAACACTCAACTAGTGAATTTTCCATTAAAATTATCTACGGAAACAAAGCATGGCCACCCCCTAAATGCCCAGGGTTATCAGAAATCAGTACTACTTTCCCATAGGGATTTCACCTTGATTGCTTAACACTGAGATAAAACTGCGATGCTTGTACCCATAGTGAGATCAACAGCATAAAACTCCATTGCACCTGAATGGCTGAGAAAAAGCAGACAGCCAAGGTACCCACCAGGACATGAAGGATAAAATACTGGCAACTTGCTTCTTGACAACTGTTGAAGACCTAGATGATGCCTGCAGTCATTGTTCTGAAATGCTTGCTATAGTATCAAGAAACAGTAATATGAAAAAGAGCAGGCTCTTTAAACGAACTTTTAATATGCTACACGTCCCACACGTTAAAACTTGACCCTGCAGACTTTGAAATGAATAAGCTGGTAGATAAAGCAAGGCAGCTGTGCCTCCAAGTCTCCTTTTCCCTGCCAGAGTCCAACAAGGACAAGAAAATGCTACAAGTATTGCTGGCAGCTGAAGCACAATGGAAAACAACTTCTGGAAGATATTATAATAAATATAAAGATATCAAGAAATCTGAAACAAGACACATTAGAGGCATTTCCTCATACATGGGTGTATGTGTGTGCATACATGCATATATAGATACATATATATGCATATATGTGCATATCTATATATATGTATGCTTCCATTCAGAAGTTATTGTGGAACAGTTACAGACTGTGAGAAGCTGGACTGTGACTGGGGGAATCCTTTTGCCACAAGAGAGGAACCTAGCACACCTCTTGAACTGTAAGTACTCCAGGAGAAGAGAGGAGGGATGGATGGCAAAGTCTGATCCAGTCAACAGCATGAGCTATTTCCTTCAAGCTACCTATATCCATTCCAATATGTGCAGTCCTGGGAAGGAACACACTGCTCCAAGGCATGCCTGAAATCCCTGGGAAGATCCCATCTAACACAAAGGTTGGTATAAACTAGGTGCCTGCACATTCCTGTAACAGTCATGGGATGGGGATGACCACTCCAATGACAGTCATGCTCCAGAGGAAATGACTCGTCCTCCAGACTTCTGCTATTACCGACTGAGATTGCTGCCTGAAACCAAACTCCCCAAATTTTGCCCCAGGAAGCGTGTACACAATCACACAGAGAGGCAGAGCTAAGACAGAATCTGTGATTTTAAGCTCCCTATTTAATCTTAGACAGCCTTAATGCTTCTAACATGGAAACAAACAAAAATCAGATCATAAGCAACCAAAAAATCAGTTCATTAGCATTTCAGTGGAACTATGGCTTATTTCTGAGAGTTTTCAAAAAAATGCTACTACGCACCTGAGGTTGTGTTTGGTTTGGTTTTGGTTTGGTTTTTTTTCCATTCTTCTTATTTTTGTTTAAGATTTTATTTACTAGTTTCTCACTTTACTGCACTGGCATTTGCAGCATACATTGGCTGTTCCAGAAAGGTAACCTGGAATAACAACCCTGAAGTGCATGGACCCCAAAATCTGCAACTACTGACATTCAGGAGTGATGAATTAAATACTAGGTGCATCTAATAAATGTGTTCATGTACTGTGGCCAATGAATTAATGTACTGTTAGTTTTACAGGGGGAGGGAGGTGGGTAGCATGCATGCTTGTTACCACAGCAGTAAATGGATTTAACTTTAAGCATGTGTTTAAATGTGCTGACTTCATGCTGTGCCTAAGAGGGATGGACTTCTGTTAGATACGTGCATCAAGCACTTGGCTTAGTAGGCCTTGAAGGCTGGGTTCAGTACAGACTTCACTGGAAAGCTGGAAGCCTAAAAACTCTATTTAATCTGGTTCTGCACTCACCACTCAAGCACAGTGATACGCTCTATCAGCTCACTGCTCTCACAGGTGCTTTACAAAGAGAAGAAATGTGGTTAATATCATTCCAGAGACAGAGAAGATGTGAATAGCTCCTGTATACCCAGTCCAGTGTCCTATTCACTAGGAAAAAAATATATATTTTTTTTTTTTTTACATTTTCCAAACAGGAAGGGCAATAATGTGCCAAAAGCCTTCAGAGGTGTTAGCAGGAAAAGAATGAAGCGCTCTTAAAAAGCTTTATGAAAATCTTGACTACAGCTTTGAATAAGCATCCAAAATCTGACAGAGGTTTTCTCCCTGAAGAGAAAAGAGAGACAGTTTTAATGTCCTCTAGACAATAGGGGATGGGAAAACAAAGGATGATCCTGCCTTTTCACACCAGAAAGTCTCAGGCAGCTTTTATTTTGAAGGAAACTCTCAATTTCTGCCTCTCTTGAGGACTCTCTCATCACAGCAACAAAAACTGATGTCCATCATTTATTTTATCACACAGAAGATTTTTTTTTTTAATATAACAGAAACAATCTGGCCTAATTTCTAAAAGGAAATGAAAACTCACTGAATGTACAGTTTGCAATGCTAGCCTCTTTGAGCAGCGTCTACATGGAGCCGCTTGAGTAGGAGCCAAGCTCAGCAGGGGATGGGAGTAAGAAATGCCTCGTTCCAGGTCACCCAGTATCGGTGTTCTCAGCTCCTTTTGTCCAAGTTTACTGTGCTGTGAAATGAGATGCACCTTGGGCAACGACCTGTTCCCTTCTCTCCTTCCAGAGATGAAAGGAGATGAGAGCCCGATTACAAAAGACTTTTCCAGCAACCTTTGCTATTTGCTTTACAGCTCAGTATAAACACCAGTGAAGTCTCACTTCACCACATGATGTATAAACCCAGAGCAAGAGACAGCCCTTGTCCTGAAAAGTTCACCCACCAAACAGAGCAGGCAAACACATGGTGGGAAGGAGGAGTAATCATTAGTCCCTCTGTTACAAGGAAAGATCTTTGGTCAGGGAAAACAATTCTCTAATCCCTGATTGCTGTGTTTATGCTTGTGAAAACAAGTTGAACTTTTCCTTCAGAAGAAATACTTAAAAGTTTCCAGCTAAACAGAAGTGTTAGCAAGATGTCTGAAAAGCAGATACAGCAGAACTGCTGGGAGAATTCAAGTGCACGCACACTCGCACGGAAATAACGGCAGCAGCCGGAGCGCTCCTGGGCCAGGGCGCGCTTGGGGGTGGATGTTTCTGTTTTGTCCGAGGAAGGATTGAGGAGCTCCTATTCTGGAGCAGAGATCTCTTGTCCCCCAACAGTTGTAGCTAAACAACAAAACCTTTGAGGCGAAACCTAAGCAGTTCTTTTGGTTCCCATTTGTGCCTGAAGGCAGCCCTTGATAAGTGTGTTAAATCCTCTTCATTTGGTGAATTGCAACTGGAACACTCGCAGACAAAATTCCGTGGAATTAGACTTTGTCATAACAGCAACCATTTATGGCTTGATTTGAGTTTACTTCTTTGTGAGGCAGGAAAGGAGGGAAAACAGCATGCTACATCTCTGGAATGCCTTGTCTCTGTGCATGTCTATGAGATTTGTAGCATTTAAGCAGCCCTTAAAAAAAAATATATAATCTCAGGAGCACCTTCCTTGAGCAAGCCCTCACGTACCCCACCAAGCTGAACAGGAGAAGCTCCTCACAGGCTGTTACAGGCAGCTTGCCATGAGTCTGACAAGGTTAAGAGCATGCCAGCATGACCTGAACCCACACAACAAGATGTGTTTGGGATAAGTTTCCTTCTGAAACTCAGTTTAAATTCAAATCACACTTTCAACAGAAAACCATTTCGATAAAATAAAACATTTTGTTTCAAATGCACTGTTTCAAAGTGCTCTGTTTCAACTTAAATGGGGTTTCAGTATCAGAGATGTACATGCATGCAGAGATTACAGCACATATTTTGTAATTTCAGCACTGTCACAGGAAAAAAGTCTGTATATTCATAAAGTATTTTGATGTTTCCAAATTAAAACTTTTCAAAACTTCCATTCTGTGATTTCTGTTCCCACCCCCAATTTATTGGTCTCTTTTGAGAATCCCTATTTTCCAAACCATAGGAACACACTCTTTGTAATATGCCTTATAAAACAGTAATGCAGTAATACTAGAGTGAAATAATTTCTGCACATTTAACTCTTAGAGTGACCTGTGTTAGCAAAAACATTCACTGCCTATTATATCTGCAGCACAAAGCATTTAAGAGCAATTTCTTTTAGAAACAAACCTGAAATCATATGCCCTGGAGTTCCCAGAGAGCAATACCTCAGCTATAATATCCAGGCCACGTGCCTAGGAGAGCGATCATTGAATCTGCTCTGCGGTTTCATAAAGCCTCTATTGATACCACAGTGAGTGCACTTCAGTAGCCTGCAGACTTAGGAACACTGATAACTGGCAGAGCCTTAATCGCGCAGTGCAGAACAAATCACAACTAAAAAAACCCGACTTTAGCATTGAATTACATTCCTCTGAATAAAAAAAAACCTTCAGTGAAGGAGATAATTAATTTTTGCTACAAGCCTGCAGTTCTTTCCTGATTTTCTAACTTTTCCTTTCTCCGTGTTTAAAGATCAAATCCATCCACTGTTGTTTAACTCAGAGGTGGAACTAACTTCCTCCTTTCAAACAGCCACAGGAAGAAAACCAGCCTACCTAGATGTGTCAGTACCCACCTCCTTCTGTCAAATGCAAAACCTACCAAAGTTAAGAGACAAAGTTCTCCTTTTAAGCTGACTTCAACGGATTCCGCACCCTTGTAACTGGAAATGTGAGACCAGAGGGACTATTTCTTTCCAGCATTGTAAGCCTGTTCCCCACCTATCACCTCAGTGATCATCCCAAGCCATTTATTAATGGTTGCCACCAAGATAACTGCTTCATTACAAGATAATTAATTCTCTGATCTGCCTATGCAAGACCTCCTCTTGCCCCAGGTTGCTGTCAGGTGCAATGAGCCACTCCATCCATTCACTTCCACACATATCATTTCAAGATGCCCCTTTTCCACAGCCAAAGACTGCCTTGGCCCAACTCCTTGCCAGCAGCTCTCCTCTGGTTTCCAAAATCTGAAATCACAGAATGCTAGGGATTGGAAGGGACCTCGAAAGATCACCTAGTCCAATGATGAAATCACACAGGAAGGCGTCCAGGCGGGTCTTGAATGTCTCCAGATAAGGAGACTCCACACCCTCCCTGGGCAGCCTAGCCCAGGGCTCTGGCACCCTCACAGTAAAGAAGTTCCTTCTCAAGTTCAAGCAGAACCTCCTGTGTTCCAGCTCACACCCATTGCCCCTTGTCCTACCATTGGACACCACTGAGAAGAGCCTGGCCCCATCCTCCTGACATTCTCCCTTCAAATATTTATAACATTAATGAGGTTCCCCCCTCAGCCTCCTCTTCTCCAAGCTAAAGAGCCCCAGCTCCCTCAGCCTTTCCTCATCAGGGAGATGCTCCACTCCCTCCATCACCTTGGTGGCTCTGTGCTGGACTCTCTCCAGCAGCTCCCTGTCCTTCTTGAACTGTGGGGCCCAGAACTGGACACAAGATTCCAGCTGTGGCCTCACCAGGGCAGAGCAGAGGGGGAGGAGAACCTCTCTGACCTACTGACCACCCCCCTTCTAATGCACCCCAGGATGCCATTGGCCTTCCTGGCCCCCAGGGCACAGTGCTGGCTCATGGTCATCCTGCTGTCCACCAGTACTCCCAGATCCCTTTCCCCTGCACTGGTCTCTAGGAGATCATCTCCCAACCTCTACTGGAACCTGGGGTTGTTCCTGCCCAGGTGCAACACCCTACACTTGTCCTTATTATATCTCATTCAGTTTTCCCTGCCCAGCTCTCTAGCCTGTCCAGGTCTCTGATGGCAGCACGGCCTTCTGGAGTGTCAGCCACCCCTCCCAGCTTCGTGTCATCAGCAAACTTGCTGACAGTGCCCTCTGTGCCCTCATCCAGGTCACTGATGGACTGTGGAAGGGCTAACTGCTCAGCAGTGTGCTTAACCACCTTGAGATCTTCCCATCCAAGAGTGGTTTTGGAGCACCAGCATCATAGGTAAGGAGGGGCTGGTATCTGCTGGCACTGGATAGGACCCTAGCTTACAAGGGCAAGCCCAGTTCAGGCACTGCATAAGCCTCCCAAATGCAGTCACTTCCCCAAACTGCCCTGACTCAACATATCCACTTTCAGATGAAAGGTGCTCCTTTTTACAAGCAGAATTCCCCTAGCCCTCCTCCTGAAGAAACAGGCTGTTACCTAGGAAGACATCCATTATGGACACACATGGCAAATAAAAATGTGTTTCAATCACTGTTAGTCTAAGGCAAGTGTAATATCCTGCCACAGAAATGTTCTCCCAGCCCACATGTGGGTACCTCCATTGTCTCGCCTTCCTGCAAAGAAGCATCATGTGTTTCTCACCAGGCGACAACGCAGAATATGGCCTCACGATACCCACTGCTCTTCCAATTGAGAGGTGCTCAGGAAGACCTGATTTACACTGTGGCTGCAGCCCCACAGTCTTCACCTTCCTTCCAGTTTTGAGTCCCAGAGTTACTAGTGCAAGAGGTCATTGGTGGTTTTTCCTCTTCTGGGAGCACTTTAGAAAATGAACAAAGACCTATTTTAATTTCCATCCTGGCTTCTCTCCGAGATGCTCTCTTTTGCAGTGAAGAACTTGGCAGCAGCCCTCCAGTCAGCAGAGCAGGACTGACTTCCTGCCTCTAAAAGCTGCCTTGCAAATTGTTTCCTCTATTGTCCATTCCCTTTCCTGATGATGCTTGGTGTACAACCTACTCTGCACATCTGCATGATCACACATTCATAAAACAGCATTTAATACTTCCTCCCTCTTTCAGTTCTTCAAACTCCTGACACGTGAACAGGAGTAAATCCCTTTTTAAGAGCTTCCCAACTCCACCAGCCATTCCTTGCTAATTCTTTTTCAAGCAGCAGGTAAACCACTGCAGCATACGCTCCCCAGGCATTAACAGCTAAAAACAAAAGCAATGCACCCTGTGTTCATACCACTAAAGCCTGATGTGGGGCAACTTTGCATGTGAAATTGGTGGTATGCTGAGACTAAGAGCTGAGGAAGAAGAAATAATTTTATTATTGTTAAAGTTTTAGCACTAGTGGAAGCTGAGGATGCTCAGTTCCCATTGCTCTTGTGGTCCTATGCCTCATGCTGCTGCTGCCACAGGATGGGCTTTTTATGGTTAGCAGAGAGTAACTACAGTTCCTGGTGACTTGAACTATCAAAGGTCCACGGATGTCAGTCGTAGAATCAAACTATTTTTTAAACTCTCATCATTAACTATCTGCCACTCAATGAAGATATCCTGGCCTGTCAGATAAAAGGTAGAAAGTGTGCAACCACGTGATAACACCTGCAGCAACCTAAGTTGTCAACTTCCAGACTGGGAATGGAGGGCACATCAATCTTTATTTTCTACCCGATAAAGAAATTCTAGTATTAAAAGCTAAGAGAGAGGAAACCAATCATAGCAACAAGAATTCAGTCTTTCATGGTATGTGAAAAATATATTGTTCATGTGCTGTAAAGTCACACCTAAATGTGTCCAGGTGTTTCTGAAGCCCTTGTTGTAATCACTGACAGCTTTGTTCAGTCACTGGGTACTTTTGGCCTCTCTGGGCATTCTGCACCAAGACCTCTGCCATGGAGAACAAAGGCACCTCATTTACCCACAAAGCAGACAGACAGCCCACGCCGGGAGATGATTCCTTTCTAAGGCACTGGAAAGCTGAGAGCCTTGGCTGACAGCAAGAGCATCATAATACCTGAAGTAAATAGCCTCGCTGCAAGGAGTTAAGACAGTAGTAATTGTCTTCTGTGGTTACACAGCACCTGGAGCAAGTCAGATCCATCAGTGTGACTGCAGCAGAAAGGTCAGGTAAGGAAGAACATCAGCAGAAGGTGGGTGGGCATGTCTTGCTCCCTAGAAGGTGTCCTGTCTAATTTGAGTCAAGCAACAGAGAAAGATAGTGGTAAATTCTGATAATTGAATATTATTTATAACCAAAACAGCTCCTTCACACTCACAACAGGAGGACCCAGTTGCTAAACAGATGCCCAGGATACATCCACAAGCCTCCTAAAGAACGCTTTCATGGGTAGTTTCCTCCTGAAATCTTAGTCCAAGTAGACACAAGTGATTCCAGGGGCTGGAGAGAGGAAGGGTTTTAAATCCACACTGGATTCTATAGAGAAGAGATTACCTAGTCCACAAGAACAGAGAGGAACAAGCCTCACTTCTTTCTGTGTCAGTGTGATGCCACAGCCGTAAGGACATTTCTTCAGAAGCAATGCCTTGCCCCTCTGTATGCCTGGCCTTTGCAGGTTCAATATTCAGGGCTGACATCCAGCACCTTCTGCCAGCAGCAGAGGTCACCTGGGCATCCCTGCATGGTTTTGCCTTCTTTTGCTTAGGTAGTGCAGTAACAACCCAGCCTCATGGCCCTCTGTATGGAAGGGCGGAATTCCTTCCCCCATGGGGAACTTTCAAATGAAAGAAAAACATTTTTTAAAAGGTACAGATATTGAAAAACCAGCTTCAGAGAAATAAATTAGTAACTCTCCAAGACAAGCAAGCCAAGAGACAAATTCATCAAATGCTTCCAGCCAGCTGAGCGTTGTCATACTGGAGATGCTGGCATCTTATCCCACAGCTAAGCACACAAACAGCACGCTGTCTCCAAACCTTAAGAACACTCTCACTGCAGCCATTCTGTTCTGTTGGAGGAGCTGCCTGTGGTCACTTAGCCCGGGCCAAATAGTACCCTAAATTACACTCAGGACAGCCCTGTCTTAGTTTAACTGGGTAATGCGTAAGCTAGCGGGGAGCAGGATTAAACTTCTGTCTGCAGCCCCTGATTTACACAGTGTTGCCCTCCTGCTTCTGAAATAAACTCAGCCACTGTGCACAGCTTTACCAGATGCCAGCCAGTAATCCCCAGTCTGGGGTGGGCAGTCAGCAAACCTTTGAATGAAGAATAGTACTGGCCATCCACGGAGAGGGTACAAGCAAGCTCAGTATTTACACACGGTATCATTCTGCCCTAAGCTAGAGGGTTTCATCTGTATTCCATAATTTAATAAAACAAATGCTTTGCCCAACCACAGCACCTCCTGTGTCTGGCCCATTTTTGACAGATAAATGTAAATCACTGCATCCCTCCAGCAAGCAAAACCCCACAGAGCTCCTCAATGACGTATGGGCCCTTGCCTACCGAGTCCTGCTCTCCGGGGCTGCTGCAGGCCCCTTGCGAGGGTGAGCAGGACACAACCCTCCCAGTTTCTTCTCCCCTGATGCACCTGCCTCTTCTTGCCTTGCACCACTTGGGAATCTGTGAGGATGCATGCTGCAGCCCCTAAGGACCTGTGGGATGTGATTAACTGGGGTAGGCTTGCTTTCTAATCTCAAAGCAGTGGCTCAATACCCTGGTCTCTCTCCTCACGCCTTTTTTCTCCGCTCCTGACAAACAGATATATGCTCTGACACTTGATCATCTTGAGGGCATTGGGCACTGTCCAGCCAGGTTTCCCATTAGACTTTAGAGCCACCAAAACCATCAGAAAAGCCAAACCACAACAAAAGCACTATTCCTGAGAAACTAACACAAGGGTGAAAGAGGGAGTCACATTCACCAAAACAAAAAAATTTCTCCTCTACTAACCTGGTTCTATCTTTTTTCTTTCTTTCACTCTTCTTTGGGGTAAAGACTGTACTCTGAAAACTGAGCAGCCCCATGCAATTCCATAATCAATGCTTTTTTGTTTTTTTTTTTTTACCGTTCTCAGAAAATGACAACTCCACCTTTAACTAAAGGTCCTTGCATAAGATTGGGGAGTTAAGCGTTGTTCTAACTGATACTTCTTTATGCATCAGACAGGCCTTGCATTTGTAATTTCATTTGTTGGCTCATGTGCCTGGGCAAAATTCCAGGCTGATACTTATCACAGGGGATTTAAGAGCCTCCCATAGGTAATCAACTCTTGCCTGTAAAAACTCATATTGAAAATCCCAAGGAAGAAAACCAAAATTAAATCCCCAAAGACCTCCTATGGACTGTTTCATGCCTCAGGCTTGAAAATAACTGGGCCAACTGAGAAGAATTTTGATTCTTTTTTAAATTGAGATTTTGCTCCAGCTGATCCAACTGAGATCACTTTTATGTGACTGCAAGTCTTCCCAAAACATACTTTAAAAAGGAGACAGTGAAAGATTCTCTGCAACAAAAGCAACTTTACAAGTCTCTCTCACACCTTCTTCTGTTTTCTTTTATTAAATGAAAAATCAGCTACTTTTCAACAGGGATGAGAACTGCAGTGAAGTACCAGGAAAGCCTGGAGACTCACTTTAAAAAACAAAATATAAGCACTTGCAGCAATTTTATTTTGGGAACCTAAACCAGCAATTCCTTGAGTCCCAGAGAAAAGGAGGTATAAAAACATTTACAGTCATGTATGTACTCTGCTATTGGAAAGCACAAGCAATTAAGCAAAAGACAGACTACAGCAGAACCCATGCAGTTCAGCTTCCTAAAACCCTTGCACTTTTTTGGGGGCTGCAAACCTTGAAGCCTGGCACATTTCAGGAAGCAGAAAGATAGAGAAAGCTAGGGGTCTCTCAAAGCACAACGGACACCTGCACTGCAAGCGAGCGGATTCCAAAGTGTCCGTGTTTTAAAGCACAGGTAGCAGGTCTAAGGCTGTTTTACCTGTATGTGTGACTCCTTTAAATGAAACAAAAAACCCAAACCCCAACCAGTGTTCAAACAGTGAGGTCTAATTCGGTGCTGACAGATTTGACAAGTAGTATCGCTTCATGCTGGGAAGTGAGATGTATTTAAGTGTCTCTTAAACTAAGAAGAAGATTAAGTCAGTCATTATGTATGCCTGTCTTCCTAACCTTCTCACATTTTCTCCCTCTTGAAATGCTGCAGCAGATTTTACACCTCAAGGGGTAAAAGTGCAAATAATTACTTGAGTTAGGCCACATGGGCTGAAGCTAAAGCTCTGCCTGTTCCCAGAGGGAGTCGGTTTAGAGAGGTTCGTGCACTGGTTGCTTTCAGAGATACAAACCAGTGACATTTCCTACAGGGCACAAGTGCACAGAACACTTTCTGCCACGCACTGAGTATCTGAATATGAAGGCAGCATAGTCTGTGAAATGCACTTTTAACTGGCAGCCTCACAAAAATGGCAGCACTGGGCAAGGCAAAAAATCCCAGTGTCCCATTTTCAGCAGCTGGCACTCAGTGTTAGAAGCAGTGTGAGCACAGGGGGATTAAGTGCTCTTCCCTCTTCGCTTCTGTCAACCACAGGAGTCAGACCCTGCTGAGTTACAGCAGTGAAGCTGTGATGTGCTTCTAGAAAAGGTAAACACTTTGATCCTTCGTTTCCTTTCTAAAAGTGACCTTTCTAAGATTAAAAGTGCTTGCTTTCAGAGTTTTCACTGCTCAATAAAACTGACATTCATTTGGCTGCCTTGTTCCTAGGAGTCTTTACATATTAAATAAAGAATTTATTCAGGACTTATGCTAGTATAAAACAGCTTTACCCTTTTAACCTATGAGAAACTGGCTCAGTTTCCTTACCATAAAAACCTACACTGAAATTTTTGCCAGCTAGGGTGATAAAAACACCTGTTAGATAGTTCAGCCTTTAGGCTCTATCTTCAAACACCTACATTCATAACTGAGGAGTCAGTCTGACTGGCTTTTCTGCCTGTTCATTTTTGGTCCTTGCTTGCTGGGAATGTAGCTGTCTGCTTCACCTATGCCCTTTACTGAATTTTCTTCCCTGAATTACCTCCAGACAGTCCTTGAAAACGGGTAGTTCATGGAACAGGACAGGCACTGTTTATAAGGAAAATGGGATATTTGCAGATTATTTACATGTTGCATAGGAAGGTTTCGTTGTAGAGCTACATAAGAAAATAAAGAAGTGGTAAAGCTTATCAGGTCGTCAAGCCACTTGCTTTGTTCCTTCTCCCATTAAATAACCATTTCTGGAGAGCAATGAGGTTGGGGTTCAAGGTATTTGCATCAAAGTGAGTCTGGAGGTACCATGTTAAGCCACTGCCAATTGCCAACTGGGAATTTTTTTGAAGACGACACTCCAGACCTCGTTCCAAACCTGATCATTTCTGAAATACAGCACAGAGAGGAAACCCAGAGCACTGATTGCTAGTTTGCACACAGGGAAGAATACTTCTGCTTTTTCTCTGCTTGTTACCACCACTTTGTTCCACCACTTTCTGACTGTCCCACTTCGGCTGCAGAACTTCAAACAGACCTGACTTTCAGGTCTGAAGTCAATTAAAAAATTCAAATTTTAAACAAGTACACATTTTTTATATGGGTACTTCTAGGATTTGAGCCCTAGTAACCTTAATTAAAGAAAGAATTGCAGTCTCTGTAAACAGTTTCATCTTTAAAAAGAACTTGAAAAAAATAAACACTATTCAAAGACAAAATGCCTGTTTACTCAGGAGAAACTTCCTTGATTAGTGAAGCCTGCGATACAATGTTCAAAGCAACCACTGAATGTCACTGTGTCTAGGTTTGGATGGAGGATGTGGATTTGAATTCTTGCTGCTGAGCTGCAACGCAAATCCAGTTTCACACTCTGGAGGCATCAGAATATTTCATGTCCTGTAATCCAGAAATAATAATTCTATCCCTGGAAGAAAGCATATCAGGAAGGAACAATTTTTCTCTAAGAATTCTTTCCCATGTCTTGACTCATATGAACATAGGAATATTCCTGTAGTTTGCTGACAACATGCAAATACATTTTTGCTAATGTGCAAAGAAAACTTGAACAAAAAATAATTAATAAGATACATTTCCTTCTTTTAAGGCATAAGGAAGTCTTTGTAAGTTTTGGAATATAACCCCTCATGTAAGCTCTGAAAACTGTCTCTCTATACAATCTGGTCCTTGTTGAACAAGTATCAAATCAAGAGACAAAAAAGACTTTTGTCATCCTGTGCATCAGCCTTTGTGGACCACAGAAGACTGCTGGTAATCCGAGGTTATACAGTTTAGCCTTTCACTTATTCTGTATGGACACACGATGTGCCTTCACTGGATAGGGAGAAAAGCAGGCTGTGGAGAGATTTTCAAGTCTTTCTGGTGAGACTACTCTGGCTTCCCAAAAAATAGTTTAAGCCAGTACATGGGAGAATTAAAGCAGTGCCTCAACAGTTAATTCAAAGAATTCCTCCACTACCTCCTTTAGCACAAGTCTCTTCCTGCTCTGTTCCCAACAACCATGACTTAGCAGAAGTAGCGCCTTCAGCAATACCAAGAACTATAAATGGCTTAATTGTCCTGTGCCTGATTCCACTGAGTGCAGAGATTCACTACTGGCAACAAAGGATGCCAGCCATAAGCCAGCTACTTCAGTGGAAAATCTCCCATATGTTTTTGGCAACCATCCTGGTTGCCAGACAAAGGGTGTGAGCACAACTGCCATAGGCCTTTCACAATCAGCAGCATGATCGCTGTCGAGGAAACAGACTGGTTAACAAAGCCAACAGGTCTGCTTCTTGTTCACTATGCAGTGGACAAGCAGGCACAGACACCTCCACGTCACCGGCTGCCAGTCCTGTTCTGGCCTGCATCCCACAGCGGATAGGGAGTCTGAGGTGTTCACTGAAGATTCAAGAGCTTTGCCACATGATACACAAAACGTCATGTTACCACACTCACCTTTAACAGAGGGCTCACTCAACTCACCAGACTTACTCAATTGGGAAGCCCTAACACCGGTGTCACAGAGATCTGTTTTTAAGTACCATCATCCTAGTGAATCATTTTAGGCACATGAATCAAAACTTACACAGTGTGTGCTGGAGATGATGACGGAGCTAGAGATGAAGCTCAGACCATCGTTCATACTGACTTGAAGAGCTGCTTCCCTGAAAAAAAAACAACACAAGAAACAAGTCAGGCTAGCTACTCCACAACCCTTTAACAGATAATATCCTCTGGAACCTGGGCTCCTGATGCACTAAAAAGCTTTTTATACAGGTTAATTCACACTGCTGGCGCGGTCCCCCCGTGCCCCAGTGCACAACTGCCAATTAACCCAACACGCACAAGAGAGAACGTCAGAATTAGATGTATATAACAGAATATAGATGATACAGAGTCATTTTCCCATAGGCAAAGAAAATATTTGAGTACATATTAAAAACATACATGCCAACTTCTCGTAACACAGGTGCTGGGCACAGTAAGTAGGTATCTTCCACTACAAAAGGCTTCTCATCTGGAAAAACAGAAATACTGGGATTTATCACCTGATCAGAAATAGAGGCCTTCAAGATCAAGCTTAAATAATGTTTTCCCTTGCTCTTGATACATTAACAAGACCAAACACTGTATGAGGGATAAAAAGCTACTACACAGCAGTTGTTCTGAGGTAACTGTAGGCATGATTTTTTAGCCCATAGAGTTACAGAGTAAATACAAAATAAGAGCAGATAGCAGATACCTTGCACCTCAGGACAAAACAAATAAAAATCAATGCCTTGTGTTTACACCCCTGAGAAAGGTGGGGAAAGGTGGCACCTGGCCCTCCTTCCTCATTTCTTTGCAGAGCCCTCATGAAAACTGTCTTGCTTTCAGGCTGCCACAGGTCTCTGTCATTCTCAGTATGAAATATCATTCCACAAAGCCCTTCGCTCCTACAAAAGGGCTGAGGACTACCTGCCCCGCAGAGCAGAACGCCTCAGGGCCATCAGAAACCCTGCACTGCCTGTCACCCACACCCTGCACACAGCACCCTCACCGTTCCTACAGCTGCTCCATGCTGGTGACATCTACCATGCCACACACCTGAGCCACAACAAAGCTTTTTGGATGGTCAGAGTAAATTTGCACAGCCACTCCACACAGGAGATCAGACAGAGTTGCAACAGATCACATGTATAATTGGAAATAGTTAAGAAAACTGTCTATTACGGAAAATCTTGCACTTCAGGGCAGACTCATGTGCAGCTAAATTAAACCTTCCAACCTAAACTATGTTATGGTTTTAAAAAAAGTGAGAGAAATTATCAAGAGGTAGTTGCCTGGGAAACAGCAACATCAGCTAAAACTCTTTCGTAGACTTAAATCAGAATCTTCTGTCATCTCTCTGGTGACCAGAGAGACAGGGATCCCAAGGACTTCCCAGTTCAACTGCCAGCTGACTAGAGATTGGGCAGACTGGCAGAAAACCAGGCAGACAAGCTGGGCGGCTTTTGGTTTCTGCACTAGAAACCATACATTCCTGCAGAAGGGGTTGATTCTGCTGAATCAACACTTTCCAGAAGCAAGTCACTGTATCAGAAAGCTTTCTACCAGCCATACTTAGAACCATCTCTAGGGCCTTCCACAGAGATGCTTATAGACCTGAAATGAGCTGTCACCAAACACTAATAGCTTCCTAAAATTTTCCAGTTACAGTTTTCATTTTGTTTGAAAGCCCCTCCTCTCCTGGCAGATTCCTTCTCCTCTCAAATCTGTAGGTTTCAAATCTCATCTTTAATCCAAACCTTGAATCTTACCTCTGTATCTTCCACTGCACGGTGGAAGAGACCTTCATTCACGGGGCCAGGTTGAAATAGGAGTATAATTCATCACCAGCTTGCTTTGCTGTTTGAAATACAGAGAGCAGCCTGGGGTCTCTAACCACCTAAACTCTCTTCACAGAGTCACAGCATGGTCAGGGTTGGAAGGGACCTCTGGAGATCATCCAGTCCAACCCCCCCTACCAAAGCAGGGTCACCCAGAGCACAGGGCTGCATCCAGGTGGGTTTGGGATCTCTCCAGAAAAGGAGACTCCACACCCTCTCTGGGCAGCCTGGCCCAGGGCTCTGGCACCCTCACGGCAAATAAGTTTTTCCTCATGTTTAAGTGGAACCCCCTGTGTTCCAGCTTGTGACCATTGCCCCTTGTTCTATCTCTGGCCACCACTGAGAAGAGTCTGGCCCCATCCTCTTGACACCTGTCCTTTAGATATTTATGAACATTGATCAGATCCCCTCTCAATCTGCTCTTCCCCAGGCTGATCAGGCCCAGCTCTCTCAGTCTTTCCTTGTAAGAAAGATGCTCCAGTCCCTTCATCATCTTTGTAGCCTCTGCTGGACTCTCTCCAGAAGTTCCCTGTCTCTCTTGAACTGAGGAGCTCAGAACTGGACACAGGACTCCAGATGTGGCCTCACCAGGGCAGAGTAGAGGGGGATGAGAACCTCCCTCGACCTGCTGGTCATGTTCTTCTCAGTGCACCCCAGGAGACCATTGGCCTTCACAACTGCACAGTGCGTGTAATGAACTTCCCTGGGTACACTTAACACTGGCAACGTGGAAGCAAGGTTACAGCGTTCAGTGCATCAGTGACAGCGACAGGGAATGGAAAGGAGTGAGCATAAAAGTGTAACTAAATCATTTAGCAATCTAACTAAGAGCTGAGCTATTCTGACTGTCTGGTCTTCTGGTTTTGAGGAAACTTGTGGAAGTTACAATTCCATTAAGATGCCAGCAGAAACAGGAAAAGCTGTGAGCAGTCACAAGCCAAAGAGAATGTGGCAACCTTCTCTACAGTAATTTCTGCATCAGCTGCGAGCCTTGTTCATTCTTCACCTGGCTGCTGAGATAAATTTGTTCGCATGTGTGATGTCTAATAATGATTAGGGCAACAGCAGCAGAGTGCTATTGATCCTGGTCCCATTCTCAGTGGTTAGCTCAGCAGGGTTCACTCAAAAGCAGGGTCATGCAGCACATTTTACTGCAGTGGATGAGGCCTAAGATATTCAGACTACAGATTTTGTCCCCTCATGCAGGACTCACCAAGTCAAACATTCTTTCCTAGACATTCCTAAAGGACAGGTTTCCACTGAATAGAAAATTTTAGAAAGCAGGAATATTGCTCTAGTAATTCCTATCACACATTATAATCCGTATTTCATACTGGTGTATTTCTTTGCTTTGGCAGCAATATAGAAGATCATTTCCTCGGGCAGGTTAGGAAATGTTTATTTTTTACACTCCAATGAAAAAAAATGAAATGGTAGTGAAAAGTTGTAGCCTTCACTGCTGTTTTCCTTATGTTTCCAGCTTCCAGCAAATCCCACGCATATAGATACACACACTTGAATTTCTGGGTTACCCACAGCAGCTATTTTGTTAAGGACTGACTGACACAGGCAAACAGCTGAAAGTGAAACATTTTAGCCAGCCATCCTGTTTTCAGACAGGCTTTGCTTCTGCATCAAGGCTCACCTTCTGAGAGCAGTCTTCAAGCTTCTACGATCCCTCTAGATCCCCGCTCCTGCTCTTGGCCTGGAAAGCACCATACTATCGCTGTTATCCCACAGCCTCAGTACACGAACGCTTCCACTATGCTAAACGTTAGGAGCAGATGTTTTCAGCACAGGGTATTCCTTTGCTAGCCCTGTACTATCTAGAAGAGAATGTCTTCATTAAAAGAGAAGCAGATGGACAATAGGCAGTTAAAGCAGGCAGTGTGGTGACACCATGCTCATCCCTCACTTCCCATCGCCTGCAGCACAGGCACTGGGCTGACGATGAGCTTGCATCATACACAGGCACTTGGTTTTGCAACGGAGTTACCAAACCAGCAGCATTTTCCACTTTGCACAGCAAGGCAGATGCACAGTGGTGGTGAATCTGGCCCTGCAGTTCTGTTCTCACCCTGATTTATGAAGATATCATTAACTCCCACAAATTTATGTCATTGTCTCAGCATGCATATGCCAGGAGAATGAAGATGACTGTCTTGTTTTCTCTTTTGCTAACACTGGTAGCAAAGGTCAAAGAATTCTCCACACCAGCATTCACCAAAACAAAAGCTGGCTTAATTCTGCAAGGTGTTTTACTTTGATCTCATTAGCTTTTTGTTTTTCTTTCTCTCCCTTCCCACCCTCAACTTGCATTAAAGTCTATGCCTCTCTATAAAGTTTATCAGAGCCAGAGTCCCAGGAGGGGACTCATGGCTGGCCAGGCTGGCTACAGGGAGAGATTATTTTGTTTGGAGAATGTTTGTGTTTCACCACAAAAATGAGTGACTATTTTCCTTTGCTCTAAACAAAAGAAGATTCATTTGTTTTGCATAATTCTGGCCATCTGACTCCTTCCTGGAAAACTTACACAGAGAAACCAAACAAAACAACACTTCTCATCTGCTATTGCATCTGTATCTGCAGGATGCATTTGAAGAAATGCCGCTTTTCTTGTCTGCTAGAGAAAAAACTTGCTGTATTCCCATGCACTAAGAGATGGGTCTTAGTGCTCCCAAACTCTGGATCTCATGCCAAAATCTGAATTTTGTGGTTTGGACTCCTGTCAGCTGACAATAGGAGTGGAAGAGCTGTGCAAGGCAGGGGGCGGAGCGCTCCACTCGGTGTTGCTGCCTGTGCTGCCCAGGAAGCGATTTCTGTTCTGGGCTCCGCTGCCGGCTGGTGACTGTGAAGAAATCACTTTGTCTCCTTTGCCAATTTTACAGAAAGGATGCCCAAGCCTTGATCACATCTCAGACACCAATCAAGAGCAGAGCTTGGACAACTGCAGGAAATATTGCAATGCCTCACTTTTGAGAAAGCTTGCCCACAGTAATGGGCACAATTTGCTCCTTACCTATGCACCTCTAGCCACTCCATCAAGCAAAATAAGGTTCTCACTGTACAAAAAACCTCCATAGGGCACTGCACACACAGGCAATTAAAACCAGTCGGTCCTGAGGCATAAGCTATTCACAGCAGTGTGCAGAAACGGAGAAGGGTCAAACGTCTCACAAAAACACATCTGTTTTCTGTGGATGCCCTTTCAACAAGGTACTTTTTACTGCTCAAATTCCTGTAATTTGCTACCCAGCATTCCTACACCTTTTAACAACTATCTGTAGCCTGTAAAATCTATTATTCTCAGCATTAGTGAATAGTTTCTTTTGCCATTAGCAGGGTGTAACCTTTTGGCAAGCCAGGACTTGGAGTACTTCCCAACCGTAATAATAAAACCCTCAATATATGCATGATGTTTTAACACAGAAGAGCAAACCTCAATAAGAGAGGTACAAAAGCCCAAGGAAGGTGACCAAGACAGATTGCAGTACATTATTTCAGCCATATAACTAAGCTAAAATTAACAGCCTTTGCTTTGGTTAATGGTTCATGTAAGAACTGACGTACTGAAAACCGACTGCAAAGATCCCTTTCAGAAGGGCTCAAGAAAGCACGTTTTCAAACTGCCACCACAATATCGCAAGTGCTGACTGTTGGACTCACAATATCAGCAATATTTTAGTCCAGAAAAGGCTGCAAAAGCTATTTGCCAAACTCTCTGTATATCACAGACTGACAATTTCCTTCTGCTATCCCTATATTTATGATTTGCATTCAACTAAAGCCCATCGCAGAGAGTGCTTTGACCTGGTCTTCTGTTACTACAGGGGAGAAGACTCTGGTCTATTAGACTAGTACAGCCAAACTGGGGGTAGGAGTCTGGCTGCTCTCACATAAGACTCCCTCAGGAACATCTGCGCTAAGGTGGCTGTTCTCTGCACCTCAGCTCACTGGAGATGGGTAGCCCTCAGCCACTGTGAACCTGGGCACTTCCATTGTCCCTTTGTCACCTCAGGTGAGACAAAACACCTCCATAATTCTCTGCATTGCCTACCAAAGCAAAATAGCTGTTCGTCCTGGCTGACTCCTCCTCTTATGCCACTCCTTGTGACAACTCTGCAAGAAAAGTTTTTGTTTCAAACCATTTTGTGGGGAGATAGGAATGTAGAAAGACATTGGAACACACTCTGAGCTAGAGAAACTGCCTGGAAGAAAGACACATAAATAAGAAATGTTTTGTTAATGCTGTAATGAAAACCACATTGAGATCAGACTGTAATCACTCCGTTTTGTGTGGGGACACTTGAGCTTTGAATGCCAAAGCCATTCAGAACAGAGTTAGGGGATTGGGGAAAAGAGACAGATAAGCATGGAACAAGGACATTACATTCATAAGAATCCCTAGATGGAGAGAAGAGATCTGGAAGGAATTGTTTTTTCTCTGGTGGGTTCATCTGCTGTGCATGCAACCCTGTTCAACAAGCACACATAGCTTCAAGAGGGCTAATAGAACTTGGCAAAGCACCACGCTATTAACTGCTCACGCTCACAACTGGCAGCTCAGGAGAGAAGCACGTGCTGCAGGACAAGAGGGTCACTCCCAGGCAGGAGTCTTGGTCCAGCCACTGCAACAGCTCCACTCCAACCTCAGAGCTGTTGCCATAAGCTCTGGCATGTTGATTTGCACAGATAAACTAGTGTCACAGCGAGACACCATCTTGGTCCCCCAAGAATCACACAATATTGTGGTGCTTTCACTTGGCCAGCACTTGGCTGCAGCCACTCGCTTACTCCCCCCACCCCAGGGGACATGGGAGAGAATTGGGGGCAAGGGTGAGGAGATTCATAGGTTGAGATAAAAATCATTTAATAATTGAAAGAAAATAAAACTTAAAATAATAATAATATCTTAAAAATAATGACATTAGTAATAAAATATGCCAATGAGTGACCCTCAGTGCCATTGCTCAGCACCCGCCGACCCAGCCCGGCCCGTTCCCAGAGAACGATCCCGGAGCAGCGACAATCCCGACCCGAAACCGCAATCCCGGGAGAGCCAGAGCCCAAGCGAGAGCCAGAGAGAGCCAGAGAGGAAGAGCCCCTCATGGATCTCCTGCCCATGGGGGACAGGAGATGGAACAGCCCCTTGGCAGAGCCCAGTGCCCATGGAGCTGATCCATGGCAATATTCCTCACCCCCCTGAGCTCTTGCGCTTGCAGAGGGACAAACACAAAGTCCTTCAGTGCCAGGGACACCAATGCCAACATGGGGATGTTCTCAGCATTTCTCTCCTGACAAATCCCAGCTGAACCCAAACTCCAGCACTGTTCTAGCTGCTAAAAAGAAACCAGCTCTGGCTCAGCTCAATTCAGGACAAGTATAAATAAATGAGCTTGGTAAAGCACTCTATATTGCACAGAGATTCTCCTCCTCACTCAGCCCACATTTCCTGACTGCTGTGTGCTTGTTCCTCCACACTTGCCTGAACAGCTGCAGAGAAGTCTGCTGGAGGTAAATGCACGGGAATCCTGTTTTATAAGTTCCTACATGGCAATTTGTTGAAGGCTAGGAGAGCATTTGAGGGAAGCATGACCACTTCTCCTGTTTCATATTCTTTGTCAAGCAGTGTCTTGGGCCGCCCTTCAAAACAGGATGCCAAGCTCAGCTTGGTGCATGTTTTCACCTGGGAAAAGTGAGACACATAGGCTGTACCCTCGTAAAAGTCACACTCCCAAAAACACCCCATGGAGGTTGTACACAAGTGATGGACATCCTCTAGTACCATAGTAGAAAGAGGGAAAAGCTACTATAATAAAATAAAAGATTCAGTGGAGGGTTAAAGTGACATGATCAAGTGGGAAAATTGGGGATTAGAAAGTGGAACTGCAAAGCAAAACATTCCTGTGCTAAAGGCTGCGAGAAATTAAAGAAGATATCACCAAAAAAATTACTGTCAGGCCAGGAAAAAGGAAACATGGGGAAAATGGCACAACCTGCTAGGCTTTAAAAACAGAAGACAATTTTTAGAAGGCATTTTTTGGGCAGTTTTAGGATACACTTCCCTATACAGCTCGCTTTTCACCGACACCTCGCCAGTCCTGCTCCCATTGTCTCTGCCTCATTTTTCCCCGCTTCTGGCACTCAGTGCTGAAAATAAAAATCAGGCTAGTTTGTGCAAAGGATCAGTTTTGGCCAAGCACCCAGAGCATTCACTAGAATGCAAAAGTTCTAGCCCCACCTCTGCTGTGGTGCATGCTGTCTTCCTCACCCGTCTTTCATCTCCCTGTTCAGTTTTAAATTGCCCAGGACAGAGTTTCCCTCTGTGCCCACAGCTACCTTTGCTGGATCCTGCACAATCTGGGCAGACAAATACATTTTAGCACCACAAAGCAGCCAGAAGTCACTGCACTGTATAATTACTTTTAACTCTGTGCAGTCTGAAACCAATTCTCCTAGGTCCTGCTGCTGGCAGAAAACATCCTGCTGTTGAACACGCATCTGATTACAGTTCTGCTCAGCCAAATATTCTTCATGGTTTCTACAGATGTTCCTTTTTTTTATCCCATAGCTATGAACATTATGAGCCGATGCTCTCTTCACCTGCCACTTTTCTCTGCCAATAAACCCAATAAAAATCTATTAGCTCATGCCCTTAACCTCAGCAAGTCCTAGCTGTGCTGGTCTTCATCTCATCTGGGATAATTTAAGGTTTCAAGAACTCAGCTTAGTGTTATCTTTAAAAATACCTCCCTCTCTGATACAATCAGAGCATGAGAGGTTTCAAGCAAACAAAACCAGCCAAGCTATCCAATCTCCGTAAGGTTTCCATAAAATTCTCATTCTCTGTTAACTCTTCTATTAAGCTGTTTGCCACTAAGTGCCACAAAGTCACACTGAGATGCAGGCTGGAGCTGCAGGCTCCTGTAAAGCGAAACACTGAGACACTTTCTCATATAGAGCAACTTAAACTTGACAGAACTGTGCCAGTTTCCCCCAGATGAGACCTGGGCTTGAGAACACTGATGAGCAACTGTTGAGTTCCCTTAATCAGGGAAGAGTTTGAACTTAGGAACCGAGTTTGAGGCCTCTTGCTTCCAGGTCACTGCATCAAGTAATCTAAAACTGTACAAAACAAATGGAGAAGTCTTGGTGCAGTGCCAAGGAGAATGAACTCACTTTTCACATATGCATCGATTCAGAACACGATGAATGCATCAGATCAGAGGGTGAGGAACATATCTGGCCCTTGTTCTAATTTTCCACTGTCATTTTGTCGGCACAGGAAGACAGTTTCAAACAAAAAAAGCCCATGGGCTGTGCAGATCTGTCCTGAAAGCTACTATGAAATTACGATGACAGACACCATAATAAATTACCGCTAGACAAGCAGTCAGCATGCAAAGAGAGAGGAGGAGTCTTCCTCCTCTCCCCCACCAACACCAGGTCACAGTGTTTGGGAGTGAGGTAACCCTTGCAAACTGTTCCTCCCATTGGCAACACTGGATGTTTTTGTGTCTCAGTGTGTCAGGACATTGTGAGTAGTGGAAAGCTGATGGATGACATTCTTAGCTCTGCAAAGACTTTAGGATGCTTCCAGGAATTAATGCCTTGCTCCAGAGCCAGCCAGCTCTGAGGAAGTTGAGCCGAGAAGCAACTGGGATGCAACGACAGGGCACAGCCAGTGCAGCCTCAGGTAACAGAGGTACTTTCAAGCTAACGACAAGAAGGGAGCAAGTAGTCTTCTCTGGAGGAAAAAGTAGAACAGCAAACCAAGTACTGAAAAGACTTTACATAGGAGACAAAAGAAGGGTAGCATTAATCTGGAATACTGTGTCCAGTTCTGGGCTCCCCAGTTCCAGAAAGACAGGGATCTTCTGGAGAGAGTCCAGCAGAGGCTACAAAGATGATTAAGGGACTGGAGCATCTTTCTTATGAGGAAAGACTGAGAGAGCTGGGCCTGATCAGCCTGGAGAAGAGCAGACTGAGAGGGGACCTTATCAATGTGCAGAAATATCTAAAGGGTGGGTGTCAAGAGGATGGGGCCAGACTCTTCTCATTGGTGGCCAGAGATAGAACAAGGGGCAATGGTCACAAGCTGGAACACAGGAGGTTCCACTTAAACGTGAGAATAACTTCTTTCCTGTGAGGGTGCCAGAGCCCTGGGCCAGGCTGCCCAGAGAGGGTGTAGAGTGTCCATCTCTGGAGAGATCCCAAACCCACCTGGATGCAGCCCTGTGCTCTGGGTGACCCTGCTTTGGCAGGGGGGTTGGACTGGATGATCTCCAGAGGTCCCTTCCAACCCCACCATTCAGTGATTCTGTGAATATCACTTCCCTACCTCACAAAGCTGGCAGGAACAGCAGCTACTATCACCTTCCATTCAGGCTCAGAGTCGTGTCCTGGACTCAGTGCAAAGGGGTACATGGAAAAGACAATTTCTGGATGGATATGGAAGCAGAAATGAATGAAGAACAGGCAATTGAGAAAGGAGACCTGCACCAAACCTCTACCTTCTGAAGAGGCCCCATAAACCAGTAGGAAGAATACGAGGCTGGGTGTCAAGACCTCCACACGCTTGTCTGAGGTTAGCTCACTTGGAGCAGCTCCCTTCAGCACTGTACTTCAGTTCCCCCACCTGTGAATCAGGGGTAGCAGCTTACACATTTCACACACAGCTTCCAATGCTTTTTCTCTTAATGATACAGATCGATTTTAAAGCTCCTCATTAAAAGTTCAAATTAGGCCCAAGATCCAGTTTTCTTAGGCTTTCAGAACTCACACTCAAACACCTTTGTCCTGCAGCTCTTGAAAGTGATTTATAGAAGAAATGGAAAGCAATTTGGGGACACAGAGTAATGATGTTCTTCCACAAAGGAAGGACCATACCAAGCTCTTATCCCTTCCCACAAAGGTTGCAAATCTGGCCTCTGGTGGTCCTAAAACTGAAGTGTTGCAAACATTGACCCAATCAGCCTTGCTTTAGAGATCATCAGCAGCATGAGTCTCTCAATATCTGGTCTGAGGGATGCTCAGAACTTAAAATAAAGCCAGGCCAAGCTACAGCAGGGTGATGTGGGCAATCCTAAATCTCATGAGAGGGGCTTCTGCCATGCTGAGTGGTGGTCTTGTAACGCCTATAACTTCCATTATACAGGTCCATGCATTTCTTAGCACAAAATACAACTGCTTGAGAAATCTTCCACTAACATTTCTCTTGAACTGAAAGTAGCTCCTCCACAAAGTGGAAATTTTCACCCAGATTGTATCTTTGATATGGGATATTCACATTTTAATTGAAAAATGACATCAGACATGCAACTAAGGATGCTACAAACTATCAGCTTCCAGCAACCAAACCCAAAGGCTTTTGGGCTTGCACAACATGGCTTCAGACTTTTGATCAAAAGAAAACTTCTAAATATTTGAACAGCTATTTCATTTCCATTGGAACCTTCCAGGTGGAGAGAGAAGGGAAGGTTTCCTGCCCAGCTCCAGAGAACTACAAGAGACTTTATCACACATATGATCCAAACAAAACTTTGGATCTGAATTCTGGGGAGAAACCAAACATGGTTCAACACCTAAATGCAGCCATGATCCAGATTTAAGGAGTTCTGGCCACATGTCAGGTTGGGTCTGATTTTACGGAGCTTAAAAGGAAAAGCACGAATCTGTGGCTGCCTCTGCTGTTCTTTTTTGAAAGCCACCTCTCGCTTGTTCATACACCTCCAGCACTTATTTCTGGGCTGCATGGAGGTGCTTCCAAAGTAGTTATTTCACCATATCCCTTCCACTCCAGTGCTTTGGCTTCCCTATTCTCCCCTCCCATCTGCTCCTCCCTGGACACTTAGCCCTCCAGCTTCTGCTCTTCATGTCCTCAACACCTACCATATCTGAATTAGGCAACTATGAACCACAGCCAGCCAAGCTTTCTGCTTAGTGATTACAAGAGGAGCTAATTCCAGAACCTGCCTGCTACAGAGGAGGCCAGCATAACAGTGCCAAAGCCATTCAGGACAAATTACAAGCACTCGCTGTCCTACAAACACACCTGCCTCGAACGCTCAGTGGCATTCCTCACAGACAAACAACCTTAGTGAACCATTCCCCTCCTCCAAAGAGCAAATTGCACTCATGCAGAGATGCTCAAAGCAGGAGCAAGTCCAACATTGAGCCATCAGACTTCTACACCTAAGAAACAAATTCAAGTGTTTATTTTGTACGCAAAAGTGTCAAGACTGTCTCCAAAAGGATCATGCAGCTTCTGAATAGATTCCATATCAGAGAAGATAATTCTAGTGTCACTGGTGGTAATAGCTATGAGTTATGCTATCTGGTTTCCTGTGTGGGTTTACAGGCATGCCAGATGAGAACAATAGGATCATTAGTTCTTCCAGCTAAATGGCTCTCAGTATACTTCACAAAAAGACCAGACACTCAAAGTCTGATTTGCTTCTCTTACTTTGGTTCTTCTGCTTGGTGAACTCTGTAGAGGAAACAACTTTCCAAGCTGCATCCACAGAAGCACAGCAATGCCTGAAAAGAGTGCTTATTTGAGCTGCATGCTCAGGCCTGCTAAGTACCACAAAATATAGCTAGGGAGAGAAACAGACCTGATCTCACTACGCACTTAACCCAGCAAGACATACATAGATACTCTTTACATGCAGGTTTCTTTTCTTCTATATTTCCTCCCCTGCACTGCTCAAGCTTATCTATTCACATACCTGCTGTCAGTCACAGCATACAATACCACCAGCAATTTTCCTCTAAAAAAAAAAAAAGTCTCTTCTGCATTCTGCAAATTTAATAGCCCCTCATCCCATAATTATTACCTTCATAGTCAACATATCTGAAGATTCAAAATGCTTTCAAGAGCAAGCAAATGCCTGCCAGTGCAGTCAGAAAAAAAAAAAAAATCAAATCAAAACAGCTTACTGAGAGTAACTGTGTCATTGATCCTGAAACTGCAGAGCACTCTGTCAACGTTACGGGCATGTCGAAATCCATTTCCTCTCACGACAACCTGAAACGACTCTGTAACAAAAGAGACAGAGGATTATTCATGGACAGCAAGGGAAACAACAGTCATTTAGACAAGGCACCTATATCAAAAGTCTTCACTTGAGTTCTCTTGAGCTAAAATTTGCAGTTTAACAATTTAAGCTTTAAAACTGTTAGAAATTGAACTTCTCTCTCCTTACCCAATTTCAACTTGAGTTTTTAGAAACAGGAAATAATACACAACAGAAACATTTTAACTGACCTGCAGTGAAAACATTAAGCTTCAGACACTGAGCTTTTCCCTCCCGAGGTTGCCATTTTAATGGCAGAAAGTTTTGAGTGAAGGAAGGCAAAAGTATCTTTCCATGGAAAGGAAAAAAATCTTCCTGTGACAAAAAACATGGAGAAGCTCAAATGCAGCTTTCCTAGGTAACGGCAAAATTGTATCAGCTGCCACTAGTTTTGTCAGGTCCTGCCCTACTAATCTGTACAATGACTGTGAGTCCTTAGCTGGACTTATTTCCATACAATGACAAGGGATTTAATCAGCTGATCAGCTTTCTGGACAAAGGCTATGGCCTCAGAGCCCAGAGGCATTTCCCCAAGTCCTCGTCTTCGCTATTCTTCCAGATCAACTCTACAAGGTCACCACAAGTTGCGGTGCACGCAGAAGGCATCAAGGACAGTCACGTACACCTGAGCAGTGAGTTGAGCAGTTCTTTTTGGAATAAGCAGGGCCAAGCAATGAGATCATATCCTTGCAAGTCTTTCAGACTACTGTCTACTGTCCCTTGTTATTCCCACTACTTGAACCTAGTACTGAGAAAGTTTTTGAACTTCCTGCAGACACCAGCACTAAGATTGCCTTGCAAGGAAAGCACCATTTTCAGACTTCTAGACTTTGAAACAGGGCCATAGTCCCAGAAAAGTTCTGGCAGCAGACACAGGCACTCAAACTCTGCAGTTCCCCACGGTGAAGGTAACAGCCCCCACAATTCCTGTTACTATCTAGGAGAGGCACTCAGATAATCCCCACTGTTGTTTCACTGGTGAATGTGGTTTGAACACAAAATGTTTCACTGTCCAATACAATACAGGAGTGCAGTGCATCAGAAACACCACCTTGGTTTTAAAATTCCCAGAAGCAACAACGAACCTAGTTTTTGCAGATTCAAAGTTTTCCCCTTCCACTTTAGAGTCTTCATCTTCTTTCATCTCCCTTAAGGACTCACACACTGTACTTGTCAAAAAAAGCAGATCTGCTCTGGAATCTGGGCTCTCTTCCAGGTCCCACTCGTTTACAGCCAAGTTGCAAATCATCCCATCACATCTAGCCAGGGAAGCTGCCTCGCAGGCCCATTATGTGTTGTCCAAGAGCATTTGGGAAGAAAGGGGGAGAAGAGCGCTGTTCTGGAGTGTGGGGGCTGATGAATACTTAAGAGAAATCACAGAAGTCTCTACTGCTGGTAATGACACTTCAAGTATAGTCAAAGAACAGCATACCAGTGATGTCAGATTAACCACAGGGATCCTGTCTCTGCTTGAGACTGAAATGAACAGATACCGTACGCACCCTGCATGTCTGTACTGATGCAAAACCAAATCATCAAGAAACTGGCATTTCAGAATGATGTGTTGCTGATGAAATTCATTACTCAAGTTTCTGAGACCAGTCTGCAGTGCAAGAGCAGGGTCAGGTAACATGAAGACCTATTGTTCTCTCCTTCCAAAAAAGTAGCAAAAATCATCACCACTCTTCAAGGATGTGCACAGAAACAAGAAAACATGAAGTATCATCAGAGCTACACTTGCAAAAATTTGTTTCAGAAGACACTAATGCACATAACTTTCATATTCAATGGCACTTTCATTCACCTCAAAGTCCTAAGTGATGGAATTAGCTGCAGTTCAAGCGTAACAGAGTATTTGCCCAAACTTGGAAATGAGGTCTTGAACTGAGTGTCTAAATAACTGTTAGCATTTTTCAAGGTTAATATTGTTCCACTTGTGGAGTACTGGCCAAATTCCAGTGTGAACGGTTTATATAAAGCCCCTTCACATTCCCTCTCAGCTGGCTCTGCTGGATGCAGCTGTACATTACCCCTACATTAAGACACAATAAATGGGAGTGATAAGGTGTATAAGCGACTGACAAGCACATTAGAAAGCGTTGAAGATGCTCATAGTTATAAGTCATCTTCTTGCTTGCGACATTACACAAGCATCATTGTTTATCACTTGTATAAGTATGTAAATATACTTTAAAAAAAATAATCTGTAAGTGTGTTAAGTGGATCTGAACCTTCATCCAATTTCATTTCCTTTCCCAAGCATTTATAGAACATCATTGCACTATATCAGAGACTGGTATGACAACAATCATCTGCCATGCCAAAGTAGACAGAGCCCTGGTTTGGAGCCTTCTTCAACACAGGAACTATTTAATTGGTCAGTCAAAAAGATAAATAGATGGTTAAGTACTAGAATTCATGTCAATTATGCCATCCCAGCTTCAAAAAGCAAAATTACTCTAGTGGCATGCATGGAATGTAAAACTGATGCCTGGTACTTATTGGGTATTGACCTTGGTGTCTTGCATCTGCTAGGAAAATATGACTACCTGTTTCTGTTTAGATAGAGAGGCAGTTGCTCCAGGAAAAGGAGATGCAGGAATGATTATTGAAGCAGCTGCTTTGGAAGTGAAAACAAAGAAGTAATGACAATTGGGTTTCTTATTTTGACTACTGATTTAAGAAAAAGGAAGATGTAGAACTTGTCAGGGACTCATTCTTCTCTACAAACCTTATCTCTGCTCCCAAACCCTCTACTTAATGAGTGGTTATATATTCAACAAACAGTTAGGATACACTGCATAAACTCTGAAGAATTCACAGGAAGCAGATGAAAGAGGCTAAAATGGCTCTCAAGCTTTCTTTGAAAAAGGCTGGGTTCTGCTGAAAGCAGAAATGCTTGTCAGGACTTTAAATCCACAGTGTACATAGCACAATTGTATTAGAATGAGCACACAAAGAGGGGCCAGTACGATTCACACAGAGGTCACCTGAACGATGTTTAAATTCTAGTCCTCAGTCACTGTATCAACGCTAAGACATGTTCAAAGAATATCAGAAGCCCTTAGATCAAAGTGTGCTCATTTGACTTTCTTACTGGTTTCTTAAGAAGCCACCCTCAACAATCCTCTGAGATGACAAATTTGCAAAACTCTAAACCTAATTACAAAGTCTTATTTTCTGATTTGGTTTGTAACTTTGCAGCATATCTACTTCAAGTTTGGCATAGTCCAAGTAAGACAGACTGGTTTGACTGAAAAACAGTTGGGCAAAACTGCCAAATTCAAGTCCTTTCTGTAAGAAAATATCATTTGATATCTTTTGGCAGAAATGGGAAATGTGCAAGCTGCTGTAAGATGAAAAAGAAATTCACCAAAAAAGCAAAAGGTGTAGGTCCAGGTAAGCAGTTTCTTTTGCACTCTCCAGCAATTAGAGATGGACAGAAAGATGTATTTTAGGCAACATTAACAACCAGGGCCTCAGTTTATACTTACCCCCTGCACATATACTGGAAGGCTCTGCTGCCAGAATTTCTATACAGGATTTCTTCAAAATCTAAGAGACAGAAAAAATGTCATGAAGTACCTCAGACTTGTTTTTAGAGAAACACAAATCTGAAAGCATGAGAGAGAGAGACAGAGAGAGAGAGAGAGAGAGCGCACGCTTGTTCTCACGTAGCTGCTGAACTCAACATTGTATTTTGCATTCACATAACAATTATGCTATCTTCTCTTTTCATGTTAAACCAACCACACCAGTGTCATTGCTCTCCCAAGCTCTTGCTGTGGAGGAAGGCAACAGATGCCAGTGCTCCCCAGTACCTCGGCACAAGCTTGCCTTTGTAGTGGTACAAGTTATTATGCAGACTATGAGCTGTAACAACTAAGGCGCACTCAGAAGAGTTAAGTGAGGCAATGTCATTGCCCTCCCTTTGCAGCCACACCTCCCTCTCCAAAATTATTCTGGAGTCTAAAACTCCAAATAAAACATCACAAGTTTAAGCTAAGCTGTTTACCTTTGCATTAAAACAACCTAGGAATGGCTACACGGCCACTTCTCAAGTTTCAACACAGGGGTTCCAACTTGACCTACGAGAACACAGTGCATCCTCAAAGCTGCACTGTGATTTCAAATCAAGATATACAGACAAATGTTCTTTACTTAAGACAAACTGAAATTAAGCAGCATGTCTTTGTGAGGGTTGGCACTGCCTTTAACCTCTTTACATGTAGACAGTGATTTACACAAATAGTTCAGCATCAGACTTGGCAGACTGCTTGCAAGGCCCGAGGAGCATGCTAGAGTTGGATACTGTTTATTCCCATACATTGCTAAAATTGTTTAAGCTGTTATGTGCATGCAGCAGCCTTTCCCCTGCTCTGAAGTCCAACTCAAATTCTTCACTGCACACATTGTGACAGTGTCTGTAAGCTCCTGTGAGAACATCAGCACCGACTGAGAGCTGTTGGTGTTCAGCACTGGGCTGAACAGCCCCTAGACGAGGTAATACTGATCAAAATTTAGGTCAGCTCCAAGAGGCAAGTAAATGTCAGCCAAGCATCATGACTCAAATCCAACATGAAAATTATTTTCCCAACTTTAAATTGAAACATCTGTAAGGAAAGTACACAATAACTTCTGTAAGAAAAAGATAATCTACTTTTTCTCTCCACAACCACGGCTCTCTGCCTTAAATACTTAACTGCAAAAGGTACAGAGAGAGTCACGATTCATTTTTTTAAAGCTTTTAAACAAAAGTTTGAGTTACTCATAAGCACGGCTGGTGGAGACTCAAAGAGTACCAAGGGACAGAAGGAGACAGGACCCTCTGAGTTGCTGGCAGCCTGACAAGTGAGGAGAAAGAAGATTTGCAGGAACAAGGCTATACAGGAACTGTCAAGTGGAAAAAAAAAAAGAGAAAGTCAACAGTTGAGAACAGAACTGAAAAGCATTAGAAGAATTTGAAAGTCACAATAAGGAAAATATACACAAAAAAGAAGAGGACTGTAAGAACATTCTTCCAAAGTATCCATCTATAGCTATCCATCCATCTCCTGTCAGTCCTCTACTACCTACCCCTATCTCAGCCCAGGTTCTGCTTTTCTGAATATACAGCATTTTTCTCCCAAAGTGACTGCTGGGGCTAATGAGTACAACTAAGAGCTGATGGCTTTCCAAGTGTTTTTCCGCTCCACTGAAAAATGTCTCCTTTAAGAAGAGAATTTTTCCAAATTCCCCCTTAGATTCTGTTCCCCTCTCCCTCAGCATCTCCATATGTTTTAATATATATTTCTTCTCCTCACTGCCTTTCAGCCATGAAGTGAAAAAGAAGTAGGGAAATATATTTGTGGACAAATGCATGAACAATACAATCAATACTTTCATTTTTTAAATAAATTGGGTAAAACCTCACATGATTAAGTTTGAAATTCATAATTTCGATTGAGTCATTTGCAAACATTCCCGCTGTAAGCCAGCGCGGATGCGGGGAGGGGGGGGTGGAATAGCAGGTGTCTCAGGTGATGCAGAGGTCCCTCCCAGTCCAATTCAATCCATTTACGTGCCTATAAAAAGCTGGCCTTAATGGCTTTTTACAGTGCCAACTGCAATATTTTGATTTAGGATAATAAGAAGTTTCCAATGGTCCAAGCACCCACCCTAACTTAAAGTGAAAATCAGGCAGCAGTAACTATTGCAAAAGAATCCCTTTATGTCTCTTCTTTATTATGAGATTCATTCAAAAAGGACTTAAATATAATCATTGCAGAAGATTTCATCAAATCTGTTTTCTTATTTCCTGAGGGCTGCACAGCCTTGTGTGGGCTGTAGGTACACCTCATTCACTGCAGGCTGGCTCCTCAGGAGAGCAAAATAACATGCAAGAGTGGTGATGCAATCTCCCAGCGGAGTGTCTATAAACTGCTCCAGCAGCGCACACGGGAGCACTGACTCCACATCCTCATTTTTGTAGGGAGAACTACAACAGTTCTGGTTCACTTAGTAACCAACTGCAGGCCTTAAGGCAGCTTGCCTTGGCATCCAGGCAGTAAAGTATTTGAAGCACGTGCTTGCTCGTGGTGAGGACGCGTCCCATTGTCTTTAGCAGCACACGCTTAATAACCAAGCTCAGAGTCCCAAATCAGTCTCCTGTTGAACTCTATGGGGCTCCAATTATGCTCCAGCTTCACACAGGCTCCTAAGAGGATCTCAACAATTAATATTTGTTGACATGACAACACTGTGGAAACATGGCTTTATTTGTCACAGTTACCTCTATCAGGACAGAACTGAATTTAGTACTACCTGTGAGTAACTCAGCTTTCTGCGTTAAAGGCTGAGAGCCAGGAGGGGCCCTGCAGGTCACCTGGGCCCTTTTAGAAACAAAGGGAAGAAGGGGAGTGAAATTCTGCAGCTGCTGGAAGCTTTCATTTGGTATTCTGGTCCACAAGCATGCAGACAGATTACTTCACCATAGCAGCTGCGTATTTCTTATAATTTTTTTTTCACCAAATTTGGGAATTCTGATTAGCAAACAGGATGCTGAAGTTTAATAGGAAGTTACTGCCTAATCAGTGTTAGTGTGAATGACCTACACTCTGAGCCTAGGTATTCATTATCAAGCACTGCTGAATTACTAAATAACAAAGTCTGTTGCCAATTACAAAACAGTAATTTATTTATTGTTTCCTGTCCAATAATACCTGCATGATCTAAGTAAAATAAATATATTTAATTCCTTTTTAAAGATGCATTTGGGAGAAGAAAGAAGTAGAAAGCACGATTGTACAGTACTAGAAGCAACAAGAAACACTAGACAGTCGAGACTGGGGGTTCACATCCTCTACTTTAGATGGCTGAGCTAGCTACCCAAGCCAGTTGTTGACTTTCTCTTTAGCCTGTGTAGAAAGCCTGGCTCTAACAGAAGACAGATTGAGAATATCTATGTGAAGCTTCTGTTCTGAATTGCCCTCTGGAGATCTCATCCTTCCTTACTGGCTGAAGAAGCTTAAAGAGCTCAACTTGCTGACCCTGGGCAGTGTACAATGTAAAGCTCAGGCTACAAGTTAGCAGTAAGGCAGACAGCTGACTAAGAAAATTTGTGTACATTACAGATTTTGCACATACAGGAAAAGGAAGTAACTTCTTCTCATCTCCCTCCCTCATTCATGGAGTCTCAGCCCCCCTCCCTGCACCAGGGAATATACAGTTGATCTATTTGCAAGTGAAGTTGGAATAGCTAGCTCAGGATAAGTACTTAAAAGCATCACCACATTTCTCATTCTTCATCTGCCAGACGCTCACATCAAGTTCTCACATAAGTTATCACACTACACAGACCCAACACTGCAGTTTGTGTAACAGAAATAGAGGCAGTACATTTCCAAGCTAAAATTTCTTGAGGTGATGAACTACATTGAACTGCCATATTAATTCTAAGAGCTGAGGCAAGACCTGAAAAATACTGAGGGTCAGTGGACACCACTGCAGGACGATCCAAAAGGAGTACACAGGAAACAAAACTTAAAGGATTAATCATTTGCATAATTTACACAGATAGGAGACAATTCCACAAACTAGTTCATACTACTTCATTTCTTATACACCATAACTGCTTCATGAGCCTTTCTGCAGCTCACTCGGGGAATCCTTTCTAAGGGACCTGTGATGATGTCTCTGTTTGAGGAAAGCTCCAAGCTAGTGCTGCTGTTTAACACAAGGCAAGGGTCAGGGCGTGTTCTCGTTCCAAGTGACTGCTCTTTCAGTCAGTTTCTGTTGGAGGCTCGAAGCAAAGCAACGACCGGATCCTATCCTGACTTTTTTGCTGCTTGGTGTTCCATTGCCTCCAGCACTCCTACCAAAGACATACTGAGCAGTAGATGAAGTTGAGTTTCAGGTTTTCCAAGACTTGCTCCATTTGCTTTAAACTGACAGGTTATGATCTGCAGAAATTTTTCACAGCAAAGAAAAAAGTAACAAATTACTTCAGTTCCTTCCATTTGTTTCCCAGCTTATAGCAATCAGATGTCTGCTTTCTGACCAGATGCTTCCCTCCTAGCAAACTCAAAATCCCCATTAAACGTGGGGGAAGCTGAAGTTTTAGCAGGGGGTTTTTCATGGCAAGGGAGAAAAAGCAATTGGTTTGCTTAATAAAAAAGTCACAGGAGAAAGGACCAAAACCTACAGTGCACTGAATGTCTTCAGCTCCCACTAAGAATCATGATTTTAAGCATGACTTCAGCACGGGACTATACGTGCAGCTCATTTAAGCACAGGCTCCGGGGCACAGCCCAAATAGCTTGGTGGTGCTCAGTGTGAGACATTCCTCCTTGGAAACCAGATCTCCCTGCAGCTGCTGACTCAAAACTTGCTGGCTCTCACAGAAAAGGAAGGGCAGGTGTACTGAAACATTTGCAGACCCACCACCCTGAACATCTTTGCTCAGCAGATGCAGAGGCCCAGTGGAGGCCAGCCTCAAGCTCCACCACTCCCAGCTCCTACCCTTTTCCTCATTCCAGAGGGACTTCCAAGTCCACCACCTCTGCATACACAGAGGGTCAAAAAGGATTTACTCCTTAGGACAAGGGGAGAAGGAGGAAAGAGTCAGGCTGCCTCAGCACAAATACAGGGCAGTTCACATCAAATCACACCAGAAAAAATCCAGGTCTTCACATCTCTAGAGTGGTTTCAAACACTCTCTCTCTCCTCCAAGCTCATCATTTTATCTTTCCCTTCCCTGTTATATCAACTAGCAGCTAGTAGCCTAATCAATCCCCTCCTTACAAGGGCTGGTAAATTTTGCACCAGTCAGTTAAAGCAGTTCTTGACTAGGTTCCTGGAGGCTAAAGTCTTCCCATTCTGTTAAGTATAACTGGAAAGGGAGTCAGAGCTGCTCCTGGAATTCATTAAAAACAGCTGCAAAGGGAATGCAGGGCTGGGAAGCAAACTAGGGTTTTTGTTGTTTTGTTGCTTTCTTAAATGACATGCAACACCTGACTGTCCAAGAAAATTGAGGCAGTAGCCCCACACTTGGACAATGCCAGGAAAACTAATAAGCAAGGGATTATATTTCATCTACATGTGAGAGCATTAGGGAAAACTGAGCCTGCACTGAGGGAACAGTTTTCCTTGGTACTACATGGTCAGAATTGTGTGTAACTACTGTAAACACAGAAATCTGAGACCCTGCTGGTGAACCTACCCTCCCTAGCTTCAAGTTGTATATGTCAGCTGTGTTTTATCAACTAAAAAGCCTATACCAAAATGAACAAAACACATGTCCTTAAAAGGATTTCCCATTCTTCCTTGTAGCCATGGGAAGGAATCTAATTAGAACAGTTACGGAATACAACTGAGAAAAAGGAACAGAAAAATACTGAAAGCTACCTGAAAACATACTGTTTCCTAGTGAATGCTTGGCACATTTTACACTTATAATGAAAATGCAAACACATCCTCTCATAAATTGCCTTTCCTGCTCCATCAAGGGAAGCACTGGTGCTAGGTGAGACAGTATTAGGCCACTCTAAGTTTTAGAGCTAGAAATAGGAATGCCTCATAAGGCATGCTGATTTGCCAGTAAAGACCATGGAGCCATCTGCATGACTTTTATGCAAGCCATGGGAAAGGAATCAATCTATGCCCTTCCCTCTGTCAGCTGAACTTCTCTTATCCCAGCCACTCCAGATCAGGCCAGCTATTACACGCGGCACTCAAATCCTAGAGGAAATGCCAGGAACCGATCAATACAAACCTGGAAACCTAGGTCTGGAGGGGGGAAAAAAATAGCCCATTTGTTAGGAGGCTAAACGTAGGGAGTTGAATTTTGGGGATTCTGGCATACATAGCAGGATCCCTTCACCCATTCTAAACAGGTGAGCAGCACAGCACATCCACCAGGACAGAAAGGATGGAGTGCCCTAATCCTTCATACAGAAAGTGCTCTAACATGTCTCTGCTCTCCCGCTCTGCAGCACCCATTTTATAAACCATCACCATGTGCCTAGTTCATTCAGTCAGCTACTTCCCATCGAGGAGGAAGACATGCAAAGAAAATATTTGGACTCAAAACTTCCTGTATTGTGACCTGTTGATAAACTCTACCTCGAAGTAGCAACATTAGTAGGAACACAGGTCAGCTTCTTTGGACCAAAAGTTTAAGCGATTTATTAGCAGTCAGCAGGTCCTTGTGAACACAGGAAAACTAAACCTTGAACTGTGCAAGCTAGCACAAACTAACACACACACATGCAAACACATGATTAAAAATACTTACAGAGTCTATGATCCCCTGAAGGGCTTCAAAACCATCATTCACTGGAAAGACATGATCTTTGCTGTCGGCAATTCTAGCCAGCTGACAGAGTGGTGAGGGTAAATAAAACAGAAATGCAAAGAATGAGATAAATTAGCCAGCAAGAAGCAAATTAAGACTTCTCTAGACTTATCCACTGGCAAGTAAAAACCCCCAAATATTCCAAGTACGGATTGCTAGTTGCACTATAGTTTGTCAAGCATTGAAGTTTCTCTTTTTAGACTGATTGATTTTAGAAAGGTCTATACTGGTAATCAGAAAACACTTCCCTTAACTTTGAAGATAAGACAGAATGTGTCTTTCACAGTGCCCAGAGCTTAATGATTTTTATTGCAAAAACTGTCTCCTACATGATTGTAAATCACCCAGCACATTAACTCCCCAACCAAAACAGGCCACAGCATCAACATGACAGGCCACTAATGCAGCAAAACACTGCAGCACATGCATCACTTAAACCAGGGAACTAATCAAAATGGTCCAGTATTGTCATAGATAGAAAAGACTGATGCAAATTATACCCCATGTGGAGATATAGGCCTGCTGCACCTTTCTGTCAGATTTGACTATTTGTCTGAGGCTCAACCATTAGAGAACCAAGAAAAATAAAGCAGGGAGTTATAACAGGAGTTATTTTCTGAGAGGGGCAAGGAAAGGGGAGCAGAAGAGCATTTGGAAGCCTACATGACAAAGAAGAGGGCCATTCATGAGGCAGTGGTAAGATAAGGGGAACCAGGACATCACCTGTAAAGAGCTACATGCAGATATACTTGTCAATAGCATGCTAAGAGTTAAGCAAAAATATAAACCCAGTTCAGAAGTAATGAACTCTCCATGCATCTGCGGGAGCAGAATCAAGTTTTACTGCTGCAAGGCCGTTTGTTATAGTAATTCTCTCCCATGGCAGAGGTAACATCAGCCCAGCAGGCCTCTTTGGCGTTTCCTGTGGCATTGCAAATTGGAGGCAGCAGACTAGCAACACATTCCTCCCTAAACCCCACTGGCTCCACCTTTCCAGCCCATGTCACTCAGAACTCCCACTTCTCAAGCAAAATTTTACACTGCCAGCCTCCTGGTTTGCATCCAGAGAAATACTCCAGGCAACTTTCCCCTGCCTGCTCTGAGAAGGGTAGTAAAGCAGCTTCCTGTTTGTTGGCCAAGATACAGAAGCTTCTGTAAACCAGGATGTTTACAGTTTCAACTCATTCCCCATAGTCCTCCTCCTAGTGCATTCTGGGACTTTAGACACAGCTATCTAACTTCAGTTAATTTCTTCAGCATCTAAATGACTTCAAGTAGCAGCTGTCTTTGAGGACTACTACTTTAGATCTAATCTCTTTGCCATTTTTATTCCCTCCTTGCTTTTTCTACGACTTACTCTGAGTTACACTAATCTCCAGTTTTGATTCAAAGGAAATTGTTCTAAACCAAGTTTGTTTTGACTCCTTTTTGAATCAGTGTTTGAAGCTTGGTTAGAAAGCTGAAAACCTGGAAAAGCTCTATTCAATCAGTATTTCAGCACTCCATTTAGGGACTGTACAAGTGTCATTCATGTTTGAAAAATATAATGTCAACTGTTACACTTGGTGTGAAATGTAATTGATGGACATACTAACATTCATATGATAAATTTAGAAGTCAGTCTATCAAATGGGAAAACATAGTAAAATATTACTGTCACTAATTAATCTGTTTGCTTTTTACAGCTTTGTTTTCCTGTGAAAGAAAAGCTGGACTGAAACAGAACTGTTATATGTCAGTGCCTTAAATTTTTGGTCCCCACAAATTCCTTCTGCCTGACAGCTTAAGCCAGACTGATCTGCCATTCTTCATGTGTCTTTTCTTCTGCTTTTCTCCACCATTAGCAAGAGGCATTGTGGCATGCAGATAGAGGGACAGTTCTCTACATGTGGAGATTCAGACAGAAAGGGGCCTAAACCCAACACCCAGACCAAGACACTTCAAGCAGTCCCTTTAGACTGTCGAACAGTCAACAGAAGGAAAGGAAGACTGCTTGAGAAGCCGTGAGAAGCCAAGATTCAAGAGCATGTGCCTATGTTCAACATGCACCTTTGCAAAGTACCTCAGTAAACACAGTGCCTCATTTACCTGGGTCTCATTGAAGTCTTTCACACCAACACAATAGACTGTTGCTCCCAGGTCACGTGACCGATTGGCCTGGAACAAGGACAGTTCGGTTGACGTGGGTGCAAATGTGATGGGATGCAGGTTTCTGAAAGGTCTTAATCATGAGGTTAGTCTTTCTCTGTACAATAAGCAATGATGGGGGGGGCTTTCCTTCCTGATTCTGCAGAAATAGGTTTTATCTACTGCTAGAGTAGCTGTTTGGTTAGTAAAGCAAAACCCAAGGTATTGGTTTTTCGTTTGGTTGGGTTTTAACCTAATCAGTTCATCTTCCTAGCTACTCCAACTTCCTAACGTTTCTCTAGTCAACAGACGTAAGAAAAACTAAATCTACTTTCTTTTCATCATTTAGGTCACAGCCCAGTGTAATTAGCAACCTAAAATGTTTTGCTGTTTTCTCTCTCAGATATGTGTGCCCAGACTCATGATATCCATGGGGGAAGAGATATTTCATTCCACCTGTTACAAAACTGTATCACTCCCACAATTTACCCAGTATCTCAAACTCATAAGGGAGAACACCCCAGAGTTTTATTTTTCCAGGCTATTTCATTAACATGGAGGTGAAGTTGCATTTAGTATTCAAAAAGCAATTGTTCTAAATGCTCTTGCCTGGATAAGCATGACTGAAGTAATTTAAGCATACTTCATTAGAACAGGAACACTTGGCTGAAAACCTATTCCCAGAAAAGATGGTAGGAAGTCAGGTTGTGCCAGAAGACTGTAGTAGTTCAGACTGTTAGACAGCAAAATTCTACACTGAGAAACTTAAAACTTCAGTTTAACACTGAACTAACTCACAGGGTAAGAGCTGGGATCAGGATCTATGTTCTACTAGCTCACTAACTTCCTCCCCAAACCAAAACAAATATAAGACATCTGACCTCTTAACTTGTTCATTCACCTCTGAAAACAAACTTGTTTTTCTTGTGGTTTTTTTATTTCAGAAGGGAAGAAAAGGAGATGAACAGCAAGGAGGGGAACTCTAGATTCATTACATTTGTTTGTGCTGTAGCAGTATTGGTTTCATTCTACACAGCCATTCTTTCTGTTGTTATTGGATTTAAAGCTGCACTTTGGACAGATTGAGAGGAAAAAGCCTGTCCATAGCAAATTACTGTAACAATACCATCTTCCAAGTTTAGGTCATCTTAATTTGTTTGACTGACAAGTGAAAATTGGTTCATCTCTTCAGAGATGACTATCAAAAGGACATCAGTAGGAACATTACACAGGAAAGCTTTCAACTGCTCAACCTACTGTTTATCTAACATTTTGCATAATACGCTAATTTAATGAGGGTGTTGAGAATAGATGCTTAATCTTGGAAACATTTGTGGAAATTTTGGATTTGATCATCTGAAAGGTTTTCTGATGTGACAGAAGATTATAGGAACAACAGTCACCCTCTTTCTGCAGTAAAGACTGCAGAAAAAGAAGAAGAAAAGTCAAACTGAGAAGGCTCAGGTATTTCGCAGAACAATCCAGTAAAAACTGAAACTTTTCAGCTGTGAACTATTCCTTCCTCCAGGTTTGAGGGGGTTTTTTGGTTTTGTTTTTTTTTAACTGGGAGTTTAAACCCCTCTCATTTCCCATGAACAGCCTCAGTTTTGATGAGTCAGAAGCATTGCTGCTGTTAATGTTTATCCTTAAGATCTGTGTCTGAAGAGCACCAAAGGGAAGTTTTGTTACTAGGGAAAAAGCTTTTCCCTATCTTTTGCCTTCAAAGCAGCAAGCCCAGACATTTCACTGTCTCCCTGGCTAAAAACGTGTAAAACACTTACCTCCCTTTCAGAGTAGAAAAACAGGTCTTCATGGAGTTCTCCATCTGTCAATGCAATGATGACACTCGCAGTTCTGTAACCTAAATACATAAACTTCTTTAGTCCCTTGGTTTTGAGTTGTATTTGTTAAACCAGCCTAGAAAACATCCTGCTAGCACACTTAAAGGACCAGGAACAGGGGACATCAAGCTCATGTCCTTACTTCCCTTTGGCCAACTAGTTCTCAGAAGACATTAATTTCTGCATACTTTTTTCACTCAGGCACCTGCCTTCAATACCACACTCCTTTGATTTGCCAATGATTTTTAATTGACAGCCTCTCATAACTGTTTCAGTATTTCAGACTGCAGCCATCAGAAAAAACAAAAAACAATGCAAAATGTTCCTAGTTTTTTCCTGATTTTATTAATGCTGTTAATTCAAGAAATCCAGATAATTTTTTCAGCTTGTGTTACAAAGCTCAATTGGAATTTAAACAGACATGGTAGGAAAAGGGCCTAAAATCTTCAGCCTTCCTATGTAACATATTTCAGCAACATAATTAAACCTTGCAGTCTTCCCCTTGTATTGATTAGAGGCCAGGTTTCACAAGTCTGTGTGAGTTTTTGGGAGAAATATGAATTAATATAATTAATTCATATAATTAATTCATATTTCTGACCATAGACTTGCTACCTGTCTGAAGGAGCTCTGTAGGTACATATTGCACAAACACTGTTACAGAAAGATAAAGGCTAAATATGTCAAGTCATGTGTTTATAAAATATGTCAAAGCATGTATTTATCAACCTTTAAATTTCTTCAACCATCTAGGGCATTTTCCTGCCACTACGAGTAGCTGTGCCTTTAACAAGCTGTTGCTGAAGAGACAAAAATGCAAACAAGCAACTTCTGCAATTACTGCAGATCAGAGATCTGATACCTAATTTTCTTGGTACCACTTAGAAATCCCCAATTTTAAATGACGTGGTAATGAAGCAATGAGAAAGTGACCTGCCTGAAAAACAATAAGCAACATTCAGGGTCATTCACATTGCAGATGCCTAACTCAAGTGCCTGGGCTCTTTCTGCAGGACATGGGGAAAATGAGCACTTCTTGTACAAACTGAGGAGCCCAAGTGACCTCCAGAGATGCCTTTCTCCCTCCACTGACTACTGCAGCAGCCTTAGGTCCTACTGCAGGTGGTATAAACACTCCTGTAGTAGAGCAAGGACAAAACCACAGAGCTAATAAAGACAAAATACACAGGCCAACTTTTAGACTTGAGGACCCAGTTGGCCACTGCTTCTTGCATATGGTGGCACCCTGTTTACCTGCAGTATGTATGCCAGAATGTAATAGCATTATCAATCCCAAATCAAATTGTTTTAGCTAATTATTCTGTTCTGCTGCAGTCACATTTTGCAGGTGTGTCCCAAAGCTGTGCAGACCTAGTCATTACTTCATTTTATTCATGAGTGGCCCAGCAAAATCATTAGGGCTGGCTTTGTACTGAAACATCTGGTTGCCTATGTTTTGGTTTCCAAGAAGGAATTTTTATATTTCAACTTCAGGCTTTGCAGTGCAGACCATTTTTACATTAATTACAAAGAAGGAAAGGACAGTTTTGCAGTTGTCTGCACCTACTACTGGATTTACTAATTACTTATTGAAAAAAACCTTTTACTTAACAGCATCTCCACATGCTCATGTTTCAGAAGGAAAAAGAAATGGTTACCCAAGTCCTCAAGAAAAAAGAACAAAGGTACCAGACAGTTTTGGTATGAGTAGGCACCTTCAGTCAGCCTGGATTCCCACTTTTTGCTCTGAAATTTCAGCTCTGGATCCTAAAAGCTTCACCTGTTCTTTCTCCTTTTCAGAAACAACTGCCCTTCCGAATAACACTGCATTCCTGTAAGAATAGGAGCCACCTCCCACCTTTCCCACAGCGAAGCTGCATTTTAAATCTATTAAAGTTAGCAGTCAAAAAGAAACAGGAAAAAAAAGACATTCAGTGGATCAAGAAAGTCTCTCACCGTGAACGTTTTCGTAGTAAATCTGTTCACTTGCCTGAAATTAAATTAGAAGATTATTAGCAATAAATGAATAATAATACTTTGTGGGCATCTACACATGCACCATAAAGAAAGAGAAGATGGCAGTGTGGATGTCATGTTTGTAGTATGCACACAAGCTCTGCTTTCAGAGATACCTGCTTCACAGAGCAAGTTTCTTGCCTATGGCTTCGATTGCATTATTTAAGGTCTTACCCAAAGCATAACTCAGTCAAACCAACCCTAAGGCCTCTGGCCAAGAGTAGTGCAGTCTCCCACTATTCTGTTATCCAAGAATCACATTCACCTTCCTCAGTCCATTGATAAATATTCCCCAGCACCTCTAGATCAACGACTCTAATTGCAAATAAACCAACTGCAGAAAGATATTCTTACACTTCTGTCTCCCTCTTGATCTATGCACAAACATATTCTGCAGGAGGGAGGGCAGACACGTCAGTGTGCTTCAGCTCAAAATTAAGAAGGAGGCCACCCTCAACACATTGAGCTTAGGAATTTCATTTCTCTTTTGAATTTTAATTTGGGTTTTTTGACTTCTGCAAAGTTTCTGAAGTCACCGAACTCTGGGATTTGGTTCTGGACTCCTACTTAAGAGCCAACATCTCTGTCAGGTCACCTGATTTTTTTTTTTGTGTGTGTGTTCACATGCATTTTCAATAGGCAGAAAGTTACACCACCCTCCCAAGTGCATGTGGAGTACAGAAGTGGGAGGAGGTTCAGGAGTTCAGGTTTAGAGAAACTCCTGAGCTTGCAAAATATACAGAAGGAGAAGATCGGAGCAGGCAATAACTTCTGCACAGCATTATTTTTTCACCAGTGAGAACAGGCTACAGCTATGTCCTCAGCCCCCATCCAACTCTAATAAGCCTACTATAGCACCCATAGCAGGACTCTCGACAGCTTTCCACCCTTCATGGACATGGTTCCAGGTGGGATGCAATGCCATAGCCTTCTGCCTTGTCCTAAGCTGAAAAGGCAACTCCCCCCATAAAAGCTGAAGGCAAAAAGAAAGATCAGTGTTGGGGTTTGCTGCTCCCTTGTACCCAGCTCCAACACTGGAAGCACACACTTCAGTGTCCCTAGTGCATAAAAGGGAAATAGCCCTGCTTATCTGGAGAATTATTAACCAGATTCCTTTGTTTAACATTTCCAAGGAGCACCCAGACACAGTGTAGAGGCACCATAGCATGCATCCAGTTACCCTTTCAAATCCTTCGTGCATGTACGTGTCCCCTCCCGGAAGGACTTTCTGCAGCTCTTCTAGACCCTGGCGTATCTGTTCCCTGAAATGAACAGAGATGCATTGTTAGATCCCAGATCCAGTTTATAAGGAGTTGCTATCCAGGTGAAGACACACATGGCAGAAACAGATACAGAGAGGTTAAAAAAGAGTTATCTCAATATTTATATAGACTAAGGTAATGTCTGGGTAGGTACCTTTCTAAGGATGTGGAAAATAGAGCAGATATGCTCCCAGTGTTCCTACAGCCCAGGGAAAACATCACAAGAGCAGCATCTCCTGGGTCAGTATCCATACATTTCTTTCTAAATAAATATTCCCTGTGTAGCCCTGGTCAAACCTCTGATGCAGAAGCAGAGCAGCTGACTTGCACACAGCTCACTTTCCTCACTTAGGCTTGCTGACTTGACTATACAAATGTAATCAGTCACAAAACCCAACACAATCTCAAATCATCCTGGCAGCTCCAGTTTTAGACATTACACTGTCAGTTCCTGTTCAAACTGACTTGCAGATTAAAGCCTTTCCCAATAGCTCGTTATGATTCAAGGTATCTGTTTTAATTTTTTAGAAATCGCAGGCACAGTGACAGATCAACTGCAGGCTAAATGGGGTGGGTACCCATTTGTTGTTCCACTGAGGTGCAGACAGCAAACTCTAGAAGCCAAGCACAGGCCAGAAGTCTTTAATACCAAGACAAAACCCTGCCATGTGTGGGGGGTACCTCTGAGCAAATTATACAATCTCCATGGGAAACAGATTAAGTCACTGCACGCAGGACCACACTGACACTGCAAGACCAACTGCCAGAAGTCAGTTTTGTCCCTGCATATTTTAACAACTTCAGAAAATCCAGTTTGTGTGATCGTCACATACTCAATCTCACATCTGTGAGCCAATAGGTTGAATTATCAAACGTTCAAGAACTCATTCTGTACCTGCAATATCCCAAACCAGTTCGACACTGATCATAGGTGGTCTGGGGCAGATATTTCCTCCATTCAGCTACCCACGCACATACCAAGCCAAAGCTGAATATAAAAATCAAGATCAAAATCTGTGAGCAGAACTATTTTTTAAATGTGAACACTGAAATTTAAAAATAGACAGCAAAGGTCTTCAAAATATATCAATCCAGTCCCACTAGGTGCACAGTTTTTCCAAAAGGGATGCTAAGCACCCTCAGACTTCACAGTCAGATGCTGATACACAGAGGCATGGGCAAGGTAGAAGAAGTTTTGTCACCACTTCAGCTTCCCTATTAAGAAAGGTCAGTGTTAAATAAAGGACTAGAAGGAAGCCCACACTTTGTTAGTCAGTCTTTCAAAAAAACCAGCAGCTCTCCAGTCAGCTGGCTTTTAGACTAATACCATATCAATATCCTGTTCCCAGGCAACATTTCTAGGACAGCTGGATAAACATGAAACACACTTCCACATAGGAAACACTGAAGTCTCATCGCTTAGAGCCTGCCTTCACAGACCACAGATCTTTGCAATGGGGTGCGCTCACGGAGTGGGGTACAGAAAGAGGCAGGGAACAAGCTTTCCCCTGGCACCAAGTCAGATATGGTTCATGCTGTTTATACTTGTTGCAGTAAGTGGCAAGAGAAACTTAGGCTGGCTGGGTTTAATGACGTTTTTCAAGGTTGGTGTGTATGTGGGACTGCCTTGAGGAAAGTGGTCAGTTTCCTATTCTTTCCTCTGTAGTAGCTGCTCTGGTATGCAATTTCATAGACATCCAATATGTAAAACACATGCTGACTTAGACAGCCTTCTCATGTGCTACATATATTTTTGCTCCACGTGGCAATGAAGTTAACAGAGGAAGCAAAAGTGATTAAAGGACCTCATCCAGCTCTCCTTGAAGTCAGAGGAAAAAAAATACATCCCATCGATTTTACCGGGATTTACTTGGGGATCTAAAAGGGAGCACACTTCAGAAACATGGCAGTGGAACTGTCATTGGCAAAAAACACACACCCTTACAATCCATCCTAGACACCGTTTGCCCTATAAGCTACTTTCAGATCTCCAAAGAAATCATGTTCACCTCTACCTCAAGAGTACGGTATCATCTGTGGCTTTCAAGTTTGTTTTTCTGGGAAGGGAGTTTCACGTATTAGTTTGCAGAAAAAACTCCTTAGGGATGTTTCAAAGGCAGCAAGTGTCTTGTTCTCTGACAAAAGCCTGGAAGTCTGTGGAACGCAGACTCCCTCAGTGAAAGCAGTTTCAGTTAAAACCCTAATCTGCTAACAGAAAGACATTTAGAAGTTAAAATGAAGACAGCAACTTCTGCCTGAAGAGGCTTCAATGTATTCCAGCAGAATGAGCGTCATACATGAAAACGGGTGGGCGATTCAAACAATTAAATTGAGAAGCACAAAGGTTTCACAATACTGCTCACAGTGGATTGGAAATCACTGAGCAAGGAAGGTATAAGGACACAAAAGCTGCTGTGCACCTTTAAACCTCCTCTTACCTGTCCTCTGTTAGCCTCATTAGAATTGTCCCTCTGGTTGAAAAAACAATGAAGGACATCCTCAGTTGAGGGCTGGAGAAGGAAAGAAAAAAAAAAAAAAGACATTATTTTGGTGGTTCAGACCAAAGCTTACTGTATGTGTAACACCAAACACACAGGGTGCTCTGACTGCTGTCCAGATTATAGCTCCACAGGATGAAAGTCAGGACTGAGCAGCAAGAGGTGCTTCACCTTGGGCCTTCCCAGTCAAGGCAAACCATGAGGAATCCTTCTAAAAGATGTAAATAGCACTTGCATAATGGCCTTAAGATTGAGAGCAAGAAAGGCTTAATTTAATGCATTCTGGTATCACTATGGAGACAAAGGAAGGCTAATTGTGTTTATCATAACACATTCCACCCACTGCCCTGAAGGATTTTCATCCAGTGTTAAGGCATTCAGTCCCTAAAAGCTACAGCCACAGGCCTCTCCCTGTACCACAGGCAGGCAGCCAGCGTCAAGAGTATTCCTGCCCCACAAAAGTATCATTTGATCCATGGAAGTCAGGCAGAAAAAAAGGGAACAATGAGCTTATCTACTCCTATTTCCTGCATGTCAGAAATTTCTAGTCAATGGGATGATCTGAGAAAAGCATTAAGAGCTCTCCCTCCACCAGGTACCTTGGTAGAAAGCAGCATGTGCTAGCTGACTGGGACTGAGAGCGTGTCTCCTAGCCACTGGCACACACACACCTCCTCAGTCTGTTATCTGCAAAGCAGCACTTCTTACCTGATGAACTTGCGGGCCAAATGTTCCACAAAGTGATATATTTCATTCCAGTGATGCAGGACACTTCCTGATCTAGGGAAACAATTATTACAGGAGATATTAGTTTAATGACTGTTCTCCCAGCCCAATGTTTTGTTACACATTGTTAAACAAAGTAAAAAGAAATTACTAGCTGAGCAGTCACTGTCCATATTCTTCCTTTAAAGAGATATTAAATTATAAATGACATTTCCTTCTTACCTCTGAAAAGCAAGAATAATTTACACTACACACGAGTGTTTGAGGCTACACTTGACAATAACACATGGCAGATACACTGGACCTTTAGCGCAGCCTTAACCAAATAAACCCTGTGTGAGTAAAGACCTGTCTCCCTGCACAGTATTTTAGATTAGTTCCACCAACTCACTTGCCATACCAATATGCAGAGCTTTTAGCTCAAGTATATTTTGAGAAAAAAATGCAGTTAGAGGAACAGATTATTGAACTTCTCTAGTGTTTCCACTGTGCTAGAGACTATGAAAAGGAAAGCACCTTAGGTCCACATCTCGATTGCTCTGGCTAATTCTTTCACATCCCAGTTAAAGGCAAAAAAACCCCAATTTTGTTTCTAAAGAGAATAAACCATGGACGATAACAGGATGTTTAGAACCTGTTAACCAGGAAAAAATAAGGTTAATCAGAATCCTTCAACACTAAATGCCCCTTCTGGCCTAAAAACTTTCATGAACACTGCAATATTAATATTGGAAAAAAATTCCTTCCCAGAGTTGGAAAATAAATGTGTCATCACTTATTTAATTTGTTGACTACAATTAAAGGTATTTAGAGGGGAAATAACCATTCGAGTTTTAATAGAAATTTCATTGATCTGCAGCCTGAGGAAGAAAAGATGAACACTTGAGAAGATGTTTTTTCACTCTGCAGAAAGAAAAGGTATCTGACCTGACTCTGTCCTACCTTAGATCTGAGAAGGCAAATCAACAGCCATGAATAGATTCACCCAAGTACTGCACACCTGGTGCAGCCAGCCCCAGGCTGCCTGCAAAGAGCATGACTTCACTTCCTGGCGGCACAGCAAGCATGCAAACCACATTGGGCAGGTCATACAAATTTCCTTCCCTATTCTCCCCACACCTGGTTTTCATTTACAACCATTCAGTTAAAACCTTGGCCTTACCCCCCTGCTCCATGATACCTTAAGCCATTCTTTCTCTGGATGGCCCCAATATATCCAAACGCAACCTTAGAGGACATAATTGAGGACCCTGGCACAGGTACAGCAGCATAGGCACCATCTGGAAAAACAGTGAATGCTCTGGCTCTCATTGCACAAAGGACCTGATGCCGAAGCACCTCTTTAAAGGTAAAAACATAGGTACCCCCATTGTGTTCATGATTGTAAGGGACAGATTGCAGAGGAAACTTGATCATAAGCACATGCTAATAGTCCTAGTTTACTTCTAGTATCTCCTCCTTTCATCAGACCAGGACTTGAAGTCATTGCTCATTCTCCACGCAAATGTGTATCAGAGAGGACCAAATAAACACTAATAGCAAGGGTCCTGATAAATTAATTAAACCACACAGACAGCAGGAAAATCGGGGTCTTAAAACAGATGAAGGGTGAGGCACGTCAGGACTTGCTCTCAAATGAGAAACTTAACCCCCACTGCATGCAAACTGTTAGAACAGATACACACAAAGCTCAACCCCAGAACAAATTCCTCTCAGATGTGTGGAATAACTCTGAGACCTTGAATATGACAGGCACTCCAGTCCCATCAATGCCAAATAGCCCAAATAATTTCTGAGAACTGGCTTGCAAAATAAGTATTTATTGTCTTTACATGATGAGGCATAAAAAAACCATCTGACTTCACAGCCATGTAAGGTCTCCAGAGGACACATGAAGCCAAGGCTTTGTTAAGCATAAAACAATGACTATCTTCTTCAGTGAAAAGTATGCTTTAGACCATATATCCACCTCTCAAAAAAAGTACACCTCGTTAAAGTGTCACGTGTCTTCTGAACCATCTGGTAGCAGAGATGTGGAGCTAGGACCTTTTCAGAAGTATACCCCAACAAACCTTCTCCTAGCAATCAGATAAGATGACCATACTACACTTCATGTTAAGGGAAAACTCAGTTCTCAGCCTCTGCCAAACACAGAAGCTCTAGCTAGCCCCTACTTGCAACAGGACTCTGCCCTAGAAGCTGCATTAGCCTTTAAAAGTATGGTTATTTCTTCCCCTCTGAGCAAAAGCTGATCATCATTTAAAATTACTATTGCAATAAGGCAGCTGGGAATGAGATCCAGCCACCGAGCACACAAGGTATGTAGGTCGTCATCTAAAGCTCCCGGCATTTTCCATGGCTCTGAGAAGTCATGCATCTTTTTTGCCAGAATAAAGCTTAAATCGAATAGCTGGATGTAATGATGTGCCAGTCAATAAGTCAACAGCACATCCTGTTTAAGTGTTTGCCTTTGCAGTTGTTGTTTTACTGGTCTTAACTTGTCTGGGCAGTTTGTTCAGGTAAGCAGTGCTTTTCAATTCTTCACACAAGTATGGCTCCAGCTCCTGCTGCACCTCCTCCCCTTCATCATCCTCACTCTGTTCTCCTACCAACAGTCCCATCTTTATGCCCTCTGGAACATCAGAAGCTACAGCTCTTTTTCTGTGAAACCTTCCCACCCATCTGTTAACACACAAAAGGAACAACCTGAAGTTCAAGGGCAGCAGAATGTTAAACATCTATTTTAAGGAAACTTCTTACTATTGTGACAATCCTAAGAACAAACACACTCTATCCCACAAAAGTAGGACGGTTTCTGCTCTCAGTTCCAAAGGCACTGAAGTGGGGCAATTCATTTATTCTTCATCTCTACCACAGCAAGCTCTGAAGGGTCCCAGAATGGAGGCTCACGCTTTTGCTGACCATGCATCATTCCTTCTAGCACAGCAAGTTTTCCATCTGTAGCTAGTCTCCATCTGGTCAAACCCAGGTGTCAGTGGCTATAAATGTCCAAGTCTGCATTTAGAAAAAAGTACTCCCCTCATACATAAAATACATCTTCTGAAACAGACTTCTTCCAGTCTTCACTTGGCATAAAATGGACAAACCCAACAAAAGTAACCTTTTTGCAGTCAACCAAAAGTTTACAAAACTAGTGTCAGCTGACAGTGTTCACCTCCACAGCTTTCAGCTGTGTTATCTGAAAGCCCTGCAGTAAGACACTTGTCACTTATAAAGCCAAGGCAGGCCACAAACTCTGAGTAGGACAACTATTTCTAAAGCCTAACTGTAAGAGAATAAAAGACAAATTTACAATCCTTATCTCTTCATATTCCCAAAGAGAAACAAGACGATCAGCAAGCCAACACTCTGCAGCTGAGTGGCTGATGCTATAAACTTGCAATTTAAGACAAGGCTTACCGTGAGGATGCCAAATTCTCTTGCTGGAGAAAAGCCCAAAACATGGAAATTAAGACTAAGTAAACCATTATGCCTTGAACAAGAGAATGATACATTTTGTGGTCAACTGTGCTGGCATTTTGTACATCTAAACCAAATGCAAGGGGGAGAGAGACACTTCATGTGGCTCTGTGGTTCCAGACATGGAGGGCCACACTCTGGCTAAACCCTGCCCTCCAGCAGGTGCTTTTCTGCTACTCACTGTGACAGGATGCACCATCACTCAAAGATGCAGCAACTCAAACCTCCTTACAGTTTGTCTTTCTTGCACTTTTTAGACTTATTTCCATTTCTATCATTGCACCTTCTCAGAACACCCATAGTTTTATTTAATTCACAAACTAGAAGAAAACAGAATCGAGCTCACAAACTCTTATGCAAAGACTTCACAGCAGTTATGTGCACTGCAGCTAACAGAAGTACATAAAGACACCTGATGCAGAGGCTGATGTTGATCCAAATTCTCCTTAAACTTCCACAGTTTTGGACTAACTTCAAGAAGTCTCATAGCTGTCAGAGGTGGCATTGGCCCAGGAAGTTTTGCAGCATCCTTTTATAGAGCTCTTTAAAAAATAACACAAATGAGCCAAAAAGTGTGCTTTGTCTTTCCAGATACTTCAGGAGCAATTTTGAAAACAGCACATAACACAGAGATGTTAGAGAGGTGGAGCAATTCTTTGAGGAAAATCTTGTGCCACACTTCACCCGACAGCTCACCAGAGATACTGTCAAACATCTGAGGTTACAGGGTATGTAGAGGTCCAGTTCAGAGCCTCTAAGCTCACTCGCAGTCCAAGAACATGCTTCTATTCTTGATTGGCAGAGGGTATGTAAAAAAACAACTAATAAACAAGTAACCATGGACTGAATTTACAATCAGCAGGAGAAAAAGCAGAGTGCTGCAGGCGCACACTTAATCCTGGATGTAAGGCAGCACCCACTCACCTCTTTTACCAAGGAACAGCTAACTTTAGATTCACCACTGGCTAAAACCATGTATACAGGTCTTGACGGGCAAGGATTTCATATACTATCCCAGCTCACTGCAATTGCATGCCTACAGCAGGCTTAGCAGTGAGTGCCATTCCTCCAGGCAACAAGCAAAACCACACAAGAATGGGCAAATTCCTCCACCCTACCTTGCTAGCATCCCTCAAGCCTCATCCTAAAAAAAAGAAAAACTGTGGCTCCATGTACTTGCAAGCCCCTGCCATCCAAACAAAAGGCATATATGGCTCTGGATTCAGGCCTGTGATTCCAGAAAAACGATCAAGGAGTCACTGACTAGGTCAACAAAGAGATGATACTGAATATATTTCCACAGACACTTGATTTTACCATTACACAGAATCACAGAGTGTCAGGGATTGGAAGGGACCTGGAAAGCTCATCCAGTCCAACCCCCCTGCTGGAGCAGGAACACCTGGATGAGATCACACAGGAAGGCATCCAGGCGGGTCTTGAATGTCTCCAGAGAAGGAGACTCCACACCCTCCCTGGGCAGCCTGGCCCAGGGCTCTGGCACCCTCACAGCAAAGAAGTTCCTTCTCAAGTTTAAGGGAACCTCCTGTGTTCCAGCTCACACCCATTGCCCCTTGTCCTACCATTGGACACCACTGAGAAGAGCCTGGCTCCATCCTCCTGACATTCTCCCTTTACATATTTATAACATTAATGAGGTCCCCCCTCAGCCTCCTCTTCTCCAAGCTCAGGACCCCCAGCTCCCTCAGCCTTTCCTCACCAGGGAGATGCTCCACTCCCTCCATCACCTTGGTGGCTCTGTGCTGGGCTCTCTCCAGCAGCTCCCTGTCCTTCTTGAACTGTGGGGCCCAGAACTGGACACAATATTCCAGCTGTGGCCTCACCAGGGCAGAGTAGAGGGGGAGGAGAACCTCTCTGACCTACTGACCACAGCCCTGGTAATGCACCCCAGGATGCCATTGGCCTTCCTGGCCCCCAGGGCACAGTGCTGGCTCATGGCCATCCTGCTGTCCACCAGGACTCCCAGATCCCTTTCCCCTACACTGCTCTCTAGGAGATCATTTCCCAACCTGTACTGGAACCTGGGGTTGTTCCTGCCCAGATGCAACACCCTACACTTGCCCTTATTATATCTCATTCAGTTTTCCCTGCCCAGCTCTCCAGCCTGTCCAGGTCTCTCTGATGGCAGCACAGCCCTCTGCTGTGTCAGCCACCCCTCCCAGCTTTGTGTCACCAGCAAACTTGCTGCCAGTGCCCTCTGTGCCCTCACCCAGGTCATTGATGAATATATTGAATAATACTGGTCCCAGTACCAACCCCTGAGGGACTCCACTAGACACAGGTCTCCAAGTGGACTCTGCCCCATTGACCACCACTCTCTGGCTTCTTCCCACCAGCCAGGTCACAGCCCATCTCACTACCTGATCATCTAACCCACACTTCCTCAATTTATCAGCGAGGATGCTGTGGGAGACCGTGTCAAATGCTTTGCTGAAATCAAGACAGACCACATCCACTGCTCTGCCATCATCCAGCCACCTGGTTGTGTCTCCATAAAAGTCTAGAAGGTTGGTCAAGCACAACTTCCCCTTGGTGAAGCCGTGCTGACTGCCCCTAATGACCCTCTTACCCTTGATATGCCTTGAGATGGCACCAAGGATGAGTCATTCCATCACCTTCCCAGGGTTGGAGGTGAGGCTGACCAGTCTGTAGTTACCCAGGTCCTCCTTCTTGCCCTTTGTGAAGCCTGCAGTGACATTTGCCTTCCTCCAGTCCTCAGGCCCCTCTCCCGTTCCCCACGACTCAGCAAAGATGATGGAGAGTGGTCTAGCAATGACTTCAGCAGCTCCCTCAGCACCCATGGGTGCATCCCATCTGGACCCATAGATTTATGGATGTCCAGATTGCTTAATTGGTCCCTGACCCAATCCTCATCAACTGAGGCAAACTCCTCCATTATCCTGACTCCCTCTGGGGTCTCCAGGGTACAGAGCTCCTCAGGACAGCTTCTGGCAGAGTAGACAGAGGCAAAGAAGGCATTCAGTAACTCTGCCTTCTCTGGATCTTCTGTCACCAGGGCACCCATCTCATTCATCAGTGGGCCTACATTGCCTCTAATGTTAGTTTTATCTGCCATGGATTTGAAGAAGCTCTTCCTGTTGCCTTTGACCCTTCTGGCAAGATCTAATTCTAAGGAGGCCTTCGCTTTCCTAGTTGCCTCCCCACATCCTCTGACAACAGCCTTATATTCCTCCCAAGTGGCCAGCCCCTCCTTCCATGGTTTGTAAACTCTCCTCTTCCACTTGAGTTTGCCCAGCAGTTCCCTGTTTAACCAAGCAGGTCTCCTGGCTCCCTTCCCCGACTTCCTACATATTGGGATGCTCTGATCTTGAGCTAGGAAGAAGCAGTCCCTGAATGTTTACCAGCTATCTTGGGCCCCTTTACCTTCAAGTACCCTGTCCCATGGGATTTCCCCTAACAATTGCTTGAAAAGGCCAAAGTTGCCCCTCCTGAATTCCAGGGTTGCAATTCTGCTTGGAATTCTGTTCCTGCCACATGAGATCCTGAACTTCACCATCTCATGGTCACCACAGCCCAGGCAGTCCTCAACCTTCACAGCCTCAACCAGACCCTCCTTGTTAGTGAGGATGAGATCCAGCAGCGTTCCCCTCCTGGTTGGTTCATCCACCCTTTGCACCAGGAAGTTCTCATGGATGCACTGGAGGAACCTCCTGGACTGTGGGTGGCTGAGTGGTCCCTCCAGCAAACATCAGGGTAGTTCAAATCCCCCACAACAACCAGGGCCTGTGAGTGCGAGGCTGCTCTCAGCTGCCTGTAGAAGGCCTCATCAACTTCCTCACCCTGATCTGGTGGCCTGTGATAGACACCCACAGCAGTGTCACCCACAGCAGTGTCACCCACAGCAGCAGCAACAGACACCCACACCAGCCTGCCCCTGGATGCTCACCCCCAGACTCTCCACTCGCTCCTCATCCGCCCCTGGACAGATCTCAACACCCTGCAGCTGCTCTCTCACGTAAAGAGCAGCTCCACCACCTCGCCTTGCTGGCCTGTCTACTAAACCTTGCCTACTACAGGTTTCTATAATATTCAACTCTGCAAGGGTCCTGTGGTTACCTTTGCTGAAGGACTCGCGTTTCTCAGGGGAGGAGTCACCCCTACCAGAAGCATTTCATGTAGGTCAGTCTCCCTGCCTGGTAATGCGGAATGTCTGTCTGCTTCCCATCCCGGCGTGGTCCTTATATCCTTCTACACTCTGAGTGTAAATCTGGACTTAGTCCCACTTAAGTCACGCTAACTATAGCTCCTAAAGCGAGACTCGAAGAAACAACTACCAGCGTCTCCGGAGCAGGAGTTTCACTTCAGTACAATTGGTTAAAAATAGATCTGCTCTCTGGCTGAATAGCGAAGGGATCACAGGAAACAGCTTGGAGTACTTACTCCATTTTGCCAAGGATCATTTAGAGCCAAGTTTTCTTTCATACATGTCCAGTTCCTTGCATGTTTTCTGCACACAGGTATGAAATGCCTAGTGTCTGCACATAACAGGCAAGAACACAGACACCACCACCTTTAACATACAGAAGATGCAGCAGAGGGCATTGAGAACACTTACTCATTGCTTGTCCTTTCTCCCTACCTGCAAATAAATTAATCTGGGAACTGCCTTTTCCACTTCCAGCTGTGCTTGTGAGGGGTGTTCATGTACTACAGCACTTGATACAGGTCAGTTAGGGGGTAAGTCATAGTCCTCATTCATTAGTCACATGGATGATATTTTTAGAATAATCAAAGTTAGCAAAGCCAAGCGTTTGCTTTACGTTTATTAACATCTCACTGCTTCCTCATTCTTCCTGCTTAATGAAGGCCCTAAATCTTATCTCACATCCAGGCTGTAAATTCTTTGGCACTATCTTCTGCCACAGGTTTTGCTTCCATTCAGCCTATGGGACCTCATCCACAAAACCCCTCAGCACCACAGGAACACAAAAGGACCATCGAGGACCAGCTCCCAGCTCTCCCAAGATTACGGGGATAACCTTCCACAACACTGGACTCATCTAGGTCTGACCTCCACTTTGAGATGCTCAGCACCCTGCATGACTAGATCCTGGGTATAACCTAAATAGCAAATAGCATTCAACTGTACTCTAAACAGCATGCAGCTTGAGCTGTAGCTCTCTCTTTTTTTTTTTTTTTTTTTTTTGCAATCAAAGGAGAAGCAAAATGGATGAATCCAGTCTTGATTTATGTGAATACAATTCCCTCAGTGAACATGTTGTCAGGCAGCTCAAATTTCAAGTTAGGTGGTTTGTGTGTGTAATGCTATTTTTGTTTTGTTGGGGTGGTTTTTTTTGTTTGTTTTTTGTTTTTTTAGTTTGCAGCATGTCCAGCAACGATTCTCAAGAGAGCTGGCAAACCTTAGTTTCCTCTAAAGTTGGAGCACTGCACCACCAACAGCGTGACAACTTCAGTTTTACTTGGCAAGGAGTTTGCCCAACTCAAACTGCAGTCCTCTGGGGTGCCTTCGTATTGGAACATAACTCTGCTAGCCTGGAGTCCAATGGTCACAGCATGAGAGGCCTTCTCTGTCACTACCTAAGCTTGTGAGAACTGGTGGAAGTGACAGAAGACATGCAAGTGCATGCACAGAAATTAAGGATGATATTGTAACCTAGCAAGCATCTCTGGTATCACTCAAGCTTTTGTTCTGTTGGTGACACACACACCAAGGCTGTGTATCATAACTTGATTAGTTCTGAATGGCTGAATACTGGATTTTCTCCTCTTTCATGACCATGAGAAAGGGCAGATTTGCTTCAGGTCCTGTGAGCATGCCATCTGCAGGGAGTCACGTCATCAGCTGTCTGCAGATAGCCCAAGGAAACCTGGTTTCCCTTCAACAGTTCACCCAGCAAGTCTGCAGGAGTCTCCTAAGGAGAAGGCTGCAGGGAGCTGGAGCATCACATCCTGAGAACAGCCTCTAGCACCTGCCCCTTCCCCGGTGGGTTACGAGGTCACTTGGAAGGGCTGCTCGTGGCCAGCAGTACGTTTCAAGCCAGGGCTGTGACAAGGACTGCAAACAGTGCAGCAGCTGGAACATGTCCCACGAGCAGCACACATCCAGGCTGCTCAGTGGACTGAAGTGGTCACTAAATCCAACCAGGCACTGTGGCGAAAGGGTCAGCAGAGGGCTCTAGTACTGCTGACTTCCAGGGCTCTGTTTATCTGGTTTATTTTATTTATTGGTATTATTGGTTTTTTATCCCAGAAAGTAAGTTCCTTAATATTTTAATGGCTTTCTTCCACCACTGCAATTAACGTTTCATGTTTCAGAATCTAAATCTCTTGTGTTTCAGTGTCCTTTATCACTTCTACTAAATTTTAATCATTTTTAGAGCTATTTCAAAGAAAAGGCTAAACAATCAGGTCGATGGCACATTGTGCACACTGGTGGCTTAAACACCATAACTCTCCTCCAAATTCCCCTGCACACCAAGGACACTTTCACAGCAGATCCTGCTCATTCCTGCACCAGAAAAATCCCTGAAATAGGAATCCTGCAACTGTCAAAGCAAGATTTCTTTGGTTGGATACCTTGACACATAGACTGAGGAAAGCCTGCCTACTTTATAGCTTGTGCCAAGCCTCATATTTCCATCCAGATTCATAAATCCTTGAGCAAGGGTTTATGGAGGTCTGCCTTTTAGTAAGAGGACAGCAGAGAACTTGAAATAAGTGGCTGTTAAAATTACATTAGCTCTGAGGTATAACACAGCACAGCCATGAGATTTGAGAAACCTTCAATCCTGCTTCAGCTTTCACAAAAATGCAGTTTGCAAAAGCTGTCTGCAGTAGCAATTACAGTATTCCAAATAATATCTGAACAGCCAAAGCAAGAAAATGCATTATACAGGTACATCTTTCCTCTGAATAAAGTTTTTTTCTAAAAGAAAAAACAAAAAACTAAAAACCCCACCTTTCCCCTGGAGCATTCGGACAGCTGGCAGACAAAAAGAGCCAGTGTCTCAGACTTACATTTTACCCAGTATTTTGTAATAATGTGTTATGTAATTCCAAGTCATTTATACTAATGGAATGTGGGAGCTACTGCAAAACACTCAAGAGGATCAGTCAGAGAGCTTCATCCGTGAGCACTTTTGGCAACTTGCAAATACTTTTCTGTCTCTGAAATTTATGGTGAATAATGTCAGTACCATGGCTCTGGCACACATACTCTCCAGTACGTCCAAGCCTTTGGTTCAAAATAATTCTTCTTAATCAAGAAAATTTGGAAAATCATTTTAGCTAGTACTTTTTTTTACACTTTTTTGTAAATTGTTGTATTGTTTCAATTCGAAGCTTTCCAAAGCTATTCCAATGCCTATTTCACATTACTCCATCTACAATATGAAGGGTCTGCAAAGAGGCAAACTTACCAGTGCCAAGAAGATAACACTATGACAATTCACGAAGAAAAAAGTGAGGTAGGAAGAGATCTTCAGTATAAACAGTAAAGCAGTCAAAACATGCATTTGATTATCAGGAAACAAAGAAAATGTGACTCAGCATAGAGAAAATAAAGCTCTCTTTAGGTAAGGCATTGTTTTCCATCACAGTGGCCAAAATCAGACCCTTGCAAAGGGAGTAGCCACCTCTCAGAGCCTGGTCTTTACCTCCAAGTTGCTGCTCTGGGAGGTTCAGAGCTAAGGGGCAAGCCCTACAGCAGCAGACCCCCAGACAGGAGAGCGTTGCCTCCACGTTTTCAGCTACACAATTCATGCCTGCAAGAATAACCCTCCAACCTCTGCTTCCCTGAGTGCCTCAACCTTCATGGTTCCGACAGAAACCAGAGGTGACCAGGGTGCTGCCCTTCTCCCAGCCACTCTTTTAAGAAACTACAGGGTCAAGCACACCAGAAAGCTTCTACATCAGCCACAGCAAAATTTATAACAGTTTGATTGACCGAGCACAATGGGATCAGATCCTAGACCTACCAAAGAAGTCACCGCCACAAAACCAAAGCCAGAGTTGTAAGGAGCTTCGCAAGGTCCCTCGGGGACACAGTGCCTTCTACAAAAGCCAAATCCAAAGAAAACGTCCTTGGTGTGTCAGTGCCTGCCACTGCAGCTCCTGCCTAGAGAAAGGTTTATTTGAAAAAGAAGAGAGTAGAACTGACTTACTTGTCTAGAATGAAATACAAATCAAATCCTCCGTAACAGGCAGGACCACCATTCTCTCTCTTCCCACCTTGTCCATCACAGGCTAGCATCAGAGTTGCTAGGAAGAGACATTTGAAGCCACATCTCAAGATGCTGCGCTTTGCAATGGCCATTATATCCAGAGAGGAGGACAAAAAGAAATATCTTCTTCCAAGGCTCCTTTATTTCACAAGTTTCTCCACAAAAGCCATTCAATGACCTTTAAATTTATGTATGTATATATTTTATTCCTTAAAACTCCACTTGCAACAGTTGTCCTCAGGAACTGCAAGACTTTCCCCCTTGTTTCCCTTGCACTTCTGTGTCTTGGTTTCAGATTTCAAGATGCACAATACTGTATTTCACTTTTTTTTTTTAAAGGGACTCGATCCTCAGTCTCACTTGCAGCTCTCTGAAAGCAGCACTACTGTTTTGGAAGAGAAGGAGCAGCCTCCTAACAGACCTTGCTTTGCCACAGACTTGAGAAAACACAGGGAGGGTTTGAGGTTTTCTCCCCCCTTAATTATTATTGTTATTATTTAAGATGGCACGTTTTACCTCCCTCAGCAAAAAAAGCTCAGAGAATGCCACCTTGTGGCAAGACTCAAGCTGACGGCAGGGGCTGGGTTTCAGCCGCTCCTTCGTGCACCGAGCACGCTGAACACACAGCACAGCAGCCTTAGGCATGGACACAGAAGCATTTTGCTTACAGCAGGCACACAGCACTGTGCAGAGACATCTTTCTTCCCCACCTAGGCAACATCTGACTTTAAAGACCTTTGAAAACCTGGAGAAGCTTCACAGAAGTTGAAGTGGCAAGCCTGCCAGGTTTCATCCCTTGTATTTCCTCAGTCCTGACAAGTACCAAGCAATAGCTCTGCCTGGGATAAAAGGCTTCCCCCTCTGACCATCCTTAGCAAAGTCATTCCAGCCACTAGAGCCTAAACCCTCCCTCTTCCAAGAAGACTTGCTGGGAAATGTCACTTCTGCTGCACTTGAACTTCTGTCTCCTGCCACAAGCAGCACCACAAGCTCCAAACCCTGAACACCACAGCTCAAAAGCAAGAGCATTCCCCAGTCAGAGCAGGCCCCTATGCCAACAAGAGCTAAACTAGAGAGCCCAGGAGCAGGGGCTCCTCAACTTCCCTCTCACATCCTGTCAGGCAACAGCAACACAGCTCTTCTCCCAGTGCTGACTGCTGCTTAGCAGAGCAGCTTCAGGTGTGGCACTAAGTGTGGGGGGACCAGAGCAGGTTTCTGACAGGCATGCAAGTGCACTTGAGTCAAGCTTGCCAGCTGTTCTTCATTGCTTAAAGGGTTAAATTTGTCTTTAAAGAATTCTTAGCAAAAGCAAAACCAATCTGAGAGAACCTCAGGAAAAGCAGCAGAATAGCTTTCATAGGTAAACAGCAAACAGCTTGATAACAGACTTCTGACAAAAGTGGAATCATGTGGATTACAAATTAGTCAAGCACCTTGCTGCATTGATGATTAAACCTTCTGGAGTGTTCTCCCACAGGTGTCTATGCTCAGCAAAGACACCAGCTCCATCACCTCCCACGTGGATAACAGACACAGACAAACGGTACCTTCTGACTCCTGCTGCCAAATCCTGATCAGACCTGAAGGATGTGCAGATCCCTTGGGAGTCAGAACTTCTCTAGGGCTAGACAGGAGAGGAACCAGGTGTTTAGCAGATGGCTATTTTGGGCTTCCACATCTAATCTGGAGGGGAGTTGGGAGCATGGGTGTGAGTCTTTCACCTTATCTCTTAGTCTGAAATGAGTCTCGTTGTATGTTGGCGTATCAGGCTTTCCACAAGGAACAGAAATTAAGCACAACGTCAGAAATGGGAATAAGAGCCTTTTGCTGAGGCAGCTGGAATGCTGCCAAAGCTGAGGGTTACCCCTGCACCAGCCCTGGGTGGGCAAACTGAGAGCAGGGGATCCTTTTGGGGAAGTTCTAAAATAGAGGTGGAGCTCCCACTTGCTCATTTGCAATTCTGAGTGACCTGGTTGTTAAATCCTGTGAGATGAAGCTGCTGAGGAGTGCTGAGTGCAGAGCTGTGGTTCCTGCAACCAGCACAGATAGATGTGCTAGGTGAGCAGGTAGGGTCTGGGGATTTTCAAGTTTCCTGTGGATGCTCTGAAATAAATCTGTTTATATTTATGGAGGATGAATTGCATCAGTCATGGTATTATGCATAGAGGGATTTGTGTATGCACTGGAACATCATACTGCCCTACAGAAGGGGATGAGCCTAGTCTATGGTATCTTTTTGTATGTGTGTGTTTTAAGGGAAATTGAGCTGAATGAAGGATGTAAAAACAGGAAGAGTAGGAGAAAATCTTCCTCTCTAGGGGCCAATGTGCTGGTTTTAAGCAATCTTGGAAAAGTACTCATGGCTAGCTTCTGACGAGAGGTACAGCTAGGGCTCCTCTCACAGCCTGATAAAGTATTGTGTTATCACCAGCTTATGGGCTGTGTCTGCATAAAGATTAAAAGCAGACTGAGAACCTTTTTAATTTCTTTCTGACTGGCCCCAAGATGAACAAATATGGAGAGTTTTAAAACTGAAAAAAATCTGTATCTCAGGAAGATAACTTTGGCCAGAAGCTAGCAGAGGGAAAGGAGGGGCAATGGAGGAGGAGATGAGATTCTCTGTATAGCTGTGGATTCAGGCTGACAGAAGGCCCAGGAAAATTTGGGGAAAAGCCAAGGAATGCAGCATCAGATGAAGCCTGGAGCACTCTGAGATGGAGTGAGCTGCTGACAAAGTGAAACACCATGCTGTAACTCTGACTTTCTTCAGAGCTAGTTGTCTTCATATGCCTACCTTAAGAATATGTCCTTTTTGTTGGTGATCTGGTAATAGCAGCATCAACAGTCTGAAAAAGAGTTGGGGTAGGAACCTTAAAGATCATCCAGTTCCAACCCCCCTGCCATCAGCATGGACACCTTCCACTAGACCAGGTTGCTCAAAGCCTCATCCAACCTGGCCTTGAACACTTCCAGGGAAGAGCATCCACAGCTTCTCTGGCCAACCTGTTCTGGTGTCTGACAACCCTCACAGTAAAGAATTTCTTCCTAATATCTAATCTAAACCTCCCCTCTTTCAGCTTAAAGCCATTTCCCCTTGTTCTGTCATTAACTGCCCTTATGAAAAGTCCCTCCCCAAGGTTAGAATTTCTGTCTCTCTGTGGTGGTTTGACCCCCAGTGGGACCATGTGGTCCTGCATTCACTCCCCCACCTGGTGAGATGGGATCAGAGACCCAACAGATGGGGCACGGCATTAGGAATGAAGTACAGGGACGGCTTGCTCACCAGTTATGGTCATGGAAAAATCAATCAAATTTGTTGTAATTCATCCAACTAGACATAACATCCACATCTGACAACCCCTTCCCCCACCCCTCCCTTCTTCCCGGGCTCCAATCACTTTGCTCCCCATTTCTCTACTATCGCCCCATGGTGGCACAGGGGAGAGGCAGTGGGGGTTACAGTCAGTTCACCTCTGCTGCTCTTCCTGCATCAAAGTCCAGGAACAAATCTTCCAAAGCAGCTTCCCATGGAGTCCTGGACCTCTTCGGGCTCAGCTCTCGGCTCCGGCATGGGGACATCCAGGGGCTGCAGACTCACCCTCCACTCGGGGGGTCCACCCCGCTCTAGCAGGGAGCGATCGGGATCTCAATTCCAATCACAACTGCCCCCAGGCTCAGCTTCTCTGCTCCAGCGTGGATTCCTCCATGGGCTACACGTGGGTCTCTGCTCCACCACTGAATCTCCATGGGCTGCAGGGGAATTCCTTTGTCTTCCGCTCCATCAGGTGAACTGGGTGTGAGTGTCTGTCTTTTCCTCTAGCTATGAAGCCCTCTCTCTGTCCTTTGTTTAGGCCGGTGGTTCTCTTTTGTTCAGATCAACAGCCTTTCCTCCAGATTGTCTCCACCTTCTTCTTTTCAGGACAGTCCTTCCCCTCACAAATACAGATTCCCAGAGGCATTTCTCTGGTGCTCATTGGACCAGCCTGGGCTGGGGGATCTCTGCCTTGGAGCCAGGGGAGCTTTTCCCTCTCACAAGGTGGCCCTTCCCTCACTACCAACCCCCAACCCGCCACACACACAAACCCAACATACCCTCCTTCACTAAAAATGCCGGAAACAAAAATATTCTGAAGACTATAGCTCTGTGTGAAAGACCTCATGGTTCTTGGGAGAAACTGGGTGTGTTGTGTTCTTTGTGTGAAAGAGATTAAGTAAGGTGTTTTAATTGCATACAGCAGTTCAAGGGGTACTGAAGCTCCAAGTGATGCTCTTGGGGCGTGACTGGAATTTGCATATATAAATGATGGGGAAGTGGTATCAGCAGGTTTTGCTGGTTTATTGTTTACTCCTTTGTGTGTCTATGGGACCTTTTCTCAAACTCCCAGCTTGGAAGAAGCTGGTTCTGTCTGTTGGTGGTAACAGTGGTGTTGATGACAGGTGAGATACAGCACATGACAGCAGTGTGGGTTTTGTGAGCACCCACTTGGGTGTCTTTAGGGGCAGTTCCCTTTGGCTCACAAATGTCTGACCTGTATGGTGGATGATGGCTTCTGTTGAGATCTTGAAACCATGTTCACCAGTTTTCATGGCACTTCAGGAAGCTGTTAACAGCAGTCTGCCTGGATAATCAAGATGTTACTTCCCTGTCTTCAGTGTAGACGTCCTTAAATTCATTGGCCATATTTTCAGATGGTGCAATTCAGTAGCAGAGCCATACTGTCTTACGTGGTGTAGGACAACAGGCTTCCCTGGGTAGGAGTTGTGTGCTTTTGCGTTTCAGTTGCACAACATATAACTCAAGGCTGACACCCGGTGGCCAAGAAGGCTTTTTTCCTCCTTGGATTGCTCTAATTTTTCAAGGGATTATTGACTCTCTTGTCTCGTTTTTGTCTGTCTTTACCCTACTTTGATTTTATTTGCATCTGCTGCAACATGTAAGGCTGTACTGCCTTATTTTTCTTGTGATTAGAGTTTGTTCAACTAGGTTTTTTAAGAAGGGCTGCTAACTTTCTGCATCCGTGTGTAATTTCTTCCTAAAGAGCGGCATTAGGCTAAGCATACAGATGAAAATTTATTACTCAGAGAGTATTAAATACAATACAAGAAAATGTGGTGTTGGGAATAATTCTGCCATAATGTAAGAAGGCCGTGCAGTTGCTTTCCAAGTCCTGTTTTTTAATTTCTGCCTAAACCTGCCTAGGAGCAGGAGGAGTGTATGGAGTGTACTACCAGCTGGAGTGTATGGAGCTCCACCTGCAGATGGATGAAGAGCTAACGGAGCGTTTATGGGTTAGGATTAAAGGGAAGACAGGGAAAGGGGAAGTTACAGTGGGGATCTGCTACAGGTCACCAGACCAGGGAGACCAACCAGATGAGGCTCTCTATAGGCAGATAGGAGCAGCCTCACGTTCACAAGCCCTGGTTCTCATGAGGGACTTCAGCCACCCCAATATCTGTTGGAGGGACGACACAGCAGGCCACAAACAATCCAGGTGGTTCCTGGAATGCGTGGATGACAATTTATTTATCCAAGTGGTCGAGGAACCCATGAGGAGACGTGCCATGCTGGACCTTGTTCTCACCAACAAGGAGGGGTTGGTGGGGAACGTGAAGCTCTCGGGCAGCCTTGGCTGCAGTGACCATGAGACGGTAGAATTCAAGATCCTCAGGGCAGTGAAGAAGGTGCACTGTAAGCTCACCACCCTGGATTTCAGGAGAGCAGATCTTGACCTCTTCAGGGATCTGCTTGCTCAGGTACCGTGGCATGAATTCCTGGAGGGAAGAGGGGCTCAGGACAGCTGATTAATACTCAAAAGATCTCCTCCTCTAAGCCCAGGAGTGGTGCATCCCAGCAAGGTGGAAGGCAGGTATGCTGGGGAAAAAAGGAAAACTAGGGATAATGGGGGCCCTCTCAGGAAGGCAATGGAAGACCTGGTCACCCAGGACATTGAGAAGGCTGAGTGACTTTTTTGCCTCAGTCTTCACCGGCAAGGGCTCGTGCCACACTGCCAAGCCCTAGAAAGCAAAGGAAGGGTCCAGGAGAATGAAAAGCCACCCACTGCAGGAGAAGATCAGGTTTGGGAGCATCTAAGGAACCTGAAGGTGCACAGGTCCATGGGACCTGATGGGATGCATCCACGGGTCCTGCAGGAACTGGCAGATGAAGTTGCAAAGCCACTGTCCATCATATTTGAGAAGTCCTGGCAGTCTGGCGAAGTTCCCACAGACTGGAAAAAGGGAACATCACCCCCATTTTCAAAAAGGGTAACGAGGAAGACCTGGGAAACTACAGGCCGGTCAGTCTCACCTCAGTGCCAGGCAAGGTCATGGAGCAGATACTCCTTGAAACTCTGCTGAGGCACATGGAGAATGAAAAGGTGATTGGTGACAACCAGCACGGCTTCACCAGGGGCAAATCGTGCCTGACCAATCTGGTGGCCTTTTATGATGGGGTTACAACGTTGGTGGACAAGGCTAAAGCAGCTGATGTCATCTACCTGGACTTGTCCAAGGCGTTTGACACAGTCCCACATGGCATTCTTATCTCCAAACTGGAAACACGTGGGTTTGAGGGATGGACCACGCAGTGGCTAAGGAACTGGCTGGATGGTCACACTCAAAGAGTTGTCCGAGTGGAAAACCAGTGATGAGTGGTGTCCCTCAAGGTTTGGTATTGGGACCAGTGCTCTTCCACATCTTTGTCAGTGACATGGACAGTGGGACTGAGTGCACCCTGAGCAGGTTTGCTGATGACACCAAGCTGAGTGGTGTGGTTGACATGCTGGAGGGATGGGATGGCATCCAGAGGGACCCTGACAGACTTGAGAGGTGGGCATGTGCCAACCTCATGAAGTTCAACAAGGCCAAATGCATGATCCTGCACCTGGGTTGGGGCAATCCCAAACATAAATCAGGCTGGGCAATGAGTGGATTGAGGCCAGCTCTGAATGGAAGGACTTGGGGGTGGTGGTAGACGAGAAGCTCAACATGATCCAGCAATGTGCGTTTGCAGCCCAGAAGGCCAATCATATCACAGAATCACAGCATGGTGGGGTTGGAAGGGACCTCAGGAGATCATCCAGTCCAACCCCCCTGCCAGAGCAGGTTCCCTACACCAGGTTGCACAGGAAAGCATCCAGGTGGGTTTGAACATCTCCAGCGATGGAGACTCCACACCCTCTCTGGGCAGCCTGTCCCAGGGCTCTGGCACCCTCACAGTAAAGAAGTTTTTCCTGAAGTTTGTCTGGAACTTCTGGTGTTCCAGTTCTTGTCCATTGCCCCTTGTCCTGTCACTGGGCACCACTGAGAAGAGCCCGGCCCCATCCATTTGGCCCCCACACTTCAGATATTTATAGACACTGATCAGATCCCCTCTCAGTCTGCTCTTGTCCAGGCTGAACAGTCCCAGCCCCCTCAGCCTCTCCTCATAAGGCAGATGCTCCAGGCCTCTACTCATCTTTGTGGCCCCTCCACTGGACACTCCCCAGAAGTTCCCTGTCCCTCTTGCACTGAGAAGCCCAGAAATGGACACAGCACTCCAGATGTGGCCTCACCAGGACAGAGCAGAGGGGGAGGAGAACTTCCTTCGACCTGCTGGCCACACTCTTTTTAATGCACCCCAGGATACTGTTGGCCTTGCTGGCCACAGGGACACACTGCTGGCTCATGGTCATCCTGCTGTCCACCAGCACACCCAGGTCCTTTTCCACAGAGCTCCTTTCCAGCAGGTCAGCCCCTAACCTGTACTGGTGCATGCGGTTATTCCTCCCCAGGTGAAGGACTCTGCACTTGCTCTTGCTGAACCTCAACAGGTTCCTTTCCACCCAACTCTCCAGTGTGATCAGGTATTGTTGAATGGCAGCACAGCTTTCTGGTGTGTCAGCCACTCCTCCCAACTTCGTGTCATCAGCAAACTTGCTGAGGGTGGGCTCTATCCCTGCATCCAGGTCACTGATGAAGATGTTAAACAAGACTGGACCCAGTACCAACCCCTGGGGATCATCGCTAGATACAGGCCTCCAACTGGATTCTGCACCACTGCTCACAACCCTCTGAGCTGTTTCAGTCAGTCAGTTCTCAATCCATGTCACCGTCCACTCGTCAATCCCACACCTTCTAAGCTTTGCTACAAAGACGCTGTGGGATACGGTATCAAAAGCCTTGCTGAAACCAAGGTAGACAACATCCACTGCTTTTCCCTCATCCTCCCGGCTGGTGATGACATCATAGAAGGCTACCAGATTGGTCAAGCATGATTTTCCCTCAGTGAAACCATGCTGACTACTACTGATAACCTTCTCTTCTTCCAGCTGCTTAGAGATGGTATCAATAATGAGCTGATCCATCACCTTCCCAGGGATGGAAGGGAGGCTGACTGGCCTGTAGTTGCCCAGATCCTCCTTCTTGCCCTTTTTGAAGACTGGAGTGACACTGGCTATCCTCCAGTCTTCAGGCACCTCTCCCACTGTCCAGGACCTTAGTCCTCCAGCTCCTTCAGCACTCATGAATGCAACCCATTGGGGCACATGGATTTGTGTATATTGATTTTGTTTAGGCTATCTCTGACCAGTTCTTCCTCAACCAAGGGGCAGCCTTCCTCCCTCCAGACACTCTCTCTTCCCTCTAGCATCTAGGGTTCTTGAAGGGCAATTTCAGCCATAAAGACTGAAGCAAACCGTATCCTGGGCTGCATCAAGAGCAGCGTGGGCAGCAGGGCGAGGGAGGTGATTCTCCCCCTCTACTCTGATCTCGTAAGTCCTCACCTGGAGTACTGTGTCCAGTTCTGGAGCCCCCAACACAAGAGACACATGGACCTGTTAGAATGAGTCCGGAGGAGGCCACGAGGATGATGCCAGGGCTGGAGCAGCTCTGCTGTGAGGACAGGCTGAGAGAGCTGGGGCTGTTCAGCCTGGAGAAGAGAAGGCTCCGGGGAGACCTTCTAGTGGCCTCCCAGTACCTGAAGGGGCCTACAAGAAAGCTGGGGAGGGACTTTTTACAAAGGCAAGTAAACAAGATAGAACAAGGGGAAATGGCTTTAAGCTGAAAGAGGGTCAGTTTAGATTAGATATTACAAAGAAATTCTTTACTATGAGGGCGGTCAGACACCGGAACAGGTTGCCCAGAGAAGCTGTGGCTGCTCCTCCCTGGAAGTGTTCAAGGCCAGGCTGGATGAGGCTTTGAGCAACCTGGTCAAAGGTTGCTCAAAGTGGAAGGTATCCCTGCTGATGGCAGGGGGGTTGGAACTGGATGATCTTTAAGGTCCCTTCCAAACCAAACCAGTCTATGATTCTATGAGGTGCAGTCCCCTTTGCTTAGTGCTGTAGGAAATAGGCTTGTGTAGTAGGGTCACACACTTTTCAACAGCCTTCCCTCTACTTAGTGCTGCACGGAGATATTGATTTTTTTTCCCTATACTTTGATCATTTCCAAGCACTTTCCCAGGGCTAGAACATCCTTGCAGCACCTCTGCAAGTGCGGTTTGTTTGGGGGTTTTTTGCGTTCACTGATAGCTGGACGACATTCAGCCCAGTCCACTCAAAGGGGCACCTCTCATTAATGGTATCTTTCTCTCCAGTTGAATTTAGACAAAGATGACCAGCACGGTTCCCACTGACCCCGAGGTTGGAGCAAATGTTTGGCAAATCATTAGAGGTTGCTGGTTGTCAACGTTTCTGAAAACTGGGTGTCTGAGTTTGACCTCCCTTCTTAAATGGAAGCATTTGGTTAAAAGCGTTTTCGAAGAACGTGAGCTGAAAACTGTGAATGCCCTGGCGACCAAGGGCAAAGCACAGCACAGGTGTCTGGATTCTCAGTCCCTGGGACTCACAAGAATGCACTCTCAGTATTCTCCTGGGGAGTCTGTTCAGTTGGATCAGGTATTTAGACAGCAGTAATTAACCCCTTGGAGACCTGAATCCTGAAACAATCAAGTCTAAGGCAACAACGATTATCTAGAAACATGCCTCAAACTTTGGGCAAGTGAATATGCAAACAGCACTGATGAAGCACAGTTTCCTGAAGTGAATATTCGCATCTTCTGCAGTTTGGTTTCCACTGCTTTCAAGACAAAGGGATAAGCACAGGTGCCCGGCAGGAGGGAGCAGAGCTGCACAGACTGAAAGATTCAGATGTACTGACTACATGTAATCACAGGATCCTATGGGATTTCAATATAAATGGCACCGCGTCGTTGGATTTGCAGGGTCTGACCCACCCTTTTCAAAGTGCTGTCAACATGGAGGGCGTGAGCATTTATCCATGAGGTGAGGCACTGTATCTCAAGTGACCCTGCTCCTCCTTGAAGCCTTTCTTTGGAAGAGGTTAATTATATTGATGTGGCTCCAAAGTGGAGTTTGGAGTGGAGTGAGCAATGGACAACTTTCCCCTCCTCAGCCTGAGCTGTGTTGCCAAATTTTCCTTCTCCTAATCATGCTCACAGATCTCCTTTGGCTGAGTATTGTCTGCTGTCTTGAGTACCGCACTTTATCAGTGCACGCTTTAGATTTCACGGGCCAAAAGGCAGGAGAGTGCATGTAGGGTTGTTGCGTGAAAGGGTTGGTAGAGCAGTTTCGCAGGAAATAAAGCCCCTTGTCTTCCAACCCACCCTCAGATGAGGAGGAGCTGGGGGCGGCTGGGCTTTAATCCCGAGTGATGCCCAATCGAGCGTTACCGGTCCGACAGCCGCGGATGCACCAAGTGGCGGTACTGCCACTATGGGTCCGACAGCCGCGGATGCACCGAATCGTGTGCTGCACTCCCATCCCCAGAACTTAGGGACTTACACAGCTACACCTGCAGCATTGAGCAGCGTCCCGCTGAGCTCGGGTCAGTTGGGGTGGCTGGTTACAGACGGACACAGTTCGGCGAGACACCACAAGTGCGAGCACGTCAGTGCCAGATCCACCTGACAGTGTCCCGCACCCGTTGGCCAGTCGTGATCTATGGACTCTCGCGGCCTCATCAGGCAGCAGCCCAGCAAGAAATTGTGCAGCAGCTCTGTAAGCAAATGAAAGCACCTTTAATAGCACAACAGGATTAATGCAGATTCGTGTGTCTTGCTGGTGATAAACCACTGTCTGCAGAAGTACAGACAAACATTAAGGTTGCAAGTTGTGAAAAGTGTTATTAATTGCTAAAAGTTGACAAGTTGCTACAAAGCGCTAAGTTGGTAAAATAATTCTCTGAAGATTTTCTAAGTTTCCGAGGAAGAGCCTGGGAAACATCTAAGCCTTAGTCTTACCCAAAGGCATCCCAACGGAGGGGGAAGAGAGGCTCAGCCCGTGGGTTGGTCCCAGGGTTCAGAGGCCAAAAGGCAGAAGAGTGCATGCAGGGTGCAACTGTGTGGCTTTTTAAAATCCAGAATAATTGTCTGGGAGAGCCTGGGAGTTGGCTTTGTGGACATCAGCCATGAACTGCTCTCTGCCATGAAATGTCACCTGCTGGCCTACAGTGATCCTCTGCAGTGCTGGAGGATGGTGTTGGCTGGAAGATGGGAAGTGAGATTGTTCTTGCTGCATTTCTTCTTCAGAACACTCATCCCAGCAGTGTGAAGCACACGTGTACACATGCTGTGGGGCTGCGCCAGCAGGGACAGGCTCTGGGCTGGGGTAACAAGACATGGAACAGCTCCACTTGGCAACGAGCAATAAAGATTCGATTGAAGCATCAGCTTCATTTGAGCCCTTCGCTCTGTTTCTTCAGGTCGCCTGTACCCCAGTTTTGCAGTAAGCATCACAGGTGTGTTTTAGTGGCTGCTGAGAACTTTCTTTGGTTTGTTAGGTGGCTGAAGTTTCCTTTCCTTTCTGTCATGTGCGTTTGGTGTTAACATGCACGTACTACTATAAAAAGAAGTTTCTTTGCAGTCCCTACAGGAAAGGGAGTTAAAAAGAGAAATGCCAATAGGCAGGCAAAGTATGGCAATGATTTTACCATACAAGAAATTTTTCAGGTGTCTACTGACTCACTTTGTAATAGCAGGCTTGATGGTGGGTAAAAGTAGAAGCATTCAGAGTAGAGCTGAGAAATCTGACCCAAACGCTTTGTCAAATGCCCTCGTTAATTCAGCACAAACATTGCAGTATCCCAAGCTTGACTCCTGTCAAATTTACAATACTGGAAGACTGAACACACAGAGAACCTGGGACCCATCACAACGGTGCAAACACTTTCTCGATGTCCCTGTTAGCAAGAACATAATGCATCTTTCATCTCCCCTTACAGTGCAATTGTAGCAATAAGGAAGGAAAATTAAACCTGCTTTTTTTGCATCTTCAAGGCTGAATTAGAGGTGTCTGGGAGGAGACAGCAGGGAATCGTGCACTGTCTTATACGGATCAATAATTGTGTTTCTATTGGGTACGCATCGTTGAAGCCAAGCTTCATCCCCCTGAGTGTTCAGTGTGATGCCTCCAGCCGGTCCTCGCTTTGCACTGCATAAAATGGAGGACTGTCTTTGTGGAGGAGAACAGCTCTGTAAAGCCTACAAATCAGACTCCTCTTCCCCTAAAAATGGCCCCTTTGTGGTGTCATTCTTCCTTCTTTCTACCTTTCATGCCACATGGATCAGGATCTTTCATGGGAGGCATCTTTCCCTGAGAAGGGAAAGGAAGGTCTTGACTCTGTACGCCTTCTTTGTAACGTGCGTACTCTGGGGCTTGCCCCCTCTGTGGGTGTGCCCTGGGGTAAGAGCAGGCTTTTAACAGAGCATTGGAGCGGCTCCAAAGGGGTAGGAGAGAGGCACCCCAGACATTTTTCTGGATGCGTTCAGAGATGCTAAAGGGTACAGTAATGAGAAACTAGCCAGAGTTAATCCATGCTAAAGGTCTTTAATTGACAGACATGGTCACCAATTGATTTGTTTCAACACCTGAATCATCAAGGAGGAAGCTCTTGAAAGAGGAGATGCCAGGGAGGAACAGCATCAGGGTTGGCTTGGTGCAGCAGCTCTCGAGCATCCGTAGTTGGTTCAAGAAAGGTAGGACTTTCAGACCTTGATATTGGGGTAACCATTGGGGTAGGCATTGGGGTAGTTATTGGGATAGACATTGGGGTAACTATTGGGGTAGCTGTTGGGGTAGCTATTGGGGTAGCTGTTGGGGTAGCTGTTGGGGTAGCTGTTGGGGTAGCCATTGGGGTAGCGATTGGGGTAGAAATTGGGATAGCCATTGCCATTGGCACGACAGTAGTTAAGGTCCAAAAGACGCAGGACATCCAGTCTAAGGCATGATCCCAGGTTGTAATTGTATTGGGGTCCTTTAAAAACAAGAAAAGAAAAAAAAATACCATGAGGTAATACCTAAGATGATGCTAAGATGGTCTGTTCAGTTGCAGCCCTTAAGACCTGGCACATTGCACTCACTTTTTTAATCAAATTGAGCCACCCCGAGTACCAAAGCAATGATCAAAGCAAGCAGCGAGCAGGTGGGAATGCTGCTGTGTCAGAACACAACATCCTATGCCGGCCGTGTAGAGCATCTTTCTCGTGAACAGGCTTTGCAGACAAGCAGCTTGCAGGAAGGCTCAGAGTACGTTGCTGGTGCTTCAGGGTTAAGTCCTCCGAGTAAAACTTAGCTCCTTGAGATACTGTTAAACTGAATTTCTCTTTTTTTCCCCACACTACAAGAACTCTCTTGCAAGTGATCAAGATAGGATTACGGCACCCAGAGCAGGACAGCTGATGTACACTTGTCTCCAGAGCAATAGCTGGCATTCTACAACAGTGTGTTTTCATGGCTCTGGGCGAGCAATGTTTCTAATCATTGCTGCAACAGAAGTGTCTTACCTGGATGAGGGAAAGGTTCTTTTGTAGTCACCAGACACAACTGGATCTTTCACTCGGAAACAAAGGATGGCAAAGACATGCGGTTTCATATTCTCCTGGTTTTCCAGCACAGAGGGGCACTATCACACTCTCTACTGCCAGCCTATCTTGCTGTGCACTGCACGGCTGTGCTAGTTAAGAGGCCCTGCCAGGCTCTGACATTATTGGAGAATCCTGGGAAGTGGAGGTGATTCAGCTCCTCGCTAATGTGATCATTCCACGTCTGAAATCCTCCAGGGAATGAAGTGACTTGGCTTAGTATTGTGAAACACGAGTGTCTGGTGGGATTCCTCGGTAAACTTATCAGGAGCCTCAGAATGGAGGGATAGTGGTTCTCAGGACTACCCTTTTTGTGTACCTTGGCGTTGCAAATGAGGACAATCTGCAAAATTCTGGGCCAACGCCTAAGCCACCTTAAACTTTAGAGAGCGGAGTAGTAAGGGATTGGATCAGATCATTTCTGGAGGCTGTGAGTCAACGCTGCTGCTGTCCTGATCTGCAGAGCTACTGAACCCTTTCTGCAACTCCTGTGCTTCTTGATTTGTGTCAATCTCTATTTGGAAAAGCAGCATTTGTGTATTATTCCCCAAGGGAAGAAAAATGCCTGGTTAGTTACAGACATAATTTGCTTGCACTCACCATGAACTTCATAAGCCACATAGGTTCTAAGTCCTCTGCACATAGTGAAGATGTCTGGTCCGTAAGACTTAAGGTCACGGATAGGTCTCTGGATGAGGTCGAATGTAATCTGCTTTGTAGGTTGTCCTTGACCTTGCAGGAGCTAAACATCAAATAACATGATTCAGGAAGATCCGTGCCTTCACCCACTTAATATCTGTGCATGTTCCTATTTCTGGAATGATGACTCGCGCTTGGTGTTTTACTGAAAGCTGTGTGGAGTGCAGTCTTTGAATTCACTGTGTGCCTAGGGGACCGTTAGCAACACTTGCTTATACTTTTACTCTAAAATTCTTTGCAGGTGCTGCTTATGAACTCTGACTGTTTTAGTGGGACAGATTTTCCTGAACTGCTTCAGAGTACTTTGTTTCAAGTGTATTTCGAATATATTACCTTGGCTTCCTACTGGCTTGTATCTCTACAGCCACAGGACTCCTGTTCTGCCTCATACAACTAATACGGAGAAAACGCTGTTGCATATCAAGATGCTCTCTTACACCCTAAAGGAAAATGGAGGTCTGAACAATACTATCTGCAAAGCCATGTTGCTGCGGAGGGAATGAGAATGTTGTGGATGATGTCCCTGCTGTTTTCCTTTTGAACAACCATCCCCACCCTAAATTTCCAAGCCACTTGACTGTTCAGAAAAACTGAATCTTACCGTGCTCTCTTCAGCAAGTGTAGGAAGTGCATCAAACCTAGGCATCACCCTTCTGTTCATTATGGAAATGAAACAAGCTCTCTCTAGAAGCACTTTGGTTGCAATGAAGCCCTGTAAAATAAAGTTATTGACATCTTAAGTTTGGAATAAAATCTGCATTAAAAAAGTGAAAAAACTACAGAGAGTTTTCACCCCAAAACGTGGACTCAAAATGAACAGAGAAAGAAGTCCTGGTTTTGGGCCAACTTTATTGGAGCTAGTCTCCTTGCACATTTTCTGAAAAAGCATGCTCCTTGCCACTCACCGTGTTGTAGTTCCAAACAGTTTTCCATGACCCACGGGGGCTCTGTCCCTCAATAGTTGCCACACGCCATTCCCTGTTGAGGGTCAGAACTTGGTAGCCTCCAGCAACGGTGAATTGCCTTCTTATGAACGGCCTGTTCAGGCCTTTTTGGTTTCCATCCTTATATGGAAACTAAAAAATGAAATGAAACAACCGTTTCAGACTTCCAAGTGAGTCAGTTCTCTCCCCAAAGCCTTAGAATATCACTGCTCCAAGAGAAAAAAAGCTGGCCCGGAGGGAGCACCTCTAGTCACCACAGTGTTTTCCAAATGACAAAGAACTATGGCTGTGGTATTCCAGAGTAGCTGTAAGAATCCTTTCAATAGGAATTATCCACTGAGTTACTCACAGTGATCTCACAACTGTCATCTGGTGGTTTTAGAGGTTTAGAGGTGACAGAGGTTGTAGGCTCCTGTTCCACCAAAGGGGTGGGGAAAGAAGCAAGGAAACCTCAAGAAGCAGGGACTGCAGGAACAGCAGCAATGTGTGTGTAACTCGGTCACTCTACTCACCTCCTCAGCAAGGGCTGGGGTCAGCAGGAGTCCAAGAAGGACGGTAGTGACAACCTGAAATGAAAATTGGCAACAAAAGGGTAAATGCAAGTCTGGCTGTCAGATGTGGTCATGAGAATCCTAGTGCCTTTTTCCTGGTCTTTTGTTTTTGCTTTCGTAGTGGATTTACAATAGTCACCTATAAGTGAGTCCTCCTTGCTTTACCCAAGAGGAGTGCAAACTAGACACAGGGTAGGCTGCTTTTTTAAGAGCTGAGGCTGTAGGTGGTTCTGAGACCTGCACAGTCATATTCAGATGTTTTACAAGAATGAGGAGAAGGAATTTAAATATCTTCTGCTTAGGTGTTACAAGAAACTGGTTGATCCATTAGTGCATTGCTGCAGTTTTGCAGAAGCTTTGACAAAACTGGACGTGGATTAGGCTTCCTGTAGATTGAGTAATGTACAGTTAAACCTTTTAAACTAATCCCGACCTCTCCATCTGATTAGGTTAACAGGGTCCGAGTTGCTTGCTCGGGAGGAGAAAAACCTCCCCAGAGAATCCCTTGTTCCTACAGGCAGGCAGAGGCACTTCTGAGAGATACAGGCAGTGGGTTGGAATCAAGGTTTTTGTTTATAAGATATAAAAAAAGCATGCATACTCACAGTGAATTTCATCTTGACCGCAGAGCTGGTGCAGCTAGAACGAGCGATGTGAACCATCCACCTTATATACGTTTTCAGAATTAGGTGTGGAATGGTTAAGTGTTGAATTAAAATTATTTTGTAATTTTTATCCCTGTCTGCGTGTCATGGAAAAGTATTTCCTGCGGTAACGACTTCATAAACATGGGGATCGTACTTCTGCAAATTGTGACCCGCCAGAGCCTGATAATTATCAGATAAGAATCCATTTGCACTGAAAAACTAAATATGTTTTATAGTAGTTTTCTGACATGTGCTAATTACTTTGGAAAATTCCCACCAAACTTAAGAGCAGAGATAGCCTCGGGCTGAAACAAAAAGCCTTGCAGTAGACAAAATACCAGTAAGAGCCTTTGAACCTTCCCAAATGTACCGTGTGTTACCGTGTGACCACAGGGCTCACCGAAATACACTGCTCTAATACAACCGTGCCGCTGAAGATTGTTTTACAATCCGTAGGCGGTTCACGCTGAAATGTTACGTACATGTGCAAGTCTGAGGGTGTGTCCTTGTTATTTTAGGGGGCCACAATAATTTTTCTTCACCTTGCCTCAGCTTTTTTTCCTGCAGTGATGTAAACACCTCTTGAAAGAGGTGCTCATGCAGTGAGGGATGTTTCTGAATTCTTGTGGCTTGTGCCAAGTTGCTCATTTTCATTTCATGTGCAACCTGAGTCTGTGGCAGAGAATCACTGTGAAGATTTCAAAACTACTTTTGAACTGTAATTCAGAATGTTATTTTTTAAAAAGAGAGGTTTAATTTATAAAAATACCAGTCCTTGAAGTGCAATATTAAAATATATTCTGGTCATACAGTCGAGTCTGCACGTCCAAAGAGACATTTTAGATACATACCGTTATGCCAGATGGTGCTCATATTCTCGGTTCTTGAGAAGCAGCAATGCTTGTATGGTGTGAAAAAACGTAGGTTTGTGCGCGGGCTCTGAGGGAAGACCGCGCTCACCGTCTCCTATTGCTGACATGCTGAAGAGAGAAAAAACCTTAAAGAGGAACGTGGGGCAAACTCCCAGGTCTGCCCGACAGGAATGAAGCTTCTGCCGAAGGAACAAAAGAGCATTTGCCTTTTTGCCGAGCCGCGGGGGAACCGCGGCGGGGGCAGGAGAAGAGCGGAGCTGAGGCGGCGGCGGCGGCAGCGGGCGGGCTCTCAGGCGCCCCTGGGCGCGTGACAGGGAGAAGCTCCACGGGCGGGAAAAGCTGCTGAGGCGGCGGCGCGGGCCGGGGCTGCAGTGCCTGAGGGAGCTTGGCGGGTGAGACCCGGCACACTTCTGGTATTCAAACTTTATCAATCTACACTTGTTGAGGTATTTTTTCCTGATGGACTCTTGTTAGACCTGCTGGTGGTGTCTCCAATGAGAATATCTGGGTTTGTGTTAAAAAAAAAAAAAATTCCCTCACAAATTAGGTTCTCTCAGCGTCCTGCATTTTTCTTAAAATACATGAGGGTATTCAAATACATTCATTAGATTATATTAATGGCTCTTGAATTGCACTCAAGTCACTTCTGAACTTTTATTTCTGTGAATGCAGTTGTTCAGGTGTTTTTGAATATAAAGGCAGTTGAATCTTTATAGTCAGGCTGCTGTGGGGTAGGAGAAAAGGAGAGCAGTAGAGCTCAGGAGCAAATCCTGTGACTTTGTCATGCTGAGGTGGCATGCTGATGGGTGGCCCTCAGAATTCAAATTACAATTTGAATGGAACTGGGGAAGGTGGAGATCTGGTATTTTCCAGACAGCCTGAGTTACTGAAGTAATCATTGTAGATCATGGAAATGGTGTCTAGTGGTAAAGCTCAGGCCTTGTCCTACTTGAGAAGGATCATTTCTTGCAAGGTCAGCCAATTTTCTGTGGTATTAAGAGTCTCTCTGTATTTCTGTGTTTATATGGACACCTGGAGTCACAGTATTGATGTCTCTTCAGGTTCACTGGAGTCTTTGCTGACCTGTGTCTGGTTAGCAATCTCTTTTTGAGTCTTGTTCTCTTCCTGGTCAACTGAAACCAGAATCAATTTAAATCTGAGTAGAGAAGATTGTGAAATATGAAGACATCCCACTTAGAGCCAGGAACCTGCCAGAACGGAGTATTGCAATTAAATTCTGCAGTCTGGAAGAAGCAACGGCCTTGCTTCATTGGGTCAGTTGTTCCCTGTCTTCTGTAAAGTTTTAATCATTCCTGTTGGACCCATGGTTAATGTAAGCTTTTCATGAGATAAAAAAAGCTTGGAGATGCATTAAGCATCACAATGTGTCATGTTGTAGTGAAAATGGGAACCTACGTGCGTGAAGTGAAAGTAATTTTGTGAGAAGCTGGACCTTGTTGCAAATGTTTTGGGGCTGTGTGATGTTGTGCTGTGCCATAGACTGCTCAGGTTAGATCCCTGCTGCTTTGGGGGACTTGAAACCATCATCTGTTACAGAGTCTGTCCCGCAGTCTTCAAGAGCGCAAAGGCTCCCAGAAACACATTTCCCAGGGACATGCAGTGGGATAAGTGGAGAGGGCTGTGCCTATTTTATCTGAGGGAAAAGGCAGAGGAAAGTTGGAAAAGGAGAGGAGATTCTCCCCAGAAACACCCAGGTAAGTTGGACAGGAACTTTGTTGAAATACTGCGACTCTGTGGTTGATTTCCTTTGGAGGTGCTAACATATTTTGGGGACAATTTTGCTTTGGGTTTAGCATCAGTAAACTCTTAAAAATCCCAAAAACTTTCCTGAACAGAAAATGCTAATGGATCCTTTATTTAGAGAAACCCTTGACTGGTCCTGAATGGGGAAAGTGTCTCTTGGAGTAACTCCTTTCAACCTCTGAGAAAAGGGCCTCTGAGCAAGGAGGGAAGGTGAAGACCTGGTATTTTCCGGACAGACACACTTGCTGAAGTGATGGTTTTAGATGAAGAAAGTTTTGGAGACGCAATAGCCTCTGCCCCGAGCAGGAGAAGAGGCAGATTAATTATTAAAACTGTGATCGGGGAAGATTATGAGGAAGAAAAGTCTTGTGGGTCCACAGTTCCATGCTCAGAACTTTCTAAGGAATAATTAACCATAGTAATAGATGGGCAGTTCATTAATCTTAACTTTCAAACATGAAACGTCTTGCATTAAAAAGTTTGATCTTGAAAGAAAAGGAAGAAGTGATTAGATTTGGACTGAGAAAATAAGAGAACAATGTAGCTGAAATTCTTCCAACATAATGTTGGAAGCGTACCAGGAAATGCCATTTAAAGATGGAGCGACATCTTTCTAAACTACAAGCAACTGTTACTGTTTTGATTTTTTAGAAAAATCTAAGATGCACATTGGGGTTTGATTCTCCGGGATTTCATTTATTAACTTGCTCATCTTCACTTAAATCTTTTCCATCCCTATTTCTAATCTTGTGAATCTGCATTATGCTTTACAAAACACTGTTCCCAGTATTCTCACCAAGAGCTGGGTGAGCCAGGTAAGGGGGAATTCTTCTGCAGAGAGCTTGGATACGTGTTCTGTATGGGAGCAGACTTTGGAGTCTGACTCTTGATATCATTCAGTGATTCTCTACAGTACAAATACTCAGTACAAAACTACTGCTGCTATTTTATTTTTTTTAGATTTAATATTGTTTTGATGCTAAGTTCTTTTGTAACAATAATTATTGTGAACACTTGTTCTCTTGGAGACAATCCCTCTAATAGTGAGTTGGTCACAAACTTTATTTCCTTCAAAAGAGGATATTTACGAGAAAGATCCAAGTATGACTCAATTTTAAAACTGTGCAGGCTTAAGAGTTTTATGAGAAGCGATGCACATACTTACAGTGAATTTCTTTTTGGTGGTAGGCAAGGCAAGGTGTGCTGGTAATGGATGTGTACTCTTACTTTTTATACAGCAATAACCCAAAGTTAAATCTTAAAATGGGTTTACCTTGTTGGCACGTGCCCTGTGTTCACAGAATTGTGACGGGTTTCCTGGGGAAATGCTCTGATAAGAGGAGGCTTTGATACCAGCCTGATTGAATTCATTACATACAAGAAGGTGAAAGAAAACTCGTCATGGTAAGTTCAATGTATTTTATAGTAACTTTTAAATGATAAAACAAAAATAATACTCAGAACCAGAGCATAGTTGCTTGATAATTTTTGTAGTGACACTTTGTGCCTGTGTAGCCAAGGGCTCAGTCTGATATTCTATCCACTGCTGCTGACATTTTACCATAGCCAGATCACCACCTCTGTTGATTTAAAAGATGGTCAGTCAGTCCCCGGAAATCCTGAGGCTGGTTCTACATCACAGCAATTATGCTGGTTTTGTTTTAACCTTCCTTTCTGAGCTCGTTCAGTTAGGATCTGCTTTGCAGTCGTCAGGCATGGCCTCTGTATTTTCACAGAGCCTCCTCACAAAAGTGGTACCTGGTCATGGACTAAGGGCTAATACTAGAAAGGGACCCTAAACTGGAGGTGACAAAAAACGAGTAAGGGAGGAGCAGTAACAACGGGCATTTAATGTCAACTATTACTTAGAAAGTAGATTTTAGTAGTTCTCTGAATTTGATAATTATATACAGAGCCACAGCATATGCCCTTATTTGCCTTGTTTGTTGCAGAAGCTTTTCAAAATGTTTAGGTTTTTTAATTGGCCAGTAGAGATGTCCAAGTCTTTTTGCCCTGGAATGTTCTCCATAGCTGTTTAATAAAATAAGATAGATGTGTATATATATTATCTCAGATAATTTGGATTTGTTTCTTATCTGCACTTTTAGGTGCTCATGTACCTACTCCAGAAGTATTTCTTCTTTACTAGCAGCTCTATCAGTCCCTCTGTATACTAATTGTGCACCTGACAGTAGTGCAGCCATGGGTTTGTGCACTGGTTTCCGTTTTGTTGCCAGAATGGCGTGTTTGAGGCTCGGTGCCACTATAAACTAGTATCTCTGAACAAAGTTCTCCACTGCCATCTGTTGCTGAGGACCATTCACAGAATCATGGAACAGTTGAGGTTGGAAGGGACCTCTGAAGGTCATCTAATCCAACCACCCTGCTCAAGCAGGGACTCCTAGAGCACATGAACCAGGATTTTGTCCAGACAGTTTTTTAATATCTCCAGGGAGGGAGATTCCACAACCTCTCTGGGCAACCTGTCCCAGTGCTCAGTCACCCTCACAGTGAAGAAGTACTTTCTTATGTTCAGGTGGAACATCCTATACTGCCTCTCGTCCTGTTGTTGAGTGCCAATGAGAAGAGTCTGGACTCTAGACACTCTCCCTTTACATATTTATAAACATTAATCAGATCCCCCTTGAGTCATCTGTTCTCCAGGTTGAACAGGCCCAGCTCCCTCAGCCTTTCCTCATATGAAAGATGCTCCAGTCCTTTAATAATTTTAGTCACCCTTTGCTGGTCATGCTCCAGGAGTTCCATGTCCTTCCTGTACTGGGGAGCCCAGAACTGGACACAATACTCCAGGTAGGGCCTCACCAGGGCTGAGTAGAGCCTCCCTCGACCTGCTGGCCACACTCTTCCTAATAGAACCCAGGATACTGTTAGCCTTCCGGGCCACAAGAGCACACTGCTGGCACGTATTTAACTTGTCCACCAGGACTTCCAGGTCCTTCTCCACAGGGCTGCTTTCCAGGAGGTCAGCCCCCAGCCTATACTGGTACATGGGGTTTTTCCTTCCCATACGCAGGACCCTGCACTTTCCCTTGTTGAACCTCAGGAGGTTCCTCTCTTCCCATCTCTCCAGCCTGTTGAGGTCCCTCTGAATGGCAGCACAGCCATCTGGTATATCCGACACTCCTCCTAGTTTAGTATCATCAGCCAGTTTGCTGAGGAGGCTCTCTGTTCCTCCATCTAAGTCATGGATGAATAGGTTGAACACCACTGTTGCAGCTGTGATTGGAAAAGCCAGGCAATCTTACTTGGGAAGATGAGGCCCATCAATTACGCACCCACTTTGCAATTTGTATGAGGTGTAAAATGTGGGGAATTAAAGTAATAAATTACTCAGGGAAAAGATTTACAGTTCTAATCAGACTGACTTGTGGATGCCAAATGGAGACAGGTATGTCCTTAGCCTCCCACAACCAAAATACACATTATGTATGTCACAAAATCCTCTCTTAGTCTCTGGAAATTTAAATCAACCAGTTCTCACAAAAGGTTCAGAAACTGAACCGTATAATCTTTTCATTTGGTGCTTCAATGACCTTTATCACTTCTAATAATTTTTAATCATTTTAAGATCTATTTCAAAGAAAAGCAGTAAGTCCTGAATCTATTATCATTTCATAGTTTGCCTGAAAGCCTCTACAGGCATCACCTCCCTTTGCATTCAGGACCTACAGCAGCATTTTTAAAAGGCTCTTGAGACAAAGAGAAGATAGAAAACCCAGGCTGAATAAGGCTCAAGTTTTTTAGAACTTCATCTTAGCCTCTGAGGAATGAAGGAAAGTTTTAGAGATGAAGGATACGGGATAACCTCCACCACAGTAAGCCTCTCATCAGCCTCCTCAAAGGCTAAACAATCAGGTCCATGGCATATTGTGCACACTGGTGGCTTAAACACCATAACTCTCCTCCAAATTCCCCTGCACACCAAGGACACTTTCACAGCAGATCCTGCTCATTCCTGCACCAGAAAAATCCCTGAAATAGGAATCTTGCAACTGTCAAAGCAAGATTTCTTTGGTTGGATACCTTGACACATAGACTGAGGAAAGCCTGCCTACTTTATAGCTTGTGCCAAGCCTCATATTTCCATCCAGATTCATAAATCCTTGAGCAAGGGTTTATGGAGGTCTGCCTTTTAGTAAGAGGACAGCAGAGAACTTGAAATAAGTGGCTGTTAAAATTACATTAGCTCTGAGGTATAACACAGCACAGCCATGAGATTTGAGAAACCTTCAATCCTGCTTCAGCTTTCACAAAAATGCAGTTTGCAAAAGCTGTCTGCAATACAAATCATGTTCTGTTTTTTTTTTTTGTTTGGTTGGTTGCTTTGGGTGTTTTTGTCATATTTAACAATAAAAATATTCCAAATAATATCTGAACAGCCAAAGCAAGAAAATGCATTATACAGGTAGATCTTTCCTCTGAATAAAGTTTAAAAAAAGAAAAAAAAAATTATCCTGGATAATTAGGACAACTCACATAAGAAAAGAGCCAGTGTCTCAGACTTATATTTTCCCCAGTATTTTAATTTTTATTTTGTAAGTGTTATGTAATTCCAAGTAATTTATGCTAATTGGATGTGGGAGCTACTGCAGAAGTGATCTTCAGTATAAACAGTAAAGCAGTCAAAACATGCATTTGATTATCAGGAAACAAAGAAAATGTGACTCAGCATAGAGAAAATAAAGCTCTCTTTAGGTAAGGCACTGTTTTCCATCACAGTGGCCAAAATCAGACCCTTGCAAAGGGAGTAGCCACCTCTCAGAGCCTGGTCTTTACCTCCAAGTTGCTGCTCTGGGAGGTTCAGAGCTAAGGGGCAAGCCCTACAGCAGCAGATCCCCAGACAGGAGAGCGTTGCCTCCACGTTTTCAGCTACACAATTCATGCCTGCAAGAATAACCCTCCAACCTCTGCTTCCCTGAGTGCCTCAACCTTCATGGTTCCGACATAAACCAGAGGTGACCAGGGTGCTGCCCTTCTCCCAGCCACTCTTTTAAGAAACTACAGGGTCAAGTGCACCAGAAAGCTTCTACATCAGCCACAGCAAAATTTATAACAGTTTGATTGACCGAGCACAATGGGATCAGATCCTAGACCTACCAAAGAAGTCACCGCCACAAAACCAAAGCCAGAGTTGTAAGGAGCTTTGCAAGGTCCCTCGGGGACACAGTGCCTTCTACAAAAGCCAAATCCAAAGAAAACGTCCTTGGTGTGTCAGTGCCTGCCATTGCAGCTCCTGCCTAGAGAAAGGTTTATTTGAAAAAGAAGAGAGTAGAACTGACTTACTTGTCTAGAATGAAATACAAATCAAATCCTCCGTAACAGGCAGGACCACCATTCTCTCTCTTCCCACCTTGTCCATCACAGGCTAGCATCAAAGTTGCTAGGAAGAGACATTTGAAGCCACATCTCAAGATGCTGCGCTTTGCAATGGCCATTATATCCAGAGAGGAGGACAAAAAGAAATCTCTTCTTCCAAGGCTCCTTTATTTCACAAGTTTCTCCACAAAAGCCATTCAATGACCTTTAAATTTATGTATGTATATATTTTATTCCTTAAAACTCCACTTGCAACAGTTGTCCTCAGGAACTGCAAGACTTTCCCCCTTGTTTCCCTTGCACTTCTGTGTCTTGGTTTCAGATTTCAAGATGCACAATACTGTATTTCACTTTTTTTTTTTAAAGGGACTCGATCCTCAGTCTCACTTGCGGCTCTCTGAAAGCAGCACTACTGTTTTGGAAGAGAAGGAGCAGCCTCCTAACAAACCTTGCTTTGCCACAGACTTGAGAAAACACAGGGAGGGTTTGAGGTTTTCTCCCCCCTTAATTATTATTGTTATTATTAAAGATGGCACGTTTTACCTCCCTCAGCAAAAAAAAGCTCAGAGAATGCCACCTTGTGGCAAGACTCAAGCTGACGGCAGGGGCTGGGTTACAGCCGCTCCTTCGTGCACCGAGCACGCTGAACACACAGCACAGCAGCCTTAGGCATGGACACAGAAGCATTTTGCTTACAGCAGGCACACAGCACTGTGCAGAGACATCTTTCTTCCCCACCTAGGCAACATCTGACTTTAAAGACCTTTGAAAACCTGGAGAAGCTTCACAGAAGTTGAAGTGGCAAGCCTGCCAGGTTTCATCCCTTGTATTTCCTCAGTCCTGACAAGTACCAAGCAATAGCTCTGCCTGGGATAAAAGGCTTCCCCCTCTGACCATCCTTAGCAAAGTCATTCCAGCCACTAGAGCCTAAACCCTCCCTCTTCCAAGAAGACTTGCTGGGAAATGTCACTTCTGCTGCACTTGAACTTCTGTCTCCTGCCACAAGCAGCACCACAAGCTCCAAACCCTGAACACCACAGCTCAAAAGCAAGAGCATTCCCCAGTCAGAGCAGGCCCCTATGCCAACAAGAGCTAAACTAGAGAGCCCAGGAGCAGGGACTCCTCAACTTCCCTCTCACATCCTGTCAGGCAACAGCAACACAGCTCTTCTCCCAGTGCTGACTGCTGCTTAGCAGAGCAGCTTCAGGTGTGGCACTAAGTGTGGGTCTGCTGCTCTTCCCGCGTGAAAGTCCATTAGCAAGATGTTCCAAAGCAGCTTCCCATGGAGTCCTGGACCTCTTCAGGCTCAGCTCTCGGCTCCGGCATGGGGACATCCAGGGGCTGCAGACTCACCCTCCACTCGGGGAGTCCACCCCCACTCTGTCAGCGAGCGACTCTTGAGGTCCCAATTCCAATCACAACTGCCCCCAGGCTCAGCTTCTCTGCTCCAGCGTGGATTCCTCCATGGCCTACACGTGGGTCTCTGCTCCACCACTGAATCTCCATGGGCTGCAGGGGAATTCCTTTGTCTTCCACTCCATGTGGTTGAACTCGGTGTCTTGAAGTTCCCTGTCCTTTCCCATCCTCCTCCTTCCTAGAGCTACAAAGCTCTCTGTCTGTCTGTCCTTTGTTTAGGCCGGTGGTTCTCTTTTGTTCAGGTCAACAACCTTTCCTCCAGGTTGTCTCCACCTTCTTCTTTTCAGGACAGTCCTTCCCCTCACAAATACAGATTCGCAGCGGCATTTCTCTGGTGCTCACTGGCCCAGCCTGGGCTGGGGAGGTCTCTGCCTTGGAGCCAGGGGAGCTTTTCCCTCTCACAAGGTGGCCCATCCCCCGCTACCAAGAAAACCGCCCCCCACCCTAACACAGCAAAAAACTTCAGAAAAATAAAGGGAGGGTTTGAGGTTTTCTCCCCCCTTAATTATTTATTCATTCCAGCCACTAGAGCCTAAATCCGCCCTCTTCCAAGAAAACTTGCTGGGAAATGTCACTTCAGCTGCGCTTGCATTTTCGGTCTCCTTCCACAAGCAGCACCACAAGCTCCAAAATCACCACAGGGCATCTCTCATTAGTGGTATCTTTCTCTCTAGTTGAATTTAGACAAAGATGATCAGCCTGGTTCCCACTGACCCCGAATTTGGAGCAAATGAATGTGATTATGATTCTCTAGCCCAGCAGGAGGGAGCAGAGCTGCACAGACTGAAAGATTCAGATGTACTGACTACATGTAATCACAGGATCCTATGGGACTGAAATAGAAATGGTACCGAATTGTTGGATTTGCAGTGTCTGGCCCACCCTTTTCAAAGTGCTGTCAACATGGAGAGCGTGAGCATTTATCCATGAGGCCAGGCACTGTATCTCAAGTGACCCTGCTCCTCCTTGAAGCCTTTCTTTGGAAGAGGTGAAGCACCTTGAGTACTGTGTTCAGTTTCTGGGCCCTCTCTGAAGGGAAGACGTTGAGGTGCTGGAATGTGTCCAGAGACGGGCAACAGAGCAACAGCGTGATGAGGAGCAGCTGAGAGAGCTGAGGTTGTTTAGGCTGGAGAACAGGAGGTTCAGGGGAGACCACACTCTCTGCAACTACCTGAAAGGAGTGTGTAGAGTGGTGGGTGTTGGTCACTTCTGGCAGGTAACAAGCAATAGGACGAGAGGAAATGGCCTCAAGTTGCACGAGGGGAGGTTTAGATTGGATATTGGGATAAAGGTAGTCAAGCATTGGAACAAGCTGCCCAGGGAGGTGGTGGCCTCACCCTGGGTGGTGGTATTTGAAAGACGCATAGATGAGGTGCTTGCGGACATGGTTTAGGGGTGGATTTGGTAGTGTCAGGTTTATGGTTGGACTCGGTGCTGTTAAAGGTCTTTTCAAACCACTACGATTCTGTGATTCTGTGATACTGACGTGTGCTCCAAAGTGGAGTTTGGACTAAAATGAGCAACGGGAAACGTTTCCTTCTTCAGCCTGTGCTGTGTTGTCAAATGATCCTTCTCCTAATCATACTGTACAATGACTAAAGGTAAGCGAAAATCCCTCCTCAACTTTGATTCCTGCCTCTTTCTGTCTAGTTAAGCCTCAGCCTGAGCACAATGAGAACTGATGGTGTGTGAAGGAATTAAAAGGCCTTGTGTAATACCAAAAAGGAAGGAAACGAGCAGCAGCAAACTCCTGTCTGTCTGTCTCCTCTGCTCATCACATGACTGATGTGTGTTAATCCAGGGAATGGAGATGCTTTTGCCAGAGATGTGCTCAGGTGAACTCTGTATCCTGTCAGAGGGCTACAGAGTAAAGCCTCTGGGGATCGGTGAAAGGGGAAGAGAAACAGAGGGACGTTGCGTGGCTGGTGTCTTCTTAAACAGAGCCTTGTAATCACCTGGACGACCCAGGGCATCCTGCCATTTTGTTAGAAGAGAGGGAACACTCAATCTTGATTATAAAGTGTGCAGCACTCAATCTTGATTATAAAGTGTGGATCGGTAATTGTGTTTCTATTGGGTACGCATCGTTGAAGCCAAGCTTCATCCCCCTGAGTGTTCAGTGTGATGCCTCCAGCCGGTCCTCGCTTTGCACTGCATAAAATGGAGGACTGTCTTTGTGGAGGAGAACAGCTCTGTAAAGCCTACAAATCAGACTCCTCTTCCCCTAAAAATGGCCCCTTTGTGGTGTCATTCTTCCTTCTTTCTACCTTTCATGCCACATGGATCAGGATCTTTCATGGGAGGCATCTTTCCCTGAGAAGGGAAAGGAAGGTCTTGACTCTGTACGCCTTCTTTGTAACGTGCGTACTCTGGGGCTTGCCCCCTCTGTGGGTGTGCCCTGGGGTAAGAGCAGGCTTTTAACAGAGCATTGGAGCGGCTCCAAAGGGGTAGGAGAGAGGCACTCCAGACATTGTTCTGGATGCGTTCAGAGATGCTAAAGGGTAATGAGAAACTAGCCAGAGTTAATCCATGCTAAAGGTCTTTATTTGAAAGATATGTTCACCAATTGATTTGTTTCAACACCTGAATCATCAAGGAGGAAGCTCTTGAAAGAGGAGATGCCAGGGAGGAACAGCATCAGGGTTGGCTTGGTGCAGCAGCTCTCGAGCATTTGTAGTTGGTTCAAGAAAGGTAGGACTTTCAGACCTTGATAATGGGAATGGCATTGGGATTGCCATTGGCATTGGCACGACAGTAGCTAAGTTTCAAAAGACGCAGGACATCCAGTCTGACACATGATCCCAGGTTGTATGTGTACTGGGGTCCTTTAAAAACAAGAAAAGGAGAACAAAAAACCCCCCCGTGAGTGTTACCCAAGATGGTGCTAAGGGATCTGTCTGTTCCTTGCAGACTTAAGACCTGATGCATGGCCTGATGTGTAGAGCATCTTTCTTGTGACAGGCTTTGCAGCCTCAGAGTACTTTGCTGGTGCTTCAGGGTTAAGTCCTCTGAGTAAAACTTACTTGCTTTAGAACGATTTAAAGTGAGTTTCTTTTTTTTTTTTCTCCCTCACTACAAGAAATTCTATTGCAAGTGATCAAAATAGGATTATGGCACCCAGAGCAAGACAGCTGATGTACACTTGTCTCCATAGCAATAGCTGGCATTTTACAACAGTGTGTTTTGTGTGTTTTTATGGCTCTGGTTGAGCAAGGTTTGTAATACTTGCTGCAATGGAAATAACTTGAAGCAACTTGGCTTAGTTTTGTGAAACACGAGTGTCTGGTGGGATTCCTCGGTAAAGTGATCAGCAGTCTCTGAACGGAACGATAGCGGTTCTCAGGACTACCCTTTTTCTGTACCTTGGCATTACAAATGAGGTCAATCTGCAAAATTCTGGGCCAAAACCTATGCCACATTAAACTGTAGGGAAAGCAGTAGTAAGGGTTTGGATCAGATCATTTCTGGAGGCTGTGAGTCAACGCTGCTCCAGTCCTGATCTGCAGAGCTACTGAACAAAAATGTCTGTTTCGTGACAAATGTAATGGATGTGCTTGCACTCACCGTAAACTTCGTAAGCCAAGTAGGTTGGGACTCCTCTGCACATAGTGGAGATTTCTGGTCCATAGGACTGGAAGTCATTGACTGGCGTCTGGATGATGAATGTGAGCTGCTCTGTGGGTAGTCCTTGACCTTGCAGGAGCTAAACATCAAATAACATGATTCAGGAAGATCCGTGCCTTCACCCATTTAATATCTGTGCATGTTCCTATTTCTGGAATGATGACTCGCGCTTGGTGTTTTACTGAAAGCTGTGTGGAGTGCAGTCTTTGAATTCACTGTGTGCCTAGGGGACCGTTAGCCAGCAGTGGAGACAGCTCCCATGGCTGATCTCTCAAAGGGAGTCCAGGCGGAGGGAGGCTAAACATAGAGCTCTATTGAAAAGCAGTCAGTGAAAGTAATCTCTGGAAACATTACACAAGTGATCTAGAGTGATCTCCAACATTGAATAAACCCATGAAAACCCTCCAGTGCAAGCATCCGAAACAGGGTATCTGAACTTTGCAAGGTTTCAGGTTATGTCAGTGTAGAATGGGATTGAAGTTTTTACAACTGCATAATCGCTGGTGTGATCTATCAAAGCACCCGTGGGTTCAAAAGCTTTGCAAACTAGCAACGTCTCTGACATCAGTTTAGTTTGCATTAGTGCACAACTTTACAAGTAACTGCTCCTTTTTAATCTTACCCTGCTCTCTTCAACCAGTGTGGGAAGCACATCAAACCTAGGCATCACCCTTCTGTTCATTACGGAGATGAAGCAAGCTCTCTCTGGCAGCAATTTGGTTGCAACAAAGCCCTGTAAAATGAAGTTATTGACAAGTCGGAATTGAGTTTTTCAGTCCTGGTTTTGGGCCAACTTTATTGGAGCTAGTCTCCTTGCACATTTTCTGAAAAAGCATGCTCCTTGCCACTCACCGTGTTGTAGTTCCAAACGGTTTTCCATAACCCGAAGGGGCTCTGTCCCTCAATAGTTGCCACACGGAATTCCCTGTTGAGGGTCAGAAACTGGTAGCCTCCAGCAATGGTGAATTGCCTTCTTATGAACGGCCTGTTCAGGATTTGCTGGTTTCCATCCTTGTACTGCAACTAGAAAAGGAAATGAAACAACTGTTTCAGACTTGCAAGTGAGTCAATTCTCTGCCCAAAGCCTTAGGAAATCACTGCTCCAAGAGAAACCTCAAGAAGCAGGGACTGCAGGAACAGCAGCAATGTGTGTGTAACTCGGTCACTCTACTCACCTCCTCAGCAAGGGCTGGGGTCAGCAGGAGTCCAAGAAGGACGGTAGTGACAACCTGAAATGAAAATTGGCAACAAAAGGGTAAATGCAAGTCTGGCTGTCAGATGTGGTCATGAGAATCCTAGTGCCTTTTTCCTGGTCTGGTGTTTTTGCTTTCGTAGTGGATTTACAATAGTCACCTATAAGTGAGTCCTCCTTGCTTTACCCAAGAGGAGTGCAAACTAGACACAGGGTAGGCTGCTTTTTTAAGAGCTGAGGCTGTAGGTGGTTCTGAGACCTGCACAGTCATATTCAGATGTTTTACAAGAATGAGGAGAAGGAATTTAAATATCTTCTGCTTAGGTGTTACAAGAAACTGGTTGATCCATTAGTGCATTGCTGCAGTTTTGCAGAAGCTTTGACAAAACTGGACGTGGATTAGGCTTCCTGTAGATTGAGTAATGTACAGTTAAACCTTTTAAACTAATCCCAACCTCTCCATCTGATTAGGTTTACAGGGTCTGAGTTGCTTGCTCAGGAGGAGAAAAACCTCCTTTGTTCCTACAGGCAGGCAGAGGCACTTCTGAGAGATACAGGCAGTGGGTTGGAATCAAGGTTTTTGTTTATAAGATATAAAAAAAGCATGCATACTCACAGTGAATTTCATCTTGACCGCAGAGCTGGTGCAGCTAGAACGAGCGATGTGAACCATCCACCTTATATACGTTTTCAGAATTAGGTGTGGAACTGCATTAAGTGTTGAACTAAAATTATTTTGTAATTTTTATCCCTGTCTGCGTGTCATGGAAAAGTATTTCCTGCGATAACGACTTCATAAACATGGGGATCGTACTTCTGCAAATTGTGACCCGCCAGAGCCTGATAATTATCAGATAAGAATCCATTTGCACTGAAAAACTAAATATGTTTTATAGTAGTTTTCTGACATGTGCTAATTACTTTGGAAAATTCCCACCAAACTTAAGAGCAGAGATAGCCTCGGGCTGAAACAAAAAGCCTTGCAGTAGACAAAATACCAGTAAGAGCCTTTGAACCTTCCCAAATGTACCGTGTGTTACCGTGTGACCACAGGGCTCACCGAAATACACTGCTCTAATACAACCGTGCCGCTGAAGATTGTTTTACAATCCATAGGCGGTTCACGCTGAAATGTTACGTACATGTGCAAGTCTGAGGGTGTGTCCTTGTTATTTTAGGGGGCCACAATAATTTTTCTTCACCTTGCCTCAGCTTTTTTTCCTGCAGTGATGTAAACACCTCTTGAGAAGGTGCTGGGGGTGTCTCTAATGAGAATATCTGGGTTTGTGTTTAAAAAAAAAAAATACCCTCACAAATCAGGTTCTCTCAGCATCCTGCATTTCTCTTGAAATACACGAGGGTATTCAGATACAGCAGACCTGTGTCTGGTTAGCAATCTCTTTTTGAGTCTTGTTCTCTTCCTGGTCACTTGAAACCAGAATCAATTTAAACCTGAGTAGGGAAGATTGTGAAATGTGAAGACATCCCACTTAGAGCCAGGAACCTGCCAGAATGGGGTATTGCAATTAAATTCTGCGGTCTGGAAGAAGCAACGGCCTTGCTTCATTGGGTCAGTTGTAGTTCCCTGTCTTCTGTAAAGTTTTAATCGTTGCTGTAGGACCCATGGTTAATGTAAGCTTCTCATGGGATAAAAAAAGCTTGGAGATGCATTAAGCATCACAACGTGTCATGTTGTAGTGAAAATGGGAACGTACGTGCGTGAAGTGAAAGTAGATGAAGACCTGGTATTTTCTGGACAGGCTCACTTACTGAGTCCCAGCCATTTTGCCTTAGTTTTGGCCTAACTATAATCTGAGCCTTTCCAGTTTCCACCAGCCCTTTTAAGTGGTTAGGGTCTGCTTTTCTGCTTGCTCGTCAAACACTTACCAGACATTGCTGAGTTACATCTGCGCTTAACTGCAGTAAATACACTGGATTAGCGCCTTCTCTTTGGAACTGCTTCCATTTTTTTAAAGGATCAGTAAAAACTCAGCGCAGAGCAATGTAGGCTGATGATAAATTGCACTGAGACGCAATAGCCTCCGCTCAGAGCAGGAGAAGAGAGAGATGAATTATTGAAAATGTGATCAGGAGAAGATTGTCAAGGAGAAAAGTCTTTTTTTGTGTGTCCACAGCTCCATGAATTCCTGTGCTCCAAACTTTGTCAGGAATGATTAACCACAGTAATCGATGGGCAGAGCATTAATCTTAACTTTCAAACTTGAAACATCTTGCAGTAAGAAGTTTGATCCGGACAGAAAAGGAAGAACCGATTAGATTTCGACGGGAAAAAAAAGAGAACAATGTAGCTGAAATTCTTCCAACGTGATGTTGGCAGTGTACCAACTCCAAATTAAAACTGGAGCAGCACCTTTCTAAACTGGTACTACGAGCAACTGAAGGAGCCATCTTTTAAGAGCAATCTAAGCTGCATGTTGGGGTTTGAGTGTCCAGGATTTCAATCGTTAACTTGCTCATCTTCACTTAAATCTTTTCCATCCTTATTTGTAAGCTTGTGAATCTGCATTATGCTTTACAAAACACTGTTCCCAGTATCTTCACCAGGAGGTGGGTGAGGAAGGTAAGTGGGAATTCCTCTGCAGAGAGCTTGGATATGTGTTCCGTATGGGAGCAGGCTTTGGAGTCTGACTCTTGAGATCTTGAAGCGATTCTCTGTGGGAGGAGGTTGGTAAGGAACAGGGTCCTGAGCATCAAAGAGACAAACCCAGAAAAGAGCAGTTGGAAAAAGGACAAATGGAGTTGAGAATCTGCAGGCACATCTCTGCTAATGGAGAAGGGGTTATTCAAGGGCAATGCGACTTTTGAAAGAGTGAACTTTGGGAGCGACCCCGTCCTGCTGAGAAACTTGTCCTCAGTCCTTGGAGTCTTTTCTCCTCTCTGTGTGTCGGGAATGAGCACTTGTCACAGGCAACTGATTGGCTTTCTCGCCACCTCCATTCACCCCCCTACCTGGTGTCCTTGACGGGGTGCAGGGAACCTGATCAAACAAACCCCTCCTGTCCATTCTAGCAACGATGCAGGTGCTTGTGGAAAATGCCTTGGTTGCAGCGTAGCCGTAATGAAACACACAAAAGCTTTTTGTTGCCAACAATATACAGTGAGAGAGCGGTGGATTGCCAGAGAGAAGCACTGGATTAAAAAAAACAACCTATTGATACAGTACAAATAATCACAGGGAAGGAAAATATTGATTTTTCAATTATGATGTCTAGGTAAATGTCGTGGAGGCAGACAAGGCTAAATTGCCCTCTCCAGTAATGCCACGTGTACGATCCGTTCTACTGCTTAAGTGAGGAGAAGGAATTCACTGCTGAAAATCTCAGTGCAGCGTGCAGTCCAGCTGAAACAAGAAAATGGTTCAGTGGGAATGTTTTGAAGCGTTTCCTCCACAATCTTGCTAAGTTTTGTTGAAGCTTAGGTGTCTTTCAAAAATCTTGTGTTCGTTTTCTCTTTTTTTGAGCCATGATAGCAGCTACTTACAGTCTTGGAGTCCCAGAGAGTTTTCCAGACCTCAGGGCCTCCCAGTGCTTGGGTTTTGACCCCAGGGTCAGTGAAAGCGTGTTGTGAGTGTTCAGTGTAGAGCCACTTCGTGCCATTGTGATTTTTGACAAAAGAAGAAAGAAGGTGAGGCTTTAGGTTTGTGGATTCCCAGTAGTGTCCCAGTCAATAAAGCAATAACTCAGGTAACCAAATTTTGGGAAATGATTTCAGATCTACAAACTGCTTTTTCCCTTGATATATCAAGCACTGAAATATTTCCTTGTGTATTTATAGAGATATATATACTTAAATATATATATACACACACACACATATAGATATAGATATAGATGAGATTTCCTGCTAAGTATCAGTCTTTAAATTATAGTTTCACTTTCAAAACCTTATATATTTCTGAGGCTAGAGCTAAAGGCCACTAGTTCTTATGGCAGCAGTGTCTCATAGCATGTAGCTCTCTACTTACCGTGTTAGCGAGAGCTGGAGCCAGGAAAACTCCCAGAAGAGACACCATCCCAACCTGAAATGAACATTTGAAACCCACAACACTTGAACCCTGTGCCAGCTTATTTTGCATCAAAAAGATTTAAACAGAGTGTGTTTTCTGAACTCAGTGCAGCCCCAGGTGAGTCAAGTCCTTGGAAAAAGGTGGTCTGAAATATTGTGTTGAAAAGGGTGAACATTCACCCTGAGCTTTTGATTTCAAGCATGGAGCAGACCCATGGAATGTCCACGTGCAGCTGCTGTGAAGAGTTGGAATATGGGTGCACAGTGCGGCTCTGTACGGGGAACACGGCAGAAATGGGACTTGAGCATCCTGATAGTAGATCTCGTGCCTCTAAATGCAGGGCTTGCAGTAGAAGGGCAGGCACAGTCGTTTTTGTTCACAAAAATGGGATGCTAAACACTTTGTCACCCCTTTGTAAAATAACACAGTTTCAGTGACTCATGAGCTTGTTGTTGCCCAGATTTCTCTAGGGTGAAAGGTACTGCTGCTGATATATTTTTTTTAATTTAATATTGTTATGATGCTAAATTCTTTTGCACTAATAGTTATTGTGAACACTTGTTCTCTTGGAGACAATCCCTCTAATACTGAGTTGGTCACATTCTTTATTCCTTCAAAGGGGGACACTTACGAGAAAGATCCAGGTATGACTCAATTTAAAACTGTGCAGGCTTAAGAGTTTTATGAGAAGCGATGCACATACTTACAGTGAATTTCTTTTTGGTGGTAGGCAAGGCAAGGTGTGCTGGTAATGGATGTGCACTCTTACTTTTTATACAGTATTAACCCAAAGTTAAATCTTAAAATGGGTTTACCTTATGGGCACGTGCCCTGTGTTCACAGAACTGTGACAGGTTTCCTGGGGAAATGCTCTGATAAGAGGAGGCTTTGATACCAGCCTGATTGAATTCATTGCATACAAGAAGGTGAAAGAAAACTTGTCATGGTAAGTTCAGTGTATTTTATAGTAACTTTTAAATGAGAAAATGAAAATAATAATCGGAACCAGAGCATAGATGCCTGATAAGTTTTGTAGTGACGCTTTGTGCCTGTGTAGCCAAGGGCTCAGACTGATATTCTATCCACTGCTGCTGACATTTTTACCATAGCCAGATCACCACCTCTGTTAATTTAAAAGATGGTGAGTCAGTTCCTGGAAATCTATTTCTAGGTTTCATATTCCAAGATGCAGAATGCTTTTTGTATTTAACTTTTTTTTTTTCTTTAAAGGGACTTGATCCTCAGTCTCACTTGCAGCTCTCTGAAAGCAGCGCTACTGTTTTACAAGAGGAAGAGTAGCCTCCTAATAAACCTTGCTTTGCCACTGTGGTGGTTTGACCCCCAGTGGGACCATGTGGTCCTGCATTCACTCCCCCACCTGGTGAGATGGGATCAGAGACACAACAGATGGGGCATGGCATTAGGAATGAAATACAGGGACAGCTTGCTCACCAGTTCATGGAAAAATCAATTTAATTTGTTGTCATTCATCTAACTAGACATAACATCCACATCTGACAACACCTTCCACCACCCCTCCCTTCTTCCTGGGCTCCAATCACTTTGCTCCCCATTTCTCTGCTATCCCCCCATGGTGGCACAGGGGACAGGCAGTGGGGGTTACAGTCAGTTCACCTCTGCTGCTCTTCCTGCATCAAAGTCCAGGAACAAATCTTCCAAAGCAGCTTCCCATGGAGTCCTGGACCTCTTCGGGCTCAGCTCTCGGCTCCGGCATGGGGACATCCAGGGGCTGCAGACTCACCCTCCACTCGGGGAGTCCACCCCCACTCTGTCAGCGAGTGACTCTTGAGGTCCCAATTCCAATCACAACTGCCCCCAGGCTCAGCTTCTCTGCTCCAGCGTGGATTCCTCCATGGGCTACATGTGGGTCTCTGCTCCACCACTGAATCTCCATGGGCTGCAGGGGAATTCCTTTGTCTTCCACTCCATGTGGTTGAACTCGGTGTCTTGAAGTTCTCTGTCCTTTCCCATCCTCCTCCTTCCTAGAGCTACGAAGCTCTCTGTCTGTCTGTCCTTTGTTTAGGCCGGTGGTTCTTTTTTGTTTAGGTCAACAGCCTTTCCTCCAGATTGTCTCCACCTTCTTCTTTTCAGGACAGTCCTTCCCCTCACAAATCCAGATTCGCAGAGGCATTTCTCTGGTGCTCACTGGCCCAGCCTGGGCTGGGGAGGTCTCTGCCTTGGAGCCAGGGGAGCTTTTCCCTCTCACAAGGTGGCCCATCCCCCGCTACCAAGAAAACCGCCCCCCACCCTAACACAGCAAAAAACTTCAGAAAAATAAAGGGAGGGTTTGAGGTTTTCTCCCCCCTTAATTATTTATTCATTCCAGCCACTAGAGCCTAAATCCGCCCTCTTCCAAGAAAACTGGCTGGGAAATGTCACTTCAGCTGCGCTTGCATTTTCGGTCTCCTTCCACAAGCAGCACCACAAGCTCCAAAATCACCACAGGGCATCTCTCATTAGTGGTATCTTTCTCTCTAGTTGAATTTAGACAAAGATGATCAGCCTGGTTCCCACTGACCCCGAATTTGGAGCAAATGAATGTGATTATGATTCTCTAGCCCAGCAGGAGGGAGCAGAGCTGCACAGACTGAAAGATTCAGATGTACTGACTACATGTAATCACAGGATCCTATGGGACTGAAATAGAAATGGTACCGAATTGTTGGATTTGCAGTGTCTGGCCCACCCTTTTCAAAGTGCTGTCAACATGGAGAGCGTGAGCATTTATCCATGAGGCCAGGCACTGTATCTCAAGTGACCCTGCTCCTCCTTGAAGCCTTTCTTTGGAAGAGGTGAAGCACCTTGAGTACTGTGTTCAGTTTCTGGGCCCTCTCTGAAGGGAAGACGTTGAGGTGCTGGAATGTGTCCAGAGACGGGCAACAGAGCAGCAGCGTGATGAGGAGCAGCTGAGAGAGCTGGGGTTGTTTAGGCTGGAGAACAGGAGGTTCAGGGGAGACCACACTCTCTGCAGCTACCTGAAAGGAGTGTGTAGAGTGGTGGGTGTTGGTCACTTCTGGCAGGTAACAAGCAATAGGACGAGAGGAAATGGCCTCAAGTTGCACGAGGGGAGGTTTAGATTGGATATTGGGATAAAGGTAGTCAAGCATTGGAACAAGCTGCCCAGGGAGGTGGTGGCCTCACCCTGGGTGGTGGTATTTGAAAGACGCATAGATGAGGTGCTTGCGGACATGGTTTAGGGGTGGATTTGGTAGTGTCAGGTTTATGGTTGGACTCGGTGCTGTTAAAGGTCTTTTCAAACCACTACGATTCTGTGATTCTGTGATACTGACGTGTGCTCCAAAGTGGAGTTTGGACTAAAATGAGCAACGGGAAACGTTTCCTTCTTCAGCCTGTGCTGTGTTGTCAAATGATCCTTCTCCTAATCATACTGTACAATGACTAAAGGTAAGCGAAAATCCCTCCTCAACTTTGGTTCCTGCCTCTTTCTGTCTAGTTAAGCCTCAGCCTGAGCACAATGAGAACTGATGGTGTGTGAAGGAATTAAAAGGCCTTGTGTAATACCAAAAAGGAAGGAAACGAGCAGCAGCAAACTCCTGTCTGTCTGTCTCCTCTGCTCATCACATGACTGATGTGTGTTAATCCAGGGAATGGAGATGCTTTTGCCAGAGATGTGCTCAAGTGAACTCTGTATCCTGTCAGAGGGCTACAGAGTAAAGCCTCTGGGGATCGGTGAAAGGGGAAGAGAAACAGAGGGACGTTGCGCGGCTGGTGTCTTCTTAAACAGAGCCTTGTAATCACCTGGACGACCCAGGGCATCCTGCCGTTTTGTTAGAAGAGAGGGAACACTCAATCTTGATTATAAAGTGTGCAGCACTCAATCTTGATTATAAAGTGTGGATCGATAATTGTGTTTCTATTGGGTACGCATCGTTGAAGCCAAGCTTCATCCCCCTGAGTGTTCAGTGTGATGCCTCCAGCCGGTCCTCGCTTTGCACTGCATAAAATGGAGGACTGTCTTTGTGGAGGAGAACAGCTCTGTAAAGCCTACAAATCAGACTCCTCTTCCCCTAAAAATGGCCCCTTTGTGGTGTCATTCTTCCTTCTTTCTACCTTTCATGCCACATGGATCAGGATCTTTCATGGGAGGCATCTTTCCCTGAGAAGGGAAAGGAAGGTCTTGACTCTGTACGCCTTCTTTGTAACGTGCGTACTCTGGGGCTTGCCCCCTCTGTGGGTGTGCCCTGGGGTAAGAGCAGGCTTTTAACAGAGCATTGGAGCGGCTCCAAAGGGGTAAGACAGAGGCACCCCAGACATTTTTCTGGATGCGTTCAGAGATGCTAAAGGGTACCGTAATGAGAAACTAGCCAGAGTTAATCCATGCTAAAGGTCTTTATTTGAAAGATATGTTCACCAATTGATTTGTTTCAACACCTGAATCATCAAGGAGGAAGCTCTTGAAAGAGGAGATGCCAGGGAGGAACAGCATCAGGGTTGGCTTGGTGCAGCAGCTCTCGAGCATTTGTAGTTGGTTCAAGAAAGGTAGGACTTTCAGACCTTGATAATGGGAATGGCATTGGGATTGCCATTGGCATTGGCACGACAGTAGCTAAGTTTCAAAAGACGCAGGACATCCAGTCTGACACATGATCCCAGGTTGTATGTGTACTGGGGTCCTTTAAAAACAAGAAAAGGAGAACAAAAAACCCCCCCGTGAGTGTTACCCAAGATGGTGCTAAGGGATCTGTCTGTTCCTTGGCAGACTTAAGACCTGATGCATGGCCTGATGTGTAGAGCATCTTTCTTGTGACAGGCTTTGCAGCCTCAGAGTACTTTGCTGGTGCTTCAGGGTTAAGTCCTCTGAGTAAAACTTACTTGCTTTAGAACGATTTAAAGTGAGTTTCTTTTTTTTTTTTCTCCCACACTACAAGAAATTCTATTGCAAGTGATCAAAATAGGATTATGGCACCCAGAGCAAGACAGCTGATGTACACTTGTCTCCATAGCAATAGCTGGCATTCTACAACAGTGTGTTTTGTGTGTTTTTATGGCTCTGGTTGAGCAAGGTTTGTAATACTTGCTGCAATGGAAATAACTTGAAGCAACTTGGCTTAGTTTTGTGAAACACAAGTGTCTGGTGGGATTCCTCGGTAAAGTGATCAGCAGTCTCTGAACGGAACGATAGCGGTTCTCAGGACTACCCTTTTTCTGTACCTTGGCATTACAAATGAGGTCAATCTGCAAAATTCTGGGCCAAAACCTATGCCACATTAAACTGTAGGGAAAGCAGTAGTAAGGGTTTGGATCAGATCATTTCTGGAGGCTGTGAGTCAACGCTGCTCCAGTCCTGATCTGCAGAGCTACTGAACAAAAATGTCTGTTTCGTGACAAATGTAATGGATGTGCTTGCACTCACCGTAAACTTCGTAAGCCAAGTAGGTTGGGACTCCTCTGCACATAGTGGAGATTTCTGGTCCATAGGACTGGAAGTCATTGACTGGCGTCTGGATGATGAATGTGAGCTGCTCTGTGGGTAGTCCTTGACCTTTCAGGAGCTAAACATCAAATAACATGATTCAGGAAGATCCGTGCCTTCACCCATTTAATATCTGTGCATGTTCCTATTTCTGGAATGATGACTCGCGCTTGGTGTTTTACTGAAAGCTGTGTGGAGTGCAGTCTTTGAATTCACTGTGTGCCTAGGGGACCGTTAGCCAGCAGTGGAGACAGCTCCCATGGCTGATCTCTCAAAGGGAGTCCAGGCGGAGGGAGGCTAAACATAGAGCTCTATTGAAAAGCAGTCAGTGAAAGTAATCTCTGGAAACATTACACAAGTGATCTAGAGTGATCTCCAACATTGAATAAACCCATGAAAACCCTCCAGTGCAAGCATCCGAAACAGGGTATCTGAACTTTGCAAGGTTTCAGGTTATGTCAGTGTAGAATGGGATTGAAGTTTTTACAACTGCATAATCGCTGGTGTGATCTATCAAAGCACCCGTGGGTTCAAAAGCTTTGCAAACTAGCAACGTCTCTGACATCAGTTTAGTTTGCATTAGTGCACAACTTTACAAGTAACTGCTCCTTTTTAATCTTACCCTGCTCTCTTCAACCAGTGTGGGAAGCACATCAAACCTAGGCATCACCCTTCTGTTCATTACGGAGATGAAGCAAGCTCTCTCTGGCAGCAATTTGGTTGCAACAAAGCCCTGTAAAATGAAGTTATTGACAAGTCGGAATTGAGTTTTTCAGTAATTAAGATTGGAATAAAGTCTGCATTTAAAGAGTGAAAAAACTACAGAATAGAGAAAGAAGTCCTGGTTTTGGGCCAACTTTATTGGAGCTAGTCTCCTTGCACATTTTCTGAAAAAGCATGCTCCTTGCCACTCACCGTGTTGTAGTTCCAAACGGTTTTCCATAACCCGAAGGGGCTCTGTCCCTCAATAGTTGCCACACGGAATTCCCTGTTGAGGGTCAGAAACTGGTAGCCTCCAGCAATGGTGAATTGCCTTCTTATGAACGGCCTGTTCAGGATTTGCTGGTTTCCATCCTTGTACTGCAACTAGAAAAGGAAATGAAACAACTGTTTCAGACTTGCAAGTGAGTCAATTCTCTGCCCAAAGCCTTAGAATATCACTGCTCCAACAGAAACCTCAAGAAGCAGGGACTGCAGGAACAGCAGCAATGTGTGTGTAACTCGGTCACTCTACTCACCTCCTCAGCAAGGGCTGGGGTCAGCAGGAGTCCAAGAAGGACGGTAGTGACAACCTGAAATGAAAATTGGCAACAAAAGGGTAAATGCAAGTCTGGCTGTCAGATGTGGTCATGAGAATCCTAGTGCCTTTTTTCTGGTCTGGTGTTTTTGCTTTCGTAGTGGATTTACCATAGTCACCTATAAGTGAGTCCTCCTTGCTTTACCCAAGAGGAGTGCAAACTAGACACAGGGTAGGCTGCTTTTTTAAGAGCTGAGGCTGTAGGTGGTTCTGAGACCTGCACAGTCATATTCAGATGTTTTACAAGAATGAGGAGAAGGAATTTAAATATCTTCTGCTTAGGTGTTACAAGAAACTGGTTGATCCATTAGTGCATTGCTGCAGTTTTGCAGAAGCTTTGACAAAACTGGACGTGGATTAGGCTTCCTGTAGATTGAGTAATGTATAGTTAAACCTTTTAAACTAATCCCAACCTCTCCATCTGATTAGGTTAACAGGGTCTGAGTTGCTTGCTCAGGAGGAGAAAAACCTCCTTTGTTCCTACAGGCAGGCAGAGGCACTTCTGAGAGATACAGGCAGTGGGTTGGAATCAAGGTTTTTGTTTATAAGATATAAAAAAAGCATGCATACTCACAGTGAATTTCATCTTGACTGCAGAGCTGGTGCAGCTAGAACGAGCGATGTGAACCATCCACCTTATATACGTTTTCAGAATTAGGTGTGGAACTGCATTAAGTGTTGAACTAAAATTATTTTGTAATTTTTATCCCTGTCTGCGTGTCATGGAAAAGTATTTCCTGCGGTAACGACTTCATAAACATGGGGATCGTACTTCTGCAAATTTTGACCCGCCAGAGCCTGATAATTATCAGATAAGAATCCATTTGCACTGAAAAACTAAATATGTTTTATAGTAGTTTTCTGACATGTGCTAATTACTTTGGAAAATTCCCACCAAACTTAAGAGCAGAGATAGCCTCGGGCTGAAACAAAAAGCCTTGCAGTAGACAAAATACCAGTAAGAGCCTTTGAACCTTCCCAAATGTACCGTGTGTTACCGTGTGACCACAGGGCTCACCGAAATACACTGCTCTAATACAACCGTGCCGCTGAAGATTGTTTTACAATCCATAGGCGGTTCACGCTGAAATGTTACGTACATGTGCAAGTCTGAGGGTGTGTCCTTGTTATTTTAGGGGGCCACAATAATTTTTCTTCACCTTGCCTCAGCTTTTTTTCCTGCAGTGATGTAAACACCTCTTGAGAAGGTGCTGGGGGTGTCTCTAATGAGAATATCTGGGTTTGTGTTTAAAAAAAAAAAATACCCTCACAAATCAGGTTCTCTCAGCATCCTGCATTTCTCTTGAAATACACGAGGGTATTCAGATACAGCAGACCTGTGTCTGGTTAGCAATCTCTTTTTGAGTCTTGTTCTCTTCCTGGTCACTTGAAACCAGAATCAATTTAAACCTGAGTAGGGAAGATTGTGAAATGTGAAGACATCCCACTTAGAGCCAGGAACCTGCCAGAATGGGGTATTGCAATTAAATTCTGCGGTCTGGAAGAAGCAACGGCCTTGCTTCATTGGGTCAGTTGTAGTTCCCTGTCTTCTGTAAAGTTTTAATCGTTGCTGTAGGACCCATGGTTAATGTAAGCTTCTCATGGGATAAAAAAAGCTTGGAGATGCATTAAGCATCACAACGTGTCATGTTGTAGTGAAAATGGGAACGTACGTGCGTGAAGTGAAAGTAGATGAAGACCTGGTATTTTCTGGACAGGCTCACTTACTGAGTCCCAGCCATTTTGCCTTAGTTTTGGCCTAACTATAATCTGAGCCTTTCCAGTTTCCACCAGCCCTTTTAAGTGGTTAGGGTCTGCTTTTCTGCTTGCTCGTCAAACACTTACCAGACATTGCTGAGTTACATCTGCGCTTAACTGCAGTAAATACACTGGATTAGCGCCTTCTCTTTGGAACTGCTTCCATTTTTTAAAAGGATCAGTAAAAACTCAGCGCAGAGCAATGTAGGCTGATGATAAATTTTACTGAGACGCAATAGCCTCCGCTCAGAGCAGGAGAAGAGAGAGATGAATTATTGAAAATGTGATCAGGAGAAGATTGTCAAGGAGAAAAGCCTTGTTTGTGTGTCCACAGCTCCATGAATTCCTGTGCTCCAAACTTTGTCAGGAATGATTAACCACAGTAATCGATGGGCAGAGCATTAATCTTAACTTTCAAACTTGAAACATCTTGCAGTAAGAAGTTTGATCCGGACAGAAAAGGAAGAACCGATTAGATTTCGACGGGAAAAAAAAGAGAACAATGTAGCTGAAATTCTTCCAACGTGATGTTGGCAGTGTACCAACTCCAAATTAAAACTGGAGCAGCACCTTTCTAAACTGGTACTACGAGCAACTGAAGGAGCCATCTTTTAAGAGCAATCTAAGCTGCATGTTGGGGTTTGAGTGTCCAGGATTTCAATCGTTAACTTGCTCATCTTCACTTAAATCTTTTCCATCCTTATTTGTAAGCTTGTGAATCTGCATTATGCTTTACAAAACACTGTTCCCAGTATCCTCACCAGGAGCTGGGTGAGGAAGGTAAGTGGGAATTCCTCTGCAGAGACCTTGGATACGTGTTCCGTATGGGAGCAGGCTTTGGAGTCTGACTCTTGAGATCTTGAAGCGATTCTCTGTGGGAGGAGGTTGGTAAGGACCAGAGCCCTGAGCATCAAAGAGACAAACCCAGAAAAGAGCAGTTGGAAAAAGGACAAATGGAGTTGAGAATCTGCAGGCACATCTCTGCTAATAGAGAAGGGGTTATTCAAGGGCAATGCGACTTTTGAAAGAGTGAACTTTGGGAGCGACCCCGTCCTGCTGAGAAACTTGTCCTCAGTCCTTGGAGTCTTTTCTCCTCTCTGTGTGTCGGGAATGAGCACTTGTCACAGGCAACTGATTGGCTTTCTCGCCACCTCCATTCACCCCCCTACCTGGTGTCCTTGACGGGGTGCAGGAAACTCGATCAAACAAACCCCTCCTGTCCATTCTAGCAACGATGCAGGTGCTTGTGGAAAATGCCTTGGTTGCAGCGTAGCCGTAATGAAACACACAAAAGCTTTTTGTTGCCAACAATATACAGTGAGAGAGCGGTGGATTGCCAGAGAGAAGCACTGGATTAAAAAAACAACCTATTTATACAGTACAAATAATCACAGGGAAGGAAAATATTGATTTTTCAATTATGATGTCTAGGTAAATGTCGTGGAGGCTGACAAGGCTAAATTGCCCTCTCCAGTAATGCCACGTGTACGATCCGTTCTACTGCTTAAGTGAGGAGAAGGAATTCACTGCTGAAAATCTCAGTGCAGCGTGCAGTCCAGCTGAAACAAGAAAATGGTTCAGTGGGAATGTTTTGAAGCGTTTCCTCCACAATCTTGCTAAGTTTTGTTGAAGCTTAGGTGTCTTTCAAAAATCTTGTGTTCGTTTTCTCTTTTTTTGAGCCATGATAGCAGCTACTTACAGTCTTGGAGTCCCAGAGAGTTTTCCAGACCTCAGGGCCTCCCAGTGCTTGGGTTTTGACCCCAGGGTCAGTGAAAGCGTGTTGTGAGTGTTCAGTGTAGAGCCACTTCGTGCCATTGTGATTTTTGACAAAAGAAGAAAGAAGGTGAGGCTTTAGGTTTGTGGATTCCCAGTAGTGTCCCAGTCAATAAAGCAATAACTCAGGTAACCAAATTTTGGGAAATGATTTCAGATCTACAAACTGCTTTTTCCCTTGATATATCAAGCACTGAAATATTTCCTTGTGTATTTATAGAGATATATATACTTAAATATATATATACACACACACACATATAGATATAGATATAGATGAGATTTCCTGCTAAGTATCAGTCTTTAAATTATAGTTTCACTTTCAAAACCTTATATATTTCTGAGGCTAGAGCTAAAGGCCACTAGTTCTTATGGCAGCAGTGTCTAATAGCATGTAGCTCTCTACTTACCGTGTTAGCCAGAGCTGGAGCCAGGAAAACTCCCAGAAGAGACACCATCCCAACCTGAAATGAACATTTGAAACCCACAACACTTGAACCCTGTGCCAGCTTATTTTGCATCAAAAAGATTTAAACAGAGTGTGTTTTCTGAACTCAGTGCAGCCCCAGGTGAGTCAAGTCCTTGGAAAAAGGTGGTCTGAAATATTGTGTTGAAAAGGGTGAACATTCACCCTGAGCTTTTGATTTCAGGCATGGAGCAGACCCATGGAATGTCCACGTGCAGCTGCTGTGAAGAGTTGGAATATGGGTGCACAGTGCGGCTCTGTACGGGGAACACGGCAGAAATGGGACTTGAGCATCCTGATAGTAGATCTCGTGCCTCTAAATGCAGGGCTTGCAGTAGAAGGGCAGGCACAGTCGTTTTTGTTCACAAAAATGGGATGCTGAACACTTTGTCACCCCTTTGTAAAATAACACAGTTTCAGTGACTCACGTGCTTGTTGTTGCCCAGATTTCTCTAGGGTGAAAGGTACTGCTGCTGATATATTTTTTTTTAATTTAATATTGTTATGATGCTAAATTCTTTTGTACTAATAGTTATTATGAACACTTGTTCTCTTGGAGATAATCCCTCTAATAGTGAGTTGGTCACATTCTTTATTCCTTCAAAGGGGGACACTTACGAGAAAGATCCAAGTATGACTCAATTTTAAAACTGTGCAGGCTTAAGAGTTTTATGAGAAGCGATGCACATACTTACAGTGAATTTCTTTTTGGTGGTAGGCGAGGCAAGGTGTGCTGGTAATGGATGTGCACTCTTACTTTTTATACAGCAATAACCCAAAGTTAAATCTTAAAATGGGTTTACCTTATGGGCACGTGCCCTGTGTTCACAGAATTGTGACGGGTTTCCTGGGGAAATGCTCTGATAAGAGGAGGCTTTGATACCAGCCTGATTGAATTCATTGCATACAGGAAGGTGAAAGAAAACTTGTCATGGTAAGTTCGGTGTATTTTATGGTAACTTTTAAATGAGAAAATGAAAATAATAATCGGAACCAGAGCATAGTTGCCTGATAAGTTTTGTAGTGACACTTTGTGCCTGTGTAGCCAAGAGCTCAGACTGATATTCTATCCACTGCTGCTGACATTTTTACCATAGCCAGATCACCACCTCTGTTGATTTAAAAGATGGTGAGTCAGTCCAAGAGACAAGCAGCAACAAACTCCTGTCTGTCTGTCTCCTCTGCTCAGACTGATTTGTGCTAATCCAGGGCATGGAGATGCTTTTGCCCGAGAAGAAGGAAGGTCTTGACTCTGTACGCCTTCTTTGTAACGTGCGTACTCTGGGGCTTGCCCCCCTCTGTGGGTGTGCCCTGGGGTAAGAGCAGGCTTTTAACAGAGCATTGGAGCGGCTCCAAAGGGGTAGGAGAGAGGCACCCCAGACATTTTTCTGGATGCGTTCAGAGATGCTAAAGGGTACAGTAATGAGAAACTAGCCAGAGTTAATCCATGCTAAAGGTCTTTATTTGAAAGATATGTTCACCAATTGTTTTGTTTCAACACCTGAATCATCAAGGAGGAAGCTCTTGAAAGAGGAGATGCCAGGGAGGAACAGCATCAGGGTTGGCTTGGTGCAGCAGCTCTCGAGCATCCGTAGTTGGTTCAAGAAAGGTAGGACTTTCAGACCTTGATATTGGGAATGACATTGGGATTGCCATTGGGATAGATGTTGGGATTGCCATTGGGATAGATGTTGGGATTACCATTGGGATAGACATCATTGGGGTAGCCATTGGGGAAGCCATTGGGATAGACATCATTGGGGAAGCCATTGGGGAAGCCATTGGGATAGACATTGGGGAAGCCATTGGGATTGCCATTGGGGAAGCCATTGGGGAAGCCATTGGGATAGACATTGGGGAAGCCATTGGGGTTGCCATTGGGATAGACATTGGGGAAGCCATTGGGAAAGACATTGGGATAGCCATTGCCATTGGCATGACAGTAGTTAATGTTCAAAAGACGCAGGACATCCAGTCTAAGGCATGATCCCAGGTTGTATGTGTATCGGGGTCCTTTAAAAACAAGAAAAGGAAAACCATGAGTATTACCTAAGATGGTGCTAAGGGATCTGTGTGTTCAGTTGCAGCCCTTAAGACCTGGCACATTGCACTCACTTTTTTAATCAAATTGAGCCACCTCGAGTACCAAAGCAATGATCAAAGCAAGCAGTGAGCAGGTGGGAATGCTGCTGTGTCAGAACACAACATCCTATGCCGGCCGTGTAGAGCATCTTTCTCGTGAACAGGCTTTGCAGACAAGCAGCTTGCAGGAAGGCTCAGAGTACGTTGCTGGTGCTTCAGGGTTAAGTCCTCTGAGTAAAACTTAGCTCCTTGAGATACTGTTAAACTGAATTTCTCTTTTTTTCCCCACACTACAAGAACTCTCTTGCAAGTGATCAAGATAGGATTACGGCACCCAGAGCAGGACAGCTGATGTACACTTGTCTCCAGAGCAATAGCTGGCATTCTACAACAGTGTGTTTTCATGGCTCTGGGCGAGCAATGTTTCTAATCATTGCTGCAACAGAAGTGTCTTACCTGGATGAGGGAAAGGTTCTTTTGTAGTCACCAGACACAACTGGATCTTTCACTTGGAAACAAAGGATGGCAAAGACATGCGGTTTCATATTCTCCTGGTTTTCCAGCACAGAGGGGCACTATCACACTCTCTACTGCCAGCCTATCTTGCTGTGCACTGCACGGCTGTGCTAGTTAAGAGGCCCTGAGGCTGTGAGTCAACGCTGCTCCTGTCCTGATCTGCAGAGCTACTGAAGCCTTTCTGCAACTCCGGTGCTTCTTGATTTGTGTTGGAACAGCAGCATTTGCAGATTGTTCCCCAAGGGAAGCAAAATGTCTGGTTAGTTACAGGTGTCATGAATGTGCTTGCACTCACCGTAAACTTCGTAAGCCAAGTAGGTTGGGACTCCTCTGCACATAGTGGAGATTTCTGGTCCATAGGACTGGAAGTCACGGACAGGTCTCTGGATGATGAATGTCAGCTGCTTTGTAGATAGTCCTTGACCTTGCAGGAGCTAAACATCAAATAACATGATTCAGGAAGATCCGTGCCTTCACCCATTTAATATCTGTGCATGTTCCTATTTCTGGAATGATGACTCGCGCTTGGTGTTTTACTGAAAGCTGTGTGGAGTGCAGTCTTTGAATTCACTGTGTGCCTAGGGGACCGTTAGCCAGCAGTGGAGACAGCTCCCATGGCTGATCTCTCAAAGGGAGTCCAGGCGGAGGGAGGCTAAACATAGAGCTCTATTGAAAAGCAGTCAGTGAAAGTAATCTCTGGAAACATTACACAAGTGATCTAGAGTGATCTCCAACATTGAATAAACCCATGAAAACCCTCCAGTGCAAGCATCCGAAACAGGGTATCTGAACTTTGCAAGGTTTCAGGTTATGTCAGTGTAGAATGGGATTGAAGTTTTTACAACTGCATAATCGCTGGTGTGATCTATCAAAGCACCCGTGGGTTCAAAAGCTTTGCAAACTAGCAACGTCTCTGACATCAGTTTAGTTTGCATTAGTGCACAACTTTACAAGTAACTGCTCCTTTTTAATCTTACCCTGCTCTCTTCAACCAGTGTGGGAAGCACATCAAACCTAGGCATCACCCTTCTGTTCATTACGGAGATGAAGCAAGCTCTCTCTGGCAGCAATTTGGTTGCAACAAAGCCCTGTAAAATGAAGTTATTGACAAGTCGGAATTGAGTTTTTCAGTAATTAAGATTGGAATAGAGTCTGCATGAAAAAAGTGAAAAAACTACAGAGAGTTTTCACCCCAAAACGTGGACTCAAAATGTTAAGAACAGAGAAAGAAGTCCTGGTTTTGGGCCAACTTTATTGGAGCTAGTCTCCTTGCACATTTTCTGAAAAAGCATGCTCCTTGCCACTCACCGTGTTGTAGTTCCAAACGGTTTTCCATAACCCAAAGGGGCTCTGTCCCTCAATAGTTGCCACACGGAATTCCCTGTTGAGGGTCAGAAACTGGTAGCCTCCAGCAATGGTGAATTGCCTTCTTATGAACGGCCTGTTCAGGATTTGCTGGTTTCCATCAGTATACTGAAACTAGGAAAGGAAATGAAACAACCGTTTCAGACTTGCAAGTGAGTCAGTTCTCTCCCCAAAGCCTTAGAATATCACTGCTCCAAGAGAAAAAAAGCTGGCCCGGAGGGAGCACCTCTAGTCACCACAGTGTTTTCCAAATGACAAAGAACTATGGCTGTGGTATTCCAGAGTAGCTGTAAGAATCCTTTCAATAGGAATTATCCACTGAGTTACTCACAGTGATCTCACAACTGTCATCTGGTGGTTTTAGAGGTTTAGAGGTGACAGAGGTTGTAGGCTCCTGTTCCACCAAAGGGGTGGGGAAGGAAGCAAGGAAACCTCAAGAAGCAGGGACTGCAGGAACAGCAGCAATGTGTGTGTAACTCGGTCACTCTACTCACCTCCTCAGCAAGGGCTGGGGTCAGCAGGAGTCCAAGAAGGACGGTAGTGACAACCTGAAATGAAAATTGGCAACAAAAGGGTAAATGCGAGTCTGGCTGTCAGATGTGGTCATGACAATCCTAGTGCCTTTTTCCTGGTCTGGTGTTTTTGCTTTCGTAGTGGATTTACAATAGTCACCTATAAGTGAGTCCTCCTTGCTTTACCCAAGAGGAGTGCAAACTAGACACAGGGTAGGCTGCTTTTTTAAGAGCTGAGGCTGTAGGTGGTTCTGAGACCTGCACAGTCATATTCAGATGTTTTACAAGAATGAGGAGAAGGAATTTAAATATCTTCTGCTTAGGTGTTACAAGAAACTGGTTGATCCATTAGTGCATTGCTGCAGTTTTGCAGAAGCTTTGACAAAACTGGACGTGGATTAGGCTTCCTGTAGATTGAGTAATGTATAGTTAAACCTTTTAAACTAATCCCGACCTCTCCATCTGATTAGGTTAACAGGGTCCGAGTTGCTTGCTCGGGAGGAGAAAAACCTCCCCAGAGAATCCCTTGTTCCTACAGGCAGGCAGAGGCACTTCTGAGAGATACAGGCAGTGGGTTGGAATCAAGGTTTTTGTTTATAAGATATAAAAAAAGCATGCATACTCACAGTGAATTTCATCTTGACTGCAGAGCTGGTGCAGCTAGAACGAGCGATGTGAACCATCCACCTTATATACGTTTTCAGAATTAGGTGTGGAACTGCATTAAGTGTTGAACTAAAATTATTTTGTAATTTTTATCCCTGTCTGCGTGTCATGGAAAAGTATTTCCTGCGGTAACGACTTCATAAACATGGGGATCGTACTTCTGCAAATTGTGACCCGCCAGAGCCTGATAATTATCAGATAAGAATCCATTTGCACTGAAAAACTAAATATGTTTTATAGTAGTTTTCTGACATGTGCTAATTACTTTGGAAAATTCACACCAATCTTAAGAGCAGAGATAGCCTCGGGCTGAAAGAAAAAGCCAGGGACATGCAGTGGGATAAGTGGAGAGGGCTGTGCCTGTTTTATCTGAGGGAAAAGGCAGAGGAAAGTTGGAAAAGGAGAGGAGATTCTCTCTAGAATCCCCCAGGCATGTTGGACAGGACCTTTGTTGAAGTACTGCGACTATGTGGTTGCTTTTCTTTGGAGGTGCTAACGTACTTGGGGGGGCAGTTTTTCTTTGGGTTTAGCATCAGTGAACTCTTAAAGATCCCCAAAACTTTCCCGAACAGAAGAGGCTGCTGGATCCTTTATTTAGGGAAACCCTTGTCGGGTCCTGAATGAGGAAAATGTCTCTTGAATGAGTGGAGACACTCCTGAATGGAGTGTCCCCATTCAACCCCCAAAAAAAGGCCTCTGAGCAAGGAGGGAAGGAGAAGACCTGGTATTTTCCAGGCAGACTCACTTACTGAGTCCCAGCCATTTTGCCTTAGTTTTGGCCTAACTATAATCTGAGTCTTTCCAGTTTCCACCAGCCCTTTTAAGTGGTTAGGGTCTGCTTTTCTGCTTGCTCGTCAAACACTTACCAAACATTGCTGAGTTACATCTGCATTCAGCTGCATTTAATGCACTTACTAAATCTGTTATTCATAGCCTGATTTATGGGTTGATCAGAGCAAAAGTGCCTCTGTTTGTTATGGGCCCTATTGCATTGCAATGCTTATTTTTAAAATAAGGCATGGAAATACTTAGTATGTTACTAAGAAGATAAAATAGAACTGATTCAGATTCTTTCAATATATTTGGTCTTCAGACCATATTCTCTTGAACATGGTTATGCATAGGCGTAACTGCATTTGCTTTAAGTAGTGATGACTAATTGCTTCAGGCAGCATGGGAAATCTCCCAGGGAACTTGTACAGGACGGGGTTTGAATGCCAAACCTGGCATTCTGCAAGAACACTGGTTTAGCAACTTGTCTTTGGAATTGCTTCCACTTTTTTAAAGGATCAGTAAAAATTCAGCGCAGAGCAATGTAGGCTGATGATAAATTTTACTGAGACGCAATAGCCTCTGCTCAGAGCAGGAGAAGAGACAGATGAATTATTGAAAATGTGATCAGGAGAAGATTACCAAGGAGAAAAGCCTTGTTGTAATCTTGTGAATCTGCATTGTGCTTTACAAAACACTATTACTAGTATCCACCCAAGAAGTGGGTGAAGAGGTTGGTGAGGACCAGAGCCCTGAGCATCAAAGAGACAAACCCAGAAAAGAGCAGTTGGAAAAAGGACAAATGGAGTTGAGAATCTGCAGGCACATCTCTGCTAATGGAGAAGGGGTTATTCAAGGGCAATGCGACTTTTGAAAGAGTGAACTTTGGGAGCGACCCCGTCCTGCTGAGAAACTTGTCCTCAGTCCTTGGAGTCTTTTCTCCTCTCTGTGTGTCGGAAATGAGCACTTGTCACAGGCAATTGATTGGCTTTCTCGCCACTTCCATTCACCCCCCTACCTGGTGTCCTTGACGGGGTGCAGGGAACCTGATCAAACAAACCCCTCCTGTCCATTCTGGCAACGATGCAGGTGCTTGTGGAAAATGCCTTGGTTGCAGCGTAGCCGTAATGAAACACACAAAAGCTTTTTGTTGCCAACAATATACAGTGAGAAAGCAGTGGATTGCCAGAGAGAAGCACAGGATTAAAAAAATCAACCTATTTATACAGTACAAATAATCACAGGGAAGGAAAATATTGATTTTTCACTTATGTTATCCAGATAAATGTGTCATGGAGGCTGACAAGGGCCTTGGGTGAAAGGCAAATTGCCTTCTCCAGTAATGCCACGTGTACGATCCGTTCTACTGCTTAAGTGAGGAGAAGGAATTCACTGCTGAAAATCTCAGTGCAGCGTGCAGTCCAGCTGAAACAAGAAATGGTTCAGTGGGAATGTTTTGAGGCATCTCCTCTAAAGAATTTTGAGCCCTGGTGGGAGCTACTTACAGTATTAGAATCCCAGACAGTTCTCCAGGCCTCAGAGCCTCCCATTGAGTTGGGGCTGAACTCAGGTTCATTGAAAGCGTTGTCTGAGTTTTCATCATTGAGCCACTTCATACCGTTGTCATTTTTGAAAAAGAGAAAGGAAGATGAGGCTTTAGGTTTGTGGATTCCCCACAGTCAATAAAGCAATAGCTCAGGTAACCACATTTTGGGCAATAATTGCTCTTAGAGATCAGATGAAAGGGGAGATGATTTCCGGCCTTGGAGGGGAGGCTGGGAAGCCGTTAGTGCTGTTGTGTCAAACCTTACATTCAGGCTCTACCCAGCCCTGGTTTTCTTGTCTGGTGCATCCACCTTACGAAGAAGACAGACTTGCAGTAGAAGGGCAGGCACAATCGTTTTTGTTCACAAAAATGCGATGCTAAACACTTTGTCACCTCTTTCTAAAATAACACAGTTTCAGTGACTCACGTGCTTGTTGTTGCCCAGATTTCTCTAGGGTCAAAACTACTGCTGCTGATTTTTTTTTTAATTTAATATTGTTATGATGCTAAATTCTTTTGCACTAATAGTTATTGTGAACACTTGTTCTCTTGGAGACAATCCCTCTAATACTGAATTGGTCACTTATTTCATCTCTTTCAAAGGAGGGTTTTTATGAGAAAGCTCCAAGTGTGGCTCAGCATATTTAGCACTAACATGTTAGAATTTATCCTGCAGCAACTTCAGGCTGCTCTAAATACCCCTGCTTCCCAGTTGTGCCCTTGGAGTCTCTCATGTCTCATGGTTCTTCTCCTACGCTCTCATCATGCAGCTGTGCCAGAACTTTCTACAACTTGCTGAGCCTGTTGATTTGCGTCCGATTTGAGAATGAGAGAAAATTGCCCTTCTGACATTTTGCACGTGCATCTCGCCCTGGTAACAGAGCGCTTCTCTCTTTCACCTTTGAGTTGGCATATGGAGTAGGGTCGCTGCCAGAAGTGACATTTCACCCATGCAGGCCCAACCCCTTTGGCATTTTTCCTCGGTAATCCCTGCACATATCAGGAATGGATTGCTAGGCGCCAAGTAAGAATCAAAATAAGTTTAAAACTGTCCAGCCTGAAGAGTTTGATGAGAAAGCGATGCACATACTTGCAGTGAACTTCATTTTGACGATAGGCGAGGCAAGGTGTGCTGGTAATGGATGTGTACTCTTACTTTTTATACAGCAATAACCCAAAGTTAAATCTTAAAATGGGTTTACCTTGTTGGCACGTGCCCTGTGTTCACAGAACTGTGACAGGTTGCCCAGGCAAGTGCTCTGATAAGAGGTGGCTTTGATACCAGCCTGACTGAATTCATTACATACAGGAAGGTGAAAGAAAACTTGTCATGGTAAGTTCAATGTATTTTATGGTAACTTTTAAAAGAGAAAACAATAATAATCAGAACCAGAGCATAGTTGCCTAATAAGGTTTGTAGTGACGCTTTGTGCCTACGTGGCAAAGGGCTCAGATTGATATTCTATCCATAGCTGGTATTTTCCCAGCCCTGACAAGTACCAAGCAACAGCTCTGCCTGTGATAACAGGCTTCCCCCTCTGACCATCCTTAGCAAAGTCATTCCAGCCACTACGGCCTAAACCCTCCTTCTTCCAAGAAAACATGCTGGGAAATGTCACTTCAGCTGCACTTGCATTTTCGGTCTCCTTCCACAAGCAGCACCACAAGCTCCAAAACCTTGCGTTATGTTTCTGGTGACTAGAGTTTGTTCCACTAGCTTGTGTCAAGAAGGGCTGCTAACTTTCTGCATCTGTGTGTAACTTCTTCCTAAAGAGCAATATTAGGCTAAGCATACAGATGAAAATGTTTTGCTGGTAATGTACTAAATAAAGTAGGAGAAAATGTGGTGTTGGGAATAATTCTGCCGTAATGTAAGAAGGCCGTGCAGCTGCTTTCCAGGTCTTGTTTTTTAATTTCTGCCTAAACTTGCCTAGGATCAGGAGGTGCAGTCAGACGAGCTGTTGTCCCCATTGATTAGTGCTGTAGGAAAAAAGTATTTTGTTGTTTTGTTTTTTGTTTTTAATTCAGTTATAGCCGGACAGAATTCAGCCCAGTCCACTCAAAGGGGCACCTCTCATTAGTGGTATCTGAAATTTAGACAAAGATGACCAGCATGGTTCCCACTGACCCCGAGGTTGGAGCAAATGTTTGGCAAATCATTAGAGGTTGCTGGTTGTCAACGTTTCTGAAAACTGGGTGTCTGAGTTTGATCTCCCTTCTTAAACGGAAGCATTTGGTTAAAAGCGTTTTCGAAGAACGTGAGCTGAAAACTGTGAATGCCCTGGCGACCAAGGGCAAAGCACAGCACAGGTGTCTGGATTCTCAGTCCCTGGGACTCACAAGAACGCACTCTCAGTATTCTCCTGGGGAGTCTGTTCAGTTGGATCAGGTATTTAGACAGCAGTAATTAACCCCTTGGAGACCTGAATCCTGAAACAATCAAGTCTAAGGCAACAACGATTATCTAGAAACATGCCTCAAACTTTGGGCAAGTGAATATGCAAACAGCACTGATGAAGCACAGTTTCCGGAAGTGAATATTCGCATCTTCTGCAGTTTGGTTTCCACTGCTTTCAAGACAAAGGGATAAGCACAGGTGCCCGGCAGGAGGGAGCAGAGCTGCACAGACTGAAAGATTCAGATGTACTGACTACATGTAATCACAGGATCCTATGGGATTTAAATATAAATGGCACCGCGTCGTTGGATTTGCAGTGTCTGTCCCACCCTTTTCAAAGTGCTGTCAACATGGAGGGCGTGAGCATTTATCCATGAGGTGAGGCACTGCATCTCAAGTGACCCTGCTCCTCCTTGAAGCCTTTCTTTGGAAGAGGTTAATTATATTGATGTGGCTCCAAAGTGGAGTTTGGAGTGGAGTGAGCAATGGACAACTTTCCCCTCCTCAGCCTGAGCTGTGTTGCCAAATTATCCTTCTCCTAATCATGCTCACAGATCTCCTTTGGCTGAGTATTGTCTGCTGTCTTGAGTACCGCACTTTATCAGTGCACGCTTTAGATTTCACGGGCCAAAAGGCAGGAGAGTGCATGTAGGGTTGTTGCGTGAAAGGGTTGGTAGAGCAGTTTAGCAGGAAATAAAGCCCCTTGTCTTCCAACCCACCCTCAGATGAGGAGGAGCTGGGGGCGGCTGGGCTTTAATCCCGAGTGAAGCCCAATCGAGCGTTACCGGTCCGACAGCCGCGGATGCACCAAGTGGCGGTACTGCCACTATGGGTCCGACAGCCGCGGATGCACCGAATCGTGTGCTGCACTCCCATCCCCAGAACTTACAGACTTACACAGCTACACCTGCAGCATTGAGCAGCGTCCCGCTGAGCTCGGGTCAGTTGGGGTGGCTGGTTACAGACGGACACAGTTCGGCGAGACACCACAAGTGCGAGCACGTCAGTGCCGGATCCACCTGACAGTGTCCCGCACCCGTTGGCCAGTCGTGATCTATGGACTCTCGCGGCCTCATCAGGCAGCAGCCCAGCAAGAAATTGTGCAGCAGCTCTGTAAGCAAATGAAAGCACCTTTAATAGCACAACAGGATTAATGCAGATTCGTGTGTCTTGCTGGTGATAAACCACTGTCTGCAGAAGTACAGACAAACATTAAGGTTGCAAGTTGTGAAAAGTGTTATTAATTGCTAAAAGTTGACAAGTTGCTACAAAGCGCTAAGTTGGTAAAATAATTCTCTGAAGATTTTCTAAGTTTCCGAGGAAGAGCCTGGGAAACATCTAAGCCTTAGTCTTACCCAAAGGCTTTCCAACGGAGGGGGAAGAGAGGCTCAGCCCGTGGGTTGGTCCCAGGGTTCAGAGGTCTGCGATGGTGTCGTCCCTGACTTGTCGGTGGTGGCATCTTCCCTGACCGTGATGGTGTCTTCCCTAATTCCCTCCCTTCTTGGGACTATTCTTACGGTATTTTTCTATCTGCAAGGTGGAGCTTGAGTGAGTCTAGTCAAACGTTTACGGTGATTAGCAAAAGGCACTTCCATTGCCATTTTATGGTAGAAATTCTATAAACTTAGAACTATCAATCCAGAATCACGGATAGACCATACATCAAGACTTGTGGAGACCAAGCGGTGTTTGGCTTTGGGAGTTGGAGAAGGAGCCGCCACTCTTTCCCATGTCCTGTACACACTAAATACCCTGAACCAAGGCAGTGTTATTAAATTCTCAGCATACCAGCTGCGTTTTTCCCCTGGGATCATCCTGGACCCTGTACCTTCCCTTGGTGTGTGGACACAGCCATTTACTGATTTTAATTACCTCCAGTAATTACTCCACAAGGGTGCAACTGTGTGGCTTTTTAAAACCATGCTGTGGGGCTGCGCCAGCAGGGACAGGCTCTGGGCTGGGGTAACAAGACATGGAACAGCTCCACTTGGCAACGAGCAATAAAGATTCGATTGAAGCATCAGCTTTATTTGAGCCCTTCGCTCTGTTTCTTCAGGTCGCCTGTACCCCAGTTTTGCAGTAAGCATCACAGGTGTGTTTTAGTGGCTGCTGAGAACTTTCTTTGGTTTGTTAGGTGGCTGAAGTTTCCTTTCCTTTCTGTCACGTGCGTTTGGCATTAACATGCACGTGCTACTATAAAAAGAAGTTTCTTTGCAGTCCCTACAGGAAAGGGAGTTAAGAAGAGAAATGCCAATAAGCAGACACAGTAGGGCATGACAAGAACCCAAACCAGTTTTGTTAGGACACTGCACAGTGACGAAAGGTAAGTGAAAATCCCTCCTCGACTGCTGGAGCGTGTGCAGAGGAGTGTGCACAAATGACAGGTGACAGGCCGAAAGGGAACAGCCTTAAGTTCTGCCAGGGTAGGTTGAGGTTGGATATTAGGAAAGAATTCTTCCCCGGAAGGGTTGTCAAGTATTGGAACAGGCTGCCCAGGGCAGTGGCGGATTTTTCTGGATGCGTTCAGAGATGCTAAAGGGTACAGTAATGAGAAATTAGCCAGAGTTAATCCATGCTAAAGGTCTTTATTTGAAAGATATGTTCACCAATTGATTTGTTTCAACACCTGAATCATCAAACAGGAAGCTCTTGAAAGAGGAGATGCCAGGGACAAACAGCATCAGGGTTGGCTTGGTGCAGCAGTTCTCGAGCATCCGTAGTTGGTTCAAGAAAGGTAGGACTTTCAGACCTTGATATTGGGAATGACATTGGGATTGCCATTGGGATAGATGTTGGGATTGCCATTGGGATAGATGTTGGGATTACCATTGGGATAGACATCATTGGGGTAGCCATTGGGGAAGCCATTGGGATAGACATCATTGGGGAAGCCATTGGGGAAGCCATTGGGATAGACATTGGGGAAGCCATTGGGATTGCCATTGGGGAAGCCATTGGGGAAGCCATTGGGATAGACATTGGGGAAGCCATTGGGGTTGCCATTGGGATAGACATTGGGGAAGCCATTGGGAAAGACATTGGGATAGCCATTGCCATTGGCATGACAGTAGTTAATGTTCAAAAGACGCAGGACATCCAGTCTAAGGCATGATCCCAGGTTGTATGTGTATCGGGGTCCTTTAAAAACAAGAAAAGGAAAACCATGAGTATTACCTAAGATGGTGCTAAGGGATCTGTGTGTTCAGTTGCAGCCCTTAAGACCTGGCACATTGCACTCACTTTTTTAATCAAATTGAGCCACCCCGAGTACCAAAGCAATGATCAAAGCAAGCAGTGAGCAGGTGGGAATGCTGCTGTGTCAGAACACAACATCCTATGCCGGCCGTGTAGAGCATCTTTCTCGTGAACAGGCTTTGCAGACAAGCAGCTTGCAGGAAGGCTCAGAGTACGTTGCTGGTGCTTCAGGGTTAAGTCCTCTGAGTAAAACTTAGCTCCTTGAGATACTGTTAAACTGAATTTCTCTTTTTTTCCCCACACTACAAGAACCCTCTTGCAAGTGATCAAGATAGGATTACGGCACCCAGAGCAGGACAGCTGATGTACACTTGTCTCCAGAGCAATAGCTGGCATTCTACAACAGTGTGTTTTCATGGCTCTGGGCGAGCAGTGTTTCTAATCATTGCTGCAACAGAAGTGTCTTACCTGGATGAGGGAAAGGTTCTTTTGTAGTCACCAGACACAACTGGATCTTTCACTCGGAAACAAAGGATGGCAAAGACATGCGGTTTCATATTCTCCTGGTTTTCCAGCACAGAGGGGCACTATCACACTCTCTACTGCCAGCCTATCTTGCTGTGCACTGCACGGCTGTGCTAGTTAAGAGGCCCTGAGGCTGTGAGTCAACGCTGCTCCTGTCCTGATCTGCAGAGCTACTGAAGCCTTTCTGCAACTCCTGTGCTTCTTGATTTGTGTTGGAACAGCAGCATTTGCAGATTGTTCCCCAAGGGAAGCAAAATGTCTGGTTAGTTACAGGTGTCATGAATGTGCTTGCACTCACCGTAAACTTCGTAAGCCAAGTAGGTTGGGACTCCTCTGCACATAGTGGAGATTTCTGGTCCATAGGACTGGAAGTCACGGACAGGTCTCTGGATGATGAATGTCAGCTGCTTTGTAGATAGTCCTTGACCTTGCAGGAGCTAAACATCAAATAACATGATTCAGGAAGATCCGTGCCTTCACCCACTTAATATCTGTGCATGTTCCTATTTCTGGAATGATGACTCGCGCTTGGTGTTTTACTGAAAGCTGTGTGGAGTGCAGTCTTTGAATTCACTGTGTGCCTAGGGGACCGTTAGCCAGCAGTGGAGACAGCTCCCATGGCTGATCTCTCAAAGGGAGTCCAGGCGGAGGGAGGCTAAACATAGAGCTCTATTGAAAAGCAGTCAGTGAAAGTAATCTCTGGAAACATTACACAAGTGATCTAGAGTGATCTCCAACATTGAATAAACCCATGAAAACCCTCCAGTGCAAGCATCCGAAACAGGGTATCTGAACTTTGCAAGGTTTCAGGTTATGTCAGTGTAGAATGGGATTGAAGTTTTTACAACTGCATAATCGCTGGTGTGATCTATCAAAGCACCCGTGGGTTCAAAAGCTTTGCAAACTAGCAACGTCTCTGACATCAGTTTAGTTTGCATTAGTGCACAACTTTACAAGTAACTGCTCCTTTTTAATCTTACCCTGCTCTCTTCAACCAGTGTGGGAAGCACATCAAACCTAGGCATCACCCTTCTGTTCATTACGGAGATGAAGCAAGCTCTCTCTGGCAGCAATTTGGTTGCAACAAAGCCCTGTAAAATGAAGTTATTGACAAGTCGGAATTGAGTTTTTCAGTAATTAAGATTGGAATAGAGTCTGCATTAAAAAAGTGAAAAAACTACAGAGAGTTTTCACCCCAAAACGTGGACTCAAAATGTTAAGAACAGAGAAAGAAGTCCTGGTTTTGGGCCAACTTTATTGGAGCTAGTCTCCTTGCACATTTTCTGAAAAAGCATGCTCCTTGCCACTCACCGTGTTGTAGTTCCAAACGGTTTTCCATAACCCAAAGGGGCTCTGTCCCTCAATAGTTGCCACACGGAATTCCCTGTTGAGGGTCAGAAACTGGTAGCCTCCAGCAATGGTGAATTGCCTTCTTATGAACGGCCTGCTCAGGATTTGCTGGTTTCCATCAGTATACTGAAACTAGGAAAGGAAATGAAACAACCGTTTCAGACTTGCAAGTGAGTCAGTTCTCTCCCCAAAGCCTTAGGAAATCACTGCTCCAAGAGAAAAAAAGCTGGCCCGGAGGGAGCACCTCTAGTCACCACAGTGTTTTCCAGATGACAAAGAACTATGGCTGTGGTATTCCAGAGTAGCTGTAAGAATCCTTTCAATAGGAATTATCCACTGAGTTACTCACAGTGATCTCACAGCTGTCATCTGGTGGTTTTAGAGGTTTAGAGGTGACAGAGGTTGTAGGCTCCTGTTCCACCAAAGGGGTGGGGAAGGAAGCAAGGAAACCTCAAGAAGCAGGGACTGCAGGAACAGCAGCAATGTGTGTGTAACTCGGTCACTCTACTCACCTCCTCAGCAAGGGCTGGGGTCAGCAGGAGTCCAAGAAGGACGGTAGTGACAACCTGAAATGAAAATTGGCAACAAAAGGGTAAATGCGAGTCTGGCTGTCAGATGTGGTCATGACAATCCTAGTGCCTTTTTCCTGGTCTGGTGTTTTTGCTTTCATAGTGGATTTACAATAGTCACCTATAAGTGAGTCCTCCTTGCTTTACCCAAGAGGAGTGCAAACTAGACACAGGGTAGGCTGCTTTTTTAAGAGCTGAGGCTGTAGGTGGTTCTGAGACCTGCACAGTCATATTCAGATGTTTTACAAGAATGAGGAGAAGGAATTTAAATATCTTCTGCTTAGGTGTTACAAGAAACTGGTTGATCCATTAGTGCATTGCTGCAGTTTTGCAGAAGCTTTGACAAAACTGGACGTGGATTAGGCTTCCTGTAGATTGAGTAATGTATAGTTAAACCTTTTAAACTAATCCCGACCTCTCCATCTGATTAGGTTAACAGGGTCCGAGTTGCTTGCTCGGGAGGAGAAAAACCTCCCCAGAGAATCCCTTGTTCCTACAGGCAGGCAGAGGCACTTCTGAGAGATACAGGCAGTGGGTTGGAATCAAGGTTTTTGTTTATAAGATATAAAAAAAGCATGCATACTCACAGTGAATTTCATCTTGACTGCAGAGCTGGTGCAGCTAGAACGAGCGATGTGAACCATCCACCTTATATACGTTTTCAGAATTAGGTGTGGAACTGCATTAAGTGTTGAACTAAAATTATTTTGTAATTTTTATCCCTGTCTGCGTGTCATGGAAAAGTATTTCCTGCGGTAACGACTTCATAAACATGGGGATCGTACTTCTGCAAATTGTGACCCGCCAGAGCCTGATAATTATCAGATAAGAATCCATTTGCACTGAAAAACTAAGTATGTTTTATAGTAGTTTTCTGACATGTGCTAATTACTTTGGAAAATTCACACCAATCTTAAGAGCAGAGATAGCCTCGGGCTGAAAGAAAAAGCCAGGGACATGCAGTGGGATAAGTGGAGAGGGCTGTGCCTGTTTTATCTGAGGGAAAAGGCAGAGGAAAGTTGGAAAAGGAGAGGAGATTCTCTCTAGAATCCCCCAGGCATGTTGGACAGGACCTTTGTTGAAGTACTGCGACTATGTGGTTGCTTTTCTTTGGAGGTGCTAACGTACTTGGGGGGGCAGTTTTTCTTTGGGTTTAGCATCAGTGAACTCTTAAAGATCCCCAAAACTTTCCCGAACAGAAGAGGCTGCTGGATCCTTTATTTAGGGAAACCCTTGTCTGGTCCTGAATGAGGAAAATGTCTCTTGAATGAGTGGAGACACTCCTGAATGGAGTGTCCCCATTCAACCCCCAAAAAAAGGCCTCTGAGCAAGGAGGGAAGGAGAAGACCTGGTATTTTCCAGGCAGACTCACTTACTGAGTCCCAGCCATTTTGCCTTAGTTTTGGCCTAACTATAATCTGAGTCTTTCCAGTTTCCACCAGCCCTTTTAAGTGGTTAGGGTCTGCTTTTCTGCTTGCTCGTCAAACACTTACCAAACATTGCTGAGTTACATCTGCATTCAGCTGCATTTAATGCACTTACTAAATCTGTTATTCATAGCCTGATTTATGGGTTGATCAGAGCAAAAGTGCCTCTGTTTGTTATGGGCCCTATTGCATTGCAATGCTTATTTTTAAAATAAGGCATGGAAATACTTAGTATGTTACTAAGAAGATAAAATAGAACTGATTCAGGTTCTTTCAATATATTTGGTCTTCAGACCATATTCTCTTGAACATGGTTATGCAGTAGGCGTAACTGCATTTGCTTTAAGTAGTGATGACTAATTGCTTCAGGCAGCATGGGAAATCTCCCAGGGAACTTGTACAGGACGGGGTTTGAATGCCAAACCTGGCATTCTGCAAGAACACTGGTTTAGCAACTTGTCTTTGGAATTGCTTCCACTTTTTTAAAGGATCAGTAAAAACTCAGCGCAGAGCAATGTAGGCTGATGATAAATTTTACTGAGACGCAATAGCCTCTGCTCAGAGCAGGAGAAGAGACAGATGAATTATTGAAAATGTGATCAGGAGAAGATTACCAAGGAGAAAAACCTTGTTGTAATCTTGTGAATCTGCATTGTGCTTTACAAAACACTATTACTAGTATCCACCCAAGAAGTGGGTGAAGAGGTTGGTGAGGACCAGAGCCCTGAGCATCAAAGAGACAAACCCAGAAAAGAGCAGTTGGAAAAAGGACAAATGGAGTTGAGAATCTGCAGGCACATCTCTGCTAATGGAGAAGGGGTTATTCAAGGGCAATGCGACTTTTGAAAGAGTGAACTTTGGGAGCGACCCCGTCCTGCTGAGAAACTTGTCCTCAGTCCTTGGAGTCTTTTCTCCTCTCTGTGTGTCGGGAATGAGCACTTGTCACAGGCAATTGATTGGCTTTCTTGCCACCTCCATTCACCCCCCTACCTGGTGTCCTTGACGGGGTGCAGGAAACTCCATCAAACCAACCCCTCCTGTCCATTCTGGCAACGATGCAGGTGCTTGTGGAAAATGCCTTGGTTGCAGCGTAGCCGTAATGAAACACACAAAAGCTTTTTGTTGCCAACAATATACAGTGAGAGAGCGGTGGATTGCCAGAGAGAAGCACTGGATTAAAAAAACAACCTCTTGATGCAGCACAAATAATCACAGGGAAGGAAAATATTGATTTTTCACTTATGTTATCCAGATAAATGTGTCATGGAGGCTGACAAGGGCCTTGGGTGAAAGGCAAATTGCCCTCTCCAGTAATGCCACGTGTACGATCCGTTCTACTGCTTAAGTGAGGAGAAGGAATTCACTGCTGAAAATCTCAGTGCAGCGTGCAGTCCAGCTGAAACAAGAAATGGTTCAGTGGGAATGTTTTGAGGCATCTCCTCTAAAGAATTTTGAGCCCTGGTGGGAGCTACTTACAATCTTGGAGTCCATCAGTTCTCCAGGCCTCAGGGCCTCCCAGTGAGTCAGTGCTGACCCCAGGGTCAGTGAAAGCGTTGTCTGAGTTTTCATCATTGAGCCACTTCATACCGTTGTCATTTTTGAAAAAGAGAAAGGAAGATGAGGCTTTAGGTTTGTGGATTCCCCACAGTCAATAAAGCAATAGCTCAGGTAACCACATTTTGGGCAATAATTGCTCTTAGAGATCAGATGAAAGGGGAGATGATTTCCGGCCTTGGAGGGGAGGCTGGGAAGCCGTTAGTGCTGTTGTGTCAAACCTTACATTCAGGCTCTACCCAGCCCTGGTTTTCTTGTCTGGTGCATCCACCTTACGAAGAAGACAGACTTGCAGTAGAAGGGCAGGCACAATCGTTTTTGTTCACAAAAATGCGATGCTAAACACTTTGTCACCTCTTTCTAAAATAACACAGTTTCAGTGACTCACGTGCTTGTTGTTGCCCAGATTTCTCTAGGGTCAAAACTACTGCTGCTGATTTTTTTTTTAATTTAATATTGTTATGATGCTAAATTCTTTTGTACTAATAGTTATTGTGAACACTTGTTCTCTTGGAGACAATCCCTCTAATACTGAATGGGTCACTTATTTCATCTCTTTCAAAGGAGGGTTTTTATGAGAAAGCTCCAAGTGTGGCTCAGCATATTTAGCACTAACATGTTAGAATTTATCCTGCAGCAACTTCAGGCTGCTCTAAATACCCCTGCTTCCCAGTTGTGCCCTTGGAGTCTCTCATGTCTCAAGGTTCTTCTCCTACGCTCTCATCATGCAGCTGTGCCAGAACTTTCTACAACTTGCTGAGCCTGTTGATTTGCGTCCGATTTGAGAATGAGAGAAAATTGCCCTTCTGACATTTTGCACGTGCATCTCGCCCTGGTAACAGAGCGCTTCTCTCTTTCACCTTTGAGTTGGCATATGGAGTAGGGTCACTGCCAGAAGTGACATTTCACCCATGCAGGCCCAACCCCTTTGGCATTTTTCCTCGGTAATCCCTGCACATATCAGGAATGGATTGCTAGGCGCCAAGTAAGAATCAAAATAAGTTTAAAACTGTCCAGCCTGAAGAGTTTGATGAGAAAGCGATGCACATACTTACAGTGAACTTCATTTTGACGATAGGCGAGGCAAGGTGTGCTGGTAATGGATGTGTACTCTTACTTTTTATACAGCAATAACCCAAAGTTAAATCTTAAAATGGGTTTACCTTGTTGGCACGTGCCCTGTGTTCACAGAACTGTGACAGGTTGCCCAGGCAAGTGCTCTGATAAGAGGAGGCTTTGATACCAGCCTGACTGAATTCATTACATACAGGAAGGTGAAAGAAAACTTGTCATGGTAAGTTCAATGTATTTTATGGTAACTTTTAAAAGAGAAAACAATAATAATCAGAACCAGAGCATAGTTGCCTAATAAGGTTTGTAGTGACGCTTTGTGCCTACGTGGCAAAGGGCTCAGATTGATATTCTATCCATAGCTGGTATTTTCCCAGCCCTGACAAGTACCAAGCAACAGCTCTGCCTGTGATAACAGGCTTCCCCCTCTGACCATCCTTAGCAAAGTCATTCCAGCCACTACGGCCTAAATCCTCCTTCTTCCAAGAAAACTTGCTGGGAAATGTCACTTCAGCTGCACTTGCATTTTCGGTCTCCTTCCACAAGCAGCACCACAAGCTCCAAAACCTTGCGTTATGTTTCTGGTGACTAGAGTTTGTTCCACTAGCTTGTGTCAAGAAGGGCTGCTAACTTTCTGCATCTGTGTGTAACTTCTTCCTAAAGAGCAATATTAGGCTAAGCATACAGATGAAAATGTTTTGCTGGTAATGTACTAAATAAAGTAGGAGAAAATGTGGTGTTGGGAATAATTCTGCCGTAATGTAAGAAGGCCGTGCAGTTGCTTTCCAGGTCTTGTTTTTTAATTTCTGCCTAAACTTGCCTAGGATCAGGAGGTGCAGTCAGACGAGCTGTTGTCCCCATTGATTAGTGCTGTAGGAAAAAAGTATTTTGTTGTTTTGTTTTTTGTTTTTAATTCAGTTATAGCCGGACAGAATTCAGCCCAGTCCACTCAAAGGGGCACCTCTCATTAGTGGTATCTGAAATTTAGACAAAGATGACCAGCCTGGTTCCCACTGACCCCGAGGTTGGAGCAAATGTTTGGCAAATCATTAGAGGTTGCTGGTTGTCAACGTTTCTGAAAACTGGGTGTCTGAGTTTGACCTCCCTTCTTAAACGGAAGCATTTGGTTAAAAGCGTTTTCGAAGAACGTGAGCTGAAAACTGTGAATGCCCTGGCGACCAAGGGCAAAGCACAGCACAGGTGTCTGGATTCTCAGTCCCTGGGACTCACAAGAACGCACTCTCAGTATTCTCCTGGGGAGTCTGTTCAGTTGGATCAGGTATTTAGACAGCAGTAATTAACCCTTGGAGACCTGAATCCTGAAACAATCAAGTCTAAGGCAACAACGATTATCTAGAAACATGCCTCAAACTTTGGGCAAGTGAATATGCAAACAGCACTGATGAAGCACAGTTTCCGGAAGTGAATATTCGCATCTTCTGCAGTTTGGTTTCCACTGCTTTCAAGACAAAGGGATAAGCACAGGTGCCCGGCAGGAGGGAGCAGAGCTGCACAGACTGAAAGATTCAGATGTACTGACTACATGTAATCACAGGATCCTATGGGATTTAAATATAAATGGCACCGCGTCGTTGGATTTGCAGTGTCTGACCCACCCTTTTCAAAGTGCTGTCAACATGGAGGGCGTGAGCATTTATCCATGAGGTGAGGCACTGTATCTCAAGTGACCCTGCTCCTCCTTGAAGCCTTTCTTTGGAAGAGGTTAATTATATTGATGTGGCTCCAAAGTGGAGTTTGGACTGGAGTGAGCAATGGACAACTTTCCCCTCCTCAGCCTGAGCTGTGTTGCCAAATTTTCCTTCTCCTAATCATGCTCACAGATCTCCTTTGGCTGAGTATTGTCTGCTGTCTTGAGTACCGCACTTTATCAGTGCACGCTTTAGATTTCACGGGCCAAAAGGCAGGAGAGTGCATGTAGGGTTGTTGCGTGAAAGGGTTGGTAGAGCAGTTTCGCAGGAAATAAAGCCCCTTGTCTTCCAACCCACCCTCAGCTAACTGGAGGAGCTGGGGGCGGCTGGGCTTTAATCCCGAGTGATGCCCAATCGAGCGTTACCGGTCCGACAGCCGCGGATGCACCAAGTGGCGGTACTGCCACTATGGGCCCGACAGCCGCGGATGCACCGAATCGTGTGCTGCACTCCCATCCCCAGAACTTACAGACTTACACAGCTACACCTGCAGCATTGAGCAGCGTCCCGCTGAGCTCGGGTCAGTTGGGGTGGCTGGTTACAGACGGACACAGTTCGGCGAGACACCGCAAGTGCGAGCACGTCAGTGCCGGATCCACCTGACAGTGTCCCGCACCCGTTGGCCAGTCGTGATCTATGGACTCTCGCGGCCTCATCAGGCAGCAGCCCAGCAAGAAATTGTGCAGCAGCTCTGTAAGCAAATGAAAGCACCTTTAATAGCACAACAGGATTAATGCAGATTCGTGTGTCTTGCTGGTGATAAACCACTGTCTGCAGAAGTACAGACAAACATTAAGGTTGCAAGTTGTGAAAAGTGTTATTAATTGCTAAAAGTTGACAAGTTGCTACAAAGCGCTAAGTTGGTAAAATAATTCTCTAAAGATTTTCTAAGTTTCCGAGGAAGAGCCTGGGAAACATCTAAGCCTTAGTCTTACCCAAAGGCGTCCCAACAGAGGGGGAAGAGAGGCTCAGCCCGTGGGTTGGTCCCAGGGTTCAGAGGTCTGCGATGGTGTCGTCCCTGACTTGTCGGTGGTGGCATCTTCCCTGACCGTGATGGTGTCTTCCCTAATTCCCTCCCTTCTTGGGACTATTCTTACAGTATTTTTCTATCTGCAAGGTGGAGCTTGAGTGAGTCTAGTCAAACGTTTACGGTGATTAGCAAAAGGCACTTCCATTCCCATTTTATGGTAGAAATTCTATAAACTTAGAACTATCAATCCAGAATCACGGATAGACCATACATCAAGACTTGTGGAGACAAAGCGGTGTCTGGCTTTGGGAGTTGGAGAAGGAGCCGCCACTCTTTCCCATGTCCTGTACACACTAAATACCCTGAACCAAGGCAGTGTTATTAAATTCTCAGCATACCAGCTGCGTTTTTCCCCTGGGATCATCCTGGACCCTGTACCTTCCCTTGGTGTGTGGACACAGCCATTTACTGATTTTAATTACCTCCAGTAATTACTCCACAAGGGTGCAACTGTGTGGCTTTTTAAAACCATGCTGTGGGGCTGCGCCAGCAGGGACAGGCTCTGGGCTGGGGTAACAAGACATGGAACAGCTCCACTTGGCAACGAGCAATAAAGATTCGATCGGAGCATCAGCTTCATTTGAGCCCTTTGCTCTGTTTCTTCAGGTCGCCTGTACCCCAGTTTTGCAGTAAGCATCACAGGTGTGTTTTAGTGGCTGCTGAGAACTTTCTTTGGTTTGTTAGGTGGCTGAAGTTTCCTTTCCTTTCTGTCACGTGCGTTTGGCATTAACATGCACGTGCTACTATAAAAAGAAGTTTCTTTGCAGTCCCTACAGGAAAGGGAGTTAAGAAGAGAAATGCCAATAAGCAGACACAGTAGGGCATGACAAGAACCCAAACCAGTTTTGTTAGGACACTGCACAGTGACGAAAGGTAAGTGAAAATCCCTCCTCGACTGCTGGAGCGTGTGCAGAGGAGTGTGCACAAATGACAAGTGACAGGCCGAGAGGGAACGGCCTTAAGTTCCGCTGGGGGAGGTTGAGGTTGGATATTAGGAAAGAATTCTTCCCCGGAAGGGTTGTCAAGTATTGGAACAGGCTGCCCAGGGCAGTGGCGGATTTTTCTGGATGCGTTCAGAGATGCTAAAGGGTACAGTAATGAGAAATTAGCCAGAGTTAATCCATGCTAAAGGTCTTTATTTGAAAGATATGTTCACCAATTGATTTGTTTCAACACCTGAATCATCAAACAGGAAGCTCTTGAAAGAGGAGATGCCAGGGACAAACAGCATCAGGGTTGGCTTGGTGCAGCAGTTCTCGAGCATCCGTAGTTGGTTCAAGAAAGGTAGGACTTTCAGACCTTGATATTGGGAATGACATTGGGATTGCCATTGGGATAGATGTTGGGATTGCCATTGGGATAGATGTTGGGATTACCATTGGGATAGACATCATTGGGGTAGCCATTGGGGAAGCCATTGGGATAGACATCATTGGGGAAGCCATTGGGGAAGCCATTGGGATAGACATTGGGGAAGCCATTGGGATTGCCATTGGGGAAGCCATTGGGATAGACATTGGGGAAGCCATTGGGATTGCCATTGGGATAGACATTGGGGAAGCCATTGGGAAAGACATTGGGATAGCCATTGCCATTGGCATGACAGTAGTTAATGTTCAAAAGACGCAGGACATCCAGTCTAAGGCATGATCCCAGGTTGTATGTGTATCGGGGTCCTTTAAAAACAAGAAAAGGAAAAGAAAAACCATGAGTATTACCTAAGATGGTGCTAAGGGATCTGTGTGTTCAGTTGCAGCCCTTAAGACCTGGCACATTGCACTCACTTTTTTAATCAAATTGAGCCACCCCGAGTACCAAAGCAATGATCAAAGCAAGCAGCGAGCAGGTGGGAATGCTGCTGTGTCAGAACACAACATCCTATGCCGGCCGTGTAGAGCATCTTTCTCGTGAACAGGCTTTGCAGACAATCAGCTTGCAGGAAGGCTCAGAGTACGTTGCTGGTGCTTCAGGGTTAAGTCCTCTGAGTAAAACTTAGCTCCTTGAGATACTGTTAAACTGAATTTCTCTTTTTTTCCCCACACTACAAGAACTCTCTTGCAAGTGATCAAGATAGGATTAACGGCACCCAGAGCAGGACAGCTGATGTACACTTGTCTCCAGAGCAATAGCTGGCATTCTACAACAGTGTGTTTTCATGGCTCTGGGCGAGCAGTGTTTCTAATCATTGCTGCAACAGAAGTGTCTTACCTGGATGAGGGAAAGGTTCTTTTGTAGTCACCAGACACAACTGGATCTTTCACTTGGAAACAAAGGATGGCAAAGACATGCGGTTTCATACTCTCCTGGTTTTCCAGCACAGAGGGGCACTATCACACTCTCTACTGCCAGCCTATCTTGCTGTGCACTGCACGGCTGTGCTAGTTAAGAGGCCCTGAGGCTGTGAGTCAACGCTGCTCCTGTCCTGATCTGCAGAGCTACTGAAGCCTTTCTGCAACTCCTGTGCTTCTTGATTTGTGTTGGAACAGCAGCATTTGCAGATTGTTCCCCAAGGGAAGCAAAATGTCTGGTTAGTTACAGGTGTCATGAATGTGCTTGCACTCACCGTAAACTTCGTAAGCCAAGTAGGTTGGGACTCCTCTGCACATAGTGGAGATTTCTGGTCCATAGGACTGGAAGTCACGGACAGGTCTCTGGATGATGAATGTCAGCTGCTTTGTAGATAGTCCTTGACCTTGCAGGAGCTAAACATCAAATAACATGATTCAGGAAGATCCGTGCCTTCACCCATTTAATATCTGTGCATGTTCCTATTTCTGGAATGATGACTCGCGCTTGGTGTTTTACTGAAAGCTGTGTGGAGTGCAGTCTTTGAATTCACTGTGTGCCTAGGGGACCGTTAGCCAGCAGTGGAGACAGCTCCCATGGCTGATCTCTCAAAGGGAGTCCAGGCGGAGGGAGGCTAAACATAGAGCTCTATTGAAAAGCAGTCAGTGAAAGTAATCTCTGGAAACATTACACAAGTGATCTAGAGTGATCTCCAACATTGAATAAACCCATGAAAACCCTCCAGTGCAAGCATCCGAAACAGGGTATCTGAACTTTGCAAGGTTTCAGGTTATGTCAGTGTAGAATGGGATTGAAGTTTTTACAACTGCATAATCGCTGGTGTGATCTATCAAAGCACCCGTGGGTTCAAAAGCTTTGCAAACTAGCAACGTCTCTGACATCAGTTTAGTTTGCATTAGTGCACAACTTTACAAGTAACTGCTCCTTTTTAATCTTACCCTGCTCTCTTCAACCAGTGTGGGAAGCACATCAAACCTAGGCATCACCCTTCTGTTCATTACGGAGATGAAGCAAGCTCTCTCTGGCAGCAATTTGGTTGCAACAAAGCCCTGTAAAATGAAGTTATTGACAAGTCGGAATTGAGTTTTTCAGTAATTAAGATTGGAATAGAGTCTGCATTAAAAAAGTGAAAAAACTACAGAGAGTTTTCACCCCAAAACGTGGACTCAAAATGTTAAGAACAGAGAAAGAAGTCCTGGTTTTGGGCCAACTTTATTGGAGCTAGTCTCCTTGCACATTTTCTGAAAAAGCATGCTCCTTGCCACTCACCGTGTTGTAGTTCCAAACGGTTTTCCATAACCCAAAGGGGCTCTGTCCCTCAATAGTTGCCACACGGAATTCCCTGTTGAGGGTCAGAAACTGGTAGCCTCCAGCAATGGTGAATTGCCTTCTTATGAACGGCCTGCTCAGGATTTGCTGGTTTCCATCAGTATATTGAAACTAGGAAAGGAAATGAAACAACCGTTTCAGACTTGCAAGTGAGTCAGTTCTCTCCCCAAAGCCTTAGGAAATCACTGCTCCAAGAGAAAAAAAGCTGGCCCGGAGGGAGCACCTCTAGTCACCACAGTGTTTTCCAGATGACAAAGAACTATGGCTGTGGTATTCCAGAGTAGCTGTAAGAATCCTTTCAATAGGAATTATCCACTGAGTTACTCACAGTGATCTCACAGCTGTCATCTGGTGGTTTTAGAGGTTTAGAGGTGACAGAGGTTGTAGGCTCCTGTTCCACCAAAGGGGTGGGGAAGGAAGCAAGGAAACCTCAAGAAGCAGGGACTGCAGGAACAGCAGCAATGTGTGTGTAACTCGGTCACTCTACTCACCTCCTCAGCAAGGGCTGGGGTCAGCAGGAGTCCAAGAAGGACGGTAGTGACAACCTGAAATGAAAATTGGCAACAAAAGGGTAAATGCAAGTCTGGCTGTCAGATGTGGTCATGAGAATCCTAGTGCCTTTTTCCTGGTCTGGTGTTTTTGCTTTCGTAGTGGATTTACCATAGTCACCTATAAGTGAGTCCTCCTTGCTTTACCCAAGAGGAGTGCAAACTAGACACAGGGTAGGCTGCTTTTTTAAGAGCTGAGGCTGTAGGTGGTTCTGAGACCTGCACAGTCATATTCAGATGTTTTACAAGAATGAGGAGAAGGAATTTAAATATCTTCTGCTTAGGTGTTACAAGAAACTGGTTGATCCATTAGTGCATTGCTGCAGTTTTGCAGAAGCTTTGACAAAACTGGACGTGGATTAGGCTTCCTGTAGATTGAGTAATGTATAGTTAAACCTTTTAAACTAATCCCGACCTCTCCATCTGATTAGGTTAACAGGGTCCGAGTTGCTTGCTCGGGAGGAGAAAAACCTCCCCAGAGAATCCCTTGTTCCTACAGGCAGGCAGAGGCACTTCTGAGAGATACAGGCAGTGGGTTGGAATCAAGGTTTTTGTTTATAAGATATAAAAAAAGCATGCATACTCACAGTGAATTTCATCTTGACTGCAGAGCTGGTGCAGCTAGAACGAGCGATGTGAACCATCCACCTTATATACGTTTTCAGAATTAGGTGTGGAACTGCATTAAGTGTTGAACTAAAATTATTTTGTAATTTTTATCCCTGTCTGCGTGTCATGGAAAAGTATTTCCTGCGGTAACGACTTCATAAACATGGGTCTCGTACTTCTGCAAATTGTGACCCGCCAGAGCCTGATAATTATCAGATAAGAATCCATTTGCACTGAAAAACTAAATATGTTTTATAGTAGTTTTCTGACATGTGCTAATTACTTTGGAAAATTCACACCAATCTTAAGAGCAGAGATAGCCTCGGGCTGAAAGAAAAAGCCAGGGACATGCAGTGGGATAAGTGGAGAGGGCTGTGCCTGTTTTATCTGAGGGAAAAGGCAGAGGAAAGTTGGAAAAGGAGAGGAGATTCTCTCTAGAATCCCCCAGGCATGTTGGACAGGACCTTTGTTGAAGTACTGCGACTATGTGGTTGCTTTTCTTTGGAGGTGCTAACGTACTTGGGGGGGCAGTTTTTCTTTGGGTTTAGCATCAGTGAACTCTTAAAGATCCCCAAAACTTTCCCGAACAGAAGAGGCTGCTGGATCCTTTATTTAGGGAAACCCTTGTCTGGTCCTGAATGAGGAAAATGTCTCTTGAATGAGTGGAGACACTCCTGAATGGAGTGTCCCCATTCAACCCCCAAAAAAAGGCCTCTGAGCAAGGAGGGAAGGAGAAGACCTGGTATTTTCCAGGCAGACTCACTTACTGAGTCCCAGCCATTTTGCCTTAGTTTTGGCCTAACTATAATCTGAGTCTTTCCAGTTTCCACCAGCCCTTTTAAGTGGTTAGGGTCTGCTTTTCTGCTTGCTCGTCAAACACTTACCAAACATTGCTGAGTTACATCTGCATTCAGCTGCATTTAATGCACTTACTAAATCTGTTATTCATAGCCTGATTTATGGGTTGATCAGAGCAAAAGTGCCTCTGTTTGTTATGGGCCCTATTGCATTGCAATGCTTATTTTTAAAATAAGGCATGGAAATACTTAGTATGTTACTAAGAAGATAAAATAGAACTGATTCAGATTCTTTCAATATATTTGGTCTTCAGACCATATTCTCTTGAACATGGTTATGCATAGGCGTAACTGCATTTGCTTTAAGTAGTGATGACTAATTGCTTCAGGCAGCATGGGAAATCTCCCAGGGAACTTGTACAGGACGGGGTTTGAATGCCAAACCTGGCATTCTGCAAGAACACTGGTTTAGCAACTTGTCTTTGGAATTGCTTCCACTTTTTTAAAGGATCAGTAAAAACTCAGCGCAGAGCAATGTAGGCTGATGATAAATTTTACTGAGACGCAATAGCCTCTGCTCAGAGCAGGAGAAGAGACAGATGAATTATTGAAAATGTGATCAGGAGAAGATTACCAAGGAGAAAAACCTTGTTGTAATCTTGTGAATCTGCATTGTGCTTTACAAAACACTATTACTAGTATCCACCCAAGAAGTGGGTGAAGAGGTTGGTGAGGACCAGAGCCCTGAGCATCAAAGAGACAAACCCAGAAAAGAGCAGTTGGAAAAAGGACAAATGGAGTTGAGAATCTGCAGGCACATCTCTGCTAATGGAGAAGGGGTTATTCAAGGGCAATGCGACTTTTGAAAGAGTGAACTTTGGGAGCGACCCCGTCCTGCTGAGAAACTTGTCCTCAGTCCTTGGAGTCTTTTCTCCTCTCTGTGTGTCGGGAATGAGCACTTGTCACAGGCAATTGATTGGCTTTCTCGCCACTTCCATTCACCCCCCTACCTGGTGTCCTTGACGGGGTGCAGGAAACTCCATCAAACCAACCCCTCCTGTCCATTCTGGCAACGATGCAGGTGCTTGTGGAAAATGCCTTGGTTGCAGCGTAGCCGTAATGAAACACACAAAAGCTTTTTGTTGCCAACAATATACAGTGAGAGAGCGGTGGATTGCCAGAGAGAAGCACTGGATTAAAAAAACCCAACCTATTTATACAGTACAAATAATCACAGGGAAGGAAAATATTGGGTTTTCACTTATGTTATCCAGATAAATGTGTCATGGAGGCTGACAAGGGCCTTGGGTGAAAGGCAAATTGCCTTCTCCAGTAATGCCACGTGTACGATCTGTTCTACTGCTTAAGTGAGGAGAAGGAATTCACTGCTGAAAATCTCAGTGCAGCGTGCAGTCCAGCTGAAACAAGAAATGGTTCAGTGGGAATGTTTTGAGGCATCTCCTCTAAAGAATTTTGAGCCCTGGTGGGAGCTACTTACAATCTTGGAGTCCCTCAGTTCTCCAGGCCTCAGGGCCTCCCAGTGAGTCAGTGCTGACCCCAGGGTCAGTGAAAGCGTTGTCTGAGTTTTCATCATTGAGCCACTTCATACCGTTGTCATTTTTGAAAAAGAGAAAGGAAGATGAGGCTTTAGGTTTGTGGATTCCCCACAGTCAATAAAGCAATAGCTCAGGTAACCACATTTTGGGCAATAATTGCTCTTAGAGATCAGATGAAAGGGGAGATGATTTCCGGCCTTGGAGGGGAGGCTGGGAAGCCGTTAGTGCTGTTGTGTCAAACCTTACATTCAGGCTCTACCCAGCCCTGGTTTTCTTGTCTGGTGCATCCACCTTACGAAGAAGACAGACTTGCAGTAGAAGGGCAGGCACAATCGTTTTTGTTCACAAAAATGCGATGCTAAACACTTTGTCACCTCTTTCTAAAATAACACAGTTTCAGTGACTCACGTGCTTGTTGTTGCCCAGATTTCTCTAGGGTCAAAACTACTGCTGCTGATTTTTTTTTTAATTTAATATTGTTATGATGCTAAATTCTTTTGTACTAATAGTTATTGTGAACACTTGTTCTCTTGGAGACAATCCCTCTAATACTGAATGGGTCACTTATTTCATCTCTTTCAAAGGAGGGTTTTTATGAGAAAGCTCCAAGTGTGGCTCAGCATATTTAGCACTAACATGTTAGAATTTATCCTGCAGCAACTTCAGGCTGCTCTAAATACCCCTGCTGCCCAGTTGTGCCCTTGGAGTCTCTCATGTCTCAAGGTTCTTCTCCTACGCTCTCATCATGCAGCTGTGCCAGAACTTTCTACAACTTGCTGAGCCTGTTGATTTGCGTCCGATTTGAGAATGAGAGAAAATTGCCCTTCTGACATTTTGCACGTGCATCTCGCCCTGGTAACAGAGCGCTTCTCTCTTTCACCTTTGAGTTGGCATATGGAGTAGGGTCACTGCCAGAAGTGACATTTCACCCATGCAGGCCCAACCCCTTTGGCATTTTTCCTCGGTAATCCCTGCACATATCAGGAATGGATTGCTAGGCGCCAAGTAAGAATCAAAATAAGTTTAAAACTGTCCAGCCTGAAGAGTTTGATGAGAAAGCGATGCACATACTTACAGTGAACTTCATTTTGACGATAGGCGAGGCAAGGTGTGCTGGTAATGGATGTGTACTCTTACTTTTTATACAGCAATAACCCAAAGTTAAATCTTAAAATGGGTTTACCTTATGGGCACGTGCCCTGTGTTCACAGAACTGTGACAGGTTGCCCAGGCAAGTGCTCTGATAAGAGGAGGCTTTGATACCAGCCTGACTGAATTCATTACATACAGGAAGGTGAAAGAAAACTTGTCATGGTAAGTTCAATGTATTTTATGGTAACTTTTAAAAGAGAAAACAATAATAATCAGAACCAGAGCATAGTTGCCTAATAAGGTTTGTAGTGACGCTTTGTGCCTACGTGGCAAAGGGCTCAGATTGATATTCTATCCATAGCTGGTATTTTCCCAGCCCTGACAAGTACCAAGCAACAGCTCTGCCTGTGATAACAGGCTTCCCCCTCTGACCATCCTTAGCAAAGTCATTCCAGCCACTACGGCCTAAATCCTCCTTCTTCCAAGAAAACTTGCTGGGAAATGTCACTTCAGCTGCACTTGCATTTTCGGTCTCCTTCCACAAGCAGCACCACAAGCTCCAAAACCTTGCGTTATGTTTCTGGTGACTAGAGTTTGTTCCACTAGCTTGTGTCAAGAAGGGCTGCTAACTTTCTGCATCTGTGTGTAACTTCTTCCTAAAGAGCAATATTAGGCTAAGCATACAGATGAAAATGTTTTGCTGGTAATGTACTAAATAAAGTAGGAGAAAATGTGGTGTTGGGAATAATTCTGCCGTAATGTAAGAAGGCCGTGCAGTTGCTTTCCAGGTCTTGTTTTTTAATTTCTGCCTAAACTTGCCTAGGATCAGGAGGTGCAGTCAGACGAGCTGTTGTCCCCATTGATTAGTGCTGTAGGAAAAAAGTATTTTGTTGTTTTGTTTTTTGTTTTTAATTCAGTTATAGCCGGACAGAATTCAGCCCAGTCCACTCAAAGGGGCACCTCTCATTAGTGGTATCTGAAATTTAGACAAAGATGACCAGCCTGGTTCCCACTGACCCCGAGGTTGGAGCAAATGTTTGGCAAATCATTAGAGGTTGCTGGTTGTCAACGTTTCTGAAAACTGGGTGTCTGAGTTTGACCTCCCTTCTTAAACGGAAGCATTTGGTTAAAAGCGTTTTCGAAGAACGTGAGCTGAAAACTGTGAATGCCCTGGCGACCAAGGGCAAAGCACAGCACAGGTGTCTGGATTCTCAGTCCCTGGGACTCACAAGAACGCACTCTCAGTATTCTCCTGGGGAGTCTGTTCAGTTGGATCAGGTATTTAGACAGCAGTAATTAACCCTTGGAGACCTGAATCCTGAAACAATCAAGTCTAAGGCAACAACGATTATCTAGAAACATGCCTCAAACTTTGGGCAAGTGAATATGCAAACAGCACTGATGAAGCACAGTTTCCGGAAGTGAATATTCGCATCTTCTGCAGTTTGGTTTCCACTGCTTTCAAGACAAAGGGATAAGCACAGGTGCCCGGCAGGAGGGAGCAGAGCTGCACAGACTGAAAGATTCAGATGTACTGACTACATGTAATCACAGGATCCTATGGGATTTAAATATAAATGGCACCGCGTCGTTGGATTTGCAGTGTCTGACCCACCCTTTTCAAAGTGCTGTCAACATGGAGGGCGTGAGCATTTATCCATGAGGTGAGGCACTGTATCTCAAGTGACCCTGCTCCTCCTTGAAGCCTTTCTTTGGAAGAGGTTAATTATATTGATGTGGCTCCAAAGTGGAGTTTGGACTGGAGTGAGCAATGGACAACTTTCCCCTCCTCAGCCTGAGCTGTGTTGCCAAATTTTCCTTCTCCTAATCATGCTCACAGATCTCCTTTGGCTGAGTATTGTCTGCTGTCTTGAGTACCGCACTTTATCAGTGCACGCTTTAGATTTCACGGGCCAAAAGGCAGGAGAGTGCATGTAGGGTTGTTGCGTGAAAGGGTTGGTAGAGCAGTTTCGCAGGAAATAAAGCCCCTTGTCTTCCAACCCACCCTCAGCTAACTGGAGGAGCTGGGGGCGGCTGGGCTTTAATCCCGAGTGATGCCCAATCGAGCGTTACCGGTCCGACAGCCGCGGATGCACCAAGTGGCGGTACTGCCACTATGGGTCCGACAGCCGCGGATGCACCGAATCGTGTGCTGCACTCCCATCCCCAGAACTTACGGACTTACACAGCTACACCTGCAGCATTGAGCAGCGTCCCGCTGAGCTCGGGTCAGTTGGGGTGGCTGGTTACAGACGGACACAGTTCGGCGAGACACCACAAGTGCGAGCACGTCAGTGCCGGATCCACCTGACAGTGTCCCGCACCCGTTGGCCAGTCGTGATCTATGGACTCTCGCGGCCTCATCAGGCAGCAGCCCAGCAAGAAATTGTGCAGCAGCTCTGTAAGCAAATGAAAGCACCTTTAATAGCACAACAGGATTAATGCAGATTCATGTGTCTTGCTGGTGATAAACCACTGTCTGCAGAAGTACAGACAAACATTAAGGTTGCAAGTTGTGAAAAGTGTTATTAATTGCTAAAAGTTGACAAGTTGCTACAAAGCGCTAAGTTGGTAAAATAATTCTCTAAAGATTTTCTAAGTTTCCGAGGAAGAGCCTGGGAAACATCTAAGCCTTAGTCTTACCCAAAGGCGTTCCAACGGAGGGGGAAGAGAGGCTCAGCCCGTGGGTTGGTCCCAGGGTTCAGAGGTCTGCGATGGTGTCGTCCCTGACTTGTCGGTGGTGGCATCTTCCCTGACCGTGATGGTGTCTTCTCTAATTCCCTCCCTTCTTGGGGCTATTTTTACGGTATTTTTCTATCTGCAAGGTGGAGCTTGAGTGAGTCTAGTCAAACGTTTACGGTGATTAGCAAAAGGCACTTCCATTGCCATTTTATGGTAGAAATTCTATAAACTTAGAACTATCAATCCAGAATCACGGATAGACCATACATCAAGACTTGTGGAGACAAAGCGGTGTCTGGCTTTGGGAGTTGGAGAAGGAGCCGCCACTCTTTCCCATGTCCTGTACACACTAAATACCCTGAACCAAGGCAGTGTTATTAAATTCTCAGCATACCAGCTGCGTTTTTCCCCTGGGATCATCCTGGACCCTGTACCTTCCCTTGGTGTGTGGACACAGCCATTTACTGATTTTAATTACCTCCAGTAATTACTCCACAAGGGTGCAACTGTGTGGCTTTTTAAAACCATGCTGTGGGGCTGCGCCAGCAGGGACAGGCTCTGGGCTGGGGTAACAAGACATGGAACAGCTCCACTTGGCAACGAGCAATAAAGATTCGATTGAAGCATCAGCTTCATTTGAGCCCTTCGCTCTGTTTCTTCAGGTCGCCTGTACCCCAGTTTTGCAGTAAGCATCACAGGTGTGTTTTAGTGGCTGCTGAGAACTTTCTTTGGTTTGTTAGCTGGCTGAAGTTTCCTTTCCTTTCTGTCACGTGCGTTTGGCATTAACATGCACGTGCTACTATAAAAAGAAGTTTCTTTGCAGTCCCTACAGGAAAGGGAGTTAAGAAGAGAAATGCCAATAAGCAGACACAGTAGGGCATGACAAGAACCCAAACCAGTTTTGTTAGGACACTGCACAGTGACGAAAGGTAAGTGAAAATCCCTCCTCGACTGCTGGAGCGTGTGCAGAGGAGTGTGCACAAATGACAGGTGACAGGCCGAAAGGGAACAGCCTTAAGTTCTGCCAGGGTAGGTTGAGGTTGGATATTAGGAAAGAATTCTTCCCCGGAAGGGTTGTCAAGTATTGGAACAGGCTGCCCAGGGCAGTGGTGGATTTTTCTGGATGCGTTCAGAGATGCTAAAGGGTACAGTAATGAGAAATTAGCCAGAGTTAATCCATGCTAAAGGTCTTTATTTGAAAGATATGTTCACCAATTGTTTTGTTTCAACACCTGAATCATCAAACAGGAAGCTCTTGAAAGAGGAGATGCCAGGGACGAACAGCATCAGGGTTGGCTTGGTGCAGCAGCTCTCGAGCATCCGTAGTTGGTTCAAGAAAGGTAGGACTTTCAGACCTTGATATTGGGAATGACATTGGGATTGCCATTGGGATAGATGTTGGGATTGCCATTGGGATAGATGTTGGGATTACCATTGGGATAGACATCATTGGGGTAGCCATTGGGGAAGCCATTGGGATAGACATCATTGGGGAAGCCATTGGGGAAGCCATTGGGATAGACATTGGGGAAGCCATTGGGATTGCCATTGGGGAAGCCATTGGGGAAGCCATTGGGATAGACATTGGGGAAGCCATTGGGATTGCCATTGGGATAGACATTGGGGAAGCCATTGGGAAAGACATTGGGATAGCCATTGCCATTGGCATGACAGTAGTTAATGTTCAAAAGACGCAGGACATCCAGTCTAAGGCATGATCCCAGGTTGTATGTGTATCGGGGTCCTTTAAAAACAAGAAAAGGAAAAGAAAAACCATGAGTATTACCTAAGATGGTGCTAAGGGATCTGTGTGTTCAGTTGCATCCCTTAAGACCTGGCACATTGCACTCACTTTTTTAATCAAATTGAGCCACCCCGAGTACCAAAGCAATGATCAAAGCAAGCAGTGAGCAGGTGGGAATGCTGCTGTGTCAGAACACAACATCCTATGCCGGCCGTGTAGAGCATCTTTCTCGTGAACAGGCTTTGCAGACAAGCAGCTTGCAGGAAGGCTCAGAGTACGTTGCTGGTGCTTCAGGGTTAAGTCCTCTGAGTAAAACTTAGCTCCTTGAGATACTGTTAAACTGAATTTCTCTTTTTTTCCCCACACTACAAGAACTCTCTTGCAAGTGATCAAGATAGGATTACGGCACCCAGAGCAGGACAGCTGATGTACACTTGTCTCCAGAGCAATAGCTGGCATTCTACAACAGTGTGTTTTCATGGCTCTGGGCGAGCAATGTTTCTAATCATTGCTGCAACAGAAGTGTCTTACCTGGATGAGGGAAAGGTTCTTTTGTAGTCACCAGACACAACTGGATCTTTCACTCGCAAACAAAGGATGGCAAAGACATGCGGTTTCATATTCTCCTGGTTTTCCAGCACAGAGGGGCACTATCACACTCTCTACTGCCAGCCTATCTTGCTGTGCACTGCACGGCTGTGCTAGTTAAGAGGCCCTGCCAGGCTCTGACATTATTGGAGAATCCTGGGAAGTGGAGGTGATTCAGCTCCTCGCTAATGTGATCATTCCACGTCTGAAATCCTCCAGGGAATGAAGTGACTTGGCTTAGTATTGTGAAACACGAGTGTCTGGTGGGATTCCTCGGTAAACTTATCAGTAGCCTCAGAATGGAGGGATAGTGGTTCTCAGGACTACCCTTTTTGTGTACCTTGGCGTTGCAAATGAGGACAATCTGCAAAATTCTGGGCCAACGCCTAAGCCACCTTAAACTTTAGAGAGCGGAGTAGTAAGGGATTGGATCAGATCATTTCTGGAGGCTGTGAGTCAACGCTGCTCCTGTCCTGATCTGCAGAGCTACTGAAGCCTTTCTGCAACTCCTGTGCTTCTTGATTTGTGTTGGAACAGCAGCATTTGCAGATTGTTCCCCAAGGGAAGCAAAATGTCTGGTTAGTTACAGGTGTCATGAATGTGCTTGCACTCACCGTAAACTTCGTAAGCCAAGTAGGTTGGGACTCCTCTGCACATAGTGGAGATTTCTGGGCCATAGGACTGGAAGTCACGGACAGGTCTCTGGATGATGAATGTCAGCTGCTTTGTAGATAGTCCTTGACCTTGCAGGAGCTAAACATCAAATAACATGATTCAGGAAGATCCGGGCCTTCACCCATTTAATATCTGTGCATGTTCCTATTTCTGGAATGATGACTCGCGCTTGGTGTTTTACTGAAAGCTGTGTGGAGTGCAGTCTTTGAATTCACTGTGTGCCTAGGGGACCGTTAGCCAGCAGTGGAGACAGCTCCCATGGCTGATCTCTCAAAGGGAGTCCAGGCGGAGGGAGGCTAAACATAGAGCTCTATTGAAAAGCAGTCAGTGAAAGTAATCTCTGGAAACATTACACAAGTGATCTAGAGTGATCTCCAACATTGAATAAACCCATGAAAACCCTCCAGTGCAAGCATCCGAAACAGGGTATCTGAACTTTGCAAGGTTTCAGGTTATGTCAGTGTAGAATGGGATTGAAGTTTTTACAACTGCATAATCGCTGGTGTGATCTATCAAAGCACCCGTGGGTTCAAAAGCTTTGCAAACTAGCAACGTCTCTGACATCAGTTTAGTTTGCATTAGTGCACAACTTTACAAGTAACTGCTCCTTTTTAATCTTACCCTGCTCTCTTCAACCAGTGTGGGAAGCACATCAAACCTAGGCATCACCCTTCTGTTCATTACGGAGATGAAGCAAGCTCTCTCTGGCAGCAATTTGGTTGCAACAAAGCCCTGTAAAATGAAGTTATTGACAAGTCGGAATTGAGTTTTTCAGTAATTAAGATTGGAATAGAGTCTGCATTAAAAAAGTGAAAAAACTACAGAGAGTTTTCACCCCAAAACGTGGACTCAAAATGTTAAGAATAGAGAAAGAAGTCCTGGTTTTGGGCCAACTTTATTGGAGCTAGTCTCCTTGCACATTTTCTGAAAAAGCATGCTCCTTGCCACTCACCGTGTTGTAGTTCCAAACGGTTTTCCATAACCCAAAGGGGCTCTGTCCCTCAATAGTTGCCACACGGAATTCCCTGTTGAGGGTCAGAAACTGGTAGCCTCCAGCAATGGTGAATTGCCTTCTTATGAACGGCCTGCTCAGGATTTGCTGGTTTCCATCAGTATATTGAAACTAGGAAAGGAAATGAAACAACCGTTTCAGACTTGCAAGTGAGTCAGTTCTCTCCCCAAAGCCTTAGAATATCACTGCTCCAAGAGAAAAAAAGCTGGCCCGGAGGGAGCACCTCTAGTCACCACAGTGTTTTCCAGATGACAAAGAACTATGGCTGTGGTATTCCAGAGTAGCTGTAAGAATCCTTTCAATAGGAATTATCCACTGAGTTACTCACAGTGATCTCACAGCTGTCATCTGGTGGTTTTAGAGGTTTAGAGGTGACAGAGGTTGTAGGCTCCTGTTCCACCAAAGGGGTGGGGAAGGAAGCAAGGAAACCTCAAGAAGCAGGGACTGCAGGAACAGCAGCAATGTGTGTGTAACTCGGTCACTCTACTCACCTCCTCAGCAAGGGCTGGGGTCAGCAGGAGTCCAAGAAGGACGGTAGTGACAACCTGAAATGAAAATTGGCAACAAAAGGGTAAATGCAAGTCTGGCTGTCAGATGTGGTCATGAGAATCCTAGTGCCTTTTTCCTGGTCTGGTGTTTTTGCTTTCGTAGTGGATTTACAATAGTCACCTATAAGTGAGTCCTCCTTGCTTTACCCAAGAGGAGTGCAAACTAGACACAGGGTAGGCTGCTTTTTTAAGAGCTGAGGCTGTAGGTGGTTCTGAGACCTGCACAGTCATATTCAGATGTTTTACAAGAATGAGGAGAAGGAATTTAAATATCTTCTGCTTAGGTGTTACAAGAAACTGGTTGATCCATTAGTGCATTGCTGCAGTTTTGCAGAAGCTTTGACAAAACTGGACGTGGATTAGGCTTCCTGTAGATTGAGTAATGTATAGTTAAACCTTTTAAACTAATCCCAACCTCTCCATCTGATTAGGTTAACAGGGTCTGAGTTGCTTGCTCAGGAGGAGAAAAACCTCCTTTGTTCCTACAGGCAGGCAGAGGCACTTCTGAGAGATACAGGCAGTGGGTTGGAATCAAGGTTTTTGTTTATAAGATATAAAAAAAGCATGCATACTCACAGTGAATTTCATCTTGACTGCAGAGCTGGTGCAGCTAGAACGAGCGATGTGAACCATCCACCTTATATACGTTTTCAGAATTAGGTGTGGAACTGCATTAAGTGTTGAACTAAAATTATTTTGTAATTTTTATCCCTGTCTGCGTGTCATGGAAAAGTATTTCCTGCGGTAACGACTTCATAAACATGGGTCTCGTACTTCTGCAAATTGTGACCCGCCAGAGCCTGATAATTATCAGATAAGAATCCATTTGCACTGAAAAACTAAATATGTTTTATAGTAGTTTTCTGACATGTGCTAATTACTTTGGAAAATTCACACCAATCTTAAGAGCAGAGATAGCCTCGGGCTGAAAGAAAAAGCCAGGGACATGCAGTGGGATAAGTGGAGAGGGCTGTGCCTGTTTTATCTGAGGGAAAAGGCAGAGGAAAGTTGGAAAAGGAGAGGAGATTCTCTCTAGAAACCCCCAGGCATGTTGGACAGGACCTTTGTTGAAGTACTGCGACTATGTGGTTGCTTTTCTTTGGAGGTGCTAACGTACTTGGGGGGGCAGTTTTTCTTTGGGTTTAGCATCAGTGAACTCTTAAAGATCCCCAAAACTTTCCCGAACAGAAGAGGCTGCTGGATCCTTTATTTAGGGAAACCCTTGTCTGGTCCTGAATGAGGAAAATGTCTCTTGAATGAGTGGAGACACTCCTGAATGGAGTGTCCCCATTCAACCCCCAAAAAAAGGCCTCTGAGCAAGGAGGGAAGGAGAAGACCTGGTATTTTCCAGGCAGACTCACTTACTGAGTCCCAGCCATTTTGCCTTAGTTTTGGCCTAACTATAATCTGAGTCTTTCCAGTTTCCACCTGCCCTTTTAAGTGGTTAGGGTCTGCTTTTCTGCTTGCTCGTCAAACACTTACCAAACATTGCTGAGTTACATCTGCATTCAGCTGCATTTAATGCACTTACTAAATCTGTTATTCATAGCCTGATTTATGGGTTGATCAGAGCAAAAGTGCCTCTGTTTGTTATGGGCCCTATTGCATTGCAATGCTTATTTTTAAAATAAGGCATGGAAATACTTAGTATGTTACTAAGAAGATAAAATAGAACTGATTCAGATTCTTTCAATATATTTGGTCTTCAGACCATATTCTCTTGAACATGGTTATGCAGTAGGCGTAACTGCATTTGCTTTAAGTAGTGATGACTAATTGCTTCAGGCAGCATGGGAAATCTCCCAGGGAACTTGTACAGGACGGGGTTTGAATGCCAAACCTGGCATTCTGCAAGAACACTGGTTTAGCAACTTGTCTTTGGAATTGCTTCCACTTTTTTAAAGGATCAGTAAAAACTCAGCGCAGGGCAATGTAGGCTGATGGTAAATTGCACTGAGACGCAATAGCCTCTGCTCAGAGCAGGAGAAGAGACAGATGAATTATTGAAAATGTGATCAGGAGAAGATTACCAAGGAGAAAAACCTTGTTGTAATCTTGTGAATCTGCATTGTGCTTTACAAAACACTATTACTAGTATCCACCCAAGAAGTGGGTGAAGAGGTTGGTGAGGACCAGAGCCCTGAGCATCAAAGAGACAAACCCAGAAAAGAGCAGTTGGAAAAAGGACAAATGGAGTTGGGAATCTGCAGGCACATCTCTGCTAATGGAGAAGGGGTTATTCAAGGGCAATGCGACTTTTGAAAGAGTGAACTTTGGGAGCGACCCCGTCCTGCTGAGAAACTTGTCCTCAGTCCTTGGAGTCTTTTCTCCTCTCTGTGTGTCGGGAATGAGCACTTGTCACAGGCAACTGATTGGCTTTCTTGCCACTTCCATTCACCCCCCTACCTGGTGTCCTTGACGGGGTGCAGGAAACTCGATCAAACAAACCCCTCCTGTCCATTCTGGCAACGATGCAGGTGCTTGTGGAAAATGCCTTGGTTGCAGCGTAGCCATAATGAAACACACAAAAGCTTTTTGTTGCCAACAATATACAGTGAGAGAGCGGTGAATTGCCAGAGAGAAGCACAGGATTAGAAAAATCAACCTATTTATACAGTACAAATAATCACAGGGAAGGAAAATATTGGGTTTTCACTTATGTTATCCAGATAAATGTGTCATGGAGGCTGACAAGGGCCTTGGGTGAAAGGCAAATTGCCTTCTCCAGTAATGCCACGTGTACGATCCGTTCTACTGCTTAAGTGAGGAGAAGGAATTCACTGCTGAAAATCTCAGTGCAGCGTGCAGTCCAGCTGAAACAAGAAATGGTTCAGTGGGAATGTTTTGAGGCATCTCCTCTAAAGAATTTTGAGCCATGGTGGGAGCTACTTACAATCTTGGAGTCCATCAGTTCTCCAGGCCTCAGGGCCTCCCAGTGAGTCAGTGCTGACCCCAGGGTCAGTGAAAGCGTTGTCTGAGTTTTCATCATTGAGCCACTTCATACCGTTGTCATTTTTGAAAAAGAGAAAGGAAGATGAGGCTTTAGGTTTGTGGATTCCCCACAGTCAATAAAGCAATAGCTCAGGTAACCACATTTTGGGCAATAATTGCTCTTAGAGATCAGATGAAAGGGGAGATGATTTCCGGCCTTGGAGGGGAGGCTGGGAAGCCGTTAGTGCTGTTGTGTCAAACCTTACATTCAGGCTCTACCCAGCCCTGGTTTTCTTGTCTGGTGCATCCACCTTACGAAGAAGACAGACTTGCAGTAGAAGGGCAGGCACAGTCGTTTTTGTTCACAAAAATGCGATGCTAAACACTTTGTCACCTCTTTCTAAAATAACACAGTTTCAGTGACTCACGTGCTTGTTGTTGCCCAGATTTCTCTAGGGTCAAAACTACTGCTGCTGATTTTTTTTTTTAATTTAATATTGTTATGATGCTAAATTCTTTTGTACTAATAGTTATTGTGAACACTTGTTCTCTTGGAGACAATCCCTCTAATACTGAATGGGTCACTTATTTCATCTCTTTCAAAGGAGGGTTTTTATGAGAAAGCTCCAAGTGTGGCTCAGCATATTTAGCACTAACATGTTAGAATTTGTCCTGCAGCAACTTCAGGCTGCTCTAAATACCCCTGCTTCCCAGTTGTGCCCTTGGAGTCTCTCATGTCTCAAGGTTCTTCTCCTACGCTCTCATCATGCAGCTGTGCCAGAACTTTCTACAACTTGCTGAGCCTGTTGATTTGCGTCCGATTTGAGAATGAGAGAAAATTGCCCTTCTGACATTTTGCACGTGCATCTCGCCCTGGTAACAGAGCGCTTCTCTCTTTCACCTTTGAGTTGGCATATGGAGTAGGGTCACTGCCAGAAGTGACATTTCACCCATGCAGGCCCAACCCCTTTGGCATTTTTCCTCGGTAATCCCTGCACATATCAGGAATGGATTGCTAGGCGCCAAGTAAGAATCAAAATAAGTTTAAAACTGTCCAGCCTGAAGAGTTTGATGAGAAAGCGATGCACATACTTACAGTGAACTTCATTTTGACGATAGGCGAGGCAAGGTGTGCTGGTAATGGATGTGTACTCTTACTTTTTATACAGCAATAACCCAAAGTTAAATCTTAAAATGGGTTTACCTTATGGGCACGTGCCCTGTGTTCACAGAACTGTGACAGGTTGCCCAGGCAAGTGCTCTGATAAGAGGAGGCTTTGATACCAGCCTGACTGAATTCATTACATACAGGAAGGTGAAAGAAAACTTGTCATGGTAAGTTCAATGTATTTTATGGTAACTTTTAAAAGAGAAAACAATAATAATCAGAACCAGAGCATAGTTGCCTAATAAGGTTTGTAGTGACGCTTTGTGCCTACGTGGCAAAGGGCTCAGATTGATATTCTATCCATAGCTGGTATTTTCCCAGCCCTGACAAGTACCAAGCAACAGCTCTGCCTGTGATAACAGGCTTCCCCCTCTGACCATCCTTAGCAAAGTCATTCCAGCCACTACGGCCTAAATCCTCCTTCTTCCAAGAAAACTTGCTGGGAAATGTCACTTCAGCTGCACTTGCATTTTCGGTCTCCTTCCACAAGCAGCACCACAAGCTCCAAAACCTTGCGTTATGTTTCTGGTGACTAGAGTTTGTTCCACTAGCTTGTGTCAAGAAGGGCTGCTAACTTTCTGCATCTGTGTGTAACTTCTTCCTAAAGAGCAATATTAGGCTAAGCATACAGATGAAAATGTTTTGCTGGTAATGTACTAAATAAAGTAGGAGAAAATGTGGTGTTTGGAATAATTCTGCCGTAATGTAAGAAGGCCGTGCAGTTGCTTTCCAGGTCTTGTTTTTTAATTTCTGCCTAAACTTGCCTAGGATCAGGAGGTGCAGTCAGACGAGCTGTTGTCCCCATTGATTAGTGCTGTAGGAAAAAAGTATTTTGTTGTTTTGTTTTTTGTTTTTAATTCAGTTATAGCCGGACAGAATTCAGCCCAGTCCACTCAAAGGGGCACCTCTCATTAGTGGTATCTGAAATTTAGACAAAGATGACCAGCCTGGTTCCCACTGACCCCGAGGTTGGAGCAAATGTTTGGCAAATCATTAGAGGTTGCTGGTTGTCAACGTTTCTGAAAACTGGGTGTCTGAGTTTGACCTCCCTTCTTAAACGGAAGCATTTGGTTAAAAGCGTTTTCGAAGAACGTGAGCTGAAAACTGTGAATGCCCTGGCGACCAAGGGCAAAGCACAGCACAGGTGTCTGGATTCTCCGTCCCTGGGACTCACAAGAACGCACTCTCAGTATTCTCCTGGGGAGTCTGTTCAGTTGGATCAGGTATTTAGACAGCAGTAATAAACCCCTTGGAGACCTGAATCCTGAAACAATCAAGTCTAAGGCAACAACGATTATCTAGAAACATGCCTCAAACTTTGGGCAAGTGAATATGCAAACAGCACTGATGAAGCACAGTTTCCTGAAGTGAATATTCGCATCTTCTGCAGTTTGGTTTCCACTGCTTTCAAGACAAAGGGATAAGCACAGGTGCCCGGCAGGAGGGAGCAGAGCTGCACAGACTGAAAGATTCAGATGTACTGACTACATGTAATCACAGGATCCTATGGGATTTAAATATAAATGGCACCGCGTCGTTGGATTTGCAGGGTCTGACCCACCCTTTTCAAAGTGCTGTCAACATGGAGAGCGTGAGCATTTATCCATGAGGTGAGGCACTGTATCTCAAGTGACCCTGCTCCTCCTTGAAGCCTTTCTTTGGAAGAGGTTAATTATATTGATGTGGCTCCAAAGTGGAGTTTGGACTGGAGTGAGCAATGGACAACTTTCCCCTCCTCAGCCTGAGCTGTGTTGCCAAATTTTCCTTCTCCTAATCATGCTCACAGATCTCCTTTGGCTGAGTATTGTCTGCTGTCTTGAGTACCGCACTTTATCAGTGCACGCTTTAGATTTCACGGGCCAAAAGGCAGGAGAGTGCATGTAGGGTTGTTGCGTGAAAGGGTTGGTAGAGCAGTTTAGCAGGAAATAAAGCCCCTTGTCTTCCAACCCACCCTCAGCTAACTGGAGGAGCTGGGGGCGGCTGGGCTTTAATCCCGAGTGATGCCCAATCGAGCGTTACCGGTCCGACAGCCGCGGATGCACCAAGTGGCGGTACTGCCACTATGGGTCCGACAGCCGCGGATGCACCGAATCGTGTGCTGCACTCCCATCCCCAGAACTTACGGACTTACACAGCTACACCTGCAGCATTGAGCAGCGTCCCGCTGAGCTCAGGTCAGTTGGGGTGGCTGGTTACAGACGGACACAGTTCGGCGAGACACCGCAAGTGCGAGCACGTCAGTGCCGGATCCACCTGACAGTGTCCCGCACCCGTTGGCCAGTCGTGATCTATGGACTCTCGCGGCCTCATCAGGCAGCAGCCCAGCAAGAAATTGTGCAGCAGCTCTGTAAGCAAATGAAAGCACCTTTAATAGCACAACAGGATTAATGCAGATTCGTGTGTCTTGCTGGTGATAAACCACTGTCTGCAGAAGTACAGACAAACATTAAGGTTGCAAGTTGTGAAAAGTGTTATTAATTGCTAAAAGTTGACAAGTTGCTACAAAGCGCTAAGTTGGTAAAATAATTCTCTAAAGATTTTCTAAGTTTCCGAGGAAGAGCCTGGGAAACATCTAAGCCTTAGTCTTACCCAAAGGCGTTCCAGCGGAGGGGGAAGAGAGGCTCAGCCCGTGGGTTGGTCCCAGGGTTCAGAGGCCAAAAGGCAGAAGAGTGCATGCAGGGTGCAACTGTGTGTCTTTTTAAAATCCAGAATAATTGTCTGGGAGAGCCTGGGAGTTGGCTTTGTGGACATCAGCCATGAACTGCTCTCTGCCATGAAATGTCACCTGCTGGCCTACAGTGATCCTCTGCAGTGCTGGAGGATGGTATGGGCTGGAAGATGGGAAGTGAGATTGTTCTTGCTGCATTTCTTCTTCAGAACACTCATCCCAGCAGTGTGAAGCACACGTGTACACATGCTGTGGGGCTGCGCCGGCAGGGACAGGCTCTGGGCTGGGGTAACAAGACATGGAACAGCTCCACTTGGCAACGAGCAATAAAGATTCGATTGAAGCATCAGCTTCATTTGAGCCCTTCGCTCTGTTTCTTCAGGTCGCCTGTACCCCAGTTTTGCAGTAAGCATCACAGGTGTGTTTTAGTGGCTGCTGAGAACTTTCTTTGGTTTGTTAGGTGGCTGAAGTTTCCTTTCCTTTCTGTCACGTGCGTTTGGCATTAACATGCACGTGCTACTATAAAAGAAGTTTCTTTGCAGTCCCTACAGGAAAGGGAGTTAAGAAGAGAAATGCCAATAAGCAGACACAGTAGGGCATGACAAGAACCCAAACCAGTTTTGTTAGGACACTGCACAGTGACGAAAGGTAAGTGAAAATCCCTCCTCGACTGCTGGAGCGTGTGCAGAGGAGTGTGCACAAATGACAAGTGACAGGCCGAGAGGGAACGGCCTTAAGTTCCGCTGGGGGAGGTTGAGGTTGGATATTAGGAAAGAATTCTTCCCCGGAAGGGTTGTCAAGTATTGGAACAGGCTGCCCAGGGCAGTGGCGGATTCAGCATGCCTGGAGGGATGTAAAGGACGTGTAGATGTGGTACTTGAGGACACGCTGTAGTGGTGAACTTGGCAATGCCAGGTTTACAGTTGGACTAGGTGATCGTAATGGTCTTTTCCAACCAAACTGTTCTGTTTCTCTTCTAACTTGGATTCTTGCCTCTTTCTGTCTAGTTAAGCCTCAGCCTGAGCAAAATGAGAACTGATGGTGTGTGAAGGAATTAAAAGGCCTTGTGTAATACCAAAAAGAAGGAGACAAGCAGCAACAAACTCCTGTCTGTCTGTCTCCTCTGCTCAGACTGATTTGTGCTAATCCAGGGCATGGAGATGCTTTTGCCCGAGAAGAAGGAAGGTCTTGACTCTGTACGCCTTCTTTGTAACGTGCGTACTCTGGGGCTTGCCCCCTCTGTGGGTGTGCCCTGGGGTAAGAGCAGGCTTTTAACAGAGCATTGGAGCGGCTCCAAAGGGGTAGGAGAGAGGCACTCCAGACATTTTTCTGGATGCGTTCAGAGATGCTAAAGGGTACAGTAATGAGAAACTAGCCAGAGTTAATCCATGCTAAAGGTCTTTATTTGAAAGATATGTTCACCAATTGATTTGTTTCAACACCTGAATCATCAAGGAGGAAGCTCTTGAAAGAGGAGATGCCAGGGACGAACAGCATCAGGGTTGGCTTGGTGCAGCAGCTCTCGAGCATCCGTAGTTGGTTCAAGAAAGGTAGGACTTTCAGACCTTGATATTGGGAATGACATTGGGATTGCCATTGGGATAGATGTTGGGATTGCCATTGGGAAAGACATTGGGATTGCCATTGGGGTAGCCATTGGGGAAGCCATTGGGGAAGCCATTGGGGAAGCCATTGGGATAGACATTGGGGAAGCCATTGGGATTGCCATTGGGATAGACATTGGGGAAGCCATTGGGAAAGACATTGGGATAGCCATTGCCATTGGCATGACAGTAGTTAATGTTGAAAAGACTCAGGATATCCAGTCTAAGGCATGATCCCAGGTTGTATGTGTATCGGGGTCCTTTAAAAACAAGAAAAGAAAAACCATGAGTATTACCTAAGATGGTGCTAAGGGATCTGTCTGTTCAGTTGCAGCCCTTAAGACCTGGCACATTGCACTCACTTTTTTAATCAAATTGAGCCACCTCGAGTACCAAAGCAATGATCAAAGCAAGCAGTGAGCAGGTGGGAATGCTGCTGTGTCAGAACACAACATCCTATGCCGGCCGTGTAGAGCATCTTTCTCGTGAACAGGCTTTGCAGACAATCAGCTTGCAGGAAGGCTCAGAGTACGTTGCTGGTGCTTCAGGGTTAAGTCCTCTGAGTAAAACTTAGCTCCTTGAGATACTGTTAAACTGAATTTCTCTTTTTTTCCCCACACTACAAGAACTCTCTTGCAAGTGATCAAGATAGGATTACGGCACCCAGAGCAGGACAGCTGATGTACACTTGTCTCCAGAGCAATAGCTGGCATTCTACAACAGTGTGTTTTCATGGCTCTGGGCGAGCAGTGTTTCTAATCATTGCTGCAACAGAAGTGTCTTACCTGGATGAGGGAAAGGTTCTTTTGTAGTCACCAGACACAACTGGATCTTTCACTCGGAAACAAAGGATGGCAAAGACATGTGGTTTCATATTCTCCTGGTTTTCCAGCACAGAGGGGCACTATCACACTCTCTACTGCCAGCCTATCTTGCTGTGCACTGCACGGCTGTGCTAGTTAAGAGGCCCTGAGGCTGTGAGTCAACGCTGCTCCTGTCCTGATCTGCAGAGCTACTGAACCCTTTCTGCAACTCCAGTGCTTCTTGATTTGTGTTGGAACAGCAGCATTTGCAGATTGTTCCCCAAGGGAAGCAAAATGTCTGGTTAGTTACAGGTGTCATGAATGTGCTTGCACTCACCGTAAACTTCGTAAGCCAAGTAGGTTGGGACTCCTCTGCACATAGTGGAGATTTCTGGGCCATAGGACTGGAAGTCACGGACAGGTCTCTGGATGATGAATGTCAGCTGCTTTGTAGATAGTCCTTGACCTTGCAGGAGCTAAACATCAAATAACATGATTCAGGAAGATCCGTGCCTTCACCCATTTAATATCTGTGCATGTTCCTATTTCTGGAATGATGACTCGCGCTTGGTGTTTTACTGAAAGCTGTGTGGAGTGCAGTCTTTGAATTCACTGTGTGCCTAGGGGACCGTTAGCCAGCAGTGGAGACAGCTCCCATGGCTGATCTCTCAAAGGGAGTCCAGGCGGAGGGAGGCTAAACATAGAGCTCTATTGAAAAGCAGTCAGTGAAAGTAATCTCTGGAAACATTACACAAGTGATCTAGAGTGATCTCCAACATTGAATAAACCCATGAAAACCCTCCAGTGCAAGCATCCGAAACAGGGTATCTGAACTTTGCAAGGTTTCAGGTTATGTCAGTGTAGAATGGGATTGAAGTTTTTACAACTGCATAATCGCTGGTGTGATCTATCAAAGCACCCGTGGGTTCAAAAGCTTTGCAAACTAGCAACGTCTCTGACATCAGTTTAGTTTGCATTAGTGCACAACTTTACAAGTAACTGCTCCTTTTTAATCTTACCCTGCTCTCTTCAACCAGTGTGGGAAGCACATCAAACCTAGGCATCACCCTTCTGTTCATTACGGAGATGAAGCAAGCTCTCTCTGGCAGCAATTTGGTTGCAACAAAGCCCTGTAAAATGAAGTTATTGACAAGTCGGAATTGAGTTTTTCAGTAATTAAGATTGGAATAGAGTCTGCATTAAAAAAGTGAAAAAACTACAGAGAGTTTTCACCCCAAAACGTGGACTCAAAATGTTAAGAACAGAGAAAGAAGTCCTGGTTTTGGGCCAACTTTATTGGAGCTAGTCTCCTTGCACATTTTCTGAAAAAGCATGCTCCTTGCCACTCACCGTGTTGTAGTTCCAAACGGTTTTCCATAACCCAAAGGGGCTCTGTCCCTCAATAGTTGCCACACGGAATTCCCTGTTGAGGGTCAGAAACTGGTAGCCTCCAGCAATGGTGAATTGCCTTCTTATGAACGGCCTGTTCAGGATTTGCTGGTTTCCATCAGTATATTGAAACTAGGAAAGGAAATGAAACAACCGTTTCAGACTTGCAAGTGAGTCAGTTCTCTCCCCAAAGCCTTAGGAAATCACTGCTCCAAGAGAAAAAAAGCTGGCCCGGAGGGAGCACCTCTAGTCACCACAGTGTTTTCCAGATGACAAAGAACTATGGCTGTGGTATTCCAGAGTAGCTGTAAGAATCCTTTCAATAGGAATTATCCACTGAGTTACTCACAGTGATCTCACAACTGTCATCTGGTGGTTTTAGAGGTTTAGAGGTGACAGAGGTTGTAGGCTCCTGTTCCACCAAAGGGGTGGGGAAGGAAGCAAGGAAACCTCAAGAAGCAGGGACTGCAGGAACAGCAGCAATGTGTGTGTAACTCGGTCACTCTACTCACCTCCTCAGCAAGGGCTGGGGTCAGCAGGAGTCCAAGAAGGACGGTAGTGACAACCTGAAATGAAAATTGGCAACAAAAGGGTAAATGCGAGTCTGGCTGTCAGATGTGGTCATGACAATCCTAGTGCCTTTTTCCTGGTCTGGTGTTTTTGCTTTCGTAGTGGATTTACAATAGTCACCTATAAGTGAGTCCTCCTTGCTTTACCCAAGAGGAGTGCAAACTAGACACAGGGTAGGCTGCTTTTTTAAGAGCTGAGGCTGTAGGTGGTTCTGAGACCTGCACAGTCATATTCAGATGTTTTACAAGAATGAGGAGAAGGAATTTAAATATCTTCTGCTTAGGTGTTACAAGAAACTGGTTGATCCATTAGTGCATTGCTGCAGTTTTGCAGAAGCTTTGACAAAACTGGACGTGGATTAGGCTTCCTGTAGATTGAGTAATGTACAGTTAAACCTTTTAAACTAATCCCGACCTCTCCATCTGATTAGGTTAACAGGGTCCGAGTTGCTTGCTCGGGAGGAGAAAAACCTCCCCAGAGAATCCCTTGTTCCTACAGGCAGGCAGAGGCACTTCTGAGAGATACAGGCAGTGGGTTGGAATCAAGGTTTTTGTTTATAAGATATAAAAAAAGCATGCATACTCACAGTGAATTTCATCTTGACTGCAGAGCTGGTGCAGCTAGAACGAGCGATGTGAACCATCCACCTTATATACGTTTTCAGAATTAGGTGTGGAACTGCATTAAGTGTTGAACTAAAATTATTTTGTAATTTTTATCCCTGTCTGCGTGTCATGGAAAAGTATTTCCTGCGATAACGACTTCATAAACATGGGTCTCGTACTTCTGCAAATTGTGACCCGCCAGAGCCTGATAATTATCAGATAAGAATCCATTTGCACTGAAAAACTAAATATGTTTTATAGTAGTTTTCTGACATGTGCTAATTACTTTGGAAAATTCACACCAATCTTAAGAGCATCAATAGCATAGATTATATTAATGGCTTTTGAATTAAGCTCAAGTCACGTTTCTGAACTTTTATTTCTGTGAATGCAGTTGTTCAGGTGTTTTTGAATATAAAGGCAGTTGAATCTTTATAGTCAGGCTGCTGTGGGGTAGGAGAAAAGGAGAGCAGTAGAGCTCAGGAGCAAATCCTGTGACTTTGTCATGCTGAGGTGGCATGCTGATGGGTGGCCCTCAGAATTCAAATTACAATTTGAATGGAACTGGGGAAGGTGGAGATCTGGTATTTTCCAGACAGCCTGAGTTGCTGAAGTAATCATTGTAGATCATGGAAATGGTGTCTAGTGGTAAAGCTCAGGCCTTGTCCTACTTGAGAAGGATCATTTCTTGCAAGGTCAGCCAATTTTCTGTGGTATTAAGAGTCTCTCTGTATTTCTGTGTTTATATGGACACCTGGAGTCACAGTATTGATGTCTCTTCAGGTTCACTGGAGTCTTTGCTGACCTGTGTCTGGTTAGCAATCTCTTTTTGAGTCTTGTTCTCTTCCTGGTCAACTGAAACCAGAATCAATTTAAATCTGAGTAGGGAAGATTGTGAAATGTGAAGACATCCCCCTTAGAGCCAGGAACCTGCCAGAACGGAGTATTGCAATTAAATTCTGCAGTCTGGAAGAAGCAACGGCCTTGCTTCTTTGGGTCAGTTGTTCCCTGTCTTCTGTAAAGTTTTAATCGTTGCTGTAGGACCCATGGTTAATGTAAGCTTTTCATGGGATAAAAAAAGCTTGGAGATGCATTAAGCATCACAATGTGTCATGTTGTAGTTAAAATAGGAACCTACGTGTGTGAAGTGAAAGTGGATGAAGACCTGGTATTTTCTGGACAGGCTCACTTACTGAGTCCCAGCCATTTGCCTTAGTTTTGGCCTAACTATAATCTGAGTCTTTCCAGTTTCCACCTGCCCTTTTAAGTGGTTAGGGTCTGCTTTTCTGCTTGCTCGTCAAACACTTACCAAGCATTGTTAAGTTACACCTGCATTCAACTGCATTTACTGCATTATCAGGTTTGGGACTACTTAAGGAACCTGAAGGCGCACAAGTTGATGGGACATGATGGGATGCTTCTGTGGATCCTGAGGGAACTGGCAAATGAAGTTGAGAAGCCGCTATCTATCATATTTGAGAAGTCCTGGCAGTCTCATGAAGTTCCTGCAGGCTGGAAAAAGGGGAACATAACCCCCATTTTTAAAAAGGGAAACAAGGAAGACCCAGGGAACAAGTAAGCTGGGAAATGAATTTTTATAAGGGCAGTTAATGATAGAACAAGAGGAAATGGCTCTAAACTGCAAGAGTTTTGCTTAGATATTAGGAATAAATTCTTTACTGTGAGGGAGGTCAGACACTGGCACAGGTTGCCCAGAGAACTTGTGGCTGCTCCTCCTTGGATGTGTTTAAGGCCAGGTTGGATGAGGCTTAGAGCAACTTGATACACTGGGATGGTGTCCCTGTTCATGGCAGGGGGGTTGGAACTGGATGAGCTTTAAGGTCCCTTCCAATCCAAACCATTCTATGATTCTATGATACTACACTTATTAACTCTGTTATTCGTGGCCTGATTTCTGGATTGATCAGAGCAAAAGTGCCTCTGTTTGTTATGGGCCCTATTGCATTGCAATGCTTATTTTTAAAATAAGGCATGGAAATACTTAGTATGTTACTAAGAAGATAAAATAGAACTGATTCAGATTCTTTCAATATATTTGGTCTTCAGACCATATTCTCTTGAACATGGTTATGCATAGGCGTAACTGCATTTGCTTTAAGTAGTGATGACTAATTGCTTCAGGCAGCATGGGAAATCTCCCAGGGAACTTGTACAGGACGGGGTTTGAATGCCAAACCTGGCATTCTGCAAGAACACTGGTTTAGCAACTTGTCTTTGGAATTGCTTCCACTTTTTTAAAGGATCAGTAAAAACTCAGCGCAGAGCAATGTAGGCTGATGATAAATTTTACTGAGACGCAATAGCCTCTGCTCAGAGCAGGAGAAGAGACAGATGAATTATTGAAAATGTGATCAGGAGAAGATTGTCAAGGAGAAAAGCCTTGTTTGTGTGTCCACAGCTCCATGAATTCCTGTGCTCCAAACTTTGTCAGGAATGATTAACCACAGTAATAGATGGGCCGATCATTAATCATAACTTTGAAACATGGAACATCTTCCAGTAAGAAGTTTGATCCTGAAAGAAAAGGAAGAACTGATTAGATTTGGACCGAGAAAAAAAGAGAACAATGTAGCTGAAATTCTTCCAACGTGATGGAAGTTGGAAGTGTACCAACGCCAATTTGAAACGGAAGCGGCACCTTTCTATACTGGTACTACGATGGAGCCATCATTTTAGAGCAATCTAAGCTGCATGTTGGACTTTGAGTCTCAAAATCATGCTGTGGCAGGACCCATGGTAGCTAGGTATCGTGTATGCATGAAGCTGCCTAAAACCAGCAGACTTCTGTCAAGAGCTAGAGCCCAAAACCTTCCTGAAAAAGCCTGGTTTCCAATCTGTATCTGTATGCAGGAGAGTGACAGACATGCGGCTTCCTTATGAAGGCATTTGCTCATATATGAAAAGTCATAGAAAACCCCAGGATTTCAGTCATTAAATTGTTCATGTTTACTTAAATCTTTTTGATCCTTATTTGTAATCTTGTGAATCTGCATTGTGCTTTACAAAACACTCTAACTAGCATCCTCACCAGTTGCTGGGTAAGCCAGGTAAGATGGAATTCCTCTGCAGAGAGCTTGGATACGTGTTCCGTATGGGAGCAGGTTTTGGAGTCTGACTCTTGAGATCATGAAGCGATTCTCTGTGGGAGGAGGTTGGTAAGGAACAGGGTCCTGAGCATCAAAGAGACAAACCCAGAAAAGAGCAGTTAGAAAAAGGAACAATTGGAGTTGAGAATCTGCAGGCACATCTCTGCTAATGGAGAAGGGGTTATTCAAGGGCAATGCGACTTTTGAAAGAGTGAACTTTGGGAGCGACCCCGTCCTGCTGAGAAACTTGTCCTCAGTCCTTGGAGTCTTTTCTCCTCTCTGTGTGTCGGGAATGAGCACTTGTCACAGGCAATTGATTGGCTTTCTTGCCACTTCCATTCACCCTCCTACCTCATATCCTAGAGGTGATGCAGGATACTCTCCATCAAACAAACCCCTCCTGTCCATTTTAGCAATGATGCAGGTGTTTTTGGAAAATACCTTGGTTGCAACGTAGCCCTGTTGAAACACACAAAAGCTTTTTGTTGCCAACAATATACAGTGAGAGAGCGGTGGATTGCCAGAGAGAAGCACTTGATTAAAAAAAAACAACCTCTTGATGCAGCACAAATAATCACAGGGAAGGAAAATATTGGGTTTTCACTTATGTTATCCAGATAAATGTGTCATGGAGGCTGACAAGGCTAAATTGCCCTCTCCAGTAATGCCACGTGTACGATCCGTTCTACTGCTTAAGTGAGGAGAAGGAATTCACTGCTGAAAAATCTCAGTGCAGCGTGCAGTCCAGCTGAAACAAGAAATGGTTCACTGGGAATGTTTTGAGGCATCTCCTCTAAAGAATTTTGAGCCATGGTGGGAGCTACTTACAGTATTAGAGTCCCAGACAGTTCTCCAGGCCTCAGAGCCTCCCATTGAGTTGGGGCTGAACTCAGGTTCATTGAAAGCGTTGTCTGAGTTTTCATCATTGAGCCACTTCATACCGTTGTCATTTTTGAAAAAGAGAAAGGAAGATGAGGCTTTAGGTTTGTGGATTCCCCACAGTCAATAAAGCAATAGCTCAGGTAACCACATTTTGGGCAATAATTGCTCTTAGAGATCAGATGAAAGGGGAGATGATTTCTGGCCTTGGAGGGGAGGCTGGGAAGCCGTTAGTGCTGTTGTGTCAAACCTTACATTCAGGCTCTACCCAGCCCTGGGTTTCTTGTCTGGTGCATCCACCTTACGAAGACGGACAGGCTTTAACGTCACTGCTCTATGCCCCCCAACATGCCTATTGGACCAACTGGAACAGAAGGTATTGTTTCATTTAAACACTGGAGAATTTCCTTTAAAGTTAAACACTAAACTGGATGTTCTGAGTCAAGCTTGCAAGAGAAAATTTAGGAAGAGTAAAATACTTCCTTATTGTTCTTTCCCCAGCAGAGTGTTATTTACCACATTGCAGTGGATTTTGTGGTCAGATCCTTCATGCTGACGTTTATTTCGCTCCACATTTTTTTCACAGTGTTCATGTGACAATGTGAAGACAGACTTTGTTGATTTCGGGTCTAGCAACTGCCTTTTACCCTTTTTATAGCAAGCACTGAAATACTTCTTTTGTATTTCAAAAAAAATGCAGTATCAGACTTAAAATACAGCTTTCTTTTCAAAACCACATTTTTTCAGAGGCTAGAGCTAAAGGCCACTAGTTGTTATGGCAGCAGTGTCTCATAGCATGTAGCTCTCTACTTACCGTGTTAGCGAGAGCTGGAGCCAGGAAAACTCCCAGAAGAGACACCATCCCAACCTGAAATGAACATTTGAAACCCACAACACTTGACCATTGTGACAGCTTATCATGCATCAAGTTATTTGCTGTCTTAAAATAATGTTGTCTTCCTGTTTAACTTGGGGTACATGCTCAGCACTTCTCTGAAGTGGGCTCTACCTGAAGAGGATTTAAATATGCAGAATTTTTTTTCAAAAAATAAGGATTTCAAAGGAAAGTTTTTATGAGAAAGCTCCAAGTGTGGCTCAGCATATTTAGCACTAACATGTTAGAATCAACTTCAGGCTGCTCTAAATACCCCTGCTTCCCAGTTGTGCCCTTGGAGTCTCTCATGTCTCAAGGTTCTTCTCCTACGCTCTCATCATGCAGCTGTGCCAGAACTTTCTACACCTTGCTGAGCCTGTTGATTTGCGTCCGATTTGAGAATGAGAGAAAATTGCCCTTCTGACATTTTGCACGTGCATCTCGCCCTGGTAACAGAGCGCTTCTCTCTTTCACCTTTGAGTTGGCATATGGAGTAGGGTCACTGCCAGAAGTGACATTTCACCCATGCAGGCCCAACCCCTTTGGCATTTTTACTTTGTAACCCCCACATAAATCAGTAATAGTTTACTAGGCATCAAGAAAGACTTGAAATAAGTTTAAAACTGTCCAGCCTGAAGATTTTTATGAGAAGCAATGCACATACTTACAGTGAACTTCATTTTGGTGGTAGGCAGGGCAAGGTGTGCTGGTAATGGATGTGCACTCTTACTTTTTATACAGCAATAACCCAAAGTTAAATCTTAAAATGGGTTTACCTTGTTGGCACGTGCCCTGTGTTCACAGAACTGTGACAGGTTTCCTGGGGAAATGCTCTGATAAGAGGAGGCTTTGATACCAGCCTGATTGAATTCATTACATACAGGAAGGTGAAAGAAAACTTGTCATGGTAAGTTCAATGTATTTTATGGTAACTTTTAAATGAGAAAATGAAAATAATAATCGGAACCAGAGCATAGATGCCTGATAAGTTTTGTAGTGACGCTTTGTGCCTGTGTAGCCAAGAGCTCAGACTGATATTCTATCCACTGCTGCTGACATTTTTACCATAGCCAGATCACCACCTCTGTTGATTTAAAAGATGGTCAGTCAGTCCCTGGAAATCCTGAGGCTGGTTCTAAATCACAACAATTATGCTGGTTTTGTTTTAACCTTCCTTTCTGAGCTCGTTCAGTTAGGATCTGCTTTGCAGTCGTCAGGCATGGCCTCTGTATTTTCACAGAGCCTCCTCACAAAAGTGGTACCTGGTCATGGACTAAGGGCTAATACTAGAAAGGGACCCTAAACTGGAGGTGACAAAAAATGAGTAAGGGAGGAGCAGTAACAATGGGCATTTAATGTCAACTATTACTTAGAAAGTAGATTTTAGTAGTTCTCTGAATTTGATAATTATATACAGAGCCACAGCATATGCCCTTATTTGCCTTGTTTGTTGCAGAAACTTTTCAAAATGTTTAGGTTTTTTAATTGGCCAGTAGAGATGTCCAAGTCTTTTTGCCCTGGAATGTTCTCCATAGCTGTTTAATAAAATAAGATACATAGATAGACAGATAATCTATCTCAGATAATTTGGATTTGTTTCTTAGCTGTGCCTGTTACAGAAGAAGCCCTTTCAGAAACACTCATGTACCTACTCCAGAAGTATTTCTTCTTTACTAGCAGCTCTGTCAGTCCCTCTGTATACCAATTGTGCACTTGACAGTAGTGCAGCCATGGGTTTGTGCACTGAAGTTTTCTTTTTGTTGCCAGTATGGCATGATGGGGTTTTGGTGTCCCTATAAACTGGTATCTCTGAACAAAGTTCTCCACTGTCATCTGTTGCTGAGGATCATTGCTGCAGCTGTCATTTGAAAAGCCAATGAATCTTACTTTAGTTGAGAAGGTGAGGCCCAGTTCTTATTTCCACTGGTCAGGGCCACAATCTGTCATCCTGCTGCTAACTGATGCCTTGCTCGGACTCTGGGAGTGCAGAGGAGGTGTAGCAGCCTGCCAGCACTCTGAACAGAGAGCTCTCTTTGTCGTCTGTTTTGCACCCACATTGCTATTTGCAAGAAATGTAAAATATAGTGAATGAAAGTAATAAATTACTAAGATAAAATATTTACAGTTCTAATCAGACTAATTTGTGGATGCCAAATGGTGACAGGTAGGTCCTTAGCCTCCAAGATCCAAGATACACATAAAAGACTTATTTTGTATGTCATAAAATCCTCTCGTAGTCTCTGGAGATTTAATGAATTGACTAGTTTGCATGAAAGGCACTGATGCTCATCCCTGCAGAGTCGTTAGCAATGAGTTGGAAAGCAGTTTTGTCCATTTCTTCCAACAACTGTAGCCAATTTGGCCATTACATTAATACATCAGACTTGGAAGCCTGAATCTACAGATCTTCCATCAGCTTCTGATTGCTTGAGTAATTTGTATGGCAAACACTCACAGCTAGAGCACTTGACATTAAGAATAGCTTACAAAATTCATTACAATAGTAGAAGCTAGGAAAAAAGGTAGGGAAGGGTACTTTTACTGCTTAAAACCCTGTTCTTTTTCCCAAACAACTTTGACTTTGTCTCATTTTCAAAGGCATACTGTTTCCATACTAAATTCTTGTGCAGCACACTCCCAAGGCTAAGAGCCCTTCCAATTTTAACCTTTTTCTCAAATCAGTGTTTCATTTTGTGCACACACGTACATTTTCACATGTTTTTCTATGCCTTACTGTCTAGCAAGAATAAAACTGCTGAAATTATTTCTGCATTCATCCTTGAATCTTGATTTCTTTTTCTTTTTTTTTAACTACAAAATATGATTAATTCTGTTTGACCTGTCTTTGTGCCACACGGATTTTTGTAGAGTGTGCCAAACTGCCTTTATCTAGTGTGTGGCATGCCCAGCTGAGTGCACATGGGAGCGTATAAATAATTTTGTTGATTTTTAGAGGTGTTGCTTCATTCTTTGCTTTTCTCCCTCTACCTGCTCACTCCCTGATAAAGTAAATATTTATGAAAAGTACCTGGAAAAAACCCACCATGAGTCACCAGGAGTGTTCACTGTGATAGTGTAACCTCACCTGAACTTGATTAAATCCATCTCTCATGTGCTGAAATTCCTGTTTGGTAATCGGACTTTAATTGAAATTGTATAATTATTCTTTTCATTTGATGTTCTCAAGGTTCTTTTGCTTATATGATTTTTAGTGGATGACAGTGCCAAATAATGGGTCAGATTCTTCTGGCAATTTTACTTACATAGATTAAGAGCAATTCTGTAGTTTAATCATGTTTCATCAGGGCAAATTGGAATGCATTTAGAAATATTTGGCCTTCTGAAAATAAGAGGGCATTTAAGTTTCCTCCAACAATAAATGTTGCTGTGTTGTATCAACATTTACTTGTTCCAATCATTACTCCAACTCAATTTTCTGTTGACTTCCCTAATATGACCAACCTGACTGCAGGTGTAACAGCTGAGGAAAAAGTGATTTTATTTGGGGAAAAGTTTGAGAGTCTTCACTTAGATCAAAAGTATCAAAAGCAAGAAGATTACTTTGAGAATGAGAACTTTTCAAGCTCACCAGGGGGTTCTGAATCATGGCTTCCTAAGCTAAACCTCACTCTGCCCGAGGACTGGCAAAAAATGAAATTGAGAGTGGGTTATAGCCATTCTTCTGCAGTTCTTTACTTCAGTTGCTTTATATTAGAAGGGTGCTTAGAGGACTGAGTCTCCAAAAAGCCACGCTTTCCTGTTGGAAGTGTATCTAGGCTTTTCCTGAGTCAGCTAGGAGCATGTTCTCTCTTGCAATAATGTGAATTACTCAAATGCTTTTTAGAAATTAACGTTTAATTCTTGGCCTTGTCCGATCACATCGGCAGCATTCAGTCAGTCCAGTGGATGGTGAGAGTCAGAATTATTGTTGTAATTCTCCTCCACCAAGTAACTGCCCGTTTCACATGTTGCTCTGCTCTTACCTGTGCCTAAGGGTATTGATGCTTAAGAAAGCAGAAGCTCATGCTTCTCGGGTGTTTTTCCAAAGAAATTAGTATATGAAGGCAAGATGGAAAGTTAATTTAAGCTTTAGTTTAAAAACATTTAAAACTTAATAAAGTTTTTTGGCTTAGCTTTGTGGTGCCTGAATCCTGTTAGATTCCTGCTTTGAAAGGCTTATTGACTGCCAAAATCTCCTGAGTATTTCTGACGTGTCTGTAATCTTGGAAACAAATAATCTTTTGAGAAGGAGGAACAGGCACAGCTTTCAATGGGAGGGTAATATCAATCTAATCTAATTAGTCTAATCTAACCATGCTTGTCACGATTTGTTATCTGTATATGTATATTCTGATATACTGCTTAGCAGCACAGCTGTTACACTTGAGATAACATTCTCCATGTGGAGTTAGGTGGAATAAAGCAAATGTGTGCAATTTCCTTTTAGTTTTTTCTTTGTTTTTTTTTTTTAATTGAGGTCTGTTTGCTGAGAGAGATTTCCACGCAATGTCTTTCACCTTTTTTCTAATGACTGAGATTACAGAAATGTGTTGACTGTTAGGTTGGGTTATTGGTTTATTAGAAGGAAATAGGCCTCAGTTATGACTTTCTAGAGTGTGATTCATCAAGTTTCTGGCACTGGCTGACATGGATTCACAGATGAGGAGGAGTCCAGGTGTGGTTGTAGCCATAGGAGAATACTTCTTATGGCAATATCATGTGGTCACTGACTTTTTCATAAAATACAGAAAACTGTGGCAGTTTTAAGTAGGAATTCCCATTCGGTTCTTTTTATTTGGTGACCTTGTGCGAACCACACGTCCTCTGAAGTTTCCTGTCACTCTCTTGTACAGTGAGGAGGCTGGAAGTTACCCAGATGATCTTGTGAAGCACAGTTGTTGTTCCTAATTACATCACACATTGCAATGCATGTGTTACATACGTCATGGCAACTGGTCAAAAATGAGCAGAGCTTCTTGTTATAACGAGTTCATGCATTTATTAGATGGGAGAAATGGTTGACTGATCCGCTCAGTGGCTGGCATGTAGGCCACCATGACACAGGTATTTCTTTCCAGGATTTGTCTGCAGACTGTCAGGCTGTTAGGGATTATATTTCAGAAGACAAATGCAGTTTGTATGAATGAATAGCAGTTATTCCAGATGCCATTTAATTCTGGATTATATCCTGTTAAATATTTTTTAAATGGAACCAGGAAGAGTGGGAACTCTTAAACTCTGAGTTTAAACCTGTAAATAATAGCCATTTGCTGAGTAATTGATTTTACAAAAGCTGACTTACTGAAAGCCTTTAACATATCGGGGTCAGGTTATCTGTGCCAGCCCAAAATTCAGATATGAGGGTTACCACAACGTGACATGTAAATACGGATGTGTTCGAGTCATGAAGAAAAGTTTTGTCCAGTGTTTCCCCCACCTCCAGCAAGGTATAAAAGTTGAAGCTCTCTGGGATTTTCTTGCATTCTTACTTTCTACAGCCTCTTGTTCTTGTCTGAAAGATGAACAAATTTGTGAGTATATCAATTTTTGTTGAATTTATATTGTAAAAAGTTCCTTATTTTTAAAAACCAGGAGTTAGCGAAGAAGATGCTCAAGACAGTGGTACAGTACTGAGTCTGTATGATCTGTGTATTGTTTCTTTGGGTTGTTCAATGGGAAACTTGCATTTCTTGGGTGTGCTGTAATCCCCTTGGAATCACTGGAAGCATCATTTGAGCAAAAAGTGCAGAACTTCATTACAATTCAGAAAGGGGATTTACTTACGATTTAATAATTACAGTTGTAGAGGCAAATCCAGAAGTAACATGGTATGAAAGAATGTGACTTTCAAGAAATTCCACAAGTGTAATGGTTAAGTTATCATTCTGCTTTTTCAGTTACAGGCAAAAGAGAGCCTAATAACAAGAGTTTCACAATGAAGAATTATAATTGGTTTCTACTAATACACATGTTAAGTGGGGAATTTTCAAACTGATGGTGCGGCTGCTTCCCTCAGTTAATAAACTGGGGGATTTTTATGGCACTCCCTGGGGTTTCTGTCAAGTGAGAATGCTTTTGTCCTTTTACAGGCTGCAGTTCTTGTTTTGCTGGGAGTCTTTTGGACTCAGACTTCTGCACTGGATGTAAGTAGACTGATAAGCCTTCTAGTGCATGTACTCATTTAAAATGTATTGGATCCCTGGGCGGGGGGGAAATATAATGGGAAGAAAAGCACCAAAGAAACTAACAAGATGCTTATTGGCAGATGTAGAGAAAAACAGCATTTGCCAAAAGTGACAGTCAAAAGAGGCAAAGAGGCAATTCTGTGCAGGTGCATAGTAACAAGAAATTTGGGGGCACATAGGTCCCCTAAGCTCAAGCTAAAATTTGGAGATTGTTGCAGTCTCCTGCCAGTCCCTTCTGCCACACATAATGTCTGGGGTGCCTCATGTTTTTCCTTAGCCTGCAGTGAGGGCCTGTCCCCTCCTTTTTCACTCTGATGTACTCTTGTATAATTATTCTCCATCTCAAAGTGCCTCCTGAGGCTGCTAGAAGGTTGTTAAGGGATTTAGGATTTACATTAAGCAATCATACTTGCTTATTTGAGAGGAAGCATTTATTTATACTACACCCTTTAAAGGTGCAAGCCAGATGGTGAACAATGATTTTGTGTTTTTTATCAAAGACCTTTGTCCTGCGTGAACCTGGCAATGACTATGTCACTGGAACTATGACTATCCATAATGAGAACCAGATTGTTGAAGTCCATGTCCATTCTGGCGTGTACTCCTCTGATACCATTTTTGACTACTCTCGTGTAAGTAAATTTAAGAATCTGCCTAGACTTCTTATCTGAGGAAGTTTTTAAACTCAGAAATTATTTTAGCATATTCTCACCATAAATTGTCCTGAAACACTGTTTCTTTGAAGGCTCCCATCACCTTTCCTCCTCTTAAGCTACCTCTTTGTCTCACCCATATGATGGTGGTGCAGTTTAAAAGACTTGTAATGAAACCTGTGGTGGCAGTTCACGAAAGTGAGAATGTCATGGACCTCAGTGAGGTCAGAGCTGGGAATGGGCTGCCATCACTCATGTAGAGCAAGTGCAGCAGCTGTCTGTCAGAAAAGACACTTCCAGGTTTACAGACAGACTTTAGTGTCAGCAGGCTGCTTCCAGGCCCAAAAGTGACAATGTAAATGCAGAGTCATTCCACACTAGTAGCCTGTGTAGCCACTTCACATTCTAGATTGTCTGAAAGAGTCAAAAAAAATCAACTAATATTGGTGGGAGCCATTTTTAATTAATTAATTGATTAATTAATTAATTAACTCTAATTTTTTTTTATCACAGGGTTATATTGCAACAAGGTTATTTTCACGAAAAGCCTGCTTTATCATGAAAATAGATAAGGAATACATCCCAGAGCTGCAGCAAATTGGACGCCTGGCTTTTGAAAGAGAGGTGACTTTGCAGTGAAAGCTGTATGGTGTACAGGGCAGATTGCTGTGTGAGAGTTGTGTGGTGTGGTGGGAACCCTCCATTCTGCCTTTAAGAACAGCTGGTCTTAGGAATGTCTTTTGCTGTGTCTGCAATGGTGAAGCACATCTGACAAGATAGAACCTCAAGGGAAAATCATACAGAACATTCTCTTAAGATAATGGGCAATCATGCCCCACCCCCTCTGCAGTTTGACATTGGATCCTCATTGTGACTAGAACTGTAAGGTCCCCTGTCCTTGGAAGTAGTATAATTTGACTATTTTGAGGTGATTGCAATATGAGATCTGACAGGCTTTTCCTTTTTTTTTTTTTCATTATCATGCTGATATTTTGAGCTTGACATAACTTGAAATAATTTTGTTTGTGGAACAGAGTTAGAAACCTTTTACTTTGACCAGATTTTGACTTTCCTATTCAGGCAAAGGTTTCGTGAAGGCAACTGGAAATATTGCCTGGAGATGAACTTGAGTTCTGGCCCACTTTATGACAGTCTAAGAGTAGCACATTTACAGCAAAACTTACTGCCAATTAACATAACTCATTATGACAGTAAGACATCTAAATTTTGCTATGCTTGCAGAATTAGTATCTAGTGAACTTTGTTTCTGAATAGATTGATTTTTTTTTCTTTAAAAGCACGTAGCTTCTTTAGCTAATTCTTTATGTGAGGCAAAGGAAGGGGATTTTAGATTTTGTGATTTTTCCCAAAGGGTATCCTCGTAGAATGAAACCAAGGCTACATTACTGATCATGTCTAACATTCTCTTTTTAGACTATGAGGACAGTGTACTCTCCAAATAATGTGTGGGTTCAGTTTCAATCTGGCCATTCCCTGTTTGGGCGTATCAAAGACTGGCTTATCTATGGCAAAGCCATTGAACACCTCTGCGCAGGTCTGCCTCTCTACCACCTTGAAAAGACTACACGTAAGTTACAGCATCAGGACCTCGTGTTTCTGTCACAGTGCATAAGCACCTTTCTATCCTTTAAACTTAAGTGCCCGTGGTGCCTTTGAGGCAGGAAGATGTTGCCCTGTTTTACAAAGAAAGACTAAACTACCTAGCAGGATTGAAAGTGTCAGGCTCTGGAAAAATCTGATTGAGCAGTTTTTTTTATTGTTAGGCATTTAAATATTTGTAACAGCTGTTCCAAAGTGGTTTGCCTAGTGTCAGAGGAAGCAGCTGTGTAGCCGCTGGACCCAGCTTGTGCGTGGACAATATAGTGGTCCCACACAGCAACTACTGTGTGCCAGCATGCTACCTGCTCTGTGCAGGTCCTGGGAAAGGAGGAGCACAGAGGTGATTTAAAGCTGTACAGACACTTCCTCCCTTTGAGTTACAACATAAAATTTTTAGACAGTGACACCAACAGGACCCTCAAGTAGGACTGTAATTGCAGGCTGAAAACTGTGGATTTAGTAGACTTTTCCTTTGTGGGTACAGGGATCTTGTCACTGATAATATCTTTCTTTTCTTGTTTCTTTTAGCACTACTGAATGTTAATGGCTGTTCCAATGCTGGAATTCCAAGCATTTTGGGCATTCAAATCTGTGAAAAAGTTGCTTAGTCTGGATCTTAACAATTCTGCTGCATGGAAACAGCTTGTTTCTTTGCATACTTTTGTGATGGTAGCCTTGTTCTCCAACTGGAACAAAGCTCGGTGTTAGACTCAACTTGCCTATCCTAAGCTTTGAGTGCAACAAACCTATGATATACAAATAAAGATAATGCAGTAATTAAAATGCTCTGTCTTTTTTCTTCATCCAAAAGTAGAACGGAAATAAAGTGAGCTTTGCTCATTTTCCTACAGAAGAAATACGTTTCCCTTTGGTGTATTCCTCTGCTCAGGCAGCAACGTGACCTAGGCACTGGTATATGCTTCATGCCAGTGAAGAAACAGTAATAAAATAGTTTTTTCCAGTGGAGAACGACTCTGTGGCATCAGCACCCAGACTCTCCAGGTGCTGACTCACTTTATGTGTGAACACTGGAGGGAGGGAGCCAACAGATGAATGGAGGGACCAGATCTCTTGCCAACATTTGCAAAGAAGCTTGAAAAGGGACAATGAAAATTTGTAGAAATTTGAATAGGTGCAATGGGTCAGAGAGCTTTTTGTTCTGGGCATTTTTCAAACCCACACAGAGACTATACTAGTCCTGAAAAGTTTGTAACCCAGATTAAAATAATCCTTTCACACAATTCCAGTGTAAAAAGAGCTGTGACGACTTGCTGAGTGCCCGACAGGTGTTGGAGAGCAGTTTGTGTCAGGAGCTGATTAAAATAAAAGATGAGGCATCACTGGTGCTGCCTGCCTGCTCTTCTGGTAGATGACAGTGAATGGTTGAATTCACACATCATTTCCCTCAGTGCTTGAAAGGAGTGTATATTTTGAGGCTGAAAACTAAATATTTATTGGAGAGCAAGGGATTCCTTTGGAGTTCAGAAAAATGGCTCCAGGTCTGCGCTTTCTTATTTTCAAATCAGGCTCCTGGTCAAACCTTCTGCTGTTTATTAAAGGAACATTTTATCATATGGTGAAACTGGTCTTTTAGATTAACTGGGTTCACAACAGGCTGCAGGTCCTTGGTGATCCAAAGAATGTTTCTGGAGTGTCAGACTTTGGTAATTAAATCCAGGAATACTTTATGTGTGTGTGCAAGATGCAGGATACTCTGTTTAGTTGTATTGTCCAGTGGAGCTCACTGATGGGATGTGAAACTACACTGGGAGCTGTAGTTGTGATGTTCTTGGCTGATGCATGGGACATGTGAAACAGCTCAAAGCACTCTCTGAGAGCACTTCTTGGCAAGAGTCCTCGTGGGTTGTGACCTTCAAAGCTTCTGTGGTGGCAGTCTCCAAAGAGGCTGTTGTTTCAAGACCTTCAAATTTCAGCTGGAAGTCCTAGTCTAGTTTCCAAGTGACAACTGTCATATTTCAACCCTTGTATATTCTTCTGTTAGAGAGCATAGAAGTCATGACAAGCCTGCGCCCCTGCCCCAAGTCAGCCAAGCTCTTCAAAATATAGAAAATAACTGCTTTAATTATCTCAGGCTTTATATATCTTTGGATTATTTCTTTAGGGATACTGACCTGACATCAACTATCCAGTGAAAGTTTGAAGACCAGAGATTGAAGTAGATCCCAAAGGAACAAACAAGCAGAGCTTCCAGAGAGGCAGACTAGATGTGCAAATAATAATAAGCTGAGTCTTATTAGATTCTAAGATTATTATTTAATACAAAAATATTTAAAATAATTAGTCAATGCAATCTGGTTTTCTGTCTAATTGTAGAATAGATGAATCTGAACCTTTACTGTCTGTGCAGTGTAATAATGGTCCTTTGAGACTCTCGTCCTGTTGCTACTAGTTTAATCAGAATTAGTTACTTTAAAGCAACCCTGTGTATACTACTGCATTTATTAATGGAACAGTGTTCTGAGACATGTGATTGAGATCTGAATAAGACAACTGAGTGGTTATGCATGGTTATAAAAGATTCAGGGCTAAACTCTTCCATTGACCCGGGGATAAAGAGCATTACTCAGGTGAAGAAAGTCCTATTCACCTCTTGCGTAGTTTCTTACAGATCATGTTTGTGGATGGGCAAAATAAGGGATACACTGCTGCCTTGATCATACCAACAGGAAACAAACACAATCCACTCTGTATGGTTTGAGGGCTACCATGGAAATTGTCTGTGAAGGAGGCAGGAACTCAATCCAGGTCTTCAGTTTTCACTGATGGCTTAACAAAAATGTCTTTCTGTGGTTTGACTGAATTTCATATCAGCATATTTGAGGTCTTACATTTTTTATTCAGCAAATATTGCATACACATTGAAAAGCTTAACGATAAACCTTTAGTGTTTAGTGGTTACTAATTCTGAAGGAAGTGTTACAAGCTCAGTAGATTTGCATTCAATACTAGAGCAAACAGTTCCACAAAGATCTCTGAAACAACCCTCAATACATTATTATCTACCATTTAATTTTGCTGGAGCTAGGGAAATAGTGTTTCTGCCTTTCAAGTACTCAAACAGGGAAGATTATTTCTAGCTTTTATTTGAGTTCACAATCTCATTGTAATCAGTCAGGCCAATATATTTGCGTTTCAACTGCTGTGTTTATTGTTTGATAAATAATGCTTCAGCTATCCATCTACTCTTACAGCACCTCTAATGCCAAGATGCACAGCCTACAGGAAAGTGTTTTGGATGGAGCACCCTGGAGGCAAATCTGTTGTGATGTTGCAGTACCTTTTGAAGTACCTTTTGCTGTACCTTTTGGGGTACAGCTGCTCACAACAAGGACAAAAGGAATCACAGGAAGAATCATATGCTACATGACCCATATGCCCAGGTTCTCCTTCTCCCTGTTTTTCAGAGGATGGTCTGTTTTCACATGAGCAGGTGGATGGGCATGTTACAGCTTTGAATTTACAGACCTTGAGTATAGGTGTGTTGGTGTAGACAACATAGCACTGATTTCAAAGATCATGCTAGAAATGGCTCCAGAGCAAAATAAATTTATTCTGAATTTGGTAACTAACTACAGGACAAACAGGAATATACACCTGAACAAAAGCAGAGAAAGGGACCCATGCAGGAGAAAGAGTTCTAGTATTTTATCTACTTGATACTGTATTTTGCCAGTGCTATTTCCTTCTTTGCTGACTATGCTACAATTTACAGTATGCATTACATACCTGTCTTAGACTGTAATTAATCTATTTTTCTTATCTTGGAAGGTGATGAATGTTATTTCCAGACTACAGGGAAAGACCAAGGAAGTAAAAAGCAGCAACAATAGGTAGGGTGCCCTTGAAGATATGATCTATCTGTTGCCTTGAATAACTGTAGTCTGAAAATGTTTTCAATCTTCAAATCCACAGCCTGTCAGCAGAGGGTCTGGACTGATTGTTCACAATCTGAAGGAAATAGATAGCTTTCCTTTTATTTATCACTTGGACACGTGTTCTATATAAGATGAAGCATCTGCTGTCATAGAGCTCATTAAGCTTTACGGGTCATCTCTTGGTAAATTTCTTTTTATGTTTTGATCCATGAGATTTCCTACTGGAACGGATGGAAAATTCCCACTGCTTTCCACTGGAGGGACACCCAGAGGATTGCAGCTGCTTCCTGAGTGGAGAGCAGACAGCAACCATTCTCAGAAACGATCAGAGAGAGAGTTAATGTTCACAGTCAACAAAGTAGAGTGCTTATCCTAATAACTGCCTAAGGTTATTAGCCTTAAGCATTAAGATTAACGCCTTGAAAATAGCACAGGCAACTGGTATATCTGCATCAGGAGAGGGATAAGGCTGTGGTGATCCTACCAGGGCTGGAACCCAGATCTGTCACAAAAATGAAAGGGGCCAGTGCACAAGCTTAGATCCTAAAGACACATTGGTGGAAAGAGTAGAAAGAGTAGAAAGGAAGAGAGTATCAGGATGTGACTCTAATTATCTTGAGAGTTACCTGATCTTTGCAAGAGCTTCTCTCCATCAAAGTCATAGGCATGCTTTGGAAGCTTAGCTAGCTCCTCATGTTCTGTAAAAGGTGAGGAGTTTGTTTTGGTGGGGAATTTGTTGTATGTGGAAGAGAGCACATTGAGAGTGTGTCTGGGTGTGCCTGGGATGTGTGCATTGGCAGCTTTTGCAAATTAAAATATTTATCCCAGGCTGGGATATCAGAATAATGCTGATTACTTGCTCCCAGCTTTTTTAAAGAGACTGAAAGGTGTTTAAAGGCATGCCTGAAATCCAAGCAATGGTATCATCGGATGGACACTGACAGGCAGCTAAAATATGTCAAGCATTTGGGGAGAGCAGAATTAGCACACATTCCAGTCACATCTCCAACTCTGCTGCAATTAACCTTCCTTGATCTTTACACATATCAGTGGGCAGGAAGCCTCTGTGGTCCCTCACTGCCAAGGACACCAATTTATCTAGTCACCTGTGCTGCACATTAATCCAAGATCTTTTTACCACTGAACACATTCCATTGAGAACCTCCCCCACCACCTCCCTATTTCCCCAGTGTAAAAGACTATTTATCAAGGTCGAGATATGACACCTTTGCCAGTCATGATCATTTTAAAATCAGAGATTAACCTGGAAAATCTTACCCTGATGAGCAATACCATTTAAATGAATAAGACTGCTTTAAATTAGGAGGAGTGGCAGATTTTCATATATCGTGTCTGATATGTGAAAACATGTTTTCCAGTTTGTACCAAGTAATGAAAAGGGACAGCTATTAACATTAGCAAATTTTCCCTTATAAGACAGAATTTCCACTAGTGGAGAAAAGTCAGACTGGAGCATTAAGCCTGCTATTTGAAACCAAAATTGTGTGGTCTGGGCTGGCACGCCAAAGATGTGAATGGATGTTCTCATTTGCCAGGTCTTTCTATCCTTTTTGTACCAATGATGCATAGTTGTGAGGGGAAAAAAAAATCCCTTAATTTTAGAAGACAAAATCTTGTCTCTTGAGTGTGTCTATATAACCACTCACCACTCAGGAGCAAATTGCTGTGGCTGAGCACTGAACAACATGGTGAAATCCACGTGCGAGGAGAGGATGCATTTCAGTGAAAGGAAAGTACAAGTTCAGTTTGCATCAAGGTGCCTAATTTTAAATACTCAGATTTTAAATTATTGTCTGGAGAGGAGGTGAGCTGGGTTTTGCAGTTACTTGTTTAAAACAAGTAAATGTCTTGGCCAGTGCCCCGTACCAGACTTTCCAAGGCATATAATCCAGCCCTGGTGGTGCGTGTCTGCTTTGTACTCCAGCTAAGAACCGAGCGTGGTCGCGATTGACCACCAGATGGCAAATTGCTGCACTGCCCTCAACGGCTCTATTTTTCTTACTACAATCTGAATCCGGGGGGGGGGGTTTATTAAGTGAGATCTTGCTGTCATTAGGCTAGTAAAAACACTAATTAGGAGCAAACCATAACTCAAAACCAAAATAACATTAATCCCTGTCAGTCTGAGATCTGTTCCCCAAGAAGTAAAAGCTGGGTCGGGATGCAGAGAACTAGAATTCTTTGATCTCCAAACCAGTGGGATATTTGTTTTCACGTGTAATTATGCCCCATTTGGTGACTAACTGAACTCTTTTTCGATCCCTTAATATTTGTCATATTTTTCTCTTTAATATATGTATATATTTTCCAGGGTATAACGAGGCATTGCATTTGCACAAGGTTTATTAATCAAAGATTTTGAAGTGTTCTAGAAACATAAGTAGCAAAGATTCACAACATCTAATATGAATGAGTGAAATTTTTTCTCTTTCAGAAAAGGGATGCAGCAGTGGATGAAAGATAAACCTGACAAACTCCAATCACACACTGACCATGAGCACAGGTAAGGGGGGAAGCCCCAACGCTCCTGCATTCTTCTTATCTTCCTCTCCTTATTGCAGCCCCGTTGCCACTAAGTGAAAAGTAACCAGCCTCATCTCTCTGCCCCTGCCATGTCCTTAGCCAGGCTCCTCTCTCAGCCATGAATAACTCGCAGAGGAATTATCTGCTCTTGGCTCATTGTTTAGTTTGGATTTTTTTTATTTATTTATTTGTTTGTTTATTTATTTTTGAGGGGAGCAAGGGAGAGAGGAGGTTGGCAGTCAGGCTGGAGCTTGGTAGCCAGGTCTCTGTTCCTTGTCATGTTGTTCTTGTCATGGCCTTAGCATCTCTCTTCCTGTTCTGCAAGTTCTTTTCTTTGGTCTTTCTCTCAGCTCAGTAAGAGGCAGCCAAACTCACGTGACTTGGCAGTTCCCACTTTATTTAATTTTCTGAGGGTGTATGTAAAGAGAAGAAGGTGATTCAGACCTTTTGAATGGGGACCTCAAGTTGCTCCAGCCATTTCTTGTTGGCCAGAAAAGAGGATGTAGCATAAAGCAGACCCTGTTGTGGCTATGCCCATAGTGGAGAAAGCATCCTTAAAAAATCATTTTGTAATTGCTGGTACTGGGATGATAACTCATGTGGGCATATGAACGAAGGCAGAGGGGTAAAGCAGTACAATGTTTTTCTGAGGAGGTTCTTGTAATTCAAACAGCTTCCAGGACAGCCCAGACTATAAAGACAGCCAAGGCCTTTTTCTGTTTGCTGGCTCTAAATCCTGCCCGACACGTCCCAGGTGGGACATGGTACATCCACCCTTCCCATACATCCCACGATCGTCACAATGGCAGCTGCTGGGGAGTTTTCCCTTCCTCCTGCTGGCAACATTGTACAGATGCTCACGTAAGGATTGTTAAGCATTTAAAGATATGCTTAAATTGAGACATAAGGGCGTTAAGGCTTGAGCCAACAGTGGTAGCCAATAACCTTTTCCATCCCCTGTGATAGGAAGCAGAGGCTGTTTTCACCTCAAGAAGTTCCCTGATTCAGAAATTTGCCCTGAGCACACTGGGAGGTGTTTGACAGCAGCACATTAAGCAATGTCCCTGGGTGCAATATAATGAGAGCTGAGCCAGGGCTCTCTGCCACTCATTCCAGATAAGTCGAGCCCTTTAACACCAGGGACTGCGATGGGCTTGTCCCATGCTCTCAATGAGATAAGCTGCCATCCGCGCTTCACGAGACACTCCTATCTGCCAAGACGCTCTGAGAAAAACTGGGAGATGTGCAGCATGATTTAAAGCATGTTACAGACTCCCCCAAGCTACAGTCCTAAATGGAGGGCTCTTGCTAATTGAAAATGAGGAACTACCAGAGGGGTGGGATCCTTCATGTAGTGGAGTGTTTATGCATAGCTTACAGGTGTTAAACAGCTGTGATGGAGATAACTACAAGGCAAGAAGAATGATGGAGCTAGCAGAACTAGAATCTAGAAAGTGTCAGATTGATTAAAAAGTCTCCAATTAAAATGTATTTTCATGATCCCGAGCCTCAAAAGTCTTTAATACAGTACAAATAGTACCTGTGAAAGGGTAGTCTCTGTATGCATACACTGCCACTAAAATGGACTCTCATTTTCCCTGCCCATTGGGGTTTGTATTTTTTTTAATCTGCCAAAATAAACTCACACTTTTTATGTGCTAGTTAAATCTGGAGAGCAATTAGTCCTTCAGTTTGTTGGTCTTGGATATATTTAAGACTTTCTCAGGTAAGGAGAATACAGTTGCCTTCTGAAGTGAGCTATTAACAGCTATTAACAGCATTTGATCAAATCCATTTGTAATGCTAACCAATACATAAGTATTCTGAACATCCTAAACAATAAAATTGCAGAAGCCAGACTAAGAACCAAACCATATTTGGAATTATTCCTGCAATCAAAGCCAAAATTAATGAGAAGTTCTGTACAGTTTCCCTCGAAAAAGATAGAAAAGGCAAAATTTGATATTCAGCTGTGTGGCAGACGTAAAAGAGAGAGCCTGCTGACAACTCTAATTTATCCGGTATAATTCCAATCATCAAGTTGCAGAAACATAATACATTTAATCTTTGAATTTTTAAGGCTGTACCTACACAGTATTTTTTACTGTATCAATCTCTTCTGCTGTCACATACAGCTTGCTTTCCCCTTTTGATCCCAACCCTAACGTCAAATAAACAGAACAAATATTAGACGTGCTTGTTTAATTTTTCCTGATGTTTTGTTGATATGATTACAAGCTGTTGGCTTTGTAATTACCATCTCGTGCTGAGACATTGGCTAACATGGCCAGAAAATATTCCATTTCTGCTTCAGAGTTAAGTTGTCAATCTGGTGAACAAAGCCTGGTGTTTTTCAACACATTGTTAAGGATCCATAGTTCAGAAAACCAAGGACTAGAGACATTTAGTAATTGTTCCCAAGAACTTTTTTCTTTTAGGGCTGTGGGAGTATTTAAGTGGAGTTCTCATTAAGGAAAATAATGGTATTCCTCAAACAGCCCAACTGGCTAAAAAAGTTGAACAATTTTGGAGATTTCTGTAAAGCTTTGTTTGGGAGTCTTGCTTTTGTCAGTGTCACTGAAACTGCTCAGAGAGCTGCCTGAAGTTTAACACCCGCATGAATGCCAAAGCTCCATAAAATAACTAGATGATGAGAGAAGGAATTTCAAAAATGTAAAATTAAAACTTTCTCTTGACCTTTTTCTGTTAAACTGTTCTGTGAAGCAAGTGTGATAAAGAGCCTGCAGAGTCAAACTCCTGGTATTAAACAGTGTTCCTACTCTGCTGTTCATTAGCACTGCAGTGCAATCACTTTCTCTGTGAAGATCTCATATAGTAATTGATTTATTTTTGACCATGTCTCACCAGGTTGGAATTGGCAGACTGAATTAATACATTGTGTGATCTTTAAGGGTACTGAATTTTAAATGACCTTTTAATGTTTGTTAGGGCCCCATCTGCATGCAGGCATGTACCGAGATAATGGGAGTGGAGACAAATCAAGGGAATCTATGATTCTATCAAATCACAGAATCATAGAATCATCGAGTGGTTTGGGCTGGAAGGGACCTTAAAGCTCATCCAGTCCCAACTCCCCTGCCAGCAGCAGGGACACCTTCCACTAGACCAGGTTGCTCAAAGCCTCATCCAACCTGGCCGAGAACACTTCCAGGGAGGAGCAGCCACAGCTTCTCTGGGCAACCTGGGCCAGGGTCTCACCACCCTCACAGTGAAGAATTTATTTCTAATATCTAATCTAAACCTCCCCTCTTTCAGTTTAAAGCCATTTCCCCTTGTCCTGTCATTAACTGCCCTTGTGAAAAGTCCCTCCCCAGCTTTCTTGTAGGCCCCTTCAGGTACTGGGAGGCCACTAGAAGGTCTCCCCAGAGCCTTCTCTTCTCCAGGCTGAACAGCCCCAACTCTCTCAGCCTGTCCTCACAGCAGAGCTGCTCCAGCCCTGGCATCATCCTCGTGGCCTCCTCTGGACTCATTCCAACTGGCCCACATCTCTCTTGTGTTGGGGGCTCCAGAACTGGACACAGTACTCCAGGTGGGGCCTTACGAGAGCAGAGTAGATGGGGAGAATCCCCTCCCTGGCCCTGCTGCCCACGCTGCTCTTGATGCAGCCCAGGACACGGTTATTGGCCTCTGGGCTGCAAACGCACATTACCGGCTCATGTTGAGCTTCTCGTCTACCACCACCCCCAAGTCCTTCCATTCAGAGCTGGCCTCAACCCACTCATCACCCAGCCTGATTTATGTTTGGGATTGCCCCAACCCAGGTGCAGGACCTTGCATTTGGCCCTGTTGAACTCCATGAGGTTGGCACATGCCCACCTCTCAAGCCTGTCAGGGTCCCTCTGGATGCCATCCCATCCCTCCAGCATGTCAACCACACCACTCAGCTTGGTGTCATCAGCAAACCTGCTCAGGGTGCACTCAGTCCCACTGTCCATGTCACTGACAAAGATGTGGAAGAGCACTGGTCCCAATACCAAACCTTGAGGGACACCACTCATCACTGGTTTTCCACTCGGACAACTCTTTGAGTGTGACCATCCAGCCAGTTCCTTAGCCACTGCGTGGTCCATCCCTCAAACCCACGTGTTTCCAGTTTGGAGATAAGAATGCCATGTGGGACTGTGTCAAACGCCTTGGACAAGTCCAGGTAGATGACATCAGTTGCTTTAGCCTTGTCCACCAACGTTGTAACCCCATCATAGAAGGCCACCAGATTGGTCAGGCACGATTTGCCCCTGGTGAAGCCGTGCTGGTTGTCACCAATCACCTTCTCGTTCTCCATGTGCCTTAGCACAGTTTCCAGGAGTATCTGCTCCATGACCTTGCCTGGCACTGAGGTGAGACTGACCGGCCTGTAGTTTCCCAGGTCTTCCTCGTTACCCTTTTTGAAAATGGGGGTGATGTTCCCTTTTTCCAGTCTGTGGGAACTTCACCAGACTGCCAGGACTTCTCAAATATGATGGACAGTGGCTTTGCAACTTCATCTGCCAGTTCCTGCAGGACCCGTGGATGCATCCCATCAGGTCCCATGGACCTGTGCACCTTCAGGTTCCTTAGATGTTCCCAAACCTGATCTTCTCCTACAGTGGGTGGCTTTTCATTCTCCTGGACCCTTCCTTTGCTTTCTAGGGCTTGGCAGTGTGGCACGAGCCCTTGCTGGTGAAGACTGAGGCAAAAAAGTCATCGAGCACCTCAGCCTTCTCAATGTCCCAGGTGACCAGATCTCCCGTCGCCTTCCGGAGAGGGCTCACATTTTCCCTAGTTTTCCTTTTTTCCCCAACATACCTATAAAAGCTTTTTTTGTTGCCCTTGACATCTCTGGCTAAATTTAATTCTGTCAGGGCCTTGGCTTTCCTCACCTGATCCCTCCATCTTCCATCCTGTAAATGATATAAGCAAATATTCAGCTTCCTGCTCCTGGAAATACTTGTGTTAAATGTGAGCATTTTTTATTGCTCGTGTTAGTTCATTTTTGTGGCCTAGCAGGAAGTGTTATGGAATGTACAGAAGCAGATGCAAAAGCAAGGGCCTGTTTTGCCTTTTTCCTGTAAGGATCTAAGAATTTTCTGTGCATCATTCTCTGACTGCAGGACTGAGCTGTGTACTTGGGTGTGTGCTAGAAATTTCCTGACTGAAAATGAAACCCAATCACACTGGAAAATGGCAGCTCTTCCAAATAACTGCTTGGGGAACGAGCACACAGGGAGCTGGGACCCACGGGAACAGGGAGACCATGAGTTTGCTGTGAATTTGCTGCCCGTGACTGACAGGACACTGACAGGAAGGCCATGTCCAGCTATTTCCAGCTCTTCTTTCTGTTTCAGTTGCTCAGGCTTTGTGCTGGCTTGAAAATATCTGCTGATGGTTCTTTATCTGTACTGCTGCATGGCCAATGACCTGCAGCTGAGACCAGGTTGCACGAGCCCAGATGCACGCTGAGGAACTCCCTTCCCAGAGCCCGGAGCTTTTGCCACCTCAGCAGGAAAAAAGGAGAGGAAAGGGAGTTGCCTGTAGTAGTGAAGATACTTTTTGTGCCCTGCTCTTTAGTATGTCCCCCATCCTTTTCACTTGCCTGGAAAGAGCTGGTGAAGAACACTTGTGGCTGGCCTCCCACGTAAAGCTACTGACACGCATTTCGCTGCTGCCCCTGGCTCAGAAGGAGGCTGTGTCACACAGTGTCAGCGGTCCCCTGCCCTTCTGGCTGCACAGCGAGTTTTCTTCTTCTCCCCGTTTTCTTCTCTTTTTCTCAGTCACACAGGTTGCAATGCATTGTTGCACTTCCCTCTCCCCACTCTTTCACTAAATCTTACCTTTGTATTTTCTGGTGACATCTGAAATCAGAAGAGAGAGCTGCTGGGAGCAGCCCATTTATGGACAGGAAATCCAGAGCAGCCATGAGCCGGGGCATACAGGAATAAGGACTTGGGCAGATGCAGGAATGGAAACTAATTTTAGTTATTCCATTGCAAGCTCATCACACTGTCAGTGTCACACTCTTCCTTATCTCCCATATCACACTTACCAGTTACTTCATGCCACAGCTATCTCCTGACAGAGACTGTTGTGGGGCTTTTTCATAATAATTTCATCCCTGTATTTTGGAAAACTTCAGATCAGGTGCTGTGATGGTTGCTAGAGCGCATTAGCTTGCATTACTCTGCTGCTTCCCTGAAATGGCAGATATGTCTGTGGTGTCCTGACTCGACTGAGCTGAAATGCCTGCATTTACACAGCTTTTGCACAGGATTTCAGGTTTTCCCCATATGAATTTTTAAAATTTCTCAATATGATATCTTGCTGTTGATTTAGTCCGAATGCTGGGATTTGATCCACGTGCTGTGACAGAGATGTGTCTTATACCTGCTTACACTGTGCAGTGAAAAGTAAGTGGGGGTTTTTTCAGACTGATCTCAGGGTTTTTTTAAAAAAACCCCAACTCATGCTGATTAACGGCACCAAAGGCACTCCTGTTCTTCCATTAAAACACAACCTTGTCTTCTTTATTAATGACAGCAGTCACGGGGATGAGTGATGGCTCTCTGCGTCACACGGCAAAGACTCTCAGCTGGACATTTTTTTTTCTCTAAGGTTTGAGCACAGAAACAAGGGTTCCCTTGTGCTATAATGTGAATCCCTTGCAGAAGCAGGATGGGATAGGATATTTTGTTAGGTGAGTTCTGAAAACTGAGGAATGATTGCTGGCTCTGCTATCTGTCTTCTGCTACCTTGGGCAAGTTAGTTGATAAATTTCCTCCTATGAAACAGGGATGCTTCCCTTTGCTGTCCTGTGAGTCTTTTCACACACAGTGTACATTCTTGGGGGACAGGATTTGTTCCTTATCTATTGCAAGTGTCTGTGCTGCTGACAAATAAGGATAAAAGTTACATGAAAAGTGTAAAGCTCTTTGAAATCACAGGATACAGGAAATATTTGCTTGTTAGGTTTCCTGTCTTACCTGCTGTAAATATGGGGATTTGGAATTGCAGTTTGGAGATCTATGAGAATGTCCACGAAAGGCTGTAATGGATGAGAGTCCTTCCCTAGTAAAATCTGAAATATACTGCTCTTACCTCCACATTCCAGACACAGCTTTACCTGTAAGTCAGACAAAATTTTAATGTCCTCTCCCCCTCCAATAGATTATTTAATTATTTTTTTAATCAAAGATCTCTCTTCAAATATTTTTTTTTTTAAAAAGGCAAAAAAAGGAACTCTAAGGAATATCTGCTTTTCAGTAATGCTTCTGTATTTAAACCAAAAGATATTCTGTTTTCCTCTACCAAAACCTTAATCTCTTTGGGTTTTCTTGATGGTGTTTTCTGAGAAACTCTTGCAGTAGAATCCATTAAAAACAATCAGAGAAAAGGGGAAAAACAGGAAACTTTTTTCATGTTTTTTTAAAAAAAGCCTAATACGTAATAACAATCTAATTTTAAAATCTGATATTTGTTAAGTTACGGACTACTAAACCAAAATCCATCTGAGTTTGTATGTGGAGAAATTACATGTGACATTATAACTAGCTGGCAAACTTTCTTTGTTTTCACTGAGGAGCTATTCACATCCAGAAAGCCCAGGACACATAAGCAAACATTAACCACTTTCTCCTGGGAAAGGTTCCACATCGCAATCTGCTCTGAGCGTTTCAGTGCCAGCAGGTGTTCCTCCATTCCAAAAATCAGACTCAGGAAGGGTGAGGATGCTTAAAAAACACTTCACATTCTTTTTTCCCCACTTCCTCTCACTCAGAGGAGCATCACACCCTTTCGATCTTGTATATCGTCGACCTTGACACTTCCTAAAGCCCTGCTTCACTTTCTGGCCTTTCAGCGCCGAGCTTGCTTCACACATTCCTCCTCAAACCCGTGCTCTTCTGCTGCCTCTTGACAGAAGAAGCCGTGGAGGCATCAGCTTGGAGGAAGTTGTGGGGTGCCTGAGATTAGAGTCTATTTTGGAGCCCCACAATCTTCAGGAGTGACCCTGTCGACAAGTGAGCCAGTCCCAGGAGCTGCTGCGCAGCCCTGGCTGCCGCTGCGCCAGCCGCGCTCACGTTCATGCCCCAGCTGCTCAGCGCTGCCAGTGGAAAGGTCCCCTCTGCTCTCTGGGCTGATTTCTCCCCTCCAGTTCTCACCGTGGCATAAGAATGGAGAGTGCCCAGCCCGAAGTGCCACCTCCACCAGAAGCCACCTCCATCAGGAAAGGGCAAAACATTAATTAAACAGTGCTGTGTACGTGCTGGATGTTGTTCCCTGACGCTGCCAGGGTCACTGCAGAAGCTTGGGTTTTTCCTTTCCTGTGTACACTGCAGGTTAGCTGGGGAAGCCAACACAAACCTGCTTGGAGTGGGGGCTGAGAGATGTTTCCACAGTTCAGCCTGCCTGACACACCACTTATTGCTAATGAAATGGGGTCATTGTTTGTGCTACAGATTTAATGATAATTAAACAGCGATGCTTATTAATGTTCCCTCTCCAGCTACCTCAGTTAACCTGTTTAGCACAGATTTTTTTGATAGCAGTTTCCTTTCTAGGATACTTATTGTGCATGTAAATTGCAGTGCATGTCAAAAAAAGGACAAACCATTTCAGTGACATGAAATAGAGCCTTTCTGATAAATTTAATTCAGCAAGAAAAATATTCATGTGTTAAATTCATTAGTGTGCAAGCTAAAGAAACTGGAAACTTCTTTTATATCAGATATACTCTATGGGTATTCCTCATCTGGCAAATCCTCAGCAGAGTCTAAATTAGGTTAGGAAACTCAACGAAGGCTGGTTTGTATATAACACAGCAGGCTGCATTGCCCTGCACAATGCCATTGTTCAAGGAGTTATCAAAAGGAGAGTGGAAATGCAAAGACAGTTGGAATGTCTGAGCAGTAATTGTGTTCCTAATGAGCCACTGAATCGAGATGACATATCTGTGGGTTAGGAAATTTATGTCAGATCACTGCGCACACACCACTTCTTCCTTTACATATTTATATCTGCAGGGTGTGAAATTACAGATTCATAACAAATATGTCCGGACTAGAGAGGTCACCAGCCCAGCCTCTGCCCCACGGCAGTGTCAGCACTGCTTGCCTCACTGCAGGAGCCGTTCAAGTAACGCTGCTCAGTTCTGTCACCGAGCGAGACAGAATTGCACGGCAGACTGAGTTTTAATTCATAGAACAGTGGAGTGAACCTAGAAAAATTCCTCCAGCTCTGGAACTGTTAATCTAGATTAACAGAGAGAAGAATTTCACTCAATATCTGATTAAGGGTCAGGTGTAGTCCTTAAATTAGCCAGTGTGATCATAGTGAGAGAGGAAATTCAGCTAAAAACCTCAGAGCGTACAGATGCTAAAGGAATCCTTTTAAATTCAAAACCTTCAGCTCTAAATCTCATAGAAAACCCTAAACCCTCAGAAAGGAGCTATGTAATACTGGGGATACCGGTGCTTACAAGCTCTGCAAGGCCAATCTGTGTGCTGTTGCCTGTGCAGTCAAGGCATTATTCGTACTCATCTGAGAAGGAAAACCAGATACAAGGAAGGACTGAGGATAAGGCCGTGTGCTGTGAACTGCTGAGAAGGTTCAGCACCTGCTGCCTTCCAGCAAGCAGTAGCTCTTGTAATCTGCTTCTCTTTCATCTGAATTTATATAGATGAAATCAGTGCATTTCTGAAATTAATATTTAAGAATAAAAAAAAAGGAAACCACTTCTCTAGGTATTTTCACTCTCATGATAAATCTACTACCTGCACAACTGGCTGTGACAAGCCATCCCGAAGATTTTCCTTTACAGTAGCCAGTATTGTGCTGCGTGAAAGAGTTAAGGCTAAGTCTGTCCTCAGGCTTTTAATGTTAATCTCACTTCCTATGGCATTAAGGACCTTAGTTCAGCATAGTCAGGTGATGAATCACCAACAAAAATAAAACTGTGCTTTTCTTTTAAAGTTAATTAACAGAAGTGACCTGAACTCGGCTCTAAGATTTCCCTGAGTTCAGGGATGAGCCATTGACAAGGCTGCAGAGGATTTACAGATAAACTTGCACAGAAAACCATGAACTCCACAATGAGATCTAAATTAATCTTCATAAGCTCAAGGACCTTGATAATGTACTTAGCTTTTATTGTCAAGTTCCCCATGTTTGGAAGAAGAAAATTTGAATAAAACAAGGTTAAAAGGCCATGATAAGGCCTGGCTCCATGACACTAATATTGCACATGATTTTCACAAAGATACTGATATTTATGAAAAAATAGAGGATGAATTTAAAACAGATATGGCTTGAGTATCATTCTAATTAAATTAGCTGGAGTTGTGGCCATTTCTGCCAGTGACAGATTTGGGCTATTGAAGAAGGAAGAAAGTTGCAGAGATGGGATAATAAATCAATGGATGTGCTTAGCCATAATGGAAAAGCAGAGTCCAGAAAACTCTGCAGATCACTCGTGGTTCAGTGTTTGGGTAAAGCTCTTAGTGCTTGCAAGGAGCAACTTGACAGCATGAGAAGAAATGCCTCTTTATCTCAAGTGCTGAGCCACTCGGGGATAGCAGCTGAGCTCTGGCCTTGCTGGCAAAACAAGGGCACTTTGAGAAACTCTGTGAAGAATAAGGAGATTGGAGTGGACAATGTTATATAAGAACTAGACCAATTTTTTGCATGAGAAATGCTCACATTTTGTTGAAATTTGCACACTAAAGCAAAAAGCACAACTAAATAATTTTAGCACATTTTCGGCAGAATCATTTCCATACTCCCCATATTGTGCCTCTGAATTGGTGTGAAGGTGAAGTCAGAGTAGTCTGTTGGCCTTTGTCTGTTTTCAGTAATTTTTAAACAGCCTCTTTGGCAGTGCTATGACTAAATCAAGAATAACTATAACCTGCCAAGTCACATATATAAGAAAAAGAAGGAAGGAAAGATTTTCTGATCCATTTTCAAATATTCCAGTCCTTTTTTTTTTTTGCCTCTGAGCATTTATATGGCACGCAGCACCGAGTGTGAGCATTCAACCAGTGTCACTGTTCAGATCAGGAAAGAGGGGTTTATAATGCAAATAAGCGCTGGGAGGAAAAAAAACCCTCCCCTATCATAAGCTCTGTGGTGCCAGTGCAGGTGTTTGGCTTCACAGGCCATGCTCTCTGGCTCGCACTCGGTCACTCTTCAAAGGGCTCTTTCCAGAGGAGCCCTTGCAAAGCACAGTTTATAGTTGCAATGTGAGAAATTCTCCTCACTCATCTTGAGCTCATCTGCTCCCCTGCATTCAGGGCTGTGTGACTCCAATATTGTGGTAGCACCTAGAGCTCTTCTCCCATGCTGTGTGGACCTTTTCCTAAAGAAGTTCCTTTGTAAGTGTAATGTAAAGACTTAGCTCCAAAATAGTTTTGACAAGGGCAGAGTTGTTGCCTTAGGGGAGCTTGCTTTGCCCTTGGTGTGAAATTGATAGTTTTGGATAAAGGCTCTGTATAATTTACACTTTAGCTTGAATTCTGCGTGGATGGAAGTTGTTCGCACACGGCAAAGGAAGCCAGCTACCAGGAGGCAAAAAGAAAGAGCAGTTCCTCTCTGAGGAGAAACTTGTCCTATCTCCGAGTGTCCTAGCGCAGAATGTTTACAAAACGCTCATTAAGGGAAAGGGGATTGCGAGATAGCAACAAATCTGGTGAACAGCTTGCACTACACGAGATAAGAGAGGCAAGGCGACCATAGAAGAGAACAAGCCATATCCAATTACCGAGACCTGGTTTTGGGGAGGGGGAAGGGGAAGACAGACAGGACGGATCACAAGTTTCAAGACAAGAGCTTCCAAACTTGTCATCTCTCTGTGACACAAGCCGCGTACAACCCAGGGGATAAAACCTCCACTTAGCCCACACGAGAGCTAGAGCTTGTTGAGTGCGGTTGGAGGCTAGAGCGAAGCCATGGATTCTGTAGTCCTCCAGCTGTGGGCTGTCCTCTCTCTCTTGGTTCACCTTGCCGCTTGCAGTCCTATCCTGAGCTTGGAGCACTCTTCCTTGGAGGAAGACGTGCCTCTTTTCGACGAGATTCTCTCCGAGCAGGATGGTGTTGATTTCAACACGCTGCTTCAGAATATGAAAAATGAGTTTTTGAAGACATTGAACCTCTCTGACATTCCCCTGCATGAAACAGCCAAGGTGGATCCACCAGAGTACATGCTAGAGCTGTACAACAGGTTTGCCACTGATAGGACATCTATGCCATCTGCAAATATTATTAGGAGCTTCAAAAATGAAGGTAAGATGTGTGCATCTCTAGGAGAAGTAAATAGAAATGAGCACCCTTATAGGCAATGTGGAATGCATGTACCAGGCGTGGAACGAGGGTAAAAGGCCTTTCAGTGACGGTGGCATTGGCAATCCGCAGCTAACACTGCTTGGACCAGTGTTACCCAGATCCACTTCTTGTCAGACAGATCCCTTGTCCTTCACTTTTGAGCCTGTAAAGTTTTGGGAGGGGAAGGTGTTTCTTTAATGTTCGGACAGCACCAAGTATAATTTGGGTGCATTGTTTCCATTATCCCCATAATGATGCACATCATTTGCAACTACCTGGTTGATTTTTCAAATTGATACCTTAAGTAATATTTGAAGTTAAGGCAAGAAATGTTTTCACACGCTGTTCAAAGGTGCAGTATTTTCCTATTACGAGCTTAAACAAATATGACTTTCTGTTAATGTCCTCTTACTATTGATCCTCATGGGATTTGTAATGTTTTCTTCTTTTGGCATGGGAGCACAGTCCAGCAAATACACAGAAATGCGTGAAGCGGGATTTTGGATAGCCCGTAGATTTTACCTTGTATGACTTGAATATTTCCTATTTTAAAACAAAATTTCTGAAGAAGCCTAATTGTGACCTTAGGTAGTTTCCCCTTTATGTTTCTGCTTCAGCATTTCCTCTCAGTTCCACAAGGACAAGATAACGTGCTAACAGTCAATCCTTTGTCAATACCTATTTGCACCAATACAAGTTCCATGTGAAAAACATTTTTCAGCTAATCACCTCCAAATACCGATTACTCCAGTTGGCACATTCATTCTTTTTAACTGCTCAGGGATACATGCAACTATTCAACCTGCTGTGGGGCTTCTCTTATCCTTTGTTAGTCTAACTAATGAAGTACAGAAGCCATAACTGGGTTTTTTTCTAACATTTGCAATTTTGAAATTATGAACTATGAGGAGAGGCTACATGCAGGTCATTTCAGCTGTGCCAAGCAGTGAGATGCAAGGAGAGAATCCAAAATCTCAGTCCTGCTCTGTCCTGCCAGGCCCAGGCACTCTTTACCAGCACCGTGTCTCTGGTTTGAAGAGGCACTACCTTGTGCCTTAAATCTTCTTTACATCTTCTTTTCTCCAGTGTGGAGAAATTTACTGAAGGCTTGATGGCAAACCACTTACACCCACTGGTGAACAATTGCTCATCTCGACAGCCATGCCTGTCACATATGCAGGAGTGCCTGGGGTTCTCCTCTCATGTTGCACTATTTGGGGAGGCAAAATAAAACAGATAAAAATTTCCAAGTGGAATGTGCTGAAGAATAAAATAAAGTGTGGATAGCGACTTAAATCTGAAATCATTCCACTGGCAAAACTTAACTTCTTTCAGGTTTGCAGCACTGAAAATGTCACAGACTGATTACTTTTGCCAGTTCTCCATGGAGCAGTTGGCAGTCCTGTGCCTTTCTGTAACCATGACCTTCAGTGCCAGCTTCATCACTGCAGAGGTTCTGCACTGGGTAGGGTAAACTTGGCTTAAAGTTCTGTCATTTCAGTGCTTCTGTCACCACTTCCAATCCAAAACAGCAAGATGTGAAGCGAGACTGCTGATGTTAAGACAGATCCATAAATGCTTGCAGTTAGAGGGACTATACAGTTAATGTGTCTGTGTGACTAAGAACCATCCATTTCATGCTAAAGAGCTCTTCTGATAGAGAAATTAATTGCTTGCAATGATCAGGACATTAGAAACAGATCATACCATGGAATTCTTTTGTTTACCTACCTACTGAAAATTGGCAGTAATGGTAGTTTCATTATCATCCATTAAATCCTTTATTAAATTTGTTATAAGAACATTATAGAAATATAACACGCTGCATGGCTAGAAGTAGCTCTCTTAACACATGGACAATAATGTCTCCTTGTAAATGGGACTGCAATCAGTTCTTAAAACTTGAATAAAAGTCTTAAGGGAAATTTTTCTTTTCCTATGGACTCCAGTCTCCCTTCCTGACCCTCCTAGGGGTGTACTGGCAACAGTCAGAGGTATTGCACCATATGGACTTTCTAGGTAAACATCAGAGTCTCATCCTGACTTAGAAATGAACAGTTCTGATGCTCTGCCCTAGTACTCATCTGGCTTCTTACGTATGGTGTGGCCTTCACCTGCCTCCTGGTGAATTACTTGTGCTCATCTTCTGTATGGTCAGGTGATATTTCTCCACCCTGTCACTATATGCAATCAGTGCAGATTTGCTTTAACATATCGAGGTCTAGGAAATCCCAAAGGTTACAGTGAAGTTTGAACAGCATTGTGCTTTAGCTCACGGTGTACTCCTACCCTGGCAACATATTCAGCTCCCACCTTTATACATTGACAGGTAGGGAAATGCGAGCAGAATCACCCCTCTTTTTTTTTTTTTAATTTGTGAACAGATGAAAGTGCAAAATGGAAAACAATAAAACAAACAAAACCTCAAAAAATAAGAAGAAAAAGGTGGGTGCCTCAAAACCTCAGAACTGAAATTAAGTAGAACAAGTCACATGCTTAAGTTAACTGCTTGCTGAAGTGCGTGTCCTGGTGGAGCATGGCCAATACTTGCAGCTTTACCAGTGTCATTTTTCTACAAATATATCAAAATTGGAGAAGTCAGAGTAGAAGATATTAATAGGCTGCAAGTAGTTTGCCTTTGCAGAAATGTTACCCATAGTCTCTATGTCCTAATCTGTCTTCTGAGTTAGGAGTAGACAGCACAGTAATTCAGCAACAAATACACAGTTGTTAGCTAAGATTCCTGCATTGTGTGAAGAAATGCATATTGCCTACATATAAACAAACAAGGCAGATGATAGCACAGACAGCCTGACTGACAAGCAGATATTATGGACTTTTAACATGTTTTCTTAACTAAGGCTGCCAAGAGTGCCTGGCTGAGTGCAGCTGTCTGACTGCTCACCCGAGGCCCATCAAGTCTGGCAGGATTTCTGTTGACTGGTGCTTTGCACTGGTTGTTCACCACCTGTTCTTCCTAACCAGGAGGTTTCACGTCTTCCCAAGCAACTTTTCCTCCCTTAGTGCTTGGCCTTTTCAGTTTCTAAGGGATGTTTCAGCAGAAGGAATACCTGCTAGCACAGTGGTGAGCAGGCACAGGTACAGCCTGCTACTGTTCCATATGCAGCTTATATGTCCCGTGTTCACTCCAGAGCCATATCCTTCTTTCCTTCCTCTCATACACTGATGAATGTTTACCCTCATTTCTTAAATAATTGCTGTGCAGCAACCTAGAAGTGATTTTGTTTCAGTATTAGGCAACACATTTTTAATAAGTAATCCTTTCAGATGACAAGGAAGTCCCTGGAAGGTGTGGGGATAGAAGGAGAATCTGTACATCCAGGTCTTTATCAGGTCTGGGATCTTGCTGTCCTTAGACACCTAAAATAAAGTTGACCTTTTTTCCAAGTATGGTTTTGGGAAATGATGCAAAAACACTCTCCTGGAAGTGTTCAACTGAAATAAAGCAGAGCAAAACATGTCAGATGACCTTCAGTGCATGTGGTGCTGGCTGTATTAACCCTGCTAAAATATTTTATCTTTGTCATTTCCAGACTTGGCTTCCCACCCTATTGGTGTTACAGGAACTCGGAAATACCCTCTTCTGTTCAATGTTTCCATCCCTCACCATGAAGAAATCACCATGGCAGAGCTGAGGCTCTACACCTTGGTTGAGCGGGACCAGAGGCTCTATGATGGGCTTGACCGGAAAGTCACCATTTTTGAAGTGCTGGAAAACAACCATATGGGGGTAGAAGAGAGAAAGACAGTGGCACTGGCATCCAGGCAGATCTACGGCACGAGCAGCGAGTGGGAGAGCTTCGAGGTCACCGAAGCCATCAGGCGCTGGCGAAGGGCAGGGCTGACCACACATCGGCTGGAAGTTCACATAGAGAGCAGGGAAGGGGAGGAGCAGAACGGAGAGGGAAAACTCGATATCGACATCAACTCTGAGGCTAAGCATGTGCCCCTGTTGATTGTGTTCTCTGATGACCAAAGCAATGACAAAAAAGAGGAGAAGCAAGAGCTGAACGAAATGATAGATCATGAGCAGCTCCTGGACTTGGAGAACTTGGAGGTTGGCAATTTCCATGGCCAGCCTGGGGAGGAGGCGCTGCTCCAGATGCGCTCCAACATCATCTATGACTCTACTGCCCGAATCCGGAGGAATGCAAAAGGCAACTACTGCAAAAAGACTCCACTCTACATAGATTTCAAGGAGATTGGCTGGGATTCCTGGATCATTGCCCCAGCAGGATACGAAGCTTATGAGTGTCACGGAGTGTGCGCCTACCCCTTAACAGAGCATGTCACACCAACGAAACATGCCATTGTCCAGACTCTGGTTCACCTGAAGAATCCCCAGAAAGCCTCCAAGGCCTGCTGTGTGCCCACCAAGCTTGATCCCATCTCTATTCTCTACTTAGATGCAGGGGTGGTCACCTACAAGTTCAAATATGAAGGAATGGTGGTATCAGAGTGTGGCTGCAGATAGTACGAGGGAACGCATGCACAGGGGAGCACACGGGGGAAGTATTTAATGATTCAGTCTGTAAATTTGTACATTTTGGATTTCCTATTTAATGAGGTTATTTAATGAGGCATGTACAGATAATTGTATGTTTCCTGTTACGGGGAATAGGCAAGTCGTACGACCACAGGGAATGTATATTTTGTTCCATTGCTTGCTTCTTGCTGTTCTTTGCTGTCCAAATTATGACCGAGTCTCTCTTCCTATCAGGGCACAGAGCAGATCACTGGATTGTTTGGGAGGGCTCTTTATGCTGAAGGGGCACATTCAAATTCACAGAAACAAAGGCATATTTTTGTACTTTATAAATTTGATTGGCATCTGTAGGGACTTCCAGAGCTATTAAAGATAGGTGAACTATGGCCAATAGACACCTGGATTGTTTAGTTTTGTGTAATATCTTTACATGCTCAGATATACTTTTTTTTTTTTAGTTTATCTCTGTAGATCTTAAGTCCTGATAATCCTCAAGCTTCTAAATCACTAAGGCACAATAAGGTGTTAAGACTTTTTTTCCTTTTTTCTTAATCCTTTCTTCAATCTTTCCCTGTCTCAGTTAAAGGTAATTGTTAGGGACGATTTGGCACCTGGAGCAGAAGGGAACCAGTCCCTTTCCCATCTTTCTCAGTAAACCAGCGGGCCCAGGAGCAGTGCCAGGCTTGTGCGGGTCTCTGATGTTCAACAGCGAGAAATTCCCCCGGGTACATTTATTACAGACGCACCCTGTGTAAAGCAGCGCTGGCCTTGCTGCGTTAGCCACGTGCCATCTCTCAAGGGCCAGAGCTTTAGGTGGCAGAAAGAAGTACAGTAAATTTCCTGAATCCCTGAAATTGTACCAGTTTATACCAGCTAGGAAACTAGTCCCCCTACCCAGCCCAGTAAGTTATATCCAGTACAGCTCTGTAACCCACTTCTAGTAGAGTATTGCATTTATTCTGCATAGAGCTAGACAGAAAAGGAAAGCTCTTTGTGGCAGCTAGACAGAGAAGATCTTTCCTTTATGGACGTGCTGAAGTTGTCAATTTGTAAAGATATTGCGCCCTCACCCCCCAAACCACATATGGTGGAGTCACATGCCATGTTTCCGCCACTCTTCTCCAACAAATCGTGGCGATAAGAAGGTGTCAGGGCTGAGAAACAATAGACCTGTCACTTTATTTATACTAAGCTGCAAATTTGTCAGATTCTTGGGAAAGTGTAAGTGACGTTGACTCTTTTAGCCTGTACCAGAGCCTACTGCACTGTCCCTGCATCTGTTTTACACTTTTAAGGGAAAGTTATCTTCCCTGGGAGTGATAAGGGTCTTTGGAAGAATCACTCTAACACTTCGTGGGAATGAACACAAAAGACTTTATCATGCACCAACTAAAACCAGTTTCACCGATTTTCACACATATTCTTCTGTGCTTCCCATAATTTATTGACCTATTTATTGACTGCTTGCCTTTGTAATATAATGTAGAATACAGAATGTTTTATTTTTGTGCTTGTGTGTAATCCCACTTGGATAAAACCTTGTACCAATCCTGTTTTACATGGAATCTTTCTGTTGAGTTGTGCTGCACGGAGGTTGGGGCTGCCCATTTTTTTTCTCCCCTAGATATTTGTAAATACCATATATCACAGTTATCTCCCCTGCTTAGAGAACTGTTCACTTTGCAGTGATTTAAATAGCATTCCAGAGCACGTATGGTCTTGTCCAGTGTATAACTACTCTTGCAGGGGTATCATCGCTGTAAGTGGCCAGCCGTGTTGTTTATGGTCAAGTTCTGCAGTCTCCACTCGTGTTGTGTGTTTCTAGAGAGGGGGCTGTGCCCTGGGGCTCTATTGCTTTATGCCTGCTCCAGATCCCACCCTGGGAGTGACTCATGGACCTTTCCCCTGCGCTGCACTGCAATCTGAGTCTGCAGTTAATGGCACGTTAAGAGAATTCATAAGAGGTGTGATATTTTCTCTGCTGACATGAACTGCAGCAGCCAACGGTTGAAGTGTGACTGCACAGATCCTTTCAAAACCATCCACAATTCTTATGAAGCCATTTGCCAAGACAAACCATTCACCTTGTTAGGAGTGATAATCCAGCATTAGGGAGATAATCCGACATTTGCTTTTATCGTCTCTTTCTGCGACCGTGCCCGTGGCGGTGATCTGGCCAGCCTGCCTTTTGCACCACTGTCCTTTACTGAACAGTACCAGCGTTTCTGAACAGCATGTAGGAGGATCTGTGCCTTAAAAATAATAAGTAATCACTTATAACCACCATAAATTTCCAAGTGACCACACAGCAAAGCAGAGTGGCTGCCTTTGTACCCTGTTACTGCCAGAGATTGGGTGCAGTAGAGCAGGCAGTACACGGTGTATTACAGTACAATACAAATGTGGGTAGGCATGTAATTTTATCAGTTAGTAAACCTGCACGTGTGAATTTTTACAAGATCCGTAAAAATATCAGTGATAACTTTTTAGAATTAGGGGCTAGCCAGTCTTTTGATATTAGTAACCTTTCTTTATAAACAAACTAGGACTGTACAGCAGATTGAAGAGGGTTTCAGCCAAATTTTACTGTGAAAAACCATAAAACATGAGATGTTATCCTGTTGGGATAGTTTGGGAGAAAACTGAACATCTCTTGAATCCTTCAGCTGCACCAGTGCTGTTCATAACCTGAGATTAGAACTATTGAGAATGGTATTTCATTTATTAATGTATGTCTTTTAGGAATGCATGCCTGCTTTATGAGCAAACCTTGCATTACTTCTACCTTACCTTTGAATATAATTATGCAAAGACATTTTCTGGGTGTTTGTGCAGTTAGATGGCAGAGATCAGGCAAAATAGCACCAAAAAAAAACCACCTGGGCAGTAATTTTATAAGGAGCTTTCCTTAAGTAGCAAATTAAGGTTGTTTCTGCAAACTCAGAAGTGCTTGGCTTTAAATACACCTGCCCATATAGATATGATACTCACAAATAATATGGAGAGTGCATGACAAAAGCCAGTGCTACTGAGCTGTAAGTGCTGGTAATATCAGCAGCAAGTCCCTGAAAAAATATTCCACTGCATGTTTTCATTTTCTTTGTTTCCTTATAATCATTCCTTCCTTCCTTCTTTCCATCCATCCATCCATCCATCCATCCATCCATCCATCCATCCATCCACATTAGTACTGTGACAACTTCTGTTTCTGAAATAATTTCTTTTTCACATTAAATAGTAGAGTGCATTGATTTTGCTTTCATTTCTCATGTATTTTATATCAACATGCTAGCACATGCTTGACTTAAACCTTAAAAGTGCAAACCAACTTTAGAAAGGTTTGGAAAAATCTGGCTTCAGTATGGAAGTGTCTGTCTTTCTATCCACCCATCCGTCCATCTCTGAATTACTGCATGCAACTAAGGGAGGCAGCAAGCCTGTCTTCATGAAATTATCAATAGCAGTTGGACTTTTGCTTCCATCTGTTTCTAACTGAATATATATAGGAAGCATAAGCAGATGGGAAGCCCCTTTTTTTTGCTGGATGCTGTATGAAATGCCAGGCAGTGCTCGCAGTCTAAATAGACAGGACAGGCAAAGGTGTGGGAGCAGAAACAAATGGTACAAAGAGAGGAAGAGCCTGGATAACATATCAGCGAGGGAGCTGAGGGAAGAGCTTTGGTCTTAGATCACTGCTTTTAAATCAACACACACGATGCCTCCAGGAGAACATGAACTTCAAGACATCTTACTCATTTCTTGGCCTTTGAAGAAATCAGGACAGCTGTGTCTCCTGTGCAGACGCTCAGCACCAATGCCAGATTTCATTAAGCACCTGGAAGTCTGAGGTTCCTTTAAGTGATCCATATTTCTGAGCTCTCTGCACATGGAGTAAAATTCCTCAAACAGATTTCTCCCCAAAGCTTTCTCGCATTGTCCCTTTCTTGGGTGTGATCCCTGGAGTCCAGGCTCACTCTGCGGTGCCCTGTCCAGCTGATTGCAGATAACACTTTCCTGGCTTTTGAGCTTTAAAACTTGACAGCTCAGCATGGTGTTTTGTGCCACTGCTGCCCCAGCCCTGCCAGCCCCTTTGCTCTGGGCAGACTGGCTGTTTGGGATGGTCTGTGCACCCCTCGCCCTAGCAGTGCCTGTTTGCTGGATGACAGCAGCCTGGGGTTGGCTCATGCTGCTCCCATTTGGAGGTGCCCAAATGTCAGTCTTCTGGAAAAAAAAATAAAATAATAAAAAAAATCCTGAATATTGTGGACACACAGCTCTTTCCAAAGCCAGCAAGCCCTGCCAAGTGAGCAGCAACTCTGGAGCTAAAGGCATGAGGATCAGCCCCCCCAAAACTGAGGTCACTTAGGAAAAATCATCTCCCAAAGCAACCATTATCCAAAGCAGCAGCCAAAACCTATGCCCATCTTCTTCTCCCAAGCTCCAACTACTGCACTTCCCTTCTTACAGTGCCCAGAGAGCAAAGCAAACCAGAACCTTTAGCAGTCTAGAAATATCAAAGGATCCTGCCACAGCCAGCTGGGTGCCCAGCTTACCTACAGCACAGTGAGAGAGGTTCAGTTAAGTATTTTCTGTGAAATATTCTGAGCCAAACCCCAGCAAAATCTTTAGGTTTTTTTAAGAAAAGAAAAAAAAAGAAAAAAAAAAGATTTCCTGGCACTTGAACATCTGCTTCCAGCATTTGAAAAACTACAGACTACAGCCCAGTGTTAATTTAAACTTCCTTATAACCCAGTTCGACATTTAGAGTGCAAACACTGTTAATAGGATGGGAACCGGGGTGGTGGTGGTTTGCTTACTATATTGGGAAACAAAGCCAGAGCAAAACTAGCTTGAGATAGAGTTTTTGTTTATACTGCTGACCCATCTGTCTTCATTAATGCATTATTTACAGGAAAAGTTTAAAAATTAGCTTCTGCTCCTTCTTCAATTGCAACAGCAACAAATAAACGCTGAACGGTTCATTTGCCCTCAACTAAAAATGGAAATTCTTATCAGCACCCCTTGAAAGAAGAGGTTTATTATATGGAGTGTATTATTGTTGAATATTAGTGCTGGGACGAGGCATTTTGGCCCAAGCTGTGTATTTCTAGCACAGGCAATGCTGGGAGTGATGAGCAGTCAGGGAAGTGCCTATGTCACAGAAACCAGCTGCAAAACATGACCCACGTCTTACCCTAAACTCCTGCTCTGAAGTCTAAGGGAGAAATAATGTGGTTTTCTCCCATATTGACCCACACAGGGTGACAGGGTGTGATTTCCCCGGGTGTGAAAAGGGACGCATCTGAGGTTAAGCTGTGACATGGCACAGAAATCACCCAAGCTGTCTCTGCCACTGACACCAGATAAGGGGAGGCAGCGTGGGGCAATACCCCTTTCTCTTACATGCAGGTAAAGGGACAACACATACGTACTTGAATTTCTTGAGTTTAGATGCCTAAAAGAGAACAGATGAAAGCCACCCCAAACATACCCACCCCAAACATCCTCTAGAGAAAATGGGGCAGGTTTCTGACAACCAGTTTAGCTGGCCAGGTCTGGTCACACGTTTAGTTGACACAGCTGTAACCCAAAAAGGACCTGAGTTTATGGCCTGACACCCCTGGACATTTCCTGATGAAAACTGACTGTCAAAACCTACTGCTGTGCAAATGAACTGCTTTAAAATCATCTTCTTAGTAAGAAGAAAAAGCTAAGTTTTGCACTATGAGCCCCCTGAAATAGAAATATCCATTGAAAAACCAAAATCAAACTCTCTATAAACTATAAAGCCAGTAATTTCAAAAGGGCAGGCAGGTTTATCAGAGAACATCTCATTTGCACATCCCACCACAGGCATGGACTTTCAAATGACCTCAGAACTCTGGGCACATTTTGGGAACAAATCTGGCTGCGAGGCATCTTGTCTCACTCTCCTTCACCCCTTCGTCCCTGGCTTGCTCTCCCTCATCCCTCTGTCACTCTCCACCCGTTTTCACTCAGGCAAGATAGGCTTTTAGTCAGGCCACAGCTCTGCCCACCACTCCCTGGGGAGCAGGGCTGGAGGCACGTAGCGTGTCTGCCCCTCTCGCTGAGGAGCAGCTCGCTGGGGAAATGCAGGGCACTTGAAAGCAGGAGCAGGAGCAGCCGTTAGAATTACTGCTTCTTTTCCCAGATAAAAGTGGAGGCAAAAGTCCACCTTTTGATACCCTTGTCAAGAAAACGAATGGTGGAAGGCGATCCAGCTCTCCCTGCTGAGGTCTTGGCAACGTCTCCTGCAGCAACTGAGCACATTGCTTTCAGATGTGTGCTAGTAAATGGCAATTTACTGTCCCTCAAGTCACTGCAGATGTCAATAAGAGCAGAATCTGAGCTGGCAATTAGCTGTGAGAATGTCTGCTTCCAACCCCAGCTCACCATACAGCGTTGCTGGCAACAGCAATATATCCTAACAGCAATTGTTGGGCTGTAATACAATGGCTGCATTATTCCAGCAAACCAAGTTACTTTTTAGAGTGGATAATGCCAGAAAATACAGTAGAGTGTTGCTGATGTGTACTGCAACACATCCAGCCCAGGGCAAACGAGCTTGCGCTGGAAACAGGAAGTTTTCTTACTTGTTTTGCGCTGTTGGATACTTGCCCAATGTGATTCTGTTCACAATGCAAATTGATCAACCTCCTGCTGAACATTTCAAGGGCTTAGCGGGACCTTTGATTGCCATTTTTATGTAAATAAAGGAAATATGAGGGATAACAGCAATCAACATGGCTGCAATAAAGGAAACGATATGAGAGGAATGGATTTCCGTGACACAGAGCAATGCTTCCTGAAAAGAGGGTGGGTTTTCTCCTAGCTCCAAATATTACATTTGTTGTGGTGGCCCAAGATAACAAAGACAACATGTTGTATTCCATTTTAAATGGGCAGCTGTGGTACCTTTAATTCAATATTAGCATAACTATGCTTTGCAGAAGCCACTGCCTGTCATATCTGCAGTGACTTTAGGATGAGGGGATGCTCATTGCAGCACTAGAGCTCCCCAAATGATGTCCTTCAGCTCTGTGTGGCTGAGGCTATCCAGGATATGAGCTTCAGATGGTGTTGAAAAGATATGTGTCAAGTTAAGTGAGAAGGTTTAAATACAGGGTGGTCTCTGAAATCAAATACAGTAGCTAACTAGCAACAGCAGCTAAACAACAGTCCAACCTTCCATAGCTCTCAGGTTTATGTTGGCTTTGCTGTAGCAACTCCTTATCTGTCCGAGATTAGAGCATTTTAGATCAGTTGTTATGAGATTTGGTGGAATCCATTTCCTGAGCTGTCACCGCTGGCTAATCAGGCAAAGCTCTGGGAGAGTGGGAAAGCAAAACCCGTTATCCTACAGTACTGAATGTGCTCCATTTGCTTTTATATTACAGATTTTAGATGTCCAGCCCAAGATTCTGATACAGCGAAGCCTGCAGCCTGAGACATAAGCCAGCTGAACTGTAAGCAGAGCAAATATCTTATTGTAGGAAAAATGAGACCTTTTCTACAAGAACTGGTAGCTGGCAGCTATTGCTTACTGTGCTTGCTCGTCACCAGATCTGCACTATGAAATCCCAGCCTGAATTCCTGCATGGGTTAAAATGAGAGTGGGGATCCCCAGGAACCTGAAACCCACACAGTTAGGAGACTAATAGGATGATCCAAGCACTGAAACAGTTTAAGTTTTTTGATTTTGGCTTACAGTAGTTGGTTGCTGCTGAGACAGACACAAAATAGTGGGATAACATGCAAATACAACCTGCTGTCCAAAATCTCACCTTTATCTTTGTACCAATTTGAAGTCATTCTTGCAGGGAAAGCTTCTTCCAACCACGGTTGCTTTCCTTGCTGAACTCCCTCCTTTTCTCTTGGGATTTCTCTAGCTCACAGAATTTCTTGTTTTTCTGCACTCCTCTGCCAATTGACAACTTACATCAGCTGCAAATTTGGACCAATAATATCAATTGCACATCTTATGCTTCCTCTGTCCACCCTAATTAGTGCATTAGAGATAAGCAGTGTGCCCTGAGCAGCGAGCTAATGGCAGAGGGAGCAGGCCATGCTTCGCGGGGCACGGGTCCTTCCTGACAGGGGCTGCCACACACGTTCCATGGTGACACTGTTCAGGGCACTGCATGCAACACTAATGAGCTCCAGGACAGGCAAACAATTTAGACAAGGGCCTCAGCGAGCTCCCCAGAGTTGCATTAACCCCTGCACTTACTGCAAGAGGAAGGAGTAACCTCTAAGTTGGCTGAGCCAAACCCTGGTGCGTGCGGCGGTCGGCACACACAGGAACGCAGCAGCCTTCGAGAGACTGGGCAGCCACTGGGAAACAACAGTAGCTCCATGAACAAGTGAAGTGCACCTCTATACGCCCTCTCAGCTGTTCTTCTAGCAATAATCATCCTGCTTTTGCATCATTCTCTCATTCTTCCATCATTCTTCTCAGGGAAGAAACCATTGTCTTCATCACTGACACCAATGTTGTCAACACTTTCAGCCTAAAACCTCTGGCCTAGAGTTAATAAAAGGAAGGGTTATCTGGCAAACCCAGTGATCTAGTTATTATCACAAATATTTATAATGTAGATTGGGATTTAGGACTCCCAAGTCTTTGTTTGGCTCCGTTTCGTATGTGCTCTGCAAACAATTTCAAAGGTTTCCATTACTTTTGTCTTGATTTTTGGAGAGTAAAAATCTGTGACCTCAATGGCTTGACTTTCATTGGGACAGAAGACCTCATTAGTTTGGCTTGAATGGTGAGTGCTGAGCACTCTGCTGCAGGCTCTTTTTGCCTTGACTGGCCAAAGCACCGTAAGGCTTGCACTGGTGCAGGCTCACCCTCATGGGCAGTGTCTCCTTGCTTGCTAAAAGAGGATGGGGAGTTAAGACAAGAGGCAGGTCAAGCAAAAAGCAGTCTAACCATCTAAGCCCTACACCAGTGTCCTAAAAAGCCACGTTAAAATGCAAAGCACATGAAAGCTCCATCTCCATGTTGGGATGCTGGGGTGCTTTGCCCTGGCTGGTGTTCCTGCACGTGGTTTCTGAGCAGCCTCACAAAACGGAAGAAAGACTCTGTTAAAACTTTATTTTTTAAATCCATCTTGCTTGCCATTATCAGTGAGGCTTTATATTTGAGTGAGCAGAAGCAGGTCAGAGTGGATGACAGCAATTTAATCTGCTGTTGCTTTTCCATAACTTCTTGTGCTATCCTTGACCCTAAGCCAACGCCCTTCCACTGCCAGCTAGGGGAAAGATTCAGTCTTGTGGCACTAATAAGTTTGTACCCCAGGTCTTCTGCAACCTGTAAATGTGATTTATCTGCATTTCAGACTTTCTTTGCACAGTCTTCTTTACACTGGGCAGGAGGAAGGTAATGAGGGAGCAGGATGTTCCCACTCCCCCAGTGGAAACATCCCTTCCCAGGGTGTGGCAACACTCCAGTTCCCAGTGGACATTTGACCTTTCACTGTTGTGTTGGGACCAGGCGTCCTTGGGGTGCTTGGCTGACCTCCTGACTCCTTTTGGATTGGCATTTCCATAGAGTTCAGCACTTAAAATCAGCACCGGATTTTTAGCAACATCAGAAAGGCGGATGCATGGAAAGGGAACCCTTGGCAGCATTAGAGAATCCATCCTGTGAGCCCCAGGAAAGGACACACAAGAGTAAAGGTGTCACTGAAAAGACTCAAAACCTGCATTGGCCCTAGGGAATGAGTGTGGACCTCATCCAGAGCATGCAGAGCACAAGGGGAGCCTCTCCGGCTGGATGGCAGCTTGTGCTGGCCCTTATCGGGGAGCCAAGGAAGGAAACAAGGCAACACTGCTGGGGGAAGGAAAAAATTACCTCTCACATGCTCAGCAGGCAGATGATGCCAAGCTGATGCTTATCCTCATTTCTTCAATAAGAGGTCAAAGCCTGGCCTCGGCCTCGTGGTCTGGTTTTAAAATGCACTCTTTGGAAACAGCTCCCTGGATGCAGCAAACAGCATTTTGGCCAGCTGATGAGATTAAAGGAACGTTCCCCTGTTCCCAGTTCCTGCTATCAGTACACTGTGTTAAGAGGGCTGAAATATCACATTGTGTTTTTACGCGTGATAAAGCAAATTTTCACAAGCCACACCAGTGGCTGCTGACGGCGCTGGGAGTGTTGCTCCAGCCCAGCAGGGTTGGCTGGGCATGGGGGGCACAGGGGGACCTTTTGGGCAGGGTTACACGTGATAAGCAAATAGCTTTTTGTGAAGCTTCCTTACAAGTTGGATTCAAGGGATAAACAGGATGTTTCCTTCTCACCAAGCCCTCTGCTTGTGGAATGAATTAGCTTGGTAAATTCTCTGATATTTGCTAAAGGTTGAGCACATCCTGGAGTCCTGCAGTGGCAGCACCACCAGAGAGGTCTCTGCTCTGCCCCACAGCCTTACAGTTAGGAAAATTACACCCAAATTTGTATCACTCACCTGGTTGCTGTATCTGGCTGAAATTGTAAGCTTTATTTTGTAAGAAACCCAGTTCTCAATTAACTGCTGAGCACTTCTGTTTATGTACTGAGAAAACTCTTGGAAAGGGAAACAGCTAGAAGGGCAAACTGTTCTCAGAGGAGACCATGCACTCGGTGAGATGTTGGCACTGTCCAAGGAAGATGCAGCCCCAGCTGGAGCCTCCGTGCAGGATTCACCATGCAAGTGCTCAGGGCATTTATCTGCTTGAGTAACTCAGAACTCCTAAACCTGCAAGATTTTTGTGCTAGAATAATGAGCATTTTCTCCAAATGAATGCTTATTCAGACAACCTGCTACCCTGGTTGCTTCCTCCTGCCCCATGTTGACCCTTGCTTTATCAGAATGCTCCTTCATTGCCAGGTTTTTCCCCCTCAGGCCAGTTTGACAGTCTGGCTCCACAGCACCCCTGTGCTGCAGCAAGGTGGCAGGAAAACACAGAGAAAGTGAGACAGTGGCTCTGCTTCCAGGGAGGCTTTGGACTTTTTTTTTCTCCCCACCTTGATGAACACAGATAGATGAAGTCTCAATTTTGCAGACTTTTCTTCTTAAAAGCAGCCTGTTTGGGGAGTATCTTTCAGCTCCCACGTAAGGGACAGACTGCATTACTCTGGCATTCCTGGGGAGAACAACATGTTCTCATTGCTTTTCTTTCGTCTGTAAATCCTAAATAATGGTTGAACACTTTTCCTGCACGTCCACCTCGCCTCCCACAACGTGCTATTTTATGCAGTATCCAAGCTAAAAAAGGAAAGTTACTATCATGCCAAAAATGCAACTTTGATAACATATGAGGGGACAAGTCAGCATAAGCGTGACTGGCTCAGGATCCAAAGAGAATAATGTGGGAAGAATAACTTTCCTTTCTTGCCTCTCACGTGTGCCAAACGCCTGGATACAATGAAGTGAATTCCTGAGTGAATGCAGTAAATAGCTAAGAAGAGCAAAACAGATTTTTTGCTGTAATGCAAAGAATGTTAGACAGTGAGAGCAGGACTCAATTTATATCCTAAAACATAGGATATTTTCACCCCATAATGCACGGTTTCACAGTTTAGATACATTCAGATCTGTGGTTTTAATTGTTCTAATTTGGAAAGCCATATGATAATTAAAAGGAGAGGAAAATCCTCAGTATGTTTTGTGGGTTATCCTGCACCCTCTCCCATCACCTTGATGGGGATGTTCTTGTGTCCTCTGGTTGTGCAGCGTGAGGGTTAAAGGGGGTGAAAAAACACCTTCTTGGCAGTTTCCAAGCTTACAGTGCCCAGGACAGGGTTGAAAAGGATCTTTCTACATTTATTCTTTATTCTCTGATAGGCAGTCTGTTGTACTTTTATATGACAGTAGTTTCACACTTTCTAGAATATCCAGAATCAATGCTTAAAGTCTGCTGAGCTGAAAAGCAGCCACCAAAGAACCCTCCACGAGTTTATAACGTCCCTTACAGCACAGAGAAACGGCAGCCTCTGCTTCAGGAACAGGAGACGCTTTCTCTGCTACTCCTGCCCCAAAAAGCTTGGAGTGAGGAAGGAAGGGAGGGAGGGAGGGAGGGAGGAAGGGAGGGAGGGAGGGAGGAAGGAAGGAAGGAAGGAAGGAAGGAAGGAAGGAAGGAAGGAAGGAAGGAAGGAAGGAAGGAAGGAAGGAAGGAAGGAAGGAAGGAAGGAAGGAAGGAAGGAAGGAAGGAAGGAAGGAAGGAAGGAAGGAAGGAAGGAAGGAAGGAAGGAAGGAAGGAAGGAAGGAAGGAAATGTAGGTTGTGCATCAGTCAGTTTTGGGGATCTCATGTTCTGGTGTCTCCAACAGAAGATCTGAAAGTGCATTAAATCCAGAGTAGGCTTTGGGCATTGCCAGTATTCAGCTGTGGCTCTGGGCTTTGCATGGCTGAGCCACAACAATACACCCTCAGGGCTTTTCTGTCTCTGGAAAAAAGCTCACTTGTATAAAAACCACCTTTATCTGACAGCACCCAAAGCAACACCGACTCATAAGATGCTCATGTCGTGCTCTGTGGCTGTGTGCTCCCCCCATGCACTTAGGAATTTCCAGCCCACCTGACCACTATAAACACTCCAAATTTTAATGGGCAGAATATCTTCAAAGAAGTTATTCTGATCTTCAGAAACAGTCATGGTTTGACAGAGGTTTTTTGCCTATCTGCAGCGGAAGTGGAGGAATGTGCAGTTTATACTAAAATAACATGCACTTGTCCTAATCACAGAGGCTTCTGAGCCTCAGCCAAGCCTTTTCACGTCATTACAGTCTGCTGCAGGCTGTGAAGGAATTATTTGCCTCTTCACACTTTGATCTTTGCATAAAGGAGTGTGTGGCATTTCCAGCCCAGATATTCACAACATTTCTCCTAGACCTGATGGAGAAGTTTCTCCCTGAATAACTCCTGAGCCTCGTGCCCAGATTAGTAATGAGTTCCTTGTAAAGGTAAAAAAATAATTAAACACTGAAGCAGCTCTGTCAAGGTCACCTGGAATCACAGAAAAGAATCATGAATGGGAACAGTTGCTCTGAAATGATGGCAGGCAAAATGCATCTCGCAGGCACTTTGGAAACCTCTTGATGTGAGTGTTGGGAAGATGTTGGTCCCATAGGTGCATGGTGGGAACTGTGACTTGAAGCATCTATGGTGTTAGTCATGCTTGAAGGAGACTTCAGGAGACAAGAAATATATTGTCTCAGGATGCTGTAGCATGTGGGACGTGCTGGTGATGGGGAAGGTGGGGTTTGGATAGCTCAGCTTTGAAGGTGGCTAGGCCTGGTGAAGGCCACACTGTCTTCCTTGGAACTCTTCCCTGTGATGCCCACCCCTCTGCAAGGCTGTGGGCTACAGGGCTCTGCACCAGCAGGTCGAGGCCCACTGGTTCAATGCAAAGGGGTAGTGTGATCCTCACTGAGATTTAAAATTACCAGGTTTCAGACTTGAAACATTTTAATCAGATTTGATCATTGCAAGAGCGGGGAACCTCGATTGTGGGTCCTCTGGAAGGCACTGTGGTTTTGCAGTAACCCCATATGCAGGCCTCCAGAAAAAAAAATTATTCCCTGGTGTGAAGGTTTGTGGGCAGGACAGCGAGGAGCTGTGCAGTGTCTGGGGATCCCATGGAAAGGAAAACCACTGGCAGTCAGAGGCTAGAGGTCAAATGAGCTATTTATGGGTCAGAATCTTAAATGCAGCTCAACTTTCACAAACCTTTCCTTTACCTGTACTTTACATCCACAGCTGAGCAAAGGTGGATTCAGTACACCAAAGTGAACCTAAGTTTGAGACTAAGGAGTCTGGGCTCAGTTTTAGGGCTGGATGAATGCCCCTGAGCAGGGCTGATAGCAGCAGGTGCTCTATACCCAATACTGACTTTTATTCTCCCATAACATTTTCCCGTTCCCATCTCCCCTTTTTTCACAGCGTTTCCCCTGTGTCCCTTTCTCTCACCAGTTCATTTTTCTTTGCAGGCCCTGCCAAGCAGTTCTGCAGCCTGTCTTGAGCTGAACATTTGTACCACCAAAGCCCAGACCTCAGTAGCAGTAATCCAGCATTGTTGTATTAACTTCATCGTGCTCGGCACAGAGGCACGGGTTTGCTCCTAGACATCTGTGATTCTGTGATTCTATCTTGCTTGAAAACTCCTGCAGATCTCTGTGGTTTTCCCTTTTCTGTTCCCATGAAGGCTCCAGGCTGGGCTGAGGCTCTGTGCTGCTGTTCCACCTTCTTAACACAAATGAGGAGTGAAAGGTGTTCTTGCAGAGACCTGTTATTTTCTTTCTGATACCAAAAGCTTCAGCAGCACCACGGTACTGCTGGAAGGATGACTTGCTGGCAGGCAGTGGGAAAACAAGCAGAGAAGTTTACAAATACTCACACTGACGCCGTAAGAACTTCGGGTCTGGTTTGTCTTTACGCAGGTGACAGGGAGAGCCAGCATCATCGCTGCGGTGCAAGCCCAGGTTTCCCCCAAGGTGGCTGAGGAAATCCTGCTCTGTGCTGATGTAATGATGAAAAACAAAAGTGGAGGCAGTAAATAAGTCCAGATCTGTTATTCTTTGAAAACTGTCCATCAGGAAAAATGCAACCCCATTTCCTGTACTGGGTGAAGCTGCTGATGGACGCCCTCTGCACAAACAGCTCCACGTATGGATGTGTGAAAGTGCTCTCCAAAGCCTCAGCAGCGGCTGTGCTGGATTTGTATACATGTGGCTTTAAGGAACAGTGATTTAAAGTAACTGAACAGCCAGTCAACTAAAGAGGTTTTTGTGATATTGTGATTTTATACCTACAGCCTTGATATTGATGTTTGGCACCGTACAGCGAGTGATGCTGTGGGAGAGCTCTTCTCAGTGGACCCAATGTGCTGCCTGGGCTTCTCTGGCTCTATAAGAGCAATAATCAACTGTATGTGTGAATGTGAACATCTCAGCCACGGTGCTGACAGCACGTGCAGCCCACCATGCAGGCACAGTGCGCGATGGGCTTTGCCAGCCCTGACCTCGGAGCTCTTCTGTCTCCCTAGATCCAGGATTTAAGGACTTTTTGTTCCACTCAGAAGCACTGTGGGTGTCTCCAGTAAGGAGCCAGCCAGCTGGCAGGAGGGATGCTTGCTGGTTTGGTTTTTGTAAAGGCATACTGTGTCCTTAACCTGAACTCCTGAGTGCAAGATATTCTGATTGAGCAGCAAGAAGTATTGGCCTGTTCTACAGGTAACTGAGCAGCTGAAAGAGGAGTTGAAAAAAAACACCCCCAAAAAGCTAAAGAATATTTTGGAAATTTCCTGTTTCAGAGCATAAACAGCCTCTAACTTCTGGGCTCCTTCCTCCGAACCGGCCCGTGGTCGGCAGCAGAACATCGGACAATACAAGTCCTGGCTCTGAACCTGCTTGACAATTCCTGTGGATTCATGCAGATGCATTTTATGTTTGTGCACAGCTGGGTGTTGTCTCCTAGTTGTTTTTGGCATCAGTTTTGCTTGTGGATTTAGGTAAATTCTTTATCTCCTCCTCAAGCATCTTGTTTTTCTTCTCCATGTCCTCCCGTAAGCGCTCCATGTCAATCAGCTTCAGCTCCAGTTCCTCAGACTTCTTCTTCTCCCTCTCAATGTCCTGATTCAGTCTCACCACTTTGGCCCAGACTTCATAGTTTTCCTTCTCAAGACTGCAAAGAGAAAAAGAACATGAAAGGATTGGATTGGAAGAGTGCTGGGAAGTCATCACTTGGCTCTTAAGGAGTCTGCCCTCTATGTCATTAAGCAGTAACATAAGCTAGAGGTGCTGTCCTGATCCCCCGGCCCTCAATGGCCACATAACACAGTGCAATAAATCAATACATGTAATATATAATAATATGGTAACAGTATGTGAAGCTATGTGACATTGATGGCTACAACTAATAATGTAATAACACCACTGCTGAGTTCAGGATAGTGTAACGGTACAATATTGTAGTAATAACAAGAATTATGACAGTATAATTATTGCAGAAATATTATAGTGCCACACAATGATGTAAGAAGAACTATAGAGTATTAATATTGCAGTAATAGAACATTAGCAACTATGTCATGAGAGTACAGCACACGAGCACTGACTTCTAGGTAGCCTACGTAACACTGTATTTTATCATGAGTCATTATTATTATACACAGTACAGTATTACTGCTGAATAAATCTGTGCAATATTTGGGTTGCAATAACATGAGCTGAAGACCTCACTCTCCAGAAAGCAGCACTCTGCAGCCGGTTACCTTTTAATTTGTTCCTCGTAGTCATTTTTCTGTTCCTCCATTTCCTTTTCCAGCTTCAGGATCATGTTTTTCAGGAACTCCCTGCTCTCCTGATCAGGCCTGGAGACCTCGGCAGGGCTGCTGGTGGGACTGGCTGTTTCCTTTGGCTGGTGGCTGGGACTGGAGCAGGGTAGAAACTCCTTGTCAGAGCCGCTGCTCGAAGGGCTGGGGCTGGAGCCGCTGCCTTCCTCGCTTTCTGCCTGGGAGGGGGGCACGTTGTCGTAGGTCGAAGCCCGGTGAAGGTCAAGCAGCTTAAAAAGATCATGAGATAACGTTCTCTTGTGTCCTTCAGGGACCACAGAGCGCACGCTGCTCCCAGGGGAGCCTTTCCAAAAGTCACTGGCAAATATGGCATTTTTGTCATTGCTGCCTTTCTGCCCCGGAGAAGCATCCGTCAGGAAAGATTTCCTGTTAGGTAGAGTCTGAGTTCGTTTCCTTGGCTGCATTTTCCACATTCCCAGGGTATCTCTGGACCCGTTATCTTCCCTGGGTGCACTTGAGCTTGTGGCTGGTCTGGGGGCACCGCTGGAACTCAGGTTGTCTCTCTGTAAAATAGAGCCCTGGCATTAGGACAGGCTGGTCCTGCTTTGTGAGCAGGGACGGGTCGCAGCAAATGCTGTGACAGCAATATTTACAAAGGGAATATTTGAACATGGCAACAGGAGTGGCCACAAGTTTTCAATAAAAAAATATTTGGGGTTGCACCAGGTTTTCCATTAAAAAAACTTCTTGCAGAGATTTTTTTCTTTCTGAGAAAAGCTTTTAATCCTCAATGTTTTCACTTCACCAGCATGAACTGAAAAGGATTCCTCTATTCTGCCTTTTAGCTAAAAGATGTTAGGAGCTTTCATTTTTCCCAGAACAGCAGATTTTCCACAGGAAAGTTGAATATTTATCTACATCATTTTCCTGATGTAGATATTCCAGGGATGACAGTTACGGCTCTTTACCCTATAAATAGCAAGCACTCCTAGTGGCTCATTGACCCATTAAAGCCCATAATAATTAATCCCACATTTAATAAATTTATGTTTTATTATTTCTCTGAGGATCTAGCCTTACCATTTGCTTTTGGATCAAACTCTCTGCCCTGGGCACCACAGGGTCCTCTGCAGCATCCCAGCCCACGGAGCTGCGCAGGGTGGGGACTTTCTTGTCGTTTTGGGGGGCAGGTGGGGAGGGCGGCACGTCCTTGGAAGGAGGAAAGAGATCTGCATGGTCACTGATCATCACAGTCATCACCTTCTGGATCTGTGGTGTGCCTGGAAGAAATTAGAGATCTGTCAGTGGCAAACCAAATGCAATGGGCTTTTTTCCACCCACACTTGCATTTTCTGGTTGGTCTTTCTGGTGTCCGAAATGGAGATGCACAGAGTAATGCAGGTGAAGACAAGGAGCACAATCACAACCAAATAAAGGGAGGGATTTTTGTATCGCTCCAGAACAGAGTATTCCAAGATGGGAGTCTGCTCAGCTGCACCAAGCCACAGATTGTGCTGCTTTGGCTTGACAAGCAAACTGCAAGTATCAGTTATACAAACAGGCAGTGGTCTGGACCATTTGCATGTGATATCTATAGAGCAGAGCAGTCTTCAGACTTAAAATATTTCTTCTATTAGTTCTGCTGCATCTGTCCTTGCACATGGGATCACAGTTTGGCTCAGCTAAACAGCCATTTGTTTGAGTTTCCTTTGTTTCTCTGAGAAGGATTTCACACCTTCCTATTTTAAGCAAAAGAAAGGTGACTTCATCAAATTCCTGAATAGTTTAAAATCTATGGAGGGAACACACAGTGCAATTCCTAAGGGGGTTTTGTCACCAGAAATACATTTATAGCCTAACTAACACGTGGCTTTACTCTACCCTCCTGTACTTACTGTGTCCAGGCATGTGTCTGGCTTATATCCATGGGTAGAAAACTTTTAATTTCAAGATTGTGGAAGCAACTGAGTATTTCAGCATATCAGGTGCTCCTGTGCCAATTACCCCAGGAGTCCCTTTTACCTCTCATAATAATTGCAGGATCCTCTATCTTAGGTCTGATGAGGTTCACTCCAATCACTGTTGCCAGGTTATCCACACTCATCTTGTTGACACTGGAGTTTAACTGTATTTCGTGTAGAAACCTGCCAGAATCCAAGAGCAAATATTTCAAAGACTGCCAAAAGCCTTACACACCCATTGGTATAAAATCTTGATTAATTCATCCAGGTCTTCCTCTAAGTCCCGAGGACAGAAACATGCAGTTGCCTTATAACTGTGAACTGGACCTTATTGGTGTCAGTTGGAAAATCTCACCCACCATGAGATGAGATGCTCACTCAAAAAAAAAAAAAAAAAAAAAAAAAGAAGGGAAAACCCCCATCTAGTATTAATAACCAGAGAAAAATCACCCAGGTTGGGTAAAACCCAGCAGTTTTGTTGCACAAGGCTTTGTCTAGAAAAACTACATTTTATTTTAATTCTCAGGGATTCACAAGTGAGTTTTAGGCTAGGCATTTGTGCTCAAACATAATCCAGGTGTTTAATCCCATGGCTGAAATTGTTCCCTTTCAAAAGTCAGCATCTGGTGTCTCGAGGGGAACCAAAACACAGCTTAGGAGGGCTCTCTCTAGAACAGTCAGCCTCAGCCTTTGGGATGATGTTTCTGCTCATGAAATCTGAGATGTTTATAGCTTGTGCAGAGGACTAACCTGCAGATATAGCTGAGGAGGTTGTAGTTGTCTCTGGGAAGGAGGGACAGTTGCTTCAGGAGTTCCTGATGGCCCTAAATGCAAGTTAAGAAATATCTCAGTCAAGATTCACAGATGTACACGGGCTCAAGAGTGGCTCTTGGTCACTCCATCCATCCCTGTATGGGCTCACCTCTTGGCACTTGCTCACCTTGGAAATTACATTCCTCTGGCAGACCAAGCATGGACATGGATAAGTTTTTGTAGAACACTGAGCAAGAAGAGGCAGCCCCATGCCCAAGCACTGCTGCTGCCACGGCAGCACAGGGAAGAGCAGGGCTCCCTCCAGCCCAGCACGGCTGTGACGAGCCCTTCGCAGAGAGCTGATCACACCTGATCTTGCATTGCTTGTATATAAACATTTAGGGCATCTTTAACCCCAAAGATTCTGAAGTGAAACAACCTACAAGAAACATTTTCCCTTGAAACACAGCACTGAACACTGCAGGTCCCAGAGCTCCTGCTACTGAGGAGAGAGGCCTGATGGGTTTGTGTATAGGAACAGCATCCATGAGGGTTTGGGGGTGTTTTTTTTTGAAGTAGAGGGGCTTCTTTTCCACCAAAATATATAGTTAGGAAAAGACAGTTTGCATCTGTTTCTCACTTCTCCCTCTCCCAGATCCCCACTTCCTTCCTTGCTGTCACCCAGAGCCCTCTGCCAGCTCCGCCCTGAGCTTGGGCTGATGGGGGCTGCAGGAGGTTGTTTCCTTCCTCTTTTGGTTTTCACACTTGCTGTTTGCTGCAAGGGCTCAATGAAAAGAGGTGCTGAGCAGCTCTTAGATCTGCTCCAGAAATTTAAGCTTTAAAATGGATAAGCCCATGTTGTTGTCAAGTTGGGAAGCCCCACTGGCTTGGGGAGATTTTATCTTCCCCCCACCCCCAGATTTTGAAGCTCAGTAATTACACAGCTTATAATGCACAGCTACATCTGCACCTGGCAGCTCCTGCTCACAAAGCCCTGGCACCAAAACACAGCTCATTTTAAGGCCAGAAGGAGCAAAATGAATGCATCTCTACCTTTCTCTCATCCACATCCAGCGCCTGACCACAGAGCAGAAAATCTTCGTACTGCATCCAGGGTACGGCTGGCTCAGGGAGCTCACGCAGGTAGAGTTTGAACAGAGAGGCCACGGTGTGCACATCTGTATCCCTGCAATGCAGAAAAAACCACTCACATGAAACTCACACCCAGCTGGTGAGCAAACCCTACCCTGCTCTGGGAGCATGAGAGTATATTTAAGCTCCAGATAGAGATGCAGAAGACAGAGAAATATAAATATGGAGGCCAAAGCAAGTTGGGGGAATCCATAGGGCACCCCAAGCCAGGGAATGGCCCCAGCTGGCAGGAAAATAAATGCTTGGTGGGGATTTTCCCCACCGTGGGGCTGAGCCCCCCCAGCCTGCGCTTGCCTGACGAGCTTTGCGTGCAGATGCTCTCTGGTGCTCACGTGCTTGGCAGCCGCTCCCCGCGCTGTGCGGAGCTGGCGAGGCTTGCCTGGGGTTTTTCAGATTAACAGCAATTACTGAAGATGTTCTGCCAGGACAGATGTTTGCAGCTTTGCATACCATATAGTTTACATTATGTCAAAAGGACACTGTCAAGATCAGAAGCTTCTAATTTGACCTACCTTGAAGTTGCTAAACTGTAATAAACTTCTAGCAAAAATTCCCCAGGTCATTTATTTTAGGATCAGATGGGGTTTAAAAAATACTATTTTTTTTAACAGACTCACATAACCATAGAGGAATTTTTTTCACAGCTATATTTTTGTAGGGCCTGCCAATACACACCATGAAGAATCCTGGATGCCTGGGCAGCAACAGCAATTTTTTAACACCCCCCACCCAATCTGCTGTGCTTGCGTGTGCCAGGGTGCCTGTGCAAACCCAAGCAGGCTGTGAAGTTGGCACTGAAGGTCAAGCCAGCATCTTGCAGCATTCAGATCACTGGAAACCACTTTATTGGCCTTCCTCCTTACTAAGAAAGCGTTTTGGTTGAAGTGCATGGGGGTTAGGGTCACTCTGAGATGACCACAGCAACGCTCATAGCAAACCCTGCAGCACAGGGTGCTGGGAAGAGGGCCACACTCCCTCGCCATGCCCCGCTGCAAAACAGAGTTCTGGAAAGAAAAAAAACAATAGAACAACCAAACCCACGCCTTTACCTTCCTGTGACCCCCACACAGGTTACAACAGGAAAGTCCTCAGCAGGACTCTGGCAGCCAGAAAGCAAAGAAACATTCAGCTGCAAAACCAGCAGCCGGGACGGTTCCGCTTCCAGAGCAGCCGTGGCTCCTCCTTGCCCAGCACAGGGATTGTTTGGGTGAAAGTCCTGGGTTTTCTCCTAACAAATCGGCATAAACCCAGGTAAAAATAGGAAAAGCTTTGCAGTTAGGGGCAAGCCTGTGAATAAGAACATGAAGCCCCTGCTCTCTGTTTAGGCAAACTACTTGGTACAAAAGTCCAGGGAAGCTCCTAGTTTTGGGTACTCCCCTCCAACAAGCACCCCAGATTTTGCCAGCAGTTCTCAGAGCTCAGGTGATGCCATTTGGGGCAGCTCCCTGGGCCCATGTGGACGGGGCATCACCACAGCCAGTATCAGGCACCTTCATACACATGCAGCAGCCTGGCACTCCTTGTCTCCGTTATGATGGATGGGGCAGGGCAGGAATTAAACCAAAAAGCCTCATTTTAGGTGCCATGGAAAGGCAAGACCCGATTTTCCTTCATCCCAGCACAGGGGTCATTGCTTTCACCAGCTGGGTAAAGCCCCAGAGCAGCCTGCACAAGGGAGTAGAGGACACTGGGCGATGCCTGATGCAACCGAGGCCAAAAGCAAGGGGTTAAACTCTGACTTGAGGGTGGGGACAGGAGGGAAACTTCCTTAGGGAGAATGGGGCATCTGCAGGGGCAGCTGGTCTGTGAGCATCGAGGGAGGCCTTTATAAAAGAGATGCACCAGGGGTTTGCCTTTCTTCTCCTATTTTGCATAGAGGTAGCAGTAGCAAACATCTCCCCAAAGCCTCCCTGAGAGCTACAGACAGGGACAGGCACTTCCCTCAGCTTTAGGGAGTTTGCCATTTCCCCTTAGAACTGCAGGGGAAGCAGGTGAGGAGGATGCAGCCTTGCAGCAGCCAAAATCTCTCTCCCATCTCTATAGGGTGTTGTAGGGGAAAAACAACAGGAGGAAAATACAATGGCTCTGGACTGGCAGGGAAATAAATAATTTCTGCTGTGTGCATTAGGGTGTTCTCTGAGCTTATTTGTGATCCTCTAATTGCACTTCTTTTTCTAAACCTCTACCCTTAGCTGATGGGCTATGCAGGCTCTTCCCTTTTTGCCTCCTTCCTTGGCTGGTCCTGCAAATGATAATTGTTGCCTGGGATCAGGATTTTCCTAAATGCTTTCCTTTTTTCCCCATAAGTCTCCTCTCAGCGCTGCTTTTGTCTCCATTTGAGGTTTCTGCTGGGCCCTCATTCCTCGTCAAACCCTCTGGAGGGTCCAGGTTCCTGCAGGGCGCTGTTAGGCTCTCTGGGGCTGCTTTTCCCCAGATTTTGGGGTTTATGAGGCATAATTGAGCAGGAGAGGGGGAATCCAGCATTACCGGTCAAACGACGGCCGTTCCCCCGCGTCGAAGGCGTCCCGGAGCTGTTTCACCAGGTTGTCCTGGCCGGGGAGGCGGAAGATGCCCTCCTCGCTCACACCGTGCTCCCGGATGAACTCAGCACACTTCTGCACCAGGATGGGGACCTGCTGCTGCCCGAATTTCTGTTCATAAGCCATGGTCTCTGCTAGGCGCTGGCCAAACACCGCTAGAGAAAGGACCGGGAGATTAGAGGAGCCTGAAAGCCTTGCTGCAGGTGCGTCACCTGGCGAAGTGCATCAGGTGCCAATGTGACAGCAGTTCCTGCTGTTCTGGTAGCATAGCAGCTACAGGAAGTCTGCAAACCGGGGGGAAACAGAACTTCCAAAGGGGTAACAGCAAAATTAAACCTTGTTCCTCCTCCAAATAATTAACAGTTCTCAAAATTATTAAAACTAAGCAGTGAGCACTGTGTTTTGTCATGCTGCTTGCCTGCCCTGGAGCAGGGTGCTGCCACAGAGGGAGACAGTAACAGCACAAAGGCTGATGCCAGGGCACAGGGAGAGGAGACAAGCTCATCACACAAAGCTGAAGGATATAGAAAGCACAGAAGACCACCAAGAAATAAGAAAAGCAACCTTGCAGAGATTTGGAGCTGGAAATCTTTCTGGTTTAGTTGCTTTTCTTTCCCCTCCCCTCTCCTCTCACCCCCCAGAAGCTCCCCTGTGCAAGGTGGTACCTTTCCTTCGGAGCAGTGGCTTTTTCCTCCTGAACTCGCAGCAAAAGAAGAGCTCGAAGGTGGGAAGGCAGCAGCCTGCATCCCAGCTCTTCCTCCTCGGAGCCTGGGGCATGGTAAGAGCTGACAAATCCCAACTCAGACTGCCTCTGGGATATTAATGGCAAAGGGTTCTGTGGTCCTCTACCATATTTTTGCCCCAGCAGTGCCTGTGATATGTTCACCTTGTGCTCTGAAGGCTGAAATGATACTTGAGCATCTTCCAGACCAGCAAAATGCAAGTAAACACTCTCATCTGGAACCACAGGGCTTGTCGGCACCTGCCTGATCCTGGAGGTTTTTCATTTATGATTTGCTTACACTTTTAAATAATGAATATAAACCTGTCATTGTGCACAGTAAAAGCAAATAGCTTTTTTTTTCTTCTTCTTCTCTGCTTTGGTAGCTGATAATGAATTGCTTATTCAACTTCAAGCTGGCAGATTTGTTAATTTGGTGATACCTCCCCAGGGCTAATGCGATGCCCATGCCACCCCCCTCGGCAGGCGGCTGGCGTTGTAGGGTGGCAGCCAGCCCTGCAAAACCCCTCTGAGAGTTTGGAGATGCTTTTGCTGTTACTTCACACTTTGCAACTGCTCCATTTTTTGGTGTGCAACAAGCTCACAACCACCTGGGTCATGTGGGGCTGCATCCAGGTGGGCTCTTGCCAAAAGCTCCACCAGGCAGTGGGTTGCTTTATAAGCACATGTTGTCTCAACTTGCATTGAAGTGAAAAACCTGAAGGGTAAAGTTTTGAGGTCTGTTAACCTGTGTATTGGTATAAAATGCAGCTCCATAGTACCTGGCTTCTCTGCTATCTTTAGGTCTCTCTGTACTACTATAAATTTATATTTTCTATTATATAACCATATTTTTTATTATTATTATTATTATTATTATTATTATTATTATTATTATTATTATTATTATTATTATTATTATTATTATTATTATTTCTATCATATAATTATATTGTATACCTCGCTGGAAGAAACTGGCAGTCTCCTAAGTTTAAGCAAGGATCAGATGTGGAGTTGTTATTAAATATTGGAGCCAGGTGGGGCAATGCCCTGAAAATTTCTGGCTCATGCAACCCTCATGCCAGATGAGTGCTGCTGCCTCCTCTGGGGCACAGCACGTTTCAGTTCAGAGGCAGAAAACACCAGGGCTGCAGAGGAAAACCAGCTGTGTCATCGTTCAGGTGAAGCTTATCTGTGCCTACAGCAGGGTTACAGCGAAAGTGCTCAAATGGGCAGTGCCTACTTGCCTCTGAACTGCCAATTATACTAACACAGGAGCTGTGGGAGGCCAGAGCTCCATCATGCTTATCTTGCACAGCTGAAGGGCATGGACTCTATAAAAATTATATAAATAGTCAGGGCAGAGCACAGAGGGAGGGAGGAGAAGCTCAGGGTGACCATCCAGGTTAGTGCTCTTTTGGAGTTTGAGAGACTCTCAGCCCTGTTTTACTGGTGGATCTTGTTTATAGGAGTTTATCCTTATAGAAAAAGTCTTGAAATCTTGAAGTTAATCTTTATAGGAAAGTGGCTGGAGTGACCTTTGTTGCTTCCTTTGTGGGCTTCGCCTGTGGTGGCAAATTTACGGTGCGGTCCTTTCTGATCGATTCATGTTTTATCCTTCTGTGACCACAGTTTTGTAATGGCATAAATGTGTGCCTGGGAGCAAGGATCCTGTCACTGCAAGCCTTGCCTGTGCACGGGGAGGGTGATTGCATGGCCAAGGCAGACTGTGCAGAGAAAATGGGGTAGAAGTTCTGGGCTGAGCAAGAAAGGCTGGAAGGAAAGCAAAGCCAGGAAATTAGCAGGTGAAAGACAAGATTTTTCAGTGCTTTATCCCTGAGTATGAGTTGTGTTCAAGAATAACATTTTCTCTGGTCAATAAGTCAATGAGGAAGTTCACAAAAGAGGTTGAAACCAGCCCAGAAATCTTCATTCATGCTCTTGGCTGCAGTTTCACTGCCCATGTCTGCAGCAGACCCAGCACCGCAGGGTCTGGCCGAGGAGTTTCTCAGGCATCACAGCTTCATTTTCCAGTTTTAAGGATTTATGAGCCCAGCTTTGAAATCCTCACACAGAAGCAGTGCAGAGCACGAAGATGGTAGGAAATTGCCTCTCCAAGAGCTGTCCCTGCTCCCCATTACCTCCTGACGCTGACCCCAGCACTCGCCGGATGGATTTAACCCATTCCTCCATCTCAGACTGGGAATTAGCCATGAGCACACAGGTGTCCTGCCCTGCTCGGTTCTGGTCTCCAGAGCCCCCTGTGAAAAAACATTTATGCATCATTTTTAGAGAGGATCAGAAGAGAAAAGACACATTCTTATTGATTTCTTTGCTAAATGCTTTTGGCTCCAGATTTCCCCATCAATTATCTATTTGGCTGTGAAATGAAGCAGTGCTTTTATGTTTCACCCTTGCTGAAGGTCTGCAAGAAAGGAACAGAAACTGCTTAACACTGCAGCTTGGCAAGACTTCTCAGCGTGGGGCACTGGCACAGGGCCCTCCTCCAGCCCTGACATGGGAATATTGAAAGCAAAACATAAGTTTTCATGTGCAATGCAGTGCTGTGGGGACCTTGAAAAGAAATGGGAGCAAATGAACTAACAGAATTACTTGCCCAAATGATTTTGGGTGAAGAGGCCAGCAGAAAATCATGTAACAAAAAGGAGTGAAGCATCCTCACCTGGGATGATTTCGAAGATAAATTTCCCTCCTTCCTCTGGGTTGCTGGCAACCTCCTTGATGGTGCTTCCCTGGAGAGACAGGCATCCCTAGGACAAAGCAGAGCAGGAGCTGTAAATACCTGTGTCTCATCCTTGCAAGGCTGACACTACCATGTCCCAGCAATGAAGATCGAAGTCCTTCCTTCAGACAGATTGCAGGAGCTGGTGGCCTATATATATATATATATATATGTGTGTGTGTATATATATATATATGTGTGTGTATATATATATGTGCTAAAAGTGCCTTTTCAAACAATAAAGGACACTTCTGAAAAGCCAGTTTTTCTGGAAGTGATCCTCAGAATGAGAATATTGGTTATTTTGCTCTTTCCTTTTTTTTCTTCCCTTCTCATGTTTTTTTTTAAACCCTTTTGGGAGTGGAAGAGAGTACAAAGGAAAAGGGAGTTACCAAAACACCAGAGCATCCTGTTTCTGCTGCACCAGAAGAGGAAAACTTTTCCTTTAACACGGCATCACTTAAACCCAAACCCAAAGTTTGCAGGAGCAGAGTAGAGAAAAAGAAGAAAAAAAGAGGGGGGAATAAAAAAAGCAAAGTGGAAGACAGCCGTTTCTTTTGGACCTTCCTTTCCCCAACTGTTGTGGCAAACACAGGCAGCTTGGTCCCTGCTGGAGGGGACGGGTGGGTGGGGGCCAAGCAGGCGTGTGAGTCAGCACCAGAGGCCTCCCAGTGCAGGAAATGAGCCTGTGCCACAGAAATGGAGTTTCTCAGAGATTTCAGCCTCCTGAGGGCCATTGGGCTCCTGTGAGGACCCTCCTGAATTGCAGCTGTATCGATCAGAATCATTGATGGGGTCAGAGAGGCTTGAAATGACCCAGGATGGTGCATCAGGGTCATGGTGAGAGCTGCCAAGAGCACCATAAATAGCTCTAAGCTTTTTACAGCACTTTCTGTTTCTACATCCCATTTACAAGTGGGCAGACTGCTCTTCCCAGTCACCTCTGAAATGGGGCAAAGCCAGGAGTAGGATTTGGATCCTGCTGGGCTCAGCCCTGTGCTTTCACCCCGAGGATCTGCTGACAGCCTTCCCCTGAGGAGTGTTTTCTACCCTGAGATTAGTTTTGGTACCAGTAACCATTTGTGCAGAGAATGGCTTTTCCAGCCATCGGGAGGACCTCTCCCTGAAATTTCTCAAAACAAGGAAAAGATGGTGGATATTCCAAAAGTAAGTTACAGTATGGAGAAAATGGTTAAAAAAATAAAAAGCTGTCCGTATAAATTGGGAAACAACCTGATTTCTTCCCAGCAAGTGTACTACAATGGATACCCTGAGAAATGGGTTTTATGGGTGAGACAGAGGACTTGTTACAGCCTGGAGGGGCTGAAGATGGGGTGATGCTGAAGATGGGATGATGATGCCAGAGAGCTGTGGACGTTGGGCACTGGTGCAGACATTTAAATCATGCCCGAGGGGATGATTGCACTCCTGTTTTGTGCAAAGGGTTGGGTGCACATTGTTCTCTCCTGGGGATCTCAAAAGCATCAGCACTGACATGCACCAGAGCATTCAGCAGATTTCCTCTAAAGGAACAGGCAGTGGGGCAGGTTTCCTCTGGTCGCATGGGGTGGTCTGGGGTGGCAGCCGAATAACACAAACTGCATCCGCACCACTGACCCTCCAGCAAGGGATGGGGCTGGGCTGGGATGGGATACGAACCCAGAGGCCAGAGAGAGTGGGATTTCCTTTCCTTATCCCTCCAGCTGCCCTCCCCCATGGCAGGAGATCCTACGGAAGCAGCTGTCCTTTGCTGTCTGTCCAGCCCACAGCCCAGCTGTGCAGATCCTCACACCCTCACACAACCCTGCTTGTTTTTTCCTAAAAGTGTCCTGGAAGATGCCTTTCCCACCAAGTGTGTGGCTGAAACTTCTCTCAAAGCTCCCGTCATCTTGTGCACCCAGTGCTGTACCTGCCATCACAAAAATGGAGGTGTGCCAAGCTCTTTTTCTCCCCAGACTCTTCCTGTTGTCTTGGGGAATGATAGAAACTTTCTTGTTGGTAACAGTTTGGTTTCTTTTCCAGCACCCCATTGCTTGGGCACAGAGGGACCCAGACCCAGCTGGGCTTGCAGGTGCTTCAAGAATTTAAGTGATCCTGACCAAGATAGCTCATCTCTGTTACTGCCCAAAGGCAGGAAACCTCTTTAATACCCTACTCCAGACCCATCCCAAACCATTTCCCTAGGAGCAAAGCTGCAAGAAGGAGGAGACTGAGGACCAGCAAAGCCCAGCAGCCTTGTCCTACCTGTGGTTTGACATCATCCTCGTCCTTGTAGTAGTAGAGCTGCTGACCCTTGAGCACGAAGTACCGCTGCTGCCAGTTCTTGACGATGGAGCGCTGCTTCTTCAGCCAGCCGATCTTCAGGGGCCGCTCCAGCGGGCTGGGGGAGGCCGGGCGGGCGCGCGCTGCCTCGCCGCTCATCACGCTTCTGGAGCGGGCTGCCAAGGAAGGAGAGAGATGGGCTGGCAGGGACACACGGGGACGAGCCACCCCCAATCCTGTGTGCCCAGGGCCAGGTTCAGCTGCAAGAGCGAGAGTGGCTCTCTGCTTCTCTGCCTGTGCTGAGCAAACTGGCTGGAGTTTTAAAGGAAGTGGCTGCAGTATCTGACAGTGTGTGCTTCCTTTTTCCTGCGTGGGAGTAATTGTCTTGCAAGTGAGAAGAAAATCATTAGCTTTTTTTTTAATGGGAGTGTGTGTTTTTTTCATACCCACCCCAAACAGCCTGCAGCAGCAGCAATAACAGAATGACCCAGCCTGGCTTGAAAAAAACCATTTGGAAATTGCAGTTTTGCTCTGGATGAGCAGTGCCTGGTGTTTCCAATGGGGCAGTTCCCACACAATGAGGTTGGAAAGTCTCCAAGGGAGGGGAAAAGTTTCAGTGTGGATTTACTGCGTGGGGAAAGTAATGTCCCCTGTCTCCTGTCTGTGTCGCACAGATGCGTCCCATTGGTGCCATTAACCCATGCCAGGGAATGGCAGCATGGCCCTCTGGCATCTCCAAATGCTTCTACAACAGTAAATGGATGGGAGGGATCGTTTCCAGAAGGAAATCTTCCCTCTGGACCAGGCACTGCAGGACCACAGTGCCAACCCAGCTGAGTATTTATGGTCACAAGGCAAAGATAATTCCACGAGTCCAGGGGAATTCAGCATCACTGGTCTCTGCACGTGGTGATTTCCTGACATCTCGTGTCTCCCCTGCTAAAATGGAGCTGATGGCACCTGGCTGGGTCCTGCGAGTGAGGGCAGTGCAGGATTCGGGCCCCTGAGCCCAGCAGTGTTTGCTGGCAGAGGACATTCAGGCGGAGCCAGGGCTGTGAGGGAGGTGTTTGTGCAATGCTGTGGGGTGAGGGAAGCTGCAGCAGCCCAGAATCTCAGCCCCAAGATGCCCACTTTTCCTCCAAGCTGGTCAGCAGAGCAGAGAGCTCCAAAAGATGCATTAGATGTGAGTGTCGAATCCTGGTGTGGACCTGAGTGCAAAAGACAAGCTTAAGAAAGGAGAAAATTAAAAATGACCTGCCACTGCCTTGTGATGTTTGGGACTGAGGACATCTCAGGCCTGAGTGGGTGCTGTCACTGCACAGACACCCACGGGGAGCATGAGCCTGCAGAACATTTTGCACTCAGTGCCCAGCAGTTGCTTCAGAGGTCAGGGGTGCTGCAGTTCAAGTGTGCCCAGCTTCCCCTTCTGAAATCCCCCAGAGCCAGAAATCCTCCTGCATTTTGCCTTCATGCTTCTGATCTGAGCTTGAGCAGGACACTGTCAGCTCCCCTCTGCTCTACAAACCTGACACAGATTGCAAATCCCTTTCCAAAAATCAAAAAGGATTGTGAATCCAAAACTCAACCTCTGAAGCACAGTGAGGATGCTGCTGCACCTCAGCGTGTGCTGATGTGGGATGCCTCCTGCAGAGGATGTGGTTGTAAGCAAGGACCTGGGAAAGGTCCCTATTTGCCAGCCAGCTGCCCTGAAAAATGCTGGTACCGGGGATTACCCTGATGCAAAAACCAACATGGGGTTTCCAAATTGCACCTCAGGCTCTGGGCAGCTTCTTTGCTCTTTGCCAAAACATCTGCATTACTCAAATCTTGTAAATATTCATATGATTCTCAGCAAACTGCTCACCAGCAGCATCGTTCCTTTCCTTCAATCACGTTCTTTCCTGTCTTGTGGCTGCTGCTGGCTCCTCAGGAGTGAGAGTTTTTGAGGACTGATCCGCAGGGGTGGAGCAGCCGCCGGGAGCGTGGAGCTACTGGGTGCAGGGTGCTGCCTGCTGGCCACGAAGGCTTTGCTGTGCAGAAGCCACAGCCCCTTGCCACAGAGCAAATCCTGAGTGGGCTGGGTTCAAACGAGCCCCGTTCTGCAGAAAGCAGCGCTCCCACGAGCCAGCACTCAGATGCCTTCTCGACTTCTGCTGTGTGTTCTCCTTCATGATCACAGGACTTCACCTCCCCCTCGGTGGCACTGATGCTGATACTCACTCTGTTTAATTAGCACTAACGTGTGCAGCGTGGTGCCTCCGTACCAAGCACTGATGACCACAAGGGCTTCATCTGAAGTGAAGCTGTTGCAACACAGCTCACAGGGTCCATACTCACACCAAGTGGGTGGAAATCAGGGATGGGTCTCCATCCATCAGCTCCATGTTCAGCCTTCGCTAAAGAGCTCAGCTCAGCCCAGCTGCACTGATATTCCAGTGGCACAAGACTTGAAAGGAGAAATTGTGTCTTTTATGAAAAATGTAATGTTTTACTGCCTTTTAATGGAGATATTAATGTCCCTCTAAGCTCATCACAGCTGCATCAGGGCTCTACACCATGAAAAGGAAGCAACCCGGCTGGCACTGCTCCCCAGGGGTTCCTCCTGCTTTCAGCCCTGAGCTTAAATTGTCCAGTCCTTGCTGGAAATGAGGTTTCTTCTCTCCCTCTTTGAAGCTTTTCCCAGGACCATAAGGAATGTGCATTCAGAGGGGTACACTGGGTCCCCTTTCTTTAGCATCATCCCTTTCAAAATGCCAGAGTCGAGGTGCAGCCAGAGGCCCATGCTCAGCCGTGGTGTACCCGTGTTCATGCACATATATGCACCACTGTGAACATGCACAAGTATTTTCCCTCTGCATGTGACAGCTCTCCCTGTTTTTTGGGCTCATTTAAGGCCAAATTAGCAGTTTACAGGATCCTTCTTACCCACGATGCAAACACTTCTCAGCTGCCATCCCTGCCACAGGGCTCGTGCAGAGGCGTGGGGAGGGAGCTGCTGTGGGGAGCTTGGCTTTGCAGACACTGAGGCTATTTGAGCCCAGTGGAAAGTTTTCTGCATTCACAAAACCAGAACCACCAAGGCTGTGGCTCCCACCTCTACCACTTTTCCAAGTTTCTACCTTTTGTGGCCAGTGCAACGCTCAGCCCACGTGTGACGACCAGCTGAAAATTTTACATAGGGTGGGGGGGGCGAAGCTTCTTCCCTGGTTCTCACCAGGGTGGTCCAGCACTTGTAATCACCTCCTTCTTCACCAAAACACCCATGCCACGCTTGACCCCACTCCTCCTTGCTACTCTCACAGGGCAGGAAAGAGCCACTCAGAGCAAATGTGGTGCCCCTCGAAGCATTTCCTGCGGTAACCGCCTCTGAAGTTGAGTGTTTCCTCCAAAACATCCTCGCTCTTCCTCCAACTCTGGGGACCAGCCACAGCAAGGTGCCCGTGTCCTGCTGCCTGCTCCCTGGAAAGAGGAGCCCTGCCAAAGTGTGACTTGTAGAAGAAACTGCATTGAGTGCCACCATGGAGTCCACATTGATGATGGCTCCTGCCCCAAATCCTTGTCTTGGCCAAGAGCCCTCCCTGCCATCCCCTTTGCTCCTGTCCGACAGGAGAGATGTCAGATACTTGCAATGAAAACCAGTAAAAGCAGTAAAAAAGTGCCACAACAGATTTTGCAATGAAAATTACGAATGTGGTTTTCTCCTTCATTTAAATAAATAGCTTTGCATTTTTCTCAGCATGAGGAAGCCCCCAGAGGCCAGGGCACTGTCCTGGGCCTTACAGAAGCTGCTTGTGCCACGGCCACAGCTGGGGATGAGGAGGAGGAAGTGTCCTAAAGCCAGGAGGAGCCAGCCAGAGCAGTGGTGACTGATTTGCAAGTGTTTTCCACAAGCAAGTCCCGTCCCTGGGGCTGGTCCCAGCAGCCAGAAACGCCAGAGCATGAGAAGAGCCGACGCACCGAGCTGTGCCCCAGCGCTCAGGGCAGGGACACACAGAGCCCTCATCTCATGGGCTCGCAGCAGCTGCAGAAAGCACCCAGAATTTCATCAGACAGATTTTGTCTTGAAAAAAAGGCAATTCCTGGTGACAAGGCAGCTTCAAGCCTGTGTCCCATCTCCACCCTCTCTGCTTCCCAGCAGCCAGCAGGCTCAGTGTCCCCTGGCCTTTTTTCTGAGCTATTGCTTGAATTTCCCCCCTGCCCCGCAGCCTCTGTGCAAAAAAATGTTATTTATCCTAAGAATGAGCAAATCCATGATCTTCTGTCATAACCAGGTGAGGATTTCTCTGCTGCTGTCCTGCGAACTGATGAGTGCAGATGATGGCATTGCTTCCTCTGTCTGTCTGCCAGTTTCTGGACCACTCAGGGTCTCATCCTGCACGTTGCTGTGCATCACCAAGCCCAGCCACAGCAGTGGCCACTGGGGACCAGCAATGCTTCACGTGGGGCCTGGTGTGAAGCAAATGGTTTGTCCACCCCAATGAAAACAGCTTCAGATAGAAGTCAAAATTGCTTTTGCAAGAAAATTCAGCCAGGACAGCATTGCAAGCTGATGTAAGGTGCAGGGAGGAGGAGCTCAGCACTGCACAGAGACTGGCTTGGTCAAATCACTCTGCTGCAGGGAGAAGTCGAGTTGCCAGTGTGTGCCTTGGCCATGTTTTGGCACCAGTGCCAGGAGCACACAGGGACTTTGTCTCAGTGCATGCACAATACCAGGCTTGTCCACCCCATTCCTCAACTGCAGCGTCCTTGCTGCACATCCCCACCCTGCTTGCTTGACCCAAAGGCAGACACGGGCTCCACCATGGTATTTTGGCCACAGAGCCCACTGTAGGGATCCCTCACTCCTTTCCAAAGGTGTTCTCAAGTGCTTTTCAGGCTGGAGGTGGATCCCATTGCAGATAAGAGCCGTGCAAAGCCTGGGCAGAGGCAGGAGATAAGTCAGGAAATGACACTGTGAAGCCATCCCACGGCACACAGCCTGGCATGGGTGTCAGACTGAGAGGAAATTAATGACGTCGAGGTGGGCGAAGAAACCTGAGCAAGGGCGAGATTGCTTCCTCCAGCCCGCACCGCTCCAGCCGCCTCTTGGCCTGCACTTCACCTCCTGCAAGGCTGGCGCCAGCAGAATGAGCCCACGTGGCTTAAATCCCCCCCAGGCCTGGATTTTGGGTGGGCAGCAGCCCCACACTGCCCCATTCCCCACCCTACGGAGAGAACTGCTGCTCCAGCCCCAGAGCCACAGCCCCGGCTGTGCTCCCACAGCATCCCTCGGTGACAGCTTTGCAAATCACTTCTTGCAAATCATTTGCAAAACATCTACTGTCTCGAAAGCGGTAACTGGGGACGGGTCCCCTCACTGAGGCCAGAAGCAGGTTGGGGTGTGGGCTGTAGCCAGAATCGCTGCTGGGCTTGGCCGGAGACACCCCAGCAGAGCCCAGTTTGCACCTGAACGGCTGAAGCAGAAACAGAAGGGCGCAAAGAAGCAATCACGGTACCTATTTTTGCAGCATCCATTTTCAGGTTGAAATCCCAGTTCCTTGGCAGCTTGAGGGACATTTTGGATCAGGAGGTGCCGTTTTCAAGGGGGCCTTGCTTAGGAGACGGGCTGAAATGAAGCTCTGGGAGTCTCGTGGGGATCCTGCGCCCGGGGTGCGATCCCCCCGACGAAGAGCGACAGCTCAGCAGAGGTTGATTTGCCAACGCACTTCCTCCTCCCCCTCTGCGAGCGGCTGCGAACAACCCCATAAAAGTACTTTCCTGCCAAGCTCTTGCCCTGCTGCCCCAGCGATGCTGCGGCGATGCCGCCCTTTTGCTCCCCTTTTTGCTACCTCCTCTGGCTGCCGTGGGGCCGCAGCAGCCCGGCCCCAGCCTGCGCCCGAACGCGGCTGCCCGCCCGGGGGCTGCTCTCCGCACGCTGCTGGTTGCATTGAGGAAGTGGGTGTCCTTCTTGGTGCCATTGGTGCGCTGGAAGATCGCTCACTGAAGGGGACATGACCCAGCACGGAGTGTGGGGAAATGTTTTGCTCAGCAGCAAAGCAGAGCAGGCTGTGGCTCAGGTGGCCACGGCCAAATGCTGTGGGTGGGTGTCTCTGAGTGTCCTAACGCGTCCCCGTGCGTGTGGCCCCCATGACATGAATGTCTTTTGCATTTTCTTACTGCAACTGCAATACAGTTGCAATAAGAAAATTATACAGAAAACTGTACAGTCCCCACAGCTGATTTAAGGTTTTTACATTCACTTTCCCTGCTTACCACAGCGAGCATGTCCTATTTCATGTCATTTAATGCAGTTTTTCCTCAAAAAACCCCACCCTTTGTGCATCCACAAAGCAGACTGCAGTGCGCTCAGACCGAGATGCAGCTCGCCAGACACAGGATAAATACAGGGAAGGGTTGTTGCATTCACAAACACTCAAATGGAGCAAAAAGCAGTGAGGGCAGCTGTGAGGACATCTCAGCATCCCCCAAAGGGCTAATGGGGGCTCCAGCCCCTGTTCCCCCCCGTATGGAAAAGCTCAGGCCCTGTGGAGAGGGAAGTTGCCCTGAACAGAAGCAGAAACAGCGACATGGGGAGCGCAGGGAGCTGAAAGAGGATGCGGCCACCGGTTCCCGTTACAATTCGCAGCCCAGTCACCGTGCCCGGGATGCACCGAGCCACTTGTGAAGGTTTGGGGTTTTTTTAGTGCCATAGCACAAATTGAGGATGTGCCTCTCATGGGAGGAGATGGAGCCTGTGCTGACTTGCCCAGTCACAGCACAGCCGAGGTGGACCCTGCTGGGCTTATTTGGGTTAATCACAGCTAAAAAATGGATTTGTTGCTTTGAGCAGTGACTGGAGCCAGCTCAGAGATCCCCAGCTCACATGTTCCACTGCTGAAAGCCCAGAGAACATGACGATGTGGAAAGCGGTGCTATCACAACGGAGCAGCCCAGCACGTACCCACGCCTGAACTAGATTAACCCCAATATCCTGTGTTGGACCCAAACTGCTTGAATTAACTCCATTTCTGCTGTACCCCGAGCAGAGAGTCCTGAATGAGCCCAGAGCTGAGCATCATTTTTTTCCTCTTCTTAATAATATCTGCAGAAAGCTATAGGGACTCTAGAACTCATGCATTTTGATCCTTTTTTTTCCTCTTCAACCTTTTTTTTTAATGAAAGCCCAGCAGCAGGTTGTGACCAGCCGCCTCCTCACCTGCCCGTGTGAACAGGATGTCACGTGGCCCTTTCCTCTCCTTGAGAAACGAAAAGGCAAGTGTTTTAGCCCAAAATTGTGAAACTCAGCCCAACGCTGTGGGGCTGCAGCACAGCAGCTCAGCACTCTCTGGTACCCCCAAAACAGCCCCCAGAGCTGTTTTGGCTGCCTCCGCTCGCTCCCATCGGGTACCTGGTGGATACCTCCAGCTTTAGGAAGGGCATCACAGGATTGGGGTTTTTTTCTTAGCAGTCTGTTCCTGAACTGAATACACCAGAGAAACTTTAAAAGGGTAAATTTCAGCCTGGAAATTGTTTATTTTGTTTTTACATCCTTCTCCATCCATCAGGATCTCATGGAAAATGGTGTCTGGACAGAGGGCTGCAGGAGACCTGCTCAGACAGAGGCAGCCTTGGCTTGAAGCTTAGTGTCTTTCTGGATACAGAGCAGAGCTAGCACCGGGATTTCCACTGGGAATATCCAGGTTTTGAGGTTGGCTTTAATTAAATGAGTACAGGACAGGGAGAAATAAGGAGGGGTCTTCAGCTGCCAGCTGCCATGCGAGCAGCAGCGCCGACACGGCGGCCGCAGAGGCCGTCAGCTGCGCGTGACTCACGCTGCCCCGCTGCCAGCCGGCTCGGCAGCGCGCCAAGAGGGTTCACAGTCCATTCTCCAAGAGATTTAACACCAAGGGATCTTCCAAGACCTCTCAGTAATGGCATCACATTGCTTCATAGGACTGCTGAATATTGCATGGTGCTGCTCAGCAATTTTCTGCTTAACTGTCTGAGTCCTTCAAGGGCGATGTGTTGCAAGGCAAGATTTGGGGCTTTAGAGTAATTTTGCAGGGTTGCTATAGAGAAAGAGAGGGCATCATATTTTGTTGTTGTTGAGGATTAATTTGTCTGAAAATGCCCATATAGTGTGACAGGAAGCAAAAAGAGGTCTGCTGATGGGTTGGTTTGGCTTAGCTGATAAGTCAAAAGCAGTCAAAATAACATGAGAGCTAAAAATAGGATGTTTTGCCGGGTAAACAGAAGGATTCTGCTCTCCTAACCCCACACAACTCAGAAGCAATGACTGAAATGAAGCAATACTTTATGCTAAGTGGAATTCCAACAGTTTTTCACATTCCCAGTGAAATCTTTAAGGCAAAATGAGCTGATGTGCAGAGGGCAGCGGTGCCAAGACTCCCCTCATCTCTGATCAAGATGGGCTGGTTTGATCTGATCGCAGCTTCCACTACAAACCGCTCTGAAAACGCAGCCGTTTGTGTCCCATGTGAAGGACATGGATGGTCCAATCCTGCCTGTGTGCTCAGTCCATCTGCAGCCTTCACGTGTGTCTTTGCCACAAGCAGGTCTGCTCTTGGGAAGATCCCTGAGGAAGGAGAGCTGGGGCAAGGACTGGGTGAACCTGAGTTTAAACAGACAGATCTGCTCTCCAGAGCACGGGAAGGAGGTTTTCAGCATCTCCTCGACTTGTCGACAGCGCTGAATAAAACTCCACTGCAGATAATGGAACTTATATTTATTTAACAGTAACATATAGTATATAAATAGGGTAAATACTTTAAAATATACAATATATCACATTCGGACATTCGGTCAAAGAAAGGCGACTCTACGTGTGTAGCTAAAACATTAATCAAAAGAACAATGCACAGAGGAGAAGCAGATGGTAGGAAGACATGTCTGGAGAACAGGAGCACACAAAGATGACAGTGGTACAAAATGCAACTCTGGGGCTGGGTACAGAGGGCAGGAACCACAGGAGCTTTCACGCGGTGCTTTTTGTGACAAAGCCTGTCCCCAGGAGGTCTGGATGGGCCGTATGGGGCTGTATGGGGCCGTATGGATGCTTTCCACACAACTTTTCCCTCCTCCCATCATAAAGAGTTGGTCAGAGGAGGTGGGGGAAGGAAGAGATGCCAGGATCCCACCACAATCATGCTCAGAGGAACTCGCTGCACACACGGAAACAGGAGACTTGCCTTGGAATGTGACACTGACATTTCACAACCTGGTGCCAAGCATTAGCTGATGCCACGGGATTTCTTCACAAGCTGCACAAACTCAGGCAATGGCTGCCCCTTCAGATCAGTGTCAGCAGACTTCTGAGCCCATCACCCTGAGGAATATCTAAATAACCCATGCTGATCAGCACAGGCCTCGACACCGTACGCAGGGATGGCTTGTTGAGCACTGCAGGCCATGGTCTGGCCGTGCATCCAACCTGCAAACTAATTTGGGCTAAAACCAGACTTGGAGAAGCAAACTCCTATCAGAGCATGCCAAGCACTCATCTACACAGACCCAGCCCAGCTGTGCCAGCTCAGACTGTGGATCAAGCCAGTGTCCAACCCATATCGCTAGCTCACCCACCAGCAAACAAACGGCATGAACGCTCAGAGTCACCTCCCCGGGACAGCCAGCTTCTCACCCTATGCAAAGCAGCGTTCCAGCCACAGCCATCCCTTTGCTCATCCCATGCGCTCACATCCCCCCCTGTCTGCTCCAACTGGAAAAGCAGTGACTGCTCATGAGGGTGAGGAGGTGGCTTCCACACCAGCCTGTCCCCTGCCAGTCATACCCTGCCAAGCTTCACATTGGCCAGACCCTACTTTTCCTTCTGACCCAAGCACACCCGCTGCCTGACACGGAACCTCCCCCTTGCTGGGCTGCTCTCACAGTTATTTCCCTCTTGCTGGGCACAAGCAGGAAGAACTTCTCTGGTCATGGAGCCCACTGTGAACAAAATCTTATGCAGTGCTGAGCTCAAGCCCTGTAGCAGGAGAAACTTCACCTGAGCATCCCTGCATCACCCTACCCAGACACCCCTGGCCTCTCCAACAGCGCTACCTACGTCAGCTTCCCTCCAAACACACATTCCTGTGAGAGCTGCAGCACGGACAAGGTCCTGCAAGGTTTAATGGAATGAAAAGAAATGCAGCACGTCTTGCTACACATCCCTGGGCATCACAGTTAACTCCTTGAGTTAGCCAGAGGCAGCAGTGGCAGCTCTTCATTTCCTCTAAGTCTAACTTGAAATCTCTACAGCAAACTAAAGCCACTCACAGGCTGGGCTGATGGTGAAAACCCACCAAACGCTCCCCCAGACAACAGGCTGTTGAAAGCTGAGTAGTGCTATCACAGATACTGATCCCAGCGGCGCAGGAAAGGGTTTGCCCAGCTCTCTGCTCAGCAGAGGACACGTCATGGTGCTCACCAGTATTTCTGAGAAAGATCAGCTGTACAGCTTGCAAATAATCCTAACAAGCCCCACCTCCCTCTCTCCCCTCTTCCTCCATTTCTCAAATGGATGCACTGTTCCCATTCAGTTTACTAAACTTCAGTGCACGATGCTAAACCCTTTCCACGTAGCTTTACCCTCAAAACAGGCTTGGAAGTCCACCCTTCAACTGCACTGCTGGGAAGGAAGCAAGAATAAAGCTGCAAGTTCATCAGGAAAACCACCCACACACATTATTATTGCTGCTTCTCTCCGAGCTCTAGGAAGCCACTGAATGGAACTGCTTTGCCCTCCAGTGTCCACATCCAGCACTACAACCTTCGAAAAGACCCAAATGCTGCTTCAAATCAAAAAGCATGCAGAAAAGCTTTGCATTCGATTTTTGCCCCACTAATTACAACTAAAGAGATACAAAAGGTTTAAAGCAAGACGAGCAGGAAACTAAAGACCCATATGAAAAATTTCTTACTATAAAGAGCAGTACACTTTTATAATATTTATCAACACCATAGGTTCTTCTGGTGACTGACTTAATGACCCAACAGTGCACTACGAGGGATCTTGGCAGATGTTGGCTATGGGAGAATCCAGAGAAGCACTAGCTCATCTGACCCCACAGGGCAAAGTGCTTTCCAGGGACTACACAAAACCCTGTCACTTCCACACTTATTCCCAGCCTGGGTACTCCTTGTATGTGCCCTCACTTTGCCCAGCTAAAATCAGCCAAATTGTCATAAAATGCAGATGAAATATTCTCCCTGGGCAAAGCAAGATGGAAGCACCTTAATTCTGTCCTCCAATTTTCAAATTAGGGGCTTGGACCAATATCCTCTAAGTCAACAGAAAATAAATCCCTGCCTAAGCGAAGGTGGAAGGGAACAGTCTCCACAACTGGTCCAGGAAAAGCCTCTATGTACAGCACTGGCATTAGCCAAAAGCCACCCTGAACTGGCCAGAAGCCAGCAACTTTGCCAGTAGCACACTGAAAATCCTCTGTGCAATCCTTCTTCTCCCAGATCTGTGCTTTCGATGCCTACACCTGCAGTGCAACGGGCACAAACTTCTGCCTCCTGGCTCCTGTTCAGGGAGATGAAGCAGAGCTTAGGACACAGAAGGAATCCTGTAGAAATGTAAGAGAGAGGTTGGCATCTGTGAATGCATTTACACGTGCACACACGCTCTCTGGATCACTCAGGGTAGGTGGAAGCAGTGGCACAATCACAATCTGGAGTTTGAACTCTGAAGTTATTTGCAGGTGGTTCATTTTCTGTCGATGCTGAGCAGGCTGACAGCGTGTACATGTCTCCATATGGAGGGTGTCTGTGTATAAGGTTTATATCAGCAACTCCAAACAGCAATGTACTTCTGTATTATCTTTCCCTGTCACATGTTCCCCAGGTTAAAAAAAAGGTAAAGTTCCTCTCTCCCATGCACAAACTATGGAAAGAAGTAAAATTAGAGTCACCCTGTATTTAGGAACATTGCATAAGGCATAAACTGGGGATATTCTCACTATCTGATCACCAAAAAAAAGTTTTACAATCTTTAGGGCTCTCATTTTTAAATAATAAAAAAGTATGACAAAATAAAGGAAAGGACTTAGATAAAACTTGCAACTATTAAGTACAAGCTACTTACGACAAGATTTAGTAAGCAAAGCAGGACAGAAACCTGCAAGTAAATGAACCCAGACTGAAATGCAACATAAACCACGATAAACTCAGCAGCACGACGTCAAGAACTCAAGTAACCAACAGGTGATAGACATGATCCCTGAAAGAAGAACAAAATATCCACCTGACAGCACCAGCAGGGTGCTGGAGCCTCAACCTGCAAACCTCAGGAAAAAACAAAACAAAACAAACAAACAAAACCAAAAAAAAAGGAAAAAAAAAGAAAACCAAGTTGGAAACTGCTCTCCACATTAGTTGAAATATCCCAGTGCAGGGTTTCCAACCATTGAGAAATGAGAAAGCGTGGTTGAATGTTTCTTAAAGGTTATTTGAGGGGGGAAAAAAGAACTAAGTTATGTAAAGGGTTGTTCTTACTTGGCAGGAATTACTCAATGAAACTTCAATGTTCTTTAACACCTATTTACTCGATTCAGTCCTGGAGCAATTTGAACCTCTCACATTCCCACAAGCATCTACCGGTTCCTTGACTCCATATCCCCAGTCTTTTCTGGTTTAATTGTTTATAAAAATCTTATTTGCTAAAATATCAGCCATAAGGGGGGAATGTGAGAGGCACTGCAAAAAACAGCAAGTGAAAACAGATGCACGTGCCTGGCTGGGCAGAGGAAATGCGACTGGATCAGTACGAGATCCTCTTCCAATTACCTGAGCCTTGTGCTCACCGGGCAGCCTGCAAGGAGGCTGCACACAGGCAGAAATGTGGCTTTCTGGGAAAATTAACATTGCATTCACAGTTACCACTGCAGAAAATGATGGTCCCCAGAGCTGCCATGGTGAACACAGCCCGGCACAACGGCCAGGGGAGCTGCATGGCTTCACCTCCTGCCGGCTCCCACGCGCAGCGGCGCCTGTACGGACAAGGCTTTGGGTATTCCCTGCGCACACACTCACAGGAAAAGCTCAGCTCTGCCCATAAGCATCGAAGGTTAAGACCAGACCACAAGGACAGTCCTACCTCCCTACTTCACCCAACAGTCCTTCCAAGCTTTAACTCCTTTTCACCTACAAACCCAAGATTTGCTCATTTGAACCAAAGCTATATAAATATATTTTTAAAACCCACAAATGCAAACATTTACCAAGAAAGGAAGAAAAGTTACAGTGAAATGAGGCCTTGTTATTGTCTTAAATCAGGAAAGCCAGGAATTTCCTCGAGGAGGCTTGCCTGTTCTCAGTCCTGCTCCAATTGACCGGCTGTCTATGCATCCTCCAAGCTACCTAACAGACCCTTGTCAACAAGGTGTGCTTTGAGCATGTTGAAGATGTGGAGCTGCTGGTCTGGCCGCAAGGTTAACAACTGCTGGATCAGTTTGCTTGGGTTAGGACCTCTGAAACACAAAAGCATCATTATCAGTGAGTCACACAGCTGAGTCTTAATGATCTAGGAACCCAAGGGCAATTTCATCAAAATAAAGACGTGTGAAATAATGGCCACGTTGCCCATTCCTTCACCAGCTCTACCCAAGGGAGCTTTACTCCATTTGAAATGTGGAAATGGATTCAAAAGGCACAGGATGCTGAAGTGTAAACAAAAACACCATCCCAAACCCCATCTGTTTCAAGAGGGTTGTGCATCTCCCCCTATCAGCAGACGCTCCTCCTCAAAAATCAAAGCAGCCACATAAAGAGAGTTCCTCAGCTCCTTCACTACATGCACCTACAGGCTCTCTTCTATGCTTGGTTACAGAATACTTGTTAATGCTACAGAATTATGTTTTTCTGCTGGTTCAACTCTGGAAACTCTGCTCAGGGTTCACAGGGATGAAGAAGAGACAGAGGAGTTCCAGAGAGACTGCAATAACAGACCTTGGGAAATGGGGGTTGTGTTTCCAGCTCTGCATTACCCTGCTGAAAGATGCTTCTCTTCTTCAAGCCTCCACTTCCTCTCTCTTTATCTTGTATTTTCAGATGTTAATCTCATGGGGACAAAAACTGTCTCTTTTTACCAGACTGTACAGCACTTGAGTTTGACAGGGCCCCCAAAGTTCACCCCAAAGCAATCGATACCTGATAAAGCTTGCGATGTACACGTTAACGAAGGTGGCCATCAGGTACTGACAGTCAAAGCGGTCCATGATACCTCCGTGCCCTGGGATTGTGTTGGCAAAGTCCTGTGCAAAGCAGAAGGGAATTGTATTTCACAGTCTCAAATGCCCATTACCTGCACCTCCCTATGTACCTCCACGCACGACGCTCACACCCTTGCTCTAATTCCTCCCAGAAGACAAAAGTCAGGCTAAGGTGACATTTTGCTTAATCTCTCCCTGGTTTTAAAAGTTTCTCCTTGATGAAGACTTACTGGTGCCTGAGGGACATCAAGGCTTAACTCAGATCTGTCACTCAAAGGTCAAGGAAGGCTAATGTTTATCTCTTGGAACCCTGTCTTGCCTTTCAAGGCATCTTAACTGAACATGGACTGTTTCTATGTAAAACCACCCTGCAAGACATCAAGGGAAGCCTCAGATTGCAAAATTTCCTGACTGGGTCTTTCTTCCTCTACTGCAAGTTCTGCACCACAGCAGGGTTTAGAACACAACACTTGAAATGTTAAGGTCTCTCCTCATTCAGTCTAAAAATCTAGATCCTGCCCCAGCATTTTTTCTGTGATCAAGGAAACCTTCTTCCTCTTCCCAAGGCTCCCTGGAGCACAGACACTGTTTAGAGTGTTAGCAACCATTTAATCTTTCCTTTCTAAAATGGATTACCTTGACCATCCTCACCTTGATTTTGAAGGCCCTCTTAAATCCACTAGCAAAGAAGCCTCCAAATGGCCCAATGAGGGAGGCAAAAGTGGACAGCGCGATGCTGTGGATTTGGAAGGGGTACATCCGGACTGTCTTCTGCAGGAAGAAAAACACATCAGAGAAGGATTTTCTACAAGAATAGCACTGTCCACCTCTTGCCCCTCTTTCTGTTCTCTCCAGGCTTTAGCCCAGTTGGTTTTCAAGTGGGTTAATATCTCACTAGACTTGGGATAGTTCCTAAATTCCCCCTTTTTCTGGATGCACCATCATCCCTTGTCGTGTTCCTCCACAGACCATGAAAGTAAAGCCCTGATCTCTTTTCTTGGTCATCCTATCTGTAAAATAAGATCAAATAAACAGAGAGTCCTACCCAGCCCACCACAGACTGCAGCACCAAGGGGATGTTGTATTCCTGCAGCTGGAACAGCTCGGATGGCTCACAGTCCACCGTGAAACTGTTGGTGTCATTGTTGAACTCCACTGGACAGGTGAAGCACCGGTACCCAGACATCACATAGGACAGCTTCAAGGAGAGAGAAAAAGAGAAACAGCAAGAAAAAGCAGGATTAATATTTTCCTGAGCAATGTGGCAGAGCTGATCTCGAGGGAAAAGGCCACTCAAGGAGACATGGTGAGGAAGGAGCCACACTCCCAGCTTCATTAAGAAGATTACTCTCCTGAGAAGCAGTAATTGGCTAAAGGCAGAGTAAGCATTTTCGTTTAGCAAGTGCATCTGCTCAGCAAGCAGTGATCAGAGCCTCGTTCAAACAGGCTGAGAAAGGCTGCACCACTTGGCTGAGAGGATGGAAACAACCAGACAGAGATCACCATAAAACCAGATAAGAATATCCCAAGAGTAAATTCCCCATACAGCCCTTGAAATGATGCACAGCATTCATCCAACAGCAGCAGAGAGAAAGTTTCAAGGATAATTACTGTAACGAGCACGTCACAGGGTCTAACAGGGACTAACTCCAGTTCTCTGCTCCATCCACATGATCTGAACAAAGCCCAGCCATGAACCAGTTCAAGTCCTGATCAGTAAGGAAAACGTGAAGTCTCTGCACGCATTTTTCAGACAACACCCTGTCACCCTACAAAGGGAACAGACCAATGAAATAAGCACCAGGACTGATACTTACCAGCAATCCAAACAAAACAGTGGCAAAAAACCCTCCAATAAAACCCTCCCAGGTCTTCTTTGGGGAGAGCTGCCAGAGACAGAGAGAAAGAGAGAATCACAAACTGTACATTTCTGCACACTGCTGCACACCTTTGCAGCCCTGCTTTGCTCATAAATCGCTGAAGCAAATACAAATTGCTGCCAACAACTAAAAAATAAGTGTTTGGTCAGAACCAGGCACTAACATCTCAGTCTGAAATGGTTCATTTCATTTCACAGCCCCAAAGGCTGGGATGCACACCAAATTCAGGTTGGAGGTTTGCTTCAGACCCACAAAAAGCCACAAAACTAGAGATGAGGGAACACAGGACTAAGACCCAAAGAAGTAAAAAGCGTGTTTTGCCCCCCAAAGTGTTACGAACCTTGATGAGGGGGGTGCGGCCAAAGAAGAACCCAAACATATACGCCATGATGTCATTGCAGATGACACAGGAAATGGGGACAATGAACCTAGATGGGAGAAGAATCAAACCATTGGAAAGTGCCAAGATAACTCCAAGACTTAATGAGCAGTTGCTTCATAAGGCGCTTTGCGGTGCCGTCACACCAATGTCTCCCCCTCCAACACAATGCAAGGAGCAACCACTGGAAGCTCCTAGGGAAATCTGGGGGAGTGCTCTAGGGCTCTGGACTAAGAAGCAGGTTGTGTATCCAGAATAGCCTGTTGGAAGCACGTTTTCTTCTGCCACACGTGACATGCTGTTAGATAGTCACCTCCCTTCCCACCAGCCAGGCTGCACCGTAGCGGTAGGCAGGCTGCTCCCGAAGCACTCTGGGCTGGTTATGGCACACAGGGGAACATGCAATCTTAAAGCAACCAAGATTAGTTCCTGGCACTGCTTGTTTTGGGAAAACCACCAAAGGAGCTTCCCTCTGCCCAGCAGCTGGAATCCAGTGGCAGGCTGCAACCTCCTTCCTTTCACAGTGCTGCTTTTAACATGATGCTGGAATTAACATTGCCCCAAATCAAATGCTGAGCAGCACTTTCCCATCAGAAAGCATCTACACAGGCCTGGCACTGCCTGAAAGGTCCCTGCACTCCACAGCAATTTTCAGATGCTTCTTTACAACCACTCTGTACTGCTCAAGTAGCACAAAGCAAGTCCTAAGTCGCTGAGATGTATCACCCAACCTTTTGCTTTTCTACTCTGAAGAGGTTGGTCCCTCACAGGAATCACCTGCTCCTTGGCCATTTGTTTTCTTTTTAAATAAACAGTTTTAACTCCAAACACAGTCATTCTTTTCAGGCTGCAGAAATCAAAGCAACTCAGAACACAAAGCAACTCACCATATCATTCCTTCAAACAGGTTGTGAATGATGAGGTGCGACTGGGTAACAACAATTAGCAACGTCACATGGGTCCATCCAAACTGGAAGAGAAGACAGCATGCAGTCCAGCCTGCCTGGAGACCCTGCCCTCCACACACATTGCTGGCAGAAATCAGGTGCTGTTAGCTACCTCTCAGACACAGAACAGCTCATGCACATCGGCACTTCTCGCATGCACCTTCACCACGACAGACACCAAGAGCCACGAAGAGCAGGGAGCAGTTACTCCTAGTCATTTATGGGTGTGTTCTTCAGCTGAAGCCCAGAGGTGACCTTCACTGGGAAGACTTCTGCTGGACCAAACACTCCTTAGCCCACCCCTATCCCATATATCTCACTCAGCCTTCTGACTATATAAGAAGACTGATAGATCTCCAAGCCGCATCCCTGTGTGCTGAATATGTTGGGAAGCAAAACTAGCTGTGTTGATGGTCAAACACAAGCAACACCTTCCTGATGGTTAAGAAAAGGAGGACATAGCCAACTGGCAATCTACCCTCAGTACAAGAGTCAAGTAGCCTAGTGCAGTCCTCTCAGCTTGCAGAAAGTCTCTTAATAGCATCCACAAACGCAGAGAGGAGACATGTTTGCATGGAAACTGGGTCAGAGCCAGCTTCCTAAAAGTACAGTCTGCTCACACTAACTTCTTCCAGGCAGCATTACAATGCACAACCAGCACAGAAGCAGCTACTGAGACATGGTCCTCTACAGAACATTTTCAAGCAGACTACACTATTCCTTCTTTTGCCTCCAACTGGGGCAGCCAGGCCCTGCATTTAACCTTACCATGTAGAATTGGAGGCGATAGTGTTTCTTCACCAGGCTCAAGACAAACATGCAGAAACCTGATGAGAGACAGAAGAAAAGTACATGGTGGGAATGTATCTTCAACAGTAAGAAATACTTTTTTACCATAACACTGCACAGCTCCTTAGGTTTTTACTTCAGTAAAGCAGCAATGTGGAGTGGGAAAACACACTACTTGGGAAGACACAAAATACCATTGCCTGCAATGGACAGATGAACAATCAAGCCTGGCTGCCCCATACAGATTATGGAGTTTTCTTCTCCAGAGCCTCATGTAAGAGATTTGCCACCACTACTCTAACCATGCAGCCAAGCTGCACCACCACTGAAGAGCGGAGATGATTTGCCATGGACATAATGCTCGGGACAAGAGTAGTTCAAGATCTCTTCCCTCCAGCCCCAACAAGATGAACCAGCAGAAACTGTGGTCTGCACCTGTCAAGTACAGGGCGAAAGAAATGAAGCGGTGGTATCTGCTGAGAATGCGCAGGGGCTCCTCCCTCTGAACCAGGGTGAAGAAATAATCCGTCACCGTCTCGCCATAGAAGAAGTAGTTGACACAGAGCAGGAAGTACCTGTGAAGGATGCAGATGCTTGTTAGCAGGAACCCTAAAAGGCTTCTGGAGAAACACAGAGAGTGGCTGATCCCCAAGGCCCTTACACTGCTCTGGCACACTGCAAAGAGGCATTCAAGTGACAGACAGAACTTCATTTCCCCCAGGTTAGAAATGTCACCTTCATTCAGACCAGTGGCTGCACCACTCAGCTCCACTTTGTGATGGGTCGATGCCTCACGGCGCTGGGGTTGGTTTTGGCCTCCTGATGCACAGAGACTTTCTGCCTTTAGGTGGCACTCCCCAACAGGCTCTGCGAGCTCGGGCATCCTCAGAGCACCCGCTCTGCTTTCTGAAAGCACTGCTCCTGCCCTCTCCCCAGCCCTCTCTCCCGATGCTCAGCCTTGTTTCACACCCACCTAAAAGCTCACATCCCACCCAAGCAACCAGGTCCATCTCCAAGTGGTGATGCCCGTCCATGCTGCCCCTTGCACAGATCATGGGATTCAAATCTCTGCCCTTCATTAACAACAGGATGTCAGTATGAGCTCTGTCAAGATATTGATCTACCAAGACTTGTGGGGGCTTTCCCTTTACAAGAGCTGCTAACACATGACACTGCTCAACACACAGCAATCCCACGGTCTCTGGTTTGGAGGGAGACAGATGATCCCCACCCTGCCTGTCTGCAATGAGATGAAGTGTGACTGCTGCACACAGGCCGGGGGAAGGAAGCAGCCCCTCTACTCACCAGCTGAGGGTCCTGAACCAGGGCAGGTCATATGAGTGGTACACGTTATAGCCAATAGTGATAATCTCGTGGAAACATTTGATCTGGACACACATGACCTGCACAAAAGAACATCCAGAAGCTGTAACACATGTTGGTTAAACATCTCCTTCCTCAGGGAGATAAAAAAACATGCACATACAGAGCAAAAGATATTTGAGCACTTGCTGTCAGGCTGGCAGAGGTCTCCTAATCCAACGTGAGAAGCTCACAATGTTGTTTTTCCCTCCCCTTTCCTCTGCAGGAGGTTTCTGACAAGCCCTTGTATTTCAATTACAGCCAAATGCAGGGCAGGCAGTCACAGATTCCCTCCAGGTTTCCTCATGGAGAGAGAAATCCAGCAAGTTGAACAAGGACCTCTAAAATATGAGGCTCTGAGCTACCCACCCCAGCAATGGTTTCAGCAACTTTCACCCCTACTGCTGAGAACATCAGGGCACCTCTCTGGAGCACTTACTATTGTCATTAAGACCATGGGTCCCAAGTAGATGATGATGAAGAAGAAGGTGATCATTGCCAGCGTGAGGATGCCTCTTACCCACCAATTCTTCCATCTAGACCATTGAGAAGGAAGTTAGAGAAAGTCAAAACAAAGCAAAGAAGCAGGACAGCACTTCAGCTCTCTGCACATCACGGGAAGGAAACTCAGCCCTGGAAACCCAAAGTTTCCTTTTGGTGCTGCAGAGAGACCTTGATCCACTGCTGAAGGCCTGGATGCAGCACCTGCAAGGCTACAGCTCAGCTCAGTCTTCTCTTCCCTGAACCTCACTAAATGTGGAAAGCATCAGCCAGGTACAGAGCATCTCCAGGGGTACTTAAACACGACAGGAGAGTGTTCTGGTTCTGCTACAGGTTTCCCACACCTTGGACAAGCTGCAGAATAAGTTCAAATAAAATGGGGACCATCACCCCTCTCTGCACTCCTTTTCAAGAGGAGACATGGGCCCCTCTAGCATGTTGTACCCTTGCTGTTCTCCAACAGATCCTGCCTTGAGCCTCTCCCACCCCCACAGCACTCCAAGGAGAGACAATTCCTCCAGTAACATAAATCAGACGCATTTTCCCCAAAGCAATCTGTAGAGAACATTCACAGTTTGTTCTTCAATCTTGTCCTTATCAGCATGCTTTTCTCCTGCATTCCTGCAGAAGTAGGTCACACTAGTGGTTAAAAACCCTCACAGCTGAAGCCTTTGCTGAGCCTGCTGTCAAAGCCAAACACAACTGTCTTCACCCCACTCAGGCCTCTCTTCACCTGCCAAGACCAAGCAGGCAGCGAGGTGGCCCTCCCACAGCCCTCCTCTGCCCCTGGTCCTCTCCCATCCCATGCACAGCAGCCCTGAGCACTGCACCCTGCTCTCCCCATGAGCATCACCATCATCTGGGCCACAAAGATGAGGAGGGGCCTGGAGCATCTCCCATGTGAGGAGAGGCTGAGGGAGCTGGGACTGTTCAGCTGGAGAGGAGCAGCCTGAGGGGGGATCTGATCAGTGTCTGTAAACACCTGAAGTGTGGGGGCCACATGGATGGGGCCGGGCTCTTCTCAGTGGTGCCCAGTGACAGGACAAGGGGCAATGGGCACAAACTGGGACACTGGAAATTCCAGACAAACTTCAGGAAAAACTTCTTTCCTGTGAGGGTGCCGGAGCCCTGGGCCAGGCTGCCCAGAGAGGCTGTGGAGTCTCCATCTCTGGAGATGTTAAAAACCTGCCTGGATGCTTTTCTGTGCAACCTGGTGCAGGGAACCTGCTTTGGCAGGGGGGTTGGACTGGGTGATCTCCTGAGGCCCCTTCCAACCCCACCAGTCTGTGATTCTGTGGACTTGGGGCACCTTTCTGCTTGCACACCAGGGAAGGAGAGCACAGCACATCCGAGAGCTGCTTCTTCAGCTTCCAGCAGCCATGGCCGGGGCTCAAAAAGCTGCAGTGAAGATGCAGGGGCCCTGGCAGCAGAGGAGAAGGGTGCTCAGTGAGTGCTACCTTGAGGACAGGTTGGAGAGAGCTCGGTTCAGGACCTCTGGAGTGTCATCTGATGTCGGCACTGGGGGTGATCCTCCAAATTCAGATTTGCTTTCGCTGTCTGATGCTGTCTCTCCATCCAGCTTGTTCTCAGACTCTGACTCCTGCAAGTTAAAGAGAGACAAAGAGCTTTACTGGACACTGTGCCAGCTCTTTCTGAAGAAACTCAGACCAGCCCACTGGATGTCAGACCTACCACCACTCTCATAATGAGAGAAAGAGGAGAAGAAAATATTCCAGGTATTACATGGGGTTATACCCATGAGAAACAACATCAAGTGTTTCAGGTGACCTACATGATGGGTTTTACTCCCCACCAGTCTCAGCAGCAGCCACAGAAAAGGATTTGTTCCCTCTGAACAGTTAAAGATGCCTCGCAGTTGATGAATAAGTATCTCCAAGTGCAGCAAGTGCTTAAGGGACAGAAGCTTGTTAGCAGGAATTTTTACAAGGTCTCCCAATCCCCAGGCAGATCTCCAAGTATGTAACACTGCCCAAATTAGACAAAGGGAAAGGCCTCCAAGCAGACAGGCCCAAGGCTTCCAGACAGACTTTTCAAACGCTGACTTTACCCGCGGGCGCTAAAAATAACGCCGAGCCCATCCTCAAGCAGCTGAGGAGGAAGAGCACGGCTTATCGCTCCGGCCCAACCATCCTCCCTGGCCACAGAAGAAACCTGAGGTGCTGGAAGGAAATGCATCTGCTTTCCCTGCCCCCCGTACTGCTCCAGCTCTTAGCTCAGAGCAAAGTCCTGTATTTAAGGGGTAAATAAACAGAGGTGAGGTAGGAGGTCATGGAAGGCTCTGCATCAGGCCAGTGGTGGGAAAAGGATTACAAAGGACCTCCTGGCTCCCAGGCAGTCCCACACCCTTTCCCCAGCAGCAGTTTTTCCTCCAGTCCAACTCCTGAATAGAGAACAAATCCAAGCTTCCATGTTCTGCCCCTCATTTCAGCAGCAGAGCTCCATCCTGCTCCTCAGTCCTTGAAGCAAGGAAGGAAAACACCACTCCCCAGGGAGCACTCGTGCATCAGGCAAGGCAGAGCCCATGTGTTTGGCCTCAGACCGTGGGCTATTTTAAAATTCCTGGAAAAAAAGAGCGTGTTTGCAGAAAAAGCAAGGAGGGAGCCAAGCTGACAAATGCCAGGAGTTCTGCAAACAAAGTGATTTCATCCCTTTGGGCTCCCAGGCAGCTGCCCCATGCCTGGAGAGCAGGGACCCCCACCAAAGCTAGTGTCCACTGGGGCTGGTTTGGTTACACCAAATCGAGGGGAGTCTGTGGTTCACTGGAGCAGTAGGACTTGAGCAGCTCCCTTATTTAAGGCAGGAAAAGCTAAATACTCCCCAAGCTGTGATGTATCAACGGCTGCAGGCCAGGTTCTTAAACAGACAAGGACAGCTAGACACCGTCAGGTGAAGGCAGCTAAAAATACAACAGTGTTGTCAGAGATGATTTCTGGAGACGAGCGAAGCACCAACCCCGCGCCCTGCGCCGCCGCTTCCTCGCCTTGCTCCACGCTCGCTTCTCTCCATTCCCATCAGCTGGGAAGGAAGAGGAAAGCGAAACTAAACACCTCTGCTACCACTCAGGCGGGTCTGGAGAGCTGGCCAAGAAACACAACTTGGCTTTTCCTTCAGCTGTGTTTTAACTGACCTGTAAAATCCAGTTGTCCCTCAGCCTTCAGAGCGATTTCGTGCCATTCAGCTGGGAACACACAGAAGACCAAATCCATAAGGCAGCTGCAAGTGGCAGCAGGCAAAACAACTGTAAATAATGAAACTCCCTGAAGAGCAGGAAAATGGCATCCTACAGCAGAGCACAGCTCAGGGGGCTCTTCTGGAGCAGGTTTTGGGAAATCAGTGCCCTGTATTTAGCTACAGCCTGTGTCTCCCATTGCAATGCTTCACTCCTTCTCCCAGAAAAGGATTCTCTGAAGAATTCCCCTGTGAGCAATCTAAATAACAGAGAAAAGCTTCAGCTCCAGCATGACCAAACTCAGTTTCTCCTTCTGGCCTTCTACTTTACATTTAGGAAAAGGAGGCTTTGCTCCTCTTGCTGCACATTTCTAAAAAAATAAAAATGAAAGTGACTGATCCAAATCAAATGGGCAAGGAAACGTGTGGGCAAACTTAGGGCAACCCCCATCGTCTGTATGGGCTACAACCCCAAACCTCAAGCAGAATTTCTAATGCAATCCAGGTATCCATCATCTCATCCAAGTCCCAGGCCCTCCAGCCAAGCAATCAGAGGACCAGGCATTGAAATGAGGATGCAGATCCAAGCCAGCTCCCTGCATTTCATTCCCCGAAGCACCAGCGTCACAGGGCTGAGCAAGGCAGACAAATTATTCCTCGCCCATAGCCCAGGGGACCAGAAGTTTTGCAAAGTGCTCAGAGACCAGAAGAAAGGGAAAGAGCACTGATGCCTTCCTCCCTTCCACTCCTGGCCAAGAACATGAAGGATGAAAGCAATTGCATAGCCCAAGAGACACAGGAATGTGATGTTGCAAGGGAGCGAGTCCCGCAGCTGCTGGAAGGGGCAGTCCCGGCCTCTGCGCTAATTGCAAGACACCGACGTTGCAGCCAAATTGATGTAAACCACATCCCCACTTATCTGAGCCACCAATGTCAGTGCAACACCAAGCCAGACCCTGTGCTGCAGTGTTTTGGTCCCTTGAGGAGCAAATCCTCCCTGGATCAGTCCAAGGGCACATGCATCCCGCTGTTCCTCACTTCATCCTCAGCAGGGGAACAGGAGGGGTTGTGCCATGGACACGCAACACCCACAGCTCCAACAAACATCACCGCGTGATTTCCAGAGAGTACGAAGAAGACAATCGAGAGGTTGGTCAAGATAAAGGCATGTCGTTAGGGTTCAATATTAAATGTCAGACTCATTCACAGAACCAGAGAATCACAGCATGGTGGGGCTTGGAAGGGGTGTCTGGAGATCATCCAGTCCAACCCCCCCGTCAAAGCAGGTTCACCCAGATGAGATCACACAGGAAGGTGTCCAGGTGGGTTTGAACATCTCCAGAGATGGAGACTCCACACCCTCTCTGGGCAGCCTGGCCCAGGGCTCCGGCACCCTCACAGGAAAGAAGTTTTTCCTCAAGTTTAAGTGGAACCCCCTGTGTTCCAGTTTGTGCCCATTGCCCCTTGTTCTATCTCTGGCCACCACTGAGAAGAGTCTGACCCCATCCTCTTGACACCCACCCTTTAGATATTGATAAACATTAATAAGATCCCCTCTCAGTCTTCTCCTCACCAGGCCAAACAGACTCAGCTCTCTCAGCCTTTCCTCATAAGAAAGATGCTCCAGGCCCCTTAATCATCTTTGTAGCCTCTGCTGGACTCTCTCCAGCAGTTCCCTGTCTCTCCTGAACTGAGGAGCCCAGAACTGGACACAGGACTCCAGATGTGGCCTCACCAGGGCAGAGCAGAGGGGGAGGAGAACCTCCCTCGACCTGCTGGCCACACTCTTCTCAATGCACCCCAGGAGACCATTGGCCTTCTTGGCCACAAGGACACACTGCTGGCTCATGGCCAACTGGTCACCCACCAGCACTCCCAGGTCCTTCTCTGCAGGGCAGCTTTCCAGCAGGTCAACCCCCAACCTGTCCTGGTGCCTGGGGTTATTCCTGCCACATGTCTTGCTTAATTTAAGCTTGATGGGAGGTGGAAGAAAACATTTTCCCCGATGGAAGAAATGGCCAAAGCGAGGGCTGACACACATTTTAACATCTTTGCTTTGAAAACAACTGAGCAGCATCAGGAATCAGCATCAGCTCTTCTCCCTGCTTAGATCTCTCCCTGAAACAGTGTTGAGATTATGTAGGACACTGTGCCAGATATAGGCTATGGAGAGGACTCGGAACTTGACACTATTTTTATACCTTTTATGCAAATTGCAACCACCAGCCTACAAACACCAGTTCAAGCAGCTGAGCAGGGTGCTAAATAACTTGGTTAAGCCTGAGCATGATTCACCTTGGTCTGGGCTACTTAATCCAGCTGCAGCATTGCCTTGGTAACACCCTCCAGCACATTTCCACTGCTATCTCACCAGTCCTCCAACCCAGCCAGACAGGTCCCTGGCCCAAAGGATCCTCACCAGGCAGCAGCTCACAGCCACCAGCGCAGGGTGCAACCGGCACGGACAGGGAGTGCTGCTCCACGAGGGCAACCACCACTGGAAGTTTAAGCCCATTACAGAGTGGCTTCTTCTGCAAGGAGCCTGTGACTGCCAGGGGCAGGTCCGGGCTGTGTTCAGCCACAGACTGCAAACACGGTGTCCTGCGATGCCGGTACAAGGCGTGCTTCGGGGAGGCTGGGTCTAATAGATGGTGTTCTGTCACCAGTTCTGCTGCTCCCCCAAGAAACACCAGGTTTCTGATGCTTTTCCTGTGCTGTTTTCTCCTATTTCTGCCATTGAAACAAAAGCCTGGATGTTGTAGATCACTAAGAGATCTTGTACAATCAGAGGCTTTAGCAGAAGCAGCGAGGGTATTGAAATGGCTCAGGCCGCAGCTTAGGCCCTTGACATAAGTCAGGCTAAATTAACAGAAGTCTTCAGGATGCTTACTTTCCCTTGAGAACTTCAGACAAACAACTTTAACTAAGCTGGGAAACAGAAGGGAGCTGGCAATCGCAAAGTAAGGAGTATGCTGTTGACGTTCTTGGGACATGAACAGAGCAAAACCACCTGTTATAACAAAGAGAAAGTTCCCAGGAAAATTAATGAGCCAATCAGTGTGGGTCTTTGGGAATATGCATGGGCTTGATTAACCGCTGTATATAAGGAGCACATATGTAATCAATAAATGGAAGTCTGATGATCACTTATATTGAGCTATCCAGGTTTTCCCTCCGTCGCGACACCTGGAGAGACTCAGACTTGCAGCAAGTTAACCCAGAAATCGTGACTTGTCTCCTTTCCCACCTGCTGGACCTGACTCCCTCCTTGACTCTTCAATAGACCTTTTTTCTCCCTTTTTTTTGGTTGCTGTTTAAGTTCTTCCTAAAATCAAAGGTATTTATCTGCAGGCTGATCCTCACATACATCTGACTATGTCTGAACCAACAATGACTTTGAGGTAGCAACTAACACAGCACAACACTGGCACCTAAAAGCTTCCATCTTCCAGCAGGGTCTCACTGAACCAGATGCTGCCCAGACAAATGGAAACGCAGCCCTGTCACCTTTCAGCAATCCCACCACTTCCCACTGGTGCTCCTGCACTGGGACATAGCTGTCTCCAGTTGTATTTATTCCACATTCTCTTACCACACCTCTCTCTCATCAATTTTTCCTGAGTCACTGATATTCCCTCTGCCTCCCTCCTCCCAGACAGAGCACTCGATGCAGCCACGTGCCAGGACGTCAGAAACCAGCGTGCATGAGGCAGAGCCAGGAAACAATGAAAACCCATCAGTAAGAGCAATGCAAACTTTCTCTCCAGTTACCCTGGAATCTGGCTTTATTTTTCTGTTTCTTTTACAGCATTAAGTCTATTAAAACACAATCAGGTGCAGTAGCTTTTACTGGCTTTTACTACCAACACGGAGTTATTAAATCGAAGGGCTCTTTCTTGGGCAATCTGCCTGTCCAACACCACAGGCAAGGCCAGCGCTCTGTCTTCAATTTATCACCTCAATATTGAAGGCTTCTTAAAGAATCAAGGGAATAAATAATGGAGGAATAGAATCAAGATAGCAACACACCTTTTTATTCTAACTAACTCATTCATTTCTACACAAGTCATGATGAGAAGAAAGAGTAAAACCCCAGATCTCTGCGAGGGCTGTTTCTCTCGACTGATGAACCAGAGGAGATGGAGAAAAAAAGCCAGATACCTACTTGCTTGGTGAAATCAGCAGATCTAAGCAACACTTGTGAACAAACATTTTATCACCCTAAAGAAAGATGCATAGAGAAATTAGTTGTCTTAGCTTTCTTTAAATAACTGAACTCCTGCAAGCATGTGGTAAGAAATTTGTGCTCACATTTTAAATGGTTTTCTCGCAGCAGAAGCTGTGAGCACTCGGGTTTTTTTGCCCGAGTATCCATGACATGATCTCTGTTGTCATAGAAACAAGTCAGTTATCTCCTTGCCAAAATTCTTCTGCCCAATACAGAGATACAGTTAAGTATGCAGTGCTAGTAGATTAAATTAGTTCAAGAAATCCCATCATTTGTGCACCTTTCTTGAAGCAAGGCGCTGTTTTATTTAGCCTTCCTGACAGATATTAACAAAAAGCAGTGATGGAAAACGCTAATACACTGCTAAAGAGAACAATATAGTTGCTTTTTCAGGCAATAAAATTGACAGCTAAAACAACAGGGACCAACTGTATTAAAGCCTCTACTATTCTCACGTCTGAGCTCATTTGCAGGATCAAGGCCAATATAATTAGCCTAATGGATACAAACCCAGTGGCCTCACTTATGAAAATGTCAATGTTTTGCAAAAATGTTTTTGCTTCCTACGCTGGGTCACCTGTCTGCTCCGTTTCCCTCTCCCCTCCTTCACTGCTTTACCTACACGGCACCTGCCTGTCTCTGATGGCCGCCGAGCCACAGCCAAACCCACCTCAGACAGATCCACCAAGACCCCCAACCTCAAGGTGACATCAAGGCAAAAAATCCTCCTGTTACTCCCTAATTATGGGATATTCTCTTGTAGAGGTTTACAAGCTCAGAAGGGTGATGTTTGGAGACCATTAACACCAGAAGGAAGATGCAAACAAGCGTCCAGGTTTGATTTGTACCAAGGTCCCAAAAAAGCCCAAAGTAGCTCATGTCCTGGTGCTGGTCTAGAGGAGAGTGCTTGAACTTCTTGGGCTGTGGAATTATCTACAGGGCAATTAAATTCAAGTTTCTCATGTCTCTCCATCAAGATATCCCACTAAGCTGGCACCTAGTGGTGTCTGCTCGATTTGTTGTCTCAAAAAAACAAAGGTCAGTTTTCATTTATGTTTATATGGGACTCCCTTCTCCGTCCCAAAAAAAGACATATTCCAGTTGAAAGCAGGCACAGAAATTAGGGCATGCCTAAAAATGGGGACCATGAGCAGATAACATCACAAAAATAACATCATATAAATGTTTGCATAGTGGCTGAAATAACTAAGAGGACTCCCATTGCCATCTGATATTCCCAAAGCCGCCGGCGCTGTTTCGAACACAAGCAAGCTCAGCTCGCCCGTGGGATGTCACCAGAGGTTTGCACAGTCTGCATTCAGCAGAACAACAGTCTGATACCAGAGCCTGATCTCAGTGTCAGCAAATCTGATTCATGCAAAGTCACATATCCCTGTGACTCACTGGGCACAAGTTAATCCTCTGCCTGGCCCCAAACACAGCACCCACTCTGGGGTCTGTTTATTCCAGGAAAGCAAGAAGGTAAATGCACCAGGCTCCAAGTCCTCTGGAGAAGCTATTGTATACAAAAGAGCACAAAAATAGGTTGCTGGTTTTGGCATTGCCCCAGAATTCCCTACAGCTAAGAAAGGAACCTGCCTCCCGCTCTGAAACACTTCAGGGAGATGTTCTGGAGACAGGCTTCAGTGGTGGGTTCTCCTGGATCTAACTGGCCCCTCTCTGCTATTGTGTTTACCAAACTGGCAGACTTCACTGTCCCTGCAGAGACAGAGAAACACGTGCAGAAACACGAGAGCAAAGCTCCGGAGCGCCGCGTGGAACTGGTGTCTGACAGGGGCTGCGGCCGCACGGTTCTACACTGACCTTCCAATCTGCTGTTATTTGTGAGAGCTGTGAGAAACAGGAGGGAGGACAAACAGCTCTGCAGCGATGGGTACGCTCTTCACATCGGAGGGTTTGTGCAGGAAAGGTCTATTTTTGTCCCCTGAAATGAGAGCTTGCATCACGCCACAGCCGATGGCTCCTGACCCTCAGTCCCTCTGGAGTTAGATGTATCTTTTCCAAAACCTAATTGGAAAAAAAATGTTACCAGCCTATTTAATTTGCTGACTATAAGGTGGTACCACAATCTTGTTCACATTTCTCTGCCAGTCAATCCCACTGGCTATATTTGAACTAACAAAGGAAAGGAGCCACGCAGGACTTGGAGCAGTATGTTTAGATGTAATCCTGATTAACCCAAGTCAGCAGTTTTCTGAAGTCACAGCCATCGTTACAGACCTGCAGACTCTCACGTGACTTGTTCAGAAGAGAAATCTGTGACTCTTCATGGTCCTTTGTACTCCTGGCAAGCATACATCAGAGAAAACTCAAGTGAAGCAGATCCCCAGGAGGGACACATGCTAACACAGATCACATCGTGGGGGGAAAACAATAGAGCTATTGACAGGCACAGTCATAATTTTCTGTCCCAAATTCCTGAAGAATTCTTTTATTTCAGAAAGGAAATATGAATTTGCTTGGACACACTGCAGCTTCACATAAGTTGGTTTCCTAAGGGTAGTCTACCCCTGGTGCACATCACTGCTCATTAAAAGCAGGCAGGAGGATAAAGTGATTTTCTTGCCACCTAATGTGTGATACATATTGACAGGCAGTTAAATCAGTCCTTGGTTTTTCTCCCCGCTGGGAAGAGAAGAGCAAACATCTCATCACAACTTCCCCCTTCCCAGCACCAAACATCCCTCCATCCCCAAGAACCACCCCCAGCACATCACCCCAAGCACAGGGCTTCGGAAGCGCGAGCGGAGACACCGTTTGTGGCCAAAACAGCTCGTGTGAGCCCTGACCTCCACCTGCACCAGGGGGGTCACACACAGCCCCCTCCAGCACCCTGCACTAGACCAACACTATTGTCCAAAATAACACAACACGACCAGCAGCGGGGCCAGACCGCTGGAGAGGGAAGAGGAAGCTCGGGAAGGAGCTCCCAGATCCACCGAGACCCAGCGGGAACACTTCAGAAACAGGTCAGGCATCTGCCTGGAGGCAACGGCGACTCAGATACTGCCAAGAGAGACACTCTCTGGTGGAGCCCTCCAGACCAGACAGAAATAAATCACCTAGTCATTAAATAAAGATAGGAAACAGAACCCAGCTCAGAACTATCCAAAGGGCTGAGTAACAGAAAAGCAACGTGCACCTGGGGGGTTTAACCTGAGCGTTGAGAATCTCCGTGCTGGCTCCCTCACACGAGTGCTGCACACAGCTCCACGCAGACAGGGAAGGAAAGGACGTCCTCACAGGCCGAGACAGAGCCATCCAACCTTACAAAGACAAGATCTTCCTGGGATCCCACTTCTCTGGCATCGCCACACATGAGCAAGGGAACGGGCAGTTCAGAGGAGAGCTTGCACCTCTTGCAAGAAGAAATCATGGTCAAGTCAAACACCACCCAAAGGAAATGACGAGCAGCCCACAGCTCTGCCATCAGCTCCAGGGCAGGCCAGAAGCGGGTACAGGTGTGAGATTCGACAGCTGGTTATATCGAGCTCCACTATAAATGTAATCAGTCCAATTTCTCATTGCCACAATTAACAGGAACAGACAACAGGCACTCCTGACAGCAGGCACACGTCAAGTGCAGCGTCCAACAGCAAGGAAGGCTGAAATGTATTCTCACATCAGACCTGAGATCGTTACCATCTACCCAGAATACATAAGGCTCATGCTTCAGCAGAAGCCAAGCAAACAGATGCTTGGTACCAAGCCTAAAATAATATTAGAAGCTATCAAAAAAATAAGCCTTTGGGGTGGTCTGGAAGCAGACTCGTACTTCTGCCTCTCCTGATCATGGATCATCACAATTTGAGGGAGGAATCATGGATCTTCTATGATGAAGATGAAGAGAGGCATCAGTGCAGTGGTTTGTTGGTTTGGGTCCTACAAGAACCTCATCATGTTCTCACAGACTCCCAACTGCTAGGTGCTCTCCTGTGAGCTGGGCAATAGCAGGATTTGAAATTGCCTAAACCTTCAGAGCACCTGCACTGTTACCTCTCCACGTCCTGCAGCCTCTCCCAAGCCGTAACACCAAGATGGGAGCTGCTGCATCCCTTCCAGCACACACCAGGCAGCCGTTCACATCTACCCCTCACCCTCCCTGGCAGACCTAAGGGACAGTTACTTGTCAGCACCGGCGTCCAAACACCCGGCATTTACTTAGCTCAGCATCTTCAAAGCACTTTGGATCCCTAAGGACGTCTTGCAAAAATGCCTGGAAGCACATGGAATCACGAGGCTTGGAAGCCAAAGTCTGTCACTTTTTGTACCACACAATCCAGATGTAGCCAGATAGAGTCCCATCGCCAGTCCACTGCAAAGCCAGGCTGGAGAGAACAGGAGTCCTCATCACTGAACCTTCCTAAGTACAGAAACATTTCACCCTCACACACTCCACATCCGCTCCTCAAGGCCTCCCTCAGCAAAGCAAGGCTCTTGCAATCACCATCACCCCGTTTCCCGTGAGAAATGAGCACCCCCAGCTGCCCTGGGTGTAACAAAGGGCCGAGCACTGCACGTGGAAAAACCCACCCGCACGGGCCACGGCACAGAGACCCCTGCCAGCAGCGCCTGCATGTGCTCCTGCAGCTGGCACCTCTCTGGAAAGGGACAATATTTTCCAACAAGACACTGACTGCCAGTGACAAAGGGGTTGGTAAATAAAGCCACAAGTGACACAGCGGTGTGAGCTGCAGCCCAGTTAAGCCCACCTCTAAATAGACCTGCCCTCCTCCCCCCATGGCACTAAGCCAAGGGATCTCTGAGACCCCTTCTGGTGCAGTGTCCCAGCAAAAGAAGGACAGGAAAGGAAAGGAAAATACCCTCTGTCCTCACTGTTGAGTCATGCAAAGTACAAACCACTCCTGAGAAGCAATCTGAAAATCCCATTAAACCAGCAGAAGCGCTCAGGAGTGCTGCACTCACCGTGAAACAATTTTCTTTTGCACTTTTCCTGTTCTGTTTGGAAGCTGGAAGAGAAAATGTGATTGAATGGGATGCACACAACACAGGAGAGAAGGCACTGACCCCTGCTTTCAGATAACAAATGAGTCTACAAAGACCAAGGGAGAATGGGATCTGTAAGGTAACAAGAAACTAGAACTTGTTTCAATCATCTGATCTCAGATATCTACACCCTGGCACCAACAGTTAACAGCATCTAAGTCCTCTGGGCTACAAAAATGGGTACCAAGCACAAATGACATCGGGGCAAGTTTCCCTGTTTTTTCACTGGAGGGATCAGAGGGAGTTCACTGATCAGTGTACACAGATGTTGCCTTGTTCCCTTTGAGACAGAGATTGTGTTGCACAACAGTTTTAAGAAAAATCGATTTTAAAATGTTCTGGCACGACGGTCTCAACTGGAGCAGCAGTTTCAGCTACTGCCCTGTGCCAGCGGGGGGGAAAACATCAAAGCTGCAACACCGTGCAAGGGTTAGAGGACCAGAAAGTGAAACCAGCCTCTCTCCTTCCATGAGCGAGAGAGCAAAGTGGGAACGAGTACAAAACACAACTTTCCGGGTCTACTCTCAAAGCCCAGCCTTGACGTTTACCTCTCGTTTCAACTTTTTTCTTTTAATGTGCTGAGGGCTCTTTTCAGAAGACCCAAAGGTTTCTGTAGAACACAATATGTGCTGCTAAATGACTTTTCTTGGCAAGGCTAACTGAATGACAAAGCAGAAATGGGAATCTCCCCTCTGGACAGCAACGCACCGGGCGGGCTGAGACCACCGGGAACCGGGACGCGCACGAGCAACCTCGCTGCGCTGGCTTTATCCTGGTGTCATTCCCAAGCTCTGCCAGGCACTTCCCAAGCACTAGAAACACAACAGCTTGATCTCAGGGGAGGAAAGAAAAATCTGCCACTGAGGTTTGCTGCCACGGAAAGCACAACGCCGTGGGGTTTAACTAATGGATTACTGTTCCCAGGTAACCTCCTACCAGGCTTGGTTTTAACAGTTTTGGGAAACTCTCTGCCTCCTGTAACTGCTTTCTATCGTTAAGAGACAAAAGATGTCATGTTCAGCACCTCAGAGGAGCTGTTCTTCACTGCTTGGAAACATCTTTAATTTTTTTCTTGCTCTTGCAAGTCATTTGAACTGCTTTATGCAAGTCATTTGAACTGCTTTTTTATGTCATACTGCTTTGAGCAGTACGACATAAATGTTCCCCCTGTCTAATAAGGCCACTTAAAGCCATTTACCCAAAGGTAATACTAGAGAAGCCCTTCAGAAGGCTCATTATAAGCAAAAAGCATACTTGCCTGGAGATACCAGGATTGCACTCAAAACAGCGGCCCTCTGACCTTCTTTAGGAACACATCACAAGTAGCTAAAGCAAGCGTGGCCGAGGGAGTTTGTTTGCACACCAGTTAAGCAGTACTGGTCCTTCCAGCCTGCTGAGGGACATCTTCCAACTCCCACAAAAGTTCTGGAATAGAAACGTCCCTGAAGATTTTCTGCTGCAAAGTCAGTTCCAACTGAGAGAAATGGACTTATCTAGAGGAAAACAGCTTTGCCATACGCACAACAACAAAACAGGAGCTGTCTCACTGCTTTCTTCCATAGAGGTCAGTAAATCTGGATGTCAGACAGCTCCATGTACGCTACAAAAAGGCAGAAACTTCAGATCTACATCAAGACAGCCCATTCTCGGCGCTGTCAGCGCTTTCTGTCGCAGTCCCCTCTCTAATCACATCAGAACAATAAAGCTTCCTCCAACCTGCCTGTACAGCTCCTAGCAGGTGCTAGACTGGCATTCAAAATAGCATTAAATGTGACATTTAAACTGCAAAAAAACCCATTTTGCCTGCTGATTTCACACTTGTCTGAATTCATGCATTCGCAGAGGAAACATCACCATGATCCGCTAAAGGCAAAGGGACAAGTACGGGATTGCTCGCAGGACAGGGGCACTGAACACCAACAGAACGCTTTTCCCTCCAGCTTTTGCTCTCTGTGACCCTATAAATATTATTGACAAAGTTTTTCTTGGCTGCTTATTGTTCCTCTCCTCTTTGGGGAAGCACAGAAGCAAAGATGACAACAATGACGACATGACTCACGGAGCGACTGCCCAGCTCGGAGCATCTGCTGGCTTTGGGTTTGGAATAGAAGAGACGTTACAGGAAAACAGTCAGGTTTGGTTTTTACGGCTCTTCTTGGGAGAAACGCAACCGTTAAACCTCACTGAACTACGGCCGGAGCCCCGGACCGGCTGCGGGGAAGGGAACTGACTGGGGGGCACTCGGGAGATCCCAAGGGGAACGTGCGGGGTTTTGTAACCCCCACTCGAGATCCCCCAGAAAAACAGTTCACGCCCAGATCCCCGCGCTCCTGGAAGAGCAGAACCGGGACCGGCCGTCCAGCCACGGGCAGGAACTCCCGCCGGGGCCGGGCTCTGCCCCTTCGGGGCCGGTTTTAGGGCTGCCGGGGGTGGGGGGGCTGGGGGAGCAAATGGTCCAAGCGACGGGCACCCGAGGCGCTGCAGGAGCTCAGGAGGGCGCGCACGGTGCGGGACGGGATGGGGGTCGCAGCGGCCCCGGCGAGGGGAGGCGGGGGATCCCCGCGCTCTGCAGGCCGCGCAGCCAGCCCGCCGCAGGCCCCGCGCTGCCCCGCCGATCCCCGCGCAGCGCCGCCGTCCTGCTCCCCGGTCTCCCCTCTCCGCTCCCCGGCCCGCACCACACCTTCTCCTCGGGCTCCGGAGCCCCGGCGGGCTCCCGGCCGAGCCGCTGCCGCAGCTCGCTCATCCCGGCCCCGCGCCCGCTCCGCGCCGCTCCGCTCCGCCACCGCCGCCGACTGCGCCACCCCGCCGCCACCAGGGGGCGGGCGAGGGCAGCGCGCCATTGCCGACCAATGGGGGGCGCGGAATGAACGCGGGGGCGGGGCTGGCCCTACGCTGACTTCGCCCAGGTGTACCCGGATGTGCGCCCGCCGGCGCCATGATGGGTGGGCATGAGTGCGCAGCTGCCGCCGCCGGGGCAAGGGAGGGAGAGCGGCCGCGTGGCGACCGGATCGCGACAGCGGTTCTTAAAGCGGAAACCGCCGCGGGCTTTCGCTCGGGCCTGGCGCCCGCGGGGAGGGCACCGAGCTGTCTCTGTGTGTGGCACCGGCGCTGCGGAGCAGGCGGAGGGCGGGGTGCAGGGATCAGAGATCCTCCCCGCAGCCGGGGCGCGGGGCGAGCGCGGCCCCCTGGGCCCGGCCTCCCCGCTAGGCCCCGCCGGCCATCGCCGCACGGCGAGGCGGGACGCGGACTCCCGCCCCGGCGGGGTGGGGAGGGGTGTGTGTAACGCGCGTGGTGATTGGCTCCCGCTGGACGAGGGGGCAGGATTAAGGGGAGGAGGGGCGCCGGGATTGGCCGGAGAGCGGGGACACCTGTCATGTGAGCGCGGATAGGATTTCGCTGAGGGAGGGGAGTGCCGCTGGCGATTGGCTGCGGCGCGGCGGTGGGCGGGGCCGGAGAGGGGTATAAAAGGGGCGCTTGGCGGGCCGCGGTTGTTGGTGGTCGGGAGGGTCTCGCGTTTGTCTTGTGGTGCTGCTCGGTGCTGCTGGGAGGATGTTCGAGGCGCGGCTGGTGCAGGGCTCGGTGCTCAAGCGAGTGCTGGAGGCCCTCAAGGACCTCATCACCGAGGCCTGCTGGGACCTGGGCTCGGGCGGCATCAGCCTGCAGAGCATGGACTCCTCGCACGTCTCCCTAGTGCAGCTCACGCTGCGCTCCGAGGGCTTCGACACGTACCGCTGCGACCGCAACATCGCCATGGGCGTCAACCTCTCCAGGTGCCGGCGGCCGGGGGGGGAGCGGTGCGGTGCTGGGGGCCCCGGGGGAGGGGTGGGTGTGGGGTGAGGGACCGCTGTGGGGCGAGGGGTCGCCTCGGCTCTCGCTGTCCCCGGGAAGCGGCTCCCGGGGCCGGTGGGGCCCGTTCAGCGCCCGTTCTGCCCCTCCCCCCATTTTCCTTGGCGCTCTCGCGCCGTTTTTTCGCGGCGCGCGCGGGGCCCGTCGGCGGCAGTGACGTCACTACCGGCGCCGAGCGCGCGCCGCGCCGTGGCGGGAAAGCCTGGAGTGGGGCGGGGGAGAAAGGCCGAGCCCTGCCCGCCATGGCCCCGGGGAGCGAGCCCGAGCCCCGCTCCCCCCGCGCAGCCCCCCGTGCGGTCCCGGCCTTGCGGGCGCGCTGCAGTGGGCGCGGGCTCGTGCTCGGTCTGTCCGTCACCCCGCGAGTGACCCCCCCCCCTTCCCCCTCCCAGCATGTCCAAAATCCTGAAGTGCGCTGGAAACGAGGACATCATCACCCTGCGAGCGGAGGACAACGCGGACACCTTGGCTCTGGTGTTCGAAGCACCCAGTGAGTGTTGGATTTGGGAGCTCTTTTGCTACCGTGATGTTTTTAGGTAGTTCTGTTAAACCACTTGGGTGCAAGGAGGGGGGGAAATGACAATAAATACTTCAGAAATGGGAAAGGACATATCACAGAATGGGGGTTGGAAGGGGCTTCTGGAGATCACCCAGCCAAAGCAGGGTCACCCAGAGCAGGTTGCACAGGACTGCTTCCAGGTGGGTTTGGAATCTCTCCAGAGAAGGAGACTCCACACCCTCACGGGAAAGGACTTTTTCCTCATGTTTAAGTGGAGCCTCCTGTGTTCCAGTTTGTGACCATTGCCCCTTGTTCTATCTCTGGCCACCAATGAGAAGAGTCTGGCCCCATCCTCTTGACACCCACCCTTTAGATATTGATAAACACTGATCAGATCCCCTCTCAGTCTGCTCTTCTCCAGGCTGAACAGACCCAGCTCTCTCAGTCTTTCCTAGTAAGAAAGATGCTCCAGCCCCTCATCACTTTTGTAGCCTTTGCTGGACTCTCTCCAGAAGTTCTGTCTCTCTTGAACTGAGGAGCCCAGAACTGGACACAGGACTCCAGATGTGGCCTCACCAGGGCAAAGCAGAGGGAGAGGAGAACCTCCCTCGACCTGCTGGTCACACTCTTCTGAATGCCCCCCAGGAGACCATTTAAACAGTCTGGAGATGTAACTTAGTCAACTTGGCCAGTGCTTCTTTGTAAGAGAGACTCTTTTTAGGCCACACACAGATGATACTGGTGGGTTGCTGTCTTCTTACAGCCTATGAAAGGTCATTTGGGTCACTTAGAGATGTCTGGCTCCAACTACACAAGATGGTTCTTACTGCTGAAGTGTTTTTACTTAGCAAGGCGGAAATGTGGCAAAATTTAAATTTGGGATGATAACTTCTCCAAAACACTTGGTCAATCTGTGCTTTATTTCTTTAGATCAGGAAAAGGTTTCTGATTATGAGATGAAGCTGATGGATCTTGATGTGGAGCAGCTTGGAATTCCAGTAAGTAGTGGCTCGAATGACTGACTGCAGTGTCTCTTAGGAGTGGGTGTTCTCCCATGTTCACAGCAGAGTTTGAGCTTGTGACATAACTCCCTTTGGAGAAACTAAAACTTGAATGCTGTGGCCACACCAGGCTTCTTGATGGAAGTTTAATTATGGCACTTCCTTCCCAGGAACAGGAATACAGCTGTGTGGTGAAAATGCCCTCTGCTGAATTCGCTCGCATCTGTAGAGATCTCAGCCATATCGGGGACGCAGTGGTCATCTCCTGTGCAAAAGATGGTGTGAAATTCTCAGCTAATGGAGAGTTGGGCAATGGAAACATCAAACTGTCACAGACCAGCAACGTGGATAAAGAGGAGGAAGCTGTAAGTCAAGTGTTTGTGGTTCCTGTGGGGTCTGTGGTGTTGAGGCTGCTACTCCTATAACTGATGCTCTGACCTAAGGCTGGGTGACTGGGGGATGATTTCTGTGGTTTATAGATGAGTCAACAAATTGTTGCCAATTTTAGGTCCTTGCCCTGGGGTCAGTGAGGAGTAGCACTGACTGCCTCTGCTTGGGATGTCTGGATTGTGTGAGAGCCTTGAGGGCACTTGTAGCATTTACTGGAGGCTGACCTGGCTGATGGTTTTCTAGGTTACAATCGAGATGAATGAGCCAGTCCAGCTGACCTTTGCTCTGAGGTACTTGAACTTCTTTACCAAAGCCACTCCTCTGTCACCTACAGTAACACTCAGCATGTCTGCAGATGTTCCTCTTGGTAAGTAGAGGCAGCTCTCATTGAAAATACCCTTGCAGAGTGAATGCTGCCACCTTAGAACTGCACTAGGACTTCTTGACTGAGTGGCTTTTCTGAAGAACCTGCTGAATTCTCTTGTTCTCTTCCAGTTGTGGAGTACAAGATCGCCGATATGGGACATTTAAAATACTACCTGGCTCCAAAGATTGAAGACCAACAAGAAGGCTCTTAACTGGAGCAAGACTGAGGGGGAGATCTGGTCAGCTCTGTGGAGAAGGCAGCTGATGCTGCCAAGGAAGTGGTGTGACTAGCAATTCCAGTGCGTTGGGGCATCGTACCAGTGCTGTTAGGCATCTTGTGTAGATATCTCTGTAAATATTTTCCAACTTGCTCTTTTGCTCTACTGGAGTCATTGGAAATAGGAAACTTTGATTTTTTTCATAGTCTGTTCCTGTACTTCAATAATCTCTTAGTTGCTGTCTTAAGGTGAAATATCTTACTCCTCTCAGCTCATGTTAGAGAAGGGATGCAGTATTTAACTTGCCAAGATGATGTTTCCCAGAGTTTCCCCTGTGGAGCTGTGGTTGACTTATCAGGTTGCTGTTCAGTTATGCCACGAGTTTGGGGGTTTTTTAACCTTACTTCATCCATTTATTTTTGAAGCTGGTTTTCTAAGTGAAACTTGGAAAAAATGGAAATAAAGAATATTGTTTCATGGTTTTTATCCTGTTGAAATGTGGGTGGGTGAATCAGTCTTTGTCAAACTGTGCCAATGTACCCTGGCTCCTTCTGAAGGAACTGCAACAGGCAAGCTTGTGCTTTTTTATTTTTTGGCTGGAGGTACCAGCTTCTGCTTTGTGTTGAAATGGAGGGGGGTGGTTACCATGGGGACAGCTACCCTGTCTGTTGCTGTTTCCTTTCAGCAGAGGTTGGTGAAACAGGTTTCACCTCACATACCTGAGCTTTGGCAGATGCCAGAGCTGCCTCTAGCAGGGACTGGAACTTCCTTGGTCTGACAGTGAGCTGTGTGAACTCCTCCTGGTGTTGGTTCTGCTGTTTCTGCTTTATTGATTTTAAGCTGCTCAACAGGTCTGTCCAGGCTGTATTTGTTAAAGGAATTTAACTCTGTCTCTGGGTAACTCCAGGTTTGCTTTTTTTGACAATTCAATGAGGCCATCACCTCACTGAGCAGCAAAGGTGTCCCAGAAATCAGGCTCTGATAGATCTGTGAAACTGAACATGGTACAGCCTGTGTTCTTCTCGAAGTTCTTGGTGTTTTCCCATGAACCCTCAGTTCCAAACTTCTCATTCATTTAAAATCTTATAAAAAGACCGTAATAATTCTTCAAACTTGGCTGATTCTTGTCTCAGAGCCTCTTCAGAAGTTGCAGTTCACTGGTCCCATTCTGGTCACTGTTCAGGTACCTTCTTGAATCATCTTCCTGTCTGCTCACCTTTGCACTCTTAAGGAAAACCTACATAGTGACATCTAACTCCTGCTTACTCTAAGTTAATCACTTCTGTAATTAAGTCCTAAGCTCTCCTAGTCCAGCTGAATCAACAGGAATGGGTTTTTAAACCAACCATGGAGAGAGAGGGCTGTACAAGGGACAAATGAGAAGCAGCACGGTTGCATGGATTATAAGAATTAGTTCTATAATTTCATAGCACCTGTTTCTAATTTTTCATCTTATGTACAATACTTCTATTAATATTTTAATTTATAAACATTTTCCCAGAGTCTTTTCCTTTTACAGTATTTGCTGTCCCACACCTTAAATGTTTCTGTTGGCAAGGGTAGTGCACTCACTCGTGCCACCAGCAATTCCTCCCTAATTGAGGATATTTATGATCATATTTATTGTTGAAGATAGGTTTACAGCATGTTTCACCCTGAAGATCTGATCATGGAAAAATAAGATTTAAAAACAGTTCCAGGCAGCTACTGTTTTTTTTCTTAAAGTTACTGCATTGCTGCCAGCTGCCATAAATCCTTACCCTGGGGCTGGGATCTGAGCGACTCCACTTTGTCACGAGTGAAGAAACACAAAAGCTTGGGTGGTGGTGAGCAGCACTGAGAGGCTCTGCAGTGCTGGGGGTACTTTTTTTTTAGGAGGCTGTGGACTTCTGCAAGTCAGTGGGAGTATCTTGAGCAGAAACTGCCCCTAAATTTGGCAACTGGAAAACCCAACTGGTTTAGCAGGAGAATTTCACAAGGTGGCAGTGCGGATTAAGAGATTCTGCTGTGTCAGAATGATACAACTGGGATGGCAACTTCCCCCCCTCAAAGCAGGGGGACAGGATTTCTTAATGCCCTTGATTCTTCATTGCTAGTTGCACTTTATTAGCAGATGTTTTAGACTGTAGCTTTCTTCTGCTGTCATCCAGGCAGCTGCTTGGTTTGCAGCTCCTGTACTGAGTTTTCTCTTGCTACTGAGCTTTGGTGGCTCCAGAGCGTACCCCACTTGCTCTCTTGAGCTGCCTTTGCCTGCTGATTGATTCAGTGTATTTAAGAAAACATCTCCAAAGCAACATCTTTACCTGCCCTAAAGTTGCTCAGCGATTGCTGAGTTAGAGCACGAGTAGTGGATTCCTTGGAAACCAGGAGGCTTTTTTCACTCCCGATGTGATGCCTCTCAGGTTGGATCTCTGTTGAACCCACAAGAACAAGTAAATGCAGCTTCAGCAAAGAATCAAGAGTTCATGGTGTTGAAATAGGGCAGGATTATGGGTTTTGATGATGTGTGTAAAGCTGGGCTTGTGATTGAAACAAATTCTCCTTGGTGCAGCCTCCTGCTGTAGCAGGGATTACCAACTCTTATTTGTGCTATTCTGCTTATAAACACATTGTAAAAATAAGATAAACAGTTTGATTGCTGATTTTTCACAGCTGTAATGACTGAACTGAGTAACCTCATGTTGTAAGAAACATCCTTTAGCATAAATATCTACGCATTTGCATACTGTTTTCTGGATAAATCTTTAAAGAAGCTGAATGTTTATTGCCACACCCAACTACTCCAACTTAACATGTTCCCTTAAAAAAAATCTTAAAAGCCTAACAGAAAAAAAAGCTGGGGAGGGTTACTGAATGCTGTGTGTTCCTCCATGTTTGACAGGAAAGCTTTTGAAGTTCGTATTTTTACTTAGACTCAACAAGGAGCGAAGAACTAAGAAAGGGGGTGGGAGAATCCTTTTAAACTTAAGGAGATTTGGCTTTTCAGGCTCGAAATGCCGGGTGTATTTTATTGACTTAGAGGAACTGGAACCGTGGCAATTCCTGCAGTTCCCGTGTTTGGAGCAGCTGGGGGAAGTAGATCCCCAGCTGTGCTCCATCTCCTGTTAATGTTGTTCCAGATGTGCTGGAGGTAACTTTCTGGCTGCCGGTTGTGTCACACACTCAGCCCTGCGAGGGCTGGGCCGTGTCCGACAGTTTCCTTTGCCTTTAGAAAATCGATTTTATTTTAAGCTGCGTAAGAGTGATGTGTATGAACACGCAGTTTCACAAACCACCACAAGTTCAGCCTTGAGATGACAGATTTGCTCCAAGGGGTCTGGCGTGACGCGGGTCTGGTGCCCAGGACCTGGTCCGTGCCACCCGGCCCGAGGACGCTGCGATTCCCGCTGCCGATCCCGAGCGTGCGGCGGAAAACAACGCAGCAGCGCCGGGCCCGGGCCCGGCCGTAACCTGGAAGGAAATTCCTGTCACCAGCAATAAACTTCCTGGGTGGCTGCGGGCCGGGCAGCGCGGAAGCGGAGCGGGGCGGGAGCGATGGCTCTGACCAGCGGCACAAAGCGCAGGTGACTGTCCCCGGGTGTTTCCGTGGCTGTGTGCGGCTGGGGGCGCGGCTCCAGGTTTGGGGGAGATCTCGGGCGTGTTGGGAGCTCCCTGTCCAGCAGCAGAGCCACCATTTCGGGGCTGGAGGCGGGGAGTGGGGGGTGTTTATCGCATGAGGTTTGAGCTCCCGAAAGGGCAAGCGACGACATTCTCCTTCCTTCCTTATTCCTGGGCAGAGAGGGAAGAAAAAGATATTGTTTTAATTAGGGGATAAACAGGATTTCAGGTTGAACTCTGCTGGGTTTGCACTGACTGGCAGCGCTCAGAGCCCGCGCTCTGCCCTGGCAGCTTTTCCCCAGGCACTGCAGGTTCTGTCTTGAAAACACGATAGTAGCGTCTCATGTAAGAAAACTTGAATTATGGGTGTGATTTGCCGTTTATTTGCCTCTTAAGGCATTTATTTGCCTCAGAGAGCACAGCAGTGAGCTTGTTTCTGATCCTGAACCAATGTAGAGCACAAGGAGAGTGAAACTTGGTGGACTTGAACATGAGGTCTCAGTATTTTCAGGGGTTTGGGTTTGGTTTTTTTTTGCATTTGTCCTTAGTAGCCTCTTTCCTGTTGGTAAGCAAAGTAAAGGGATGATTTATACAAATGGAAATTGAAAATAATTCCTGGGAAGCCACTAGGAATAGCCTGGTAAATAATGGGACAGTCAGTAAAAAGTCCTGTGGTACTTGAGAGTAAAATGGGGCAGAGTCAGGAAATTTTACAGATTTCAGATGTGCTGATTTCTTTTGGCTTCTTCCCCTCCTCATGTCTGCCCCTGTGACCTGAAAAACACGGGTGTGTAAGGAGTCGAGGATGCGAGTGTTAACGCCCTGTGGGTGGGCAGTATTCCCATTATTGTTGGGTCAAGAAATGTGCTTTGTCTGTGCTTGGTTTTTGCTACAAAAAAATAGAAAGTTTAAGCTAAAGGTACAACTGAGGGGGTTTAAGATTTGAGGAGGTTTTTTATATAAAAGTCAGATTTACTGTAGGAAGAACAAACCCGATGGCAGGGGTGTCTGCCAACAAGTAGTGAGGATAGGTGATTGCAAGAGGAGAAATGACTTGTGAGCAAGAGGGAGGCAAAGGATTTCAGTTCATGTAGAGACTCAATATTTTGAGGAGATGCTGTTACCTGAGATGCCCAATAGTGTTATGGAAAAAGCATCTTTGTCCCTCCCTGTTGGAACAGTGGATATGCACTCCTGCTTTCTTTATTCCATGCTTTCTCAGAAAATAAAGCAGTTGAAGTTGGACAGTGTGGGAAGCCTGTGTCCTGCCTTGCAGGCTCGAGGCCATGGGTGCCCAGACACCCAAAGCACAGGTCCTGCTGTTAAATGGCTCTGCAGGGATGAGGGAGGTGTTGGCAGGCTGGATCCAGGCTTCAGCTCCTTCAGGTTGGGCTCCGAGGTGCAGAAGCGAGCTGGCTCTGTCCCTCTCCCTGGGACTGTCACTGCTGGCAGCAAAACCACAGGGGCTGGCTGCTGAGCACGGGGAAATTGCAGGGTACAGCTCTGGAGGAGCTAAATAAAGCTCTTCCCTGAGCGCTGCCTCCCTGGCAGCAACGCAGACAGTGACCTGTGCTTTTTAGCTCCTCGCTGGTTTTTCGGTTACCTCATCCGCTGGCCGCTCCCATCCCCTTGTCACACTTCCTCTGAGTCATGACCCGAGCTGTCCTGGGTCCATTTCAGTCTGGTTTCCAGTGATGTGTTGGTTTGGGGTTGGTTTTTTTTTTGGTTGGTTGTTTTTGGGGGTTTTTTTTTCAAAATGGTTCTATTGCAAAACATCCACTGGTTGAAAAGCTGCTTTGTTCAGTTCTGGTTTGGGTTGATTTCCCAGTGTCCCTGTTTAGAAATAGCTGGGCCTCAGATATCTCCCTTCTGGAAGTGTGATCTGGTGAAATGAGAGCTGGTTTATACCTTGTAGATTATTCTGGAATTTCTGTTTTGTTTTAAACACAAGTTCTACTGTGGTTTGACTTTTGCTTTCAAATACTGGCAAACCCTGTTGCAGCTATATCCACGCTCTTGTATTTTAGGCTTAAATACAAAGCTTTGCTCTTTTTCATAAATTCAATCTTTCCAAACAAAGACACCTTTTGTTAGCACAGGCTTGATGCTTTTCTTTCTCTTAAGAAACTTTATCTGTGTCTCTCAGACTCCATCATCCAGTTTACTGTGCCCCCTTTTTTTTTTGCTATCTTGTTTTCCAGGTTCTAGCTGATGCTCAGCCCTCCTTGTAATGATGCCATCACGAACAAACCTGACTGCTGGGATTCCCAGTAGCAAAGTCAAATATTCCAAGCTCTCCAGCACTGATGATGGATATATTGACCTGCAGGTAAAAAGTGGGGAAGAAAAACTCCCAGAAGAGCCATTAGAGCCCCGCAGCAGAGCTGCTGCACCAGTTTGTTCCATGTCATCTCTGCTGGCTGTGGGATCTGCATCTCAGCTCTTGTGGGAGGGGAACTGTACTGAGTTAAGCTGTTCAATATTTGTGGGGTTTTTTTTCCCATCCAGTTCAAGAAAAGCCCACCAAAAATCCCCTACAAGGCAATTGCACTGGCTATTGTGCTCTTCATGATCGGGACCTTCCTCATCATCATCGGAGCCCTCCTCTTGGCAGGATACATCAGCAAAGGCGTAAGTGGTTTGATTACACTTCTGTTCAGAGTTTGGTGTCGCTTGCCCAGTCCTCACAGCTTGCCATGGTCTGTCATGTCCAGTGTAGAAATTCAGAGCAGAAGGCCTGTAAGCAGGACATCAGTCCCTTCCACTGCCGAGCTGGTGTTTGCCGACAGCCCTGTTTCTCGGGCAGCAGAACCCTCTGATGTGTCTTCAGTTAGCAAGTCTGGAGCAGGTTCATAGCTGGACTGGAGATCTGCCAGGGAGGGCTGAGTTTCTCTGTCCTTCCTGGGGTACAGTTTCATTTTAATGCTGCATCCCTGCAGAGGGGCAGCTTGCTGTCCTGGAAAAACTTCATGCTGGGATCATCACTCCTCTAGTGAAAATCATCTGATAACTTCTGCAGGAGATACCAGACCACGAGATGGGACACAGCACCGCTGATCTCGCTGTGTTTATGGCCCACTGAAAGGGGATCTCTTGGTGGTGCTCCTCCATGGCACTCCACCTCGTGCCATATGGAATTGCTTTGGGGTTGGCAGCTGCTGTTATCGCTGTGGGAGCAGCGGCGCTGTGGCTGTATCGGAAGCAGCCCAGGCACAGATAAGAGAGCTCGACCTCAGCTGAGCGCCCAGCCTGTGCCTGGCAGCTCTGTGATGGGATCAGTGCTAGGAGGAGCCACCCCTGCTATCGAAGGAGAAGTTCAGTTGAGGGTTTCCTCAAGGAGTAGCAAGGAGGAGATGCCAGACCAGGGAGAGGAATTAGAGCTCGGCCTGAAGAAAACTGAGATAATTCTGATGTAAATGAACTTCTCGCTTTTGCCAGCTAGCCAGGCCTTAGGGATGAAGGGTTGGGACAGTTTGCTGCCACAGGCAGGACCTGGGAAAAGGAAAGGCTCCCCAGTGCAGATCTCCCCTTACCACAGTTGTGTCTCTTCTCTCCGCCGCAGGGGACGGACCGAGCCATCCCCGTGCTCATCATCGGGATCCTCGTGTTCCTCCCGGGCTTCTACCACCTGCGCATCGCCTACTACGCGTCCAAGGGCTACCGGGGCTACTCCTACGATGACATCCCGGATTTTGATGATTGAACAGTGTCTTTAATCACATTATAATTAGCTTGATGGTAAGAGCTGTTAGTTACCCTGGATATGAGAAGGAATCTGTGAGATTGGAGATGAATATATCAGTCACAAGATGCCAGTTCCTGGTTTTGAGGTGTTGCAGGTTTTTCAGCTGGGGGGGTGGGGGCTTGAACAGGGAATTGACCAAAGAGATTGCAACATGAGGTGGAAGAACATGTGATTTGTTGTATTTTTCCTCTTTTGGTTATGTAATGCTGGTTGCTTGTAAGAAGTTCTTCTTGGTCGAGGCAGTTCTAGCAATTTTCCAATAATAGATGAGCTGGTGCCAGCAGCAAAGGTATTTGGTTTTTCCTAACTTGAGTTTAGTTTAGTTTTTGGTGAGATCATGGTCAGCCTTGGGTTTACCTTTGCAGACAAACACCATAGTTAAATTCTCCCTTTGCTCTCTGTCCATCAGAAATGCTTCCAATCTACTTGTCCAGGGCTTGTCTGGAGTAACAAAAGTCAGATGTGCACAAGAGGAGGAAAACTGCACTTGCATGAAATAATTTACATGTAGTGCATTTGCTACACAACTCCTCTTGTCAGACCAACCACACATTCTTCAAGCAAGCCATTTCCCAAGCCATTGGTACTTCTGGCAAAATCTGCTTATCCTTTAAAAGGACTCTTGTTGGATTTTTGCTTCTTATTTTAAACAAACCAAATGGAGAGAGGGAGAAGAATTGGAATCTGGACCAGGAACTTGAGTGTCTAAATACCAAAAATGTTAGTTTTGAGTAGTGTGGTTATTGGAGACACTTGAATTCCAGCTGTCTGTATGTATATTTGGAATCATTTTGTCCTTGTGCAAAACTCCCTAGAACCAGTAAAAAGAAAACCTCTGTATAGTTTGTACTGAATAAATTCCAGCTAGCTTCAGTGATATGTTAGTCAGGGAAGACAGATTGGTAACTCTATTTTATGTAAAGTAAAAAGTCTGTCTCCTGAAGTGGGAATGAACTCTGTGTCCTGGAGAACAAGTATGTGACGCGTAGTGATGCAAGCAGATGTATTTAACATGAATAAACATCAGTATATTCTGTGTACAAACCTTCAGCTTGTCTTCTTCACGTTCACAGATCTTGGTGTGCACTAAAAACTGTTCTGGGCAACCAGATTAAGGCTTTAGCTGCATCTGCTGTTGCCTGCTGTGTGCAATTGCTAATGTAGTCCCTGCAATCAGCATTAGGCTTTGCTGAGCCAGCAGCTTTGGAAGGCTCCATCTGCTCTCCAGGACCCTTGGCTGGCTTTGGGCAGAGCTGGGATTACCCTCCCTGGTGCAGCAGTGCAGAGTGCCCTGGGTGCAGCAGGAGCACGTGCACAAGGTCAGGACTGACTTTCTGAACCTCACGTGCAGCCCCTGTTAAACGTGCAGAGATCCCAGACTTCCAGCTGCTTTGTTTCAGGGTGCAAATATCCAGTTCCCTTTGTTGTGTCATGTAATGGGAGCAGTGTCTGTCTGAATATGGCTTGTGGGCTGGTGCTGATGCTCCAGTGTGGTCAGGTGTCCCTGGTGTGGAGTGGAAGTTCCTGAAGGGAAGAAGGGCAGGTGCCACTGTTAGTGCAGAGCAGGTCCATGCAGATGTTGGGATGAGTGCTGGATGAATGCTTTGCTCTGAATGTCCTCTTAAAATGGCCTTTTTACCTCCTCCAGTGTTCTAGAGCAAACCTGAAGTCTGAGCCAAGATCTTTTTTTAACCTACATCTCCTCCCTTGTCTGATTTAATTGGCTTCTCTGTGCCCCGGTGTTGTACGCTGAGGAATAACTGATTGAATTCAAGATCTCCCTTTCCATCTCTGAAGGCAACAACCGTGCATGTTCTGTCCTGCTGTGCTGTGTCACGCTGGCCCCCACCCATCTCAGGTTCCTGATGCTGCCAGCCCCTGTGCTGATGGCAGCCCTGCTTCCCCAGGTGCTGCCACGCTGCTTGGCAGCAGCTGAGATGTGTCCATTAAAGCTGGCCCTGGCCAGCAGAGCGGCTGCTGACGCAAACCCATGAATCAGCCTCTATTAGGGGATAAGAATGTGGGTGTTCTTGGGCAAGGGGAGAGGAAGTGGAAGAGAAGTTTAGATGGAAAATGATAGGGAGATGCTTTCAAGTGAGGTTGGGAAGCCTGGGTAAGTAAATGTAGGGGACAGGAGAAGAACAGGCTGACATTTCTGGAGGAAAGGCAATTAATTATTTTTTATTTGACAGAAGCAAAGTCCTCAGGCAGCACAGTGCATAAATAAGAACAGTCACTGCCCTAACACTCGTGGGCTGTCTGGATGAGGGATGGCCGCAGGGAGATTTTCCTCTCTACTGGGATTGGTTTATATCTAATTTGGAAACAAGGAGACACTTCTGGGAAAGAAAGCTATGGTGACCACTGGGAAAATGTAGATTTTTGAGTTGACATATTGCATTCTAAGCATGGTTTACCTCCAGAGTATAAGTCTCTGGATGTTTGAATGTCTATTAATTGTCTAGCTGTAGTGTAGCTAATAGCCAGGGTTCAGTTTTCTCTTGCAAAATAACATGAATTTACATTTATTTCAAGAGATTGGAAATTTTTTACTGCAAACACTTTGTTTCTCTGAGCTGGTTTGTACCGTAGCAGTGGTGCTGCTCTGATGGCAGTTTGAGTGTAACTGGTGCTGTCAGCTCCTTTATTTGTTAAAACATGGCATCAGGATGCAGCTTTCCTCCCAAATGGGGCTGTTGTTTTGGTGCCTCTGTGCTGATGCATCACAACAGGATCTTTTTCATGTTGCTCCCACTCCTGCTTCGCTGTGGACCTGCCTGTGTGATTTGCAGGGCTGGGTTGGCCCCCTTGCTGCCCTCCCTGGGCTCCCCGAGCGCGTAGCTGTGTCCTGCCCTTGACCCCGGGTGCCGGATGCTGCTGCCAAACCCGCAGTTGATGGCTCTGCTCCTTCTGTAACATCATGGGTGGTGGTGACTGACTCACTGCAGCGATGAGGATGAGAGGAAAACTCCTGTGAAGAAGTTTCTGGTTCTAGAGCAGGACCTGAATGACAAATAGGGCACTGGCTGGACACTGATGAATTAGGATAATACTGAATAGCTGCTCCTCTATTGAGCATCGTCCGTTCTGGGCGCGCAGCGAGGCAGCTGCCTCGGAGAAAAAAATAGTTGGCATTTATAGAGCTGGAGGGGGTATTGTTATGCACAGAAGCTCTGGAGAAAGAACAAACACTCAGATTTTAGGCTTTTCTCTAGTTTCAGTGCTTGAATTCATGTATCCTCAGTGATGTTCTATTGCTGTTATATGATTTATTTGTATGATTAGGTACTTAATTTAATACCATAAAGTTGCTGGAAAGACATTTGGAGATGTGATTCTGGATTCCTCTGGCCTCAGTTGCCAGCAGTCCCAGAGAAATTCCCCCCAGTGTATTTATTTATAAAAGCTAAAACTCATTTTAAGTAAATCTTTTTTTTTTCTTTTTTTTTCTTTTTACTCTCTGGAGTGAACAAAGCTCCCTGAAGTTCCTGAGCATGCTTATGTCAGAGGAAACTTCCCTTATGTAGACAAACTGTTTGAAGCATGCAGATGAACAAACTGAGGGGAGCACACAAGGCAGCGGTGGAGATGGTTTGGGTAGCTGCAGACATTAACTGCAAGCCCTGGAAACTGATGTCAGAGCCAGCATGGCTCCGTCTCTGCTCCTCATCTGCAGTGGCTCATTGTTAATAACAGATTGTGCTCCCCAAGGCAGAATGGGGCCTGTTCTCCTCCTCTCCAGGAGGCTCCTCACCGCTGTTGGTGGCTGAGAGAGGTGGCCACCAGTGGCTCCTGGCTCAAAGATGCCATTACAGATACGGAATTGATTTTCTAACACTCCCCACAGCCAGCTTCCCTTGAGAAGGCAAGTCAGGCAGCAGGCTTGTACCAAGTGGTGACATTCAAGTGTAGAGCTAAGCACTCAACCTGCTGCCCACACGCTGGCTGAGGGACATCAGTGGGCTTCCAGGAGAAGCTTCACGCCCAGAGATGCTGCTACAAGCAATGCAATGGTCTCTGACAACTCAGGCACTGGCTAAGGCTGGGGACAGCAAGGGTTATAGCAAGCATTGCATCCAACACTGCACCTCTAAAGTCAGGGTTAGTGCCCCTTCTGGAAGATCCTGTAGAAGAATGGCTGCCTGAAAGGGCTTCATGGCAGATATAGGAGGGATGGAGATAAACTTGGCAGTGGAATGGAGCAAAAAGAGAAGGCAGAATTACCCAAAGCATTGTGCAAGCACTTTTCATAAACCCCTGAAAGAAGAGACAGAAATTGTGCTTCTGCAGGTTGCTTGAAGTGATGAAGGGAGTGGTGAGGTGTTTCACCAGCCTGGAGATGGTGTGTGAGCCCTGAGTCCAAGTGAAGCTGCATCCCTGAATGGCTTCTCACCCCATCCTGGTCTCTCAGTCCTTTGTTTTTAAGGTTTGTGGAGCCAGCAATGTTGTGATTCCTACAGGCCTGTGATTTTGCATCTGTCCATACAAAGAACCTTGTAAAAAGGCATCGTGCCCTCTGCAGGGAAGCAGCTGCAGGCCCTGCAGTCCGATCCGGGAACGCGGGATGCAAGTCCTCCAGGCACCCACTTCCTTGTGCTTTGGAAGTTTTTTGGTATCACTGCTGATCCTTCTTTCTGAGTTTCTCCATGTATTTGTGCTGATGGAGGTTCACAGGATGAGGGGAAGAGCAAGGCCCATCGCTGGTCCTGTGGTAATAGAGCAGGAAGAAAGTGGAGTCTCAAACTCCTTGTTTGTATTTTCTCAGTGGTGATTTGTATTTCCTCTTACTCTTTGGATAACCTCATCCTCAGGGCTTGGCTGGATGTTGGACTGTCTGTCTGCAGAGCAGGGTGGTTGTAAGGGGGCTGGGCTGACCATACTGATCTTAGTCCTGAAAATATTTTAGCAGAAGCAAATATTTTAGTAGAAGTTGTGTGAAACATCTGTGGAGATGAGGGAGAGAGAATGTGATGACTCACTTGGAGCATGCTGGATGCGACCCCCATGCTCTAAATATAACCATGAAACAAACGCTTTGCTTGAGCAAACAGCACAATCTGCAGCAGCATCTCTGGTGCTTTTCTGGTACCCGTCGTGCAGGAACACTGAGGCCAGCTCCTGTGCTCAGGGTTTGCTTTCTTTCTGTCAACTGCAATTAGCCAATTCCAGCAACATTTGCCACCGAGAGGCTCGGTGCTGTACTGCTTTCTCACAGCAGAGCAGATTTTTGCTTAGCATAAGAGACGACGTAAAAACCCCGCGGGGCAGGAAGAAATGACTCGGCACAACAGTCCTGTCCCTCCTCATCAGATCTGGGCTACGCTCCACTTAGCTGGGGTCTAAATGAGTTTCTCCATGCTCCCTCCATACTCCTCCCCCTCATGCCTGGTCCTTAAAAGTCCCAAGCATCAGCCCATTCGTACAACCACCCTTTACATCTTCTGCCTCTCCCTAAACCACTCCCTAGGCTTTCTCCTGGCCTTTTGTTGGGGTGTTTGTCCTGCTCTTCCCAGCAAGATCTCTACCTGCAAAGCACCTCCAGGACTCCTTGGCTGATTCTGTCTTTCCACTTGGGACTCTCCTCATTGCTGTGCTCTGGAGCTGCAGCTCATCAGTGTAGCAGGTAGGTGTAAATTGCCTCGCTCTCCGATCTCTCTGGCCTAGCACACACCTTGGGTTTGCCTCTTCCAGCTTGGGGAAGTCAGCAAATCCTGCCTTAATTTGAAAGAAATGTTCTTTGCCTTTTTCCTCGAGCCCTGTGTTCACCCCAGCTCTGCTTTCATGCTGGAAGGCAGCTGGCATGCACTGCCTGTGTGAAATGTGGATGTGCATGTTCACAGGGTTTCCTTCCTCCTTCCTTAACACACAACCAGCTTGAGGTTTTGAGGAATGCTGGATTTAACTAAAAATAGTCCTGACAGTTCAGTGGGACAGATGCCTCCCTCCCAAGAGAACTGGCTTTGTTCCGAGATGGAGCCAAGGGTTAAGGGAAAAAAAAAATCATCTTGGGAGGGAAAAAAGCATAATTGTGGATTGGAAATCACAGAATCATAGAATTGCCTAGAGAGGAAAAGACTTTTAAGATCATCAAGTCCAATCAAATGATTGCTTCCAAATTATTTCACTGGCTGTTTTGCTTCTCCAGGTTCAGGCAGACTTTGGTTTGTGCTGATTCAGGACTTGTTACCTTCTTTCCTTCTGTGCTTTCACCTGTGTCTAGGAGGGTGTTAAGGAACTTCTTTTAATTGGAAGTGAGACAATTATTAGGAAGTCTTTTGTTGTGTCCTGTGTGGACAGAGCTGACTTATGACACGAATCAGGAAGTGAACTTTTCCTTCCTCCACACTACTTCTGTTGATACTGAGCCATGGTGCTGTCCTCATCTCTGGAGCAGCACGAAGGCTACTCCTGGAACTTGCCTCTCTGACAGTAACACAGACTGATGAGATTCACACAGAGCTTTTCCAGTTCTGCTGCTATTACAGTAAGGAACAAAACTGTGATGAATCTTCTCTGAGAGGATTCTTTCTCCTCCTGTGAAATAGCAGTTTTGGCACTGCAAGCATAAGTTCTGTGGAGGAATCACCATTTTGGCCCGGGCTGTTAAAATGAAGGGGGAAAAAATCTACTAGTCACCACTAATTAATTTTATTTTGAAATATTTACTGGGACTGAAGTAGTAGCTGCTCTTAAGTCTTTAAAGGATTAGCTGCCTGCTCGTCTTGCGTGCCTGCAACCATTGATTTAAGCTGTTGCTGCAAATCATGCTGTTAACCTGTCATGCAAGGTTTTAACCTTTCTTTCCTTGTCAGTGGGAAATGCATGGTACGTACGGTCTGGCTGATGTGCTAGTGGGAAGTTAATACATCTGCAGCCAGGTCTTTGGTGTTCTTCCCCCAGCTTCTTGAAGGAGGGGAAACATGGAAAGTGAATATAGTAATAATTGTCTATTTTAGGATATCACAAAGCCTAATGAGGGGCTGGAAGAAGATTAGGGAACATGAGATGTTTGCAAATGCATCCTACCCCCTGCCTCTGTGCTCTTCCATGTGCTGCTACCAGGGCAAATAATTCTTCTCCCTCCCTCCCTCTTTTCCTCCCTCCTTCCCTCCCTCCCTCCCTCCCTGCCTCCCTCCCTCCCTCTGACCTGCCAGATAGGATGCAGCGTTTCCCTTGCGCTCCATCCCGACGTTCGCGTGCGTTTGTCGCACCGTGTTGCATCATGTTTAACGCAAGTTAAATCAACCAAGACCCAGCTGCCAGAGGAGGATTTGCTCATGCAAGAGCATCAGTTTCTGAACTAAAAGCCATGTTTAGCCAAGGAAATGTCAGGTGGATTTAGAAGGAATCTTTGAAGAAAGCTGACGATTCACTTCAGCGAGGATTATTTTTACTCTGATGCATGCAGTATATTTAGTGTAAAAGGAAAAGACCTCGGGTCCTTAAATCTACAGATACTCATTAGCATCGCTATGTAATTTTCTAGCCATTGTCTTCATTAATATGTCATTAGAAAAAGTCTCCCAGCTCCCATCATTAATTTTTCTTGTCTCTCAACACTAACAGTTCATGTCGCAGCATGACTTCTTCGTTGCTATTTTGGGTGGTTCTTTTCCAGACAAATGTCTTATTTTCTCTGTATTTGATATTCCAGGCCAAGTGAATCCTCTCTGCCTTTTATTGCATGAGAACAGAGGCAGGATTGTAACATGGCCAGTTCAAATGTACACCTAAAAATAGGCCAGTGGATGGTCTCCAGCTTCAAACACAAAAAATGTATTTGTAAAGGGTTTTTTGGGTGACTGCATTTCAAATTGCTAAGGAGACACTTCAACCTACAAACAGCTCGTGTTTTAATCCTCCCCATGAAGCAAAGGAGACTATCTTTGAGTTGCACCCGCAGTTGGCTGAGACACAGAACACTTGAAGCTGGCAGCCTGCTCCACTCCTGGGAGTTTATCATCCCTTTGGCAGGGTCAGGGCACCAGGATGCTGTCCGGGTCTGATGCTTCCCACTCTGGCAATGGGGCACGGGCCCAGATCTTGGGTGGGAGTTACAGGCAGGCACACATCCCTCCTCCCACCTCTGCTGTAGGTGGGGAAAATAATTTAATAGTGGGAAGATGAGCCAGAGCTTGAAAGAACACTTCAGTGACACTGTATTGGACTGCTTGGCACCATGAGTAGTGGAGAGGTGGCACTTCAGGCAGGGAAGGAGTTAACAGAATAAAGGGTGATCTGGGGGAGAAGTTGGAGTTCATTGTTCCAGGCTCTGATGTGAATTTCCTTTTATCCTTTCATCTCTTGAGTCTTGGCTCTCATCATAAAAGGGGTGATAGTCCTTCCTTTTTCTATTTTTATTTAGATTATGAGCCCTTCCAGGCATGGACTGTACCTTACCCTGTGTGCAGTGGCACAGTGGGAAAGCTCTGGTGGTAGGGAGCTATAAATAGTGAGCCTGTCCAGCCCTGTGGCATCCATGCCTGCTATAATTGCCTGGTTTGCACTCCTGTGACAAGCCTTAGTTCAGCTGTCAGGGAAAGAAGGAACTGAAAAGTGTGGCCACAGACAGTTCCCAGCTCCTGGCTTCCCCGTTGGGCCCAGTCCTCCCTCCGCCCTCGGGGAGTTCTTCTGTTTCTAGCTGTGTGTGGATGATGATTCCCAGTGTCTGCCCAGTGTGATTCCGAGAGTTCAATTCCAGAAGCTGCTTTGTCGAGGGCTTGTTGTGGTGCTGCCTACTTTGATCTTTACCTTGTGCCTCAGCGTTTTATTTTGCCTTTTGCCACCTGCTAGAGGAGGTTGATTCTGCAGCAAATAATTTTTCTATAATTCCTGACATCACTCTGTATTTTTTTTTTTACTATCTGTTTGTATAAGGAATTAAATGAGTCATGGGGAGATAGCAGATAGAAATAATGACAGCATCTGAGACCATCCTTCCTCTCAGAGAAGAATTTCAGAATTGCTTGCCAGTGGGTTCAAGTGATGAAAGGTTAAAACAGGGATTTTCTCTCTGCTATCACTTCTCTGCTGAGATATGAGTAAGCAACCACGAGAGTGCTGCTGCCTGTTCCTTGCAAAGCAAAGAACCTTCATTTGAACTCCCAGTGGAGGTGGCTTAAGAAAACCTGTTTTATTCTGTGCTACAAAATTCCTCTAATGGACTTAACTGATTTTGTGTACCATGTCCATACCCTTTTGGAAGTAGTTTAAGTGGAAATAAGTTGCTCTGGTCCTGCCTATCCACATCTGTAACAGAAGATGCCATTTATTGCCACAGCTTTGAACAGCAGCCACACAAGAACTCGATGCAAAATGGCAACACCCAGCTTGTGTCCTGCTTGGAGATCATCTCTCTGGATGACAGAGGCTTCACCCGACGGGGAGCTGCAGGCAGAACACCGGTGAGAATGTGGATGGACCAGCAAAGCAGAAATGTCAGGAGCTGTCAGCCGCGGGCTCTTGTGGTGCCTCTTCTGCTGCCACAACCTCTCAGAGTCAGGAGATCTGGCTCCAGTGGTTCAGCTGTATTGGCAACAAGAACCTGCCAGAAAAAGAGAACAGGGAGGATAAATTCATGCTGTTTTCCTGTCCCCTCCTGCTCCCACTCTTCCCACGATGTGAGGACTTGGGAAGTTGGCCTTGGCTAGTTCCAGGGGCTGTGCTTTTGAAAAGAGGACTGGGAATTAGCTCTGAGCAGTGACTAAGCCCATGTCCTCCTTCCTCTGACAAACACAGGCCTCACTCCTGACTCAGCAAGTTAAATCACATCTCTTTGGTCCAGCCCCTGAGGTACCAGACATAACAGCATCAAGAAAATTAGTTTTCTCATCCAAAGCATGAGCTGTCCAGTTGAGTTAGTGTTACTGCTACGTGTTCTTTATTGCTCTTCCTTCCCAGTATTCCCTGATAACGTTTGGATGAGTACTGTGTGGGCGATGTGTGCCCACCAGCCCTACAGTGAGAAGCTGTTCTGGGTTGTTTGTGCTGTGCTGGTGCCAGAATCTGCTCTCCATTTACAAAATATTTTGCATATACAAAAGTGATGGAAGGTCTCCTCTCTCCAAAAGCTACCAGAGGAAAAACTGTCTTGATATGAACAACAGGGATCCAACAATGCTGCAACTATGCAGACTTTTTTTCTCCTGCTCACCTATTGATTTATTGTGTGAATTCAGGCAATTGTGAGTTTGCAACCCCTGCTATTTATCTTTCTCTATAGCAAGCACAGCAGTCCCGCTGCCTCTTGGATCGCTGACTGAAGCTTCAGTAATTTGAGTACTTGGACCAAAGTCGTTTGATGAGATCCTTGGACTAAAAGCCCTATTTGCTATTAAGAGCACTTTGCACTAATTAAACTTCATACAATTTTTCCTGGGTCTTATTACCTCCATTTTGCAGATGACAAAACTGAGAATTTAGCTGAGATGACGACCAGGGAGGATGTCAGTCAGTTTTAGAAACAGCTCGTCGAAAGAAATAATATTTCTGGTAACTCTGTTTTCATATAACATGGTGGGGGGGAGAACAGCAATCGAGTCATGACTGTCCCCAAGATAAACTATAAATTTATGTAGGTCAAGGAACCTGGAGTGATGTTTTCCACTAGGTGGTGGCAGACAGCACTTTTTAAGGAGAGTTTCTCACCGCTACTTTCTGTACCTCATAGCACAGAACCCAGGGTCTGCCCGGTTGAGTATTCTCTTCCCCTTACAGTTACCACTCGATATTCCAGAGGAAGAAGCAAAAACGTCACTGCTGGTGAGTTGCTGGGGTTTTTTGCCTTTTCTTGTGGAGTTTTCCTTCACCTCCTAGGCAGCTATTGAAATACCAGGGGTTTCATTTTTATTTTGTGCAATCAAGTAAAAAGACATTCCTGTTATCCATATCTGTGTGAGTTGTTCTTAACTCCTGGACTCCACCTCTGGGATTCACATCAAATGCTGTTAATCTGATGTGAGGTAAGCTATTTTTTATTTCCTTGTTTTATGTTGCTAAATAAACAAACAAACAAATAACTGCCCAAACACACCAAGAAAACAAGATAGGGAACTGGAAATGAGCTATGGATACCAGACCCAAAGCAACCATCTCTGGATATAACTGGATGTGAAGTTTTGATATGGTCTTTTGGAGATCCTGTACTCAGATCAATGATTCATGTCTGAATTGAGGCAATGCTTTGGTTTAAAATGGAAATTTTGAGTAAACAGAAGAGATGCCAGCCAAAAAGGCTTCAGCATTTAAATTTATGCCAGTAATGTCCATGCTGCATCTCCTGAAAACCCTGACCTTCTGTAGTCCTGTCCTTACCATTTTATTTGCACAGAGCCATGAAGAAAAAACAAAATACAGCTGGCATGCTTGGGAAACATTCTCATTAAAGGTTACCTCAGACTCTTGCAATAATACGGGGTTCTCTGGCTGCAGAGAAGGACACACAGCCCAGACTAAAGGCTCGACCATCCCACAACAATATCTCCTTATGGAGGCTTTTAGCTCCATAGAGGCACAACCTCACCACAAAATCAAGTCCCTGCTTGCACGCTGTGGTGGAGATTTTGTGGTGAATCAGGCTGGCAAAGATCACAAAGCACTATTTGCTCATGTACTCTCTAATCGTTACTACTGTGATTACATTAATACTATAATATTTATCCTGCATTATGAAAGCAAGCATAACTGATTAGTACAAAGAACAGAGGGAGGAACTGAGACTCCAGGGCTGTTGTCTTAGCTGAAGAAAGTCAGTGTTACAGGAACTTAGGCCAGTTAGGGCAATTACAGGAGGAATTCAGGCTATATATTTTTGATAGATGGGTATTTTACACTGGTTGAATTGAGAAAACTGGCATCAGCCTTCTGTTGTGATTGTCCAGCTACCACAACACTTCACCTGTTCAGGTAAATCCCTGAGTGAGCTTTGAGGAGCTCAAATAATCTCCTAGACTAGATGTAGCAAAGAAAAAAAAAAAAAAGCAAGAAAGGGAAGGTGCCTCTTTCAGGATCTCAAAGGTCTGCACACGAAGTGAGTAATGACTTCTCTTGATAACACTGTTATGAAGGACATGCACATCCTGTGTCTCTGATTCTTCCAACTTTTTTATGGTCTTATGAATCATTCAGGCAGAAAGTGACAGAATGTTTTTATAAATGCCTCATGGTTCTTCATGTCTTTTTAATAACAGAAATTATGTATGCCAGTAATCCCAGTAAAGTTATTTTTACTTCTACAGCAGGACAGTACAAAATGGGCTCTGGCTCCCTGAACAAGTGAAACGCTGGGGTATGTTCTGAAACTTCATAGCACGAAAGGCCACCTGGAAGGTGATTTACCTATTTAAGAGGGAACAAAGGTCTGAAAAATGCTTTGCTAGGTTTGAGCCTGGAGTTCCAGGAGGTCTTGCTGTGTCAAGTTCAATTCTTGGAGCACTAAATCCACCTTTATCATCTTTTCCCTGCTTGTCCTTGGGATTATCATGACCCCAAGGTCTCTTTATCTGTTAAACTTCAATCTGACTGATGCATGTGTCTGAACTTCCCACTGGCAGATCTCTTGCTGTATTACCTGTACTTCACTCTGCCATCTTCCCCTGGGGGAGGGCAGGTTAGAAAATTATAACAACAACAAAAAAATATATATATAGATAGAGCTGTGTCCCTGCCAATGACTTCTGAACACAGGAAATCCTCACAGGGAGACTGCATCACTGAATATATATGATCCATCTTCCTGTACAAACTCCTGTCAACAGCAAAACTGCAGTCTCAATCAATCTTGCATTACTAAAATGTCCCTTACATCATGGCTCCATGGTCCTCCACCCTAGCAAACAAAGGTTATTAACATTTAAAAGCTGCACTACCTCTCTGTATATGTTTGGGATAAGGCCAGGTATTGAATAACGCTAAGGGATCGATATTCATGATCTAGAGCAGCAGCAGAAGTGTGTTGTGACTTACCCATGTCCTATATAGTTCTCCATATGGCTCATTTGAAAGCCTTTTAGAAGCTTAGCAAGGAGAGTATTGCAGTGAATGTGGAAAAAATGATGCATGAGGCTAAGAAGCACAACTGCTCCAGAGGCTTTGGAGGGTCTATGGCTTTAAAATAAGCTCCTGGGTTTTAATGGGATGTGATGAAGCCCTTTCTAGGGGCAGTGGGATGGAAGGGGCTGGACAGCTGGTGAGCACATACTTGGTAAACACTCCCAGTAGCCAAACTGTGTGCAAACAGCAACTACTAAGGCAAAGACCTGAAAGATCAACAAAGAATTGCAGGTCTGGGTAAAATGATGCAATGGATTACAATTAGTGACACTGGTCCAGGGAGCACAGGCTTTCCTATCGACTTACAGCTGCGAGACACCTTAATCAAATAGCAAAGGGGGCTGGGGGCAGGGAGAAAGCTCAGCATCAGTCAATATTATCTCAAGGGCACCTACTGTAAATTAGCAGGCTGACGTCTGTACCATAGTTTTGTTAAGGAAAAAATGGCAGAAATTACTGGAGGTGGCTGAGGGGGCTCAGCCCTGGCTTCCCAGAAAAGTATTGAGCAGCAAAACATTTTGTGAGCTGGCTGGTGTGTCCAAGAACTGCACGTACTGGAAAGGGCAGAAGCCAAATTAAAGTGAGTTAATGTTATCAAAACCCATTATTTCAGGTTCTGCTGACAGGGATGCGAGAGGTGGTGTCTGTCTCTGGTGGGTGGTATCAAAGTGGCAGATGTCTGCGGTATGTCTGAAAACACCCAGATCCCCGCGCTGGTGGGTGTCAGCTCAGCTTTGCCCTGTGCCCCCCGCCAGAAAACTCTGACAATCTCAGAAAAGTGAGATTTTTCAGGAAGAGGGATGTGTTTGTGGTGGAGGCGTCATCTTTTGGAGGTCTTGACTTCCTTAGCCTGCCTTTTTTTTTTCTCTCTCTTTTCTTTTTGTTTCCCCGTCCCCCCCATAAGCACACTCTTCTAGTACAAAAGCTGGATTCTTCCTAAAAATACCCCAAACCCCAGAAAGGGCCAATGTGGTGCCACCAGGCGCCATTTTCCTGGGGGCTGGGTAGGGACCCGCCCCCCTCAGACGAAGCGCCCCAGGGCGCCGAGCCCCGCTGACGGGGATGAGCCCCGCTGAGGGGGATCGAACCCCGCCGCTGGGCCCGGAGTCGTCCTCGGTCCGGCCCGAAGCTTGGGCCACCCACCGCCCCGGGGCTGCCATGGCGGCCGGGCCCTGAGGGGAGACGGGCGGGCGCCATCTTGTCGGGGGCGGAGCGGGACCCGGCCCGCCCCGTGCTCTGCCTGCCGGGGCGGCCCCGGCCCCGCCGCACTCGCCGCTGCCGACCGAACGGAGCGGAGCCGGAGACCCCAGCGCCATTGCCGCCTTCAGCCCGCTATGGCAGGTGAGTCCGTCCTTCTCCTCCTGAGGGCACGGCGCCTCGCTCGCCCGCCCTGAGGGAGAACCTCGCCGGCGCCTCCCCCGCGGCGCGCTCCCCTCAGCCCGCCGCGGTCACTGCTCTCACCTCCCGCCTGCTGTCACCTCCATCCCGGCTCCCCGCCGCCGCCTGAGAGCCGCCCTCCATCCCCAGACACCCGGGGCTCGCCCCTTCCTTCTCCCGGGGAGGTGGGTCGGAGCTCCCCGGCAGCCTCCACCATGTTTCCCGGCCGCGGTTCACCTTGGCTGCGCGGCTCCTGCCCCTCCTGCTCCGTCCGTACCTCTCCTTCTCTCCCTTTTATTTTTTATTTATATTTTAAACCCTTCCATGTTCTTCGTGCCGGTGTTTTCTGGTTCGGCATCGCCTCCAGCCCGCGCTGGGCGGAGGGGAAGGGGCACCTGCCTGGGGCATGGCCTGGGCGGCCGCGGGAAAAGGGGATGCCTGAGGCGGGCACCTGCGGCGGGATCACCTGCCCTGCGAGGCAGAGACGCGGGTGGGGATTTGTCCCTGGGTGTGGGTGGTGTTACGTTCTCTGTTCCACTGAGATAATCTATTTTTATATTTTTTTTTTCTTTAATCTGAAACAAAATGGGTGGTAGAGTTGTAGGCTTGTAAATGGGATGGAGAAATGCAGGTTAATTCTCCCCTGGTCCTGAAGGGGTGGCCTCGCTTTCTTGTCTGATCCCGTTCTCGTGATACGCTTTGAGGTGTTTTTTTTTTCTTTTTTATTTATTTGTTTGCTTTTTGTTGCTTAGCTTTTTTTTTTTTCAGTGCAGATCGAGGCAGTAAATATTTCTGATTCCCGCTTTTGACTTGTGAGCTGGTATCGTGTGTGGTTTTCTTTTGTTTTAAGGTATATTTTGGGTAGAAATAAGTAATGTAGGTAGCACAGAAAAATGCCTGAACAAAGCTTGTTGAAAGCCTTTGATTATGTTTCCTTACTTAACAGATAACAACTAACTATATCATACATTTCTGTTATTAGTGGCTTTTGTCTCTTTTTGTAAAATATGAGAATCCAGGCAGAGGCTTGTACAGTTTCATCCCCGTCCTTTCATTTTGGACCCATCACTGTCATTTTGTAGCCTGAGAAGACAAACGCTGAACGCAGTTTGGGGTCTCATGCAGCACATCCCTTAACCTTCCAAGGTAAGCACAGGCAGGGGCTGACCCCGAAAAGAAGCTGCAGGCAGAGCCAGTAGAAGATTCTGGCAGGAGAGGGAAATCCCCAGATGTATTTAAGACAAGGTAAAGAACTCCTCTGTTAAATTTTTCCACCTTATCATATGCCACATGTAGTTGACCCTCTTAGTTCAGTGCCAGGTAAATGCTAGGCTCTCCGTTGCTGTTGAACTTGACTAGCTGAAATAAAAAATACTAAATACTCCATTTTCATAGGGAGCTTAATATGTCTGTGTATGTACACTGCAGTGCAGTATTGCCATACTTGAACAAGCTTTAAATTATCCAGTTTGGTAGTGATTTTACTGGCAGCTGGAGTTTGATGCAGGCTGTAAAACCTAACAGAAGCAGAACAAACACTGGAGCAATTGGCTACTGATGTGCTGCACGCTGCCAGAGCTAGATTTAACACTGCACACCTTGATCTACCTGGTGATTTCACTATAGATAAAGGATTATTGCAACAAGTAGCTCAGGTTACTAAACTGGAAAATAATCCCTGAGATACGTAGAGCAATTGGATTAGTAGTTGATGAGCTCTTCCAACCCTTCTCCTAGCTTCAAGTCGTGATCCAGATAGCTTGAAATTAGAGCAGTATTAACATGGAGCTGCACTGGAACAAATTCAACCTTGGGCTAGCAATAAGGATAAACAAGCCCTGAGATTTTTATCATGGATTTAAACAAGCCTTTGGCTTTAGTAAAGATACAAATAGAAGTTGAAAATGTCTTTTCAGAGCCCTGGGGATAAAGGAGGGAGGTAAGGGCTGTGGTTCTCAAGAGTGGGTTGTGCTCCTGCTGTTCCTTAACAGGACATACTGATATGGTTTAAGATCCATCCCAGTCTGTCACTTGTCTGTAAGCCTTGGTCTTAGCTAGGCTTAGAGTTGGTGAACTGCTTTCTCAAGGCACCTGGCTCTCACGTTGAGTAGATGTAAGGAGCTGATGGAAATAAGGCACTCTGAGTACGAGCCTCTTGATTGTTCTGCATCTTCAGTACGGAAACAAATCAGAAGGCAAAACAGCTTTTGAAATAGTGGGATAATTTGGGTTGCAGGCTGATGAATGTTTCCTCTGGTGACAGCACCAATTTAAGCAGCCCACGGCGTCACCGGCTGCGTGCTCCCAGCCCCGCAGTGACCCCTCAGCGGTGCTGGTACCCCTGTAGGGATGGATAGCTGCTCAGTAGTGAGCTCAGGGGGCTGGTTTTGGATTAGCCCACAAGAGCCTCGTTATATTGAAGCCAGAGATCTGTTTGGAGAATTTTTACCTGGGTAGGTGGGCGTGTACCTCCTTAGAGCCAGGCTGAGTGATGTGTGTGTATGGGGGTTTTTTTAAAGACTGCTAATATGAGAGTTTCTGGCTTCTGTAGTTTAACCTAACAGGGAGTTGGATTTCAGTGGAGAAATAAAAGTCATGTCTTTGTTGGTATTATTTGTTTGGAGACTATTTGCTTCAGAGGGAGCTTAAGATAATGGCAGTGTTTGAGGATTGTTTTTTTTCCCCCTAACAGAAAACTTTGACTGTGGATTTTCCCCACATTTGACTAGAAGATTCTGTAGAGTAGAAGATGCTGCATTTGTATGCAGTTAGTATTAAAAGTTTTTTTTAAAATCAAATCAAGTTGAGTTTTCTTTCTTTGATTCTGTCAGTATGTTTCTTGGGTTGTTTTTTTTCTGTCCTGGTATAGCCAGATCTGTTAACTTTCTCAGGAGAATGAATTTTCTTGTTGTGCTATGAAGTGGTTTTGTTGTGCTGTTTAGGTTGGTTGGAGATGGTTGGAGGCTAAATGGGTAGAACTTTACCCATCTTCATTATGGATTCCTCCAGAAGTGGCTGTTAAGCTGCTCTAATGACCTAATCTGAACTGCAGCAGTTAACCTCTTCTGATCCTGGTGTGCAGGGGGAAGTTAACCAGCTCTCATCCCGGGAGCCGTTCCAGTTCACAGCAGATTATAAACCACTCCGGTGCAAGGTGATTTTTGGAAGATTTTGTTCTACTGTAGCTCTTTCTGTTGGTGTCTTTGTGTGAACCACATAAGAGAAACAGTGAAAAACTCAAGCCCTAAAAGGTTCTGTGGGGCCATTTCTTCAATAGATTTATTTTACTTTCAAACACTTCTTTATGCATTTATCCTTACAAGAGAAAATGCAGGTGGCTGTGCAGAACAGTTTTTCTTCTGTTGGAGATGAAGGTTCATCTATTGCTGGAAAAAAATATTTGTATCAAGTGTTCCTATTTATGAAGCCTTAGTGGTCATGAAACAGTCTGACAGCAGTTACAGTGTGTTTTATTTTACTTAAAAGCTGCAAAGAGAAAATACAGACAGTTGAGATGAGTAAAGAGATTCATCATGATGTCGTGTAAGGCAGGAATAAAATAAATCATTTAAAATAAAAGCTATTTGCCGTGTTCTCTAGCTGCTCCCAGGGGTGAAGTGCATTAAGACATTGTGCTAACTTCATGGTACTATACATAATAATTCTATCAGGATTGAGGAGCATGTTTTCTTTATGGCTTAATATCTGTAGTTGTTACAAGCTGTCTTATGATAATGTTTATTTGAAGGCAAAAAAGAAATCTGATTATATTTGGCTATTTTCAGCTTCTGGGAAGGAAATGTCTGCTATTTGAATGTTCTCCTATTAGAGATGAATCTAAAAGTGGTTTCTTGCCATGGTAATTTGGCTATGGAAGGAGTAGAACTACCTCCGTGGGAAAGGGAGTTGGGGTGTTGAAACATCACTGGCACTTGGTGGGGAGAGGAAACAGGCGGGAGAACAAGTCTTCTGTTAAGAAGTGTCCTGCTCTGGTTTTGTTCCTTGCACTCAGTGTTAATCTTGGCCATTTCTGTTGCCAAACATGGCAGTAAATGGGTATGGCATCAGCAATGCAGCGTGCCTAGCGAGGTGCTGGGCATCTCCCGTGGTTTTCTGATCTGCCGCACTCTCAGGGGGTTGATGAACGCATTTCGTGGTACTGAACGTTGTCATTGGCCTGGTAAATAGTGAATCATCGTTCCCCTTCGGTCTGTGGAGGGCTGTGACTCTTTTCTTGGCTGTGCCATGGCCCCAGAGTAGAGCTGGACTGGTTGGGATTTGAGAACTCCGGGCTGGTTTTGGGAAGGACGACTTGGCCGCCGAAGCCCCGGCCAGGCTGTTGCCAGGGAGTCCCAGAGCACACATTTGGGTTGTCTTCATCCAGCGCAGCGGGAACGTTATTGAAATACTCTTTGTTCCTATCTGACAACTCCATTTTATTATTTGCAGAGGAATGACTGGGCTTGAGATAATTGCAAAACTAGTCTTTAACGGGTTTATAATTAGAAATTCAATGATCTAAATCTCTTTGTGTCTCAGTTCTCAGGCCAGAAGATGAAAGCACTGGTTAAGGAGGGCGGTAGGGGAATGCACTTACCATCCAAGTGTCTGCTCTTTCTTTTTTGCTTTTTTCTTTTTTTCTTTTTTCTTTTTTTAAAATAATAATTAAAAAAACCCCCACACAACCAAAAGAAACCTGCTTCAGTAGAGAATAAACTTTGTCCTATTCTGGTAAAAGGGAATTTCCAGAATTTCTTCTCTCCGCATTCTGGCAGCCAGGGTTTTTTATTCTTCCCCCAAAACCTGCATTACTAGGCATATAATAAAATGGACATGTATTGGTAAGAGTGTGTCATGTGCACCTAAGAATGATGGTGTAGCTGGATTTTAGCTTGTGTATCATGGAGACTGATGTATCTTTCTCCTCTGGGTGATGTTTTGATCTTGTACTTGCGTCAGCAAAATGCCTGAGAAAACAGGCGCTGTCTGATAGTTGTATTTTTAGGAGTACATGGGAGCAGATTAGTGCCGTTGTAATTCTGTGTGAGGAGCTGTAAGTAGCAGCATGGTACCTGTGAGTAGTTTTTAACTTTTAGGCTCTGAGTGGTATGAAAGCAATAACTGAACTTGTTTACACGTGTTTGGATTTAACCAGCATTTGCTCGTTATCTCCTGTGTGATAAAAGGGGCTGTTTTAATTCAGCACCCGCTTCCTTTGTGCTCGCTTTAGATTGAAATTGCTTGAAGTATGGGCTCAAATGAGTATGTGGTGAGGGAGAGATTGACTCACCATTATTTTGTTTTTGACTGTTTTGAAGTGTCGTGACTCACTGAACGGGTTTTGAATGGCTGCACACCCCCCAAATTGCTTATCTGAATTTATTTTTAAATCAAACTATTGCAGTGCTTGTGTCATTCAAACAGTTGGCTGAAGCATTTTGAGAATTCATGGTAGACAGCAGTGCTGGCAGCAGGAAAGTAAGTCAAAAGCGACTTGAGGGGGATTTTGTGCACTCACATTCCTGGGCATTAACCTCGTGTGTGGATGCTTTGAGTAGTTTGGGCTCTAAATGTAGCAACACATTTTAATTGGATTGACTTTTATTTTGCGTGGCCATGAAATGGCAGCCTTAGGGCAGCAAGGCCTAGTTTAGAGGTATGTTGGCTATTAGTACACTTGTAAGATTATAAAAATTTGGAGAATAAAGTGCAGTTCAGAAGTTTTAATAGGAAGGTACCTTAAACACTTGGCCTCCTGAGTGTGCTCTCAGCTGTGTTTATATGATGAGGTGGTTAATGTGCCGTTAGTGGATTTATCCCGGTGTTCCGGCGCTCTGGATGGAGTTGTTGACCTGGTGTTAGCAACAGGCAAGAGATGCTGGAAATTTTTGGCTGCTGGAGTTTACCATTAAGCACAGCTTTATTGAGTGCTCTTTATTTTCTAGCACAGAAGCAGTGATTTGAAGGTTTTTTGGGTTTTTTTTTCCCTGGCCTTGTTCCTTTTATCACTTACCTGTATTGTTTTGATTTAAGCATATAGCTCAGGGTTTCTGTTCTGTTGTGCTTTGAAAGAAAAAAGTGTATAGGTTCCTATTAGTATACAAGGTCATATAGAATATCTCATAAAAACAAGCATGTGACTGTGTCACGACTTTCACTTTTTATTTTGAAGCTTGGAACGGAAAATGCTGCACTGCAAAGTTAGCAATCTCCTTCTTATTTTGTGGGCTGAATGACATGGAAGTGTCCCAGAGGTAACAGAGCTTAATGGACTGTGCTGTGATAAGGTTTGAATTTTCATGGAGTCTTTGAATCCCAATGGCAGGAAAACAAATGTGTAAATTCTACAATGTTTGCTTTGTTTATTACTTGTCCTTTGTGTGGACAGTCCTGAATTCGGGCTCTTCCCATACCTGAGCAAAGAAAACACATCCTTGTTTTTGCAGACAGTGTACCCTAAAGCACCAGCTGCTTCACAAGTTACAGGAGCTTTTGGTTTTTTCCTTTTTCATTTTTATACAAAATGAATTGTTTCTGAAAGCTGAGCTAAATGCTCCTGATGCATGAAACATTTGCTTGGTCATATTTTAAAAGATTAGAGTTTTTGATAAAAGTTTAAAGAGTACGGTTTCATGATGAGCATTTCATTGTTTAAAGGCCAAACTAAAGGAATATTTGGGATTCAGACTGATGAGAAAGAAAATGGAGCTCCAAGTCCCTATTCTGTAGGATCAGACTGCAAGGCATAATTGGAATATTCTCATACTGTTCTGTGGCCTTTCATATGTGGGAATAGTAACAGTTACCAGTGGTGTGCTGACACTGGAAATAGGTATTTGCATGGGTACCGTTTAATTTGCACGTGTGGAATTCTGAGAGATTATGCTGAGCATAATTACTATCAATATAATTTTACAGCGCTTTGTTCTGGGTTATTCAGACTGTTAGACACTTGTTGGTTACCTGCAGTTTATTTCATCTCATTAATAGTTGCTTTGAAAACTCAAACAAAAAAATTACATGGAGGAGGGGGTGGCTTTTTTTTTTTTTAATACCCAAATGTTGTGATTTTGTGTTTTTATTTGTTTGCTCAAGCCAGAAGCTGAAAATTGAACAGGAACAGCTCAGTTTGTGCTGTCTTCATTTCAGAACATAGAAACCAAAATCTGCCTTGGGATAAATAATAATCAGCAGCGCTGACTGGCCCTTCACCTTGGACCGTGGTGGGTGCTGGTCCCGTTCTGGGGTCTGTACCCCGCGGCGGCTGTTCGAGCCCCGCTTCCCCATGGCTTCTGGCGTTTTCATTGTCCCTCTGCCTTGTTTGCAAAGAGCAGGAAAAGCAAAGGGTGGAAGCCTGAGCTTTTTTGGAGATGATATGTGATCCTTGTAAAAACATAGCTCTAAAAAGCCCCTTCTGCAGAAGAGGAAAAACTCCTGTAATCTTGAGCCCTGGGTACTTGTAAACATCCACTGCTAATGAGTCGTCTTCGTCTTTGGAAGGGATCAAACACAGTTAATGCTTTTCATGAAGATGCCTAATAAGGCACAATTGAATCAAGCAAACCTGTCAATTAAGCCTTCTATTAAGTTTCTTGGTATAAATGAGCCTAAACCCAGAGCATGATCTGAGCTCTCCTCCTTGGCGTTTGGTTTTGGCAGGTTTTTGGTCAGTATGAGCCCAGTTTTGACTCTCACTTGGGCGCGCTGTTCCCTGCTTTCTAAACCCACGGAGTCGCAGATCGCGGAACAGCGCGCCCAGTGTACTGAGATCCAGGTCTAATTGCTGGGTTTGTTCTGGAGGCTGTTGTGACAGCAAATGTTTTGTTGAATGGCAGGTAATAGATTTATTGTGGAGACACACAGCATGTGGGTACCTTCAAAGGAGGCTCTATCTGTATTGGTCTTTTCTCCTCTTAATTATTCAGATGGGAAATTTTGTTTGAGGGCAAAATGTATGCCTAAGTGATATCACTCCAAATAGTAGCAGTGAAGAATTCTCACATTTCAAGCGATGCCAATTAAGTAAGAATAATTGCAATTATTGTTTTTTCAAGTAGTGCTATAGAGACATCTGCAAAACAGCCCTTAAAAAAGGGAACCAGTAAGGTACAATACTGAAACCACAGTATATTGGCTAAAAAAAGGTTGTTTTACTGGCAAAAATCACAAAAAATTATTCCATTAAGTGTTACTTTTGTAAAAGCCATGTCTTGCTGAAAAGAAACTATTTCAATAAACTATAGATGCTGTAAATATTATTATAAGTAGTGTGAACTCTGTCAGAATATTATACATTTGTGCTTTTCCTGAGCAGTCAGGTTGGTATTAAGTGGACTGTTCCATTTTTGTCACTTCAATCGGAGAAGAATTCGCTCAGCCTTCTTTAACAGTTTTGTTGCTTATAGGGATATTTAACGCATTAATATATATTTAATGCATTCTTAATTAACCGCTGCTGTATGGAGAAAAAACTTCAAAGCTATTGGACTTAATTACATCTTGCATCTCTGCAGGGTAACATGTCGTATGACGTGCAAGTGAGATGTCAGCTGGGTTTCAACAGGTCCTGGTTACCACTTGTCTCTGCTAATTGTCCCTGTGGAGTCAGAGGACGGAAGCGGTGGCGTCACGTTAACTTGTGGAGCCGTGAGATGCACAGACACACGTTTCTGCGGCAGCAGATCGTGGCTCCTGGGTGTGTGAACACTTTCACCCAAGCCTGTCTGAAACAGGAGTCCGGGAAGTTAACCAGCAAGTCTGGTTAAACACAAGCTTGTCTCTATAAACACTTCCAGGCTTGTTGTGAAATTAATAAATTAGTAATTGGTTGGCTTAACGTGTGGGAATCAAGTGCAGGGTTGCATACAGTTGTTAAGTGTGTGGGTAGAGAATAAGTAGTGCTGGTTTAACTTCAAAATCATTAATGGCAATAATGACTTAATTTTTTCCTGTGGCTATGGGAAACCGAGCTGTGCTTAATTACAAAAACTCACGGGACAAACAGTTGGTCAACAGTTATCGGTAGTAATAATAGTATCTATTATTGCTAATATAATTAATAATCGCATCTATTGTAGCTCTGTGGCTACAGTTGATCTGGTTGTGCTCTGCCTTTTGCCAGTTCCAGCAGAAAGAAATTCTCTTGCCGTTTTGGGGGTTGGCTTCACGTAAGGACTCGGGGACTCCAAAACCCAGCGTGGTGACAACTTCTGGGAAGGTGTTTGAGCAGGTGTGTCAGGGTTGCTTTCACACAGTCTGAAGCCAGAAGATACCTGGCCTGCAAAACTGGGAGTAGTGTGTAACACAGCAAAGGCTGCCTGCACAAAAGCACACGAAGAATCGTGCTCTCTCCCCCTCCACGCTCGGAGGCCTTGAAACATTTCCTCTGCGAGTGGTAGAAATTTGCTGATTATTCCCAGGAAAGATTTCTTGAAATAATCTTGAAGGAGTGAAAGGTCACTGAGCAAGGAGGGCATAACTCTCCCAACTGGATAATTAAAAAGAAAATTAAAAAGTGTGCTAAGTTAAGAGATTGACTTGTGGCCGTGCTTTGAAGATTAAAAGGGCTTTTTTCATTTCGGTTGAAGGAGGCTGGGACTGGTGGGAGGAGGAGTGGCGGCTGCTGGAGCAGTTGGGCAGCGCTGTGAAGCTGCGTTTGCCGTTTGCTCACTGAACTGTGAACGAGATAGCCATCCTTCTGTTCAGTGGTTCTGATATCTGCTCTTTTCCCCCCTATTTTAAAAAGCTTAGTGTTGCAGTTAGAGTTTTCAACCTGTCCACTAGTGCAAGTAGATTTTTAGGCACCTGAGCAAATGGCAGGTTAAATGCAAAACTGGATGAAAGTTTTTTGTATAAACTTGTTTTGCCTTTAGAAACCGAAAATAAAGGCAATGTCAGCTAAAGGATGGAACTTTCCGTGTGTTCTGCAGAGACTGGAGCAAGAGCAATCTGCTGTTTTTTTCTGTACAGATTTAGCCCACACTCTTGAAACCATGTGCAGTCGCAAAAATAAGAGAGCGATGAAGCTAAAATACGAGCGTGCTAACTAAATGGTAACTGCAAAATAATGCCAAAGTAATACCTAAAAATGACAAAACTGCCACTTTAGCATCAGCAGATGTTTTTAGCCTGGACTTAATGCAGAGATTTGCATATCCACTGCATTTCGTGATGTGTGGCATTGAGTAGGTCAGAGCTGTTGGGCTGATCACGGGGTTTTGCTCGTGGCTAGAACTCGTGAGTGCACCTAGGATCTGCTTCCGTGGCGTGATCTTTGAGAAACAAAGAGACTGAAGATGTGAGGTCTGACTGTACAGTTCCATTTTGGAGCTTCTTGTAGGTGTAGGGTTATTAGTTACTCAGGCTTATTAGGTCAGTTGTGTGTTGTTCCCTTGGCTGAGTTTTTGCATATTTGGGTCTGGGCCGATTACGGTCTTCTGAGGATGTGTTGGAGTTGACAGCGCTTCCCCGGGCACCTGGGAGTGCGTGAAGGTAATGGTGCTTTAAGGGCACCAACCTCGTGTGGTGCTGTGCTCACCAATAAATGGTTTGGACTTTTGTCAGTTCTTGGAAGAAAAATCATTTGAGCTTGTGCCTGTAATTACAAGCATACCTGGAGGTCCAGGAAAGGTGTGGGCATCTGACTTAGTTTATGGACGTGGTGAATACAATAGCAGGTCACATTCCTTCTCCATTAATTTTTGAAGTGCTTTGATCTGTGCCTGTGGATTATATGGCTTTGGTTTCACTACTCTTTTGTTGTTGTTTTTCCTTGAAAATGTTTTCTTGTTTCTTGCCCAGAAATCAGCCATAGGATGTTTTTAAGGGCACTTCCATCTTGTAATTACTTTTTTACAGAGAAGTACCGTCGGTCTGCTTCAATCAGGTGCTTTACATCTCAGACCCTAGATTTCTCTTACAAGTATTTAAAAATACACAGTTTCATGGAAAAATTCTAAGAAACACTGTGATACAAGTTATAGCTGAATTCAGGATTTGAGAACAGAAGCTGGGCTCAGAGCATGGCATTCTCTAACTGGGAAGGTGGAACTCACTCAGCCTGGAGCGTCTCTAGGTGTCCTTTCCATTCTGTGAGGAGGATGTGCGTTTTAGTGGATTGAGTCACGTACAAGGGGTACATGTAAGTAGTACAGGACCATGAATTAATTAAGTTAATTAAATGGCAAGCTTTCAAAGCAATTTCAGTAATTCTTTTGTACATATTTGATACATCATTGGGGCAGACAACGGTAGATGTTTTCATATTAAAGCGTATCTTCTGGTAAGTACTTTTTCAAGGAATTTTTAATTCAGTGGGTTTATAAATGCCTCTGTGAGGTCAAACTTAATGGCTTCATCTTTCTGCTGTTCCAGGTTGTGGATGGAAGTGGATCAATTTATTCTACTAATATATGATGCTATTTTCCTGAGTTTGCTGTATTATGTTAAGTGTATTCTGGAAGATGTTCATGGGAGTCTGCTGCATAAATGGAATCTTTTCACTGATGTACAAGAACACGTATTTGTTATGGCTTTGGTAGGAAGAATACTTAAATTAGAAGATTGCTACAAAAATGTAGTCAGGAGACTCATTTGGCCATCATAAATGCAACAACCTACACCTCACCCTCCTGATGAAACAGGATGTTCTTGCATCTGCTATGCTGGAACAGGCTTCTTTCTTTTCTTTTTTCTTTTTTTTTCTTTTTTTTTTTCTTTTTGGTAAATGTAGAACAGAGAAGCTCTTCTTAACAGTTTTTCAGTGACTGCATCAGACTTGCCTTTTTATCTTGTGTGTTTTTCTTGTTATTACCTGGCCATATATGAAAGTTCAAAGGAGGGATTTAGTTACCAGGTATTTGCCGTCACTGACTCCCATTGTTACCGACCCTGAGCACATGAGATAACCATTGTGTGCCATCCCTGTACACAAGACACTGTTTTCAGTACAGTGAAAATCAGTGACTTCAAAGAAGGGTTTTGTCCTGACTCTTGAGTGCTGCAAAAGTGGAGTGGATGGCCTCAGACTAAATATTCAGACTCAGAACATTGCCTGTAAGTTGTCAGTTAGTTTACCAATGTGTGTCTAACAGCAAACATTTGCAATCTGACTAGGGCACTCTGAAGTATTTATTTCATCCTTAAACTGAACGCTGTATGTCTGAGAAGGAGGCAAAAAATTGGATTTTCTCATCATAATCAGAAGTGAACTCCTCCTTGGAGTAACAAGCAAGAGAAATGCTTCCATCAGTTTCAATTTCAGGTATTAAGCAGGTAATAAAAATGATGACTGGCTATGTAGGATGATCAAGACAATGCCTCCTGCACTGAAGCAGAGCAAGATAAATGGTCTCCTGTGATTTCACTTCCACCCATAAAATGCAGCAATACATGGAGTTTATCATCTGTTTATTCCCGTCTGTCTTTCACAGAATTATGGAGTTTGAAGATGCACTGTAAAATATTTAAAATAGTCTAGTGTCTTGAAACAGTAGTCACAAGAGTTGTATCTTGAATTAACATTCATCTCAAGCATGGCAGTGATTAAGCACCTATTCACTGCACGGAATTTTAACCAAACAACCTGCGATTAGATCTGTCCAGGCTGTCAGTCATGGAAACTGATTTTTAAGTGGAGGCATCCAGGTTAGTAGGTGGTTTATTTGAACTAAATTATTGAGTGTAAATACTAAGTAATCAGAAATAAATCTTTTGAATGATGAAATTCTCCACTCACCAGTGATGAACTTTGATTAGTTCTAATTGTAAGGTAAACAGACAAGTCTTGTTTAATTGTATACATAAGTGATGTTACTCGCATTGAACTCGATTATACTTTGAACTGTGGGATTCAGTGCGAGCAGCATTTGAGTCCCTGGCATTGTTTAATGCAACTATTTAAAAAAAAAAAAATTGACATTGGAGTAAAAAAGCAAATGGCTTATTTCTTCCAAAACCTTATAGTTTTTTCTTGCCATTGATCACTTAGTCCTGTAGCTCCCTGTAAGCACATCAAATACCTTGAATATAAAATAATTTCCAGCATATTCCTCAAAAGTATTGTAGATGAGAGGTCTTGCAGGCATCTGTGGTACAACAGTTTGTATTTTATGGTCTGAAAACCTAGGATATGGTGGTGCTTGCATTAAGGGCTCTAAACTTTCTCCTTATTGCGATTAGGAAATGTTCCTGTTTGTGAAAACATTTGACGTTCAGAAGTAAAGAGCAAAGGAAAGGATCTAATAATTGGGAAAGGAGCAAGAAAAGGAGGAAACTTTTCAACATCTCTTTGCAGTGGAGATTAATGCTGGAACATAGTGTGGTTTTATGTACGCACACACTGCATAAATAACCAGTGGAGATAATTGGCTTTCTCCCATGCATTCTTAGTAACTGATGAATAAAGAGCATTCACGTAATAAGCGTCGGCTCGCAATGGAGCGCGCCCTGCTCGGGAGTTGGTGCTTTGATGCAGGAACAGGCACATGCCGATTTCTGATCTGCTGGCACCCGCAGCTTTCAGGTCTTGACAATTAAGCAAGCTCCGGCGATCTACGGCAACCTTCTAAACTCCTGTGATGCTGGCTTGGCTCATTAAGGGGAGGGAGGTAGATGGCGCCATCGGCCTGTCTTTTGCCTCCGCAAATTTGGGTTCAAAAAGTTCACTTTCAGGTAAAGTGAGCTCATTATCTGCCCTCGAGCTCTGTGCTTTTGGCCATCTCTCAGTTGCACACAAGTGGCAGAGATGCTGCGTCTGGTGGTTGGGTGCTGCTTTCTGGTGGCCTGTTTTAATTATCACTTAGGGTATCAGGTGTGGAAGGGGTGATGTCTCACTAATACCACAAGCACATGATGTCTTTGGAGAGGTGGCTGCATAATTGCATCCCTCGTGGGGCAAGGGAGTGGTGGACAAACTTGATGGCCAGCGATAACTTGAGGCAGGGGCTGTGATGCGATAAGTTATCATAGAATCATCCAGTGCTGTGAGCTGGAAGGACCCACAAGGATCCTGGAGTCCAACTCCTGTCCCTGCACAGGACAATCCCAACATTCACACCATGTCCCTGAGGGCCTTGGCCAAATGCTGCTGGAATCTTGTCAGGCTTGGGGCCATCAGCACCTCCCTGGGGAGCCTGTGCCAGTGCTCCACCACCCTCTGCCTCAAGAACCTTTTCCTCATGGCCAACCTCCCCCTCCCCTGCCACATCTTCCTGCCATGGCCTCTGCTCCTGGCGATGGTGGCCAGAGAGAAGAGCTCAGCGCCTGCCCCTCCTCTTCCCCTGGGGAGGAAGTTCCAGACCGCCAGGAGATCTCCTCTCAGTCTCCTCTTCTCCAGGCTGAACAACCCAAATGACTTCAGCCTCTCCTCACACCCTTCCCCTCTAAACCCTTCCCCAATGTTGTGTCCCTCCTCTGGACACTCTCCAGCAGCTTTAGATCCTTTTTCTCCCGTGGTGCCCAAACTGCCCCCAGTGCTGGAGCTGAGGCCGCCCCAGTGCAGAGCAGAGCGGGACGATCCCCTCCCTGGCCCGGCTCGCAGTGCAGTGCTGGATGCCCCCAGGACACGGGGGTCCCTCTGGGCTGCCAGGACACACTGCTGGCTCGTGTTCAACTTGCCATGGCCCAAAACCCCCAGGTCCCTCTCTCAGGGCTGCTCTCCAGCCTCTCCTTCCCCAGGCTGTGTGTGTGCCCAGGGTTGGCGTGTCCCAGGTGCAAAATCTGGCACTTGCCCTTGTTAAAATTCATACAGTTGGTGATTACCCAGCTCGCTAATTTATTTAGAGTTACAAAGTTTATCTAGAGTTTTAGTTTATCTGGAATTAGAGAGTGATGTTTAGAAGTGTAAGGGCAGCCTTGAGACTGTGCTGTCCTCCTGCAGGAAGGGATGTAGATCAGGGAAGGAAAAACAGATTCACATTTATGTGGAAGGACTGCACATAAATTAACGGGGTTTTGTTATTTCAAGTCTCCCACTTCTATTCCTGTGTCTCTTTCCATCTCGCTTTGCTCTGTGGCCCTGAACATCGCTTTTATGCAGCATTTACCATTGGGAAAATGAATGAACCTGGCACAAGTTATATTGTGTGTTTTCAGGTTTTGGTGAGGTTGTGGATTGTTAAACCTTGTCTGAGAGAACAAAGCTTTGAGATCTGGGACCTCTTGAAAACTGACTAATTGCTAATAAAAGTATTTCTGTGCAAGGTGCACCACGGAGGTTTATGGCAATGCTGACCTGGGGGGGAAATGCCAATCTTGATTAGAGCTGTTGGAGTCAAGCATGTCAATATTTACACAACTTGGGTTTTGGGGGCCGTGGCTCCCTGTCGTGCTGCAGCTCATGTGAAACACCTGAACCTCCGCGTGGAGTTGGTCTGTCCGCGCTGACTCCTCCCGGCCCCGGCAGCGGCCCGCAGTAGCGGCTGGCGGCCGCGTGGTGTCTTCCCGCCCCGCGGCCGTTGTGTAACGCGCGGGGACGGTGATTGGGCGCGGGGCAGTTATACAATGCCGGGAGCCCCACCGGGTTATAAAAATCCTCCTTCGCTATGTCTGCATCCTCCAGGCTGCGGCTTGCAACCCGCCTGCTGCCATAGGCTGGAGGCATTGGCTGAGACGGTCTCCAGAAGTTGGTGCAGGTTTCTGGAGGTAAGAGCTTCTGTGAATTTAGGTGTTAATGGGGTTGATTACAAAAGTTCAACTGCTTTAGTGTGGGCGTTACTAAGTGAGAAAACTTCAACCTGACAAACTCAGGTTTTTAATAAGTCAGTTTCAATATCTTGGATTTGAGGACTTAATTTTTCATTTTAAAATTGTTATCACGGTAAAGAGAGACTCAAAAGCATTTCCCCTCTTTCCTGTTTACCTGTTAACTTTGGCTTCCTTTTAATTTTTAAAGTGGGAGAAATTTATATGAGGTTTATATAGTAAAAAAGATTTTAAGAATGCTTGACCCTAAAGTACAGCATCTTGGTTAGCTTTTGAAAGTTTCTTGAATTCCAAGTATTTTATGGAATTATGTTAAATGGAAGTGAAATATTTATTTCAAGAGAAGGCTAATAAATTAACTCAGTGTGAACTTGATTGCAAGTATGAACTTTTTCAAGTATGTAAATGTAAAGTATATGGCTTTATATTGCTGACTGCACTAAAATTGTTCTCTTTCAGCAAGGAGTGAGTATCCGTTTCAAAAGTAGATGTAGGAATGCCTAAGCCTTTGGAAAGGACCTTCATATTCAGAGTTGAAAAAGTTGGCACGTTACCCTGATTTGCTTAATAAATGGAATTTTTCCTGGATGAGTCTTAACTTCACCTTTGTTTTAATGTGATTAAGGTCTTGAGGCAGGGTGGGGGGGGAGCAGCTTTCATCAAAGTGCCAAGCAGAAGCACAAAGAAAGCTGAGAGGAGAACCAGTGTGTGCTCAGGTTGCTTTCTGAGTGCCGTGAAGGAGCTTAATGAACTGTGTATTAACACCCATAATAACGTGGAGGTATCTGAATTTAGATTATTAGTGCTCCACAGGGAGACTGTAAGAACTGTCTCCCATTATCAATCAAGTTAATATGTACCATAAACAGCGAGAGAGGTGTCCTGTGCTGCAGAGAAGACTACAAAGTAGGTTTATAGAGAGCAGCGATACACTAGTTCATTTTTATTTACCGTGAGCGTCAGTGCTATCTGGAGAACACTGCAGGTGTCACTTGATATCAATCACTTGATGCCAAGCTGTAAAATTGTTATCTCTTAGATTTTGCTTGCAGTTCTTTGAAATGCAGTCTTCTGGCTTCCTCGGTGTGCTTCTGTCCTGGTCTTCCATTAGGACTCTGTTGATGCGGAGCGTTGCGGCCGCGCGGATGGGATCCCCTGGGGAGGGCGGTGCGCACACTGCACAGGAGTTTGGCAAAACGGCTGCCTACAGGAACAATAAAATGAGAGAGGAGTGGGGTGAAAGATGAGCGAGGAACAGCTTGGCCAATAATGGTTTTGACCCAACACACCTTCAGGTTGACCTATACTTACTAGAAATACTCTTATTTGAGATATTTTTGTTTAGAATTGCAGCCTAAATAAGCTCTTTTTTAATAATTTGAGTAACCAAACATAGTTTTTGAAAGCTGCACGATCCTTTGTTACACATCTCAGTTGGATTTAAGTTCTCTTCTCAACAAGCTCATTCACACAGGAAGTTAATGAGATTTAGCTAATGTGCTTTAAATCAACAGAAGGTTTAAGCTCGGCATAACTTTCCTGTCCGTCTTTGTGCAGACATGCCCTAATAACGTTGGTCAGTTGTTAAGACAGAGTATTCTGGATGGCAGTCAAAATACCAACTACTTAAAAATTCATTAGTGACTACTAAGAGAGAATATGTTTGTACTTTGGAGACACTTTGAAGTGAAGCGAGAAACTGACTCAGGGCTGAAACTTCTTAAAGTGCTCGAGAACTCTTTGGGGTGTTTTTTAAAACTTAAACGTTAGGAAGTTTGGGCATATTTAAAATAGCAACACTTCATCTGCTTCAGCTGCAAAAAAAAGAGAAACTGTCTTTTTGTGAAGAGTTGTGTTAGGAATTTGAAGTATACTTTTCTTTTTTTAAGTGTGGATATAGTTTGTTCTTCAGTGAAGGGGGGAAATCATCTCTGTAGCATTTAAGAACATTTAAGCATTTCAGTGCAATTTCATTTCACTTCACAGGAAGGAACTCTGGGTGCAATAGGCGCCTGGTAAAGACAAATCATGAGTATTTTTCGGGCCAAAGAGGCTCAGTTTCAAAACAGCCTGAGGAAAAGCTCTACTTGAGACTAAAGTGGGTAGATGGTTTCTACATGTAGCAACAGAATATTGAGCATGAGTGATGTGCAGCTTTTTTCACGTCTGTAGGATGGTTGGAAATGCGCCTTTTGGGCATACCTGTGTCTCTGGAACAGTTTGTGGGGTAGAGGACCTCACAGGCGCCCTATCCAAGGAGCAATCTGGAGGTGTGATACTTGTGGCCAGCACTATGAAGCAACTGAACTTGTGGTTGTGGGTCTGCAGACAGTACTTTGATTGCATCATGTTAATTACTTGTTGGGCTCTATTAGCCTCATTGATGAGTCCTTTGAAATGGGGAAGACCTTTTTGCTTTGTAGGAAAACATTAAGCAACTTTTGGACAAATTTGAGTAACAAACTTGCTCCTCTTGATTGCTTGTGATTTGGTCATGAATATTTTTAAACCCTCTTGATAGCGTATTGTTTAATTTTTAACAGTTTCTCAGAAACATTTAATCAGGCTTATTGTCTTTATGCTGTTAAATAGCAGATGTGCACAGCTGTGGCAGGCAGGCTAAAAAGTGAAAGGGGGAGTTGGGGAATCTTGTTCAAAGGTTCTTGTATTAGAAATAGCGTAACTCGGGGCTTGTAAAAGCGAGGACACAAATACAAACCACGGTACCGGCCTGTGGCTGCCGGCTGATGCGCAGAGACAAGGTGTGGCTAAGAACAGGAGTCTTTGGTTTTTAATACCTTAATGGCACAAAATCAGTACAGAAATTTTGTGCAACGGGCTTAACTAGAGCCAACAGCCATGTGGAGAAAGCTGCTGTTCCATAATTAGCTGGGAATCGCCTTGCCTTTGTGTTGAACTGTGTCTGGCCAGGGGTAGCTGTACCCTGTAAGTAAACTTGTCTAATTGGAGCCTCCACAAAATTCCTTCATTGGCTGTGTTGCTGGTCTTGAAAGCGCAGGAGCACCCCTGTTTTCCTAATCAGCTTGGGACAGTGTTTTGGTGAAGGAATTTCTTTCAAAACTTCCCTGCTCTCTTGGCACCCATCCTGCCACCTTCTGCAGCCCCCTGGATGCCCTCGTGCCCATCCGAGCCGTGTGTCTGCCTGTCCCTCTTCTCTGTGTCTCTTAGTGAACACTGGCTGGTAACCAAACTGTAAGCAGCTCTGTCCTGCACCATATAGTTTCTCTTTACTATGTCCCTAGTACTGTAGAGTAGTATTAGCTGCTTGACCTAAATGTGCTTTTTTAAACTGAACAAGTAGATGTGGTGCATTTGTTACTGGCTTAATTTTAAATTCTTCATAGCTGTCCAACGCTGCAGGAACTGAGAATTTATCTTCAGTTGTGCCCTGTCCAGAAACAGTCCTGCAGTGCTCACAGCATTGGGTATGAGCGAGTGAAGTGGATTTTAAAACTGGTTTTATCTTCTGCTCAGACTTGGTGCATTTGAACAATAAAATACCTTGATGTGCAGGGAGTCTGAGTCCCTTTCCACATCTGTCATGTGTCTATGGCCAAAAACAATCTCAGATGTAGAGGATGCCTTGGTTTGTGTTTAAACACATAATGTGCTTGAGTTCCAGAGATGCCTAACACTTGAACCTGCCGTTGGAGGTGGTGGCACTCCAGATGTGCTGCTGCAGTTCAGGTTATTCACCTCAAGTGTTCTGAATTTATTTACAATTTAGGTGAAGCTAACCTCGGTTGATGGAAGCTTGGACAGCTTCTGGCTGAGCGGCATCTCTGCCGGCAGGAGAAAGTTATTGTTACTCACATGAGTCTGACAGCTAATTACAAATGATAAATTGGGGATTGTAATTACACTGTCACCTTAATTTGATTCTAATCTTCTTAGTGTTTGGGAGAGACTGAGGTCTCTTGACTCTTCAGCTCTCTGTGAAAGCCAGAGGGTTCTGGGCTGGATCTGTCATGGCTCCTTCCTCGGGGCGGTGCGACATGTGCTGCCCAGGTGACAGCACCTTCTGAGTGCTGCTGGGAGCTTTCCCATCGCTGCACTCCAAAGAATGTGCTGTCTCACTGCCAGCTTGTTTTATAACCACGCCTGTTGTGCTTCCTTTAAGAGTGTTTCCATTACACAGCAGTGTAGGGCCCCTGGATGTAGGTCAGTTCCTCATTTTCCACAGTCGAGGAAGAGAGGAGAAGACCACAGGTACTGATTAAATAGTCAATTCTGTTTCACACTTCTACTATGCTAAGAGATAGGAGGGAATACACTCACCTTGCAGACTAGCTAGGATTCTCCTTTTAACTTTTTCACCAGCTGGTTTACTTGTGTCCTAGACCTCCTGCAGCAGAACTTCATGTTTGAGGGAAAGCAACACAGCAAACCACAGCTATAAGGGAGCCAATTTCCATTTGTCTTTGCAGACAATTCTGTCACTTTATTGAGTGGTAAAATATTTGTGACTGTCCAGCAGCTTCTGGCTGTGGCTCTGGTTTTAGGAGACCTGGTACCGGTTGTGAAATGCTCTGGCCCCCATCATGCAAAGCACTAAATCACATGGTTTAAGTTGTGTTCAAACTTTGTGTCTGTTGCTCATGTTTATCTGCTCAGCTTGATGCTGGCTCACTTGTCTCCTGTCCTCTCAAAGCAGCTGCACAAATCAATATGGAAAGTCTAAACTGTTTTGGCCGACATCTGTATGGTGGGCCTGGCACAGTTTATAGAAATTTGAGATCCAGCTGGAATTTGGAGTGACCCTCATGGCTTTAGAAAGTTTTTTTGTTTTGAATTTGGAAAATAAGGAAGTACATAGAGCTGCTTCCATCTTCAAACTTCTAGGGGAGAAAACAACCTGCATCATTTTTACTCTTTGGAAAAACAGTAATTTTCAGTTGAAAGTCATCGTGACAATCATAGGAGAACCTGGGGTCCAGCCTGAGGTTCTTCCAAAGGCTTGGCCTCTAGCTCTGCTCATTGCAAGTGTGGAGCCATGAGTTTGAGAGTATTGACAGCACATCCTGAACACAGCCTTGCTTCCCAGGCCTGGGGCTGCCAGTCTGACAGCACCTGACAAATTGTTGACTCTTCTAATGGAAAACAAAACAAAAGAAACAGCCCCAAACAAACAGAAAAGCCCCAACAGCCTGTTGTCTCAAGCATGTTGCAGTCTGGAGGTCGCATTGGTTTTGTTTTCCGTCTTTGCTTTGCCAGGCTCTGGATTCAAATGTTAAAGGCCCACAGACAGCACTGTAGAGCTGAATGGCAGCACAGAAAAAATTGTCTTTTGTATTTGTTACTGGGCATTCTCGGGCTGCTACAAAAACGTAGGGCATGCTTTTAGTGTGGTTCAGCCAAAAACTGTATCAAATGATGCTACTTTTAAAGAAAACAAGGGACAAGATGTGTATGTTACAATTACTCCTTTAATGGGGTTCATGGTCCATTTTTCCCCTTGATGTTAATAAGCTCGCTATGTATATCTGTGTCTTCTGCCCTGCCCCAGTCAACTCTTGAGTCTAGGAAGAGAGGAGGTTTCAGATTATTTTTTAGATGAACTTGTGTGCAGTTTGGTACCTGGTGAAATAGAAGTTTTTTGTGCAGCCAGTCTTGGTACCTGGGCAGATTTCTCTGTAGGAAAACCTTTGTTTTATACTTCAATGAACTTTTTTATTTCTGGCAAAGGATCCAGAGTAATGACTTGCAGGAAGAAAAAGAAAAGTACATTTAATTACAGTCTTGCATTGTACATCTCCTTCTCTGATGGTTTTATCTTTTTTCTTGCAATGAACTTTGAAAAGCATTGTAACTTGTTTAAACAAAATCAGAGCTCCCTTGGTAAAACAGAAAATGTGGTGTTAGTAGTCATGAAAATGCAGAGTGTGAGAACTACCACGCTGTGTCAGACCAGGTGCTCCTGTAGCTTTGTGTCCCGTCCCCATGGTACCAAATCTGGAAGGTTTGTGTTGGAGAAAAGGCAAGTGTGTGGAAGGTGCAGAGTGGCCTCTCCCCAGCTCCTGACAATCGGCTCGGAGGGTTTTCCTCTTGTGAGCTTGCTCCTGGGCTCTCCCCTGCAGCTCTTTGTCTAGATGCTCATCTCACCTAAAGCATCGCAGACCTGTGGCAGCTTTTGGCCTTCCTGGGTTAATCGTGTGTGAGCCCTGCAGGTAATTAGGTATAGAGAGAGCTGAATGTTAATCAGTGTCCTGGTGGAAATTTCACTTCTAGTCTTTCCATTTGATCCAAAGCGACAGATAGTTCACTGCACTGTGTGTACATAGCTGATGTTGAATGAGTTTTATCTCTTTTTACATGACTTTTCAGTTAGATTTGTTACAGAGGGCTATAAAATCTCTGAGTCACCTTGTTTAGCTGTGCTCAGTTGGAGGGACAAGAGGTCTGATAACGAAGAATGATATCTCTTAGAAAACCTGATACCCTGTTGCCTAAAGATTTGTTTCAATTTGACACTTCTGGTTGCACAATAAAAGTATTCTGAAAATCTCTGATCATCATCTGTGCCATTAAGTGCAAGTTTAATTCCTGAGTAGAAGCAAGAAGAGTTTGGAAACTTGGTCTTGTTTTCCTTGGACCGTCCTCCTCGACACACGGATGTGCAGTGTTTGTGTGTTTGTGTGTGTGTGTGTACACAAACACATGCTCCCTCTCTCGAAAAATTAGCAAATGAAGCTGTTGTTGCCTGTTAATTTGGAGTCACTTGTTCATCATCATCTGGGAACCCTCACCCAGACGCTGTGGTTCTGGCTGTTGTGTTTCACTGCTCAAGAACTAATACAGGGCGCAGCTGATTTGGGTGCTCCCCTGGTGGAATTCTCGAGAACAATTCCCAATAAATGGTCACATCTTAGTTGAGCAGATAGCAGCCTTACTGTTTTGCAATGCAAAGTAAAATAGGATTAGATGGGCTTTTCTTTTGCATCAGTGGAGATGCTAGTTAATGCTAACTAAGAAGCTTACCGTGCCAGAATACCTTAAACCAGATCTGAAAGGCAGGTTTCCTGCTGGTGTAACTCCTAGGCTGGTGTTCCATTGGCAGGGCTGTGTTTGTTAGGAGAGGTGTAATTCTGCCCTTTCCCTTTTCCTTTCCAACCTGAGATGATAAAGCTGCCAGAGTAAACTACGCCTGTCTCCATCACTGATTTTCTTGGAGAATAAAATATGTCTGCACTGATAGAAAAAGGCAAATTATTTCTTTTTTTTTTTTGGTATGCTTGAAAAAAATCCTTCATACCTCTACAGTAAAAGCAAACAAAAACCCTCAAAAAGACTCCCCAAATCCCCCCAAAACCACAAAAAAAACCCTCAAAACAAAGTATCTCAGACACCCTGCTGCCTCCCAAACCTGTAACTAGGACCTGTCTCTCCCTCCTCTCTAACCTGTTCACGGCACCTCTCAGACCTGCGTGGGCAGCTTTGAGACAAACGTTCCTGTAAAGCTGTGAGGAGGCATCGCCAGTTGTCTGTGCACAGACAAACTCATTTACAGCTGCTGTTCCTGGCTGGAGATTTGCACTTTTGGAGGCTGTGGTTTGTGTAAGAACGGGAATCCTTTTTTTTTTTTCAGAGCAGCATGGTGGTGAGTACTTCAACTGGTCTTCTTTAGTCTTAACTTCAAGTCAGAAAAAATTAATTATGCTATCTTAGACTTCTTTCTTAAATTATATATTTAATTCAGCCCGTCTTTGAAGGCACTACTTTCCATTCAATTTTTATTTAATTAGGAGTGCTTCAAAGGTGTCTCGGTGCCCAAGTGGTATTTCTTACCTACGTGTATTTTCTCTTTTGAAAAGTTACATTGCTTCGAAAGATAAATATCTTTTGCCTGAAGTAACCAGAGTTTTCTAGCAAATGGGCAATTAACAGCTATTAAGAGGTTCTAAACTATTAGTACTGTGTAATTTTTCAGAGTCCTAAATTGCCCCTGGCAGAAGGGCCTTTGTCAGGTTGCATTGTTATTGCGATTACAGTTGACATTCAAACTGCTGGCACTTTCCTGAGCAGCACTTGGGAAGAGAGGCTTAAGAAAAAACCCAAACCCTATTTTTTTGCTTTCTAATACATACATCACTGTGTTTTTTGAATGTCCATTAGCTGTGTTTCCACCTCTAGCAATTAAGTTGAAAATGTCATTAACTTGCTTTTGAAGTAAAGCCCATGTGCAGTGGGTTTTGCTGCTTGATTGTGTTCCTGGTTTTGCAGAAAATTTCACTGGATATGATTTTGAAAAGGCCATTTTTCAGGTTCTGTCATGTACTTTCATTTGTAGCTGCGCTTGTTTCATCCACAGCTGTCTGCAGCTCCGCTTTCTTTTCTTTTTCTTTTTTTTTTTTTGAAGCTTAGTAACCACACCTTGCAAAACTTGGTTTGTTGCAGAATTTTCTTTGCTGTCCTGTGGGAAATTTAGGTTCAAATATGTTAATTCACGTTCCTTAGTTTTGGAAAAGGCAAAAGTGTGGATGCCCATGGACTGGCAGGTCTAATTTAAGGAGCAAATGTGGGAAAACTGCACTGTAGTGACCCATCTGGGAAAACAAAAAAGAGTCAGTAAGCTGTTTGATCTTTCCTGTTCCTGTGCCAAAATAGTAGTGATAATAATGAAAATGTGCATTTTTATCCTGAAGCAGTTGCTTCAGCATCGTCCAGCTGATTACTCTGAAGATCCCTGGTAGAACTGGGATAATTTTGCCTAAGGGTGTTTCTGTCTGTCTGAAATGGACTCACTGGAAGTCAGCTGTGCTTCCCTGTCCATCTAGTCTGAGCTTCCTGGATGCTTTTTATTTAAAAATAAGTTGTTTTAAAAGGAAGGATTTCGTTATACAGAGGTGAACTTGTGAGTAGGTCTACAAATGTACACTCCCTGAAGAAGCCCAAGTGTTGTTTGCAGTGGGTGTTCAATGTCAAGCTGTTCTACACGCTGCACAGCCAGAGTACAGGTGTACTTCATTCCCAAAAAGTTCTACAGAAATGTCTGTGAAATTGAAACAAAACCAAAGGTTAAATATACTATTAATAACTGAAGACCACAAGAGAAGAGTAAGAGGATAATCACAGTATTCTTGTCCTGAAAAAATATAAAATACCATCAGCTTTATCTCTAAATTATAATCTCCTAATTACCAAATCAAAAAGGAATTATAAGAGTTGGTGAGTCATGAGCATGAAAGGGAACCAAGGCTGTGGAGCACGTGTATTTGTACATCTGTCTTAGGTAAACAAGAAAAACATGAATTTGTCTCTTCAATTCCAGGTGCCATTGATGCCAATGATACTTAAAGAAGCAATCCTAATGTCCCAGCTGGATTACTGAGCACTTCTGTGGTTTCTGGAGGTGCTGCTGTTTAAATAAGAAATCACCTGTAGTACCTGGCCTGTCATCCCAGAAGCCTCTGCTTGAGTGCTGTCTGCAAGTCCTTGACGTTCTGGAGACGATGGGGATTGGCAAGAATACCACTTCGAAATCGGTGGAGGCGGGAGGCTCAACGGAAGGCAAATATGAGGATGAATCTAAACATCCCACCTTTTTCACCCTGCCTGTGAGTAACACCTGAAGGTGCTCCATAGCCAGGCTCTGTGTGAATCAGGGAATAATGCTTTGTTCTACTCGTGTTGTACAAAACCTCTGTTTCCACAAGCAGTCAGTAAAACGTCTTTTGCCACTTGTTATTGTTTATATGTACACGTGGTCAGTTGTGTTGTCTGTAGGTATTTCACCTGTGCTCTGCAGAGCAGGGCTCTTCACAGGACTGGCTGTTCCCCAGGCAGTTCATGGCCACAACAATGAACTGTCCCACTGCAGAATGCACCTGAGTTGCTTCACTGAGAGTAGCAGGCGACAGCAGGGAAACATTTGCTTCTCATCTTGTACTTATTCACATTTTTAGCTGTGTCATGTGGTGCATGTGTGCCTCTTAAGAAGTCTTCCACTTAGCCTGCTGCTGGTTTTCCCCCACCCTCAGCTGACACCCTCTGGACTTTGAGGAGCTGTGTGCAATGTCTTTCAAGTTTCTGTATATTCCTAGACCTGCTGGTACAGAAATGATTGCTTGCCATGCACAGAATGTTTTCTGACAGAATGTCAAAGGCAGATGTCAAGTGCCAAGGGAGCAAATGGAGTGACATGAGGTACACTTGCAGAAAAAACATTTATTTTAAGACCTTGTGTTTCTTTTTTTGTTTTCTTTTTAAGGTCGTGATAAATGGTGGAGCAACATCCAGTGGTGATCAGGATACAGAAGACACAGAGCTGATGGCCATCTACACTACAGAAAATGGCATAGCAGAGAAGGTGTGTGGTGCCTTCCTTCCAGGGGAGAGCTTACTCTTCCTTTTTAGTTCTATTATTTGTCCACACTCATTTTGCTTGGCTCTGAGGTTTTCTTTCTCTGATGGAACGTGCTGAATCGCAGGTTTGCACCAGGCCTGGGGGAGTTCTGTCCCCATGACTTCTGGTCACACATTTTAGTTGCAGAACTGGGGGAATGACTCGGCAGATGTTAACGCTCTTTGACCTGGCACTGAAATTCATAATATGCAATTTTTTTGTTTCTTCATTCCCACTGGCCTTTTGCATGATTTCCCTGCTGAGGTCATTCTGTTGTTTCTCAGTTCTTGACTTTTTCTATATTTACTCAAGTAAACTGGTGGTGTTGAGCACCTTCAAAAGTGGGACCTTGCCCACTCTCTTTCCTGATTTCTTTCAAGCTCCAACCTCATAAACTTAATTTTTCTAATCCTTCTCTCAAGTAAGAGGCTGCTATAATTTAGCAACAGCTGTGTCAGCAAAGTTCAGATTTTTCATAAAAACTCTTGAAAGTTTTTCCTTAGGATAATGATGATTGTGTCTTGGCTATTCAGAAAGACTGACTTGAGACCAATTTGACTGTGATTTTTCCAGCTTTTTTCTCAGTTCCATCGTTCCTCAAGCCTGTTCAATAATAATCCTGCAAGCAGAAACATTGTCAATCTGAGCTTTTGTTTAAAATAGAAAGAGGATTACAGTAAATCTGAACAGCACCTCTTTCTGAAATGTCCATATCTAATTGGCTTTGTGGTTAATCCTTCTCTCCGAAAAGCCTCAATTTGACCAAATTTTTCAAGTATCCTAATTAAAACAAGAACAAAACTCTCTTGGTTCCAAGCAAGAGCATTGTGATGCTCATTTCTTTGAGGCTGTAGCTTCTGCTGGGGCAAGGACGGTATCAGAGGGTGTAGCTAAGGTTTTCTAACTTGGATGTCAAAATTAATTTCTAAATTTCAGATTTAAAGTGTACTTGGAACAGGTGATTCTGGCAGAGGTCTGGTAGTGTTGTGTGTTAGAAGAATGTTGTGAATGCCATGGTGTGCCTTGGTATGCTCTGTTCCTCACAGGCAGTCTGCCTGTTTGTCTCAAGTACATCTCTACTACCATCTTGATCAGACTGATATTTTGGTGGACCAGTTTTGGCAGCTGTTGACATGTGTGTGTCTGTGATGGCTGATTTCTGGAGCATGCTCAGACTGGCTTGGAGAGAGACAATCTGATAAAAGCCTTGAGCAAAAGTGTTGGGATGAAATTGTGCAACAGAGATTAGCGATCTCTAGACATTAAAGCATGTCTTCCTGGCCTGTTTGTACCAAGGGAATATTTTTCTCCCTTCCACTCGATCCATGTGAGCAGAACTGTAAATAATGGGTGATAATTCACCTTAAAGAGACCAGGAGCTTTTAATCAGACAGATCTACTTGAGCTTTGCTGTGGCTTACAGTGAATGTGCAGTGAAAGGAGGGGCTGTAGCAATTAACAGCTTTGTGTATTAAGATAGTATTTCTGGTAATCTGGGTAAACCTCCTGCTTTTGACTTAAAATAAATGTGTGCATGAAGTGTGTTTGTTCTTGGCTTTCCCTTCCTCTTGAGAGATCATTCACCAAAAAAAACAAGCGAAAGATCTTGAATAAAAAGCCTTTATCAAAGAAGACTGAAATGTACTTAGTTGCTGGAGGATGCCCAGTGCTTACATTGTCTCACAATATTTGTTGTCTGAAACAATAATTTATTAGCCCAGATGAGAAATAACTGTATTGCTGCATCCCTATAAAATAAACAATGCTATGTTGTTAGAAATAATTTGCACATGTTGTTAGCTTTTTATTTAATGTATTTCTCTAAAGACCTTACTCCCTGCTATTAATCATTTTTCTTTCAGTCCTTCCCACTTGTACTGGATAACAAAGCCTTCATCTTGTGCTGCTGTTGCTGTTTACTTCTTTGGACTTTGGGGTGGGTTTGTTGGGTTTTGGGGGTTTTTTTCCCCCAACATTTTTCCTCTCACTTTTCTCTCATTTCCCCCCTGTTTATACTTAACCTGTGCTGCTTTTTTTTTTTTTTTTTCAGTTTTATGTTGTCTCACCTTTGGCCATTTAAAAATAAATTAAAAAGAGAATTAGTCTCTGATCAGTATCTCATTCAGAAGGTGCAGCTCGTTCCCAGCAGTTCCCTGCGGCAGACTCTGGCAGGCCTGGCAAGCACCGGCACATCGTCGGTGCGTGAAACCAGCAGGCACACGCTCGAGATGGGAGAGGGCCAGTGACTACCCAGTGACTTGGAGCAGGGCAGCCAGACCTCACCCTGGTTCTCAAATTCCTCATTTTTCAGTCTTGGTTCCCTTTGGCCATTATCTGCCAAAGGTTTGACGAAGGTGGAAGCTTCCTCTTCCAAAGCAGAGTACGTCTGGCTTTTGGAAGGAACGAGGAGTATCTTGGATTTTCCTTTTTTATTTTTAAACCAACCACTTTGCTGTGGAGGACAGGCATTGCTATGACAATTATGCACTAGAGTTTGAAATGCTTTTGTTAGAAGACCTATAAACTTCACTTTCTAAACAAGAGCTTGAACTGGTTAGCTTAAATCTCTCTGTGTCCAAAGACAGCCTTCTGCGTGCCGTGGATGAGCTGACTTGTTCCTAGACCTGGTGCCTGCTGGTCTTTTTGTTCTTTGCAGACAAATGTAGACATAAATGTAGTCACAAATTAAAAGCTCTGAAAGAGCTAATAAACTTGCATGTGCCATAATCTTCCTGGTAGAAACAGGTCATCACTTCTGATTTTTACTGCCTAAAGAAGATGGGGAATGTATTTAATGTAATATGATAGATGGACAGGTGGGAAAGTTAGGGAAGGTACTTGATGCAACCTCATGAGTCCTGTGAAGAAAAATGAGTGTCTGTCATCAAGTGGAACATTTAGGTAGCACTGGATATTGGTCTGGCAAAGCTAGAAAAGGTAGAAAAGAGGCCAAAAGATGAGTTCTCAAAGGGCAGGGGCCAAAACAGACCCACCAATCTGCGCAGATCACCCACTGGATTTTTAGAGAACTTGGTAATCCTGCATGGGATCGTCATGAAATTTGGAAGTCCCATTTCTGTCTGTCCTTTGAAGGAGTACTGCAGGTTGCTGGGTGCACAGTGGTAGTGTTGTATCTGTCTTTTCACACTGAGGCATGTGGGGAGCTATCCCCTATCCTCAATCTGTGCTGCTGTTTGGTTGGCTTCAGCAAGCCGACGTTGACATGATTCGTGAAGCAAAGAGTTAATTTCTGCTGATACCTTGGTGTTCCTACCTCATGAGCGGATGTTGTAACCATTCTTACTCTTCTTTGGTCACCTTTGCCTCTCTGACAGTGCATGATGACCTCTTAGTCAAAATGTTGAATAAACAGGCAGTATCACTGGTGAGCAAAGTTCGCAGGTGGAGCGCACGTTGCAGTGAAATAGAGGAGAGGTGAGGCCATCCTACACACGTGTTTTTATAGAATATATATGTGTGTGTTTGTGCAGTCTCTGGGGAAAGCTTAACAAAATGCTGTGTAACCACAGAAAGTGTCACAGGAGCTTCTCTGTGAATCTTTGTTTTTTCTGAGAAGGTTCCTAGAAGCAGCCTCTAGTGATAATGAGTGTCCCACTGTCTATCCACAGCTGGGTTGGCTGGTGGATCTTCCTCCTCTGCCTGACTTTGTGGGTCAGCCACTTCGTGCCCTGCCCTGGACAGGCACATCATTACATTGGCATGAGGATGGACAATTTGTTTTCCCAAGTTCCAGTTAGACACAAGTTGTGTACAGGTTTACTGCTGCTTGATGCTTTCCTTCCAGTATGAGGTGAAGCTCTCAGACTCAAGTCCCTGATTTTCTTTATTTGTCATTTTTTAGAGAGTCAGGACAGGAGACCAGTCTTTCATTTTTCAGTCAGTGAAAAAAATTACATTGGTGCTGCAGATTGGCACGATGAGTTGTGCAGTGAACAATTTCCCTTATTCCTCTGCTTAGGACATGTGCCTTCTTTAAATCAACCCTGGTGAGCAGATTGCTCGGTGCTTAATGTTGTTTAAAAGAGCCTTCTGAAATTAATGTTTCTGTATTTTACTTTTCCATTGTAATACCCTCAACCTTCCCGTAGCAGTGTGGTCATTCACGCTCCCTCAATCTGAATTAATCCAGTGACATTTGTTTTACCAACAGAAATTGGAGGTAAGAGGGAAGTACCACAGGTCAGTTTGGCTTCCCTGTCCTTGTAGGTGATCAACCAGATGGAAATTATCTGAGCATAATCGGTGAATGTGTTGTGATTTCTGAAGACCATTTGAGACAAAATCATGAGCCTGGCAAAGTTCCCACACTTTGTGTAAGGCTACTTCACATGAGTTTGTTGTGTTCTAGTGTGGATTAGGTCAGAACAGGAGTTATATAAGGTATTTTTTTGGATAGTTGAGCTGAAATTATAAAATCGGATACTTCCTCCTGCTTTTGTTGTTGGTATTTGGGCTTTGGAGCATTGTGGTTTTGTTCTTAGGAATCTCAAAACCAGAGAGTTTGAATAAAATAAGAAGAAATTACTGAGCTGAATCTTGTTTTAATGGAAAATCTGCAGGGATTTTGATGCGTGAATGTGTGTGGTCAGTTGTCTTTTAGCTCCCTGCAAATTGGGGCACGTGGTAGGCCAGAGTGTGGTCTCGCTTAAATTCCTGTAGGTTTGGAGAAAGTCGGGTTGACCGCTCTAAATTGACTGTGGATGCATTCACTCATAATGATGAACATTTTCTTGACTGCCTGAATGTTGGGTGGAAGCAAAACCAGTAAACTTTGTGGCTAAAAGTTTACCAAGGCTGAAGTTGAGTAAGAATTAAGTGGGGAAGCAATTACTGTAATGAGGAACTTCCTTGCCTGCGATTTTGGTCTCTTATGCAAGGATAGCCGTTCTGCTTTGAGAACAGATATTGTTGACTTTTCTACTTAGTTCCAATTCCTCAAATAAACAGTTCTGTCATGATAATCCCATTTTTTTGAAAACTTTTGGTTGCCAGATTGGTTATATCATAGATGGAACATGAGTTGTGTTAGTATAAATCAGCAGGGGATGACTTAGACGTGAAGGTGTTTGGTACAAGTTCTGTAGCTACAGCAGAGATGAGCTCACTGTCAGAGATAAAAGGCTTTAAAAATGTAACATACCAATATTGCTTGGGAGTATTGTGCCAGCCTTGGAGTATCTGGGAATTGTCTGATAGTTCAAATTCAGTGTATTCATATGTAACAGTAACCTACTGTTGTCCTTCGTGTCCCCCCACCTCTCTACCCTCCCTATCAAGCAGAGCTCTTTGGCAGAGACGCTGGACAGCAGCGGCAGTTTGGATGCGCAGAGAACTGACATGATTTACACTATTGAAGACGTTCCTCCTTGGTATCTCTGCATATTTTTGGGGTTACAGGTAAGTTTTGAAAGGGCTATAATAGCTTCTCTGCAACTTTTAAAGCTTATTTAGCGTTTTCTGTGTAGTTCATTGCGTTTGTGTATGTGATGATTTTATTCTTGCCACGCTCTCACGTGTTTGAAGGAAGTATTGAGATAGTTTCTTCTGAAGTTGATCACAAAGATTACTGTGTTGAGAAAGATCTGTATTGCTGTTTGCTGGCTTCCACATTTGTGAGATTCCCTTCAATATTCAGTCTTCTGAGCTGCTGCTAGGAAAGAGGTGAGCAAGTGCTAAGTGGTTCGCTTTAGGAAGTGACATTGGGCACCTCTGGCATTAAAGATGGAGAGAGATAATGGTTTAATCCTGAAATCTCAACTATTAAAGTTGCTACTTTGGTCATTTCAATTCTATATTCAATGATAGTATCACCCTGGACCTGTGGGCTCTCTAGTGAGCGGGGCAGGCAAATTCTGCGCTCCTTGAAGGGAGATTGCGTGTTTCCTGCTATGAGCAGGACTGTAGTGGTGAGCTGGACCCTACTACTGGCTCAGCCACTTGCTTGTGTGAAGGGAACAGCTCATTTCATCCCCTCTCTGGCTTGAATGGTAACAGTGTCTGTCCCACAGGAATGCTGAGAATTTATTAATATCTGTAAAGCACGTTGAGATCCCCAAACAAATACTTTCCCAAGCATCCTTTTGAATTTCTGCTTTTACTCAAGGACAGGCAGTTCTGTAGGGATTATATTTTTATTTGCATTGTTGAATATGGTGACTCTTGATTGTTTGTTTGCTTAATGTACTTGGATTGAAAAAGAATTAATGAGCACCTACTTTCTGGTACTTGTGAGTTTATTTGCAGCCTGGTTTGTGTGAGCTCTAAGTTCATTTGTAAGCTAATGGTTTTTCACATGGTTGAAAGTGAATGGAGTTATTTATCTGCTTTTCTGAGTTAGAAGCTGTTTTCAGCACAGTTACCTGGATACCTTCTCCTCAAGAACAGTCGCTGTGTGACTATGTAAATAACCCAGTTTATCCTACAGAAATAGCAATCATTAGCAACAGGCTGGTGGTAGCTCGTCATGGAAGGAAAATACTTGCAGAAATGCTTAGGACTAGGAAGTGAGAGCTTTGGTGGCTAACTCAAAAGCAAAAATACCCAATGCAAAAGAAAAGATGATCATAAATTTATTTACTTATTAATATTGTCTTCAGTATTAACAAATAATTTCTCTCTTCACAGCATTACTTAACGTGCTTCAGTGGAACTATAGCAGTGCCCTTTTTGCTAGCTGATGCCATGTGTGTTGGATTTGACCAGTGGGCTACCAGCCAGTTGATTGGGACCATTTTCTTCTGTGTGGGCATCACTACATTGCTACAAACAACTTTTGGGTGCAGGTGAGATTCGGGACTTGTTTCTAGTTGTTGAGATGGTGATAAGACTGTTGGGATTTCCAGGATGAAGTCCAAGATCCAAGAGGAAGGTATTCTTTCAAAGGAAAAACATGAAGCACAAGTTAGTAGGCCAAATAAAGAACAGTCAGGGAAAGCTTTTGGAAAGCTGCTCCCAAAAAAAGGTGGATCTGAAATCAGAGAAGACATTCCAAGGATAAGAAAATACAGTGCAGCCAAGGAAAGGGAAGAAAGAGGAGGGAAATCTGTTAGGACAGAGGAGGTAGAAGTGTTTCTAGGGGAAGGTTTCATACACCTTGGTAAAGAACTAATTCTGATATTTTTAAGTTTCTTGAATGATACTATGTTCTGGCCAATGTTTAAGTGGTTGTGATTAGTCCCACAGCAAACTGTGTGCTTGTTACCATAAAGTGCTTGTCAAATTGAAAAGACAAGGAAAAATGTTGAAGGTAACTCTTTGTTCTCTGAACTGAGTGTCTCTGGTACCTCCCAATACAAATAAATCATTTGCTTTTCTTTGGTAGTTGCTCTGGTGCAGGCAATGATCCTTCCTGGAGCTGGGAAGAAGCACATAGGTTGGTGTAGCCTTACAGAGCTGCCTCTACCTATCCTCTGGTCTGCTCTCCGTAGGAGGATGCAGGAGACCAAGTCAGGTGTTAGTAAATACTTGTAAAAGCCTGCTGTTGGCAAGACAGGATGTTGGAAATTTTATTAACATGAAAATAAATATTTTTTTAAAAAAAATGTGTATTCTACAGTAAACACTGCAGAGAGATGTTTGACATGTTTACTTCAACTTTTGTTAACTCTGCCTCTGAGAACCAGGAATAGCTAAAACCTGTGGAGTTAGTTCTGCATCTTCTTGGATAAACCAAGAGTGATAAGTAAAACCAGAAGAAAAGGGCATATTTTAGGAGTGTGCCCTCACATGGTTACTTGAATGATTCATGGGTCATTTAGTTCAATTTAAGAACAATGTGAGCTGAAATCTTGCATTCCAGTAGAAAATGGACAAGCACCCCCCACATTTTTAGATTTATCTAAGAAACAAAATCTTTGGGTGGAAAACTTGATCTCAATAGGGTGCAGAAGGCAAGCCTGGGGTGGATCATTTGTAGTTGTAGACAGGCTTTCATCTAAAAAATTTCCAAATGTTTCAGGTTTTCCAATGTAATCTTTAGTTGCTATTTTAGGTAACTTCAGTTAGTTTTCTTGCCTTTATTCCCTTTGGAAAAAACCTTCTCTGTATTTTTTTATTAAGCCTTCCTAAACTTAAAAAATCACTCTGCTGTTTTGTATGAAAAGTTCATTCTGATGGCAGAAGAGCATAAAATTGTTGAAAGAGAAAATTTTCTTTCCCCAATGTGTTTTCCTTTAGTCAAGACTACCTGCAGTTAATAATCACATTTTCTGCCTGATGAGCTCTTTGTGCTCATGGGCTCTTAGCTGTAATCATAAATTCTCAAGTACCTCATCTGAAAGGAGGCAGAGGAGCAGAGCTTCGCCCTCCAGTGTTTTGAACCTCTCTTTTTAATGAGAGTGATGTGTGTTTTTTTCCCCCATCTTCCATTTGTGCTTTATACAGGGAATCAAGGGATTGTTGGCCTAGGTGGGAACTGGAAGGTCTTTTATTGTTCAACTTTTGAGTGTCTCTTCCCTGGATTTGCTGAAGTTTAAAGTCTTCCAATTTTGTAAGAAGTGCAGAGTTGTGCATGGAGGTGACCTCAGAGGGAGCTTGGTTTTCCTGTACTCCTACCAAGGATCTTCTGCCTCAGATTTATCAGGAAAAGCTTAGGTTTATGCTTCCTGAGACTTCTGTCTTTTCACAGAAGTTTGTCATATTTTGGTTTTTTTCCCTAACTAATCTTGGGCTCTTTTATTACTCACTATAGAGTGATTTGGGGCTTTTGGGGAAGCCAGTATGGTCCCATCGTTTTGACGTGCTCTGTTCCTTCTGTGTCATCCCACCTCTGCCCTCCATGGTGGTGTTTTATTTTTCCTTTTCAGTGGATTCCACTGTAAAACATGTTTATATACTGAAGAGACAGTTGTGTTTGGGTCTTAAAATAAATGAACTTGTATTTAAGGAGCAAATTTCTGTGGTTAAATGTTTTATAACTGTTGAACACGTGATTCTGGTTTTATGTAAGGGTGGGAATGGGATATAGCCACGACGCTCTCTAAATGAGATTTTAAAGTGTTTATTGGCAAGTCTGTCAACTGCAAAGTATTTCAGCAAATAAAGCCACTACGGTTTCAAAAGGTCAAATTCCATGGTTTAAAGGTCCTTAAAGATGGATTTAGCTCAGTTGTGAGGCGGAGTTGTGGTCAGTTTGGTACCCATACTAATTTTAGGAATTCAAGCTATTTATTAGATTATGTAATAAGCCAAAAGATTTGTCAAGGATTCAGAGTAATTAGTATGACTGAGACAATCAAATACAGCTTTAATAAACATTTTAGGGTTGTTGCTGTGCCCATCGCTGCATTGTCTGAGCATTCTTACATCCGTGTGAAATGTTAAGATAATGAAGACATTTCCAGATGACTTGAACTGTGTAAAAAGCTCTGTCTTCACAAGGGCTGGTGCCAGGGTGGAGCAACTTCACAATTTAGACATGAAATGGAAATGATCTCCCAGCCGTAAGCTGGCGGTGCTTTACCCAGGTAGCAATGAACACCTGGCTCAGCGGTAGCAGAGGTGTTTCATAAGTCACGTTCCAAACTGCAGCTGTCTCTTCAGAAAGAAACTGATCTTGATTGACTGATTTTAAGTAATACATTTTTAAAAAGACTCTTTTTTTTTCTGCTGAGAAACATTATTTTGAGCCTAGTGGCCGTTTTTGTAAATATTCCAGGTTAACTGTCTTATATAAAGCTAGAGCAGGTAGCTGAGCAAGACGTGCTGAGATCTCACTGTCCAGTGTCTGTGCAGGACATTGGATGTGATACAGAACTCACAATCTTGTCTCTGTACAACTGAGCTCACTGCTGGAGAATGTTTGCAATGTCTGTTTACAAAATCCCAGGGGGGGACAGGGTTCTGTGTAGGTGGGATAGAGGAGTAGGGACTCGCTCCAGGTGTTGCTTGTTTTGCCATGGGCTTGCTCAGTTTGCTTAATGACCCGTGAAAAATAAGGTGACTCATTCACGTGTAGCTACCAACCCTTTCTTCACCAAAGATAAGACTTTGATATTTGCTTAGAAGGGAATCACATGCCAGTCAGGTGTGCTCAGCTGTATTTTGTGAAGTTTGACTTTCTAATGCAGTGGTCAGAGTTTGCAGTAGGTGGCCCAGGCTCTTTTCCCGTGGTAGTTCCACTCTCCTAACGTCCTGCCTGTGAACTTTGCAACCACTGTTAGTAACGTGCTTCTGGTTTGATCTTTTTTATGTTAAGTGTGCATAGGATTTTTTTTTTTTCCCCCCACAGATCTTTTTTTGTTTGTTTTTCCTTCTTCTTTGTGCCTTTTCTGATCGTTATCTGAATCTGCTACAGTGAGTTCTTTTTCCTTTACTGGTGTTTGCACTGGTGTGAAGGCACCTCATTGCGGCTGTAAAACAGCCATAAACAGGGTGCAGTAACTACAGCCCCTTGAGCAATTAAGTGTTCTATATGTTACAGTTTGAGATCTGCTATTGAAGAGAATCTTATTGCAATCAATTAATGACAGTATTTATAGAATAGTTCAAAGTGCCTCTTCTCTGTAGGTGACATCTGGATATTTGTGCTGTTATGCAAGCGACGGTTGAGTCAATAAATACGTAATTGGTGCTGGTAGATGCTCTTTAGATCTTAAACCTTTTGGGAAGTGTAAACACCAATGCTAAGAATGTAATCTCTAAATTCCTGCAGCATTGGTGTTTATTGTTGGTAGCCACCTGGAACATCTAATCAGCTCTTATCAGCCTAATAGTTATTTACACGTACACTTACAGATGAATGTATAAATGACTGTACTTCAAGTCATGCAGAGGGAAGGTGTTGAGTATGCAGACTGCACACTGCTGTACCAAAGAGCTGGTTTAATGTGGTGGGGTGGTAAAAGCTGCGTGGTCAGCAGTGTGGCCGGTGCTGACATCAGAACGTGCATCTGTGTCCTTGTGCTGCTGAGCCAAACCCTAAATCAAGGGTGCTGGCATCCGGTAATTATCTGTCATAGGTGTTGTATTAATGACTTCATGCCTGTAGTGTCTTCTGTTAGGGCTTTGGTTTGGGAAGTATTTCTGTGGCTGTTCTTTTTAATAAGAAATTCTCGTATTTCATATTTTTAATAAAGGATGACTCTGAGGATGACTAACCATGTAACTCAGTCACTACCCTGGCACAGTGCTGTAACACCAAGAAATGTCAGCATCTCTCCTTTCCCTTTCCACCAGGTTACCCTTGTTTCAAGCGAGTGCTTTTGCATTCTTAGCACCTGCTAGAGCAATACTCTCCCTGGAGAAGTGGAGATGTAATAATACAGGTAACTGTCGTTTATGCTTGTTCAGAGTTAAGTGACAAATTACCCAGATCACGTGTAATGCAACTGCCAAACCTTTTGATATGGAAACTGGAAGTAATGGGCAGGGCATATGAAAAATTCTCTCCTTTTACAGTGTTAAAATAGTGTGCCTTGGAAAAAGATTGCTAAAAATATCCTTCTGGAATTCTGTTTCTGGGTTGTTAATGGTTTTTGGGGTTTTTTGTATAAAAAATGCTGAAAAAAGAAACCCAGCAGAAGTACAAAACAATTCTTCTGTTAACAATGCAGGGAAAGGCAGAAGGATTCCATAAATGTTCTTTTTTGATATTTGGGAATAGTGAGTCCAATCAAGGCCTTTTAAGTTGAGTAGCAGGAGGTTTGAGCAATGCTCAGCATCACCTCCAGACCAGTATTTTTACTCCTACCTGATGGGTTTTGCAGAGCAAGCTTTGACAATATTTGAATGTTCATTTTAACTTTTTCTTTGCCAATGTAATAATCCTGACAGGTTTTTAATTTATTTAGAATGAAAATGTAAAGCAAAACTGGTTGGGTTAGGGGGCTTTAACTTGGGTTAGAAAACTGAAGTGCAAACAGCTCTGGCAGTTTTATTTTTAGTGGGATGTGGTTATTCAGTAATAAGGCCATGGGCAGTGCAAGACAGCAGTATAGAGAAGCAGGCTGCTTGCTTCTAACTGAAGTTCTTCCCAGGGGTCCTTTTGATTCTCTAATAATTTATATTTCTATTATTTATGTCTTTATGCATCTCTTTGATTCACTTATCACCATCTAATTAGTTTTCCTGATTTTTTTTCTCTGTAGAAAACTTAGCTTTGAGCATTCACATGTTCTCACTAAGGGAATCAGATTTACCTACTGGGAAATAGCCCGTGGGTTGGACTGGATGATCTTAGAGGTCTTTTCCAACCTTAATGATTCTGTGATTCTGTGGTTTCAGTGCCAAGAGGTAAAGGCAGGCTGTGGTGTGCTTTAGTAGTGCTAGCTGTGTTGGGTATTTCTGTGTGCCCAAACGCACCAGTATCCTCACACATGCCTTATTGAGAGAAAATACTGTCTGATAACCTTTGATGGCAGAGCAATTTTTTCCACTACTTTAACTTTTCAAAAAGAGCCTTTGCTGCATCTTGCTCTTGAACCTTTTAACCTTCAAAAGGTGTCAGATGAGGTTGTTACCATGGGTCAATTCATCAGTCAGTGAGTGACCTAAATTGGTGAACAACAAACATTGGAGTACTTGATTCCTAGTGTGCAGTTGAGTAATTCTCCATTCATCTGCTCACTGAAGTGGGAAAAGGATCCCTAGCTGACCTTTCTTTCTGAAAGCTGTGATTTTTTTTCCACTTGGGTACAGTGGGTAAAAGTAGCAGTTAGCTCTTGGGGAATGTAAGCATGTTATTACTTGATTTGTAGCATTGCAGAGCTCTTATTCTGTGTAAATCAAGGCTCATTTGTCAAAACACAGCTTAAGGAGAGATTTATTTTATTATTAAATGTATTTTAGTATTAAATTATTTTAGTATTAAATGTTGTCAAAGTGGCTGAGGAATAAGTACCCGTGCTTTTTCTTTTCTTCTTTTTATAAGATATAGCAGTTACAAATGGAACAACAGAACTGCTTCACACTGAGCACATCTGGTATCCCAGAATACGAGAGGTAATGTAGGAGTGGCCTTTCGCTGTTGATCTGTCCAATTCCAGTTAAGTTTCTCACCTAACCATCTGTGTGTTCTCGTCTTTGAGTTGGTAATTTCTTCTGTCCTGCAATTTTCATTTGATTATATCCCTTTACTCATTTCATGGAAGTCTTCATCTTTTCAACTTGTTCATTGCTGGACAGCAAATACAAGGAGTTAGTTACCACGTTCCAAAAGATGGGCAGTAAAATGCACAAGTGAGAGGAATACTCTTCTTGTAACACTGTGTGATCTGTGCTCACTGGTGGCAGTTCAGCTTGCCTGCTGTCTCCCTGCTCAGTGGGCTGTCCTGTGGAAGGTGAATGTGCAGTTAGCAGATCTGGTTCATCCCCAGGTGCCCTAAGTTGGAGACTATTCTGATAAGACATTGATTCTCCCCAGAGACCTGCTGAACTATATCAGACTCCTTCTCCACTCGCAGCACTGCACTTCGTCATGCTCTGCAGAGCCCAGGCTGAGGGTTGTGCCCAGGCATCGCCCCAGAGTGGTAGATAGTGTGGTCCAAATTCAGGCGTGTGTCATGGAATTTATCTCCCATCCCGTTGCTTTGGGCTGCAAACTTTTTCTTAATTAAAAACAACCCCTCTCTCTTCCCCATGTTCAAACCATAGCTACATCCTGCCAAGAGCCCTGCAGCCAAGAGGGCTGACAGTCTCCTGAGACCACAACGCTGCTCTATACCAGCTTCTAAGGAGCACTTGTGAACAATGCAGCACACACTCTGCCCCTAGGAGCTAGGAGCATCACCTCCGTGGCGCCAGCAGCCCTTGCCGGTTCGATCTGAGAGCTTAAAGGTTAGCCTGGAACCCAGGTCTCCTGTCTGACAGTGTGATGTGCTATCCACACAACTACCAGACTGGCCCACTGGTCTGTTGTGTAATAGTTTTGTGGAGAAAACCATAAGTGTTATGCTTAAGCAATACGTCACTTAAACATAATGAGCTGTTTTATGACAAAAAAATTTGCTGAGTTCTTCTGTGTCACTGAATTCTTTTAACTGAAGTTTGTAATCCAGAGCAGAAAACGAAATGCTTTGGGTTTGCTTTTAAGATTTGACTGAACTGTCTCTTTCCCGTTCTTGTGTGTTCAGATCCAAGGTGCTATTATCATGTCCTCCTTGATAGAGGTGGTGATCGGTTTGCTTGGCCTTCCCGGCGCCCTGCTGCGATACATTGGGCCCCTGACCATCACGCCAACGGTTGCTCTCATCGGCCTCTCCGGTTTCCAAGCTGCTGGTGAAAGAGCAGGCAAACACTGGGGGATCGCTATGTTGTAAGTACTCCTGGGTGTTCTTGCCTTAGGGGGTCCCAGCTGGTAAGTCATCATGCAGGGATCTTGGAGTGCCAGGGAAAAGCCAGTGTCTCCTCACCTCGCCTCTCAGAGGTGGCGTCACAGTGCTCCCAGCACGGAGAAATACCTGTGCAGGAGTGTGAGTGAGTCTGGATGGGGCCAGCTGGCAATTTGGGAATGAGGGCAGCAGCAGCTCAGGAAGAGGAGGAAGGGAAGGACAGCAGCTGGAGGTGACGTGTGGAGAACAGAGATTTTTATAAAAGAATAGTTGGTCTGGGAGCCATTGGCTGAGTCTAATTCAGTGCTATAGGAAAGATAATTTAGCAAAGCACCAGAGAGATCAGTGAACAGTTTGTATTTCTGTTTTTATTATGATATTGTGTATGTGTATTATTCTGCAAAAGTGAGCAAATACCACTTGTAGTAGTGGTCTGTTTGTCATCATCACTGGTTTGCTTACTTAGAGCCAAGAGAAATTTGTATGACAGAGAACATACATATCTCCATAAATGCCATCAGTCGATGGGGCATAAGTAGAGAGTTTGTGTTTAGCAGATAAAAAGGCTTTTAGGGTGAATTTCAGGACATGCTGTGTGTGCTTCTGTAGGTGTAGATCCCAGGGAAGTCAAAGAACTGAGACAAGTGGTGTGAAAGGGAATAACTGAGAAAAATGAGATGAAGAGAAGGCAGAAGCTTCTTGTGAGATGCTGTGGATAACCAGCCACATAAAGATGGAAACTGCATTTTAGGGAGAAGGAAATTGGCTGAAGCAGTTGCTATATTCAGTGTATAGTGACCAGCCTTGTGCTGGCTCTGGAATCGGGAGGAGTGACTTGATGAGATCAGATTCTGATCTGACTAATCTGTTTGCACAGTACTTTGAGCATGTAAAGTGTTCTGTAAGTGCAGCTTGCTTATGATTAAAAGGACTGTTTAATTCTCTTTTATCTTGGTTTTTAGCATCATGAATGTTTTTGTAATTCTATTATGTTAAGCATCTGACCCAAAAGAACGTTTTATTTTCCTGTAAAATAAATTCTAAGCAAGCTGGGACTGATGTTAAATCAATCAAGCAGACCTTTGGTGAATTGGACATGGAAACGTGTAATTAAAGTTGACATTTTGCAGATGGAAAAAAATAAATCAATTCAGGAACAAGATTTAAATATTACCCAGTCAATAAATATTTCTGGCTTCTGCCACACAAAAATGTGCACTAGATTGTTGAAAATAGCTCCATAGCCATCTAGAGCCACTCAAAAGTGACTTGATCTGCACAAGATGTGGCACTTGAAATTGTCTTGACTGTTCTGCTGAGATAAAAATCCTGTATTGCTATCTAGCACAGCAGAGTAAGGCCTGTGTGAGAGCTGTTATCCTCTATTAGCTGCAGATGCTATTTGACAAGATTTTCAGTTTCCCAAACAGTTTTCTGACCTCACTCATTCTGTGGGTGCCAAGCTGAAAGAATTTGATCCATAAAACACGTTGCGTCATGATGTGTAGAGAGAAATTATTGCTGAGTTGGTCTTTGCCTGTGCACCCAGTGAACAAAACTGTTTCTTTGGGCATTTAAAGAAACATTCTGATAATATTTTACAGAATGGCCATAAGCCCCCCTGCCATGTAGCCAAGACAATGTTATTCCTACTTGGTATACAAGCAAACTGAGAAACTCACATTGATAGTTTCAGTGAATTCGTTTGAGGGGTTTTTTAATCTTTTATTTCTCTCCTACTTTATCCTCTGTGATGCCATGCAATCCATGTGTCCTCCTCAGCATTATTTACAACTCTGTACTAAATAAATCAAAATGCAAAGCCACCTGCCCTCAGGGCTCGTGTGGCAGGACGGCTGCTGCTGGGGAGTGGAGCTGCTCTTTCCATAATGGAGAAATGCCAAGGTGTTTCCCGAGTGCAGGGAAAAGGTGCCTTTATCATTGACTCTGGCCAGGGGTGAGGGCTCTGAGTGTCACCCTTCTTGTGTAAAGCTCTTTGATCCTGGAGACTGAGGGAGAATAAAGCTCTGTTTTGTTTCTCACAGATTGAAACTGATCTTGGACACGAAAGGGAGGGAAGCTTAAAATCCACCTTGGTTGGTTTTTGGGTTTTGTTTTTTGGTGTTTGTTTTTTTTTTAAATCAGCTGATAAAAAAACCATAATCTCAAATTTCAGAAAAGCTTTGCTTCTTCCCACAGCTTGATTCTTTGTGTAGCCTTTTTATAGCAAAACTGATTTTCACTATTTCAAAGTTGAGCAACCTCCCCTGGGTTTTTATTTTTTTCTTGCAGTGGATACTTATTTCAGCTGCACAGCTGAATGTTTAAGGTATAGAGGAGCTTAGCAGTTCTGAGAAGGAAGGGAAATGCGTAATACTCGGTATCTAAAAACTACTGGTGAACTGCACTTGGATGGAATCTTGGTTTTGGGGCTGGTTATGGCTGTTTGGTGAAAGATGCATATACAGAAAAGATTGGGAATCTTAAGTATTGAAGAAAAAGAATTTCCCTTGGGAAAAAATTTTCAAGTGCTTTGGCATTTTATGCAAATTCTGAAATGTAAAAATTACTGTTTACTGGCCTCCAGCTTTCCATTTGCCAGCAGCAAGCTTTGTGCTTCACATGCAGAGCAGAGCTGGACACACGGGGTTTGAGTTGAGAAGCAGCAAGCAGCACAGTGTAGCTCTTTGCTGATGGCTGCTTTGCTCTGAAGATTTTCCTTTAGTCTGATTAATTTCCCTGGTTTCATTTACCTGTTTGCTGCTGACTATTTTTGGCAGCACTTTAGAATACAAATTAAGTTGGTTTGGCTTTTGTGGAATAATAATTGATTTAAAATATATCCTCTTATGATGATTTGTCTTATGCTAAATTTAAAATGTATGCTTATATTCTGTGTATGGAGAGCCTGAACAGGCTTGTGCTGAGAAGGATTTTTAACATACTGGTGCTAATAACATGTCTCTCTTGTCCCACCCTCCTCCTCCTTTTTTTCTCAGGACTATTTTCCTAGTATTGTTGTTTTCTCAATATGCCAGAAATGTGAAATTTCCCTTGCCCATTTACAAATCCAAGAAAGGATGGACAGCATACAGGCTGCAGCTTTTCAAGATGTTCCCTGTGAGTAGTTGAACTTGTTCTTCAGTTGTTACAAAACCCCTAATTTGTGTTTTGGTTTTTTTTCCCTTGTTTTTGATTTTTCTTAATAATACAATAGATCACAAAGGTGAAATAAAAGCTTAAATGGGCTTATGGGAAACTTCACTAAATGGCTCATTTGCCAGAGGAAATCCTTCCTATTGTAGTCTTGCCAGATCCCATTCTGGTATCCAGCTCTAATGAAGAGTTGTCTGAGTGATGAAGATCATGAAGGGAAGGGGGTAGAGAAGAAGGTGTGTTTCTACAAGCAGTGAAAGCCTGAACTGAGCCCTGCAAAGGGGGAGGGCGAGATCTTTATCTTCTGGTTTCATGAAAGCGATACTCCGTCCCCTCATGTGTGAAAGCTTTCTTATTTCTCTGGTAAATTTGAGACTAATTCACTGATTTGCTTAAGTGCCCATTTGGAGACTTTCCCATTTGTTAAAGGAGAGAACAGAGACTTTCTCTAATCCTAAAGCTTTTCTAACAGCACCTTTGTTAGGGGCTGTGGGGAAACACCCCACGTTTACCTATTGCAGAATTTACGGCTTGTTCAGACTTAAAATATCCCTTAAGATCACACTGGGGTCTGTGTGCAATAGCTGTCCTGTGCAGGAACTGTTTGCTGCTGATGAGTATTGCTGATGATAGTTTATATTAAACAGCTTTTTTTCCCTCCTCTTTCACAGATTATTTTAGCTATTTTGGTGTCGTGGTTGCTTTGCTTCATCTTCACCGTGACGGACGTCTTTCCCCCTGACAGTTCGAAGTACGGCTTCTACGCTCGCACAGACGCCCGGCGGGGAGTGCTCTTGGTGGCTCCGTGGTTCAAGGTTCCTTATCCTTGTAAGTGAGCCTGGCTTTAAGGGCTATTTTTTGCATAATACACCTATGAGTACAATTTCTGTTGTTTTCAGAAGCATTGCTATTTTTTTCCTCAGTGCTATGTTCTGATGCACCGACCTAAAGACATCTCATGTGGGGATGATTATTTTTTTCTTGTATTTTTTTCTCTTTAATTTGATACCATAAGGTCTCACCCAAGAAAGACGGATTCTCTGAAACTTGAGTTTGTAGAAGGCACTTGCAGGGTTTATCTAGGCAACTCTTGACTTCTGCTGACACTGTGTGACTGTATATAAACCATGGATTTTCAGGGAATGATTGATTTATCTGTGCTTGTCAATACCATGGTCAGCTGCTGTTAGTGTTATGCAATAATAGGGGTGAGTTATTACAACTCCTGTCGAGCTACTGAGGTCATTGATTCTCATGTCTAAAGACTCAGTAGTGTGTGGAGTTTTTTGCATCTTAATCCACTTCCCTGCCCCACACACACTTTTTCTTGACTTAGCACAAAACTGAACAGCTATACAAAAGTGTCCTGACTTCCAGAAGCAGCGTTGGAATCGGACTGATGGCAAGTCAAAGAATGCCAGACGGTGCTTATCAAAGGACAAAACAGTATTTACAGGAGAACACGAGATGCTTTGCACAATATCTTGGATATTTGTATTCTTTTGCTGACCACCTCTAAGTTTAAAGCTGTTAAAGGCTGTTTCTTATGGCATGAGATAGAGTTGCACAACTGGTTCACCCTTGTGCTGCTCAGAAATTAATGGGGTAATAAAAGAATAATGTTCTACTAGAATAGAATAATATAAATTGTTAGGAATACTACTACAGTATAATGGGGCAGCTTCACTGTGGTTTTCCATATGCTTTGCTTCTGATCAGTTCTTAAAAGAAAGCACTTCTAAAGCAGTACTTGCAGGATGGATAATAGAAGCTTTTGGGAAAGAAGAAGAGGAAAACTTCTCCACCCTGATTAGACCTTTCTTATTTGTGAAGCCTCGTTCATTCACATTTGATTTAAAGTTCCTTTTGTGGCGGGAGGCTCATCTATTTCAAAGAGATAAAGCGTCAAGGCAATTGCTGTGGAAAACCTGCCAAGCTTTTCTACAGGCTTAAATTAATCTGATTTTCTTTTCTACAGAAATTTGGAGTTGGAGGGTGTTTGTGCAGTGATCGTAGCTGGTTGTTGGCCATTCTCTTCAGCAGACTGAACTTGTAACCAAAGACTGAGTTTTCAGAGCAATAATAATTAAGTGGCATTCGCCTCACTGATCAGAATTGTTTTTTCACAAGGAGTAGTTCAAATTCCTTCCTTCTGAACAGGAGGAATTTTTTTTGGTGAGGTTTCAGGTTTTTTGGTTTTCTTCCAAGCATGATCAAAGCACTTGGTTAGGCAGTTTTTCCTTTGCTCCTTTCATCTACTTGAACTTGCCAGACTCTGTTACTGTGAAGGGAGTTTGTTGATTCCATTAAAGATGAATAAATTGCTGTATATTTGGATATCTAAATTGTTTTCTGTGGCATGGGAGATTTGAGTTTTCTTTTCTTCACAGTTCAGTGGGGACTGCCAACAATTTCAGCCGCTGGAGTAATAGGAATGCTTAGCGCGGTTGTGGCAAGCATTATTGAGTCAATAGGAGACTACTATGCCTGTGCCAGGTTGTCTTGTGCTCCTCCTCCACCTATTCATGCAATAAACAGGTAAGTCTAAATAAAGAAGTATTTTTCAGTGTCTTAAGCTACTTCCTTTCTTACTTCTTCCCCCCCCCACCACTCCCGCCATGGGATATGACAGGAATGTGTTCTGAGATGAAAAGTTACAATTTGGTCAAATACAAGGGCCGAGGATCTGAAATACAAGATGCAACTGTCATGTTGAATTATTTTGTTGCAAGTGTAGCATAGGAAACCCAGTCCTATTCCTGCTGGAGTCCTTGGAAGTTAATAGCACAGTTTCTGTAGGGACAGACCTCTAAATCGGTTCTGGAATCAGGGTAGCTTGTCAAATTCCTTTGAAATGCAATTTTAGAAATAAAGAGCAGCTCCAAGTTTGACTGGAATTATTTTCTAATTTCCTCAGTATAAGAAAGTGGGTGTTGAAGACATAGAAAACAGAACTCCAGTTGGTTTTCCAGGTGTGTTGGAGCTTGAAACATGACTTACAATAATTCACGTGGGACAGATGAATTGGGCATCAGCACCAGCGTAGGTTGCAGTCTTAAAGCACCATCTGAAGTGAGTCTGCACTAATACCAGTTGGACTCTTTTTCTGTTTGTGATTTGCAGAGGGATTTTTATTGAGGGTCTCTCCTGTGTTCTGGATGGAGTATTTGGGACAGGGAATGGATCCACTTCTTCCAGTCCTAACATTGGTGTCTTGGGCATCACAAAGGTATGTGCTTTACTTTGATTACTCAGTGACTGGAGTATTTTATCTCCTCTGGGGGATGCCTTTGCCATTTTCCTGTTTCACAACATGATCCTCTTCCAGGAAACCACACTATTTAGTACTTCATGCAGACAAGCTTTACACAGCAGTCTGAATTTACACAACTTGTCTGTACCAGCCATTGTCTAATGGAAATATATTCTAAATAAGGACCCCAAAAATCTTATTTTTATTCAGAGTAGAGAGCAGTTAGAAAACCTCCATAGAGCAGGTGATGCTAAATAAGCTATCCCTTTGAAAACCAAAAAGGCTCTCCAGGGCTCTGGGGTGTTTTGAGTTATAAACACTGTAAATTGTATAGAAATTGATGCTCTTTTGGATGTCTTGGCTCTGAAAGCATCACTAGAGAACTGACTATTTTTAATGTCTCACTTCAACACACAATGAAATGCAACTTGAGGTCCTTGGGTTTTATTTATGTCTGTACTAGGACGTTACACCAACACAGCTAGAACAGGAGCTGCAGTCAAGGTAACTTCAGAGTTAAATGTACCCTAAATATTTGTTTCCATCATGACAGGTTTTTAAGGCACTGAGGGTGCTTAGGGGATTACATATTTTGGGGAATGTTACTCAGCAAAATATATAAGCACTTGAGGAATTCCTTTGTTCACATGTGGAACTGGGTATGTGCTTGAATGCCTTGCTGAAGTGGGAGACTTTGGACTGCAGATAGATCTGCTTGGTACTGTTGATTTAACCTTGTTAAGAAACATCAACAAAATTGCTGAGAGTAATTGATGTTGTAAATAGGTACATCGTGTTGCATAGTTTGCTTGGAAGCTGTAAATCTGTTTCATGGGTACAAGACAGCAAATCCTCTCTGCTCACAGTAACTCATCCCTCTGACTTAATCCAGTATAGATGATAAATGTATCTTCAGCCATATTTTTTTTCTGCACAAAGGATGATTCTGTTGGGTTTTAGGCTGGAATATAAATACTAACAGCACCATCTGCTGTCTGCCTGAGTCTTCCGTGCACTTGCTGATGGAAATTTCCTAGAAGAAATTTTGGTTAGAAATATCCTTAAAGGCTTCTTCTGTTCTGCTTCCTTTCTGTTGTTACTTCATAGGAGCTGATATGAATTAACAGCACTTCTTTATTAACAGTCCACAGGAACGAGAACTTGCTTTGGAACAGTGAAAAATGGATGTTACACAGGCAGCTGCTCCAGAGAGCAGAGTGAACCACAGCCGGGCCTGTTCAGGGCGCGTGATGGGCAGTGAATGTGCCTTACCCAGGACGGCACAGCTGGGTGGCTCTGCTCCAGTGTTGTCTTGTTTTCCTGTCTGCATACCCATTCCTAAAAACCTAATAGTTCTTGAACCTCAATTTATAGCAAAATAGATTTGTGGCCTGTAGCTAGTCTGCAGTTTATTTGGGAGAGGAAATCTTTAGTGCTCGTGAGCAAAGACCGCATAGTCCTGGTGACCCCGCGCAGCGTTTGAAAAGGCATTTACCTCCCTTGACATCAGCAGATGATTACACTTAGAATTTAAATTGAAGGCTTCAGCTGGATATAAATACTGCAAGGTCTGTGAGCAGGTTTTATTTGATGAGAGGAGAATCAGTTAAATCTGATTAGTTGGGGCATAAGTACAGGCAGCTTATGCCATGATGGTGATGACGAAATGGACACTCCAGTAAGGTAATGAGGTCCCATGTCACGCACTCCAGAATGATCACATAAAGTGTGCATGCAAGTGCCTGGGAATAAGTAGTTTCAGCTAAATGCTGACCAGGATGCTTTCAGTAGCTTTCAAAAGGAGCTTAATTTGTTTGCCTTGTAGTGATTGAGCATTTGCATAAATAATTGCCGCTATTGTGTGGATTTTGTAAAGAATCTGCCTGTTTCATACAGGAAGATAATTTTAGAGCAAGATAATGGTGGTGCAGGAAATGAGTATCTTGATAAAAAAAATAGAGAAAGGTGCAGGCTAACTTATTATATATGTGTTGTTCTTCTAGTGAATGCCCTAATTTACTGGTCTAGCTTCTGTTTGTGGGTAAACACATCTCACCTGACAGTTAATCAGTGAAGAATGTGGGGGAAAGAATTACTTTTACCCTAAACATACCTACTGTATCTTTTACCCTTATTTCACTCATTTAGCTCAGTCACACATGATTAACAAATTAGTATCTACTTCTCTTTGAAGCTTAATAATCTGTAACAGGAGACCTACAAAGGGCTTTGCTCAAAACCACCTTACCAGCGTAACAGGGAGGGTTTTTTGTCCCTACTGCACCTCTTATGCAAGTAGAACACTTTAAAAATGTCAAACATTCAGGTTTATCAACTACCACCACAACATAGTGCCAGAGAAATAGTGCCCATGGTTTAAATGCTTAAAATAAAAGTGGGAAGGAAGTGCAGGCACTTGGTTTCACAGTGTTAGCGCAGCCGTGATTTGCATATGAAGTGAGTTCAGTTCTCATCTCAGAGAGGGGTGTTATAAAATCAGTTTATAATCTCTGTCTAGAAAGCCTGCATCTGCGTGGTGGGTAACTAATGTGTATGTACACACTTGTGTAAAAGGGCAGCAGCACATGGATTTTTTTTCCTGTTTACATCACAGTTTATCCGTTTGCCATCTCTCCTAGTGAAGGTCTGTTTGTTTTCTTTATTGTAGATGGGACTGCGCCACGTTTCGTGCTTATTGTGGCTGTGGCAGTTACAGATGGTTTTAAAGATGACTTAACCTTTATGAAAACAAAATCAAACAAAGTTATGTTAGAACTGGAGTGCAGCCATGTTACAGCTGAGCCCTCCAAGACATTTGTGAAGGCTCTGCAGCCTGTGCTCTAACACCACAAAAAATATGCGTGGAAGCTGGAAGAGAAGTTTTAAATGGGAAAAGATATAATAAAATAAAATGCAAGGTGTGAAGTTGGACTGCTTGAGGAATTTCTCCAGTGTCCTTTCCTTTCTGTTCTCCTGCAGGTTGGAAGTCGCAGGGTTATTCAGTATGGGGCAGCCTTCATGCTCTTGCTCGGGATGGTCGGCAAGTTCAGCGCTCTCTTTGCGTCGCTGCCTGACCCCGTGCTTGGTGCCCTCTTCTGCACTCTCTTTGGTAACGTATGTTTTCTCACTCCTTCTTCTGTGCTGTGTGGCTGTCTTTTCACTGTAGTGCTGTGTTTATATGTATGTTGCTATCTCTCTCTTTTTTTTAATAAGAAAAAGACTATAAAAAGCTTGTTTTATTTTTATTTAGGGATGATAACAGCTGTGGGTCTGTCTAATCTCCAGTTCATAGATCTAAATTCTTCTCGTAACCTGTTTGTCCTTGGATTTTCCATTTTCTTTGGACTTGTCCTTCCAAGCTATCTCAAACAAAATCCACTGGTCACAGGTATGTGTTTCTGCTCATTTCCATGAAGCATCCTTTCACCCTGTACTCATATGCAAAGTGCTTACAAGTACAAAGGAGAAATAAGAGAAAAAAACCAAAGTATTATGGAGACAATAAAAGCTATAAACAAGAAGCCAGGTGTATTCAGAGGAGAACTAATTGAGACCTGAATTGCACTTTGAGTGTGATACATCTGAAATTGTCCTGCTGTCTCTGGGTACAACTGTAGAGCAATAGAAGGAGGCAATTGCCAGTTGGACTGGGAAAAAAAAAAAAAAAAAAGACCAGAGGGGTGAATCTGAATTGTAAATGATGTCAAAAGAACAAGGAGAAATACCAAGGTAGAGCTTGGAAGCTAAGAATTTGTCTGGGGTTTTGACGTTTTTTGTCACTGCGGACATATGTTCTAAATCGGAATTTGAATGAGTTCAGTTTCAGACTGTTAGCCAAACTGTAGCTTTGGTGAATTCATGGGGAAGGTTTTCTGGTTTAATATTATCTTCTCAGTAGTGGTGATGGCAGTGTATGTCATCAAAGGAAGACTCTATACAGGAGTGCTTAACTTGTTATGTTTTGGTTTGTTTTTAAGAGGAAAGATAAGCTAACTTTTTACAGCTATCCCTTCAGAACCACATTTAAGAGCACAGCTTGTTCAGAGAAGTAGATCATTCAAGTAGAGTAGGTGATGATACAGTAAGACAATGTTCTTCCATGAATTGGTGCTGTGAAGTCTTGCCCTTTTTAAAAGTGAAAGTTTATAAAAGGAATTATTTCGGTACACATGATTTTACATTATGAACATTTCTCCTTTCCCACTTTGTAATTTTCTATTTAGTTTAAATTAAATGGTTGTGTCATTTCATGACATTTTTATAAGCAACTGCAAGTTTGTGGAGTAACGTTTTGGGAAAGAAGGGGTCCCCATGGTGTGCTACATTAGTGAAAAGTCCTTCTGCATCTGTTCTCACAGATGTGGCTTTGAGAGTCCTATGGGAGCAAATCCCTCAGTTAACCCAGGAGCAAGTTTTCCTGGTTGACCTCTATGTCAGTCATCAGGACCTGTGTCGTGTGTATATGATAAAAGCTCAAATTCTAATTTATTTTTCCTGTTCTTCCAGGAATAGCAGGCATTGATCAAGTGTTAAATGTTCTTCTCACTACAGCCATGTTTGTCGGCGGCTGCGTTGCATTTATTTTGGATAATACCATTCCAGGTCAGCATCTGAGCTTATCATTGTATCTGAAATAAGAACTGCCTTTCTGAATGAGATAGCACAGCATTTCATGGAGGCAGGAGATGAGGAAGAGATTACAGCTTTTGTTGTTAACACCTAGAGCAGACTGCTTAACACCTGCGTGCCTCAGTTTCCCTGAGAACGCTTTGAATCTTTTTCAGGTTAAGGTCTCCATCCTCTTAAACATATAAAATAACTGATAAAATCAAACCAGAATAGTCTTATTCAGGAAACAGAGTAAAAATATTTTAAGATCCAAACCTACTTCCATTCATTTAAGAGCAAAAATTTACCTCAATTTCCAGTTACAAAATAAACCAGGTAATACCCATTTCCAAGAAACATTTTTATTTCCCCCTTCCTGCCTCTTTGAGGAGTCTAAAAGATCTTTCCAGTGCGTTGCTGAACATGGTGTCTGAGTCTTGAGGTTTTCTTTCTTAACCACTGCTGTCTATGTGTGTGTTTACATAAAGATCTTCATGTGTAGATACATTTTTTTTCTTTTATTTTCACTTCTAGGAAGCCCTGAAGAAAGAGGAATACGAAAATGGAAGAAAGGGGTTGGTAAAGGAAGCAAGTCACTGGACGGCATGGAAACATATGATTTGCCTTTTGGCATGAACTTTATTAAAAAATACAGGTGTTTCAGCTTCCTCCCCATCAGCCCTACCTTCATGGGTTACACGTGGAAAGGCTTCAGGAAAAGCAGTAACTGCAGGAGTTCAGATGAAGATTCAGAAGCTACAGTATAGCCTTAGTTGAAATTATATTATCTAGTTGTAGTAAAAGATGTATTTGCAGTTTCTTGCTGATTAAGAAGCATTAAAATATATGTTTTGTATATCTGCATTTAAATTCTGGAACCAGAGCTGAGACAGATTTTTTTTCTAAAAAAAAAAAGAAAAAGAAAAAAGCTCTCCTGTGTGGGTGGTGGCCGCCAGATCTGGTGTCTCTGGGTTGAATTTGCAAATGCCCCTCTGTTTGATTTTCAGCAGCTATAGATACCTGCACACCTAAGCCTGTCTGTTTAAATGGGGCTTAGGTTCTGAAGTATGTAGGTGCTATTGGAAAAAGTTCCTTTTTCAGGGTGATTTTATTGGTGTCATTGCTGGCGTTTTTGGCGCGTTCACTGCCGGCACTGTTGGTTAACGCCAGGAGATTTGAATCCTGTGAGAAGGAGGGGGGTGAGAAAATAAAAAGGAAAAAAAAATTTCTTCTAATTATGTCAAATCCCAAATATATTGTTCTCTGCTCACTGATTTGCACATTCCATATTTTCAGCCCCCTGGAAATCAGACTTAGCTGATACTGGCAGATCATAAGAGTATGTTTTTGAGTTACCCATAGTTCAGTCGGCCATCCAGTGTTAAAGTTTCTGTGGTAACTTTGCCAATGAAACTGTCTGACTTCTGACAGCTCAGTGCTGTAGAAGGAGCCACTCATTTCATGTCAGTTCACGTTTTTAAACATTTGCTTTTTCTGCCTGGCGTTTAACCACCTAATTTACAATGTCTGGGTGGAGATTTTCTTTAAAGGAACGCGTGTAGCTTGAGTTCTGTAGAGATGGGAAACATTTAACTTCCAGGTGGGACCTGATAACGGTTTTTACAGTGTATCCTGCATCCAGCAATTAATTTCCTGAACAAAAATGCTAATTTCTTGAGCAGTTCTAAGCAATTAACAGCTGTATACATGGAGCTTTCCCTGCAGGGAAGGCCAGGGAGTGGAGATGCTGCTGCCATTCGCTGGTTTCGATCTGTGCAGAGTTCTCCTGATCAAAATCAAGAGCAGATGCTGCCTGCGAGCAGCTTACATTGCATTGCCTCGCCTCTTTTTCTTCTCTCTTTGTGGGGCTTCTGCAAAGGCTTGCTGCTGTTGCAGAGGTGATCTTGAACAACAGAGACACTGCATTTGATGTCCTCATCCACTGGATGGTTTCACGGGTATTGGGTCCAATCAGGGCACCATTCTGATTTTTTTTTTTTTTTTTTTTTTTCCTGGAATAGTCTCAGCTCTGATGTTATGTGGGTGTTCATGCTCCTCACGCATTCATAATGAAAAGTTTTATTCATGTTTAATGTTCTTACTATTGCAAGTTAGTTTTAGACTTCAGTGTGGCCCCAAAAGCATTCTTAAGCTGTGGAGATGATCAGGGAAATGTAGTGTAATGTCATTTCAAGGCCAGTATGCTCTGCGGTGCTTGCGTTCTGTATTCCTGGAAAAACCATAGCAGTAGATCCTGTAATTCACTGCTATATTTATCAAAGTTGTTACTACTGGACGGGAGCGCAGGAGCTCTGTTTGAGTGAATTCCAGGTGAATTTGTTACTGAAGCATGGAGGGGTTGGGGTGGGGAGGGCACGGAAGGAGCTTAACGGATCAGTGCTGAACAGTGTAGAGTCGGGGTGATTCCGTTGATGTCATTCTCAGCATGCCATGGCTGTTTCCAGAAACTGTTTTATACTGCTTTTTCCATAACAAAGCTTGTGTTTGTTCCTGCTCCGGGGAACTTTCAGTAGTTTGCAGTCTTGGTGTCAGTTGGACTAATTTGAAAGGTGGGTGGAAGAGTTGTTGTGCAGTAGACAAGGTTAGTTTGCCTGTGAAACAAAAGTCATTTTGATCATTTTTAAATGATCCTGTTCCTCTTCAGGTAGCGAGGTGTTAGATTTCCACATCTACTTGCAGATAGTTTGAGTGCAGAGACCTCTAATCAGTGGCAAGAAGGTTCTAAATTTCCCAACTTGATGTGCAACCAAAGATGTGCGGGAGAGGTGGGGGAGTTAAAAATATATATGTGTGTATATATAAAAGGAAAAGAAAAATAAAAGCCACCTACGTACGGTGGTTGTAATGACATAAAATGCCAAAGTTGGTGATCTTGTAAATGTTGAGAAAGGGAGGCAAAAGGTTTTATTTAAAACAGTGTCACCTTGGAAATACAGAAATGTCAAGTGCTGTGACACTGCTGGGCGCGGAGCGTGGCAGCGACCCTGTGTCCCGAGGCTTTTCTGACTTCTCCCCCCAGATATTCTTCTGATAACTTCACTGCTTATGCAGTCGAGAGACAGGGTGATGAGAAACAGCATTTGTCTTCTCCCACCTCTGGCTGAAGCAAAGCTCTGTGTGTTCTGCATTGCCTTCATTTGAGAATGGCCAGGACAATTTGTGACGTTTCGGGCAAGTTACAGGGCAGCGAATCCAAGGATTTTTTGTTTAATTCTTCCTGGACCAGAACACCCCCCCTCTCTTGCAGTGTAGGAGAGACTGCCCGAATAAGTGAAGTCTGAGTATTTAACTGTTGGATTAAATTATTTTTGTGGCTTTTGGTCCTACTGTGCCAATTCTATTGACTGGCTTAGGGAAGCACGGCAGCGCTCAGCCGGCGCGTTTGCTTTTCTAGCCACTTACCTTGGTAACACTAAAATGAGCAGTTGTAGTTAGCAGTCAGTTTTGTAACCGTATTTGTCAGTGTAACAGCTCTCTCCATCTTGCTGCAAGCATGGATGGTTAAAGATGAGATCCACTAAAGCACCCGTAGCGCTCGGCAAAGGGTCGCGGTGGAGTCAGTGGGAGTGTGCGACTCCCCAGCGCTGCGAGGTGAGCAAAGGACAGAGCTCAAGCTCCTCTTTCTCTTTCTGATGCACCTGAAATCATCCCTGAGCTGCCAGTCGAGGGAGATGTGTTGCTTTTCCTTGTGAGGGAAATAACTCTGAATCACCCTTGGGTTTGTGCAGTTGCGGCAGGCGGTTGTGGACCTGAAATCCTTCTCCCACATCCGCTTTTCTGTTCTACGTGGGGTTGTCGTGGCTGCTGTGATGTGCCCTGGCCCGGGGGAGCACGGCAGCTGTGCTGCAGAGGATTAGCTTGCAGGTTTGAAAAGCATTTAAATATTTTGTGTTCACTGGTTACGTCCAGGCTCTGATGTGTAAGGGTGGCTGGATATAGAAACCTGACTGTAAATGCAATACTGTATTTCCCTCGTTACCGCCTGCATTTCAGACAGCTACACAAAACAAAACCACACAGGGAAGACAACACCCGAGAGTTAAGAGGTGATGAGATGTTTCAACCAGACTTGCAGACGGAAGGGCAAATATTCATGGTAGAAATATCATTTTGTCGTATCAAAGGTGGTCTCAGCGTATGCAAAACAAAGTAACTTGGGACTTTTGTAATTGATGTTCTATTGTATTTTCTTTTTTTAGATTAAATTAAGAATTCTTGCTGACATGCTGAAACAAGTTTTCTAAAGCAAATATGTGCAAATTATACCTATAGAAATTTAGGTTTCGTAGCTAACAGCTATGAGTGATTAATGTTGTCGTATCAGAGCGCGTTGGCGGAGGAACTTCATCAGGTACCTCGCTCCGAAAGTTCAAACTTTAAACCCAGAATTTGCTTTATGCCTTTTAATACTGACTTTAAATATGGCAACTTGATTTGTACATGAATATTGCAGTATTTTATTTCCATATATTAAAAAAAAAATAACATTTCCACTCAGGATAATGATGGCCGTTTTCCTGGGAGGGAGTGGTATGATTGTCATGACAATGTCATGTGATGGTAGAATTTCTTCATTGACGAACCTATAGTAGTTGTGTATACTTTATTTACCCATGTTTTGTGTTCCTGCCAAAAACTAAAGGGTTTCTTTATTGTTCATCTCCCTCCTGAGATCTTGGTACTCCCGATGCAGAATTGGCGCTTGCAAACTGAAATCCTCGGTACTATTTATACCACAGCGAGCGTCGGTGAGCGCGACCGCTCGTTTCATTGCATCCTTTATAAAAGTGTGGGGAATGGCATCATTTGTGGTGTAAACAGCACTCCAGGCACACGTGGTTTCAAATCGCCAGCGTCTCATGGTTTGAGTGAGCCACTGGATGCCAACCACAATCCAAAACAACCTGTGCTTGCCATAGAAGCTGCTATCGGTGTAGGAGCTGCGTGAGTGAGACCAGCACAGCCTACGGTGTTTCTTTTACGTGGCCTTCTTCAAACCAAAAGCGACTTGTTTAAAATTCACTTTATTTTTCAGGGGGGCAGGGGAGTGGTGGGTCACTCATTTTTCTTTCTGCAGAAAATGTCCTGCTTGGTGCATGTTTCTTAGTATTTCTTAATGCAGACGGCCTCTGTGGCCGCGGGGTGACAGGTCCTCGATGCTCTCGCGTCTGTCTAGCTGCGATAGGTCATTGCCGCATGGGAGGAGGCCACGAGTTTGCCAGCATTTTGCTTCTGCCCATGAGTCTTAGACAGCTTAGTGCTGGGCTGCTTGTAAGTATTGGGGATCTGTGTTCAGAGCCATCCAGAATATTCCTGTCTAGTTCCAGTTTGCCTGTGACTGTGCGTTGTCATCCGTACATATTGATATGAGAGAGATATTTAGAGTTGCCTTGTGTGCTCTCTGGCATTTACAACATCTTTCCAGGTAAATCATCTGCTGCCAGTCCAAATTATTGTACTTTTGTCTGTTTATAACAACTTCTGGTGTAACAAACTATTGACTGTTCTTAGGCAGTGGGGATAAATATTTTGGGTTTTTTCCATGACTTTTTGTGACTGACTTTGGCTGTAAAACCTTTTTTTTTTTGTTAAACAGCAAGAGGCTTGTTTTGTTTTGGTTTTTGTTCCGAGATGTGTAATTCTTTTATGGAGGTTTTTTTAAAAAAATTTCATATTTTTTTTTCTAACATTGCTTCATTAAACAATTAAATATTTAAAAATGTAATATTTGGACCAGATGTTGTGAATAATAGTAGATAAAGCTATTTTATTCTGTATTTTTAAAGCTGTTCAGTATAAATAAACTCGGGCATAGATGCAACTTGGCAGCGTGGTGGTGCACTTCCTTTTAAACATCCCCTGTGAAGGACACTCAGCTGTTTGGGAATCCAGGTGAGAAGTGAAGACCAAGCGTCTCTTTCTACCAAGTCCCACCCAAAAATACAACCCCCAGCCACTTTCCTGACCCTTCCAGCTCTCAGCCACAGCTCGTGCCACGCAGATGCATTGAATTTCCTTCCTTCGTTTGGAAGAGGAGCTGCTCACCGGCCGTTCCTCTTACTTGCTGTCTGTCCCTGCTGTCGCCTGAGGCAGCTCCAGACCTCCCAGGAAGCAAATCCCCCTGTGAAAGCAGTGGCACGGTCAGCACCGATGTGTTTCTGAGCAATGTCCATGCAGCAAAACTCAAGTGACTCATTTCCTAATTAATTTTTTTAAAACAACCTTCAGGTTCTCTTAGTACACTGAGCAGAGGCTTTGAGTTCTTCAGTCCAGTTAAGAGTATGAGCAGCAAGAGGTACCAGCAGAGAAATAACCTCTGGTTTAAGGTTAAAGCCTTAGGACTGAGAGTTTATCTAAATTCTTGTCCTTTGGCCGTCTGTAGCCAAAGCCAAGTCGCGGCTGCAGCGTGGCCAGAGCAGTCACAGCACAGAGTGTTTGGAGAGGTCCTGTCACACCTCTGGGACAGCAGGTAAAGATAAATCAGCTGAGTCCCACCCCGCCTCATCCCCAGCCATTTGATGAATTTGTTTCCTTTATCTGGAGCTGTAATTTGAAATTCCTAATGTGAGTCTGGAGCACTGGTGAGGAGCAGGAGCTGCCTGCAGTGAATTAGGACCTGGAAACATCTGGCTGAGGATACCCAGCACCTTTAGGTCTGTCAGCCTCCAAGGTATCTGAACTACTGTTGATTTTAAGGGGAGTTAAGACACCAAGTACCTTTCCTAGTCAGAGCCCACCACAACTGTGAAGTCCAAAAATGGCAAGAAGCCCCCTGAGTTGGTGGTGAGAGAAGGTGAAAGCAGATCTGGTATCGAGGGCAGAGGAGCAGCTGTCTGACCAGGGCGAGGGTTTTCGAATCATTCCTGAGCTGGGCTGGGTTTGGGTCTGTGATGAAAACAGCTTTCATCTTAATCCTGATTAATCCTGTGTGCTACTGGGTCAGAGCTCTGGAAATAATTATGTTTTCTCCTTGTGTCTTGCCCAAATCAAAATTCAGCATCAGCTGCATCAGTAAGGAAGAGCTTTATCCCAGGCAGAACCTCAAAACCTGAGGATTTTCAGAAGGACTCAAATGGAAACAGCGACCTTATTTCGAAGAAACACGTATTAGGTGTGAGCAGAGGCCTTTGTAAAAGCCAAATCTCCTCCCCTCTGGTTCCTGGAGGCTGGGTAATGGTGAACAGATGCTCCCAAGTGAACGTGTGTCCAAATGCGTCACAGGGTTTGGTATTTACTGACCATGAGCTTGGGGGTCTTAAACTCGAAATAGTGGGAAGCTGCCAGGGTGTGAGCGAAGGGAGTTTGGATGCTTGCTCAGTCTTGGGGGGAAATAGTTTGAATTTTGGAGCTTGTGCCTTATGCCTGGGTGTGACTGAGGGCCTTGACCTCCAGGGTCAGTCTGGGAGCAGAAGCAGAAGTGAATCCATCAGAACAAATGGTTTAAAAGGCATCAGCCACGTTCCCTGCGTGGCTTTGAGCACAGAAATGCTGATTTAACCCACAAACCAGGTAAACAGGTGCCATCGCATCCCTGTGCAGCTCAACACGGGCTCTGACTTCGGAGCATCCTTTTCCTGGGAGATTTTCAGCAGCTGGGAGGGATGCTCGGGCTCACGGCCGCTGGCCAGGACCACAGTGGGGCAGAAGTTTTGGTCAAAACCACGTGGGTTTGGTTCCTCTCGGGTTCCTGCTCACAGCAGCTGTGAGCCTGAGGAGGAGCTGGCAGCCTGTCCCAGCCTCGCAGGTTGCTGGAGCAAGTCAGATTTCTTTTATTTAGTAAATAAATGCCTAAGAATCACGGAACAGTTGAGGTTGGAAGGGACCTCTGAAGGTCACATCTAATCCAACCACCCTGCTCAAGCAGGGACTCCTAGAGCACATGAACCAGGATTTTGCCCAGATGTTTTTTTACTATCTCCAGGGAGGGAGATTCCACAACCTCTCTGGGCAGCCTGTCCCAGTGCTCAGTCACCCTCACAGTGAAGAAGTTCTTCCTCATGTTCAGCCTCCATCCAGGCTTGATCCTTCCCAACTGAGCAGGACGTCACCAAACCAGGATTTATCCCCAGTTCTGCAGCCAAGTTCCTCCTGGTGCTCACGCAGGTGCCCACAGCAAAACCTGCTAAATTTTTATGTATTTATTTCCCTTTTGCTCCCATTGCACCCACCCCATGAGCTGGGGGAGATGGGAGAAGTTTTTGCTCTCTTTAGGGCTAAATTCCTGGGTTTTGGGGCTGGGGTTTGCACAGCACAGGCAGCTGGGGCCAGCTCTGCTCCATTGTGCGGCGCGGCCGGGCTCTCCCTACGACAAAGGGCCTCTCATCTCCGCCAGCCCTCGAAGATGCTGCTGGAATATAAATCCTAACCCCCATCCTGGCTCGCTTTTGCCGAGTCAGTGTTTCCTCCAGCCAAATGGCTTCTCCTGAACTTCTCATATTTTACATACAAGTCAAAAAATAATAGGGAAAAAAAATTCTGTGGTTGTAAAGCCTTGCTTGTTTTGCTACACCAGCTGTTTAGATTATTTCTTTGTTTTGGGATTTTTTTTCCCTTCATGTGGGCTGTTTCTAGGCAAATTCCTTAAAAAGAAAAAAAAGCCCGGAGAAGCCACAAAGCACTGGGAAAGGTCAGGAGCAGACAAAGGCGGAGGGACGCGGCCGCACGCTGCTGCTCTTCTGGAATATTTAATAGCTCTGCGCTCCCCCAAACCCTCCCCGGAGCGGCGCGGGGTGCACGGGCAGGATGGGACCCGCAGCCCAGGAGCGGAGGCTGGAGGCTGAGCACCATTTCAGAGGTAACCGTGACCCCAAGCTGCAACATCTGCTTCCAGGCAGATTTTATTTTAATTCATTTCCTCTTCAATTCCTTTCTCGGGGGTGGTTTTGGATCCGGGTGGGATCCCATGGCCATGGTTTGGAAGGGGTTGCTGCCAGCGCACGGCCCCATTGCACCATGCCAAAGGCTGAACGACAACGTGCGATGCCAGCCCAGCTCTGGCACTGAATGTCACTGGCTTTGGGACATTATAAGGCAGAAACAACCACTTTAGCCTGTGTGATGCAGCCTGCAAGGATCCCTTCGGGAGTCCTGCACAGAGCTGGAGCTGACCCTAAGAGCATTTCTAGCCTGGGGGCATGGGATGGGGCATCCTTTGGGATCCTGATAAGGGGGATGGGGCATCCTTTGGGATCCTGGTCCTGGCACCTGAGATGGGGCATGCTTTGGGATCCTGGTCCTGGCACCTGAGATGGGGCATGCTTTGGGATCCTGGTCCTGGCACCTGAGATGGGGCATGCTTTGGGATCCTGGTCCTGGGGATGGAGAATCCTTTGGGATCCTGGTACTGGCACCGGGGATGGGCCGCCCTTGGGGATCGTGGGTGTCAGAACCAGGGTGCCCCTTGGGACTCCAATCCTGGGAACCCTGAACCGGGGATTTGAGATGAAGCATCCTTTGGGATCCCCGTCCCGGGGGTGGGAGGCAAACTGGGTACCGGAGGTAGGGCATCTTTTGGGGGACCCCCAGTCTCAGCACCCAGTGAGGGGTGTCACTGGGGCTCCCGGTGCTGGGGTGACCCTGGATGGTGTCCCCCGGGATCCCCACACCACAGCCCCGGCCCATCCTCGGCCCATCCCCGCAGCCCCGCCCCGCCCCGCCCCACCGAGGGGCGGCCCCACAGGGGCACCGGCTGCGGCGGGGAGCGGCGCGGAGCGGGAGCGGGTGAGTGCGGGGGGAACGGGGCTCCTCATCCCCATCCCCACCCGCTCCCCGGAGCGGCGGGGGAGCAGCCCCGGGGCCGAGCCGGAACCCCCGTCCGCGGCGAGTGGGAGGCGAGGGGCTGTGGCCACCCTGGGTAGGGGGGGGACATCCGGACCCCACAGCCCGGAGGTGGCACCTCTGCACCCAACGAGCACCCTCGGCATCCCCCTCCCCTCCGGGCTGGCTGTTCTCGCAGCCACGAGCACCCTCGGGACCCCAACTGGGTCACGACACCTTCACTGCGGTGCCCGTCGCACCCGGGGTGGGCACCCACCAGCTCTTTCCCCGTAGCCCACAACGAGCCCTTGATGGCCACCAGCTTCAGGTGGCTCTGACCTGCTGAGTGTGGCCAATAGGTCCCCTCTCGTGTCCCCAAGTGAGCTGGCACCCCTATGGCATCGCCCGCCGATGGCTCTGCCGCCGCTTCCCGCTCCCATTCGTCTCCCTTTGCAGGACGGGGCTGAGGAATTGGGCTGGGGAACAATAGCAGCGCTGGAAAACAATGGAGCTGCCGCACCTTCGTGTTTAGGAACGCCGGCCAGACGCTCGGAAGAAATCCCGGTTCCAAAATAGCGCCCGGGCCAGAGCCGCCGCCGCACCGGCCCGCGGGAGCCGTCCGCCCAGCACCGTCCGTCGAAGGATCTGCCAGGACAAGGTGAGAGCGCTCGGTCACGTCCCACCGCTGAGCAAAGTGGCTTCGAGAGGCTCCCGGTGCCTACGAGGGAGGAATTGTCGCCTCTGAATGCTGCTTTTTGTTGCCGATTGTGTTGGGATCGATGCGCCGTTGGGTGGGTGGGAAACTGCCCTGGGCTGTGGGGAAGCAGCGGGGTTTGTGCTGGAGGGAGCATCGCGGCCTCCCCGGGGAGCGGGATGTTCCCACAATCCCCCGCACGGCCGGGGGAATCCTCAGCTTCGCCAAAGCCGCGGCTCCTGCCCGAGCCGGGAGGTACCGAAGCGGCAGTGGGGATGCTGCTGAAACATCCCTGGGATACTGAGAAACCAAAACACCCCCCAAAAACCACTCCTTGCTTTGCAGGAGCAGGGCAGACCACCCCTCTCCTGCCAAAAAACACAATTTGTTTTTGTTTTTTTCTATTAGTTTCTATTTTTGTTCTATTTTTTTGCTGCATTTGAGCTGTGGGTCTCCCCAGGAGCTCTGTGAAAGTGAGCGCTTGTCCCCACTCGATGCGACGGGCTGAGCGCACGGCCAGGCTCCCTCTGCGCCCCAGGGCAGATGGGGCTGTAGGGATGCGGGGAAGGGTCTTAGGAAGGTTATTTTTAGGGAAGGGAATATGTCAGGGGTCTGTCAGGCCTGAAAACAGCTGTGGGAGCAGCTGACAGCTCGTGCTGGAAGGCAGCGAGGGCTGAAATCCTCCTGCCACGTGTGCAGGGGGAATTGATTTGATCTGAAGGTTTTGCAAGACAGCAGTGAAACCTCAGCCCACGCCGGGTGTAAAAGAAATCTGTCAGCTTGGAGTGGGGAAACTGAGGCAGGGGGGTGCCAGGAAATGAAGATGACACTGAGCTACTGAGGCTGAGCAACTGGTTGGGCAGTTTTCATGTTGCCAACCCTTTTATTTTGGTGATTTTCAGCTTTTTGCCAAAGCCATGGCAGAAAATCAGGGGGGTGGTGGCAGCTGATGTCTGTTTGGGGATCTCCAGGCAGCTGCCGCTCCCTTCCACCCACAGCCCAAAGCTCTTGAGACCCAAAAAAGGAAGAATTTGCCCCTTTCCTCCCTTGCTCAGAAGGGGATGTGATGACAGAGATGAAGGTGGCAGCGCCGGGGCGGTAAACAGGAAACCAGGCTCCTCGGTGCAGGGGGATGAACCTGCCAGGGCTCCCCTTCCATCCCAAAACGAGTCTCTGTTTTCAGCTGGGGTTCATCCCCACGTCCCCTCCGAGGGAACCGGGACTTTGGCTTCACCCCTTCGTATGGCCACGATGCCATGGAGCGAAACCCGCCCTGTGCTACCAAAGGCTCCACCCTGGGCAGCGCTGCTGGATGGGGGCCTTGGGGTTTTTTTTTCATCTACTTTGGTATTTTTGGCAACATTTTTGTACGGGCCAAAGCAGCCAGGCCTGAGTGGGGACTTCCCCAGAGCTTTTTGCATCCGGTTTCAAGGGACACCCCCAAGCAAGATACTTATTGCTGCCATTTCCGTATCTCACAGCTGGTGAACCCCAAACTCAACTCCCCGCCCAGGCAGGTGCCACCAGCTGCCATGCCGACATTTATCCCAAAGGCACCTGCAAAATCCCTGCTCAATAACATTTTTGAGGGATAAACAGGATTATTATTATTAATTATTATTATTTTATTGGGTTTATTCCCTGTGGGAGGACGGATGGATGCAGGAGGGGGGCTGGTGCCGGGTTGTTCACGCGGCTCCTCAGCTGGTCAGGAAACCTGAAGCTTTGTCAGCTTTTCCGTTGCGATGTGTGGTTTTTTTCGGCGAGGGGTTTCTCTTCTGCTTTCTGTGGGCAGAGCTGGGGTTCTGGGGGCCGGGCTGGCTTCCTGCCTCTTTCTTTCTGCTTAAACACCAGCTTCAGGTTTTGCAACCTCTTCTCTGGTTTGGAGCACTACACAGAATATTTTTGCTGCCATCTAGAATTTATTTGCTGGAATAGATCCTGATGTGGGGTAAGAAGCAGAGGTTGCTGCTGTGCTGAGGCTTTAAGGGGCAGAGCATTCCTCCGACACGGTTTTTACTACACGGCCTTGGTTGAGTCATTTATCCTCCTGGATGTTGTCGTGGTTTGAGTTTTTTTGGGCAGGAAAACAGATTTGTTTCCCAGGGGATGGGGAGGAAGCACATGGTGATGCGGAAAGTGGAAGAAATCAGCAGTTTGTGGCTCAAATGTTCTTTTCTCACCTCGGTTTCTCTTTCTGGGTAAGGAAAAGCAGGATTTGGGGGAGTGTTTGCATGAGAGCGATGGGGGTGTTTTGATACTGGAGGGAATGCACAAAAATATAACTAGCATCGTAAAAGAAAAAGATAAAGCTTTAAAAGAAAAAAGATAAAGCTTTAAAAGAAAAAAGATAAAGCTTTAAAAGAAAAAAAGATGAAGCTTTAAAAGAAAAAAGATAAAGCTTTAAAGGGAAAACGATAAAGCCCAGCGTCTCTGCTCGCGGCCGTCAGCCCTCGTGCCGGCTGCCGGGTTTCGGGACAGCATGAGGAAGCATCGAGCCGGATCCAGACCTGCTCTCCAAAGCTTTGTAGCAAAACCTGAGTAAAATAAATGGAGAAACAGAACAAATGCTGCTCAGAACCTTTCCCCTCCAGGTCTGGTCTCGCCGGGGAGGTCCGTGGATGCTCAAAATGCAAATGCTAGCGTAAGCGTATCTCCGCCCCTATTAAATTTTCAGTGAGTTTACGACGTTTCTCCCCTTATCTGATTTCTCCTCCTTCCCCATCGGTTTTCCCAGAGGAACTGCATCAAACTTCACCCACAGCTGCATCCGCTGGAGCCTTTTCCCAACAGCTCATCCAGATCCAAGCAAGGCTTTATTTTTCCTTTCCCCTGTTACCACGGGGTGATCTCCGGGATGCGATAACGGGGGCGGTTCAGACCGGTGCTTTTCTCTCCTCCCTCTTTGCCGTGCAGCTCCCATGAAAGAAGAGCGGGGGGATGGATTACGGCGGCGGCGAGTACCTGGTCCCCTGCGGAAAAGACAGATACATCTCCAAGTAAGGTGCTCGGCAGGGCTGTGGCGTGGAAATGCAGCGGGGCTGGTGGCTGGGGGTTGTTTGGAGCATTGCCAGGGAAATTCCCAGGGATTTTCACCTTTGAGCTGGGAGGAGGGGAGTGACCCTGGATTTTAACTCGATTTGGTTGAATTTGGGAAGAAGCAGCAGTTCTGGGGCAAGAAATGGCAACTTCCTTAAAAAAAAAAAAAAAAAGGGTTGGTGATGGGATTTTGGAAGTTTTTTCTTACAAGTGTGGCCGAACGCTCTATAAAATGAAATTTAGATCTCACTGAAAAAGGCCCCGATTAGTAATTACCCTTTTGTGCTTTGGTAAAGAAGTAAAAGGACTCCTAAGTTTCAAGGAAGATTTTTAAGGAGATAAAGGATATATGTGATATTTTTTCCCCCTTTTTTTCTTTCTCATAACCCCAAATCCACACGATTTGTGTTTCTTTACACTAATCTGATGGTGCTGAGCATCCTTAAACTCCATCCCCCAGCCCAGCTCAATTAATGACATCTTTATCAATTAATGCCAGAGGCATCACTGCCCCGTGATTCGCAGCTGCACCGAGACAGCCTCGTTTATTTTTATTTTATTTTACATTATTTAAAATTTTATTTCATTTTATATCTATTTTAATTATCTTTATTGTTATTATTCATTTGGAACTGGGGCAGGGCTCAGCCTTTTAATTTGAGCTCAGAGTCAGGGTCTGGCGGAGGAGCCGCCGTGATGAAGTCTCCTGTGGTAACTTGTGACTCCAGCATGACACAAGGGCTTGGGCGCTCCAGAAATGTCCTTGGTTTTCAGCCTTGTGACCGACTCCCCACGCTCTGACGGGCTTTTTAACATCTTTTTCTTGCAGTTTTTGTGGGCATGGTTGCAGGGAGCTTGTCCCTTCTAATCAGGGTTGCAAAGGGCAACTGCTGGTTGAACCTGCAGCAGATACCCTCAAGAGGAGAGGTCTAGAGGCAGCAAAAGACCCAAATTGCCCCAGATTAACTAGTTTGGGTCCTCTGGCAGTGTAGCAGCTTTATTGCCCAGCCTGGCCCTGGGAAGCAATTCCAGCTTTCTCCCAGTTCCCCAGAATTTCCCTCCCAACCAGCTCAGGGGGAACCACACCGGGTGCCGAGCGGTGCCTGCAACATCCCCCCTTACTCCTCCAAGTGCTTCTCTTCTCAGTATCTTTTCCACTTTTTCTTTTGTCTTCCCAGAAATGAGCTGCTCTTACACTTGAAGACCTACAACATCTACTATGAAGGGCAAAATTTACAGCTGCGGCACCGGGAGGTGAGAAAACTGAGAGAAAAAACAAACAAACAAACAAACAAGAAAATTTGGTTTGATGCTGATTTCACACAGAACCCCAGAACTGCCTGGATGGGAAAAGCCCTTTAAGCTCATCGAGTCCAACCATGAACCCCACACTGACCAGTCCCCACTGACCCATGTCCCTCAGCACTGTGTCTACACGACTCTTCAATCCCTCCAGGGATGGGGACTCCACCCCTGCCCTGGGCAACCCCTTCCAATGCCTCAGAACCCTTTCAGCAAAGAAATTCTTCCTCACATCCCATCTCAGCTGCCCTGGGCACAACTGGAGCCCATTTCCTCTTGTCCTGTCCCTTGGTCCTTGGTGGAACAGACCCACCCCCACCTCTCTGCACCCTCCTCCAAGGGACTTGGACAGAGCCAGAAGGTCTCCCCTCAGCCTCCTTTTCTCCAGGCTCAGCACCCCCAGTTCCCTCAGCCGGGAACTCAGCACACTTGTGCTCCAGACCCTTCCCCAGCTCCGTTCCCTTCTCTGGACACGCTCCAGCACCTCCAGGTCCTTCTTGGAGTCAGAGGCCCAACACTGAACCCAGCACTCGAGGTGCAGCCTCACCAGTGATTCTCAGTCCAGGGGGGACAATCACTGCCCTGGTTCTACTGGCCACACTAGTGGTGACACAAGCCAGGATGCTCTTGGCCACCTGGGCACTCTGCTGGCTCATGTTCAGCTGCTGTTGACCAACACCCCCAGGTCCTTTCCCACCAGCAGCTCTCCAGCCACCCTGCCCCAAGCCTGGAGCGTTGTGTGGGGTTGTTGTGACCCAAGGGCAGGACCCAGCACTTGGCCTTGTTGCACCTCATGCAGTTGGTTGCAGCCCATTGACCCAACCTGTCCAGGTCCCTCTGTAGAGCCTTCCCACCCTCCAGCAGATCAACACTCCCACCCAGCTGGGTGTCATCTGCAAACTGACTGAGGGTGCACTTGATCCCTTCATCCAGATCACGGATAAAGATGTTGAACAGGACTGGTCCCAACACTGAGCCCTGGGGACAGCACTGGTGACACCACTGGTGACCAGCCTCCAGCTGGATTTAACTCTGTTCTCACCGCTCTTTGGCCCGGCCATCAGCCAGTTTTTAACCCAGGGAAGTCCATGCCCATCCAGGCCCTGAGCAGTTGGTTTCTTCAGGAGAACACTGTGGGAAACGGTGTCAAAGCCTTTACTAGAGACCAGAGAGACAACAACTTGTGAGGTCTAAAAAAAAACCAAAAAGCTTTTTAGCAATCTTGGTGGCTCTGGGGCGTTTGGGATCCTGAGTGCCCGTCTCTCCCGCAGGAGGAAGGCGAGCTCATCGTGGAGGGGCTGCTGAACATCTCGTGGGGTCTGCGGCGACCCATCCGCCTGCAGATGCAGGACGACAACCAGCGCATCCGCCCCCCGCCCTCCTCCTCCTCCTGGCACTCGGGCTGCAACCTGGGCGCCCACGGGTGAGCGGAGGGAAAAGAACCCCCCCTGCCCCCCACCCCCCTATGCCAGGGCAGCATTTGCTGGGCTGCAACCCCGGCTGCTTTGTCTGGGTCCTGGGATTTTCCAGCGTGGGACACCCTGAAGAAAACAAGTCAGAACTAAAGTAGCTGTGGCACGGTGCAAAGGCCCCCCCACTGCAAAAACCCTTCCTTTTTGCAAAACTCCCCCTTTTGCAAAAAAACTTTTTTTTTCTTTTGCAAAAAACCTTTTTTTTTTTTCTTTTGCGAAGACCCTCTTTGAACAAACCCCCCCCCTTTTTACAAAACTCCCCTTTTTGCAGATCCCCCCTTTGCAAATACTCCTCCCCTTTTGTGCCCCCCCCCCTTTTGGCAAAGACCCTTTTCTACAAACCTCCCTTTTGCAAAATCCTCCCTTTTTGAAGGACCCCTCCTTTTGCAATATTCCCCCTTTTTTTCAAAGAGCCCCTTTTAGCAAACCCCACCCCCCCTTTTGCACCGCCACCCTTTGCAGACCTGCCCTTTTCCAAAGACTCCCTCCTTTTTGCAAAGTCCCCTTTTCTGCAAACCTCGCCCCCTTTTTACAAAAATCCCCTCTTTTTGCAAAACTCCCTTTTGCAGACTCCCCCTTTTTGGCAAAGACCCCTTTTTTGCAATAATCCACCTTTTTTTGCAAAGACCTTCCCCCCCCCCTCCCTTCCAAATTGCAAAGACCCCTTTGCCTTCAGGAATCTTCCCAAAGCAGCTGGGATTTAACTTTAATCCAAGTTCCACGCTGGATATTGCTCCGGGGCCAAGGAATTCCCGGGGAAAGGCGGCTCCCAGCCCCACTCTGCAAACCACCGTGGGACCCCGGGCGGCAGCGTGGTCCTGGGGGGCTCAGGACCAGCAGGTCCATGGGTTGTCTTGGATGGAGGGGGTGGGTTCTGCCTGGTTTTTCATGGAATTTTAGATGTCTAGAAAAAGCAAAAGGGGAGCAGGTTCAGCTCTGCTCGGGCAGGTTCTGTGCTGGAGCCTGTGGAACGGCTGCTTCAGGCTGTAGCATCCCTTCCTGGGAAGAGGGAAGCTGGGATAAGACCCTCCAGAGGGATTTTTGGGGGCGGGACAGGATGAGAGTCAGGGTTTCTATTGCAATTAGTTTGTGCTGTGACCCTCCAGGGGGGGTTGTCTGCCAAATCCGCGGGGAGAACGGGCTGATCCCATCCTGGGAACGGCAGCGTGGGGGCTCGGAGCGGGAATGATCCCGGTTGTCGTTCCCTCTGCGGCCACACGTTCACCGGGCACCCATCAGGTTTATTTCTGCGTTCCCAGGTCCGTGCTGAAGCCCAGCACCCTGCCGGATATCCAGGTCACAGACGTGGACGCTGCTGGGAACGGTGCAGGTGAGCTGGGCTGGGATCCCGTTGGATTTGGGAGCAGCTGTCTGATGCTTCAGTTTGATCTGAGAAAAACACAAACCAGGCATTTATTTTTTCCTTCTAAAAATCAGCGTCCCCGTCTTGCTCCAGGCTCCTTAAAGCCATTTCCAAACACTGCCATCTAATTTATTTAATTGTAGCAGGAAAATGTTGGCCCTGATGGTCCAGAACTCTTCCTAAGGGCTTTTGCCTGGGGAAAGGGTGGGATGCAGTGAAGAGGAGTTGGGAAAAAAATAAGAGGATGGAGCCAAGAGCCTTGTGGGGTCGTAAGGAAAAGGATGTCGGTGCTTCCCCTTCCCGCAGCTCCGCTTTTAGGGGGGAAGAGAAGAAAGAAGTGCTGTTCCCATGGGGAAGTCACCACTTCTGCAGATTTTCCCCTCTGGTTTTTCCTCTGTTACAGAGGGGGAAGAGCTCCTCTGCCCCAGCATTTATTAACCCCTTGTTTTGAGCAGGCAGCAGCGCTGAATGGGACAGGAGCTGTCCCACCAGCAATTCCCACTGGAGAATCCTGCTTTGGGCATTTTTCTCATTCCACTGGAACATTTCCTTGCTTTTGTGGAGGGGTTTGGGGGATTTTTAATGCTTTTATGGAAATACACCCTGTAGGTAAAGAACCAGTGAATCCTTTCAGCCTTGGGATGCGCATCCCAGCTCAGGGAGGAGCTGAGCACTTGCAAAACTCATTGATCCATGAAACCTTTTGCCCCATCCTTCATCCTTGAGCTTTTCTCCTTTCTCTTTTTGATCTCCCCACACATGACACCTTTTTTTTTCCCTCTTTATTAAAGCTTGCTCGGGCAATACCCACAACATATCGCACCGTAGAAATAACCCAGCAGGTTTTTCAGCCAGCAGACAACATAAATCCTCTGCCAGTGCATAAGAAAGAAATCTTTTATTATATTTTTCTCCAAAAGCCTGTAAAAATTAATACTTAACATACATGTGCAGCTCCTCGTGAGTGCTGGGTCGCCCTGGCCCGTGGTGTGCATCCGGAGCGGCGCGCGCCCGAGTTTTTTCTTGCTGTGGACATGCTTTGAATTAAAACATCCAAGCTGGAGCCTGAGAGGTTCATTAAAAATGGATGAAGAACTGGTTTATAATAATCTGGACCTGGGCCAGTTTTCACGCAGGGATCTGAAGCCTTGGCCTCATTTGCCTGTTCCCATTAAAAGGAGAAAAAAAAAATATGAAAAAGCGAGTAACGAGGCTGGAGCCCCCCGGAGAAGAGGCTTTGTCCAGGTAGCAGCCTGGATTTACGCAGTTAATTCTGAATTAATAACCTCCTTCAGGAGCTTGGGGAGAAGAAACCAGTAGCTCTCATGGTTTAAACTGGTGGGTTCAATCTCTCCTGGGAAGCTTGTCGGGCTGTATCTCTGGGATGGGGACTTGCCTCCACGGTGGGACTCCTGGCCGGTATTTTGCAGCAGTGAGATGCCAGGGTAGGACCCCGGGGGGTTCTCAATCGCCCCCAGTCCGCAGCCTCATCATCCCTCCGGATCATTTCCAGCTGCCAAACCACAACCGGAGGAGACGCCGCAGCTGATGCGGACGCGGAGCGACGTGGGCGTGCGGCGCCGGGGCAACGTCCGCACCCCCAGCGAGCAGCGACGCATCCGCCGCCACCGCTTCTCCATCAACGGGCACTTCTACAACCACAAGGTGAGCCCCAAACTTCACCTGCTCCCCAAAACCTCTCCCAGTGGACTGTTGTGAAAGTCCAGGGTGGGATTTAAATGGAATTTGTGCCCGTAGACATCCGTGTTCACGCCAGCGTACGGCTCCGTCACCAACGTCCGGATAAACAGCACCATGACGACCCCCCAGGTCCTCAAACTGCTGCTCAATAAATTCAAGGTAGGTTAGAGTTCCCCCACCCCACGCTACTTGGTGGCTCTGCACAGGGAATTTCCATCTCATGGATATAAAATGCAAGAGCAGAGCAAAATAATGGATTTTTTTTAAAATTGCTGGGAAAGTCTCGGGTCTGGGCCTTTAATCGTGATTTATGTCTCTGTTCAGATTGAAAACTCAGCGGAGGAGTTTGCTCTCTACATTGTCCACACCAGCGGAGGTGAGTGTGCAAAACCCTCCCCACCCCCAGCACAGCCGGGGGTTCGGTGCAGCAGAGCCCCTCACCCGCCGGGCCCAACGCCGGGGCTGTTGTGGTTGCAGAGAAGCAGAAGCTGCGAGGCAGCGATTACCCCCTGATCGCCCGCGTCCTGCAGGGCCCCTGCGAGCAGGTCTCCAAGGTCTTCCTCATGGAGAAGGACCAGGTGGAGGAAATCACCTACGATGTGAGTTTGCCGGCACGGGATGCTGGATGGTTTTGGGTGGGCTTGGGATGCAACCACAGGGACATCTCTGTGCTGGGGATTTGCTTTGCTTTGCCCTCATGACCCTCATGAAAACTCCCCGTGTTATGGGAAAAGCCTTGTTCTGTGCTTAAAGAGCAGCTTTAAACTCAAACCACGAGCAAACTCCCCCAGCTCTGTTTGGACACCCCGTATCTGGCCACAGAAGAGCGATTCCTGCGCAGCCTTTGGCCTCACTGGTATTTTTTTCCAGCTGGGGTTGGGGAGCGGCTGGTTCGTGCCGTTGGCCGGCTCCCGGCACTGCTCTGCTCTTCAATCTGAGCACAAATGAGGGGCTTTTAGGTTCTATTTGGGCTTAACAGCTCTCAATGACACTGGGTGGTGGGGTCGACACGCCTGAGGGACAGGATGCCAACCAGAGGGACCTGGACAAGCTGGAGACATGGGCCCATGTGAACCATGAGGTTCAACAAGACCAAGTGCAAGGTCCTGCACATGGGTCGGGCAATCCCCAGTATCAACACAGGCTGGGGGTTGTTGGCCACGAAGGCCAAGAGCATCCTGGCTTGTGTCACCACTAGTGTGGCCAGTAGAACCAGGGCAGTGATGGTCCCCCTGGACTGGGAATCACTGGTGAGGCTGCACCTCCAGTGCTGGGTTCAGTGTTGGGCCCCTAACTCCCAGAAGGACCTGGAGGTGCTGGAGCGTGTCCAGAGAAGGGAACGGAGCTGGGGAAGGGTCTGGAGCACAAGTGTGCTGAGTTCCCGGCTGAGGGAACTGGGGGTGCTGAGCCTGGAGAGAAGGAGGCTGAGGGGAGACCTTCTGGCTCTGTCCAAGTCCCTGACAGGAGGGTGCAGAGAGGTGGGGGTGGGTCTGTCCAACCAAGGAGCAAGGGACAGGACAAGAGGAAATGGGCTCCAGTTGTGGCCAGGGCAGTTGAGATGGGATGTGAGGAAGAATTTCTTTGCTGAAAGGGTTCTGAGGCATTGGAAGGGGTTGCCCAGGGCAGGGGTGGAGTCCCCATCCCTGGAGGGATTGAAGAGTCGTGTAGACACAGTGCTGAGGGACAGGGGTCAGTGGGGACTGGGCAGTGTTGGGTTCATGGTTGGACTCGATGAGCTTAAAGCTCTTTTTCAACCAAAACGATTTGATGATTCTATGACATGTTGGGGCTGTGCAGGGCTCTCCATACAGAGGAGCCAAGCCTTGCAGAGAGCAGGGAAAACTAAAATAAACCTCAGGTGGCTTTTTTTCCAATAATCAGTTTGCAGAAGCTGGTGTTTGTGCCATGCAGAGGAAATATGGTTTCTTTTAGGGTTTTTTTTGCAACAGGCCTTTATTTCCTTGGTGAAACCTGGAGAGAGGATGCTGAGAGGTCACCTTCAACCTCACAGGGTGGGTGCATCGCCCTCTTCATTGCCTGGCTTGATGCTTCTCTCCCACCCAGGTTGCCCAGTACATAAAATTCGAGATGCCCGTCCTCAGGAGCTTCATCCAGAAGCTGGAGGAAGAGGAGGATCGCGAAGTGAAGAAGCTAATGCGCAAGTACGCCGGGCTCGGTGCCACCAAAGGGAGGTGCTGAGCTTTAAGGACATTGCTGGGGGTTATTTCAGTGCTGGGAATTCATTTGCACACCCCTGCATCGCGTGAGCCGTGGGGTTTTGCATTATTCCAGGCTTTTCTTGGCAATTTGGGTTAAAAGCCCAGCTGGATGCTGCAAAAATCCTCTTTTCCTTGTCCTTCACCTCTCCAGATACTCCATCCTCCGGCTGATGATCGAGCAAAGGCTGGAGGAGATTTCTGAAGGTCCGACGGCGATGTGAGAGGTTTCCCCAGCTCCTCAGCTCCGAGCTGCAGCACACCCAGAGCCGTTTGCCTGCAGGACGCATCCTACCGAGTCCCAAAGCCCCACCATTCCCGGAGCACTCCCGAAATCCACCAGGATCGCTCCAGCTCTGAGCCAACCCATCCTCCCCCACCCTTGTCTGCACAGCATCCTCGGGGAGATCCTCCTCTGCAAGTGGGATTCTTCCCAGCGAGGTTCTGGCAGGTGCCACCTTCAGGCAAAACCTCCAATCTCTGGAAATAACAGGGGGGAAAAAACCAAACCCCAAACAATGCAAACAAAAACAAACAAAAAAAGGAGGAAATCCGAGCAGGGCTGCAAGTGCTCAAGAGAAGAATTTGGGGTTCAGCTCCAAGATGCTTCAGTGATGCCCCACGTGCGGCAAGAGCTGCTGCTCGGTGACAAGAGAGCACAAAGAATTCCTCTTTTTTTAAAACAAAAAACAACCAACCAACCAACCAAAAAGCACATTTCTATTGCAATAATTCGCAGGTGACGGGAAGCTTTTGGAAATGGAAAGGGTCAAGCTGAGAATTGTTGGGTTTTTTTAACGCTTTTCCTGCCGAAAGCGAACCTGGGGACTGACGGTTGGATTTACAGCAAAAGAGTAAATCGCTTTTTTCCGGTGCCTTCCCTTAACCTGTGTCTGGTCACCTGACCCTCTCCTCCTCCCGTTTCTAATTTGCACTAATATTAGGGATTTTTATTAAAACCCCCCGCGATGTCAGGCCTCTCTGGTGGCTGTACCATGCCAAATCGCACCCGCAGGAACCGCTGACGGCGCCGCGCGTCTCTCGGGGATGCTGTGTGGAGAGCAGGGGGTGGCAGGAGGAGGAGACGCAGAAACAAAGAGCATTTTATTTTGCATATTGATTTGGCAGCGGTGCCGGTGTTGCACCGATTGTCCCGGTGAAACCAGAACTGGGACTCGCTCCATTATCACCATTACACCTGGAAAAAGCTCTTTCCTGCCGGGGCTAAACCAGCAATATCAATTTTATACCTCGATGTGAACTAAAACTCTGACTTTCTCCCTGCCTTGAGTTTTCACAAAGTATCTTTGTAAATTTTTTTTAAATTTTAATGGTACCTTTTCCACCTTTAACACGTGTTAGGGAAATTATTGTACAGCGAGAAAAGCTTTTTATGTATTTGGAGGATGACTGTGGCATTGCTTTGTCGATTAACAAAAAATCCCAAAATATGTAGCAACTTAATACAGAATGAAAACCCCCGAGTTAGAGCCTGGTTTGTTCAGAATAAAGCACTTTGAGGACAGAAATGCTACAGAAATGGGCTCTGCGTGGGCTGGGAGCGATGAGGGAGAAGAGTAAAACCTTCCTGAATCCCAGCAGCAAAGTTTCCAGAGGAGAAATGCTCCTGCCCTGCAGTTTTGGGACTCACATTTCAGTCACTGGAGGATTTGGGGGCTGTGGAGGGTTTATCTGGCCCTTAGAGACTCTTTATCCCCATGGACCGTGCTCGGTGGGCTCCATCCTCTGGATATTTCCTTTCCAGAAGGTAAAACTCACTTTTAGAAGAAAATCTCGGCCTTGTTTTAAACCCATTGAGTTTAAAATCTGATATATCTTAGGACAAGAGGGAATGGCCTCAAGTTGCTCCAGTGGAGGTTGAGGTTGGCTCTGAGGAAAAAATTCTTCCCTGGAAGGGTTGTACTGGAACAGGCTGCCCAGGGCAGTGGTGGAGTCCCCATCCCTGGAGGGATTTGAAGGACGTGTAGATGTGGTGCTTGGGGACATGGTTCAGTGGTGACCTTGGCAATGCTGGGTTTGTGGTTGGACTCGATGATCATAATGGTCTTTTCCAGCCAAACTATCCTTTGGTTCTATGATTCCATATTCAGGTTTTTTTCCTCCTCCTCGAGGCTGAGCTCTCTGCATCCCCACGTTATCCCCCGCCAGGCTTTCTCTCCCCGAAGCCGCCGGCCCCGCGTTATCCAGCCCATTGGAGCCCGTTTATCCCTCCCCGCGCAGGAGGGGGATGCGAGTGACGTTGGCTCCGCTTCTCGAAGCTTTACCCGCCGGGAAAAGTCCGGTGTGAGTCGAGCCCAGCGGGCGCAGACGGGAAGCACCACCGCCGGCGCGGTCCCGGGTGCGCGGGTAAGGGCGGGATCCGCCGGAGTCGAGGGATAAAAAGAGAAGGAATCGGGCGGGTGGGGAGGTGGGAAGTGGTGGGTTCGGCTCACGCTGGAGCTGGAGGCTGGGACGGGGAGAACAGCCCGGGGAGGCTCCGCACCCTGCCCGGCCGCTTCCACACCGGGGTTTTCCCTGGGTTGTGATCCATGAGCTTGGACACTGTCAGGGAAATGAAGAGGGGGAGGAATAGGAAGGGAAAAAAAAATCTCCATTTCTTAATTTTTATGGGGTTTGCCACCCGCGTTTGAGGTGTTTCCAGTGGTGGCGATGCAGCTGCAAACAGCTGGAAGGGGGACGTGTGCTTCTGCGGGCTTTTCTTAAATTAAACCTCGTTATTTAGGGGAGCAGGGCAGCGAAACGAGGCAAATTAAATTAATCAAGCCCTATTATTTTTTTGAAGCGCTGGGTTTCGAAGGGGGCGGGGGGGGTCAGGCCTGGCACCTTCTAGCAGGGGCCAGGGGAGGAAAACGCTGACGCAGGGATGCTGCGGCCGGGGCGGCCGGCCAGGGGGGCTCTGCTTTTTCAAAAGGCTTTTGTCAACACGGCTCCTGCTATTTTTGGGATGATTTTGGGGCCGCGATGGCTCAGCAGCTTCGGTACAATGAGGCTGTTGGCTCAGCCACCGGCCGGAGGGGTGCTGGGGAATCGCATCGGGGTGTTCCCGGGCTCCCAGCGGGGTGGAAACATGAAGGTGCAACTTTGCTCAGGAATTTGGGAGCGTTTGCATCACACCACACCCATAAATGTATTGAATTATATATATTCAATATGGTAAATATATTCAGTAATACGTTAAATATCTCAAATACATTACATTATTAACTATTAAATGTAGGTTGGGCCGAGCTTAAGGCAAACCAGGCAGCGCGCAGAGCCCGGATCCTGGCCCTCACCATCCCTCCTTGTGCCCGTTCACAGGTCGGGCAGGATGCGGCCCCGCGACGCCTGGTGCTGGGTGGCGATGCTGCTCCTCGCCCTCTTCAGCGATGTCGCCGGCGGCCGCCGCGGTTCCAGTGGGAGAACCGGTGGGCGAGGAGGTGGCGGCGGTGGGGGGCTACGCGGGGGCTTTCGGGCCGTATCCCGCAGCGGTGGCACCTCCGGCCGTGGCTCGAAGGTGGCCGGGGCCATCGCAGCCGGCGCTGCTGCAGGGTACGGCATGGGAATTCTGGGACGCCCACGGCCGTCCCGCCTGGGTCACGGTGTCCCGGCAGCCCGGCAGCCCCCGCCGGCGGGTGGCTTTCACGCCCCGAGTTGGCCAGACATGGGTGCCAAGCGGGGACCCCCCAGCCGAGCCCCTGGGAACCAGCACGGAGGTATCAGCCCCGCCCTGCTGCTGGCACCCACCGTCTGCTTCATCAGCCACGAGCTGCAGCGCTGAGCAGGGGGAGGGGACCCGGGGTGACCCCCAGCAAGCCGAGCCCGCCGGGATTTCTTAGTGAATGACTTTTCTGGGAGATTAGATGTGGTGTGGGGAGGTGGAAAAGACGCTCCGGTGCTGCCTCAGTTTCCCCCGCCAGCGTGACAGGACCCTGCACCAGCAGCTGGAGCTGGGCAGCCGTCCCCATGCTGGTGGGGTCACACGGGACTCTGCCAGATCCTGCAAGCCCCCATCTGCAAGAGCAGTATCTACGTGAGCAAATCCAGCCCTGCAAGGATGTGCAGAAATTTGCACCCAGAGAGATGCTGGATCAGCCTCGTCAGCACTCAGCTCTGGTTTCCTGTTATATGCCTTTACCAAAAAATGCTTCTTTCCCCCCAGAAAGAGCACTGGGACTCAATGGAGGGGAGGGATGCAGGGCTTGAAAATGGACCCCTCTGCCTTGCAATAAAGTTTGGCCTTGAGATATCCTCTTTTCTTTTTTTTTCTTTTTTTCTTTTTTTTTTTAACCAAATCCAACGTGTTTAGCAACGGTCACAACCCAAGGAAGAGCCCCACCCTCGAGGGATGCTGCGGGGAGGGTGGCAGGGTGGGGTGAGCATGATGCTGGGGGACAAATTCCCACCCCTCTTCATCCCATCTCTCTGGCTTTGATACGATCAAACATGTCCCAATCTGTAGCATCCCCAGCCCAAAACATACCCAGCTGTGTGACTGCCCCTCCCTCAGGTGGTGCCTGCTTGGCAGAGGGGATGCAGACCCTCCCTCAGGTGGTGCCTGCTTGGCAGAGGGGATGCAAACCCTCCCTGGGCAGAGTTTCAAAGGAGCTGAATGGCTGCAGCTCTTGTTATGGGCCCCGGAGTGACCGCAGTAGCTGCTGCAAAGGTTTCAGTAGCTGCATCGCTGGTTTCAGGGGTTTCAGTGACCACAGTGTCCAGTGCAGAGGTTATTCCATACCCAGGATTAAACTCATGACCTTCAGATTATGAGACTGGCATTGCATTTTCTTCTCTAATCCCTGTTTTGGGGGGCTAAACCTTTCCTCAAACCTAGTTTAACTCCAGCAGTTCAACCACTGAGCAAAGAAAATCAAGAGGCTCCAAGCAAAATATTGGGAATCTCCAAGAAACACAGGAGCAGCTGCAGTCACTGTCCTGCAGCAGGTAAATCCCTCATGGAAGTATTTTTGAGCCTGGATGTCTGTCGGCGGGCTGTGTCCCCCTGGAATCAGTATTTTTTGCAGAGGTATCAATATCCTTGTTGTCTCCCCAGGAGAGCTGTTGAATCGGGTCTCACCTCTCTTGAGGGGTGGAAGGAGCCCTGGCTGATGTACACTGATTTTCTGGGCTCTCTTACAATAATTACTTAAATTTTACCAAAGTTATTTGGCTCTCGAGGAATTTATCAGTATTTTGGAGCTGATGGGCACTGGATGCCCCCGAGGCCGATGCTCTTGGGGTTGTCCAAATCGCCGTGCTCCTCCCTGGCTTAGGTTAAGAGTAAATCCAATTATTCCTGTAATGCACCAAGGGGTTATTTATTTCTAATGTGCTTGTTTAAAATAAACAATAAACCTGGCAGAAACTCCAGCCACAGCTCAAATCTACATTTTTCCACCATCCATTTTGCATCCAGCCCTGCTTTGATGTCTGAACCCATCGTGAGCTTCCTCTGCTCACGGCTCTGACCTGCAGCCTGGGCTCAGAAACGCCGCAGGGACAATCCCACGCTTCCTACATCACATTCCCAACTTTTTTGTTGCTTTTTTCCCCTCCCACCAGCATGTGATACACAGGGACACGCTCTGATCTCTCCCCTAATTTAATTTCCAGCCTTTGCAAGGGATTGCACTGCAGGAAAATGCCTTAAAAGTTGTTAACATCCTCGTTAGTCACCTTGTGCTGGGGAGCTGTGGGGTTACGGACGAGTGGGGCTGCTCCTCAGCCACCCTTGATGCCAAAATCCCTCGGAAACCTGCTTTTTAGGCCAATGGTTGTGAGCAAAGTCAAGGTGGTTTCATGGATTTTGCTCTGAAACAGCAACTGAGCGCTCGCCAGCTCCCAGCGCGGCCGGCTGCAGAGCTCAGCCTGAATTTGGAGGGGTTTTTGGGGAGACTCAGCCTTGTAAAACCATCTCCAGGGCTGACGCTGGGAGCAGGGGCTGGGCTCAGACGGGAGATGGTGCTGTTCGCTCAGCGATGCGCCTCCTCTAATCCCCGACACAATCAGCTACAGGAATAAAATCGCTCCCAGATGAGATTCGGGCACTCATTTTGCATTTTAACCCTCTAAATAAGACTATTTCTCCTCCAGCTCTCTGCAAATGGTCCAGCCAGGCATCAAAAATCCATTTTTTGTAGGTTTTTTTCAGACAAAACCAATATATTCGCTTGCTCTGCCTGCCTTAGGGGTGGTTATTTGTGGAGATAAGGGATGCAAAGCACCGCGGGATGGGCGATTTGGAGGAGAATATTAAAAAAACAACCCCCAGAATTAGTGTGTGTGTGCTTTGGGGTGTATTTATTATCAGTTTGGTAAATCTGAAACTCTTCCCATCCTCGCTTGGCAGCAGGACTCCCACCCACACTGCGGGGTTTGGGGTTTTTAGCTGATTAATGCAGAGGAATTAATTTATCGAGCTATATAGACCACTGCTAGGGGTTAAGAGGGCTCCAGGTTGTTGGAACCAACCATCCCTAAAAAACACAAAGGCTCAGATTGTGTCCCCGTGTCCTGCCAGGAAAGCTCCAGAATCCCCCATGACAGCGAGGAAATGGCTCCAAAAATCACCACTAAACCCAGTTACCCACACCAGAGCCTACTGGGGAAAATCGGGGCGTTGTGAGCGGGGATTTCCTGGGCTCGTCGGAGCTTGGATGATGTTGATGTTCCCACCTGGCTGGGGATTTCCTGTGCTGGGGTGAAGCACAGGGAAGGTGGGGTGGGGTTTTGGGGGCTAAAAATGAGCATTTGATGCTCGCTGAGGTCGGAGCCTCCTCGGTGGGGTTCGCTGTGCGGGCGCTGCCAGCCCCGTCCTGGCAGTATCCATGCGCTCACCTCGGAAAATAGCAAATTTTCCTTCTTTGGGTTTTTTTCCCTTCTTTGGGGAGGGAGTGTTCTTCATGTCAGGTGGGGTTTTTCCTCTTTTTTTTTTTCCTCCATTTTTTGGGTTTCCTTTCTTTATTCTTTGCTGGGAGGAATTGTCTTTGGGGTTTTTTTTTCCTTCTTTGTGTGGGATATTTTTTCCCTTCTCTTTGGGTTTTTTCCCTTCTTTACTGGGAGGAGAGTCTGTCATTGTGTGGGACATTTTTTTTCCCTTCTTTGTTGGGGTTTTTCCCTTACTTGTTTTTTTTTCCTGTCTTTGTTGGGGTTATTTTTGCCTTTTTTGTGGGGTGTTTTTTCCCTTCTTTTGTGTTTTGCTTTGTTTTGGTTCCTTTCTCTGGGGTGGAAGGGACCTTCCTTCTTTGTTTGTTATTTTTTTCCTCGTTGGGTTGGGTTTTTTTCCCCTCTTCGTGTGTGTGGGGGGTTCCTTCTTTGTTGGAGGGGTTTTTTCCTTTTTTGGGGGCGGGGGGCATTTCCATCTTTATTTGGATTTTTTTCCTCCTGCCACTGAGCTGCCACTCGCCACTGCCAGGTCTATTGGGAGATGGGTGCTCTGAGCCCACCACTGAAGGACCATTTCACCTTTGTTACCTCTTTCTCTTTTCTTTTAACTTTGAAATTGCTCTCATTTTACTGTGAAAAAAATCTTAATTAATAAGAAGTATTAAGTACAAACCCACTGTGGCCCCGATCTGCAGGGTCCCCCTTTTGCTGGCTGGGGCTTGGGGACAGTTTTACTCTGCTCTTCTCCCAGGGCTGGGGCAGGGGGGTCTGAGCTCTTCAGTTTTGAGTAGTTTGGGCAAAATAAAATCCTAAATAAAATGTCCTGGAGCTGGAGAGCTCCTGGGCTGCGATAAGCAGTTGGCTGCTGTGCTGGTGGAGGAGGAACAGCGGCCGCAGGGATGCTTAAGACAGACCCAATAACCTCACGGGGACTTTTTATTCCCCAAATCCTCCTTTCCAACACATTTTTTTTTTAAATTGCTTTTGCAGAGGGAAGATCTGAAAGGTGAGATCTTGGCTTTTTTATTTTCTTTGTTTTGGAAAAACTGTATTAAACTCTCTAGGATCCCATCTGTTTTTTTGCCCCACTCCCCATTCATGGGTCCACTTACCAATACTGAGAGGCAGCGTGGGGATGCCCAGTGGCCAATTTCAAGCAAAAAAGCTTCTATTTTTGTCGAATCATCATATTGCTTGGCCTGGAAAAGCCCTTTAAGCTCATCGAGTCCAACCACGAACCCAACACTGACCAGTCCCCACTGTCCCATGTCCCTCAGCACTGTGTCTACACGACTCTTCAATCCCTCCAGGGATGGGGACTCCACCACTGCCCTGGGCAACCCCTTCCAGTGCCTCAGAACCCTTTCAGCAAAGAAATTCTTCCTCACATCCCATCTCAACTGCCCTGGGCACAACTGGAGCCCATTTCCTCTTGTCCTGTCCCTTGCTCCTTGGTTGAACAGACCCACCCCCACCTCTCTCTACCCTCCTCCAAGGGACTTGGACAGAGCCAGAAGGTCTCCCCTCAGCCTCCTTTTCTCCAGGCTCAGCACCCCCAGTTCCCTCAGCCGGGAACTCAGCACACTTGTGCTCCAGACCCTTCCCCAGCTCCGTTCCCTTCTCTGGACACGCTCCAGCACCTCCAGGTCCTTCTTGGAGTCAGGGGCCCAACACTGAACCCAGCACTCGAGCTGTGGCCTCACCAGTGATTCCCAGTACAGGGGGATGATCACTGCACTGGTCCTACTGGCCACACCATTGCTGACACAAGCCAGGATGCCATTGGCCACCTGGGCACTCTGCTGGCTCATGTTCAGCTGCTGTTGACCAACACCCCCAGGTCCTTTCCCACCAGCAGCTCTCCAGCCACCCTGCCCCAAGCCTGGAGCGTTGTGTGGGGTTGTTGTGACCTAAGGGCAGGACCTGGCACTTGGCCTTGTTGCACCTCATTGGTCCTGGCCCATGGATCCAGCCTGTCCAGATCCCTCTGCAGAGCCTCCCCACCCTCCAGCAGATCAGCACTCCCACCCAGCTGGGTGTCCTCTGCAAACTGACCCAGGGTGCCCTCGATCCCCTCATCCAGGTCATGAATCAAAATGTTGAACAGGACTGGCCCCAGCACTGAGCCCTGGGGACACCACTTGCTCTTTCCAAGCACGTGCAGGAGCTCTGGATCCCTGTTGCGAACATCTTAGAGTTTCCTCTTTGGGAGCAGGCTGCTGCCCACAGGAATAATCACACTTTTAGTGCTAAATATTTTTTTTTCTCTATTTTTTCTTCCAAAAGTGAGTCAAGTTTGGGATTTACCTGGAGCACCACTTAGAGACCAAATTCCTTAGCACCCTTGTGAGCAAGAGGGTTTTGTAGCACAATAAATCACATCCTGTGGAGGCTCCAACCAAACTGGTCCAACGCTTGGTCTTGAGCTTCAAATTAAAGCACATCCAGCTGAAGGGTCCAAACTCTTTCATTTCTGTAACTGTAATTTTTAATCCTTGCTATGATCTAAGTCACCTGATGGTGATGGTGGTGTAGGTACTGGGGAGATTGAGATTTCATTAAGTTGGGCTTAGTTTTCATTAAAATTAACATTAAGTCAGGCTTGGGGCTTCAGGTGAAATCGGTCGGGCTTAACGCCACTGACACAGCAATTGGAAAAACTCTTTAATGAGACAGAAAATAGAAGGAGTAAATACAGAGTATAGAGAGGTGCACACGTCCTGCGGGGAGCAGAAACCCCGTCCCCAGCGAGTGAATCAGCTTTATCAGAAAATATCTGTGGGATGGTAGCGACACCCTCAGTGAGAGGAGAAAGGGTTAATGAATCGGTGGGGTTTAGGCCAAATTTAGCGCTGAAAGGGAACAAAGGAGCCCACAGAGCAGGGGGGGGCAGGGACAGAGAGGGCGACAAATGCCGCCTCTGTCCGCGGCGCTGCAGGGGACGGCGAGAGCTGTTTGCACCAAGGAGGCTGACGTGCGGTTTGGCTTCACCCGTTTTAATTTGGACCAGACGTGGAACACTTAGAAAAGTATCGGAACGGCAAATTCTGGGCATGCACCGGCACGGAGCTACAAAACATCGCGTATCACAAAGTGCAGGATACCCCAAAGCCCTGCTTTTCCGGTGAATATCCTGACAGATTCATCTTCTCTCTCTATATTTTATATATATATCTATATATATCTCTATATATATCTTCACTTAGCTTACACTGACGCAAAAGAACTCGTTTAGGACGGTGTCATTCAGTGCCTTGCAAAAAAAACACCAACAAAAATACACGGGAGATATTAAATAGGACTTGGGGTGACCAGTTCAAGCAGCGCTGCTTTACAGATGCCACCAGTTACACCCAACCCAGCACCGGCCCAAACACGAGAAACAAGAACTCCCCCCCAGCTTCCGTGCCTCAGATCAATCATTCGCAAAATGTGGATTTTCAAATGTTTTTTTAAGCATCTCCCATCCCAGGTTGGGTTTTTCCTGCTGCTGTTTGCTGTAACCATATGATTTAGCTGATTTAAGACTCTTGCTCCGTGTTTGACCCCCTCCAGCATCTTTCCACTGTATTTTAATGTCCTTTAGGTCCAGGTGCTGACGTGTGAGTGTGACTTGTCACCCATAGCACATCCAAAATTGCTTTTTTTCAGGCTGTAACACAGCAAGCGTTACCGTTTGGGGGTTTTTTTGGGGGGCAGCACTTTTGCCTTTAGGCAGGCTAAGAAAGACAACAAGGCTCAACCAAAAGCAAAGCATTGCAAAGGTCAACCAAAACCCATCTGGGGCTTCGACCTCGCTGTGGGGGTAAAAAAAGAAGGAAAATCACTTTATTTCTGAGTGCTGCTGCAGGAGGCATTTGCAGCGTGCAAGGTGCGGAGCAGGCAGGGCTGTATGTACACGACGAGGGGTGGGTTTTGAGGATTAAAGGGTTAAAATTGCAACCTGGCAGCTTGTTGCTTGAAAAACCCCAGATCTGCCCCTCCTGAAAGCCCTCTGGGTGCAGAGGTGCTCAGGTGCTTTGGTGGCAGCCGGACTAAGGAGATTTAAGTAAAACCCCACTTGTTAGCAAAGAGGATTTTCCGAAACGCTCTTGCAGGGATGGCGAGGACCAGGTGAGCTCGTCTCTGCCCAGACCTTCTCGAGGTGGCCCCAAGGAGGAGGAGGAGGAGGAGGTGGTGAAGGTCATTGTTTGGTCATCCAGCTCCATCGCTGTCCTGTGCCTTTGGGGTGGAGAAGGAAATATTTCTCCAGTTGCCTAAACCGGAGCCTCCAGGGAGGCGATGGGGAGCAGCGGCGTCCGCGCGCCCCAAGGGCTCTTCACCAAAGACGACCGCAAAGCAAGAACGGGGGGAATTCAGGGGGTCCCCACAAGGACACGGGTGACATCTCGAAGCCGTGGGGCCTGGGGCGTGTCAGTGTATGGCGAAGAGCGTGAGGAGGAGCAGGGCGGCGAGGGAGGGGTCGGCGAGGTGCAGCCGGATGCCGGAGGCCAGGCGGTACTCGCGGTACTGCTGGACGCACATCTCCCGGATCACCTTGGTCACCACCTTGGTCTCCAGCTCCACCTCCGTCTGGTTCACCGCTGGAGCGGCGTCCGACGCGTTCTTCTTGGCGGCGGGGCCGATGTTGTATTCGGTCACCGTGATGTTAAAACAGTCGGCGACGAAGACGTCCTGCGACACGGGGTGGCTGTAGTCCCGGTAGTACACCTGGTTGGGGTACCGCGCCGAGTTCTCGCTCCACCACCGGCTCTCGTCGGGGCTGTCGAAGCGATAGTGCATCCCCGACATGACGCGCCCCATGGCGTAACCCCCCAGACCGCCCACCACGGCGCCTGCCGCCGCCGCCCCGGCCACGTGCTTGAAGTTGGTCTTGGATTTGGGGGGTTTCCATGGTTTTTGGTTGTGGTAACTTCCTCCGCTGGATGGGTTGTAACCCTGTCCCCACCCCGGGTTGTGGGGGTACCCTGGGTTGTGGGGGTATCCAGGGTTGTGGGGGTATCCAGGGTTGTGGGGGTACCCGGGGTTGTGGGGGTAGCCGGGGTTGTGGGGATAACCAGGATTTTGGGGGTAGCTGGGCTGGCGGGGGTAGCTGGGCTGGCGGTGACTCCCCGTGCCCCAACCGCCTCCGCTGGGTTTGCCTTTGCCCTTCTTGGAGAAGGCGACGTCGGTCCAGGCGCCGAGGAGCAGGGCCACCAGCCAGCAGGTGACGAGGAGCCTGGCCATGGCTGTGGGACACAAGGACAAGCAGCGTTACGGGCGGGCAGGAGGCACATCCGCGCCGCCACGAGCATCGCGAGCTTCAGGCTCCCTCACTTATGCATCATCTAAAACCCAAACCGTCACCTTTAATCCAGCTGCAGAACAAACATCTGGGGACTTAAATGTATATTTATCCTTCCCAAACCCCCTTATTTATATAAATATATATTTTAACTATTTTATATATTAAAAAATATATTTATATTTAATTTTATATTTTAACATGGATATATTTTTTTATACATATACCTCTCCCACCCCCCTAATAGGTCCTCTGCTAGAAATGGCAATTTTTAGTAATGGAAGAAAAGCTTTTGGGAAAAATGCTTCACTTGGTTGGGAGGGAAAAATCCACTTCTCAAACCAGCTCTATCCAATCTGAGGATATAAATGAGATTTCTGATGTGCAAGGATTGGTGACAGTGAACAGGTTCATCCCAATCCCAAAGCTTTTGGGTACCTGGGGCTGCTTGGAGGGCAATGCCCAGCCTTGCCCTGGAGGACTTTTTTTTTTCTCAAAGAACAAAATTCAGCGTGTTTTGCCTAAATTCCTGTTTATGTGTAACAGGGCCTAACTGGAGAACAGCATTTTTCTAGTTTAATGTGTTTACAATTATCTGCTTACTCAGCATTTTGCTGTTGGCATCCCTGGGTCGTGCCAGGCGTCTCCTACGCTCGCTGGAGGGCTGGCAAGGATTAAATCCCGTTTTAACGCGGTGTTTCTCTCCCTGTGTCTAATCCAGCCCGCATAACATAGCCCAGGTCTGCAAATCCTTTGGAAAGGCCTTTGGAAAACAATTCCCAAGCTGCAAAAATCCCTTTGGGTTCCTCCCCGCAATGCCCAGGAGCGCTGAATCGCCGTTCCCCTCCTGTTTAATACACGGACCCAGCCATCGCAAAGGGATTTTCCGCCCTGCCCGAGGCTGAGTTCCCCCCAGACCCCCCCATCCGTGCCAGGATGCTGGGAAGGGAGAGCAAAGCATTCCCGGCAAAGCGGGGGTGGGCATTTCGCAGCATCCTCGGATGCTTTGGGTGCACTTGTGGCCAATGTCACAGCAAAAAACAATTCAGATTTGGGTTCCAAGTGGGGTTTTTTTTGCAGCAACTAAATTGATCGGCTTGGTTAATAGTCACCGCTCAGCCCAGAGAGAAGACCAGTGCAGGTAAGAGACGATGGTCTCTCGTGAGATATTGCCCTTAAGGCACAGCCAGGCTGAACCAACCCCTGTTTAAGCCAGAAATTTGTCTTTTGCACCTTGGCAATATTTTTACGGTCCCTAAAAAGCAAATTAATCTCTCTTTGGGTTCAGATAACGATGCTCTTTCTCTCCTCCCCACCCAAAAATCTGGTCTTATGTCCCAAAATGGTTGAATTAAGATCCTTTAATGTCAGTGTTTTGGCTGGGACCATTAGCAAGAGGTTAATTAAAAGAGCAGGGAAGATGCAAGATCCTGTCCTTTGCGATGGGGAGGAGAGCCCGGCCCGGGCTGCCTGGGTCTTGTGAAAAAATGAGGCCCCATCTTATTCCGAGCGGGTTTGCCGCTTCCTCGCCCCACAGCACCCACCCGCTGGGAGCAACGATGAGATCAGGGGGGTTAAAAATAGCCAAAAGACACGGCACAAACTGGGATGGGTGAACACTCCCTGTGCACCCCCCAAAAAAAGAAATAGAGGAGAAAAAGCAGCAATTTGGCAATTTTTAATTATTTTTTAAGATGCGGTTCCCCGCAGCGAGTGGCAATTGGGGAAAATTCAACCCCTGGATGAAAACAAATCAGGGCAAAGCCCCGGAGGAGATTCCAGCCTGGCAGCACCGACCTGCTCCTCTAATTGCCCTCGCAGAGACGACGAGCTCTGACAAACAGGGCACAGGCTCGTTTGCGTTTGCGCTGCTAATTACCCAGCTCCTTGGGCAGCTGAGCTTCGCCCTGAATCAATGTGGTGGCTGGCGCGTGATGGGGACCAGGGAGCCGCCCCCTCGGGCTCGGAGCTGGTTCCCTCTGCTTGGAAATAATATTGACAGTGTGACCATAATATTATCATTAAATTATGTTATCGAATCGCTTTGTGGGGTTTTTTTCCCTGATTCTTTCTAACCTTCCTCCCGATTTTCCCTCTCTGCGGGTGACCGTAGGCAATGAACAATTAATTAATTGCTATCAGAGTGATTGATATCCACCTTTGTGTGGAGAACTGGGGGAAACCGGCGCTCCTTTGGGGTGGAAGCGGAAAATGGAGGATGTGAAGAGGGATCGCAAGCAGCAATTACGTGCGCAGGGTTGGCAAGGAGGCGGTTTCGGGTTTGGAGAGGAAAACCAACACCCTGGTGCCAAAATAACGGCAGAAATAACCTTGTTAACGTGCCTGGGGGTGGGGGGGGGAGAAGAAACGAAGGGAGGTGGGGAAGGGGAAGGTGGAGGAGGGATGAGGTGAGGAGGTTGGGAAGATGCTTGGGAATGGGGGTGTCTGGACCCTCGCGGTGACACTGGGAAGGTCCTGGCTTGTGGGGGGTGAAAAACCAGGGCTGGGCTATGGGGAAGGGGGGTGCAGGCTGGCAGTTTGCTTTCTGAAAATGCAAATCTTCAGAGATCCCCACACACACCTTTTTTTTTTTTTAACCCCCTAAATAACAGGGGCACAGAACCCTGCGGGGAGGAATAAAACCCTCTGGGGAAGGGGGGAGACATTTCCCACCAGCAGCAGCTTGGAATAAACAAGCAGCAGCGAGGAGCAGAGCTCTGGCTTTTAAGGCGAACGCTCGCCTTCGGAGCTGGAAATGTCTATTTTTAGGCAGCGATGGCAGGGAGAGGAGGCAGCCCCCAACCCCTGTGACGCTGCTCAGTGTTAGAAGCCCCCTCACCTCTGGGTTTATCCCACCCAAAGCCCCCGCGTCCCATTTTCCCCGGCACTCACCGTCTGGGAGCTCGTTGCTTCTTCGTGTCGAGGTGATTCAGCCTCGGCCGCAGAGCTACGGGGAGGAATAAATAGCGAGAGGGAGGAGCTGGCTCCTGCGCAGCCCGGCCCGGCACAGCTTGGCCCAGCAGCCGCCCTCCTTCCCCAGGGAAAACCGCAGCCGCCAGCCCCGCAACATTCGGGTTCACCCCTCAACCGCCCCCCCGGCAGATACGGGCACGGGAGGCAACGGCAGCGAGCAAATGGCTGCTGGAAAATGGCAGCACTTGGATGGTTTATTGAGGAAATATCAATGGGATCAGCAGAATTTGGGGCTGGATTGGAAATTTTGGAAAATGGCAGTGCTTGGAAAGTGGCAGCACTTGGATGATTTATTGAAGAAATATTGATGGGTTTGGGGCTGGTTTGGAAATCTTGGAAAACAGTAGAGCTTGGAAAATGGCAGCACTTGGATGGTTTATTCGAGAAATATCAATGGGATCGGCAGGATTTGGGCCTGGATTGGAAACCTTGGAAAACTGCAGTACCTGGGTAGTTCACTGAAGAAATGTCAATGGGATTGGCAGGGTTTGGCAGTCCTGGAAAACTGCAGCACTTGGATGGTTTATTCAAGAAATATCAATGGGATCAGCAAAATCTGTGGTTGGTTTGGAAATCCTGGAGAATTGCAGCACTTGGATGGTTTATTGGAGACATATTGATGGGTTTGGGGCTGGTTTGGAAATCTCAGTGGTCACGGCCCTGGGCAGGGAAAGGATGCTCTTAGTGGTTGCTGGCTGCAGCTCCAAAGCCATTATCCTGTGAAACAGAGACGCCTTGAGGGCTGATGGATCGACAATAAAATAGGCGCAGACCTACGGGGAAAGGATGAATCCATCTGAGTTTGTGTCTCCAGAGGAGTAAAACTCACCCCTGCACAAAGCAGTCGAGCTTTACGTTGGGGTACCCTGATATTTAACGGAAGGAAACGTCATAGAAGGCAATTAAAAATTATATGGGATGCTCATGGCAAGCTGGGGCTTTTATGGCACCCTTTGTTGGGGGGCAAGGGGAGGTGTCTAGAGAGGGTCAAGGCCAGGGTGGGGAGTTATTCCCATCCTTAAGGCTTAGGATGAGCTAGAATGAACTGGTTGAGCCCAAAGCAACCTGGGATGCTTGCACGGTGGTTGGGAGATGCACAGCCACGCTATATAGTCAAAACTCTACTGAGATTTTGCTGCCTAAAATAGTTGGGTTGGGTATGGCCATCCCAGTGATGCTGCCACCTCTGGATCACGAAGCACATCTGGCTGTAAAGAGGATTTCCACCCCAACGCTCCATACACTTCTTTATCCATCTGGCTGGATTATGTTTAAAAATATATATATTATAATATAGATATATATATAATCATTTCTGTCTGGCAGGGAAATGGGCTTCACTGGGTGCTTTGGCTGTGCCAGAGAGAAAATAATACATATTAATTAATACAGAATAATTTCTGGAGGAGAAAGTTAAATAATGGGGGCAGGATTAGGGTCAGTGAGCCTGTCGAGGCTCTCCGCTGCAATACACAGGAACATTTATTCCTGGTGTGAATGGGCAGATGGCTCCTGATTCCCTGGGTTTGGTTTAAATTCTCTTCAGTGGGCTTTCTAAAATCCAGCACCGGGAAAAGAAAGAAAAATGGCACCAGAAATGGGATGGTTGGGACAAATCCATCAGTGGCTTCTAAAAATCAGGATTTTTCCATAAGGATATATTTCAGAGGAAGCTCTGGTCTTGTTTAGGAAAATACAGAAATGCAGTCAGATCCCAGCTGAAAATGGAGCAGGAGAAGCCGACTGATTTTTAATTCATTTTTAATTTGTTGTGGCAGTTAGCAGTGCTAAAACCACCCACAGCACCTGTTTCACGGAGCCGGGTGCCGCACGGGGTCTGTCGCATCTCGGGGCAGAATTTCTGCCGGCTGCCAGCCAAGAGCTGCATCGATCCCTGCTGGGTTTGGCTCCTCTTCACCTGCAGCTCAGGCAGCGACGGGGGACGGAGGAAATAACGGGGCGTTAAGTGCGGCGGGGGCTGGTGCCAGGTTGGAAAGCATTAATGGGAGGGATTTTTCTCTTAACACTGACTTGGGTTTAATGATGAGTTGGGAGAGGACCTGGGTCCATCTGAGCCTCCTTCATTGCTTCTCATTGATTTTTTTTTCTTTGGTTTAATTCATGCAAAACACTTTTATTCACACAGCTCGGGACTTGGAGATTTAGCCGCAGCTTGCAAAGGCAGGAGAAGGCATTAAATGAGTTTGTGAGAGATTTACTGGCATTTTGGGGTAATTTGGGGGGGATGTTGGAGGTAGGGAGGAACACCATCCCACCATCACTCCCTGCAGCTGGCAAAAAATCTGGGCTCAAGCTGACCCCGTCTCAAATCACACTTAGCTCAGCAGGAAACATCTTTAAACCCTGCAAAGGCAAAAGTAAGTGGAAATAATTGCTGTGTTCCGAGGGTTAATGAAATTAATTTTGCAGAACTTGGTTTATTTTCTAATCTCAGCACCGAAAAGTCTCTTTTAAGTCAAACTCTTCTACCTTGGATTTTTCTTAGGAACCAGGTGTCTCGGTAAGATTTGGCTCCTGCCTGGATGGGAGCAGAGAAAATGCAATGGGAGAATAAATGGGGCGGTGGCAGCGCAGGGCAGGACAGCGCCGGGGCCACTTGTTCCCAGCAAAAAGGAAAGATGCTGCTCGCTCAGGCTGTTGTTTTCCCATGTCAGGGAGCAATTAACAAATTGAAGTCTTATTTAGGGTATTTTCTTTGGTAGCAAGGGCTTTGTTGCATGAATAAGGTAAAGCTACACCAGGGCCTGTGGCCCTGCAGACCCCGGGAAGGGCAGCTCCCCTCTGAGAGATGAGAAATATTATTTTTTGGCCACTTTTTAGTAGAAGAAAAGGTTTTCCATGTGCTGCAGAGAAGTTTTTACCTGCACCATTATTCTGCATTAAACTGCAGGAGAGGAAAGGGCAGCTCATGGACAGCCCTTCTCCTTTGCTCTTGACAACTGTGAGTTTTCCTGTAAAAAGAAAAAAAAAATCAATAAAACAAAAGGACTGTATAAATTTATAGCCTTTTGCTGAGGGTGGAAACAGGCCAGGAGGCAGAACTGGCAGGAGCAGAATGCTTCCAGAGCATCACCAGCACGCAGTTACACAACCACGGTGGTGGGAAGGAGAAGTCCCAGCAAGTCCCTAATCCCCGAGGCACGTCAGGGCACGAGCAGCAGCCAGGAGAGGAACCACTGAGCGGGGACAGCCAAAAACTTTCCACGCAGCATCTCGTGCTGCCTCCAGGAGGGGGTTTTGTTTAATGTTTTTGGCCAGATGCAGCTCTGTTGTGAAGCCAAGGAGTGCAAAGCTAGCATGGAAAAAATAAATCAGTTGATGACTGCTCCAGTTAATGAGCCCCACGGCAGCCCTGGTGCTGGGGGGATTTTGTCCCGCTGTGTTGAGCGGCTTTTCCTCACCGGTGATGTCTTTTTGCAACATCATCTACGGGCAGATGTGACTCCCAGGCAACAGGATGCTGTTCCAGCAAGTGACTTTTGAAATGTCATTTTGGAGGGAGAAAGCAGCAAATAAGCCAAGTCTTCTCCTTGTTGTGTTTCAAAGATAAAACCAGATCCTCGAGGAAGGAGATTAGACAAATTAATTTAATATTAATTTCTCTTCCGCAGGGAGTGGCAACTGAAATGTGAAATATTGGAGGCTGCACGCACCCTCCTTCCCTTTCCTGTGAGTCTTAACAGGTCTATAAATGTTCACCCAGCTGCCACAATCTGATTAGGGGTGTCATAACCTCTCCTCTGTGCTACCTGCTATTCCAGGCAGGGCCACACCTAAGCTCCTTACGGTGGGACCCTCCCTGGCCCCAGGCTGATGCCTTCCCAGTGATGCACTGCTCTTTAGAGATAACCTGCATGGGACACAGCTCCCAGAAATGTGCCTTCGACCCCTCCTGGGGTTGGTGGCATCACCTAGGTTTGCTAGAAGGTAAAATAACAGCTTTTTTTTTTTTAAAAAAAAAAAAAAGGGGGGATTTTTTTTTAAAAAAAAAGGGATTTTTTTTTTAGAAAAAAGGGTTTTTGGAAATACCTTTTCATTTTGCAATAAGCACGATAATAAAAGTGCTCAGAAGAGGGGGGGAAAAAAATCAATTTTGGGTATTTAAGACTCCCTACTGCCAACTGGATTAATTTCTGGGAAATGGGAGAAGTCAGTCATGCTGGTTTGAGGAAGATGTTTGCTGTCCAATTTGGGCTCAGCCCAGCGTTTGGTTTAAAAATAACTCCTCCCAGTGCCGTGGGAGCAGCTGCTGTGGGACTGGCCGGGTTTGTGCCTCTGGCTGAACAATTCCCCGCTGTGTCCGGGAGAAGGAACGAGGGGAAGAGCCGTAACCCTCCGCAGAAAGGGCTCCTTGTGTCCTTCCACAGCCAAAATCCCCTGTTTTTCGGGCAGATGAGGACAGCCCACTTGGGCTCTTTTAAAGCACAATGTCCCTCCGTGAAGCTGCAGGAACAAACACTTCCCGGTGACGCTGGATAATCCAACTCCCCACAAACTTCCCCAAGCGCTGGCTCCTTCGCAGGAAAAGCTGAATATCTCTATTTTCTCTTTTTTCCCTCACAGCAGCACTGGTACTATCTGACTCACCAGGAGGCTTTCCTTTGCCTCTCTCCCATGTATTTTTAACTTGCAATCCCCTCAGAAGGCTTTCCCAGATCAGGGCAGCGGCGTTGAGCTCGTTGTGTGAGGCACCGTGGCTGCGCTGAGGTCACCTTCTCAAAAATAACCCAGGGCTCACCCAGGCCGGGCACAGCCCATCCCATTCTCATTGTTTTGGCATCAATCATCTGTGCCAGCCTCAGATTCTGCTTTGGGGAATTGCTCCTGTCCGGGAATACGTCAGCTGCGTGCCAGGAGCTTGAGGAGCGTGCCCAAGTGCCGGCTGACGTACTTAAATGCTGTATTCCCTGCGGGAAGGAGCATCTTCTGTCAGAGGTGTGATGGGTGGAGGGGTAACACCGTGGTCCTTGAGGCTCCTTGTGGATTCCTGGCTGGATTGTGTTGGGAAAGGGACAGGAGAAATCAGTTTTCCCTGTGGGAAAAGGGGTTGTGGGGTGAGATGGGGAAAGCTGAACCCGGGAACACAGGAGGTTCCGCTTAAATTTGAGGAGAAACTTCTTTCCTGTGAGGGTGCCAGAGCCCTGGGCCAGGCTGCCCAGGGAGGGTGTGGAGTCTCCTTCTCTGGAGACGTTCAAGACCCGCCTGGACACCTTCCTGTGTGATCTCATCCAGGTGTTCCTGCTCCAGCAGGGGGATTGGACTGGATGGGCTTTCCAGGTCCCTTCCAATCCCTGACACTCTGTGATTCTGTGAAATCCAACCCAATGTTTGATTTTTTTTAACTAAAAAAAAAAAAAGTCAAGCAATAGACTGAAATAAGGACCAGGATGGAGAAATATTTAAAACAGTTGTTCCAGTTTTCTCTTAGCTACACATTTTTCTCTTCTATACCTAATTTTGGTCCAGGTCTTAGTCTCGTTTATTCACACAAGAACGAATCAGACTCTAGCACCCCATGACCTGGTTTCTAATTCACGTGCTCGCCGAGGACGAGATGATTAAACCCAACTCGCTCACAAAACGGTCATGCAAATCCTCTTAGCTCAGCTGGTGACTCCCCTTCCACCCTGATTCTCCCCTCTCCCTCCACATAAAGGGTACCCAGGGTCGGGGCTGGCTTTTTGGGGTTTCATCCCCTTTTTCTCATTAAATGAGAATAACAAAAGACAAACTGGGCTTGAGAAGTGTGTGCCCATGGGGGAAACCAGGCTGGGTTTTTAGCCATTAGAGTTTTTAATCTGTTGAAAGTTTCCCACATGATGTCCACCTTTCCATCTGTTTTGGAGCACATTCCAGCTGCGATGTCAGCCCAAGACCGTGCGTGACTTACTCCAAAGCTTTTCTTTCCCCTAAAACAACAAATGAAAGGCTCTTTATGAAGCTTATGCTGAGGATCAGGCTGACGTTATATACCAAAGACACGTTATATACCAAATACTCAAGCATTATATGCCAAATCTGCTCCATATGTTTAATTCTCTGCCCTTTTATCTTGGAAGGAGAGCTGCTGATGGGGGAAAGCTTTACTATTGCCTGTGTGGGAGCAAGAACAAGCCAATAATCAGTGTCTGGTGTGAGGAGAAGCCCAGGGAGAGACAAGACTGCTCCGAAGATGCTCCAGACGCTCATGCAGAGTTGTCATGGGCACGATGCTCCCCGTAGTCATCTCCATGGCTACCTCAGCGCCGAGCAGAGGGGGTGCAAGTGATGTAGGAACAGCGGCGTTAGCTTAAATGCTGCACGCTCTCCTTCGGCTGGTGTAAATAAATAATGCTTGGGATCGTCCAGGAGGTTTATCTCCAGGGATGGTGGCTGGTTTTTAGCTGGAACTTGAAGGCAGCTGAGATTGCAAATGGTTTTATTTATGACAAACAGATTTGTAGCATCTCCCCTGAGGTATTTCTGTGGTGGATGTACTGGGGCACAGATGAGGCTCAGGTTTTTTCCTCACCTTTAGCCAATGTGATCGAAAAACACAGATAATATTTCTGCTCCAACCCAAGATTATGCCATGGGAATGGCCAGCCTAAGAAATAAAGCTCCCTCCCAATTACTGCAGCGTATAGATAAGTAGAGTTTTGAGCAGGGTGAAGAGAAGGAAGCATTTTGAAATGAGGTTTTTCCTCCCAGTGTGATAGTTCCACTGGGCTGGCCCTTGCCCAGCAGCCAACACAGCCCCCACCCCCAGGGGATAGGGGAGAGGATTGGGGGGCAAGGACAAGGAGACTTGTAGGGTGAGATAAGAACAATTTAATAATTGAAATAAAATAAAACTTAAAATAAAACTAATATTAAAATAGAAGTGAGAAATATAACAGTAATAAAATATGCAAATGAGTGATATCCAGTGCAGCTGCTCACCACCCACTGACCCAGCCCGGCCCGCTCCCAGATAACGATCCCAGAGGAGCGACAAAGTCCTTGACTCTCAGTGACACAAATTCAAACACTGGGATGTTCTCAGTGTTTGTCTCAACAAATCCCAGGCTGAAAGCAAAATGCAGCACTATTCTACCTACTAAAAAGTAACCAGCCCTGTCCCAGCTAAAAACCAGGACACCCAGCCAGCAATTTCTTTTGGTAAACAACAGCAAAGATTACACAAAATCGGACCATCTGGTAATACAGTCTGGAGCTGCACCGTGCCCGCTTCGGGGGCTGAGCTGGGATACCAAGAGCCAACAACTCCCCTGAAGGATTTCTCCTTAATTTTTTCTCCTTAACTTTTTCAAAGCAACTCCCAACGCAGTGGGGACGCCACAGCTTGCAGCCTGCCTGGAGAAAAAGTCACCTTAAATCTGCACAGAGGGCTTGAATCACAAGGGGAGAAGCCCAGAGGCTTTTCAGGGCTTGAGGTTGCCATGATCTCCGTGCCACCAAGAGAAAAAAAACAGAGGTGTCAAGCATGGGCTGCAAAGCACTTCATCTTAGTGATGCTTAGAGAAGAAAATGGTTTGTAAGATGATGAATACAAACCCTGCTGTGAGCCCAAACCCTCGCCTGGGCAATGGTGTTTCACAGAGTTATCCCGAAAGCTGTGTCTGGTTGAACCACACGACTCCAACGTGTCGTTTTCCCAGCAGCTCTGGTGACCTTGGCCCCTGGCTTGTTTTTCAGTGCATTTCTCAGCAAGCCCAGAAAACTCTGGGGAGAGAATAATGATCAAAGTACAGAAACCAGAGGAAATTAGTTTTGCATTTACAGCAGCGGGTCAGGACTGGCTGTTTATCCAGAGCCGGGGAGGGGCAAATCATTCACCCTGGGCTCCCTGCACCAAGGCTTCCTGCAGGCAAAGCTCCATCCACAGCCATTAAATAGCAAATAATAATTAGCACTAATAATACAACAGAGTTTATTTTTCCCAGGGTGTTTTCTTGTCTGTATTGTGGCCTGAAACATCTGTGCCATCCAAAATATTTTAATAGTATCAATGATCCAAGGAGCTTCTCATGTTAAAAATAAAGGATGCTGGAGCAAAGCCTCTGGGACTTGATTTCTCACAAAGCTCAGCCCGTGTGGGAGCTTGGGTTATCCTGCTGAGCATTCACCAGGTCAACTGCTGCCAAAAAAAAAAGGAAAGTTTGATATAATTATATCAACTCCTCACCTGAGATTAAATGAAATAAAGCTGAGAACTGGGGTCTCATTTCTCCCTCACTAATCGCTGGAGCTCTCCTGCACAAATAGCTTTAAAATGAACATTTTGGGGTCTGGGATGGGAATGAAGTTTTGAACAATTCTTCATGGCAGCTGCTTTGTGTCTGAGCTCCCTGAGTGTTTTCAGGGGATGATGAGAAAAGCAGATGGAAGAGGTCGTGGATCCTTTTTCTGGAGAAAAAAGGAGGTCAGTGCTGTTGAAAAATGGGGAGAAAAAAATTAAATAAAGGGAAATGAAACACAATAGTAAACCTGGATCCTATTTGGATTCCAGAAATAGGGTGATTCTGGCAGAATTGGCTGCAAACCCTTTTCCTGTATTTCTCTTTAGTTCCAGGAATAGAGAAAAGTGACTTATGTCTTGAAATAAGTGTTGGTGGGGAACTGCTCCTGGGCTGAGCAGAGCTCCCAGCTCTCCGTCACAGACCCAACCCAGCGAGGGAGAGCAGAGAACGGCTGCCCTCCACGTCTTTGAATTATTGATCTTTATATATTAATTATAAACACTTCTCGGGGCTGGTAGGTAGAGACTGAGGAGGATTTGCCACGTGAGGTGTCACAGGAGTTGGATTTCAAGAGAGGAGGATATGAGAAGTGGTTTCATCAACAGCAGGTTCGTTTAAGTCCTTGTGAGAGCACAGAACACTGGTCCCAGACCAGCTGAGATAGGAAAAAAAACCCTTCTGGAGGAGAGATGCCCACTTTTTGTAATGAAATAAAATTTAAAAAACAAATAAAATACAAAACCACCCCACATCCAGGACCTGGAAATGAGCTAATTTTAGTCTTTAATTTATCAATACAAGTGCTCAAGCAGAGGGAAGGTGTGTTGGCCTGTGTGAGGGGGCTCCTTTGGGGAGGGACTGGAGGTTAATCACAAACCGTGACCTTGCTTTGGGTGAGGAATTATTACTCAGCTTGTCCTAATATTATTTTTTTTTTCCTAAAAAAATAAAGTGCCCTCCAGTTGGTTTAGGACAATTTTCTGGATTATTCATTGGTGATTTATTATTAACTCAAGATGCAACCACTCACATTTTTAATCCATCTACCACCCAAGCAGGGAACAGAGACACGGCAGTGGTCACCACACATATTATAATATGCATCTATTTTGGGGGTCATTCCTTTGTTATTCATTACTTATCTGTGTGTTTATCTGTTATTTATTGTGACCCAGCTACAAGAAATAACTTTAGGAAGAAGAATCTCCTGAATTTGGCTCATTTTTTTGCAAACCTGTATCATTTTTTAATCAATAGACCAGATAAAAAAATATTATTGCATTTAGATTAGTTACCATTTAAAGGAGATAATCCTTTTGCTCTTCTGCACCACATAGTGGGTATTATTTTATTTAAAATCTAGTTCTACTGTTGAGAAGGGCTTGGAAAAATGAGGCAGACTTTTCCCTTTTAATTATCTCAGAATTTCATGACTGTAAGCCTCCAAAATACACCCAACTGAGAGCAGAAGGGTCACAGACATTTTCTGATTGAATCCCAAGTACCAACATCACTTCTCCACACCTCTGCCTCTCCCCACCACCAACCTTCCTCTGATCACAAAACACTCGATTTTTAAAGCTGATTTTTTGCAGACGACACCCCCGGGTAGTTCCCCATGGGCTGAGGACATCCTGGGCAGGGAGGTTCCTGCAGAAATCTTCCTTCGGGCTTCAGCTCCTCCAATCCCTTTTGCAAAAAGCCTTTGCAATGCTGACCTCTGCAGGCAAACACAGCCGGTTCTAAGCAGCAATGACCTAAATAATGCATAAACCAGGTATTTTATGCATTATTGCTGGCTGCAGGTAGCAATAGCCTTTTTAATAATGCATAAAAATGGGTCATTTCTCTGCTGGTTAGCTAACGGAGTATTTTGGTGAGGGAAATACCGGGAAGTCCTCATTCACTTGGAAGAAGCTCTCTGCGAACTCTTGTAGATTTGGTACATAATTTGCTAGACAAAGCGCTTTGAAACCAGGGGATGACGGATGTGAGTGAAAAGCCGGCATTTCACACCGTAAAGCATCGATTTTATCAACGGAGCGTCAAAGGCCCTGCCCGGCGCTCCTTGAGGTGGGGAAGGAAGAGCCAAGAACCACCTGCAGCGTCACCCCCTTCACCTGCACTTTACCCCCGAGACCCTGCCTCTAATTAAGCTCTAATTAACAGAACCCTGAGGGCCAGGAGGGCGCCCAGCCCTGCGGTGGGAGGGGGGTGATGTATGCTGGGTCTCTGGGGGGCTGGAGATGGGCTCCCATGGGTCCAGAGCTGGACCCCGGAGCTCCCTCAGCCGCAGCCTTACCTCGGCCGGCGGCCCCTCCGCCTGCCCCCGCCCCACAGCCCCTGCAGTCCCGGTCTCCCCTCAGCCCCGGTGGGCGTCGAGCCTGCCCGGCTCCTCAGCCACCTCCCCGGGCCCTCCCCCGGCCCCACAGCCCCTCCAGCCCCGGCCTCCTCTCAGCCCCGGCTGGCCTGGAGCTTGCCCGGCCCCTCAGCCACCTCCCCGGGCCCACCCCCGGGCCCACCCCCGGCCCCACCCCCGGCCCCACCCCCGGCCCCACAGCCACTCCAGCCGCGGCCTCCCCTCGGCCCCACCGGGCCTGGAGCCTTCCCAGCCCCGGCACCGCCTCAGCCACCTCCCCGGGCCCTCCCCCGGCCCCACAGCCCCTCTAGCCCGGCAGCCTCTCAGCCTCAGCGGGCCTGGAGCCTTCCCAGCCCCGGCACCGCCTCAGCCGCCGCCCCGGGGCCTCCCCTGGCCCCACAGTCCCTCCAGCCGCGGGTTCCCCTGGGCCCCACCGGGCCTGGAGCCTTCCCAGCCCCGCAGCCATCGCCCCGGGGCCTTCCCCAGCCCTTCCTCAGCCTCCCGGCACCGGAGCGCCCTCGCCCTGAGCCCGGCCCCTGCGAGGCCTCCTGAGGGTGGGCTGGGCCGGAGCTGTCACCCACCCCCTGGGCCCGAACGGGTTCCCTGTGGCGAAGCAGGCGCTGCCCGTGTCACAAAGGAGGCGATGGCGGGTTTGGCTGGCGTAGACTTTAATGTGTCCCTGCCCGGGGGTCCCGGGGGTGGGGAAGTGTGGTGGGGCAGCGGGCGGGCGTCCTTCCCTGCGGGGTCTGCCAGGGCTCTGCCAGTGGTTAGTGGGAAACCTTCCCCCGTGCCCTGGATCAGCCAGGAGCGACCCTGATGGATGTTCAGACCCCAGAGGTGGCCGAGGAGGAGACGTTGGAGGGACCAGGAGCCCCACGGCACATGGAGATGTGTGCCCCGCTCCTGGGAAGGATGCTCAGACCACAAAAAACACTGAGGAAGAGACATCAGAGGGACCCGGAGCCCTGTGAGATGTCGGAGGGACCTGGAGCCCTAAAGATCTTGGGCACGAGTTTGACGGGAGCTCTTGGGGTGCAGGACATGCTGCCACACCTGACGGAGCCCATCCTAGAGCTTGAGCGCTGTGACACGGGGGATGTGGAAGGGACAGGTCTCCTCTGACCCTGTAGAGCTGCAGAAGGAGAAAGAAACATCGGTGGGTTGAGGAGGTGCCCACATCTCCCCTCCCAGCATCCTCCCACCCCAGGCAGCCCGCCTGCCCGCCCCGTGGCCCCCGCTTACATGAGCCGGTTGCGGATGGGGCGGAAGTGTTTGGTGAGCCTGATGGCGAAGATGATGTTGGGGATGAGGAAGAAGGTGCAGCATCCCAGGCTGAACCAGAAGGCGTTCTGCAAGGAGAGAGCAAGAGGGTCACCGTTGGGCTGCGGGGGAGAGGCAGCCCCCAGGCTCTGAAGGGGTTTGGGGAGCCTTGGGCTAGCTGGTCCTGGTGGTGTGGGGGTGCCAGGGCTGCTGTCGGCCCTGGCCGACCCGAATTTGTGCTGGTTGGTGGTGGGATGCTGCACCATGCAGGTCCCCGCTGGACCCCCAATGGGGTCGGGATCCTTACCCAGGGGTCAGCAATGCGGTCACACAGGATCACCCGCCCGTTGTCCAGGGCTGTGGCGAGCGGCTGGCACGAAGCTACGTCCTCCCTCAGCTGGAACAAGAAGTGGAGACAAGGCATGGACCCACTCCTGGTTCAGGGCGATGCATTTTGCTGCCTCAGCTCAACAAGGGGCTCACATGCAGCATCCACAGGGGCTCCCAGCCCCAAAGAATTCCCCTGCAGCAGAAGTGAGCACCTACCGTCTGCCCGACCCAGTTCAGGTACTGCGCCAGGTACCGCAGCTCCCTCCTGGTGAAGCAGCCGATCTCCTGGGCAGAGGGAAGGCAGCATGGAGGGCAGGTGCTGCGCTTCCCAGCCCAGCTCCTACCACTTCTGGACTAATGTCAGGCTTGGAAATGAGGCCTGGAGGCTCCAGGTGCCCTTTCCCCTCTTGCAGCACCCTGTTCTCACTCTGTTTCTGGCTGTGGGGAATTTTGCACCCCCAAGGGCTAATCCAGCCCTGGCTCACCTGCCGGAGGATCTGCTGGGCTTGCACAGGCAGCCGGGCTTCCACTGAGGCCGTGGTGGCCAGTGTTGTCTTCACTCGCTCCTGGGGAAGCACAGGAAGGACAGAGCATCCTTAGAGCACAGCAGGATGGGTGCCCCGGAGGTGCTGGGTTCATGCATGTGCTGAGCTTCGAATTGGGTCTGATTGCCAGAGGGCAGGGAAAGAGGGACCTGCCCTGAGCAGAGGAACCTCCTTGCAGGGAGCAGGTGAGGTTAAACACTGTGGGACAGCTCTGCTGGGGACGCTGAAAAGCCCTGAGTGGTGGAGGGGGAGTTCTGATTTGCAGCAACAAGCCTAAGTCCTAAAGGAGACATCCCTTAGTCCTTCATCCTGCCTGGGTGACATTCCTGGCCCTCCCATCACCTTCTAACTGTTTTTTTTAGGGCCCATAGGGCACCACATATTTTTCAGAGCTGGAAGGAACTATGCAGGTACCTGGAGGTGCGGCGCCAGGCGGGAGAGGAACTGGACGCTTTCTGCCAGCTTTGCCTGCGGGACAGGGAGGTGAGAAGGTTGCAAAATCTCCGTCCACCCTTTCACAAGGAGACCACCAGACAAATGCTGGCAGCACCACAAGCCACCAGCCCAGCACAGACTCACCACCAAAGCCTCCTGCGATTGCACCGTGGAGTTTTGCATCTCCCACAGGGCCCGGGCCTCGGCAGCCAGCCGCCCTGCCACCGTGAGGTTCCTCTGCAGGGGGACAGCGGGATGAGGACGACCCTGCAGGCACGCAGGCAGCCCCTGCCACCCGCCCTGCCACTCACCTGCATTTTCTGCAGCCCCTCGAGGCTCCTCGCCAAGCCAGGGAGGCTGGTCTGCACCACGGGGTTTTTCATCTGCAGGAAGGTGAAGTTGGCAGCTGCCCGAAATCCAACCCTGGGAGCCGGCCCCGATGTGGCTGGGCCGCATCCTGCCTGGCACAGCAGGGACCAGCTCCCTGCAAGCATCTCCTCACCTCCTCCTGGAAGCGCCTGTAGTCCACCTCGTCCACCCCGCTGCGGGCGAAGGTGTCCAGGTCCTGCCGGCCCTCGCTGCGCAGGAGCCGCACGTCGCCCAGGCGCGCCGTGAAGTCGCTCAGGCGTTTCTGGAAATCAGCCGTGTACTGTGGGGGCGAGACACGGGGGATGCTGCAGAGCTGGGGCCGAGAATTTCCATCCCAATAATCCCAGTAAAGCTTGTGCATCCTCACACCACTAAGAGAAGCTCTGGCTGAAGCCAGCCCTCACCTTGGAGGTTTTTAGATGCTCATCCAGGTCGTAGGACCTATCGAGCTGCAGCACCTCCCACAGTCCCGCACCGCTCTTGCACTCCCTGGAAGGCAAAGGGACATTGGTGGTGTGACCCCAAATTAGCACTCCGATGTGTAGGGGCAGAGGTGGGCTCCTGCGGCACCCACCGGTACGTGGCACTGAGGTTGGAGTCCCTCCTGAGGTTGAGCTGGCGGGTGACATTCATGGAGGGAGGCAGGTTCCCAGGGGTGTCAATGAACTGGGCCAAACAGGAGGAAAAAGAGGGTCAGGGTCAGGTGTAGGAATTCCCAGCAACAATTTGGGGGCTGCTCTGTCCTCACAGGTGTGTCCTGGGGTATCCCCATCCCAGCCAGAGCTAATCCTGCCTTTGTACAGTCCCCATCGCAGAGCCCCACCAAGCAGCGTTTGGAGGGAAAGCAGCGGACAGCCCCGTGCTGGGACCTGCCTGTGTGTGCACGGCCAAGGGATGAGCCCTGATCCCATTCCCAACCCCTCTCTCAGCCCCATCGCAGTGTGCTGCCAGCCCTGAGCACCCCAAGGATCCACCAAGCACCCCAGGGATCCACCAAGCACCCCAGGGATCCCCAAGGAGCAGGGGACAGGGACCCTGCAAGTAGAAGCATCATTGCCTTGAGTGAATTAACAGCACAAGGGCAATTCCCCGCTGCTGATGCAGATCCAAGGACCTAATCCTAAACTTAATCTCCTGGTTTAGGATGGGGCTTTCCCGGATGGGTTTAGGGGTAGGACACAGAGCATTTAGAGGCATTTTGGTGCACACAAGGAGAGATTTAGGCAATGGGTGAATGTGTGGCCACCCACCTTATAAATCTCCTGGTTGACCCAATTCCTGCAAACCAGCGTCTGGATGTTGCCCCCAACCAGGAAGGTGGCAAAAACCAGGAGGATGAGGAGCCAGGAGAACAGGAAAGCCAGGCCCACGCCGCTGGAAGAGGGAGAGGAGAAGCTGGCGGTGGCTTTGCAGACCCGAGCGGGCAGAAAGGCTTGTGGGGACCTGTCCATCCGGCTGCGGCCCTGCGGCTCCCTCCCGCGCCCGGGCACGCCGGCCTGCCTGGGAAGGGCCCGCGGGAGCAGGGTGTGCCGGGCAGCGGCTCGGGGTGCGGGAGCTGCCAGCTCCCAGGGAGGAGCAGCTTCTCCCAAACCCGCCGGCGCAGGCGGTGGCTTCAAAAGCCTTTCCGCTCAGCTGGCTCCTGGTTCCTCCCTTGGTTTTGCCCCTCTGTTTTGGGGGGATTGTGAGATGGCAACGGCCCCCCTTGTCACCCAGAGAGACGCTTACACCAGGAGGAACTTGGCGCCGGCTTCTCCTCGGCACTCATAGTCACTGGGGTCCTCCCGCTTGGAGAGCCCGTACGTCCCCAAGGCCATCCCTGCCACGTTGCAGGCGAGGATGAGGAGGATGATGGAGCACAGCACTGTCCCCGCGATCCACCTGGAGGAAAGAGCAGCAGAGATGCGGTGCTGATGCACCAGCTGGGGCTCAGGAGAGCTCAGCACCCATCTCTGCCACGCCCCCTGCACCCCTTCATGCTTCCCGCTGTCACCTGTACTGCTCGAAGCGCTCCACCTCCTGCAGGTACGGCTGGCTCCTGTCCTCTGCCTTCACCAGGGCTTCACTGACGGGCCGGGTGTAGTCGGGGAGGGGGAAGCCATCAGCAATAGACTGCACCTTCTCAGTCATGCGGGCCATCTCGTCCCGCAGATCTGTGGGGCCAAGGACATGCTGGAGGGGCGGCTGGTACCCACGTCCCAATCCCACATTGGGATTTGCCCCATGGAAGGTGTCCCTGCTCGGTTTGGCCATCCCACTCACCCTGGATGACCTGGGCCATCCTCTCCACGGCCAGCTCCGGGATGGAGTTAAAGGTGCCATTACCCTGTGAGGAAAGAGGGGGTGCTGAGCAGCTCAGATGGGGCTTCCCATGGGTGCCAGACCCACCCCCCCCCAGTGGCACCCCAACCCCTCCAACCTGGCGAATCATCTCGGCAAAGTCACTTCTGGGTAGACCAGACAGCGCCTTCAAAACCTTCTCCACCGATGGCACCTTAGGGTGGAAGAAGCAACCCATGAGCCCCGGGGCTGGCAGAGGGGTGGTGACGGTGATGGTGAGGGACCAGCACCCCATCCCACCTTGCTGTAGTCAGCACCCAGCTCCAGGCTCTGTGCCGTGCCCAGGACGCTGGCGCAGGAGGTGCAGCGTGGGTCGTCCAGCAGCGCGACCACGCGCCGACGCCGTTCCCGCAGCGCCGGCTCCAGCTCAGCCCGCGCCGATGCCAGCGCCCGCACCGTCTTGTCGACAATCTGTAAATGGTGCAGCGAGGTCTGTAGGTCTTAAAGAGAAAGCCCAGGGCTAGTTCACGCTGCTCCGCTCAGCCGCCCCGGCTCTCTGACAAGGCCCCGGGGAGAGCCGCGCTCGGCTGTACCTCCAGCCCTGTCTTGCAGGTCTGCCAGCGCCGCGTAGGTCATCGCCTTCAGCTGCGTGTGGATGGAGAGCCCCACGCTCCGGCTGAGCCCTGCAAGGCATCGGGCACCCCATCAGTGTCTCATCCCGGTGGGAAGCTTGGGATGGTGCCCACCAGTGTCCAGAGCGATGCTTACCACCCAGGTCAGAGATTATCTGCTGTCGAGGCACCTCGAACTGGTCCACCACCATCTGCACCCCCTGCCAGGAGAGAGGAGCTGGTCAGACAGGGGTAGCAGCCGCCAGGAGGGGAGGGAACCCCACGTTGCCATTCAAAATGCATTTTTAATGCAACCAAACCACCTCCTCTCGCCTCCCAAACTGCTCTGGTTGGGAAACGCAGCCGTCCCTGGGCTGCACCTCACGCCAGGGTGGAGGCCACTTGGGAACCCACCTGGGGGACATGGGCGATGTGCTGCCGCAGGGTGCGCAGGGTGGCTGGCACGGCCCCCAGCCCCGGCTCCATCTGCCCCTTCACTCGCTGGCTGGTGACAAAGGCGCAGATGACGCTGATCCTGCCGGGGACAAGCAGGCAGTGATGGGGCTGCCCGGTAGTGCTGTCCCCATGGGACAGGGTTCTCCCCACCCAGGGGCGAGGGGGACTCACAGGATGACGAGGGAGGTGAGGGACAGGCAGGCCAGCAGGCAGTGGCGGCGGCAGCCCAGCGAGCGCCGGTGGGCACGCAGGCGCCCCCCGCACCGCCGGCGGCTCCGGCAGTAGCAGAAGCACATCCCGGCCACCGGCACAGCCACGGTGAAGAGCAGAGCCACTGCGGCGCAGACGACGTAGCCCAGCTCATACTGCACCACCTATGAGACGGGACAGCCCGGTCGGCAGGGATGCACCCAGCTTTTGGGGTGCTCTGTGTGTGCCCAGGTGCCCCATCCCAGGTGGGTGCCATCCCTGTGGGATCACCCACCCCACAGCCCGGCTCACCTGTGACGTCCGCACCGAGCCAGGGTCGTTCAGGGCCGCCCTGAGCAGCTCTGCAGAAGAAACCGCGGCGCTGGTAAAAGATCCCACTGAATGCACCCCCAAACCTCTGTGCTCCGAGGCAGCACCCCCTCCCCGGAGCAGCTCAGAACCCCCAGAGCAGCTCTGGACACAGGGCTTGCAGTCGGCAAAACCCCAGTGGTTCCGGCACCCGTGGCAGTGGGGTCCTGGCACCCCGGCTCAGGGCTCACCTGTGGGCAGGGGGTTTTGCTGGATGAGATCCAGGCAGCGCCGGACGAGGCCGTAGAGGGGATCGAGCGAGCTGGGTACTCGGTGCAGCGCCGGCACCCGAATTTCGGCGTGCGTGTCGGTGAAGCGGAGCACGCCGGCGGGGCCAGCCAGGTGGCACTGCTGGGTGCTGGCGGGACGCAGCAGCGCCCAAGCCAGCAGCAACCCGGCCACCCTCATGGCTTCGGCAGCGAGGAGAGAGCCGGGGGGCTCTGTCAGCCTGCGAGCAGATGGAGGGACATGCCCGGCTCTGGATGGTTTTCTCCGGCTCGGCTCAGTGCTCCGGGAAACCTGCCTGACGGGTCGGCCGCCGCGCAAAGCCCAGACGCTGCCGTGGCTTGTTCCCCCGACGGCTCCCCGGGGCGGCTGCGCTTGGCGGGGCTGCGTGGAGGCGTCTCCCAAACCATCCCAGGCCTGTTTCACAACCCCCGGCAGCCCTGAGTCACCGCCGCGGGGGCCCCACGGCCAAGGCCGTTCCCACAAAAGGTGGCAAACCCCCCCCGGGGTTTTTGGGAGGGTGCCAGATGGGGGTGAACCCCCTGTCCTTGGGCTGGAGGGTGCTTGTCCCACTGCAGCCACTTTGGGAGGAGGGGTCTTGCATCTGGGCATCACTCGGGGGTTGTACAGCCCTCGTGGGTGGATCTGTGCCCGCAGACGGGGTCCCCGCGGGGCTGAATCCAACATCCCAAACCCTGGGGCAGCACCACGTGTGATGGGCTGGGAAGGAGAAGGGAAAGCAGGGGGACACACGGGGAGGGACAGTGAGCTCCGGCCGTCAATGCCTCCTCACCAGCCAGGTGTGAGGTGAGTTTTCCAGGCTCAGCCCGTCCCTGCCTCACACCCAGAGGCGACCACGGCTCCTTCCCAGGGCCGGATCCTGCTCACCAAGACGGGCCGAGCGCTAATTACAGGGTTGGCTGGAAACGAGGGAGGTTCAACCTGATCTCCATGGTGCAGGGGAACAGCCCGCGCGTCCCCAGGGACCGCGGGGCACCCCGAGAGCTGAGCCCCCTCCTCAGCTGGGCGAGTCGAGCCGGCCCTTCCCTGCCGACGCCTCCGTCCTCCCGGCGTTGATGCTAATCCGTGTGGTTTTCCGCCCTCTGGAAAAGGGGCTTTTCTCCCAGCTGCAGATGCTGGCAGCAGCTTTCCAGGCTGGGCACAGGGTGCTGCTCCCCACTACCTTTTGGGAATGAGAAGGACTGGAAAATCCTGCCCTGGCTTGGCTGAGTCCCCACCCTGGGACACAATTCCCAGGGCTGGGAAAGCGCCGAGGCTGAGAAGTGTTTCCACGCACGGGTACCTGGATACGCGCCTGCGTGCGGCCAGGGCGCCCGGCCACTCGCACTGGTCCCGCAGCGGTGATGGTGATGGTGATGATGGTTTCCCATCCCCACGATGATCTCCCATCCCATAATGATCTCCCATTCCACAATCATCTCCCATCTCACAATCATCTCCCATCCCCATGATGATCTCCCACACCAACAACTTCCCATCCCAACGATGACATTTTTGGGGGAGGTGACTTCCATGTCTGAGGGGAAGGGATGAGGCTGACACCGGTGACCTCGAGACACCAGCACGCGTGTGCTGCCCCGTCCTGCCCCACTGATGGGGATGGGGGGGTGGGGTAGTTTGTGGGGGGTTTTGCCCTTTCCCTTCCGGCCCCAAGAAGGAACTGCTGCTCCTGGCTGCGGCTGAACCATCCCAGTTCTGCGTGGCTGTGGTGGGGAGCCTATGGGGCGGCCCTTTGGGGGGGTCCCCAGGTAGGGGGTTGCTCCTGGTGGGATGGGAGATGCTGGTACTGGGAGTGATGGTACTGGGAGTGCCAGTACCAGTGCGGTGTGGGGATGATGGTACTGGGGATACTGGTACTGAATTAGGGATGCTGGTTCCTGTGGTGGTGCAGAGTGGGGATGCCAGTCCTGGGGCTGTAATACTGGTGCTGGGGTGAACCAGGGTGCTGGTACTGGGGCGGTGATACTGGTTCTGGTACTGGGAAGGTGATGCCGGTGCTGGGATCGCGATGTCGGTTCGGGGGTTGTTGTACCATTTACACCGCTAGGCGGCGCCACATCCCCAGACGCCGCTGAGCGGGGGCGGGGCCTCCCCCTGGGGGCCGGGCCTGTACGCTGGGGGCGGGGCCTCACTGTGGTTCCCCCGGCGCTGCCGGCGGCTGCGCGGGGCCGAGGTGGCGGCAGCGGAAGTGACGTGTGCCGGGCCCGGTGTCGCCGCCATTATGGTGGGCAAAGGATCCTCCCGCGTCCCGGAGCGGTGAGTCCGGCCCCGCGTCTCCTCCCCGCGCGGCTCCGCGGCTTCTTCCCGCCCTGGAGCCTCCCGTGGGCTTCCCCGGGGCGCTACGGCGGCCTGAGGCCCGGTGCTGCCGGAAGCCGCGGGGCCTGGGCGGGGCTCTGACACCGGCGGCGCTCTGACACCAGCCGCGCTGCGGGGCCCGGTACCTTTAACTTGTGGCGGGGCCCGGGCAGCGGGAGGCGTCGCTTAAAGCTTGGGGAGTGTGGGTGCCCAGGGCCGGGGGGGAGGTTGCGTGGGTTCCCGGGGCCAGGGGGGAGTTGCGTGGGTCCCCGGGGCCGAGGTGAGCGCGGGGCCGGATCTCGGGTCAGTGGTTTAACGCCTCCGTGCTGCGGGGTGCAGGTGGACCGACTACATCCCGCTGGGCAGGAGGATACCGGGCACCCGCTTCATTGCCTTCAAGGTCCCGCTGAAGAGGGTAAGAACCCGCCGGCACCCGGGGTCTGTTCGGGGCAGGCAGCGGCTGTGGGAGGGTGTCACTGTGCAGGGAAGCGATGAGTGAATCCTCCCAAAAAATGAGAAAACATTTGGGTGTCAGTGGGTCATTTTGTTGTTTATTTTCCTGAAGTGGGTTATAGCCTGTGGGGGAGGAGCACAGCGTGTTTGAGCAGTCAGGGCACGGTGGGGTTGTGGTGATGTTCACCAGGAATGGCTTCTGGGTGCTGGCAGCACCTCTTGGGCAGCCCAGGTGCTGTCCTGGATTCACTAGGATGGCGTTGATGTTGTTCTCCATAGCTGGAAAGCGCTGTGTTTTGGTTCCAGTGTGGGATTTGTGATGAGAACAATGTTGACAGGGTACAAGGACGTGGTGTTTGGGGAGTTTGCAAGTGCAGAGGACTGGGAGGGGGGAAGCGTGTGGCTCGTGATTGGCTCTGCCCCTGAGGTATTCCACACCACACTGTGTCACAGTCAGTATAGTAACCAGGGCTGACTGGAACAGGGGGGGACTCTCTGGAATCGCTCAGGCTCGCTTTTCTGGGGTTGCAGTTGCAGGTTTGGAGTTTGTATTTTTTTTATTTTTACACTAGTTATTGAATTGTTTTTGTTTCAACCTACAAGCCTCCTCACCTTACCCCTCCAATTCTCTCCCCTATCCCCTGGGTGGGGGGGGGAGCTGCAAGTGTCTCTGTCTTGTTTGGCTGCCAGCTGAGTTAAACTGTCACAGGGTTCCTTCTCGCTCCTCTGGGATTGCTCTCAGCGGGTGGTGAGCGATTGCACTCTGCATGAGTCTTTTTTTAGTATATGTATTGTTGTTATCATTATTATTATTATTATTTTAATTTTATTTCAGTCTAATTATTAAATTGTTCTTAACTTACAAATCTCCTTATCTTTATCCCTCCAGTTCTCTCCCCTGTCCCCTGGGTGGGAGGGAAAAGGGGAGGTGCGAGCGGCTGCGTTGTGCCTGGCAGCCAGCTGAGTTAAACCGCCACAGCACCAGGGCAGGTCAGGCCGGGCTGGCTCTGTCGGGAGGGAGCGGTGCTGTGGGCAGCCCCCGCCAGCACGGCCAGGAGCCCACGGTGCCAGGGCTGAGTGCCACGGAGCAGAGGCTGCGAGGGGCCGGTGTGGGGCGGCGTTGCTGGCCGGTGTGGGGGGGCGTTGCTGGCCAGTGCGGGGCGGCATTGCTGCCTGTCTGGCCGTGCCTGGGGGTCCCCGTGCTGTGTGCTGGGGTGAGCTCCGCTCCAGAGCAGTTTGACCGCAGCGGTGACGCCTGAACCAAACCCTGTGGGTGACGTCTGGGACGTTGCAGGGGCCGTGGCGGGGAGCGGCGCTGTTTGATCTCCTCCATCGGAGCTGAGAGCCCATTTTATGGTTTTCACCACAGGAAAACGTCAATTTTCAGGGGTGTTTGTCACGCTGTGGTGTTTTGCCGCAGTATAAAGTCTTCAGTCAGTCCTGGAAGCCCTGAGCTGGGCGGTCCCGAAGCAGCGAGGGGTTTGGAGCCAGAGCTCGGTCTGGTCTGGTTCAGTGTAACTTGTCTGTCAGTCTGGGTCTGCCTTTGCTCCTCGCCTGCATTTTGCACTTTCAAGGGATGATCTCTGGGAAATTCTGCACTGTGAGCCTCTTCCCATCAGTCACAGCGCACCTGAGCTTGATTTCTGCTTGTGAATATTGTGTCCCCTCAGAGCTTTGATCGGAGCCTCCACCCAGAGGAGAGATTTTCACCTCGTGACCTCATTAAGAGAATCGGAGAGCAGAGGGAGGAGCTGGGCCTGGTCATTGACCTGACGTACACAACGCGCTACTACGGCCCAGAGGTCAGTCCTGGTGTTACTGTCGGGGAGGGAAGCTCTGTGTGAGCCCTGGTGCTGCTGTCACAGTGGAAGAGGGAAGCTCTGTGTGAGCCCTGGTGCTGCTGACACAGTGGAAGAGGGAAGCTCTGTGTGAGCCCTGGTGCTGCTGTCACAGTGGAAGAGGGAAGCTCTGTGTGAGCCCTGGTGCTGCTGTCACAGTGGAAGAGGGAAGCTCTGTGTGAGCCCTGGTGCTGCTGTCACAGTGGAAGAGGGAAGCTCTGTGTGAGCCCTGGTGCTGCTGACACAGTGGAAGAGGGAAGCTCTGTGTGAGCCCTGGTGCTGCTGACACAGTGGAAGATGCTTCTTGTGAGAAGATAAATTTACTGGAATCCTCTGGCAGGGGATGATGTGAAGCCCTGCAGCCCTGCCGGGGTGGGGTCCTTGTCCTCAGTCAAGTGCAGGCCTGGGGGCTTCGATCCAAATCCTGAAAATCCAGTTTTTACCAACCAGCACAAGTTTTAGGATATCCCAACGCTGGTTTCTCTGGGTTCTCCTGAGTGAAGAGCTGATTACAACCAGCTTTGGCTTGTGGTGTTAAGTGTGTGGATCGTTTCTTGTGTGTGCCTCATCCTCCCCAGGGAGGAAGGAGCAAAGGTGTGAGAAATAAAAAGCAAAGAGGCTGCTCTGGAATGTTGGTGCTTTATCGAGGGAGCGAAGCAGGAGGGGTTTTTACCCAAAACTGTGTTGCTGCTCTTTTTGGGCTTAATTGAAAAGCTTGATGGCTTCTGACTTACGGCCTGTGGTTCTCTAACTGAGAAGAATTCTTCTGCCTTTTCTGGAAATTATTGACTGACTTTCTTGTAGGAGCTCCCAGCCACACTGTGCTACTCGAAGATCTTGACAATGGGACACGAGATCCCGAGCAAGGAAACCATTTTTCAGTTCAAATGCGTCGTAAAAAAGTTTCTGAGAGACAACCAGGACAACGGTGAGTGCGGGATTCCCTCACGGTGCTGCTGCTGGGGAGGGCGCTGCAGGCTTGGAGGCCAGTGGTGTTTTAGTGAGCAGCATGAAGTTATTTTCCTCCTCATGGCAAGTGGATGTCAAGGCAATGAGATCAGTTTGTTACAGTAAAGGAGTTCATGCTGGTGCTCTGATAATTGGGCAGTGGGTTGAGCTTTAATTGAGTTGGAGGCTCCATCTCTAGACTGGCTGTAAATACTGTTTGGTTTTTCGTAGCAGTGTGAGCAGCAAGCTGTTAGTGCTGGGAAGTGGGGGATGGCTGCTTGTGAGCTCTGTGACTGTGCAGATGAGCTCACAGAATTCAATGAGCTAACGAGCTGAGTCAGTGGTGCTAATTAGACATAAATGTAATGACGATGATGTGTGGTCATTTCTGTTTACTTCATAGAATCCCAGACTAGTTTGGGTTGGAAGGGACCTTAAAGCTCATCCAGTCCCAACCCCCCTGCCAGCAGCAGGGACACCTTCCACCAGACCAGGTTGCTCAAAGCCTCATCCAACCTGGCCGAGAACACTTCCAGGGAGGAGCAGCCACAGCTTCTCTGGCCAACCTGGGCCAGGGTCTCACCACCCTCATAGGGAAGAATTTCTTCCTCACATCTCATCTCCGTCTCCCCTCTTCCAGTTTGAAGCCATCACCCCTTGTTCTGTCACTCCCTGCCCTTGGCCAAAGTCCCTCCCCAGCCTTCCTGGAGCCCCTTCAGGTACTGGGAGGCCACTGGAAGGTCTCCAGCCAGTTTTTATCCCAGCAGAGTGGGTGCCTGTCCAGGCCATTGGCAGAGTGTTTCTCAAGCAGAATGCTGTGGGTGACAGTGTCCAAGGCTTTTGTGAAGCCCAGGCACACCACATCCACAGCCTGTCCCCCTGTCCATGTCACTGACACAGATGTTGGACAGCACTGGTCCCAGTACCGACCCCCAGGGGACACCACTTGTCCGGTCTCCGCTCGGACATTGAATCGTTGACTGCGGCTCTTTCACCGCAACCATCCAGCCAGCTCCTGAGCCACTGAGGGGTCCATCCCTCTAGTCCATGTCTCTCCAGCTTAGAGACAAGGATGTGGTGCAGGACAGTGTCACACACTTGCACAAGTCTGGGTAGATGATGGGTTGCTCGTCACTGAGGCCGGTGTCGCTGCTGGAGGACGAGTGCAGACGGGCCTGGTTTGGAGAGGGAGCGCTTCAGTGTCGCCCGGTTGTTGTGTTACAGATAAACTCATCGGGGTTCATTGCACCCATGGTTTGAACAGAACTGGCTACCTGGTCTGTAGGTGAGTTGTCCTTACTCCAAGGGAGTTGAGGGGTGGCATTGGCAGCTTCTTGTTGCTCCAGGAGAAAATAGTTTTGCACCAGTAAAAAGAGTCACGTGACCTGCATGGTCCCAAACTTGCGAGGATTTAAAGCTTTTCAGTTCAAGAAGGTTGTTCAGGGGCACTTTTTAGCCTCGATTTCAACAGACCAAATGCTGATCATCCTTTTTGGCACATAAATAGAAACTTTAAAGACTTCCCAGTTATTTTTTCTTTCTGAATCATCACTGACTGCCGATGTTCCCATAGTTCATGGCATAACTCGAGCTTTCTTGCTGCTCTGTTCAGGTACCTGATTGATGTTGAAGGCATGGAGCCAGACACTGCTATAGAGTGTACGTACGTGGGTGTTGTTCTTGTTCAGATGCCAGATATTTTGCTGTGGCCTTGTCATTTGAGATGGTCGAAAGGTTTGGGTGAGCTCCAGGGAGGTGCCTGTGTTTTTGCTGTATGTGTGTGTGTTTTCCTGCTGTGTAGAATGGGAGCTGGAGGTGTTTGGGGTTCTTTGAGGTAGTTAGAAAGAAGAAATTAAATCTGTGGCCTGAGTGTGGAGCTAACGAGGGTTTGAGTGAACCTGGGAGGCACTGAGCGCAGCTCTGCTGCGTGTCTGCCTTGTCACAGGCTTCATGTGGAGGGTGGTACGCTGAGTGGGATCCCCCTGTGTGACCTGAGTGTGGAAGTCTTGGTTGAAGGGGTTCAAATCCTTCTGAGGGGTTCAAATGCTCTGCAACCCCCCAGAGGAGTTGTACAGAGCGTTGTTCTACCTCTGACCTGTCTCTCTCCAGTGTTCAACAGGGCTCGGGGGCATCCTATAGAGAGAACCAACTACATCCAAGATCTTCAGAGGAGATCTGTCAAACAGTAAGTGTGTGTGGGGCTGTGTGTGTGGGGCTGTGTGTGTGGGGCTGTGTGTGTGGGGCTGTGTGTGTGGGGCTGTGGGGCTGTGTGTGTGGGGCTGTGGGGCTGTGTGTGTGTGTGGGGCTGGGGGGGTGGGGGGGGGGGGGGGGGGGGGGCGCTGTGTGTGTGTGGCTGTGTGCACAGGAGCGAGGGTCTGTGCCCAGGGAGAGCTGCTGTCCAGCAACAGATGTTAAATGTGACTCACTCCTGGGAAGAGGGGGAGGTAGACTGAGCCCGTGGATAAGGAGGAAGTTGGACAATTTAATCCCACACCCCTTTAACCCACACCTGGCTTGAAAGATCTCCCCAGACCTGCTCCCTCCCACGTTTTCGGGGAGGAACAGTGCACAGGAGTCAGGATTTTAAGTGTCAAAGATTTGTTGTGATCACCTGGTGGGTGGTTTGTGGGTACAGTCAGGACACACAGAATTCTCTTCAAGGAACTGCGGATTCACGAGTCTGAGCCTGGGCCCCTGCAGAGAAAGAGCTGGTGCCACACCCCTGGCTAGAAAGCAGACGGACAAACATCACCCCTGCCATTCAGACCAGCCTCGCCTAGCCATGCCCAGGTGGGTTTTTGCTCTTGCCCCCGTGTGCCCCACAGCTGAGCAGGCAGAACAAACCAAGCTGCTTGCTCATTTTTAATAAACTTAAACTTTGGATTTTACAAGCTGCAACTCGTGCAAGAGAGCACCCGTGGCCTTGGCAGCCCTGCAGCGGGGAAAAAATCCTCCTTGAAGTTTGTCTGGAGCCTACACATCCAGGTGGAAGGGTTCCCTGTGTCCACAACAGCAAAGCTCTGCCTCTGAGTAACGCACTTGTGCCTGTAGAATTGTAGAATCCCAGACTGGTTGGGGTTGAAGGGACCTTTCAGGCAGGGGGCAGGGACACCTTCAACCAGATCAGGTCACTCAGCCTCATCCTGACCTTGAATGTCTCCAGGGATGGAAACCTCTTTGGGCAACCTGGCCCAGGGTCTCACCACCCTCAGCATAAAATATTTCTTCCTTTATACCTAGTCTCAATCTCCCCTCTTTTAGTTTAAAACCATTTTCCCTTGTCCTGTCACTACAGGCCCTGCTCAAAAGTCTGTCCCCAACTTTTAGTCCCCTTTCCAGTACTGACAGGCAGCACTGGGGTCTCCCCAGAGCCTTCTCCTCTCCAGGCTGAACAGCCCCAGCTCTCTCAGCCTGTCCTCACAGCAGAGCTGCTCCAGCCCTCTGAGCACTTTTGTGGCCGCCTCTGGCCCCACTCCAGCAGGTCCATGTCTTTCTTGTGGGGAGGACCCCAGAGCTGGAGGCAGCACTGCTGGTGGGGTCTCAGGAGAGCGGAGCAGAGGAGCAGAATCCCCTCCCCCACCTGCTGCCCCTCTGCTCTGGGTGCAGCCCAGGACATGGTCTGGGCTGTGAGTGCACATTTCATCCCCCAGTACCCCCGAGTCCTCCTTGCCAGGGCTGCTCTCCATCCCTTCATCCCGTAGATGTGGAATAACAGCTGCCAGGGTTGGTGCTGGTTCCTGGTGGGGCTGAAACCTTCTTGAGCTGAGAGGTTTCAGGGATGAGGACTTTGAATCGGGTGCCAAGTGAGGCAGCTCTGCCCTGAGAGCGAAGTGGGATCTCTGTTCCTGGTTTCCCACCTCAGCAGGGGTGTTGGGGGACCAGTGAATGGAGGGGGAGAGTTTCCTCTTGACCTGGGGTGCACATCCTGGGTGGGAGGTGACCTCCTGGCTGTGAGGGAGCTCCAGAACTATCTGAGGAGCTCATCTCTGGTAGCCAGTGGCTGCTTCTGGCAGAGCCGTGGCTCCTCAGCCGTGCTCTCCAGGGTCGTACAGAATGTTTCCTGCTGAAAACTTCCCTTGTTGTAGGAAATAAGGTGCTCCTGGGTGTCCCTCCTGGGTGTCCCTCCTGGGTGTCACGCTGCTTGGGCTGAAGCAAAAGGGACGGAGGAAACCAGAGGGGACCAAGGAGATTGGCAGCCCCCCCGTTTCGGGACCAGACTGAACGGGGCCCTCAGTTCCCCTGGTTCTGACTCCCGAATTTTCTTCCAGAAGCACCAGCAGCTCCAGGAACTGCAGAGGAGGCGCCAGGACACAGCCACGGCCCCAGGAGCCGGTGCACGAGTGGGGGGTGCCGGAGCAGAAGCAGCCGTGGGGTTTGGCCGCAAGGAACTGTTGGGTTTCGTTACCCGCTAACGAGCGTCATCGCCCGGGACTCTGCATCCCCCCGCCGAGCCCCCAGCTCTGCCCGCCCCCGGATGGGCGAGCGGCCCGGAGACGCCGGCGCCGGCGGCAGAAACCTGAGGGGAGGGCGTGAGGGACGGGACACACCCGCCCGGGGCGGCGGCTTCCCCCCCTCCCCCGGCGAGCTCCGAGCTGGGTCTGGGCGCTCCGGGCGGCTCCCGGGGAACTGCAGCTCCGGGGGCTCCGAACCTTGCCTTTAAAAAAAAAAAAAGAGAAAAAAGAGAGAGGGACTCGCGTTTTCTCTTTTCCCACCTTCGCTGCTTTTTACAAATCTCACAGAAATTTTGTAACCCTCTGGTGCCCCGAAGGGAGCTGGAATGAACCCCAAGGACTGTCCTCAGGAGCCTCCCTTGGACTGACAGCAACGGGGCTTCGCTTTCGGTTCCCAGCACAGCCAGAACCGGGATTTGGCCTCAGGAGAGATGACCTTTTTCTTAATTTTCCCCCGTTTTTGCTGCAGTTTCTGTGTCAGCCTCCGGGCCGGGCAGCGGCTCTGTCCCCCTGAGTGGGCTCCAGGAGCCCGGCAGGGTCCGCCCCTCGGTTCTCACCAGAGCGGGCCGCGTTTGGATGGGTTTGGGCTGAGAAGGGGCAGTTTGGGGTGTGAAACGGCGGGTTTGGGCTAAAAACGGTCGGGTTTGGGGGCTGAGAACGGGTGGGTTTTGGGGTGAGAACCGGCGGTTTTGGGGGTGAGAACGGGTGTGTTTTGGGGTGAGAATGGGCGGTTTTGGGGGTGAGAACGGGTGTGTTCTGGGGTGAGAACGGGTGTGTTCTGGGGTGAGAACGGGCGTTTTCGGGGCGGGACGGCAGCGCGGCCCCTTTAAGAATTGGGGGGTCAATCTATGGCGTCATGACACCAGGCTTTCCGCTCAGGGACCGGAAGTGGCTGCTCGGTGGGGCGGAAGTGGGGGTGGCTACGGCGTGCCCGGATATTGCGGCCACTCGTGATTAGCTGCTGAAAGCGAGGTTGGGCGGGGCGATCGGCGTTCGGTGACAACCCGGAAGCGCTGAGGGGAGGCGGCGGCGGCGGCGGCAGCAGGTCAGGGCCGGGCCGGGGACACCGGGGGGTCCCCTGGGGCCGGGCCAGGCGGGCTCTGGTTGTGGGGGGGCGGGCGTGGAGTGTCTCCGATCGCGGCTCCCCTCGCGGGGCTCTGGTCGTATCTTTCCCCTTTGGAAGGCGGAGTCGCCCCGGGGCTCCCTTTGGTGGGCTGCGGGGGTGGCGGAGGCTGTTCCGCGGGGACGGGCGGTGCTGGGGGGCGCCTCCGCTCTCCGGTGCAGGGGAAGGGCCGCGGGAGTTGGGGCGGGGGGCTGTGATCTGGGGGGGACGGGACGTTGTTTGGGCACTTGCTGTGTCTCCAGGGGCGCTGTGAGAATTGGGAGGGTTTTGCCGATTGACGGGGTTGGCGAAAAGGGCGCAGACACCGACAGGACACCGGGAGCGAGGTCATTTGAGTTTAAAACAGGGGGAAAAAGAAGCAGCAGCAGCAAAGTGCAGCGTGAGAGGGGGTAACGCAGCTCGTTACTGCCAGAGCGAAAGCAGAGAGAGAAACTTGCATCGCTCATTGCCGCGGCACTGACCACATCCTGCACGGCTGGGGAGCCCCGGCACAGAGAGGGGTTCGGAGAGACTTTCCCTGGCACTTGGGACGCCCTGTGGAGCGCGTCCACTCGTGGGTGAGGTCTCCATCCTCGCGGTGAGAGGGTCACAGAATCCCAGACTGGTTTGGGTTGGGAGGGATCTCAAAGCTCATCCAGTCCCAACCCCCCTGCCAGCAGCAGGGACACCTTCCACTAGACCAGGTTGCTCAAAGCCTCATCCAACCTGGCCGAGAACACTTCCAGGGAGGAGCAGCCACAGCTTCTCTGGCCAACCTGGGCCAGGGTCTCACCACCCTCACAGGGAAGAATTTCTTCCTCACATCTCAGCTCCTCTCCCCTCTGCCACTTTCAGGCCATCTCCCCTTGTTCTGTCACTCCCTGCCCTTGGCCAAAGTCCCTCCCCAGCCTTCCTGGAGCCCCTTCAGGTACTGGGAGGCCACTGGAAGGTCTCCCTGGAGCCTTCTCTTCTCCAGGCTGAACAGCCCCAACTCTCTCAGCCTGTCCTCACAGCAGAGCTGCTCCAGCTCTGGCATCATCCTCGTGGCCTCCTCTGGACTCGTTCTAACAGGTCCAGGTCTCTCTTGTGTTGGGGGTGCTGCTTTTATACAAACTAACAAGCACATTGCACAGGCAGAAGGCAGAGGAGCATCGGGTGGGTGAGTTTCACTTCACCCAGGCACGTCCCAGACTTCCCCCAGAGCCGAGCTGTGTCCCAGGAGCTGTTCTGTTGTTCTGCACCCAGCGTTGGGGGTTGCAGGAGGAAAAGTCTCCGGGTTTTATTTCATGCTGGTGTGAAAGAGGTCGGGGAAGGAATCTCACAGTCACAGTTCACGCTGCTGTGGTACAGGTTGGGATGTTCACTCAAAAGTCAACTTTAATTTAAGGCTTATAAATTAACCCTTTGTATGTCAGAGGGGGAGCTTGGGGTGCCGGGGGCCGCTGGCAGTGCCGGTGTGTGAGTGGTGCCTGTTCTCTCCGGGGGGACAAGGACTGTGGCACTGGGCAGGGGGGTTTGGTTTGGGGAGGGGACCGAGGGCTCTGACTAAGGGGGGCAGCTGAGCTCTGTCCCAGCCCGTGGGCGAGCGCAGGGCACGGCAGCTGCTGCCAGGACCGGATCCCAGCCCCTGGTTTAGGGGGGAAGGTCCATGGAGGCCCCTCCAGGACACCAGCTGAGAACCACGGGCCTGTTTGCCTTCAAAAGGGGCTTCTGCTCTGAGGTGACCCCAGAAAGGCAACTCCTCCTCCACCACTCGGGACCCTCAGTGGGGCTCAGCTCAGCTCAGGACCTTCCCCTGCTTAGGAAGGAGCCGCAGTAAATCCTGAGGTGTGGCCGTCGCTTGGGATCCAGCACTGCCATTTCACACGGAGTTTAACCCTGACACTGCTCCAGGGCGGCTGTTCCAGGGGAAAAACTGCTTTTGGGAAGAGCTTTGCAGAGGGTTCCTGGGCTCACTGCCCTTCAGACAGCCTCGGTGCTTCCTCAGCTTTAATTTATCAGCCTTTGCCACGGGGCTGTGGTGAGAAGGGGTTTGGCTCAGGGGTTTGCCGGAGCCAAGCGGGAGGCAGAGGCAGCGATCAGGTGGAGGTGTGTTCCTGGGGGGAGGGGCTGCCACACGGGGACAGGGCTTGCAGCCAGGGCAGGTTGGGATCCAGCCTGTTGGGTGGGGACAGATCTGCTGAGCAGCAGCAGCTCCAGGGAGGGCCCCCAGCTCCCGGCTGTGTGAGCAAAGTGCTGAACTGAAACTTTCACTGTTGAAACTCTGAATTCTGCCGGAGTCTGGATGCAGCACTTTGGCCACCTCACCCCAGACCAGGGACTGGCACCAGGTTTGTTGTGTGGAGAGACACTTGGGAAGGCAGTGCTGCTCGGTGTAGGACTGGGATGGGTCAAACTCTTGCCTGAAATCACTTACCAAGAACTGATCTTTAATTTGTTGCAGCCTTTCAGGTCACAAAGGTAAATACCCGAGCACTGTGCCCACAGAGAGCTGGGCTTCTCCCACACCTCCTTCAGGACTCGGCTTGGCCCGTGTGTCAGACACTTTCCTGCTGGGAGGGGTGATTGTCAGGGGGTGAACTGGGGCAGTCACTGGGGCAGTCACTGGGGCAGTCACTGGGGCAGTTACTGGAGGAGTTACTGGGGGAGTTACTGGGGCAGTCACTGGAGCAGTTACTGGGGCAGTCACTGGAGGAGTTACTGGAGCAGTCACCAGCTCCACGCTGGTTCTAACGCGTGTGCCTTTCCCCCCCGCAGCGCTGGCAGCCCCGGGGCCGCTCGGGTGTGTGGCCATGCCCGGCCACGCCGACGTCGGGCTCCCTCCAGAGGATCGAGTCCGAAAACTCATCCAGATGGGCAGCGCCGTGGAGGTGAACGAGGAGGTCCCACCGCGGCGCTACTACCGCTCCGGGGTGGAGATCCTGCGCATGGCGGCCGTGTACGCGGAGGAGGGCAGCGTGGAGCGCGCCTTCATCCTCTACAACAAGTACATCACGTAAGGCAGCGGCGCCGCGACAGCCTGGGGGCTTGGGGTTGGGTATTGTGGACGTGTCTGAACGCTCTGAGGCCTGGCTGAGCTGGAAGAACTGGGTTCTGTCCACAGCTCTGGGTTCTGTCCACAGCTCTGGGTTCTGTCCTCACCTCTGGGTTCTGTCCTCACCTCTGGGTTCTGTCCTCACCTCTGGGTTCTGTCCTCACCTCTGGGTTCTGTCCACAGCTCTGGGTTCTGTCCTCAGCTCTGGGTTCTGTCCTCAGCTCTGGGTTCTCTCCACAGCTCTGGGTTCTGTCCACAGCTCTGGGTTCTGTCCACAGCTCTGGGTTCTGTCCACAGCTCTGGGTTCTGTCCTCAGCTCTGGGTTCTGTCCTCAGCTCTGGGTTCTCTCCACAGCTCTGGGTTCTCTCCACAGCTCTGGGTTCTCTCCACAGCTCTGGGTTCTCTCCACAGCTCTGGGTTCTCTCCACAGCTCTGCTCCTGTGGAATTTGGGTTCCCACAGAGGTGAATCCAGCTCGTCAGACTGACCAGGAGATGTTGTAACAGTGTGATGCACAAGCCCACAAACGCTGCTCACCTCCTGTGGGAGGTTTGTAGAAGTTCACTTTGAAACCAGACTGATCTTGTATCCCTCTGTGTCTCTGCTAGAGGAGGCTCCTGTCAGCAGGAGGAGGTTTTGGCTCCTTGTGTGTCCAACCTTCCTGGTGTTTTAGTGCCAGAGTGGCTGGATTGGCCTCGATTGTCACTGGGTTGGCCGTGACATCATACGGATTGGCAAGGATCCATGGTTGAGGATCTCAGTATCGGGTATCCACCTGGGAAGGATCTAGGCTGGTTGCTGGTTTCTCTCATAAACCAGCTAAACCAGCTTCAGAGGAGAAGCCTGCTTTACACTCAGGTTACTACAGCCCTTTACAACAGGCAGCAAGTTCCTCCTTCAGGTGCAAGGGTCGGTTGTACGTTTGGTTTTACGTCTCAAAAAGAATATAATCCTCTCCACCCAGACATGCACACACACCCCCAAGCCTTTCTCAGGAGGGACTTGGGGAAGAGTTCTGGGTCCAAAGAACCTGATCCCAATCAACTGGTGAGTTTCTTGGGTGCTGAGCACCCTTCTAGAAAGCCCCAGGTCGTACATAAACCCAGCTGACACCCTGTTTGGTGTTTCAGCCGCTGGGTCTCCAGCTGTGGGGTCTACATTCCATATAGACCAGCACAGAGCTGCATCTTCTTCTTGTCACCTCCACAGCTGCCCAGGAACGAGCCATTTTGGGTCTGAAGCCCCAGCACGGTGCCCGCCGTGCGCCGTGCTAGCGCGGTGACGTGGTGCCAGCTCTGGATTGTGTCTGAGCAGCCCCGAGTACCAGCGGGGCAGACGTGTGTCTCTGTGTCTCTGTGCCTGTTGGTGTTCAAAGGGCTGAGAACTGTGATCCTCACAAATATCCCAGTGGCACAGAGTGTCCCATTCCTGGACATTTTTTGACCAAAAGCCTGTGCCTCCACTTTCACCCAGTGCCACTCTGGTTTGGTCTCTGCTGTGCCCACACTTCCCCTTATCCAGGATGTGCTTGGCATCTCCGTGGGCATTTTCTCTCCCTGCCCCCGTGTGCAGGGTTCCTGCCCCTTAAATCCAACACATTTTTCTCTGATTAGCTTTTCTTCCCGCCTTGAACTTCCTGAGCTTTTATGGGCATCGCAGTGAGTGCCCCGGGAGGCAGCACGGGGAGCTGGGACGTGTGAAACCCTCGGGAAGGTTTCCAGGCCGGTTACGTCGCCGTGGCCAAAGGAGAAACTCTTTAACTAAACAAAGGAGCCTTGGCTGTTCCACCAGAGCAGTGAGGGGTGCTGCTGTGTTTTCTCTCCTGCAGCTTTCAGATGCTGCTGGCACTGACGTTAGCCTGGCTGCCAGGTGAGAAACCCTTCCCTCGGGTGATTTCTCCAGGGAATGTGAGCTCTTGCCCTGGATTATTTGAAGATATGAACTTAATTTCACTGTCTCATTCCTTTAAATGAAGATGTGAAGCTGCAGCTCGAGCATTAGGCTCGGTGTTGGGTTTTCTAGATGTCCTTCCCCCAGGGCTGTGATCCAGAAGGCAGGAGCAGGGCGCTGGTAATTGGAACCTCTCACAGGACTTGCTCTGCTCTCCACTTTCTAGAAATGGGACTCAAATTCTTCCCCCCGGGGTTCAGCCCCTGTCAGCAGTCAGCACTGTGGCTGTCCTTTCCCAGAGCCCAGCTCCCTGCGGGGTGTCTGGCCTGGAGCAGTTGCTGTCCACATCAGACTGTGCCTTCGGGAAGGGGAGGGCTCCAGCCCAGGGCTTGGAGCTCACTCAGAGGGAGTGAGCACATGGTCCTTGGGAGCAAGGGGTGGTCTCTGTGACTTTAGGAAGCTGGGTTTCTCTTTATTTCCCTGCACAGCGCTCCCCAAGGCCTGCATTCCACGAGGAGATCCGTGTTGTGGTGCCTGATTTGGAGAGCTCTCAGTTTTGAGACAACCGTGTCTGGCCACGGAGTAACCTCAAGCCCGACCCACACTGAGGTTCCCGTTGAGGCAGCTGCTTGGCCCGGCCCCCTGCAGGTTGGTGTGGCTGCACAGCGCCTCTGGTTCCCAGGTGGAAGGAGGCTCACTGCCCAGCCCTGCTCACAGAGGGCAGGAGGGTGGCCTGGCCATCTCACAGGATGACTGTGCCCCACCTTCCAGGGAGCTCTGCCAGGCACAGGGGTGAAGATGCAGAGAAAGAGTCCTGTGAGCACAAGGATAAAATCCTGCAAACAGGGAGCAATTCACTCTGGCTCAGCTCCATGAGGCTCCTTGGGCTTGAGGCACCCCCGAGTTACCTCTGTGAGCCAGTCCCCAGCAGTGCACTAGCTGACTGCGTGCTCAGGGTGAGCTCACGGCGAGCTTAGCTGGGTCCTTGTCTCCTGCAAGTGGGGCTGTGCTTGCTCTGAGTGCCCACAAAGCCTTCTGCTCTCTCCTTCTGGATCACAGCCCTGGGGAAAGGACATCTAGAAAACCCAACACTGAGCCTAATGCTTGAGCTACAGCTTCACATCTTCATTTAAAGAAATGAGTGGTGACATTAAGTTCATATCTTCAAATAACCCAGGGAAAGAGCTCGCATTCACTGGAGAAATCACACCGAGGGAAGGGTTTTTCCACCCTCCTGGCAGCCCAGCAGCCAGGCTAACGTAAATGCCAGCAGCATTTAAAAGCTGCAGGAGAGAAAACACACCAGCACCCTTCCTGACTGTACCAGAGTGACCAGGCTGGACTTCTAGCACACGTCTCGTCACCTTGTGAGACATCTGCTTGCTCGTCTTCTTGAGCAGCTTCTCCTGTGCTGATCTGAGTGGGTCACCGTCAGGCATGCTAGGTTTGACTTTGTTCAAGGCAAACGAGAAAAAGGGGAGGGGGGTGGAAAACAAAAAGACATGAATTTCCCTGGTGTTTGGGCTCTGGTTTGCCTGCACAGCTGTGAGCTGCTGGGACCGGCTCCGGGGTTTGCGTGGGGCGTTGCAGAGGGACTCCAGAGACGCCGGCTTGGCGTGCGCTGCGACAGCGCTTAAAAATAGCCTGTGGTGTGGCTGCTGGGTGCCAGACAGCTGCTGCTCACAGTGGACTCGGGAGCAGGCGGAGGCTTGAACCAGCCCAAAGCTCCTGGCGATGGGAACCGCAGGTTTCAGTTGTGCCAAGCCTCAGCTGGGCTGTCAATAGCAAATGTGACTGGATTCTGCCCTCCCCTGCCCCCATCCCCAGCCTGCTGCTGCTGGGTCTTACCCCACAGTTTTCCTTTGGCTGCCTGAGTCCTCCTCACATCCCGCTGCCCACTTCTTCCCCCCTTCCTGACTTGTGGAAACCCAGCTGTTTCTACTGGTTTTTCCATCCTCTCCAGGCCAGCATCTGCTCTCAATCCTTCTTAATTAATCTCTTCCATTTTGATCTGCTGGCTGTTGGCAGTGATCACAGCCTTGTTTTGTCTCCTCGACACAGTGACCTACTTCACAGCCACCAGCAGGAGCTGGGACCTTGCTGGGCGTTTCGGCTGGAGCGGTGGCTGCTCCGGAGCTCTGGCTGTGACGTGGTTGTGCCGGTCCTGTGGTCTCTGGCAAGAGCATCCCCGCACCCTCTATGGCAACCAGGAGCGTTCAGGGCTGCAAAAAGTCCTTCCCTTTCCCAGAGCTCTGAGGTTTTGAAGCAGCTGGGTTTATTTACTGCACACACAGAGGCTTCTCAGCATGAACAGTGTTCTCACTCTGTCCCCCCTGAGTTTTTCCTGCTTGGCTCTGCTGGGTTTGTTTGTGCTGCTCCCTGGGGCACAGTCTAGTCCTCAATATCTTTATTCCTTGTGCCTGGGCACGAGGCTGCTCTCTAAAGGAGCTGGAGAGCATCCTCCTTGGATGCTGAAGCAGTGTAGCAAAGAGCCATAAGGAGTGCAGGGGTTTTACTGTGTTGTGCTCACAGGCTTTGTGGGCACTCAGAGCAAGCACAGCCCCACGTGCAGGAGACAAGGACCCAGCTAAGCTCACTGTGAGCTCACCCTGAGCACGCAGTCAGCTGGTGCACTGCTGGGGACTGGCTCACAGAGGTAACTCAGGGGTGCCTCAAGCCCAAGGAGCCTCATGGAGCTGAGCCAGAGTGAACTGCTCCCTGTTGGCAGGATTTTATCCTTGTGCTACTGCTCACAGTGCTCTTTCTCTGCATCTTCACCCCTGTGCCTGGCAGAGCTCCCTGGAAGGTGGGGCACAGTTACCTCATTTTAGAGAAGCTGAAGATGAACCTGTTCACAGTTGTGCTGGGAGTGGGGTGACGTTGGGCTCAGTCTCGATTTCCCACCCTGAAGCCTGCACAGAAGCAGCTCTGCTGCCCGAAACCCTGCCCTGGCCGTCAGGGGTGAGCAGGCCAAACGGCTCCTGATGCAGCAGCTGGGGATGCTGTGAACTTGCTTTTAACTTACCTGCAAGTTTTCTCTTCTCAAGGTCTGAGTTAGTCTCCCCATCTCTGTGCAAACTGTTTCTTCCCCCATGCAGAGGACGGGGTGGGCGCTGAGTCAGCCGCGTCCTTGGGCTCATGTGTGATCCCCTCGGACACTCGGAGGTGTAGGCAGGTGCCCAAGGACCTTCCTGAGTCGCTGCCAATGCCCTTGGTGGTTTAGAGCAGCTTATTAATGTTCCTGTTCAAAACAAATGTATTTATCCCTGAGGATCACCTCCAAAGTGCAGGTGGAAGAGAAATCTGCATGAGATGTTCCCCTGGGACTCAGTGAGCTCTGCTGTGTGCCATGAAGAGCTCAGAAGGCCGCTGTATGCTGGGGGGTTTCCTCCAGACAACTGTCCTGATTGTGGGGAGCACAGGGCCCAGGCAGGTGGCAGAGCAAGGGGACAGTACTGGAGAGGAATGATCCCTACCCTCAAAATGCCACTCACTGTCTTGTGTTTGTCCCTTCCTGCTGTGGCTCAGAAGTGCAGTTGCTCTCCTGTGTTTCCAGGCTCTTCATTGAGAAGCTGCCGCAGCACCGTGACTACAAAACCGCAGTCATACCTGAGAAGAGGGAGACGGTGAAAGTGAGTAATAACGCTGCCAAGTCTCTAACAGCTGCTGTCAGAAGTGTTTGGGGGTCATAGATCTTGGGTTTTCCTGGCTCTGAGATGAGTGATTCACACAAATCCTGAGAAGTTTGGGCTTGACCAGGCAGTCCTGACCCTTTGGGAATGATGGTTGGGGTTCTTCTTGCCCTGGGCTGGCTGTGGTTGTCACTTTACTTTCTGTTGAGCCCTTGGGTGTCCTTTTTTCCTCTTCAGCTCTCTGCTTTTTAAACATCAACTTTCCTGTTCAACTCCCTGCTTTTTAAAACGTGTCTTTTCCACCCGTGGTGACTGGATGCTCAATGTGGTGGCACTCGAGGGATTTACCAGGAGATCCTTGGAGATTGCTCACAGTCACAAGAAGCTCCTGCTTCTCTGCTCAGCATTGACCAGAAGAGCACAGGACAATGCTGCCTAAGCTCTTGCTGGTGGTGTTGGCTGTGCTGGCTGTGCTGCCTGGCTACAACATGTCTGCAGCCTGCCAGCCTGTCCACATGTGGTGGTGGAGCTGCTCAGCTCCTTCTGCCTTGTGAACAAGTGGATGGATGGTTTATAATCATAGAATCCCAGACTGGTTTGGGCTGGAAGGAACCTTGAAGATCATCCAGTCCCAACCCCCCTGCCAGCAGCAGGGACACTTCCACCAGACCAGGTTGCTCAAAGCCTCATCCAACCTGGCCCAGAACACTTCCAGGGAGGAGCAGCCACAGCTTCTCTGGCCAACCTGGGCCAGGGTCTCACCACCCTCACACCAAAGAATTTCTTCCTCACATCTCATCTCCGTCTCCCCTCTGCCACTTTCAAGCCATCACCCCTTGTTCTGTCACTCCCTGCCCTTGGCCAAAGTCCCTCCCCAGCTTTCCTGGAGCACCTTCAGGTACTGGGAGGCCACTGGAAGGTCTCCCCGGAGCCTTCTCTTCTCCAGGCTGAACAGCCCCAACTCTCTCAGCCTGTCCTCACAGCAGAGCTGCTCCAGCCCTGGCATCATCCTCGTGGCCTCCTCTGGACTGGCTCCAGTAGCTCAATGTCCTTGTGCTGTTGGTGGCCCCAGCACTGGAGGCAGCACTGCAGGGGGGGTCTCAGGAGAGCGGAGCAGAGGGGCAGAATCCCCTCCCTGGCCCTGCTGCCCACGCTGCTCTGGGTGCAGCCCAGGGTGTGGGTGGCAGGTCTGAGTAATCTCTGGGTGCTACAAGTCCATTGATTCTTGCATCTGTTCAGGTCATGTTTTTCCTGCCTTGGGGCTGTCACACTCTGAACACTGTGTTTCCTCCTTTCAGAAACTGAAGGAAGTAGCCTTCCCCAGAGCTGAAGAGCTCAAGGAGGAGCTGTTAAAGAGGTACGCCAAGGACTATGCTAAGTACAAGGAGCAGAAGGTGAGTGAGAGGAGACTGGAGGCCTGTGCTCCCCAGAAGACCCTCAGCCACAAAGGGTTTGGAAGAGGGCAGGTCTCCAGGGCTCCCTGGGTGCTCTGAAATGTGAAGTCTGGGTAACCCCAGCTCGCAGGGTCCAGGCTCGTCACCTGCAGCACGGGGCTGTCCCAGCCAGGTCTCTGCTGCCACTGTGTAGGTGAATCTGTCACAGGGGTCCCTGTGTCTCTTTTCGTTGTGCATCCTGGGGGCAGGCTGTGGTTTGGTTGGTTTTTCTCTTTGTCCCAACATGAGGTTTAGGTCTTGTGATGGAGAAACTCAGGAGGCAGCTGGTAACAGCATGGGCCAGGATCAGGGGTTCTGTGGGCACTGCAGTCAGTTTTGCTGTGGACAGGTGGGATTTTAGAGATTGGCTGGAGGGAAATCAACCTGGAATTATATTTCTGTGGAAGAGGGAGGGTGAGACAGCAGTCCTGCTGCCCTGGCCTTGCCGGCTCTCCTGATGGGAGCGCAGATCTCTGTTTTGCAAGATGCAGCTTGCTTGCAGGGAGCGCTGCTTGTTTGCTGGGTGCCTTTTGCAGACCCTTTAGATGTAGTCTGGGACTGCTGGGGTCTGCAGTGCGTTGGCTGCGTGCTCTGCCTCGGGCTGGTGTTCCCCTGCCTGCTCATGTCCCTTGGCTCATTTCTCCTTGCAGAAAGAGGAGGAGGAATTTGCGCGCAATTTGGCTCTGCAGCAGCAGCAGCTGGAAGAGGAGAGAAACCGGGTGGCCCTGATGAAGCAGCAGCAGGCAGAGCAGGAGCAGTTCCAGGCCTTCGAGGAGATGATTCGGCGGCAGGAGCTGGAGAAGGAACGGCTGCGGATAGTGCAGGAATTTGGAAAGCAGGAGCCGAGTCCCGAGCCTCTGGACGGGCCCCTCATCCCCGGCGTGGAAAAGCCCCCGACCGATTTAGTCGCGAAGGTTCCTGTCGCTCCACTCCACCCTGCGAGTCCGCCAGCGGGAGCTGTCTCCTCCAAACCTCCTGTTGTGGACAGATCTTTGAAGCCTGGTGCTTTGGGGAGCACGGAGAACAGTGAGTACCCCTCAGTGCACCCTTCTCCCTTGCTGGGGCTGAGCCAAACACGACAGAGGAGCTGGTTTGTCTGGGAGGCTCTTGGAAGCATCTCATCATGGCTCCATCTCTTCTCAGGGTTTGGCCTTCCCAGTCACTGGATGTTCTCCCCGTTGTCCAGTCAAGTTCTGCCGGGCTGGGGAGAGCTGTCTCCTCTTGGGAAGCAACCCACCACACTTCTCCAGCCCAGTCTCTCTGCTGATCCACAGCCTATTTGGCTTTCCTGGATCCAAATACTCCTTGGAGACTGGGGTTTAGTTCCTGCCTAGGCTGACCACATTCTCCTCCTGACCACATTCTCCTCTTCTGCCACATACAGCTCCCAAATACTGACTGGGACATTTCCAAATGACTGGTTCGTGACCAGTGACACATCTTGCTTTAAATGACATTTTCCAAGTGTTTGTGGTCTCATTTTTGCTAACAAAACACTAGTTTTCTGACACACTGCTGAAGGTGTCTTCCCTCTCTGTGTCTCTGCCTGTTTTGAAAGACGCAGTGACTGTCCTTTATGAAGTGTCACAGTGACTTCACTTCTCTGTGACTGCCATTGTAAGGGAGATATTAGAGCAGTTCGTGTTTCTAGGCTGAATTTTTTCAGTCTAGTCCCTCCAAGTACTGGACCTGAGGGACCATTTCTCCAGTGTCCCCAGCTGTCATTGCTCATTGTGCTCCCATTCCCCCACAGATGCAGGTATGGATGTCCTTCGCCAGGTCATTGTCCCTAGGGAGCTCTGCCAGAAATTCCTCCAGCTGGCTGATGCCAACACGGTTCGGGGTGTGGAGACGTGTGGGATCCTCTGTGGTAAGCTGGTAAGGTGCTAATCCTGGGTAAGACCCTGGGAGTGGCTCAGGGGCCATGTTTTAGGGTGCAAGAGCTTTGAAAATGGGTAGAGGACCCTGAGTTTTGGCACAGAAGGCTGTCGTGCCGTTTCACTGGTGACTGGGGTTTCAGTGAGCTTTAGGGATGATCTGCCTCTCCTTTTCATCCCTTGTACACTGAAATTTCCTCACACTGGTGAGGTGGCAGCTTCGAGTCCCCACGGGGATTCAGCGTCCTCTCACCCGGCGGTGACTCTGCTGGGTACCTGCCTCACCCGCTCCCGCGCTGCCGGTGACAGGCAGCTCCAGTGACTTGTCCTTGTGGAACCAGCACGACTGAGGTGTCCCAGCTGTGACCTGGGACCCTCACCCAGACCAGGCTGTGCCAACACCGACTGGAGACAGTTAATTCTCCCCCAGAGACTTTGTGTGCACAGGTTTCTATTGGCAGCTCCAGTCTGTCTCCCCTGAGTCGCTTGGGGCTGTTTTCTTGCACAAGTTTGCTTTGAAATGAAGTTGTTTGGTGTAGGAACTTTCTGCAATCCAGCTGCTTCCAGACACTTTGGTGATTATTTCATTATGAGGCATCATCTCTTAGTGAGTGGGGAGAATCACTTCAGTGGGTGTCCAGGAGTTCTCTGAGCTCTTGTATGCGCTCTGCACAGCAGGGAAAATGAAACTGAAACCCGTGGGTCATGCTCACACTCAGAAAAGTCTGCGACTCCTTTGTCAGTACCTTGCAGTTACCATTTCTGTGACCTGTAAATGGATGGGAGATGCATCCATGGGCTTGTTTGCAGAGCTGCTGTTCCCCTGGCTGGGCCCCTGAGGGTGTTGGTGGGTGACAGCCTCCCTGTGCTGCTCTGCAGATGAGGAACGAGTTCACAATAACCCACGTCATCGTTCCCAAGCAGCACGCAGGCCCCGACTACTGCAACACGGAGAATGAGGAGGAGCTCTTCGTGATCCAGGATCAGCACGGCCTGGTGACGTTAGGCTGGATCCACGTGAGTCTCTTGTTCCTGTTTCACTTCCCAGCCAGCCTTGCATCCAGCCAGGAGGGAGCAGGGCCAGTGGTGGAGAACTTCCTGGAGGAGATGACATGGACCAGGCAGCATCCTCCGTTGGATTTCTCCCTCTGGTGCAGTCTCAGTCACTGCTCACGCTGCTGGAGAAATCCAGGCCTGTCTTAAGTTTGAGACCCTTCCTAAAGCATCAGATCCTAAAGCAACAGATAACTCTGTCCTTTCAGAAAATCTTAGGACAAGAGGAAATGGCCTCCAGTTGTGGCCAGGGCAGTTGAGATTGGATGTGAGGAAGAATTTCTTTGCTGAAAGGGTTCTGAGGCATTGGAAGGGGTTGCCCAGGGCAGTGGTGGAGTCCCCATCCCTGGAGGGATTGAAGAGTCGTGTAGACACAGTGCTGAGGGACATGGGTTAGTGGGGACTGGTCAGTGTTGGGTTCATGGTTGGACTTGATGAGCTTAAAGAGCTTTTCCCATCCAGGCAATTCTGGGATTCACTGATCCTTTGAAAGTGGGATACTGGGCATGAAGCTCCCATTTCATCCAGCTAAAAGCTGACTCCAGCAGCACATCTGGGGCGTCCCGAGCTCCTGCTGTCAGCCTGGGGCCTCTCCCGTGGTGTGTCCCTGTAGCAGTGCTGCTGTGCACAGCTGTGTGCTGCTTTACTGCGGGATGTGCCAGCTCCAGATTCCTGCGCTGGCTCCGCGCGCTGCCCCGCTCGCTGCCTGTCCCCGCGGAGCCCTTGGCACTCGGATCAGTGCCAAGCAAAATGTTTGGTGCTGCTGAGTAATCTCTCGAAAGCAGCAGCTGCCTCGCAGGCTCTGACAAATAAAAGCCTGCTGCGTGTGCCTGATACGTGCAGGCTGTCTGCTTTGAGCGTTAACTCTTCAGTGACAGCCCCGGGATGTTCAGGGACAGGCAAGGTGAGTGCTGTGAAGGGCCTGGAGCACGAGGGTGCTGAGTTCCCGGCTGAGGGAACTGGGGGTGCTGAGCCTGGAGAAAAGGAGGCTGAGGGGAGACCTTCTGGCTCTGTCCAAGTCCCTGACAGGAGGGTGCAGAGAGGTGGGGGTGGGTCTGTTCAACCAAGGAGCAAGGGACAGGGCAAGAGGAAATGGGCTCCAGTTGTGGCCAGGGCAGTTGAGATGGGATGTGAGGAAGAATTTCTTTGCTGAAAGGGTTCTGAGGCACTGGAAGGGGTTGCCCAGGGCAGTGGTGGAGTCCCCATCCCTGGAGGGATTGAAGAGTCGTGTAGACACAGTGCTGAGGGACAGGGGTCAGTGGGGACTGGGCAGTGTGGGGTTAACAGTTGGACTCAGTGATCTTAAAGCTCTTTTCCAGTCGAGGCAGTTCTGGGTTCTGTGCACTGAAGTGTGACTTCCCGTGGGTCATGGCCAGGAGTGCAGAGCTCTTCCTGTGCTTACTCCAAATAGAAAAGAGGAGCAGATGTTTTGGGACAACACAAAACTATTTCAGTGTGCAGTCATGTCCTCTGTGCCATCCGAGGAGCTGCGTTTCTGCTCTGTTCCAGCCTTCTCTTGGCAGATGCTCTCCCTTTGGACCAGTCCTCCAGCCCTGCTGGAACTTCCTCTCTCTGTGTTCCCCTGTGTTTCAGACCCACCCCACGCAGACAGCCTTCCTCTCCAGCGTCGACCTGCACACGCACTGCTCCTACCAGATGATGTTGCCAGAGTCCATTGCTATTGTGTGTTCTCCAAAGTACCAGGAGTAAGTACGGATGTGGAGTAGGGAAAGCTTCTCCATCTGCCTGTGCTGCCCAACCAGAAGGTTGCTCAGGAGGTCTGGCCTCTTCAGAAGGTGTTGGAGGGCTGTTTACCATGAAACCTTCTTCTGTTGGATTCCTGGTAGGGGAATAAAATGTCAAGGCATACAATTAAAGTTTTGCCAAAAAGAGGCTGGAAGAACACGTGTGGTTCAGCAGCTCCTCAGAGCTGGTTCAGGGGGGTCATGTCTGGGCTGTGGTTGCCCACCTGGGGAAGGAGACCAGTCTGCAGCCAGAGAGCTGGGGAGAGGAGTGTCCTGGGCAGAGGAGCGTCCCCACAATGTGCATCTCAAGATGAACAGACTCAAGTGGGCTCCTTCAGACACAGAAAGAAGTGCTTTGATTTGCAGAGACTTGAGCTGCACAGAGCTTGTGTTTATTTGCTGCAGGACGGGGTTTTTCAAGCTGACGGAGCATGGCCTGGAGGAGATCTCTTCCTGCCGGCAGAAAGGATTCCATCCGCACCCCAAAGACCCCCCTCTCTTCACTGTAAGTCACCCCACAGGGCAGCAGGGGCTGTAGACTGGTCACTGACATATCAGACCCTTGAATTTATGTCTGTGTGGAGGTGGCAGGCTGTGAGCCAGGGCAGGACAGTCAGCCTGGCAGGGGCTTCTCTCTTCCTAGACTTGAGATGCAAAAGCTTTCTGACTCGTTAGCACTGTTGGAGGTGTGATGCAGAGCACTTCTCTCTCTGCAGAAGCAGGTCAAGACAGCAGCAAAGGCTTGTATTTGAGAGAGAGAAATTTCCCTCACTCCAAGAAGGACCTGGAGGTGCTGGAGCGTGTCCAGAGAAGGGCAACGGAGCTGGGGAAGGGTCTGGAGCACAAGTGTGCTGAGTTCCCGGCTGAGGGAACTGGGGGTGTTGAGCCTGGAGAAAAGGAGGCTGAGGGGAGACCTTCTGGCTCTGTCCAAGTCCCTTGGAGGAGGGTGCAGAGAGGTGGGGGTGGGTCTGTTCAAGCAAGGACCAAGGGACAGGACAAGAGGAAATGGGCTCCAGTTGTGGCCAGGGCAGTTGAGATGGGATGTGAGGAAGAATTTCTTTGCTGAAAGGGTTCTGAGGCATTGGAAGGGGTTGCCCAGGGCAGTGGTGGAGTCCCCATCCCTGGAGGGATTGAAGAGTCGTGTAGACACAGTGCTGAGGGACAGGGGTCAGTGGGGACTGGGCAGTGTTGGGTTCATGGTTGGACTCGATGAGCTCAAAGGGCTTTTCCCATCCAAGCCGTTCTGGGACTCTGTGTTTGTGTCCTGCCCTGGTCTCTGTGTGCACTGGGCAGGGCACTGGTTCCTGGTCCAAGAGGGCTGTTCTGTGAAGGACACTGGGTTCAGGGTGTGTCAGGAGGTTTGAGAGACTCATCTGAGCTGTGGGAACATCTGAATAATGCCCTGTCCCCTCCTTCTCTTCCTCTCTCTTCCAGACCTGCAATCACGTGTCAGTAGTCGAGCGAGACGTGGTGCTGATGGATCTCCGATAGGCCTCTTGCCTTAACCCTTGACACAGAACCATTGCCTAGGCCCAGGGAAATGTTCATTTTTCCTCCTGTAGCAGAGGATTTCGACCGCGTAGCGAGATCCTTCCCCTTCCTCCCCCAGTAACCGCGGTGAAATCGATAGCCTGACCTCAGTGGGGGCACGTCAGACCTCGGTGCCTGGCGTGGGGCTGGTGAAGCGGTGCTGAGGTTCAGGCTGTGGGGAAAAGCTAACTGGAAATTCCAAGACAGAAGCTAACACTGAAGCAATTGTTTAATACTCTAATCTGTGGCTTGAACAGCTTCTTGGGGTGGTGGTGGGGGGGAGCTCCCTGTGATTTGCTGCAAACCATGAGGTGTGGAAACCTCTTCAAGTGCTTTCCAAAGTGAGACTTGCCCAAACTAACCCGTGCTTTGGTTTGCCTCTCTCTGGGCTGCTGTAGTCTCAGCGCAGCTGGCTGGAGTGGATAAGTCTTTGTTAGAGTTTAAGATTAAACCTTCCTAACCCCTCTCACTCCATGAAGGTGCTGAGCTAGAGCGAGTCCTGCTTGCTGGTGCTCAGGTCTCTGCCTGGGGAGGTACGAAGGGGCCCTCCTTTTGGGAACCCCTATTTCGGTGTTTCAGGGGTGCCTGGATGCGGCACTGCTCTGCACAAGCTGCTTCGTTCCAGCAGTGGGAGGGCTGCCTGGTCACTGCTTCCTTCTCCTGGATGAGGGATCTGCTCTGACCCTTGGGCTGCCTGGTGAGCGCTGGCGTTTGCCTTGTTGCTGCTGTCACCGTGGAGGAGGCTCTTGGTCTCTTGGCTGCCGTGCTGTGGTCTGAAGGCTCTGCCAGGCCATCACCTCTCTGAGAGGGGACTCCAGCAGCTTGTGCCACTCCAGTCCTCAAAGATCCCCATCCCTGATCGCCTCTGCGCTTCTCAAAGCAGCATGGAGTCTGTCCTTGCCAAAACAAGTGCTCCGTGCCGTCACCGTTATGCGGTCACCGGCCAGGACCCTCCTCCCTGTTCCCCTCATCCGACACCGAGAGCCATTTCTCCTTCCCCGCGCTGTCCGGGCCGAGCCTCCGCCCTCACCTCTGCCGGCCTCGAAAGGGAAGCAGCAGGATGGAAAGGTGGAAAGCACCTGGCCTCCGAAGGCTGAGCGTGAGCAGCGACGGCTCCACATCCTCTGGCAGGATGAGCAGCACAGGGCTGTGCGGGGAGCAGGAGGAGGAGGAGGAGGAGGAGGAGGCTGGAATTGCCCTCCCCCCGGCATGCACACAGCCGTGTCCTGTGTGTCACGGCCTTGTCCTTCTCCACGCACGCTTGTGGGGTGTTCGGTTTAACACAGACGGATTCTGTTATCTTGGCTGGGTTTCTTCTGCCACTTGTGTTCTTTGAGCTTTGAGGGGTCCGGCGTGGCCGGGAGCGGGGAGGGAATCGGTTTATTGAGGGGTTTGCATTTATTTGCTGCAGCCGCCTCCTCGAGTCCTGCGTGACGAGGTGCTGCTGCCGCTGCTGCTGCCGCTGCTGCTGCTGCCATCGGTGTTGGAAACACTCAGCCCCCGGCAGCGGGAGGGGAGCGAGGTGACTTTGGGGCATCTGCAGGAACTCATTTTTAGACCTGATTTATTTACACCACGCTCAGGGATGGGTTTTGCAGCCTTGGGGTAGGGGTGTTCATCCCACAGCTCAGTGCAGGAGGGAGCAGTCTGTGCTGCACCCTGATGACTCCCCAGAGCATCGCGGGGACACAAGGTGTGGAAGCTCATCTCCCCACGCAGCCGTTCCTTCCAGTCTCTGAATATCACAGCAAATCTATCTCAAGTCTCCTTCCCTCGAGGTCTCAGGTCAAAGCTGACCCCAGAGAGCATCAGCCAGGGAAAGGAGCTGGTGGCAAAGTCACCGCTTCGTTTGTGAATCGTCCCAGTGACCGATAAACCCTCGTGGGGAATTTTCCGCGTGCCTCGCAGCGCGCCCGTACGCAGGGGCCGCGTTTCTCACGCCAGCGGCCAGCTGCTGCCTCGCACCCGGCCCTGCTCTCCCAGCTGGTGGCTTTTTAGTCACCTTTTTTCGCTTAAAAGTCCCTGAGCCATCAGTTCGTGCATTGGGATGATCGCTGGTATCCTGGCACGACCGCCTGCGTCCCACTGCCCCACCCTGGCTCTCCAGCTGCACCAGATGTGACTGATTTACCTTAAAGTCACTCAAAAAAAAGACATTTTAAAGAAATAAAAGTGTTTAAAAGCCTGGCAGATGGGGTGCTGGGAGATCTGGTTTAGTAGGGGACAGGTACGGTTGGGCTCGGTGATTTCAGGACTTTTCCAACCAAACAATTTTATGATTCTATGAAAATGGGGGCGTTGAATTTGGCAAGAGCTCAGCCCTGCCAGGAGCCCGCCTTGCAGGAGTGGTTGATTTTCTGCAACACAGGTTTCGTGTTTGGGGAGTTTCCTGCAGGCCGGGGGTGATGCTTATCTCCGCTCCGGGGATAGGAACAGACCCAGATCCCCGCCCGAGCTCTCGCTCCGGTTTGTCCATCCCCGGCGGCAGCTCGGGAGGTTGAAAGCGCGAACGTTACCCTTGTATGGAGGTGCCCAGGGCCGGCCTACGGGCCAGGAGTTTTGAAATCCCACCACACCGCAGGGCTTGCCCCCCTCCTTATCCCGCGTTCATCCCAGCCTGGCCCGGGGGATGCCTGGCGTTCCTGCGAGCATCCCGGCGCTGCCGGCCGAGCGTCGGCACAGCCGGCGGCTGGATTGGCTGCGGTGGCCGAATCTTTCCTTTTTAGGCTGCGTGCCTGTTCCAGCCCCGGCCTGGGCCGCGGCCGTCCCCGCTGCAAACTGGCCGGGACGAGGTTTCCCATCCCGGGTGGCTGCGGGGCCGTGGGGTGCTCGGGGATCCCGCGGTGATGAGGAGCCTGGAGCCGACCCGCCCGTCCCCGGCAAGCACCGGCGATGGAAAAGCGATGGGACTCGGTGCTGCGGAGCGGGATCTGGGGTCGGGACCCCACCGTTTGCACCAGCCCAGGGTCTGGGGGTGTCTCTGTGGCTTTGGGCACAGTCACCCCCACCACGGGGTGGGACAAGGTCCTGCCACCGGCTCCGAGCAGCGCCCCCCGGCACGGCCACGCTCCCCTGGCGTGGGGCTCTCCAGGGCTGGCACAGGCTGCTGCCTCCATCCACCCCCCTCCACCCCCTCCCCCCCGCAACTCTCTACCGGGTTTGGGGTTAATTTATAATTTTTTTTACTTTTTTCAGCATGTCATATATGGCAGCTTTGTGCCTCGGTGACCTCATGTCTGGCCACAGACCAAGGGAACCGGGCTGGGACGCGAGGCGGCAGCAAGTCCCTGGGACTCAGAGTGTCAGGGTGCGTGGTGGGGACATTGACAAGTGCACGGCCAGGGGACCCAGAGGACAAATCCAGCCCCGTGTGCTGAGGTTCTCCTGGAGGAAGTGGGATAATTGGGGCAGAGCCACCAACTGGGGACACTGTGGGAGGTGTGAGTGGGCTGGTTGTGCTGGGGAGACACCATGTCCTTGTCCTGGTGACATCCCAGAGTCTGCTCCCTCCTTCCAGGGCCAGGGGTGACACCAGGTTCCTTCTGGTGGTGGTGGGACCTTGCAGCTCTTGGTCCTTATCACTGCTATGATGTCCCTGCCCTGAGACAGCTCAGGACCCTGCAATGTAGGAGGCAGCCTGGGCACTTCATGCCTCAGTTTCTCCATCTGCAACCCAAGTCCCTGTAGCTCTGGGAGGTGATTCCAGGGCACTTCTCCTACCACCCCCTGCCCCAAGTGCTCGGGGAACATCCCCAGTGTGGAGCCGTTGCCCTTAAAAAGGCAGCTGGGAGTTTGGCAGCCGCTGGTTGGCCTCTGTGAGGGCCACGGGCCCGTGCGGCTCCGCTCGCCGCCTGCCAAGGCTGCATCCGCAGGGCCGGGGGTGGCTCTGGCCCCCCACACCGCATTTGGGCAGGGACACCAGGGGACAGAGCCCCCTTCGCCCCTTGGGGGTCCGGCCTTGTCCTGCCCCCAAAATCCTCCCGGGGAGAGCAGGACTGGGCTCTGGACCCGCACGTCCCGGCCCTGCTCGAGGTGAAGATTTGGGGGACAAAGGGCTGAAAATGGGGACAAAGAGAGAAAACCCCAGGGAGGAACATCCCAGATGCCAGGGAGATGCAGGGGAACCGATGCCGGGAGGAAGCGAAGCACCAACCCGCTGCCCCTCCGGTATCCTGGTGATGCCAAATTCCCATCTCGGCTGTGGGGTGTCCCCACGGCAGAGCCCCACCGCCCACCCACCTCCACCCGGGTGGGGTTTCTCCACCTTTTCCCCACAAACCCAAGATGCTTCCACCTCCTTTTTGCCGAAACCGTCGCTTATAAGGACTTGTGTCTCACTTGTTTATCGGAGCGGAGCATAAAAGGAACAGACTCACAAATGGGATGGTGCCTCCCAAGCATCCCCAGATACGTTTTTCTTACAATAATTAACTGTGCTGGGTCCTCCCATCAGTCCAAGGTCAATTTAATGAAATAAAACACCTTATATGGCCATATGGCCAACACACCATCACTGAGCCTATTTAGGGTCTTTGTTTAGAGAGGATCCGCCTCTGAGGTTTCACGGGCTCGTTGGTATTTATACCAAAGGCGCATCGGGACGGGGTCCCAGAGGAAAGGAGCTCTCGCCTCCGCGGTGAGTACTGCCCAGCCCTGCTTTCCCTTGCGCTCGCGGAGGGTGGGAAGGATAAAACACCCCGGGGGGGTTTTGGGGAGCCCCAGCACTTTGGGGTGGCCATGGCTCAGTTCACGTGGAACAGGGAAGGTGCCAACCCCAGCACAACCCCGCAGCTGGGGGCTGCAAGGAGAGCTGGGCTGTGGCCAAAGCGGGTTGTGCTCTTCCAGAAATCCCTGAGACTTGGGGTTTATTTTTAATGTGGGGCTCCTGTGGGGTGTTCACCTGCTTCCCCCCGGATCTGGGAGCGCATCTGCTGGCGGAGGGGACGCCCCTTGGGAAGGGCTATTATTTTTTTCCCATTTTGGGGAAAGGATGCGAGGGCAGAGTGGGAAGGGGCTGCCGAGACCAGAGTGGCCAAGGGGACATTGCCTGCCCTCCCCCTGCGCGGGGGGCACTGGCCGGGGTCGGTGATGCTGCAGCTCCCCGGGGAGCACCGCTGCCGGGCGAGGGTGAGCCCGAGGCTTTGGCACCCATTTTGGGCACCGGCTGGCGAAGGATGGAGAAGCAGCACTGGTGCAGAGCAGCACCCACGGGGAACGAGCATCACCCCACTCCCAGCATCGCCGCACCGGGGTGGGACCCGGCACCGCCCCTCGGCACGGCCCGCGGAGGATTTTACGGGGCCGCGTGTCCCCAAGGACTCCAACCCCTGCAGCACCCGAACCGGCCGCGGTGCCGCAGTGTAACCCCGTCCCCCCCACACCCTTTAACTCTGTTTCCCTGCCTCGTCCCAGCTTTTCCCCCAGGTCCCCCTGAACGCCAACCGCTCCCGGCCCCACCATGTGCGAGGAGGAGACCACCGCCCTGGTCTGCGACAACGGCTCCGGCCTCTGCAAAGCCGGCTTTGCTGGCGACGATGCCCCCCGCGCCGTCTTCCCCTCCATCGTGGGGCGACCCCGGCATCAGGTGGGTACCCGGGGGGGGTGAGCAGCTGCCCCCGACCACCCCCACTCTGCTTTAATCACTGAAATGACGCTAACGAGGCCGTCTGTCCCGCCGGCGTTAGGGTGTCATGGTAGGCATGGGACAGAAGGACAGCTACGTGGGCGACGAGGCGCAGAGCAAGAGGGGGATCCTCACGCTCAAGTACCCTATCGAGCACGGCATCATCACCAACTGGGATGATATGGAGAAGGTGAGACCCTCCCCGGGATGGGGAGTGGGTGCTGGTCCCGGTTTTGGTTTGGGGTAAGACCCCAATTCTCCTTTGCCCACCTCAGATCTGGCACCACTCCTTCTACAACGAGCTGCGCGTGGCCCCCGAGGAGCACCCAACCCTGCTCACCGAGGCTCCCCTCAACCCCAAGGCCAACCGGGAGAAGATGACCCAGGTAAGGTGCTGCAGGACCCCTGGGGATGATGAGGATGGACCCTCCAAAACCACAGGAAGAGCTGGAGAATTTGGGGCTTTAGTGAACCAGGAGGGGCCAGCATGGGGTGGTGGAGCAGGTGGTGGGGTGAAGCTTGGAGCTTTCATAAGGACATTGGAGCTTTCATAAGGACATTGAGTGCTCACCTGCTGGAGTGGACCCAGGAGCTTCTCTGCAGCGGGTGGACCCACGGGGTTTGCCACACGATGCGCTGACCCACACAGTTTTCCACACCATGTGCTGACTCATGTTCTTCTGCGCTGACCCATGTTCTTCTGTGCAACCCACCGACCCCCGTGGTTTTCTCTGCCGCGCACTGACCCGCGTGTCCGTGCAATGCAACGATCCACGCACCCGTCTCTCCGGGAAGGCATGGTCCCCATGGGTTGGGGTGGGAAGCCACTGGGGACCCTCGTGCTCCCCCCTAACCCGTTGTCCCTCTCACCTTCCCGCCCAGATCATGTTCGAAACCTTTAACGTCCCTGCCATGTACGTCGCCATCCAAGCCGTCCTCTCCCTCTACGCCTCCGGCCGCACAACCGGTGAGTAGGACACGCGGCATCTGCCACCCAGGGACCATCCACGATGGGGAAGGGACCACGCCAGCTTCAAACCCCGTCCCTCACCTTCCCTCCTTCCCAGGCATCGTCCTCGACTCCGGGGACGGCGTCACCCACAACGTGCCCATCTACGAGGGCTACGCTCTGCCCCACGCCATCATGCGTCTCGACTTGGCTGGCCGCGACCTCACCGACTACCTCATGAAGATCCTCACCGAGAGGGGCTACTCCTTCGTCACCACCGGTACGGGGCTGGGGAGGGGGACACGGGGTGGCAGGGGACCCTGTGGTGCCACCACAGCACCGGGTTGAGCCTGTTTGCCATCGACTCCCACAGCCGAGCGGGAAATCGTGCGTGACATCAAGGAGAAGCTCTGCTACGTGGCCCTTGACTTTGAGAACGAGATGGCCACGGCCGCCTCCTCATCCTCACTGGAGAAGAGCTACGAGCTCCCCGACGGGCAGGTCATCACCATCGGGAATGAGCGTTTCCGCTGCCCCGAGACCCTCTTCCAACCCTCCTTCATCGGTGAGCCCACCCCAGATTGTCCTGGCTGTCCCCTGGGTGGTTGACTCCATCCCCACCACCCCACCAGTGGGCAACCACCTCCCACGGGTGCCCCATAGAGGCATTTCAGGGCTCCCCTAAGCACTTTGCACCCCAAATGTGGGGACAAACCCATGGCTGACCCCATGGGAGGGCCTGGAGGAGGCATGGGTGGGGGTCAGGGTGCTGACAGCCCCCTTCCACCCCAGGCATGGAGTCAGCTGGTATTCACGAGACAACCTACAACTCCATCATGAAGTGTGACATCGACATCCGCAAGGACCTCTACGCCAACAACGTCTTGTCCGGCGGCACCACCATGTACCCCGGCATCGCTGACCGCATGCAGAAGGAAATCACGGCGCTGGCTCCCAGCACCATGAAGATCAAAGTAGGTGGTGGTGGTGGTGGTGGGCAAACCATGGTCACCAACACCCCAAATCCACTCCTGGTGCAGGTTTGGGGTGGGGGGATCAAGGGGCGCATCCTAACGGCTCCTATCTCGGCAGATCATCGCCCCGCCGGAGCGGAAGTACTCGGTGTGGATCGGTGGCTCCATCCTGGCGTCCCTCTCCACCTTCCAGCAGATGTGGATCAGCAAACCCGAATACGACGAGGCCGGACCCTCCATCGTCCACCGAAAATGCTTCTAAGCTCCCTCCCTGCCCCACGGCGGCCCCCCCCGCCTGGGCCGGGGCGCCCCACTCCTCCTCGGTCCCCGCTGCTCCTCCCCACCGCCCACCGCGCATTAAAGCCTTTTCTCCAGGCTCTGCCCCTTTTCTGGGAGATTTTGGGGCGTTGGGAGGTGGGAGGGTCTGGGGTGGAGGGCTGAGGGTAATGGGGGGAGGGATGGGGCAGCCCTGACCTCATATTGGTGACCCTGATGTCGTGCTGATGCCCTCAACCCTGCCTTGATGCTCCCGACCCCATATTGAAGCCCTTGACCCCATGTTGTTGCCTCCAAACCTGTGTCGATGCCCTTGAGCTCATGTTGGTTCCCCCCATGTCATGTTGGTGCCCCTGACCCCATGCTGATGTTCTTGACCTCATATTAGTTCCCCTGCCTCCATGTTGGTGTCCTCAACCCAATGTTGATGCCCCAGACCCCCATGCTGATGCCTCCAACCCTGTGTCAATGCCCTTGACCCCATGATGTCCCCAACCCCGTGCTGATGCCCCCAACCCCATGCTGATGCCCTTGACCCCATGTTGATGTCCCCAACCCCGTGCTGATGCCCCCAACCCCATGCTGATGCCCTTGACCCCATGTTGATGTCCCCAACCCCGTGCTGATGCCCCCAACCCCATGCTGATGCCCTTGACCCCATGTTGATGCCCCCAGCCCCATGTTGATGCCCCCGACCCCATGTTGATGCCCCCAACCCCATGTTGATGCCCCCAACCCCGTGTTGATGTCCCCAACCCCATGTTAATGCCCCTGACCCCATGCTGATGTCCCCAACCTCGTGTCCATGCCCCCAACCCCATGCTGATGTCCCCAACCCCATGTTGATGCCCCCAACCCCGTGTTGATGTCCCCAACCCCATGTTAATGCCCCTGACCCCATGCTGATGTCCCCAACCTCGTGTCAATGCCCCTGACCCCATGCTGACGTCCCCAACCCCGTGTTGATGTCCCCAACCCCATGTTAATGCCCCTGACCCCATGCTGATGTCCCCAACCTCGTGTCAATGCCCCTGACCCCATGCTGACGTCCCCAACCCCGTGTCAATGCCCCCGACCCCGTATTGATGTCCCCAACCCCATGTTAATGCCCCTGGCCCTATGTTGATGTCCCCAACCCCGTGTCAATGCCCCCGACCCCGTATTGATGCCCCCAACCCCATGTTGATGTCCCCAACCCCGTGTCAATGCCCCTGACCCCGTATTGATGCCCCCAACCCCATGCTGATGTCCCCAACTCCGTGTTGGTGCCCCTGACCCCACATTGGTGCCCTCAGTGTTGTGGTGGTTCCCTGACCCCATCCCGGTGCCACCACCACCATATTGGTGCCGCGCCCCCTCCCCCCTCCGGCGCTGCTGTCACAGGCTGTGGGTGGAGTCATATTTGCATAAATTACCATATTCCCCCCCCGCACCGCGCCCGCCTCCAGCCGCCGCTTCCGCGACTCCCCCCTCCCCCACCCTCCCCCCGCCACTTCCCGCGTGCTGACGTCACGGGGGGAGGCAGCGCGCGCCGCTCGTTGCCATGTCATTAGCATATGACGCGAGAAGGCGGAAGCGGTGGCGGGATGGGGCGGTGCGGGGCCGCCCTGCGCCTGGCGCTGGAGGGAAACATCGGTACCGGGGCGGGGGACACCACAGCACGGGGGTCCCCAGGGTGACAGGGGAGCACGGGGAGAGGGGGGCAATTCGGGGTGGCAGGGGCAGGAGGATTTGGGGTGCGATGGGGGAGGATTTGGGGTGCTTGGTGGGGGAGGCTGCGCAGCCTGAAGCCTCTCAGGGCCCAATTTAATGCCTGTAATTAATTATTCGTAATTATTCTTGCTGCTTGGCCTGGGGGGAGAGGGGCACCCCAAAAAGCTGCATTACCCTGTGACAGGAGCTGGGGTGGGGGGACACACACCGCTCACCCTGCCCTGTCCCCCCTCCCCACCAGCCGTGGGGAAATCAACCTTCCTGAAGCTGCTGGGTGCCACCTTCCCCGAGTGGCACCTGGTGACCGAGCCGGTGGCACAATGGCAGAAGGTGCCGGCCAGCGCCACGGCGGAGGTAACGGCAGTACCGGCTGCGTCGCGGCACCGTTCAGCACCGTGTCACGGTGAGACAACCTCACCCCCCGCCTCCTGCTTCGTAGGCATCCGTGGGTTCCACCAACCTTCTCCAGATGATGTACCAAGAGCCGGCTCGCTGGTCCTACACCTTCCAGACCTTCTCCTGCACCAGCCGGCTGAAGGCGATGCTGGAGCCGCCCGCGGAGCGCTTCCCCGGGACCCCCCACCCTGTGCGGGTCTTCGAGCGTTCGGTCTACAGCGACAGGTACCCCCCACCCCAAACTGAGATGGGAGAGAAGAGGGATGGAGGGATTCAACAGGATAACGAGTGTCCCCACAGACCTGCCTTGTGTCCCCTGGGATGCCCACAGTGAGCAGAGCCACCGTCCCTGGTGAAGCGGGGGTCATATGGGGCTTTGTTCTACCCCAGCCTCACCCGTGTCAGGCAGCGGCTCGAACCCCCTGGGGTGATGGGTGGGCTGGGGAGCGATGAGCCACGCCGGGCGGCTGCACGGCCCCCAGCCCCAAGTGAAGGTTTTCTGCTTTAATTCAAACACTGGCGGTTCCTGGTCGGTGTAAATAAGGTGAAAAAAAATGAGCGTGAAGCCGCCGGGCCCTGGGGACGGTTCGGAGGTGCGATGCTGGCGGCACCGGCTGCCACGTCCCCTCTCTCCCTCCCTTCCCAGGTACGTCTTTGCCAAGAACCTGTTTGAGGTCGGGCACCTGCAGCCGCTGGAATGGGCCATCTACCAGGACTGGCACAGCTTCCTGCTGCGGCAGCTGGGGTCCCGCGCCGCCCTCCACGGCTTCCTCTACCTGCGGGCGACGCCGCAGGTGGGTGCCGGCCAGAGCCCGCGCTCGGCAGGGAAGGGGCTGTGGCAGGAGTTTGGCTCCGCTCGGAGCCTGGTGAGCACCTGCAGCTACCAACATGTTGAGTTTTAACATGGCCCAGAGGAGTGGGGCACGTTCCTGTTCCCATGGGAATGTCGGTGGGAGTTTTGCTGTGGATTCTGGAGTGGATTTTGGGGGGATTGGGCTGCAGTGTCCCCCGGATGCCCAGCTGCGGTCCCTCCCCTGCTTTGCTGGATTCCCACATCCCAATAACCTCCCGTCTCTCCTGTTAACTTCCCATCTTTCCCGTTAACTTCCCGTCTTTCCGATTAACCTCCCATCTTCCCCGCATCCCATTAACCTCCCGTCTTTCCTATTAACTTCCCATCTCTCCCACCCGACCTGTTAACTTCCCATTTCTCCCATTAACTTCCCATCTCTCACGCATCCTGTTAAGCTCTCGTCTCTCCCATTAATTTCCCATCTTCCACCTTTCCCATTAATTTCCTATCTCTCCCATTAACCTCCCATCTCCCCCACATCCCATTAACTTGCCATCTCTCCCATTAACCTCCCGTCTCTCCCACGCATCCCGTTATCTTCCCGTCTCTCCGGTGGCCTCCCGTGCGGCTGCAGAGGTGCCTGGAGCGGCTGCGGCGGCGGGCGAGGAGCGAGGAGTTGGGCATCCAGCTGGGATACCTGCAGCAGCTCCACGCCCAGCACGAGCGTTGGCTGGTGGAGAAAACCACGGAGTGAGTCCGAATCCGTCCGCGCCGGCACCCGGACCGGCCGGGGTTTGGGGTGACCCCCCCCACCTCCTGATTTGGGGGTTTTATTTGGTTTCATGTTTTCTCTCTTCCCCTTCTCCAGGGTCCACTTTGAGGCGGTGAAGCGCGCGCCCGTCCTGGTGCTGGACGTGGACAAGGACTTTGAGCGCGACGCGGCCGTGCAGGACGTTCTCATGGCGCAGGTGGGCACGGCCGGGGCGGCGCAGCCCCGTGGCATCCCACTGCCGGCAGCGCCGGGACTGCAGTCGCGGTTGTGCCGACCACCGAGCCTCTGCCTCATCATTTTTCCGTGGGAAAACATAATTTCCACACCCTTGGTCCAAGCTGGTTTAAACCTTGGTGGCATTCTACTGCCAGGAGCACCAGGACTATGGTTGGGGTCAGACCAACCACCGAGCCTCCTCCTCATCTTCCTTTTTCCATGGAAAAAATAATTTCCACACCCTTGGTCCAAGCTGATTTAAACCTTGGACACCCCAGTGCCATCCTGGTGCTACCCTGACACCGTCCCGGCGCCATCCCGGTGCCGTCCCGGTGCCATCCTGGTGCCGTCCCGGTGCCGCGCTCTCCATCAGCCTCTCCTTGCAGGTGGAGGTTTTTGCCACGGCGCTGCGAGCCGAAGCTTTGCCGTCACATCCCGACCCTCGCTGAGCGGCGGCGGCAGCTCCCTCCCCGCCGGTACCCGCGCCGAGCGGCAGAGCCGGGAAAGGGCCGCCACCACCGTGAGCTCCGGCCAAAGAGTCCGACACCAAGGACAAGGGACAAATCCTGGTCCCCACTTGTCCCCCGTGGCCCTTTTCTTTTGGGCCGGGGGTGTTCGAGGCGCTGATGGCGCGGGGTGGTTTGAAGGCGAAGGAGCGCAGGCGCGTGAGGAGCTGCGGGGCGGCCGCGCTCCCTTCCCCGCGCTCCCCGCGCCTGGGGGGCCAGGTCACCGCCGTCACCCCCTCCTCATCTCTGGGGATCCCCAGCCGGCAGTGCTGGAGCTGGGGACGCTCCGTAAGGGGGATCAGTTCCCACGGAAAATAATCGCAGTTTGTGTTGAAGTGACACCAACCCCCTATTTTATTATTTTATTTATATATTTATCTTTTTTTCCCCCTTAAATTAAAACCAAAGTGACATCGAGCTCTTCTGTCTCCTGAACCGTGGGTGGGGGGAGCGCAGGGTGGGGAGTGGGGGGTACCAGTGGGTGCTGTCCCACAGCAGAGGGTGTTCCTCTGATTTTGGGGTGTTTGTGGCCGGGGGCGCTGGCCCTGTGGATGGGGGGGACCGTGCCCTGAGGGCCACACAGGTGTGGGTCAGGGGGGAACTGTGGGGGTTTGGCTCCCAGTGGGTGGTTTTTGCTGGGGAAGGGGGGTTGGATCTTTAGGGGGACCCCTTGGTGTGGGAGGGATCCCCCCCAGGGTGAGGTGGGGTGAGAATGGGGGTCCAACCTCCCTTTGGGGGGGGGGGGTGTCACCTTTAGGGGAGGTTGGGGTGGAGTGGGGGACCCTACAGAAACACATGTGGGGTGGGACAGGGCTGAGCACTGGTGGGGGGGGGTGGGTGGGCTGTGGGGCAGGATATGGGGCAGGGACAGAGGGTTTGGGGGGGGTGGGCTTTGGGCAGGACATGGGGCAGAGACTGGGGGGCTGCGGGGCAGGGTTTGGGGTGGGGAGAGGGGGTGTGAGGGGGGCTGTGGGACAGGACATGGGGCAGAGACTGGGGGGCTGTGGGGCAGGGTTTGGGGTGGGGAGAGGGGGTTTGAGGGGGGCTGTGGGGCAGGACATGGGACAGGGACTGGGGGCTGTGGAGCAGGGTTTGGGGTGAGAGGAGGGGGTTTGGGGGGGGGTTAGAGTGTTTTCTCCAGCGACTCTCCCAGGACCTGCCTGGACCTCACTATCGATGTGACAACAACAGAGCAGGGACACGGACACGGACCCACGGCCGGTGACCCTGCGGTAACAACCGAGTACGGACCCCCCCCAGCTGACAGCCTTACGGTAACAGCTCTGTGCACCCCCCCGCCCCCCCTGAGACCCTACAATAAACACCCCCCTCCCCAGAGACCCTAAAATAACAACCTCGTGCCCCCCATGGCCAGTGACCCAGGATAACCCCCCCCCCAGAGACCCTACGATAACAACCCCAGGCACCCCCCCGGCCAGCGACCCTACAATAAACATCCCCCCCCAGAGACACAAAAATAAACATCCCCCCCGCCCCGAGACCCTACAATAAATATCCACCCCCTCTCCAGAGACCCTACAATAACAACCCCATGCACCCCCCCAGTCAGCAACCCTACAATAAACCCCCCCCCCACCCCTCTCCCCAACTCCCCCACCCCCAACTTCCCCCCCAGGACCCGCCACCGCCGCTCCCCCCCTATAACCCCAGAGTGTCCCCCCCCACACCTTTGCTCGCTGCAAAGCCTCGTGGGGGGGTGGCACAGGGTGCTTGGCCTGCCCCCCCCTCCCTGAGCAGCCGGCGGGTCCCCCCCGAGCGAGCGCCCGCAGAACAAAGGAACCAGCAGCGGCCGCGGCCGCAACAACGTGCAGCTCCGCGGAGCGCCCACCCCGGGGCTTTGGGGCTGGTTTATTTTTGGGGGGGGGACATAATTTTCAACCCCACTTTCCTTTTCCCCCTCCCCCACAACATCCCACACCACCGTGCACGCACGTAGCTCTGGGTCGATCCCAGCCAGCCCCCCCATTTCCAAGGGGGGCCGTACCCCTTTTTTTCTGGTAACGCTCCTTATAGTTAAATACGGGGCGGGGGGGGGAGCGTGGCAAGTTGCAGGTGTGCGGCTCAAGTTGTGCCAAGCTGCGGGATTTTAAGGGAAAAGGAAAAAAAGGAAAAAAAAAAAAGCGAAATGAGGTTGGAAAAATAAAAGGGGTGGGATTAGGGGGGGTGGGGTGGCAGCACCCCATTTTCGTGGGAGTTTGGGGGAAGGAGGGGTGGAGCCGCCCCCGGCGTGGAAATTAAAAGTCGGGGTGACTCGCCTCGGCCGGGTGCTTCACTCACCTTCGTCTCTGTCCCCGCAGAAGTCACCGATGTCCCCGCAGCCAGGGGGACGGTGACGGCGTTATGTCCCCCTCGCCGGACGCCCGGTTCATCTGCCAGCCCCATCCAGCCGCCGCTTCCCCCGGCTTCACCGCGACAGGGGGGAGCCCCAAAATCTAACGTTCACCCCGGGAGAGAGATGGAGACGTGCAAGGGGCTTCGCCGGGCGGTGAGTGTTTCCCAAAATCCACCTGTCCCCCCAGCTCCCCGCAACACCTTCACCTTTTTGGGGTGATTTGTGGCCTCTTTGCCGCCGTTCTAACGTCACCGTGACTTGTAGGGGGGCTCGTTGGGGTGGGCAGGGAAAGCCCCTTCTTGGTTAGTTGATGGTTTTATTTTTTTTAAGGGTATTTCCATGGGAAATGGGACCTTCTGCTGCTTTAAAAGTCGCTTTGGTGCCTTAACCCCTCTCCCCCCCCAAAATCTCCGCTCATTCCTGGGGCGTCCCCAAAATGCCTTGGTAGGGTGGGTGGCAGCGGGACACAGGGGACAAAACCCACCTTTACACTGAATTTCTTTAAGTTTCTTGGTATAAAACAGCAAAACGCTGCGTGAAACCCACTCAAGTGCCGTCGTGGGCGGGGGGGGGGGGGGTGTCCCCAAAAAGAAGGGGGTGGCAAGGAAGGGGGTGCGTGGGGAGGGCAGAGCCATGCCCGGGGGGTACATCGCCAAGCAAACAAGTTGCGGCATTTTCTCCACCAAAAATTACCCCTCCTTCCTTCGGCGCTTCTGGTTTGACCGGCCGGGGTGGTTGGAACTGGGATTTATTTCTGATATCACACCCGTCGTGCCCAAGCAGGCAGGGGGACTGGGGGGGCTGCTCCGGCTGGGGGGGGTCTCCAAAGTGGTGAGGTGAGGAGGGGGGAACATTCCCTTAGGATTTATTTTTAGGACTTTACCCCCTAAAAAAATTGCTGCTGTTTTGGGGATTTTTGGGGGGTATTGGGGGTGAGCAGCTGCCTCTCGCCTCGGCGTTGTATCCAGTAAGTTTTTCCCTTCAGATGGTTGTGGGACGATGGGACAGGGCAGTGGGGACGTGGGGACAGGTGGCTCAGCCAGCGCTTGGCACATGGCAGGGCGAGGGGGAAGGACTTTGCCCTTGGCAAAACGCCGGTGAAAATGGCTGACGGAGGGGATTTGAGCCCTGACACTTTTCCGGCGCGGGTGTGTTAAAAAAGATGATTTATAACGATGGTGCTGGAGCCGGGGTCGGCAGCGGCGGGATTCCCCCGGGAACCCAGGTGCCGGTGGGTCTCTGCCCACTCCAAGCTGGTCCCGGTGGTGCCGGCGGCCGAACGAGGGGTGTGCCACGATTCCCACGTCCCGGCGCCTTTCCCAGGGTGGTTTGGCAGACGAAGCGAGCCGAGGAGCCAGCCCCTTTCTCCGGCACCAGTTCTGCCCGTTCCTCCTGCTCAGCCGGGCCCGGGAATGCCGGCGTCTCCCTTCGCAGCCGCGCTCCTGCCGTCTCCGTGGGGTTTGATTTCCACGCCGTCCCCATCCACGAGGGTTTGGGAGAAGAGGAGGAGGAGGAGGAGGGAAGACGCTGGAGGTGGAGGTGTCACTCCATTCCCCATCCCATGGCACTGCTGCACCCCCTCTCACCCTCCCCGGGCAGCTCTGGGTGTCTTTGCCGTTTGCATAACTAATCAACGTCGTGGGAACCCACTCATTACCGCGGCAGCAAAACAGACGGCAAAGCTTCGCTCAGCGCCGAGGAGCTGCTGGTTTCTAACAAGAGCCTCTCAAACCACCTGGTGAAGATCTGGTGGAGGGGAGGTGGGATCTCCCCCACCTTGGAGGGAACAAACCTAAAATAAATCCCACGGAGAACCCCGTTCCTGGCAGGAAATGTCACACCGGGACCCCAAAACCCCTTTGCCAGGTGGCGGTGGGACATGAGGCAGCTCAAGGTGTCGCTGGCACATCCCCGGCGCTGGGAAATGGAAGCCCCTAACTGAATTTGGCAGGCTGTCTGGGTGCCAAACGCTGGAGATTAGGGATAATCTCATTTAGAGCATTCCTAATAAAAAGTTACTAAATTTGTCCATCTCCAGGGGTTTCCCTGGTGAGTTGGGATGAGGTTTTTTGGTTTTATTCACCACCATGAAATCACCCCAAAAACGGATCTGGCATCTCCAAAAAAGCATCAGGGTGAGGGATGGCATGCAGGACCGGACGGCGTTCATCTCATTTTTGGCTGGCGTGTCCCGGTGTCACCTGAAGGACGGTCACCCGCCCGCCGGAGGGATGTCCTCGGTTAATCCGGAGCGACGCTCACCGTTACCATGCCTCCGCTTGAAAATATTCCAGATCTCGCCTGGGATGTTGACAGCTAAAATGACTCGGGAGCAAACTGCCGAGTGGATTCCAGCGGATGCGCTGCCCTGTCCGGCTGGAGGAGGAGGAGGAGGAGGAGGAGGAGGAGGAGGATGGGAGGAAGGCGGCATCTGCGTTAATTAAATCCCTCTCCGTGTTTTTTGCAGCGATCCGTTGCGCGGCGGTGCCGAGCTTGACCAGGCAAAGAGGGTTTGCAGCCCACAGCACCGTCATGCAAAGTTGGGAACTGGGGGAAAACCAGTTCCCAGCACCAGTTTATCCTATTTTTTCCCGTGGGAGTCGTGTCGCTCGGAGCAAAGGTCGATCCCGGCGGGCTCCGGCTTGGCGTTGCAGTAGAGTTCTTGGCTCACGTGGGGCCTTTTTGGGAAGGGACGAGCTGGAGGGAATGTCACAGGGACAGGGATGTGGGGTCTGTGGTTACATTTTTCCGCCTGGATTCGGCATCTGGTTTATCCGTCCCGCCAGGCGCTACACGGGCCTGGGGATCCTGGGCTCGCTCCTGTCACAAATCCCTTTGGAAAACAGTTTTCACCAGGACGTGCCTGGGAAACCTTTGAGACCTTTGAGTTTGGAGAAGTTTTGTCAGCGATTTGACTGGGAATAGGCTTGGAAAGTTCCAAACTTGGAGCATCCCAGGAGCATCCCTAAACCCTGGATGGGGAAGGTTTTGGGGGGATTAGCTTCCTTACTCCTCTTTTTCTTCTCCCTCCCCCCTAAGAAAATACAGGGGTGTATTGGGGGTGTCCAGATCTACCAGCTCCGGACAGGGGCTGGAAAAGCTGGAAAAGCCAGAGCTGATCCCTGTTTTAAGGATTCCAGCCTTGGCTTCACCATTTTGCCGGCCCATTCCCACTGCTTTTCCCATGGGGAAATGCCCCCCCGCTGCCCCCTCCTCACCAGGGTCTGGATTTTGGGGAGAAGGGGAGATCCGGGTGTCATGCAGGTGCTTGTGTGTCCCCAAATTAATGATGTCCCCAAATTAATTACACAGTCAGGTTAATGAGGGCCCCGGATTAACGAGGGCCCCAAATTAACAAGGGCACCGGGGGGTTAACAGCAGGAAAATATTTATTTTTGGGGGTGCAAAGCGTGGTTTTGGGGATCCCCTGGCTGCTCTGACCCCTGCGTGTTTCTGCTGCCTCAGTTTCCCGTGGGACACACACACACACAGAAAGGGGTTTGGGGGTTTTGTAACCCAATTTTTTAGGGGTGCGTGGGGGGAGAGCGGCACTGGTGGGGTGCTGGGTGGGTTTTGGTGTGGGCCGAAGGCACCTCCCCCGCGTGTCCGTGTGTCCGGGGGAGGGGAGGGGGGGAGCGGGCGGGCGGTGTCGCGCTGCGTGGGGCGGGTGGGGGGGGTTACGCGTGGGGCGGGGGGAGTTACGCGAAGGGGGAAGGAGGAGGAGGAGGAGGAGGAAGAGGAGAAGGAAGAGGAGGAGGAGGAGGGGGGGGAAGAAGAGATGCGCCGGTCAAACCCCCCCCCGGCTGCAGCAGGGCGGCGGTGAGGGAGCGCGGAGGAGGGAGACAAGATGGCTTCCTCCTGAGGGCCGGATCCGTGCCGGGGCCCGGCGGGGGCTGCTAGGGCCAGCGGCGGGGGGAGCGGCGAGGTAAGAACCCCCTCCTTGCACCCCCAAAATAGCCCCCTGCATCCCCCCCCTCCCTCCACTCCCTCCCCACGCATCCCCCCCCTTTTATCCCCCCGCATCCCACTCGTGTCTCTGTCCCCCCCCTCCCCCCATGGACATGGAACCCCGTGGGCTGCTGGTGGGGGGTGTTGGGGGGGGGTGAAGCTGTTCGCCCCCCTCCCCCCCGCGGTGTTTGCGCGTGTTTTGTGTGCTCCGTGGGCGCGGGGACGCGCCGGGGCCGAGAGGACAAAGCGACGGGGCCGGGAGTGGGGGGGGAGACACGGGGGACACACGGGGACAGGGACACACGCAGCGCCCGGCTCTGCCCCCGCGGCCCTTTTGGGTGATTTTTATCAGTTTTGCCTCTTTTATCCCTTTTTTTTTTTTCTCTCCAGCAGTTGGGGGTGGGGGGGGCAGATGGGGGTGTTGTGGGGGGGGCATAAACCCCAACCTGCCCCCCCGCATCTGTATTACCCCTTTGCTTTTCATCTTTTTTAAATTTTTTTTTTTAATTATAATTTTTATTAATCCCTTTGCTCCATCCCCTGAGCGTGCTGAGCTCAGAGGTGCGGCGGGTGATGCTAACAAGGGCGATGAGGCTCCCCCGGCGTGACGTCACCCTGACGTAACCCAGCTGTCATCCCTCGCCGTGACGAGGACGTGGGGTCCGGCGAGGTCGGTCCCCCCCTCCGCTTTCCGTCACGCTGGGAATCACCAGGGGTAGGATGGAGGTGGGGAGAAAAAGCGGCTTCTCCTTCTCAAGGGGGGGATCTCAGTCACCATCCGAGGTGGCGTTTTGGGTTATCCCGGTGCCAAGAGCAACGTGGTTTGGTGACGAGCACGATCCGGATGCTGGTGACACCGGGGGACATCCCCGAGGTCAGGGAGAAGGCGCCGAAACACGCGGCCGCCCCGAAGTTTTGAGCTGGCGGCGGGCGGCTTCGGCACCACGTGTTTTCGAGGGACGGGGATGGTTCTTCCCATCTCGCACCCGCTGCGTGCGGCCGCCTGTCCGCCAACGCCGCAGCCGCCTCCGGAACCGCGGATGCTCTTGGCAAATCAGACCCTTCTGTAGGTGCCGTGAGGTGCCGGGTGAGCGCCGCCGTGTCCCCGAGGTTGCATCATGTTGGGGAGGGATGGGCAGTGCTGGTGCAGAGTCCTCGCGCGTTGTTACGGTGGCCCCATAAACGAGCCCTGCTCTTGGCCTTTGGCACCTAATTAGCTGTGACGAGGTTTGTTTTTTGGATGACCGACCTGGACTCTTTATCGCAGGTAATTAAGGGGAGAGGTGGCTCCGAGGGGGAGCCTGTGGGACCTTGGGAAAGGAAAATGTCCCCTCCACCACTTTGGCCTTTCTTGGTGGGGCTTTGCTGGCCCCACTGGGGACAGGGACGGTGAAGCGGTGGCATGGTGCCTCTGAGACGCGCCGTTGTGCTGTGGGTCTGTGTCCCCAAAAGCCTTTCCCAGGGTGTCTCTGGTGCTGGCACGCTTGGAGTGAGCTGTCCCCATGGCACTGGGTTCCTTGGTTCCCTGCCTGCATGTTCTGGGGTCCCCACTCCTTGTCCCCATGGTGTCATGGTTCCCAGTCACCTGCCTGCATGTACTGGGGTCCCCAGTCCCTGTACTCATGGCATTAAGGTCCTCTGTCCCCTGCCCACGTGTGCCTGGCTCCCCGGTCCCCATCTCGGTGGCATTGTGCATGTGCTGAGGTTCCCAGTCCCTGTCCCCATGCCATTGGGATATTGGGATTCCTGCCTGCATGTGCCAGGGTCCTTGGTCCCCATCCCTGCATCATCAGGGTCCCTGGTCACCTGCCTGTGCATGCTGGGGTCTGTGGTCCCAATCCATGTGGCATTGGGGTCCTCAGTCCCCTGCCTATGTGTGCCAGGGTCCCCTGTCCCTATGGCACTGTGTGTCCCTGTCCTCATAGCATCGGGGTTCCCGACCCCCTGCCTACGTGTGCCAGAGTTCCCCTGTCCCCACTGTGTCTGGGTCCTTGGTCCCCTGTTTGTATGTGCCAGTGTCCCCATCCCTATGGCAGTGGTGTCCCTTGTCCCCAACCTGTGTGTGCTGAGGTCCCTGTTCCTTGTTTCTGCAGTGTTGGGGTCCTCATTCCCCTCCCTGTGTGTGGGGGTCCCTACTCCCCATCCCCCTGCCTGCATGTGCTGGGCTCCCTTGTCCTTGTCCCTGTGACATTGGGGTCCTCAGTCCCCTACCTGCATGGCCAGCATGCCCGGTTCCTGTACCCCTGGCAGTGGGGTCCCCATTCCCTGCTCGCGTGTGCCGGGGTCCCCACTGTGTCCCTGGCTCCACGTGCGCTCAGGGAGCTTTTCCAACAGGATGGCAGCGAAGGGGCCAGCGGTGAATCCCACCGTCCCCGTCCCCCCACCGTCCCCACCGCGACTTGGGATGCAGGCTGGGACAGGAGCGATGGGCCCCAAACCCGGCCCTTCTGGGGACCCGTCCCCCCTCTCCCCTCCTCTGCCAGCTCTTTAATCTCTCTGCTTTGAGCTCAGTGCAAGAGGGTGCCAGACCATTTTTGAGGATGAAAGAGCTTTTTTTTTGTGTTTCGTTTTATCCCCCCCTCCTCCCCGGGCTGGCATCCAAGGGGAGATGAAATGAAACGGGAAGAGGCTGGAGGTGAAACAGCTGCGATCGGCTCTGTCCCTGCTCCACATCTGCCCGCCACGCTGCTGCCAGCCCCGCAAACCGAGCTCAGCCCTGATTTTCTTCTCTCTTCTGGGGTCAGAACCCCGTTTCTCCGGGAGCCGGGATGCTCGGTGGTGGCGGGATGGGGCTGGCAGCGCGGATTTACCGGCAGGATTGTCGGAGAGAGTCGTGTCTCGGGGACAATGCGGCGTGTTTGTTTGCTACAGCTAAAATGGCAGTTCTTAAGGGGAAGGGAAAAAAAAAGAAAGCAAAAAGAGAAGTGCTTCTGCACATCCAGTCCCCGCATCTCTGATTAAATGAGATTTTGCTGTCAAACGGGGCAGCTGGGGACCGCGAGCTCCCCAGCCTGCAATTTCCATCGCAGCCAAATGAGAGGAAAAAAAAAACCCAGAACCTGAACGACCCCGAGCCCTGAAAACGCTGGGGAAAAAAAAATAGATTGGAGCAAGTTGTAATTGCTGCAGTCATCAGCACGGAGGCCGGGGGATGCTGTGTAATGGCTGGAGGGTTTGTCACCGCAGAGCTGGTGACACGGCCTCGGCCACCACATCCCACCGCTTCCCAGCCTGGCTGAAAAGGATGGAGGAGCATCCCGGGAGCTGCGGCCCATCGCCAACGCCCTGCTGGGAGGCAATGGGGTGCGGGCAGGGGGATGAGCAGCGCCAGGGCAGGGGGCTTGGGAGACCCTCATGAGCCTCTTGTTGCAATTATAGCCCATGTGTTTAAGGCTGTTGCACTTAACGCCCCCATGTTTGAGCTGTTGTGTGACCTGTTGTGCTTCTCCCCGCTGCATGTAACGCTGCTGCACTTAAAGTTGTTGCACTGAGTGGAGTTGGGTCTAACGCTGTTGCATTTCAAACCCTTGCACTTAAGGCTGTTGCACTTAAAGCTGTTGCATCCAACACCTTTGCACGTAAGGCCGTGGTACGTAAGGCCCTGGCACTTAATGCTGTTGCATCTAATGATTAAAGCCATTGCCTATAGCGCTGTTGAACTTAAAGATGTTGCACTTAACGCGGTTGCATCTAACACTGTTCATTATAGCCCTTGCATGTAACACCTGCATCTAACGCCCTTGCACATAAAGCCCTTGCACTTAAAGCCGTTGCATCTGATGCCATGGCACTTGAGGCTGTTGCCTGTAACGCTGTTGCACTTAAAGGTGTTTCACTTAACGCCATTGCATCTAATGCTGTTGCACTTAAAGCCGTTATACCTAACGCCCTGGCACTTAAAGCTGCTGGGTCTAACGCTGTTGCATTTAAAGCCCTTGCAGCTCACACGCTTGTGCTTAATCCCACTGCGTCTCACACTTGCACGTAACGTTACATGTAAGGCCCTTGCACTTAAAGCCGTTGCATTTGATGCCATTGCCCTTAAAGCTGTTGCCTATAACGCCGTTGCATGCAACGCTGTTGCATGTGCTCTTCACAGTGATGTCCAAGGATAGGACAAGGGGCAATGGGTGTGAGCTGGAACACAGGAGGTTCTGCTTAAACTTGAGGAGGAACTTCTTTACTGTGAGGGTAACAGAGCCCTGGGCCAGGCTGGCCAGGGAGGGTGTGGAGTCTCCTTCTCTGGAGACATTCAAGACCCTCCTGGACACCTTCCTGTGTGATTTCATCCAGGTGTTCCTGCTCCAGCAGGGGGATTGGACTGGATGAGCTTTCCAGGTCCCTTCCAATCCCTGACATTCTGTGATTCTGTAATATTCTGTGGTGTGCAAGTCATTGCAACTCACACTGTGGCACTCAAAACTGGTGCATTTAACGCCGTTGCGCTTGAAGCCAGTGCACGTTCCGCCGTCGCACCTAACGCCGCTGCGTTTCGCGCTGCTGCATTTAAAGCCCTGGCACATAAAGCCAGTTACAGCCATTGCAGCACAGCCCTTGCAGCCAGGCCGACGTCTCCCACCCGTGCCGGGAGCCTCGCCAGGATGCCGGCACGGAGGCAGCCGTTGCTGTCCCTCACCCGTCCCCGTGCTCCTCGCCGGCAGTGCTGGCTCCGGTGCCGCCGGCCGGAGCACGCTGCCTGGCCGCACGTGGCTGTTTTTAGGTTTACAAACACGAGGGCCCCGTGTACGCGCCAGTTCCACCCCCCTCCCTTCTCCGTGAGTCATCGACCCCGTCACTGGGCTGGGGAAGCTGGAGGCAGCGTTGGTGCATCCCCTGCGGTGTTCGTGACCCCAGCGGGGGGAAAAAACCCCAAAATTCTGTTTCTTTTCCCCTTGTTTTATCATTCCCGTTCCTCCTGTGGCGAGCGAGGCGGGGAGGATGCGGCTGGCCAGCACGGCGGCTGCCCCAGCTCGTGGGTGGTCCATGGTGGGATGTTTCTGGGGAGAACCGTGGCACCGGAGGGTGGGAGAGCTGAGACTCTGCCGGCGGCTGCGTTTCGGTAGCCTCGGTGATGCCGATCAGTGCAGTTTTGGGGATGGGTGAGATTCCAGGGGGGGGAAAACGAGTTGAGACCCCTAAATGTAGGCAGAGGTGTTGGCAAAAGCCTCACCGAGTGGCTCCCCAGGGCCTGGCAGTGCCGGTGCCGCAGCTGCCGGTGAGCGCGGAGGTGCCGAAGCCCCCGCCGCTGAGCTCATCGCCGAGCCGGTTGGCGTTGGAGCTGAGGTGGCTGCGGTGACTCAGCAGTGCCAGTGCTGACTCAGCAGCACCAGCCTCGGGGAGGCAGCTGGGATAGGGAGAGGGGCTTTACATTTTGAAGGAGAAAAAGGTTTTTTTCTTTTGTACAACGTGGTACAAAATGGTTTTGCCGGTGCCAAGGGGGTGGCTGTGCCACTGGCACGTGTTTTCCACCCCGTGTGTCTTCCTCCGGCCTTTGGAAAAGAGATTTAATCCAGAGGGGTCACGTCTCCCCCCCGCTGTGAGATTCTTTTCCCCACGGGAGACAGGTCGTGGTGGTGGAACCAGCTCCAGGTTTGGCAAAGCCGGCATTTTCCCTGCTCCCAGACGGGGCCGGGCTGGGCTCCCACTCATCTCCCGGCTCCTGCCCACCGGCCATCGTGCCGTAGACTTGTCCGTGCTTGCCGGGCAGGAGGGCGGTGGCACCGCGCTTCTCCTCCTCCGCCTCTGCCGAAAGGTCGGGCTGTGCGGCACGGCGACGGCGGCACGAGGAGCCCCCGCGTCTTGGGGGATATTGTGACATCCCCCAGGTACGGCGAGGTGGGGCTGGGCTGGAGGGAGCCGAGCACCCCTGGGTGAGCCACCCGTGGGGTGGAGCCCCCAGCTCAAACCGGGAGGCAGAGCCTTAAAAACTGGGGTGCAGGTTGGTGAGTGCGTGGGTGCGGGGTGGCTGTCCTCCTCGCTCCCCAAAAACCGGCTTTTCCCCCTTGATTTGCAATGCAAAGAAGCAGGCAGGGTGGAAACGTCCCCGCCGGGGGGCCGGGAGGGGCCGGTGTCCCGTCCCGTGGGGGACGCTGGCAGCGGGGCTGTGAGATGGGGCCCAGCCCCGCGGGGGCGGCCGGGGTGGGGCGGCAAACGCTGCCCGGCTGGGTGAGAGGCGAGGCCTCGGGCCTTCTCCTGCGGCCCACGTGCTGCCCCCTTCTTCCTTCCCATGTGGGTTCTTTTTCCTCACCAACCCTGTCCCCTTCCTCCCCATTCCCTTCCCTTTCTTCCCCTTTTCCCCCTTATTTCCCTTCCTTCCCATCCCATTTTCCTCTTCTTCCCCACTTTCCCCATCCCCTTTCTCTTCTTCTTCCCCTTTCTCCCCATTTCTCCTCATCATCTTCTTCACCTTCCTTACTTTCCCCTTCCTCATCCCCATCCCCTTTCCCATCTCTATCTCCTTCTTCCCCATGCCTCTTTCCTGTTTCCCCTTTCCCCTTCCCTCTCCCCTCTCCTGTCTCCCCTTCCTTTTTCCCTTTCTCTTTTCCCTTTCTCTTTTCCCTTTTCCCTTTCCCTTTCCCTTTCCCTTTCCCTTTCCCTTTCCCTTTCCCTTTCCCTTTCCCTTTCCCTTTCCCTTTCCCTTTCCCTTTCCCTTTCCCTTTCCCTTTCCCTTTCCCTTTCCCTTTCCCTTTCCCTTTCCCTTTCCTTTTCCCTTTTCCCTTTTCCCTTTTCCTTCCCCATCCCCTTACCCTTTCTCTTTCCTTTCCCCTTCCCCTTCCCCTTCCCCTTCCCCTTTCCCTTTCCCTTTCTTTCCCCTTCTCTCCCCTTCTCCTTTCCCCATCTTCTTTCCCCTTCTTCCTCTTTCCCCTCTTCCTCCTCCTCTTCCTCCTCCTCCTCCTCCTCCTCCTCCTCCTCCTCCTCCTCCTCCTCCTCCTCCTCTTCCTCTTCCTCTTCCTCTTCCTCTTCCTCTTCCTCTTCCTCTTCCTCTTCCTCTTCCTCTTCCTCTTCCTCCTCCTCCTCCTCCTCCTCCTCCTCCTCTTCCTCCTCCTCCTCTTCCTCCTCTTCCTCCTCCTCCTCCTCCTCTTCCTCCTCCTCCTCTTCCTCCTCCTTCTCTTCCTCCTCTTCCTCCTCCTCCTCCTCTTCCTCCTCTTCCTCTTCCCCTTCCTCTCCCTCTCCTTCTCCCTCCCCCTCTTCCTCTTCCTCTTCTTCCCCTTTTTTCTCTTCCCCTTCCTCCCCATCCCCTCCTTCCTGCCCTTCCCCAGGGCTGGAGCAGGCCCTGCTCCCCACCAGCCGGCGATTTGGCATTGCCCAGGCGGCCCCGGCGCCAATCTGGTAGCCGAGCGCCGGCAGGAGAGGAGCCAGCTGTGCTTGAGGAAAATCCGCCCCAAGGAACAAAAATAGCGCCGCGGGGTTTTTTTGGTTGTTGGTTTTTTTTCCTCCTCCTTTTCCCTTTCAGAGCTCACTCCCTCCCTGCCCGGCCGGAGCCGGCAGCCTGACGTCGCTCCGTGCCGTGCCAAGCTTCCCCCTGCCCGCGCCAACTGGCGGCTCCCGGCTCGGCTCCGTGCCGCAGGGGGAACGCACGCCGTGGCTTGGCCGCGGCACTTTGCTTCCCAAAAGCTGCTCTGGTGGGAGCATCCGCTGGGACATCGCTTGTGTGTTCCTGGTGCTGGACATCCCTGCTCTGGACATGCTGATCCCGAGCACCCCTGCTCCCAGCGTTCCAGCTCAGAGCATCCCTGCTCCAAACATCCCAACCTTGAGCATTCCTGTTCTGAGCATTCCCACTCAGAGCATTCCGACTCAGAGCATCCCTGCTCCAAACATCCCAACCCCTAGCATCCCTGCTCTGAGTAAACGTTCCAATCCTGATCATCCCTTCTCTGAACATCCTGAGCATCCCTGCTCCAAACGTTCCGACTCAGAGCATCCCTGCTCCGAATATCCTGATCCTGATCATCCCTGCTCTGAACATCCCGAGCATCCCTGCTCCAAAAATTCTGATCCCGAGCATCCCTGCTCTGAACATCCCGATGATCCTGAGCATCCCTGCTCCAGACATCCCAACGCTGAGCATCCCTGCTCCAGACATCCCGAGCATCCCTGCTCCAAGCATTCCAACCCTGAGCATCCCTGCTCCGAACGTTCCAACTTGGAGCATCCCAGCTCTGAACCTTCCAACCCTGAGCATCCCGATCCCGAGCATCCCTACCTATCCCGTGCATTCTTGCCTGGAACATCCCTGCTGCAGCCTCCCCTAAAGGGAAAACCCTTTTCCTGAAGGGAATGAGGAAGATGAAGATGGGAACACATTTTTTTCCACCTGGGAAAAAAAATCCCCCATCTCTCTTGGAAGCTCCTGGTGCTGCCGGGATGCCAGAGCAGGAGCTGGGAGCGGGGTTGTATCGCGTTCAACCGGCTCGTCACACCCCGGGGAGAAGGAAAAGGGGATGAAATGACCGTGCCAGCGCCGTCTGGAGGGGGGCTCCGGACACGGGGGTCCCCGGAATCGCTCCTGGCACTCGGGTGAAGCAGAGCCGGGCTTCCCGCGGCGCAAATCAGCTCAGCTCCCTCGGCACCGGCGCGATTCCGGCTTTTCTCCGGGCTAAATGAGGACAGGAGCGAGCGGCTCAGACCCAGCGCCGGGGTCAGCTGGGGCCATGGAAACAGCTTGGAAAACAAGACGGGAGAGGCAGCGGCGGCCGCCCGCGGCGCCGGGAGGCAGCGGGGCCGTGAGCCGGCGCGGTGGGTACCCCGGCCGGGGGGGAGCTGGGGGCTGTCGTGGGTCCGGCTCAGCGCTCCGGCTTCCCAGGTTTCCTTTATTTCCCATTTTTTGGTGGGTGTTGAGCGTGGTTTTAGGGCATTCACACCATTTGGCTCCTCTCCTGTACTGCCCTCACCAGAACCCAGGGATTGTGGTGGTGATTTGGGAGTGGGACGGGAATTTTTTCCATCTCTTGGGATCCTGTGAGGCGATGACCCCAGGAGCACCGGTCCTGGGGCGGGGACGGGGGGATGTGGTCTGTGGTTTCGGCAGCATCTTTCCCTGGCAAAGCCCTTCAGCGGCACCGGCCGGGCGGTTTGTGATTGTGGGGTCTCCCGTTCTTGGGGATACTCGGGGGTTTCCCCCCTGGGTGGTGCCCCCCAAACCCGCCATCCCAATGGATCATCCCTGGGGTTGTTGCCAGAGGAGGAGGAAAACCACAAGCTGAGTGCCGGGGCTGGCCGGGCTCCACCGGCGCGGCACGGGGCCGGCAGCCAAACTGCCTCCTGCCTCTTGGCCGGCCCGTGCCGCTGGCTGGCAGCGGCACCGCTGACCTCCCCGGCACCCCGCCGTGCCCTCGCCGCAGCCCCGGCACGCGGCCTCCTGTCCCCTCCCGCCGTCCGGATGCCACCGGGAAGGGCTTGGCATCCCCGCCGGCACGACCCAACCTTCCTCCGGCTTCCCAAATTCCGCACTTTTAATAAAATCGAGCGTTTTTTGCGGCGCGGCGACACCGGGCGGCGTTTTCCTCACGTGCACTGAGTTGCTCCGTTCTCTGCAGCTGAGCCCTTTGGCTCCTGCCAAGGGATTTAATAAACCCCCCCAAATATTGATGGGGGGAGAATTTTGGGGGCGATTTGGTGTTTTTGGAGGACGAAGGATGTAAAAACTGTTCCCCTGCTGGCTTTGGGTGCGTTTAGTTGTTTTCTTACAGCCCAGCAGGGAGGATGAAAGGAAGTAATTTGAAATATGGTTATACAGAGTATGGGATGTATAGGCTGCTGGCCATGTAGGGTTGTAGGATGTATAGATCTTTAGATATACAGGGGTGCTGGGTGTATAGGACGTGGGTATTTAGGGTTACTGGATGTATAGGGAGCTGGATATATGGGATTGTGGAATATGTAAGTGCCTGGATGTAGAAGGTTGCTGGGTGTATAGGGTTATTGGATATATAAGGTAACCCTTATATATGTTGTATATAAGGGATGTGTAAGATTGCTGATTATATAGGGCTGCTAGATGTGTGGGGTTGTTGGATATATAGTCTGCTGGCTGGCTATATAGGGTTGTTGGATGTATAGGTTACTGGATGCACAGGGTTACTGGGTATATAGGACTGCTGCATGTGTAGGATTGCTGATTAGATAGGGTTTTTGGATATATAGGGCTGTTAAATATATGGGGTTGCTGGATATATATAGGGCTGTTGAATAGATAAGATCTCTGGATATATAGGTTGTTGGTTATATAAGGTTTCTGGATATATAAGTTGTTGATCATATAGGGCTGCTAGATATAGAGAGCTACTGTATATATAGGGTTGTTGAGTATATATGATTGCTGGATATATAGGGTTGCTGATTGTATAGGTTTGCTGAATATATAGGGTTGTTAGATATATAGGTTGCTGATTGTATAGAGCTGCTGGATATATAGAGCTGTGGAATATATAAGACTGCTGCATGTGTAGGTTGTTGATTATATAAGGTTTCTGGGTATATGGGGCTGTTAGGTATAAAAGATTGCTGGATACGTAAGTTCCTGATTATATAGGGCTGCTGGATATGTAGGGTTGTTGAGTATAAAAGATAGCTGGATATATAGGTTGCTGATTATATAGGGTTTCTGGATATATAGAGTGTTAGATATTAAATTCCTGGACATATAGGTTGTTGATTGTATAGGGTTCCTGGATATATAGGGCTACTGTATATATAGGGTTGTTGAATATAAAAGATTGCTGGATATATAGGGCTGTTAGTTATATAAGATCACTGGATATATAGGGCTGCTGATTATATACTGTTTCTGGATGTATAGGGCTGTTAGATATTAAATTCCTGGATATATAGGTTGTTGATTGTATAGGGTTTCTGGATATATAGGGCTACTGTATATATAGGGTTGTTGGATATGCAAGATTGCTGGATATATAGGTTGTTGATTTTATAGGGTTCGTGTGTATATGTAGGGCTGTTGAATATATAAGATTGCTGGATGTATAAGGCTGTTGATTATATTGGGTTTCTGGATATATAGGGCTGTTGAATATATACAATTTGTGGATATATAGGTTGCTGAATGTATAGGGTTTCTGGATGTATAGGGCTGTTAGATATAAAATTCCTGGATCTATAGGTTGCTGATTGTATAAGGTTCCTGGATCTATAGGGGTGTGAGGTATGTGAGATCGCTGGATCTATAGGTTCCTGGATGTATGGGCTGTTAGATCTCTCTGCTGGCTCTGTGGGTCACTGTGCCTATAGGGCAGTGGGATCTATAGGGGCCGGTGGAGCTGTGATCATCCCTCCCCGCCGGCTTGCGGGGCCGGGGTCCCCCCGCGCCCCCCGCGGGGTGCCGAGGCGTGTGGCCCTCCGCCGTCCGTCCGTCCGTCCGTCCCTACGTGCGCGCGGCGCCGGGGCTAATGGCTTCTCCCGCTGGTTTTGCAGGGGGCGGGGAGGGCTGAGGCTGGAACAACTCGTTTCGGTCCTTCCTTCCCCGGACGATCCCGCCGTGGCCGTCGCCTCCCGCCCCGCACACGTAAGTGCCGCCCCACCAGAGCCGTGCCCGGATCCGGCACCGCGCCCCCGCCGAGGCTCCGGCCCGGCACTCACCGGGTTACCGACGGCTCCGGACTGTTCCCAGGGAGCGCAGCCCAGGCTGGAAACGCTCCAAGCCAGCCTCTGCCTGTCGGATTATTTATTTATTTATTTATTTATTTATTTATTTATTTATTTATTTATTTTTCCTCCCTTCCTTCCGTTTCAGGCATTTAAAATGGGGGGGGGGGGGAATTAAAAAAAAAACAACCCAACAAAAAAAAACAACAAAGAGGAAAAACAGATTTAAAAAATGAATGTTTTCATCCTCAGGGGGATTTTTCCCCTTTTATAGGACATGGAGGGTGCAGAAAGGACCAGGCAGGAGCTGAATCAAAGCGCTTGGTTTTCTCTTGATTTTAATTTCTTTCCCTCCCCCCCTCTCCAGCGTTTCTTCTTTCCCGGGTTAATGGAAGGAGTTTTGGGCAGCAGCCTTTTTCCAGGGAAAACGGGCTGAGACGCGGAGGAAGCGGTGCCCACAGCGATGGATGGAGGGATTTCTGCGGGATGGGGGGGTGGGTGGGGGGAGGGATCGATTTTTGGGGAGAAGCCACGAGGTCTTTCCATCTCCCAGCCCATGGGGCCGGGAACAAAAGGAGCTGGATGAGAGAGAGCCAGGAAAAAAATCATTATATTTTATATTTTTTATATATATATAATTTCCCCCCCCCCCCCCCCACTGAGTTGGAGAAGGTTGTTGCTCTCAGATTAACCCTTCAGGTGCTGGCTCCTGCCTCACATTTGCCGAGTGAACTCTTTTCCTGCATCCCCAGCCTGGGGATAACCTGGTTTATGGGATGGAGCAGCCTAAGGTGCCACCCCAACTTGGTGACTGGTTTTTGGGGCTTCCCCTGCCCTTACCCAGCAGGTTCCCCCCCCCCCCCCGGCACTGCACCCCAGGTAAACCCTTGGGACTGGTGTCCACTCCCCACCCTGAGCAAAACAGGTTTTGCATCGTTTCTCTGGGCTGGCGTCACTGCCATGGTGCTGGGGACGCTTCGGGGGACAAGTGTGTCCCCCACAGGGCTTGGAAGGGGCTGGGGCATTTTCTTCCAGCTTGGGAAAACCCCTTCTGGCTGGGGAGGAGGAGGAGGAGGAGGAGGAGGAAGATGAGGGCGTAGGAAGGATGGGCGAGGCTGTTTCTTCCTTGGTGTGCAAAGGAGAGCGGGGGCGGCACCTTGTCCCCACCCTGCCCGAGTTGCCGTTTTGCCGGCACATGGCACAAACCGGCGGCCAAGCACTTGCTCCCCAACCCGACCGACCGGTCCCGTCGCTCGCGGCTCCGGCGCTCGGCTCCGGGGATGCTGCGAGGGGACCGAAGCCGGAGCCCCGCTGAAGCTGCGGCAGCGTCAGGGTGAGCCCCGTGCCGGAGCGGGGCTGCGGTGATTGGCACCGGGGGGATTTTTGGGTGTATTTGTGCGGGAAGTGGTTCCTTCCCGGCTTTGCTGGAGTTTCGCCGCGGTCAGCAGTGTGCTTATCTCCGGTGTGGGAACCAGCTCAAGCGTGCGGCTTCGCTCACCCTCTCACCCCAAAGGGTGCCCGTGCTGAAGCCGTGGGGCTGGTGGCTGAAGGGTTAAACGCGGCTCCACCACCAAAAGCCGCTCACTGACAGCTTGCTCGCACCCAGCCACGACTCGGGGGTCTCTGGGTGAGTCTGGGCTGTGGATCCTTCCCGCGAGCCGGTGCCGGCCCCGTCCGCAGGCAGGAAGCTCTGCCCACAGCCTTTACTTGCTTTGTCAGTTTTTTCCAGCGAGCTTTGCTGTATTTTTAGCTCGCAGGAAGCTCCCCCGGTTATCGGCAAACTGCGAAATACTCCTGGTGCCCGGCACCCCTGGTTGCCAGAGCACTAAAATCCCCGCTGCCGAGGAGGGAGAGACCCACAGAGCACAGAAAGACCCCTCCATCCCTGGCAAAACCCCTTGGAGGGTCTTAACCCCGGGGCACGCGAGCCCAGACGCCAGGGTGATGGGCTCTCTGGGCGCCACCACCTCGCGTTGGCGTGGACGGCTCTCATGGTTTTGGTCTCTTCTTGGCACAGAACCGGTTTTGTGGCCGCCGGTGCCGTAGCTCGGCGTTGCTGGGGGCCCCGGCCAGCCGTGTTGATACAGACGCTGGGTTATTTGAGGTGAAAGCATCTCCGCGCCGCCCCTGGCACCGGCACAGCCAACTCGGCGGCTTCCTGCCGTGCTGCGGCCCCTGACGAAGGACGGCTGCTCCCAGCCGGGCTGTTTGCTTTGGGCATGGGTCCAAAAAAATCCCCCTTTCTCCCCGTGCTGCTTCCTTCACCGGTGCAAACCATGTCAGCAGAGCTGGGGACACCCTCCCCGTCCCACCCCACCGCGTCTCGCCCTCGGTGGACGATGGAAATCCCGAACCGTCCCATGAGCAATTTCAGAAGCGAGTGGCGGGGTGGGGACGTGGGCGGCGTGGGGCCGGCGTGGTGGAAACCGGCTGCCTTCCGAGCCGAGCTGCTCCTTACGCAGCCGGGCAAAACCCGCCTGGTTTTGCCGGCAGCGATTATTTTTTCGTGTGCCTCATCTGCATCTTCTTCACCCAGGTCAGAAAAAGAGCTGGGGAAGGGGGGGATAAAAAATAAGAGGGAGAAAATAGGGTGGGGAGTGATGGCACGTGGGTTGTGTCAGGGGATGCTGACGTCTCTCCTTCCTCCCCCCTCACAGCCAGGTTCGGCGGGCGACCCGGTTGATGGACCCAGCAGAAGCCAAATGGAAGAAGGGCCAATTAATTATGTCGAAGAAAGGCGGCTGAACGAGGGCAGCGGGCTCAGCCTGACGAATGGGGGCCGGCCGGAGGCAGGGGACACCGCACTGATGGAGCCGAGCGGCTGGTCACCGGGCCAGCCGCCTGCCGCCGCCGCTGCCGCCACCAGTAAAGCCCACCTGGAAGACGTCAGGAACCTGGTGGCGTTTTCGGCGGTGGCCGAAGCCGTTTCCTCCTACCGGCTGTTGCCCCCGGGTTCGCCGTCGCTGCTGTACGAGAAGTTCGACTCGGAGATGAGCCGCGGCGGGCTGGGCGCGGCGGATGGCGTGCCGCACGGGGAGGACCTGCACGCCCTCAAGGCTGCCCTGGCTTTGGCCAAACATGGTGTGAAACCTCCCAACTGCAACTGTGATGGCCCCGAGTGCCCCGACTACCTGGAATGGCTGGAGCAAAAGATCAAGACGGCTCTCGGTGAAGAGCCGGCGTCACCGCGGCCCCGTGCCGCCACCGCCAACCCCCCGCCGCCCCCCCAGGAAGGTGCTATTGACCCCCAGCCGGTGCCTGAGGCCGTCGAGTCGTGCCCGCCCGACGGCTTCCCCTTTTCCCAAAGCGCGTTGACCATCGCCAAGGAGAAGAACATCAGCCTGCAGACCGCCATAGCCATCGAGGCCCTGACACAGCTCTCGGCCGCTCTCCCCCAGCCCGCCGGTGACAGCCAGCCCCCACCACCGCCACCCCCGCCACCCCCTGCCGCCCCCTTCGGCCCGCTCGCCCCGACGGGGACCACTTGGCAGCGAGGAGATGAGCCCCGTTATCCGCCGGAGCCGGGAGCAGCGCCGGAGCCGTATTTTGGTGCAGCACCTCCCCAGGGAAGCTTCTCAGCGGCGTGGGGGCTGGAGGCCGAGGGGGCGGCGGGGGCAGGGGATCCCATGGCAGAGCTGGAGCAGCTGCTGGGTAACGCCAATGATTACATCAAGGCGGCTTTCAAGAGACCCGAAGCGACGGCCGGCAAAGCGACTGCGCCTAAAACAGAGCCCCCGGAACGAGCACCCGGCAAGGATGTACCAAGTGGTCCCCGTTTGCCGCCGGCACTGCCGGAGCCCGACCTGCACAAGAAGACGCAGCTGGTCCTGCAGCAGCATCTCCACCACAGACGCAGCCTCTTCCTCGAGCAAAGCCTGGCAGCGGCGGCGGCGGCACCGCCGGATCGGTCAAGCGGCTGGTGGACACCCGGCGCCCCGGCCGTGCCCCCTAAGCCTTTCGAAAAGCAGGTCAAAGAGAAGAAGAAGAAAACGCCGCCTGAAAAGCCTCCTCCGGCCAAACCGCTCCGTAAGCAAGTGCAGATCAAGAAGGCGAAGCAGAAGGACTCGCAGCCGCTCTTCCTGCCCCTCTGGCAGATCAGCCTGGAGGGGTTCCGGGCGCCCGCCGAACCCCCCGCTGAAGAGATGCAAACAGAACCGGTGCCGCCGCCGCCTGCCTTCCCTCCCCAGCCTCATGCACTACCCCTGCCCGCCGCTCGCCCCCCGCCGCCGAACCCCCTGGACGGCGGCCCCCCGGCTCCCGACTCTCAGGAAAGGGGTGCCCCCGGGCGGGGCCCCCAAATTCACTCGGTGCCGGCGGGCTCAACCGGCTCAGAGGAAGCACCGGCCGTCCCGCCAACGGCCGCCCCGACCCCCGTCGTGGTGGATGACAAGCTAGAAGAGCTCATCCGGCAATTTGAAGCTGAATTCGGGGAGAATTTCAACTTGCAGCCCCCCGAGACACCTGCCCTACTCGCCCCTGGGGCTGCCGAGCTGCCGAGGGGGCCGACACCAGCCCCACAAGTGCCCCCCCCCACCACCACCGCTGCCGCCACCGCCGCTGCCCCGGCTTCGAGCAGCGCTCCCCAAGCTGGACCTAAAAGCTTTTCATTCTCTCCGGGAAAGGGGCCGCTTTCAGAACCCCCTTTTAGCGCTCGATCCCCCAAACAGATCAAAATCGAATCTTCTGGTGCTATCACCGTGGTGTCCACCACGTGCTTTTACTCTGAAGAAAGCCAAAACCCGGACGCGGATGACGCCGACGGGACGCCCACCAAGGACGAGGTGCCGCTGACGCCCACCCTGAGCGGTTTTTTGGAGTCACCCCTGAAATACCTGGACACGCCGACCAAAAGCCTCTTGGACACCCCGGCCAAGCGGGCGCAAGCGGAGTTCCCCACCTGCGACTGTGTCGGTGAGCGAGCGGCCGCGCCGGGGAGTTACCGGGGTGCTGGTCAGCCCGGGGGTGGCACGCGGAGGAGGTGGCTTTGCAGGGTGGGATTGTCCTGGATAAGTCACCGAGCGATCCCGTGGCGCCAGCAGAGCCCACGCTTTATTTTTGCTCGCACGGCGAAACCCCGGTGCCGCGGAGCCCCTTTCACTTTCTCTTCTCCTCCCTTGTTTTCACGGTCAGACGGCGAACGCCGCGCGGCTGCCGGGTCACCGTGGGGGTGGCTCTGACGCCGACCTGGCTGCGCCGGCGTGGGCTGGAAGAGCAGGAAAACCAGAGAGCTCTTGGGTTTTGCCTCTGCTTAACCACCCGGCTGAATCCCATAGAGATCGTCCCAGCACTGAAACCCACCTAAAACCCAGCTCGCTTGGTTATTCGTGTAATTTTAAGTTAAATTAGCTGATTTTTACTCAGAATAACCCAAATTTTGGCTCGGCATGCGTGTGTGTGCCTGGAGCTGTATTTGTTGCTGGGGTGCTCAGTTGTTCGGTGGCTGGTCCCACTGGGATGCACTGAAAAGGCACCAAACTTTGGGATTTTTTTTTGGTGTGGTTTTTTTTTGGTGTTTGCTGCCATTTGTGAGACTCTGCAGCGAGCGCTGGAGATTTCCCACCCGGTCCCTGCGCTCCAGCTCCACCCGAGAGCTGGGGCTGGATTTTCCCTCCCGAAAATTTAGATTGGAGCTGGGCTCTCCCTTGGGAGGACCTGGGTGAGATTTGGGGCTTCTAGTCGGACAAATGAACTCCCACGCTGCGAAGAGAGGTGACCTCGGGCCGAGCACCGGTCGCACTTTATTATGAGTCTTATGCTTATTTATTTACTGGGTCATAACGAGCGGCAGTAATTAGCCCAAGCGGCACCGAGCGAGTGAACGGCTTTTCCGTAGCCGCTCAAACCGATCTCAGCAGTTCCATCCCGCGGTGTCAGGGAAAGATTTGAGTAGTTTTTCCTTTTGCAGCGTGGTTTAGGGGCTGGGAGGGAGGAGATTCCCCCCCTGCCACCTCTGTTTTCTTCAGGAAAGAAAGCAATTCAGTGGGAGTCGGTGCTTTAGGAGGTGCCGGCGCTGGTAGAGGCTGGAATAAAACCGGCCCTGGCTGCGTGTCCCGTATTGATCTGTCTGACAGCTGCAGCCCAGCTGAGCCCGGCTTTCTCCTCGCCCTGGCACCCAGCCAGTTAGACATGATGGGAATGAGAATCAGGGCAAGGAGAGCAGGGAGATGGAGACACAGATCAGCCCCAACAGCGCTGGAGTGTCCCTGTGCGCCGGGGATCAGCCCCTGCGCCGCCGCGGCTGCCCGGAGCTTCCTCCGCTTCCCCCCCGGCACCTTCCTGCCCTGAAAATCCTGAGGGCTTTGCTGCTGCTGGGGGGTGTTGCTTGTGGGGCTGTAGCCCAGAATCCTTCTGTAGCCCAAGATCTTTCTGTAGCCCAGGATCTTTCTGTAGCCCAAGATCCTTCTCCTGTAGCCCAGCATCCTTGTACTGTAGCCCAGGATCCTTCTTCCCTAGCCCAGCATCCTTCTTCCCTAGCCCAGCATCCTTTTCCTGTGGCCCAGCATCCTTCTCCTGTAGCCAGACGTCCTTCTCCCATAGCCCAGCATCCTTCTCCCGTAGCCCTTCATCCTTCTCCCATAGCCCAGCATCCTTCTCCCGTAGCCCAGCATCCTTCTCCCGTAGCCCAGCATCCTTCTCCCCTAGCCCAGCATCCTTCTCCTGTGGCCCAGCATCCTTGTCCTGTAGCCAAACATCCTTCTCCCATAGCCCAGCATCCTTCTCCCGTAGCCCAGCATCCTTCTCCCGTAGCCCAGCATCCTTCTCCTGTGGCCCAGCATCCTTGTCCTGTAGCCAAACATCCTTCTCCCATAGCCCAGCATCCTTCTCCCGTAGCCCAGCATCCTTCTCCCGTAGCCCAGCATCCTTCTCCTGTGGCCCAGCATCCTTCTCCCGTAGCCAAACTTCCTTCTCCCATAGCCCAGCATCCTCCAGCCTCTCCCCGGTGCAGCAGCTCCCTCCTTGCACAGGCTCAGCCAGCTCAGGGCATCCCGTGGGCATCCCCCAATCCACCGGACCAGCCCGAAGCCGGCAGCAATAGTGTCCAGCCCCAAACTCATCCTGTGCTGATTTTGACAGCACCCAGTTGGGTCAGTCCCAGTAAGTGGGGTCAGTCCCAGTAAGTGGGGTCGGTCCCAGTAAGTGGGGTCAGCCCCAGTAAGTGGGGTCGGTCCCAGTAAGTGGGGCCAGACGAGCGCCCAGGGCAGGAGCTGGCGGGGAGCAGGGGGCTGTGGCCAAATCACCCCCCCCGATATCTGCTGCTTCCCCCCAGAGCCCGTCAGAACGCAGCGCGCCCGCGCCGGGGGGATCCCCCTGTGCCGGGATGGAGCCGCAGCTGCTGCCGGGATGCTCGGGGGGGCTGTGGCCCCTCGGGGTGGTGTTTGGGTCCCTGAGGGGTGCAGGTCTGAGCACCCCTCCCCTTGTTCCCCAGCAGCATTTTAGTGCTGGGAGTTGAAAATTAAGAGGAGCCACCGCGCTGTTTAACGAACCCCTAATTGCGGCTTCGCTTCCCTGATGCTCTCTGGGGGAAATGCTGCCGAGGCCCCTTCCGTTTTGGTGCGAAAGTGCTCAATTTCAGGGAATTTGGGGGGTTGGCATCCTTCAGAGCAGCTGGCGGAGCTGCAACCCCTGAAATCTCTGTGTCCCCCTTTGCTTTGCAGAGCAAATCGTGGAGAAGGACGAGGGGCCGTATTACACCCACCTGGGCTCGGGGCCCACCGTGGCGTCCATCAGGGAGCTCATGGAGGAGCGGTAAGGACCCTCCCCACAGCGTCCCGTCCTGGGGAGCCCTGAGGGTGAGGGGGGCTTCTGAGGGAGGGTGGGGGCTTGTGAGGGTAAGTAGGGTCCCATGAGGGTGAGTGGGGGCTTGTGAGGGTGAGTGGGGGCTTGTGAGGATGAATAGGGTCCCATGAGGGTGAGTGGGGGCTTGTGAGGGTGAGTGGGGGCTTGTGAGGGTAAGTAGGGTCCCATGAGGGTGAGTGGGGGCTTGTGAGGATGAATAGGGTCCCATGAGGGTGAGTGGGGGCTTGTGTGGGTGAGAGGGGGCTCCTGAAGGTGAACAGAGACTTGTGAGGCCAAGTGGGTTCCCATGAGGGTGAGTGGGGGCTTGTGAGGGTGAGTGGGGGCTTGTGAGGATGAATAGGGTCCCATGAGGGTGAGTGGGGGCTTGTGTGGGTGAGAGGGGGCTCCTGAAGGTGAACAGAGACTTGTGAGGCCAAGTGGGTTCCCATGAGGGTGAGCAGGGACTCGTGAGAGTGAGTGGGGGCCTGTGAGGGCAAATAGGAGCATCATGGGGTTAAGTAGGGTCCTGTGAAGGTGAGTGGGGTCCTGTGTAGGTGGATGGGGCCCCATGAGGGTGGATGGGGCCCCATGAGGGTGGATGGTGTCCTGTGGGGATGATCAGGGGCTCACGAGAGCGAGTCAGGTCTTGTGGGGTCCTGAGAAGGCAAGTGGGGTCCTGTGAGACTGGGTGGGGGCTCCTGAGGGTGAGTGTGGTCTCATGAGGGTGAGTGGGGTCCCATGAGGGTGAGTGGGGTCCCATGAGGCGTGTGGGGGCTTGTGAGGGGCCCATAAGGGCGAGTGGGGCACTTGTGAACATGGTAGGGCGAGCAGGGCTGACACCCATTCCCTGGCAGGTACGGTGAGAAGGGCAAGGCCATCCGCATCGAGAAGGTCATCTACACCGGGAAGGAGGGGAAGAGCTCCCGGGGCTGCCCCATCGCCAAGTGGGTGAGTGCCTGTGCCCCGGCTCTCATCCCTCCTCAGAGTCCTCCCTGCGGTAACAGAACCTCCCCGGTTCCCACAGAGTCATAGAGGTTGGAAAAGACCTTCAGGATCATCCAGTCCAACCATGAACCTGTCACTGCCAGTTCCACCTCTAACCCAGGTCCCTCAGCACCACATCTGCCCGTCTTTTAAATCCCACCAGGGATGGTGACTCCACCACCTCCCTGGGCAGCCTGTGCCAATGTTTGACTGCCCTTTCTGTGAAGACATTTTTCCTAATATCCAGCCTAAACCTGCCCTGGTGCAACTTGTACCCATTTCCTCTCATTCTGTCACCCGTGACTGGGGACAACAGACCAACCCCCACCTCTCTCCACCCTCCCTTCAGGTAGTTGCAGAGAGCAATAAGGTCTCCTCTCAACCTCCTCTTCTCCAGACTAAACAACCCCAGTTCCCTCAGTTGCTCCTCATAAAACTTGTTCTCCAACACTCCTGCCCATTCCCTCCCTGACAGGGGACAAGGAGGTCCCCCCCAGGCGGTGGCCACAGCGGGCAGGATGGTTGATCTGTGACTGGCAAGGAGGAAGTGAGAGTGGTGGCCGCCCCTGGGGAAACTCCACGGGGCTTCCCACCCTCGGCACCCACCCAACAGCACGTCCACGCCTGCAGACCCTGGGTGGGGCACATCACCCTGCCCCAGCACCCCAAAATCCATGGGGGTGGATGCAACCATGGGAGCCCCCACAGCTCTGCCTCCCCAGACCCCCATGGAAGGCAGCCAGAACCTGCTTTTGGAGTCTTCATCATCCTGGGAGGTGTTTGCCATTGGAGTGCTCTGACTTGGTCCCTCTGTTTTCCAGGTGATCCGAAGACACAACCAAGAGGAGAAGCTGCTGTGCCTGGTACGGCACCGGGCCGGTCACCACTGCCAGAACGCCGTCATCATCATCCTGATCCTGGCCTGGGAGGGGATCCCCCGCACGCTGGGGGACACGCTGTACCAGGAGCTCACCGACACCCTCACCAAGTACGGCAACCCCACCAGCCGCCGCTGCGGCCTGAACGACGAGTAAGTGCCACCGCGTCCCCGGTCGGGGATGGGAAGGGGGTGCAGGGGCGTCCCCTCCCTGTTTCAGAGCTGCCATCCCCGCGCCGGCGGCTGACGCTCTTCGCGGTGTCCCTCCTGCAGCCGGACCTGCGCGTGCCAAGGCAAGGACCCCAACACCTGCGGCGCTTCCTTCTCCTTCGGCTGCTCTTGGAGCATGTACTTTAACGGCTGCAAATACGCCCGGAGCAAAACGCCCCGCAAGTTCAGGCTGGTGGGGGACAATCCCAAAGAGGTGGGTGACATGGGTGGAGCGTGGTAGGACTGGCGGGGCTGAGGGTTTGGACCTTCTTTTACCCCCAGCTCCAAATTTTCCAGGGGGGGAAGCCTGAAAATAGAATTCCTTGTGGGATTTTTGATGAATTAGGGAGATGAGGGCAAACAAGCTGGTGAAAGCAGAAGGCAGACTTGCCTTGGTGTCCCAGAGCCAGGACTTTTGGTGTGACAGCAAGCGCTGGCACAGGGTGGCACAATCGGGGCGTCTCTAGAAACCGCAAGGAAGGTGCCAGAGGGCTCGTGAGCTGAGCAAGCGAAAGCACAACAGGCGCTGGGGCTGGAGGTTGAGCGGCCAAAACCCACCAAGAATTTTAGCCACATGCTTTGCACCATGAGGGACATCGTGGGAAGGGTCAGGTGCCACATGGGTGTTACAAGGGCTCTGCCCCCAGTTGTGTCCTCGCTGCTGGAACCCCTGGGTGACATCCTTCTCTGTTCCCTCTGCAGGAAGAGCTGCTCCGGAAAAGCTTTCAGGACTTGGCCACTGAGGTTGCTCCGCTCTACAAGAGGCTGGCACCACAGGCCTACCAAAACCAGGTACCGGCCACCCTTGTCCCCTTCAGAGCACGTGGGAACGGGCGGGGGTGGGAGGTTTCAGATCACCAGAGCCCCGTCCTCCTCCTGCCAGGTGACCAACGAGGACGTCGCGATCGACTGCCGGCTGGGCTTGAAGGAGGGGAGGCCGTTCTCAGGGGTGACGGCGTGCATGGACTTCTGCGCTCACGCTCACAAGGATCAGCACAACCTCTACAACGGCTGCACCGTGGTGAGCAGGCGCTGGCGGGGCTTTTCGGGATGCTCCTTGGTCCCCGCTGTCCCCAGCTGTCAAACCTGTGTGACTCCAGTGTCCAGTCCTCGGCGCTTGCACACCTCAAATCATAGAATCACAGAATGTTGGGAGCTGGAAGGACCCACGAGGATCATGAGTCCAGCTCCTGTCCCTGCACAGGACAAGCCCAACATTCACACCATGTCCCTGAGGGCCTTGGCCAAATGCTGCTGGAATCTTGTCAGGCTTGGGGCCATCAGCACCTCCCTGGGGAGCCTGTGCCAGTGCTCCACCACCCTCTGCCTCAAGAACCTTTTCCTCATGGCCAACCTCCCCCTCCCCTGCCACATCTTCCTGCCATGGCCTCTGCTCCTGGCGTTGGTGGCAGAGAGAAGAGCTCAGCACCTGCCCCTCCTCTTCCCCTTGGGAGGAAGTTCCAGACCGCCAGGAGATCTCCTCTCAGTCTCCTCTTCTCCAGGCTGAACAACCCAAGTGCCTTCAGCCTCTCCTCACACCCTTCCCCTCTAAACCCTTCCCCAATGTTGTGTCCCTCCTCTGGACACTCTCCAGCAGCTTCAGATCCTTTTTCTCCTGTGGTGCCCAAGCTGCCCCCAGTGCTGGAGGTGAGGCCGCCCCAGTGCAGAGCAGAGCGGGACGATCCCCTCCCTGGCCCGGCTCGCAGTGCAGGGCTGGGTGCCCCCAGGACACGGGGGTCCCTCTGGGCTGCCAGGACACACTGCTGGCTCGTGTTCAACTTGCCATGGACCAGAACCCCCAGGTCCCTCTCTCAGGGCTGCTCTCCAGCCTCTCCTTCCCCAGTCTGTGTGTGTGTGCCCAGGGTTTCCACGTCCCCAAATCTGGCACTTGTCCTCATTCAAATTCATCTGGTTGGTGATTGCCCGGCTCTCTAATGTCTCCAGATCCCTCTGCAGGGCCTCTCTGCCCTCCAGAGTGTCCACAGCTCCTCCCAGTGAAACTGTTCAGGTCTGTGGGATGCTGAAGCCTCCCCAGCTAGAAACACGGTGCTAACGGGGACTGTGTGTTTGCTTTTGTCTGACCCAAACCTCGCGGGAGCTCTCCGAGTGCTGGCCGGGGAGTGGTGCGGGCTGTGGGGGGTGCCAGGCTGATGTGGCTGCACATCGATGCAGGTTATAAGGGGGAGGTTTCGCCCCTGTCCTACATGGGTCACACGTGGCAGCGTCCCGCTGATGCCACCCTGTGCTCCCCCAGGTCTGCACACTGACGAAGGAAGACAATCGCGTGGTGGGCAAGATCCCCGAAGATGAGCAACTGCACGTCCTCCCCCTCTACAAGATGTCCAGCACGGATGAGTTTGGCAGCGAGGAGAACCAAAACGCCAAGGTGGGCAGCGGGGCCATCCAGGTGCTCACGTCCTTCCCCCGCGAGGTCCGCAAGCTGCCCGAGCCTGCCAAGTCCTGCCGGCAGAGGCAGCTGGAAGCGAGGAAAGCCGCCGCGGAGAAGAAGAAGCTGCAGAAGGAGAAGCTGATGACGCCGGAGAAGATCAAGCAGGAAGCGCTGGAGCTCCCTACGCTCCAGCAAAATGCAGGTAACGGGCAGAGCTGAGGTTCTGCCGCCCCGAGCTGTCTGGAAAGCGCACGAAGGGACAGGGATGTGGTTGGGGGCTGTCTCAGGCTGGTGGCGTTGAGCGTTTGGTGTGTCGGGGTGCAGGATGGCGTTTCTGCAGTGCCTGGGTTGTGCTGCAGTGCGGTGGGGAGCTCTTGCCGCAGCCCAGAGCTCGGGTGCAGGTCGGTGCCAGTGCACCGGGCGATGCCGGGTGATGCTGACCTGTGCGCTCGTCCAGTGAACACATCACCGTGGGATTTTGGAGTCCGGCGGAGTTTTTGGGGTCCTCGCTCCCCACTGGCAGTGTCTGCAGCCAGCAGGTCACGAGGGCCGTGTGTGTGCTTTGCCCACAGGTATGGCGTTGAAAAGTGGGCTGCCCCCGCAGCCGCTGAAACCCTCCATCAAGGTGGAGCCGCAGAGCCATTACAACGCCTTCAAGTACAACGGCAACGCGGTGGTGGAGAGCTACTCGGTGCTGGGGAGCTGCCGGCCCTCCGACCCGTACAGCATGAACAGTGTTTACTCTTACCATTCCTACTATGCACAGCCCAATCTGCCTTCCGTGAACGGGTTTCACTCCAAGTTCGCGCTTCCCTCCTTCGGGTATTACGGCTTTTCCAGCAACCACGTGTTCCCCTCGCAGTTGCTGAATTACGGGGCACCCGAGAGGAGCGGGAGCAGCTGGGTGAGCAACGGCTACGAGAAGAAGCCCGATGTCTCGGCATTGCAGGAGAACCTCAGCCACACCTACGGGAACACTGACTTTCCTGAGCCCATCCCACACAGCGTCCGGAGCAAAAACCATCACCAGCGCACCTACGAGCGGGCGAGCCGCTACGCCAGCCAGCAGAAAGCGGCGGCGGCCGGGGCGCACAGGACTAGCTCGAGCTCGGAGGAGGCCCCGCCGTTTGCACAGAACTGTTTTGGCAGCCAGCCCATCAAGCAGGAGCCCCCGGACCCTCCGCCTGCTATCGAGCCCCTTCCCGGTGCGGCAGCCATACCCGGCACCGGCTTAGCCCTGCCAGCCATCCCGGCACGCGGTGTGGGGCCGGAGCAGCGGTGGAGCCCCTTCAAAGCGTCCCGGGGCACGGCTTCCCCCGAGAGGACTAGCGCGGCGGAGGGCTCGTGGAGCGCCCTGACGCCGGGTTCGGGTGGGCGGGAGAAGCCGAGCGCTTTCGACGCTGCCATGCGCTTGCCGCCGCCGGAGAAGCAGTGGCCCAACGTCCTGGCGGGAGAGGCGGCGCCGGCGGCGCGTGGCTCCAGTTTGCTGCCGAAACCGTGGAGCCCCTGCAAGCTGGGGGAGACGGCGCGGGCCGGCACAGGCACCTCCAGCCTGCTGAGGCCGCTTGGGTTTGGCTCGTCCCTGCCGGGGCTGCCGGGCTTCTCCGAGGAGCCGTGGGGCTCGGTGAAGGCGGAGGAGCGGAGGACACCGGCGCCCAGCCCGGGGTTACCGGAGAAGCTGTGGGAGGTGGCGGTGGGAGAGAAGGGGACAGCGGGGCCGTGCCGGGAGAAGCCATGGGACCCCTTTGGCTTGGAGGAGGACCTACCAGAGAAGGCGGTGAAGGAAGAGGAGGAGGAGGAGGAGGAAGAGGATGAGGAAGAGGAGGAGGAGTGGTCGGACAGCGAACACAACTTCCTGGATGAGAACATTGGCGGAGTGGCCGTGGCGCCCGCCCACGGCTCCATCCTCATCGAGTGCGCCCGCCGCGAGCTCCACGCCACCACCCCGCTGAAGAAACCCAACCGCTGCCACCCCACCCGCATCTCCCTCGTCTTCTACCAACACAAGAACTTGAACCAGCCCAACCACGGCCTGGCGCTGTGGGAGGCCAAGATGAAGCAGCTGGCGGAGCGGGCTCGAGCCCGGCAAGAGGAGGCGGCGCGCCTGGGCCTCCCGCCGGACGCCAAAGCCTTCGCCAAGAAACGCAAGTGGGGCGGCGCGTTGGCGACCGAGGCGCCCAGCAAGGAGAGGAGGGACTCGGTCCCCACGCGGCAGGCGGTGGCCATCCCCACCAACTCCGCCATCACTGTGTCCTCCTACGCCTACACCAAGGTGACAGGCCCCTACAGCCGCTGGATCTGAGACGGAGGGAGGCGACCGCCGCGGCCTCATCTTACCTCAACCCTCAGCAGCGCCGGCGCTCGGCGTTGCTTCGTGGTGCTTTCTCCTTGGGCGTGAGGGAGAAGAAAATATTTTAATTAAAAAAAATAGACAAAACCGAAGCAAAACTCACCAACGTCAACAAAAAAAACCCAACCCGCAGGCAGCGAACCCAACACGCACGCTGGGAAACAGCGGAGCCGGCGCGGGCACGCGCCGTCGGAGAGCTGCGCGTGGCGAGGAGGTGGCAAACAAAGCAAAACTCGATAAACAAAAGAGGAACGATGCTGTTTGACGCTTTTCGGTGATCTCAGATTTATAACTCCGCCTTTTTTTAATCTAGCCTCGTGCGCCGCGCGAACGGATGGAGAAGTTTATAGCGTCCTTTCACAAAGGAGAGGTTTTTAATTCCGCTTAAAAACGCCTATTTATTGGATTTTGGTTTATTTTATTTTTTACTCCGATGGCAACGACGAAGCCGATCTTTGAAAAAGAAGCCAACGTTGAAAGAAAAAGCCCTGAACACAAATGAAAAACAACTTGAACACCAAATCAGCTTGAAGGCAAGAGGTGACTCCCTCCAGCTCCGGCGCGTGGAGGCTGGCGGGACCGTGTGCGTTACCGTCAGCCGGACACGCCAAACAACCAATTATTTTTTTTTCCAAGGACCTAAAAACACCTATTTTGCAACTTGAGGAGTCCTTTCGTACAGCGACGGGAGACCTGCTCGCGAGCGGGACGTCCCGGGCTGGCGCGTCCTTGCTCGGCGCCTCGCTGCCGGCGGGATCGGCTCCGCCGGGACGGAGCGTGCCGGCGTCTTTCCCGGCGCCGGAGACCTCAGGACATGTCTGGGCTGGGGAGAGCCGCTGCCGGGTGCCGCGCTCGGGCTCGGACTTGGGGGCTCCTTTGCTGACAGCCCCGGGGAGAGCGGCGGTGACGGCGGCAGCGGCATCTCTAAAGGAGCCGACAGGACAAAAACAGAAAGAAAAAAAAAATAATATAGAAACAGGAAAAAAACCCCACACAAACCAACCCCAAACTGTGAATAGCTGGTGTCGCTCTCTGTACATCACTGTTGCTAAAGTCTGGTGCTTTCCGTCTCCGGGGGACTTTCTCCGTGCGATCGGCTCTGGGAAGAGCAAACCCCAAGACTTGGCTGGCCAAACCCCACGCCAGTCCTCCTTCCCTGCCGGTGCCGGCGAGCCGGCGCGGTGGCAGACACCGCCGGGGCTCGGTGCTTTTTCTGTCCCCGGGTGCCATCCCTCCTTCCTACGGATCGCTGTTCTTCCCGCAAAAAACAAGCAAACAAACACAAAAACAGCCAACCCCAACACACAACCCGACGGCGACGGCGACAGCCGCGTGGTGCTTCTCGAATAATCTCAGTCGAGACTTTCCGCCTGTCGCCGACGCCGAAGCCGCGCCGGGATGGACAGGTGGGCAGCTGAGCTCTGCCGTGGCTCACCGGGATGGACAGGTGAGCAGGTGAGCTCTGCCGTGGCTCACCGGGATGGACAGGTGAGCTCTGCCGTGGCTCACCGGGATGGACAGGTGAGCAGGTGAGCTCTGCCGTGGCTCACCGGGATGGACAGTTGAGCTCTGCCGTGGCTCACCGGGACGGACAGGTGGGCAGGTGAGCTCTGCTGTGGCTCACCGGGATGGACAGGTGAGCTCTGCCGTGGCTCACCGGGATGGACAGGTGAGCTCTGCCGTGGCTCACCGGGCGAGCGGCGTGGCCCAGTCCGGGTGCCGGCGTCCCCGGGGTCGTTGCTTTTGCACTTGCAGGTGCCTTTTGGAGAGCCAGCGAGCCAGAGCCGCCGCCGTCACCGTGCAGACATCACCTTGTGTTTACTGTCACCCTCCTTCCTTGTGCACTGGCACAGATCAGCAGGATCTCGGTAAAACAGCCTGAACATTTACATGGTCTGATTTTAAACCTGTAAATAGGGAAAGAATTTTTTTAAAAGCACTTTCACCTAGATTTAAAAGTGAAACTTAAAAAAAAACAACCAACCAACCAACCAATTCCCTTCTTCCCTCCCCTCCACCCCCCCCACCAACTTGAAAGCAGTTATGTTTTAAACAAGATTATTGTGGGAGAACTGTAAATACTGGCAGAATATTTAACATGCTTTGTCCGTCCTTCATAAGGTTTTTTTTTATTTTTATTTGTTTTTTAACCGTAATCTGTAAAGTCGCGGATATTTGACAAGGAAACTCAATGAGCTATTCCCGCTTTTCTTATCAATACCCAATGGCATATCAGGATTGTCAGAGTCGATGGCAGGTCAGATTGTCGGGGTGCCCGTGGGCGATGCCGGTTCCAGCGTGGGGACCTGACGTGTTGGTGTGGTTCGGAGTGTGAGAGGGGGACCCGGCTGGTCCCCGTCGGCGGGGCCGGATTCGGGTGCCGGTCCCGGTTCGTATCGCCCGGGGTCTGCTCTGACTGTCGTGGCGGCGGTGCCTTGCGAGCTTCGCCTGGACGAGTTTAGGATCAGGAGGAGAAAGGGGTGTGTTTGGAGAAGGCGAGGGTCCGTGTAACCTGTCTAAGTCCTGCTTCCTCGGTGGATTTGTTTTGGTGCAGGGAAGGGATTCGGTCCGGCGCGGCGTTGGCTCCGGCGGGTTCAACCCGGGTCAAGCGGGGAAACGCCGGCGTCGCGGGTCGGGGGAGCGAGAACTGCTGCAGTCTCACGTTTTTACACTACATAACGTCTAACCTACCTCAGATCTCAGTCATTGAAAATTAGCACGCTTCTGACTCCTACGGAAACTCGAAATCTATGCACAGCTCTTTGCCCCTTGCTGCTGAGAGGCTGCTTCTCAAGCAAAATCTTTTCCTTTACCCGTCCCGGCGACCGCGCTCATCCCGCCCGTGCCGAAACCAGGGGGGATCGCGGCGTTAAGGGGGATTTGCTGGGGAGGGGGGGATGTTTTTAATTGCTTCGGGGTGGGGTGGGGACCTAATTTTGCGGCAGGTCGTGGCCACAATGGTGCTAGAACAACGCCCGCGGTAGAAACCCTGGGGAGAGCTCGGCACGGGGAGCCCCGCCGGGCTCCTGCCACCCTGACTCGGCTTTTCTGGCCGCGAAGCAGGGAACGGGGGACACATTTCGGGGTGTCCCCATTCCCATCTTGACGCTCTCGGGACGAGGCATGGGAAGGAGAAGGAAACCAGAATCCCTGAGGTGCCTCAATTGCTGATTTTTTTCCTTTTAATACTGGATTGTGCTTTGTGGGCTCTATAAGGCGTATTTTTATTAAATGAAATCTTCTAATAATAACGGTGCTATGGTGTTTTAACAAACTGTATCACGCTTCTGCCTGATTCCATCTCGCTGAGGTGCTACTCATGTAAATATGAAACTAGGGAACCAAGAGAAAAAAACAAACAAACAAAAAACCAACTAAAAAACCCGAAAGCAATGTCGTTGAGAAGGAAGTTTACTTTTCCGGAGCGACAGCTCGCAGCGTGCCGGGAGCCGGTTGGGTTTATGCAAACTGCAGTCGGGGCCGTGGTGGAGGTGTCCTGCGATCGGGCTCGCGGTGGGGCCGTTTCCCTCCGGTGCGGGGCTGGAGCGCTGGCAGGAGGGCGTGCGGGGGTGCGGTGCGTGGATGAGGTGCTCGGGCGCGGTGCTCAGCCACACAGCATGGACGTGGCGCTTGGACACGGTGTTTGGCCGTGGTGCTCAGGTGTGGTGCGTGGACATGGTGCTTGGGCACAGTGCTTGGACGTGGGGCTTGGATATGGTGCTTGGTCATGGTGTGTGGACACAGTACTTGGGCACTGTGCTCGACCACCACGGTGCTTGGACATGGTGTGTGACACGGTGCTCGGGCATGGTGCTCAGCCACACATCATGGACATGGTGCTCGGGCACAGTGTTCAGCTGCGGTGTTTGGTCATGGTGTGTGGACACGGTGCTCAGCTGTGCATCATGGACATGGTGCTCGGGCACGGTGCTCGACCGTGGTGCTCAGCCACACATCATGGACATGGTGCTCGGGCACAGTGTTCAGCTGCGGTGTTTGGTCATGGTGTGTGGACACGGTGCTCAGCTGTGCATCATGGACATGGTGCTCGGGCACGGTGCTCGGTCATGCATCGTGGACGTGGTGCTTGGATGTGGTGTGTGAAGATGCTGCTCGACCACAGTGCTTGACCACGGTGCTTGGACATGGTGCTCGGGCACGGTGCTTGGACATGGTGTGTGACACGGTGCTTGGGCATGGTGCTCAGCCACACATCATGGACATGGTGCTCGGGCACAGTGTTCAACTGCGGTGTTTGGTCATGGTGTGTGGACACGGTGCTCAGCTGTGCATCGTGGAGATGGTGCTTGGGCACGGTGCTCGGTCATGCATCGTGGACGTGGTGCTTGGAGGTGGTGTGTGAAGATGGTGCTTGGCCACAGTGCTCGACCATGGTGCTTGGACATGGTGTGTGGACACGGTGCTCGGGCATGGTGCTCAGCCACACATCATGGACATGGTGCTCGGGCACGGTGCTCGACCATGGTGCTCGGCTACACATCATGGACACGGTGCTTGGACACGGTGCTCGGGCATGGTGCTCAGCTGTATGTCGTGGACATGATGCTCAGGCACGGTGCTCGGTCATGCATCGTGGATGTGGTGCTTGGATGTGGTGTGTGAAGATGGTGCTCGGGCACGGTGCTCGACCACGGTGCTTGGACATGGTGTGTGACACGGTGCTTGGGCACGGTGCTCAGCCACACATCATGGACATGGTGCTTGGACGTGGTGCGTGAAGATGGTGCTTGGCCACAGTGCTTGGGCATGGTGCTCGGGCATGGTGCATGGACATGGTGCTCAAATGTCTTGCGTGAACATGGTGCTCAGCCAACGTGTGTGAACGTGGTGCTTGGCCATGGTGCCCTGCTGTAGTGCTTGGACGTGGTGCTTGGCCATGGTGCTCGGGCACGGTGCTTGGATGTGGTGTGTGATTACGGTGCTCGGCCATGCCGCTCAGCTGCGGTGCTCGGACATGGTGCGTGGACATGGTGCTCAGGCACGGTGCTCAGCCACGCACTGTGGACATGGTGCTTGGGTGTGATGCTTGGACTTGGTGTGTGAGGATGGTGCTTGGCCACGGTGTGTGGCCACACACCATGGACATGGTGCATGGTCATGGTGCTCTGCCATGATACGTGAACGAGGTGTTTGGCCGCGGTGCTCGGGCACGGTGCGTGGACACGGTGCTCAGACAGGGTATGGGACTGTGGTGCTTGGATGTGGTGCTGAGCCACGGTGCTCAGCACGGTTCTCGGGCACGGCGCGTGGGCAGGGTGCTCAGCCCGGTGCATGGGGGTGTTGTATGGGCACGGTGTGTGGGCACGGTGCGTGGGCACGGTGTGTGGGCACGGTGTGTGGGTCCGGTGCTCAGACACGGTGCTTGGCCGTGGTGCTTGGACACAGATTGGGTGCTCAGGCACCGGTGTTCACCTGCTGTGCACGGACACGGTGCTTGGCCACGGTGCTGAGGCACGGTGCGTGGGCACGGTGCTCACCCACCATGAACGGTCACGGTGCTTGGACCCGGTGCTTGGCTGTGGTGACCAGGTGTGGTTCTCAGGTGTGGTGCTCAGGTGTGGTGCTCAGGTGTGGTGCCCAGGTGTGGTGCTCAGGTGTGGTGCTCGCCCACCACGCCTGGACACGTTGCTTGTACCCGGTGCTCACCCAGCCAAGCACGGCCACGGTTCCTGGCACAGGCGTGTTCCTTGGGCATCGTGAATCCTCCTGGCGCTTGGGCACGATGCCGGCACACACTCACCGGCACTCACACTCACCGGCACACACTCACCGGCACTCACCGGCATACACTCACCGGCACACACACACTCACCGGCACACACACACACACCGGCACACACACACCGGCACACACTCACCGGCACACACACTCACCGGCACACACTCACCGGCACACACACACCGGCACACACTCACCGGCACACACTCACCGGCACACACTCACCGGCACACACACACCGGCACGCACTCACCGGCGCTCACCGCCCGCCCAGCCCCGTGCCCACCGGCGCTCAGCACCGCGCTCGGCTCCGCGCTCCCCGCAGCTCCCGGCGCTCATTCCCCTCCCGAATCCCCGGTGCCTCCCCGCGGCGAGGGCTCGGCCGGGCGTCCCGCTTCTGCCCGTCTCTTGATTTTCCCAAGTTTATTCCTTTTCATTTTATTTTTGTTTAAGTTATTTTTCCATTTTTGGGGTTTTATTGGTGCTATTTTCTTCCCCTTCGGCTTCCCGTCAGCACCGGGGCAGCAGCTCCCCCGCGCCCCCCAAACCAAGGCAAATACCTCAACCCCCCCCCCCGGGCCCCCGCGGCCTCAGCCCCGGGGCAGACCCTCCCCCCGCAGGGACCCTCCCCCCGCAGGGACCCTCCCCCCGCAGGGATCCTCCCGCCGCGGTGTTTCTGAGTTATTTTTTTAATCACTTTCTCCCTTTCCACCCGGATTTTTTTCTTTTTTCCCTCATTTTTTTGCATCCTTCAGGGATTCCCAACCGCCGGGATTTCAGCCTCAGTTTTGTTCCAGGAGCAAATCGATCTATTTTTTTTTATTATTATTATTATTATTTTTGCCGGTGGGTTGATGACACCGCGGCACAAAAAAAAAAATAATTCAAAATGTCAAACTCCAGCGCCATTTCTGCTCGGATTCGGGAATTCGCTCGGAGGCAGGGGGGTGATTTTTGGCGGTTTTGTTGGCTTTTGGGGTTTTTTTTTTGGGATAATTGAGGAGGGGAGGCGGGACGGCGGCAGGCGGAGGGGGGGCACCGCGGGGGTGTCCCGGCAGCTCCGAAAAATTCACACTTGAAGATTTCTTGGTCGGCTCGGGACTGTGGTTACTTGAAATGAAGTTTTTTTCCGGGGCGGATCGAGGACCGGTAGATTTTTTTCCCATGTCTCAAGGCAATAGGATTAATGTGTATTAAACTGTAGATACTTCTAGGACAGTAAATTTATGCTGATAATTTTATTTTGTATAATTTTTCCTTTTTTTTTCTCCCCCCCCCCTTGTGGTTTGTGTTTTGTTGGGGTTTTTTTTGTTGTTGTTCCCCCTCCCCACCCTTAACACCCTTTTCTTTTTCCCTTTCCCTCAAGTGTTTTTGGTAAATTTATTTTTTAGGATGCCTAAAAATTGCAAGTTTGGATCTTTCCCCCCCTCTTTTCCTTCCCGTTTTCTTTTTTGTTTGTTTGTTGTTGTTGGTTTTGTTTTATTTTTTGTTTTGTTTTTAATTTGTATTTTATTCTGAGTTACGCGTGGCCGCCCGGGCTGCGAAATGTATTATTCCTGATATCTTTAAAATATTGTGGGTGTTTTAATAAATTTTATATTTATTTTTTGCACTCAACACTTGGCCACCCCGGTGATTCTTGCTGGAGGGGGGCGGGAAGGTGGGGGGTGGGGGAGGGTGGATGGGGCCTTTTTTATGGGCTGGAGGGGTCAGGATGGGGCCCGAGAGTGGGAAATGGGGGCAGGATGGGGCCCTCTCTATGGGGGGGGGCATCAGGATGGGGCCTTTTTAATGGGATAGGGGGGCAGGATGGGACAAAATTGGGGGGGGCAGGATGGGATGAGGCGCTCTTGGAGCGGGGGGCCAGGATGCGACCCTGGAGATAGATTGGGGGGGTCAGGATGGGACCCTGGATGTGGGGGGGTCCCTCAGGATGGGGCCCTGGTTGTGGGAATGGGGGGTCAGGATGGAGCCCAATGGAGGGGGGGTGGGATGGGGCACTGGGTATGGGATGGGGGGCAGGATGGGGCCCTGTCTTAGGGGGGGAGGTCAGGATTAGGCCTTTTTTATGGGGGGGAGGGAGATGGGGCCAATGTGGGGAGTGGGATGGGGCACTGGGGGTGGGAATGGGGGGGTCAAGATGGAGCCCAGTTTGGGGGGGGGGAGGTTCAGGCTGAGGCCCTGGCGATGGGGAGGGGGCGCAGGGTGGGTCCTGTCTATGGAATGGGGGGGCGGAGGATGGGGGGGGCAGGATGGGGCCACTGGGGGGGGGCAGGATGGGCCCCCCCCCCGCGGGAGTGGGTGTCGGGCCTAGTCCCCGCCAGGGTCCTCCGAACCGCCAGGGGGCGCGGTGGCAGAGCCGCACTAGCTCCGCCCCCTTATGCAACACACGCAGCGATTGGCTGGGAAACGAGTGACCCCTAAGAACGGCGCCGCCACCGGACAGCGGGCGCGCGCCGCCCAGTATGGCCGCCGCGGCGGGGCTGCTGAGCCGGGGGCCGGTGCGTGTCTGTGTGTCCGTGTGTCCCTCTGTCCGTGCCCCCTCCCTGCCCGGGGCTGGGGCTGCTTTGTCCGTTGTCCGAGACCCCCCTCCCGGTTTATTCTGGGGGAGGGGGTCCGTCTCCCCGCGTCTCTCTCTGTGTTCCCCCCCGGTACCGGTAAGTGCGGCCTGCGCCTCCTCACGGTAAGTGCCCTCGGTACCGGTAAGTGCCCCCGGTAACGGCCGAGGTGCCCGCCGCCCCCTCACGGTAAGTGTCTCCCTGCTCGGTATGGGTGAAGGCAGCTCCCGCCCCCCCGGTACCGGCAGCCTTTCCCCGCCTTCCCCCGCGCCAGTGAGGGCAGTTCCCCGCCCCGCCCGGTGCCGGTGAAGGTGACCTTCCCCCATTCCCGGTGCTGATCAAGGCCGCCGCCCTCCACCCCCGCCCCGGCTCCCGGTGCTCCCTCCTTGGTGCAACCCCCCCCCCCCACCCAGTGCTCCCCCCCACCGGTGCCGGTGAAGGGGTGAGGGCAGGACCCCCGCGCTGACCCCCAGCCGGGGTGTCCGGGGGTGGTTCCGGGGTCTCTCAGGGATGTTTTTCTCGCCACCCCCCCGTGTCCCCCCCCCAGCTCTTCCTGCGCTGCAGCTCCTGGCGAAGCTTCACCTCGCAGACGGACGGGGAGGCCCGAGTGACCCGGGTCCTGCGGGAGAAGTTCCCCCGGGCTTCTGCCATCAAGGTCGTGGACATTTCAGGTACAGGAGCGGCTCTTGATTCCCTTCCCCACCCCGAACCCTCCGTGTGCCCTGCAAGGGGGGGGTCACGTCTGTCCCCGGACCCCCCGAAATGGGTCAGGAACGTGGGGGCACAAAGGAGCCTCCCCCCTGCTCAGGCGTTTGCGTCGCTGTTGTTTCTCCAGGAGGCTGCGGCGCCATGTACGAAATTCACATCGAGTCGGAGGATTTCAGGGAGAAGCGAACGGTGCAGCAGCACCAGATGGTGAATCAGGTGAGGGGGGGGCTCTGCGGGGACCATGGATGAGTGTGCTCGGGCACCACACGCGTGTGAGTGAGTGTGCACAGCGCTTGTGTGCGGTGCTGGAGGCTTGTGAGTGTGCCCAGAGCTTGTGTGTGGTGCTGGAGGCTTGTGAGTGAGTGTGCCCAGAGCTTGTGTGCGGTGCTGGAGGCTTGTGAGTGAGTGTGCCCAGCACTTGTGTGTGGTGCTGGAGGCTTGTGAGTGAGTGTGCGCAGCGCTTGTGTGTGGTGCTGGAGGCTTGTGAGTGAGTGTGCCCAGCGCTTGTGTGTGGTGCTGGATGCTTGTGCCGCGCGTGCAGCACTCGGAGCTCAGTGCTCTGCCTGCAGCGCTGCAGCCCGGCGCTGTGTGCGTGTGGTGCTTCGGGTCAGTGCACTGATCGTGTGCGTGTGCACAGAGCTCACCGCTGCGTGTGCACAGGCAGTGTGCAAAACTGAAGTGCTTTGCACGTGCACACAGGACCCAGCTGGAGCGGGGCAGGCGCTGAGATCAGCTCCGAGGGCCGCACCCGTGGTGCGAGTGACGCACAGTGCCAGTGTCTGACTGGTGTTACCCTTCCCAGTAAAAACAGCCAGCACAGCTCCTCCCTCCCAGTAAAAAATAAACCCAGTGTAGTTCTTACTTCCCAGTTAAAAACAAACCCAGCAGCGTAGCTCTTCCTCCCAGTACATCCCAGTGCAGCTCTGTGTGTGCTGCACACTCTGACGGTGCCCGTGCACACACGTGGTCACTGTGCTGAGCTCAAGCGCTGCACACACAGTGTGAGCATCTCGCACACAGCGTAGCTCATCCTCCCGGGAGTCGGCAGTGTCGACCACCCCTTTGTTCCCCAAAGTCATAAAGGGTGGTGGCCCTTCTTCCCCTTCCTTTCCAGTAATTAGCAGCAGAGCTGTGCGTGTGCGGCACTCGCAGCGGGGCCCTGCTGAGCTGGGGAAGGGTCTGGAGCACAAGTGAGCTGAGTTCCCGGCTGAGGGAACTGGGGGTGCTGAGCCTGGAGAAAAGGAGGCTGAGGGGAGACCTTCTGGCTCTGTCCAAGTCCCTGACAGGAGGGTGCAGAGAGGTGGGGGTGGCTCTGTTCAACCAAGGACCAAGGGACAGGACAAGAGGAAATGGGCTCCAGTTGTGGCCAGGGCAGTTGAGATGGGATGTGAGGAAGAATTTCTTTGCTGAAAGGGTTCTGAGGCATTGGAAGGGGTTGCCCAGGGCAGTGGTGGAGTCCCCATCCCTGGAGGGATTGCAGAGTCGTGTAGACACAGTGCTGAGGGACATGGGTTAGTGGGGACTGGTCAGTGCTGGGTTCATGGACTCGATGATTTTAAAGGTCTCTCCCAGTTAAGGCAGTGCTGTGGCTGCAGTCGGGTGCTTCCCTGTGTGTCAGCACACAGGTGCGGTGCCCAGAGCATGAATTGCTCCACACACACAGAGTGAGGATGCAGTGCTGTGTCCGCACACACCATGAGCATCTTCATAGTGCAGCCCTTTCCCTGCCCCCCATAATAAAGTGTAGCTTTTTTTTTCTGTTACCCTCTCAATAATAAAGTGTAGTCCTTCCTTCCTGCTTTCCAAATAATAAATGAATAAATAAATAGTTTAGCCCTTCCTTGCTGCTTTTAAAATAATTAATAGTGTAGCCCTTCCTACTTTCCAAGTAATCAAGTGTAGCTCTTCCTTCCAGTGTTTTCCCATTAATAATTAGTGTAGCTCTTCCTCTCTGCTTTCCAGATACTCATGGAGCTTGCCCTTCCTTCCCTCCTATCACTGAACAGCACAGCTGTGTGCACACTTATCCCTGGGGTGTGCACTGTGCGCACACACACACACACACACACACTGAGTGCTGAGCACACACACGGGGCCAGGGGCTCACTAGAGCAGCCTTTTTTTCCCCCAAATAAACAGAATTGCCGTTGTTTTCTGACAGTGCAGCCTATCAATGCGGGGCCCTGTGCGTGTGCCCGTGATCAGCAGCACAGCCCTGCCCTCCCCTCATTGATCAGTGACCCAGCTGTGTGTGCAGCACTTCAGCCTGGGCACGCTGCTCACAGCACTCTGTGTGCACACTCAGTGGTGACTCGTGCAGGTACAGCACACACCCAGTGTCTTAACAGTGCAGTTCCTCCTTAACACCAGTAATTAGTGTAACTGTTCCTGCTAAGCAGGGTGTGTCTGTGCACACAGTGTGTCAATCCTGTAGCCCTCCCTTCCCAAGACGTATTTTTTTTCATCTTCTTTCTCCCTCATAAATAAACAGTGGAGCTGTTTGTGGGCACACAGTGACCCCACACTGTGCAGGTACAACACTGAGTGCCAGCAGCACAGCCCCCCTTCCCCCCACCCCATAACTGTGCAGATCTTCCAACAACAGCGAGGCTGTTCCTGCTGAAGTGTCTGCAGTGGGGACACCCCAGAGCACCCAGGGGTACATGCACAGTGTGTCGCCCTTGCCCCAGGAAGCAGTTACCATTGTTTTCTGAGTGTGGTGGGACACTGTACCCATAATTAACAGCACAGCCCCCCACTTTGTCCCCTCCCCTCATCACTCAGTAGCGTGGCTGTGTGTGTGCAGCACTAAACCCGGGCACTGTGCTTGTAACACGCACAGCACCGAGTGTCTCCGCAGCACAGCTCCACTGGTGAGTGCAGCTCTTCCTTCCCAACAATAAACAGCGTCGCTGTTCCCACTGAACTGTGGCTCTGTGCACTTGTGGGCACTGGGGCCCTTCTCTTCCCAATAAACATAGGGGTTTTTTTCCTCCCCCCCTCATAAATAAGGAGTTTGTGTGTGTAGCACTTAACCCTGGGCACTGTGCTGGGGCAGAGGGTTGAACTCAAGGGCTGTGTCTGCAGACACTGTGTCTTCACAGTGCAGCTCCTCCTCCCCTCCCAGTGACAACCAGGGTGAGCAGGAGTGTGTGCAGCACTTACACCGGGGTGCATGTGCACAGTCAGTGAGTAGCAGTGTGTGTGCAGCACTTACACTGGGGTGCATGTGCACACTCAGTGAGTAGCAGTGTGTGCAGCACTTACACCGGGGTGCACGTGCACAGTCGGGATGCTCTGCCTGCACAGTGCAGCCCTTCCCCCCCCCAGCAAAGGAAACTGAATTGTCATTGTTTCCTGCTGGCAGGGCACTGTGCCCACAGGACCTAGCACAGCACAGCCCCCCCCCGCCCAGTAAGGAGCGTAGCTGAGCTGTGCAGCGCTTCACCCTGGACACTGAGAGGTCACCGCTGTGTGTACACCAAGTGCCTTAAAGAGTGCAGCTCCTCCTTCCCAACACTCACCAGAGTCCCTGTTCCTACTCAAGGTGTCTGTGCACACAGCACAGCCCTTCCTGCCCAAGAAACACAATTACTACTTTCTTTCCTCCTTCCCCCTCATAATTAGCAGTGTAGCTGCAGCACTCTGATGGGGCAGGTGTGTGAACATGCAGAGAGTTGAACTCAAAGACACTCACACGGTGTGTAGTGTAGCTCCTACACCCAGGTGTAAAGTGCTGTGCACACACAAACTACCCTTTGTTAGCAGGGAGTGTCTAATAACAGCCTTACCCACTTGGTTTGCTGTTCCTGGTATCTGTTACTGGAGGTGTCTGTGCAGCACTTACACCTGGGTGTGAGTGAGGAAGGTCTGTGCCATTAATTTGTTAATTGCCATTGTTTTCTGGTTGTGTAGCTCTTGGCCCTGTGCACTGGCAGCTGGCACTGTGTGTGTGTGGGGGCAGTGTGTGTGTCTGGGTGTCTGTGCACAGCCTGCTGAGTGTGAACTAAGGTGCTGTAGAGCACTTTTATTGCTATTCAGAGCTGCCCAAACAAACAGCACAGCTGTGTGAAGGCAGCACTTACCTGGGCACTCTGCTGTGTCCCCTACCTGCAACAACACCTGAACCCTGTGTGTCCCTTCCCGGGGCAGCACTCCCCTGTCCTGGGCACAAGCACTCCACAGCTGCCCCCCTCCATGAGCAAAATCAACTCTTGGTGCTTGTCTGTTGCAGGCACTGAGCGAGGAGATCAAGAACATGCACGGACTGCGCATCTTCACCTCCACCCCCAAACAACCTTGATGCTTCTGTTGCCAATTGATCACTAATAAAATGATGCTGCTGCACAGTGCAGCCATGGCTGTCTCCAGACTATCTCCAGTGCTGTCCTTTCAATTACAGCAACTGTGCAGGGCTTGGGGGCACCAAGGGGAGGGGTGAAGAAGAAAAGACACCCCCCTCTTCCTCTGAAAGAAGAGCAGGAAGGAGAAACTTTATTGTTACTGCCTTGCTACACAGCAGGCTCCCTCCCTCAGCCCACCACCAAACACTGAGAGCTCCTCTTCAGGCCAGGCACTTTGTTCCTCCCAATGCTGCTGTGGGCAAAGGGGAGCTTAAGGCTCTAAGTGCACCTTATCAAAAAATAAAAGCACTTCAGAAAATAAGCTGAGCCACTGTGCTCACAGCCAGGGCTTGGCCCAGTCTGGCTGCTCACAGGCCAAGCCCCACGTGGGCTGGAGGAAAACTTGGAGTAGACAGCAGCAGCGCAGCACTTTACCCTGTGCCTGTGGGAAACAAACCTGAGTCTGGTCCTGTCATCAAACAACTGCAGATCTTGCCAGGCTTGAGCCTAAAAAACCAAGTGGGCTACACAAGGAAGTCACCACAGCACAGCCAACAGCTTTAAAACCACACAGGCTGCTGCTGCTGCACAGTAGAAGCAACTGCTCGGCCTCTGAGACTGATGCCACCCGGGCTCGTGTCGCTGAAGGCAAAGCGTAGAAGTGGCTGCGTACAAAGCGGAAAGGAGTGGCCAGAAAGGTCCTCCCGAGGGAAAGTTTATCTGTCCTTGGAGCCCAGCTTCTCAATCAGCTCCTGCAGAGGGGCCAACTCCCGCCTGTCGATCAAGTTGAACTCCTGGCAGGGGGGAAAAAAGAAAAAACAACATAAAAGCTAAAGGCACCTCTCAAAGTGCTGCTGGAACACGCTCACGGGCTGGGAACTCGCCCTGTGCCAGCTCCTGAGAGCCACCAACAGGCAGCAGCCACCTCTCCTGTTTCTCTGCAGAAAAACTCTGGCACTTCAAGACAACAAAACTTTTTCTGCTGCATCACTGAGAGGTTCTGTGCTGCTCTGCACAGTGTCACACGGGTGGGCACAGAACAGGCTGATAAAACACTGGCAAGGAAAAAAAAGCTGCTGCTACTTCTGAGTTGATTCTTGAGCTACAGAACCCCCAGGTTCTCCTCCAAGCCTGGTTTCTTTTGCTGCAGCCCAACAGCTACAACCTGAGAGGGAAATTCAAGCATTTACAGCCAACACTTCCTGCACAAAAATAACCCCCACACCACAAACCCACAGTGCTGCAGCTGCTCGCTCTGCACGGCAGGAGCTGAGCGTCTTCCACGGCTGCAGAACTTCTAAGAGCAAGGAGGTTCTGAAAACCCAACACCCTTTAAAAGCAAATGGGGAACCAGAAACCCGAGCCAGCAGCCACCATTTCACAACTCACCTGCACAAAGAAGATAAAGTGCTTGAAGGAGGTGTTGAGGTGGGCCTCCTCCTGCAGCCGCATGACGGAGTCAAAGTGCTGGTGGTAGATGTGGGCGTAGACGCGGAACAGCCGCTTCAGGATCGTCTTGGCCACTGACATGAAGTTCTTGGGAAAAGGGACACCTGAAACGCATGGACACACATGGATAAACCCTTCAGTTTGGTCAGAAGGACCAAAGCAAGAGGTCCCTGAGGCCACAGAGCTGCACTCACCGATCTTGGAGGGGAAGAGCGTCTCGTCGTCCAGCTGGTCCTGCACCCACGTCATCAGGTAATCGATGTACTTGGGAGCCGAGCACTTGATCGGCTTCTTGATGTTGGTGCCGTCCGCCCAGTGGTACTCGTACCTGTGGGGAGAGGGGAGGAGAAGAAACCCACTGCTCTAAGGGAAAAAAGGGAGTGTTCAGTCCCCACAGGTTCTCTGTCTCGGCACACAGCCACGCTGCAGCTCTCCCTCTCCTCAGGAGGGACGAGGGCAGCGCGTGGCCTTCCTGAGCTTCTCAAGCACAACACAACAGAGTCGGAGTTAACAACTGCACCCCGCAGGGTCTGACCCTCGAGAGTGAACTTCTGCTGTCTGGCAACCTCCCTCTGACACCAACATTTCCTTCAAATGAGACCAAAACTGGCCAAAGAGGAAGCCCCAGGGCAGTCACCCACCATCTGAGTTCGTTCCCTGATGGCTTTCGGACACCCCCCGGGGTCTGGCACCCCCCCTGCGCTCACCCTGACACACAATACGGACGAGAGACCCTCCCTGGGGCCACACAGCAGCCACAGGCTGTGGGAGCTGTGGTCTCAGATGGACACACGTGCTCATCAGCTCCTCTGGACCAGGGCAGAGGGTGACAGTCACGCTCTCACCGAGATGTTTTGTGAAATCCTTCAAAAGCCGGGAAAAAAAACCCCCAGGAAAACCCCCAGGAAAACCCCCCCGTTTGCGCTGTCGCCTCTGGACCCACAGAGACGAGTGAAAACAAATGATACCAATTAAACAGGAACTCGTTACAGGAAATGTCCTCAAATATAGAAACAGGAACTTACAACCTAGATACTCCTGGGGAGAAGCGCGGGGCAGGATGTTACACAGCACCTACAAACCCTGCCCACCAGCCAGACCCCACGAAAACAGAGTGCCTCGAGCAGCCTCCCAAACAAAACACCACCTTGCAGCTTCACCTTGACAGAACATACAGGTGCAGAGCCAACAAGGAATATTCTTCTCCCCCGGGTGTTCACACCTCCCAAAACCAGTGAGGCACCCCAAATACACCTTTGCCATTTCCTTTCCACCTTCCACGCTGCCCTGACCTCCTACAAAGCAGTTACACCGTGTCAGCTAATTAAACATCCCTCCTGAGAAGGGGCAGCAGCCCCTAAAACCTCCCCAGGACAACACACACGCCGTGCCCTTTCAGAGGCTGCGCTGGGATAAGCGTGCGCCAGGCCAGGCTGATCCAACAGCCTCGATGCAGCGCAGGGATCAGGGGGGTCCAGAAGACACTTGGCCATTCCCTGCTGCTCCATAAGCACGAGGTTCCCTCCCCAGCTGTAACTCTCCAGGACAGCAGCAGCACTGGGCTGTTCTCCTCCCTGCGCAGCCATCGCAGACCCGAGTGCTGGCAGCAGCATCGTGCTCAGGAACCCCACACAGTGGGGCTCAGAGCGGCGGCTCTGTGGGACAGCGCATCCAGAAGCTACTGGAGCAGAACCAAACACTCCCAGTCAACCCAGATCTCCCCTTTTCCTTAAAATAAACCATTTCAAACTCATCTTTACAGCTGCCAAACAACAGGGACCCACCAGATCAACAGGGGAAAGAGACCCCTGCGCACACTTCCCCTCCCTGACAGGGAGCACGGCTTTGTGTGCGGGCACCGGCGCCGGGGGAGCCTCAACTCCACCCGGACACGTCCCAGCCTCTTCTCACGCTCGAGTGTGTGCACCCAGCCACCTTCCCACCCTTAAACTGTGGGTGTAACATCCTTACCTTGGTCCTGCAGACATGACTGGGCAGCTGGCCTCCGTGCAGAACTCCGTGATGGTCCCGTACAGCATGTTGATCTGGTTGAAGAAATCCACGGCTGGAAAGGAAACGCTCAGAGTTTATTCCAGGCGCGCACACGGGGCGGGTCGGGGCGCCGGCTCGCTCCCACCCGGAGCATCGCTGTCACGGGGTCAGCGTGCTGCAAAACTCAGCAAGAGCAAACACCCCGGTTCTGCACGAGGTCACGGGGCTCCTGGCTTCGAGACACCACAGCCATCCAGGAATGGGAATCACCTCATGGATCGCTCACCCTCTGGTACTGCCCCCGGCCGAGCCGCCCGGCCCCAGCTCAGCTCTCCAGCCCCGGCTCAGCTCCCCGGCCCCGGCTCGGCCCTCTGGCCCCAGCTCAGCTCTCCAGCCCCGGCTCAGCTCCCCGGCCCCGGCTCAGCCGCCTGGCCCCGGCTCAGCTCTCCAGCCCCGGCTCGGCCCTCCGGCCCCGGCTCGGCTCGGCTCCCCGGCCCCGGCTCGGCCCTCCGGCCCCGGCTCGGCTCTTGGGAACAGCTGCTCGAGGTTCCACCACCTCTAAGAAGTGAGGGCACCTCAAAAACCCGATTGATTTAGGTGATACAGGAGACCTTCCTGAGGTGGAACAATCATGGCCTTACTTAATGTTTGCCATTGCTCAGAACTACTTTTTTCTCTTCTCACCTTTAAAGAAACCAAGTTTAAGGCCAGGAAGAGCAACTGATACAAGCAGAATCCATTTGTGGTGTTTGGCTTTCACAGCCACGCAGGCAGCAGTCAGAAAATGAAAATGGAAAATAAAATAACTCCACAAACCCAGAGTTGGGTGGAGAACACGGCTCCGCTCCAGGAACCTGGAGGTCGCTGCCACCATGGCTGCAGCCCACAACGGTAACTCAGGTATCGGTGTTCGAGGTTTACTCCCCCGTACAAAAATCACCATTCACAAACCTCGTGGCTTTTGTGAGTCTGGACTCAAAAATCCCCACCCCAAACCCACAAGGGTGCAGGTTTGTTTCTCATTTCTGCACACTCAGGAACACAAGGCCCCTCCGCCGCGGGACCCATCGGCACCTTACGCCTCTCGCCCTCCCTCATCCCACCTCCCTCACCTGACCGGAGCGCGCCTTGATTTGGGGAAATCCTAGGTTCTTCTAAGGATAAAAACCAGAGATTTTTGGTCTCACGCTGGGGCAGGTCCCTCTGTCCCAGGACTTACTGTTGACCGCGATCCACTCGTTCAGGTCCTCTCCCTCGGGCAGCATCACCGCCTGTCTGAGGTTGCCGCTGCCCAGCGTCGCCTCCGCGTGCTTCAGGAGCTCGTACTGGTGGGAGCCCTCGGGAATGTTCTTCTTGGGCTTGAACGTTTTCGAAGACCGACTCCCACTGACAAGAGAGAAAACATCTCCCCTGAGTCCTTCCACAGCCTGCTCTTCCCAGAAAGGTTTCCCGTGTTGTCCCTTCTCATCCCTCGACTGTAACCGCGGTGACGCCGGCCCGGCCCCGTGTCTGCCGTCGGGACGAACGGATCCCACCCGCACACCCAAGCGTTCCTGGTGCCATCGCAAAAAGCCGCCCACACGCTTCCCCCTTCCACCTGCCCTTTCTAAAAATCACCAAAACTCAGCACAAGGGCCCAAAGACTCCTCGAGCAAAGCTGCTTTCCATCACGGAGAGGAGAACCCACCCAACTGCCGGGAAAAGAAACAGCCGCCGCCCGCCGCGGGGCCGGGGTCGGACACTCAAACACACCCGGGAAAACTAAAACCAGGGACTTAACCGGGCTCCAGCCTCGAAATGCAAATTGTCATCAGAACCTTCCCTCCTGGGTCGGTAAACTCCTCCCCAACCGGCCCCGGCCCGCCAGCGGGGCCGGCAGCTTCGTGGCCTCTCCCCAGGCAGCCGCCGCTGCCAGACCGGGGCGAGTTCCGGTAACTCAGCCACGGACACCGAACTCCAGATCAGGGCAGCGCTGCCCCCGAGCCGGGGGCTCAGAGGACAGCACGGCCCAGGCCGGGCTCGGGGGAACGGGCTTCACACGCTCGGCATCGCCGGCGTCCCGCCCCCGGTGCACACCCCCGGCTCGCGGGCCGTTCCCGGTGCAGCCCCCGGTGCACAGCCCCGGCTCGCGGCCCGGTCCCGGTGCAGCCCCCGGTGCACAGCCCCGGCTCGCGGCCCGTTCCCGGTGCACACTCGCGGCCGGTTCCCGGTGCAGCCCCCGGTGCACACCCCCGGCTCGCGGCCCGTTCCCGGTGCAGCCCCCGGTGCACACCCCCGGCTCGCGGCCCGTTCCCGGTGCAGCCTCACGGATTTGCACGCTCGTGTTCACGCGCAGCTCGGTGCGGGGATCAGAGACTTTCCGAGCCCGGTTCCTCTCAAACCGAGCCGCTCCCTCCCGCCCAGCCCATCGCTGACCCCACGCAGAGGGTCCCGAGGGCAGACCCCGCACATCGACTGCCCAGGAAAAGCCTCCCCAGCCCCTTCTTACCCCCCCAAACGCCCCCAGTCCTCATCCTCAGCACCCACCAACTCCCAGGACCCCCTCACGCTTCACAAGCCCTCTCACCCACGCGCAGGGGGGACGGGACATCCCCACCCTCTGCACCTCCTTAAAAACACATTTATTTTGGTTTTTAACACAGGTTTACCCCGTGAAGAGCATCCCCCTGCAGCCCCCTCCCCTCAGGGCAGCCCCTCACACAAACACCGGGAGCAGCAAAAGCCAACACCTCCTGCACCAGCCCTTCCCACAGAGGCGGGGTAACACCCACCCCAAGCCCACCCAGGACACCCACAGCACCAACACCTCCTCTTTTCAGCCTCACCCCACACCCCCAAAGCCCCCTCCCACCCCCCACGATGGCAGAACATCCCTGCAGACACCTCCACTCCCTCAGGACCTCCCCCAATTCCCCTGGAAGTCCAACCCCTCTCAACTTCTCCTCACCTGGGAGCAATTAATCCTCCCGAGACAACCCCTCACCAGCACCTCCTCTCTAAAAATGCTCCCCAAAAAAGCTTCCCATCCCCTCACACATCCCCCAAAGCCCCCCCTGTACCCCTCCATGGGGTACCTGCCCTCCAGGGCCACCCCACTCCCACTGCCAGCCTGGGACCCCAGCCCTGCAAGACACCCTCTGTCCCCCCACCTTCACCCCAAAAGCCACAACACCCCCAGGGCATCCTCCACAGGGTTGCACACCCCCCACCTCCCTCCAGGGCCTCCCCCCAGAGTCTTCCTCAGCCCCTCATATATCCCTGGTGACTCTTTTCAAAGCCTTCCCACTCTACACAAACCCCGCCCCCCCCCCAAAAGCCCCTTGTGAGCCCCCAGGGTTTCTGCCCAAAGCCACCCAGAGCTTCCCTCTCAAACTTCCCTTCAGAGCCCCCCCTGGACCTCAACCTCCCGTGCACCACTGGGGCCTCCGACCCCCAAAGGCCTCGAGGTCCAGGGCTTCCCTCAGGACCCGTCCCCCCACACCTTCCTCAAGCTCCCAAACACCACCAGCACCTCCCCACCAGGCCTCCCTCAGCACCCCCACCCCAGGAACCCCCCAGGGCCTCCCCAAAAGCCGTCCTCCCCCTCAAGCCCCCCACACACCCAGCCCTCAAGGACTCTCCAAGCACTTCCCCCCCCCAATACCTCTCACAGACCAAGCCCAAGGGCCCCCTCCCTCAAATCCTCTCACAAAGACCAAAGCCCCTCACAGACCTTCTCTCCAAAAGCCTTTTCCACCAAAACCTCTTACAATCCCCCTCCCCAAAGACCCTTCTCCCCTCCAAGGCCCCCCCAAATGCTTTCCCACCCCCAATGCCTCTCACAGACCAAACCCAAGTGCCCCCTCCCAAAATCCTCTCACAGACCAAACCCAAGTGCCCCCTCCCAAAATCCTCTCACAACTCTCCCAAAGCCCCTTACAGACCCCTCCCCAAAGGCCTTCCTCCCTCTCAAGCCCCTCAGACCCAGCCCTCCAGGCCTCTCCAAACGCTTCCTCTCCAAGTTCCTCTCACAGACCAAGCCCAAGGGCTCCCCCCGCCCCAAATCCTCTCACAACTCCCCCCAAAGCCCATCACACAGCACCCCGCTCCACAAGCGCCTTCCTCCCCCGCCAAAGGCCCTCACAGACCCCCTCCCCAACGACCCTCCTCCCCCTCAAGGCCTCCCTCAATGCTTTCCCACCCCTCTCACCTCTCAGACATGAAGCTCAAGGGCTCCCCCCACCCCAAATCCTCTCACAACCCCCCCAAAGCCCCTCACAGACCCCCCCCCCCAAAGGCCTCCCCTACAGAAGCCACTCACAAACCGCTCCCCCCCCCCAAGCCCCTCACAGATCCCCCCCAAGGGCCTTTCTCATCCCCCCACAGCCTCTCACAGCCCCCCGCTCCCTCGAGGCCCCCCCCAGGGCGCTCCCCGGGCACTCACAAGAGGAAGCTCATGGCGAGCGGGGCCGGGCCGGGCGGAGGCGAACGCGGCGCCGGCGGCTGCTCGCGCGCGGCCCGAGCTCCCTGCGGGCAGCGCCCGCTCCGGCACCAACTCTCGCGAGAGCTCGGGGAGGCGGGGCGGGGCTTCACGGGGATGGGAGTGGCCTCGAGGAGAGGGGCGGGGCCTCGCTGGGAGGGGGCGGGGCCGCATGCGGCGCCATCACCATGGCAACAGCTCCTGGGCCGAGCTCCTCGGGTCTGGGCCGGCCTCGGCCTCAGCCCCCCCCCCGCGGGCTGGGCACCCCCAGAGCCCCCTCCCCATGGGCCTGAGGACCCCCAAAACCCCATCCTCATCAGTCTGTGCACCCCTGACAGGCATGAGGACCCTCAAAGTCTCTCCTATGGGCCTGGGCACCCCCAGATCCCCTTCCTCATAGGTGTTGGCATGGGCCACCCATGGGCCTGGGCACCCCTAAAGCTCCTGCCCATGGGCCTGGGCACCCCTAAAGCTCCTGCCCATGGGCCTGGACATCCCCAGAGCCCCCTCCTCATAGGCCTGCGCACCCTCCACAGGCCTGGAGACCCCCAAAGGCCCCTCCCCATCTGTCTGAGCACCCCCAATGGGCCTGGGCACCCCCAAAAACCCATCCCCATGGGCCTGGGCACCCTCAAATGCTCTCCCCCATCAATATGGGCACCCACAATGGGCCTGGGCAACCTCAAAGACCCTTCTCATGGGCCTGGGTAGCCCCCCAACATGGACCTTCCTCCCTCAGGGTCTCCCCCAACTCACAGGCGCTTCCCCACCACCCCAACCCTCCCCTCTCACCACCATCAGATTTCAGCTCCTTTTATCTGCCACACTGGGCCGGACCCGTACGCCCCATCCAGCCCCCCCAGACCAACTTCACAGGCTGAAATCCCCCCAAAACATCCTCAGGTTTGTCAAACCCTTTTCCCTGGGATGATTTCTGTAGATTTTCACCCTTTTTTGCAGCTAAATGACCCCACCAGCCTGTGTCTTAATAAGGAACAGGCATTATTAATAAAAAAATAATAATTTTAAGCCAGGGAGTAGCAGTAGCTGCTCTAAACAAGTTAAAAACTCAAATAAACACAGCGAGGTTATTTTAGCTCACGGCCAGGTTGTGTCCTACAGCTCACAATCGGCACGGTGTGCAGCCGGCTCTGCTGGGACACACCGCGGGGACGGCGGCTGCAGATCTGGGGATCCTCGGTATTTATTTGACACTAAAAAAACCATAAAAATCTCCCCAGAATTTCCTGAGCACCTTGGAAAAAACCTCCTTGGGATAAACCTCAGTGACCCTGGGATAAACCTCCCAGGCCGCCCTGCATAGCCCGGGGGTACCAGGGTACAGGGACGGAAAATAAACGGGCGGGGCTGGCGGAACCGGCTCAGCGCAGGGTCCCGGGGACGCACGGACCCTCCTTGAACCCCTTCTCCGCGCAGGTTCAGTGCTTCCTTCTCCACAATAACACGGAACATCGCTCCCACCCGGCCCGACCCAACCCGGTGCTGTGGGACGGCAGAGCCACACGGGATCTGTTAAAAAAATTAAATGAGTGGTATTTAGTTGTGTACAAAAGCGTTGAATTTCTCTGCTAGTGGAGAGCACGGCCAGGACCAGCGGAGAAATGCAAACGGTGAGGGACGGCTCCCTCTCGCCATCGATGGATGCTGGGATGGCACCGTCCCGCTGCCCCGCGCCCGCTCGGGTGAGGGATTTGGCGGGATTGCTGGGAGCTGGGAGCACCCCGAGCTGGGAGCACCCGGAGCTGGGGGCACCCTGAGCTGGGGGCACCCCGAGCTGGGGGCACCCCAAGCTGGGAGCGCCCCGAGCTGGGAGCACTCGGAGCTGGGAGCGCCCGGAGCTGGGAGCGCCCGGAGTTGGGGGCACCCGGAGCTGGGGGCACCCGGAGCTGGGGGCACCCGGAGCTGGGGGCACCCGGAGCTGGGAGCACTCGGAGCTGGGAGCACTCGGCTCGCCCCCAGGTTCCACGATGCTCGAGGAGGGGTGGGACGATGCCAGTGACGTTTTACAGTGAAAATCTTCCCTATTTTTTAGCAGTTAAACTGCTTATCCAGATGCATGTGTGCTTAGTCCCTTAAACCAAGCCTAACCTTAATCCTAATTTCAACTGTAGTCCAGTTTTAGACATACTTCAGTCCTGTATTTAACCTCATCCCAATCCCAGACATAAACCTAGCCCTCATCCTAACCCCAGCCCTCATCCTAATCCCACATTTAGCTTTAGCTCCAATCCCAGCCCTAACCCAAATGCTAATCCAAATCCCTGCTCCAATCCCAGGTCTAAACCCAATCCCAGCTCTAAACCCAATCCTAATGCAATCCCAGCTCCAATCCCGGGTCTAAAGCCAATCCTAACCCAAACCCCGGCCGCAATCCCAATCCCACCTGATTCTCCCTCTCACCCCCAATCCATCCCTAACCCCAGCCCCAATCCCAGCCCTAATCCCAACACCAGGCCCAACCCCAATCCCACCCCACTCTCCCTCTCACCCCCAATCCCACCCCCACCGCAGCCCAAACCTGACCCCCAGCCCAGCCCCCGCCCCTTCCCTCGGCCCCGCCCCTTTCCCCGCCCCCCGCCTTACGCAACCCGCAGCCCCTCTTGCAGCCCCTCTTGTGTGTGTGTCCCCGGCCCCCTCCCCCTCCGGGCTCAGCCAATGGGCGCCGCCGTGCCCAATTAGGGAGGAGAAGCCCCACCCACCCACCAATCACAGCCCCCTTCTCCCGAGCGCCTCTCTCCTTCTACTCCAATCGCAGCCGGCGAACGCCCGCTCTGTCCCGCCCCCTCCCTCTCCGACACCATTCAACTTCCCCCTCCGCGCCGCTCGCCGCGGCGATTGGCTCCTGCCGGCCACCAAGAGGGGCGGGGCTGGACCCTCCGCGCTATATAAAGCTGCGGGCTGCGCGGAGGGCAGCGCTGTCCCGCACTGGCTGCTGTCGCCATGGCAACCGCGCTCTGCCCGCTCCACATCCTCGGCCGCGCCGCGCTGAAGCCCCGCGGCCGCCGCCTCCACCTCAGCGCGTTCAGGTACGGCCCAGCCCGGCCCCGCGGGTGGGGGTTGATGTGAGGGGGAGCGGGGTCCGCCCGCCTCCTCCGCCCAATCGCGGCACGGGGCGGGCTGAGGAGGGGGCGGCTCGGCCCAGTGTCCCCCCGCACTGGGCTCGGGTGCAGACCCGGCTCCGCGCTGCCGGCCCCGGGAATGAATGAGGCGGGGCCCCCAGCGGCCGCCCCGGGCGGTGCAGGCTGATGAAATCCCGCTCCCGCCTTGCGTGGCGTGTGCCCGGCTCTCCGCGGGCAGGGGGCACCGGGCCCTCCCCACCCCCCCGAGCGGCCTCTCGGGGCCCAGACCCCGCGGTCCTCCGTGAGACCCCCGCGCATCCCGCCCCGGCTCGGGTCGCCCACTGCCCGATGGGCCCCTCCGCTCCCGCACCGCTCCCGGGATCTCCCTCTAACGCACTGACACAGCCCTTGGCTGGTGGCACTGGGGTGACTGGGAATAGGGATACTGGGAATGGGGGCATTGGGGATACTGGGAATGGGATACTGGAGGCACTGGGGATACTGGGAAGGGGGGCACTGTGGGCACTGGGGTGACTGCGAATAGGGATAGTGGGGGCACTGGGAATGGGGATAACTGGGATGACTGGAAATAGGGATGCTGGGGTAACTGGGAATGGGGGTACTGGAGTCACTGGAGTGACTGGGAATAAGGATAGTGGGGGCACTGGGGAAACTGGGAATGGGGACACTGGTTTTAAACCCTTGTCCTATTGGCACAGGCCCTGCTCCAGAGTCTGTTCCCATCTTATAAATCCTCCCCCGAGGACTGAAGGGCCCCGGGAAGGTCCCATCGTTCTCTGTTATCTACAGTGAACAAAACGACTCTGTTGTTGCTTCTCTTCCCCCTGAATTTCTTACCTCAGAGAAAGCCTTGAGCTGCAATGAACTGTGCTAACAAAACCAGACCAGTGAGTGAACGGTTTCTGAAGCTCTGCTGGGATTTTTTTCCTGGTAACTAGCGTGACAAATTCTATTTTAGCAACATGAATTAACTGACAGTTTGGCTATCTGCATGCCAAATAAAAGGAAACATAAAAGGAAAGCATAACAAGAATATTGACCATCTCTGTTTTTTCAATTATTATTTTAAACCCCACTGGATTTGCCCCTTCATTGTTTAGAATATGAACCAGTAGGTCATTTCCACATCCAGGATCTATAAATCACTGTTTCTTGGTCAACTCTTTTTCCTTTTTTCTTCCCAAAGAATCAGCAAGGAAGCTGCTGCTGCTCGGGTGCTTTGGTTTCACTGCTCTTCCCTCCTCTAAACCCGGCTCTGAGCTCTTATTTTGCCCTCCCAGTAGCTCACAGTGGGATTACTGGTGGTTGTCTCCATCCCTGGGTGCCCAGGCTGGGCACTCTGGCCTCAGGGTTATGTAAGGGGAAGATTTGGGGAGGTTCTTGGCATAAAGTGTCTCTAATTCAGTGATTTCTCCTTTCCCTGGCTTGCCCCACTGATAATAATCCCTTGTACATGGAAATGGGTGTGTGATAGCTTAGTGCAAAAGCTGAAATGAGAATCAGAGGGTCAGTGGGCTGAGCTGGGATGATTTTTACTGGTGATTGTTAAATAGGTTGGACTGGGGCCACTTCTGTTAGGGAGGAAGTGACACTGAACTCCCAATAAATGGGGGAAGCTACATGTCTGAGGAGCTCAGGGGTTAAAAACGATCCTCTGCATCTCTGAGGAAGCATTGAGACAAAAGGTTTTCCTACCTGGGCTGGTACCTTGTAGCTGTGCTGTGTGGATCTGGGGTGGCTTTTGTGGTGGCTCTCCCTGGTAGCAGCTGTCCCCAGAGCTTCAGGATTGTACCTAGAGAAGGTCAGGCAACAGCAGTGTTGGATTTAACGTAGGAGAAGGTCTCTGCACCAGGCAGCTGATGGATTTTTGAGGAGAAACTGCAGTAATTCAGTTTGCTCAGATGATGTGCAGGGAGGGTTGGAAACTGCGCTCGGTGCTGTCAGGCTTTCTCCTGTGGGTCAGGGGAATCTCCTGGGTTCTTGTGGCACGTTGAGGAGCTTGTGGTGTTGTGTTGGGTATTGCTTGGTGGTGGCTTCAGAAAGGGGCTGGTCCTTGTGATTGGGGAAGGCACCATAAATGAGAGAGAGGAACCCTGCAGGGAGCATCTTGGCCTGCTCTGGCTCAGAGGTGAAAATAAGGTTTCAACTTGGAGAGGATGCTTTGGCCCCTCACTCCCAGAAGGACCTGGAGGTGCTGGAGCGTGTCCAGAGAAGGGAACGGAGCTGGGGAAGGGTCTGGAGCACAAGTGTGCTGAGTTCCCGGCTGAGGGAACTGGGGGTGCTGAGCCTGGAGAAAAGGAGGCTGAGGGGAGACCTTCTGGCTCTGTCCAAGTCCCTTGGAGGAGGGTGCAGAGAGGTGGGGGTGGGTCTGTTCAACCAAGGACCAAGGGACAGGACAAGAGGAAATGGGCTCCAGTTGTGGCCAGGGCAGTTGAGATGGGATGTGAGGAAGAATTTCTTTGCTGAAAGGGTTCTGAGGCACTGGCAGGGGTTGCCCAGGGCAGTGGTGGAGTCCCCATCCCTGAAGGGATTGAAGAGTCGTGTAGACACAGTGCTGAGGGACAGGGGTCAGTCATAGGGGACTGGGCAGTGTTGGGTTCATGGTTGGACTCCATGAGCTTAAAGGGCTTTTCCAACCAAAGCAGCTCTGTGACTCTGCTCTGTACTTGGCCCAGTGAGCCAGGAGCTCGGCATCAGCCCCCGCAGCCCGGCAGGACCTCAGTGCTGCGGTGGGGTCTGAGAGTGAAGCCTGGGGAGGTGAATCTCTCACAAAGGGCGCAGGGCACGAGGGTGGCGTTCAGAGGGCAGTGACAGTGACAGCCTGGAGGAGCAAGCCCACGTGTGGGAGCGTGCCCAGCCCGTTGGGAGTGGGGACTGGCAGCTGTGGCCTCCTCCTCAGCTGTGGGTCAGGACAAGCTCTGCAGACCCTGCGGGGTGTCCGGTTGCCTGGAATGCGTTTGGCAGTGACTGGATTATTCCTGTTACAGATTTAGACCAGAAATGGACGTGAGGAGCTGGTTTGATGTCATTTGAAGGGACAAATGTCCCTTTCCACTCCAGCTCGATGCTGCAGCCTGTCAGAGGGGGTGAAACTGTGGACCCCCAGCCCAGCTTTGAGAGCCTGAAGTCAAGGCTGTAGCAGTGGCAGTGATGGCTTGAGCAGAGGAGGGTGTGAGGGTCTGGGTGCTCTGCCAGATGGGCCAACGAGCTCACCAGGGGATTTCCTGTGGGATGAGGATCTCCAGGAAGAGCACCCAGCACAGGAACACACCACGCTGTGCCTCCCACACCATGTCCCACGAGCCACAAGTACTTGAGAGACCTCTTGGATGGTGAAAGCTCCACTTGAGCAGAGTCAGCTCTGCTGTGTAAGTCCTGTGCAGCGAGGCTGCCGTGCCTTCGTGAGGGGCCGGCTTGCTAAAAAGGGAAGCTCATAAATGGTGTCTGAGCTTGAAACACAGCTTGCAGAGCAGAGGAGTGTGTGTGCTTCCTCAGGCTGCACAGATCAGCTGGTCCCTCAGGCAGTTTTGTTTGCTGATCCTGGCTTGGGGCAGCACAGCTGTAAATGAAGACTGAAATGTGCTGCTTCGCATGGTTGGGCACAAAGGTGCAATGGGGCTCATGCAGAGCTCCAGGGAAAGAGCCTTTCCCACCCTGTCTCGCAGCTGGTCGCTGTTCCTCCTGCTCTGTGTTGGACACAGCTTGGATTTAGAGTCAGACTGGTTTGGGTTGGAAGGGACCTTAAAGGTTGTCCAGTTCCAGCCCCCATCCTGATGGTGCTCACGGCGCTGACTGCTGTGGTGACGCTTTCTCTGCCCGCAGAAGCGACGCGGTTGTGATTTCCGGGAGGAAGCTGGCCCGGCAGATCCGGCAGGAGGCTCGTCACGAGGTGGAGCAGTGGGTGGCAGCTGGGAACAAGAGACCTCACCTCAGCGTTGTCCTGGTCGGTGAAAATCCAGCGAGCCACTCCTACGTCCTGAACAAAACCAGAGCGGCGGCCGACGTGGGTACGTCGCGTGCTCTGCTCTGGAAGGGGAGCCAGCGCCTGTTCTGTCTTGGTCTCACTGGGAGTCCTCCAGGCTGGAGGCTGAGGGGAGCTTTGTTGGGATGTGCCCATCTGGCAGCTCTTCACCTCAGCCCACATTTGCCCCAGCATTTGCTGTGACCCCTCTGGCTGCCGTTGTTGTTGTACTGGGATGTTGTTGCACACGGTGCACGTGTGCTTGTGCCACCTGAGTCCTTCAGGGCAACATCCAGGTCTGCAGTTTGGCTTTGCAGCCTTCCCAGGGCCATGTAAAGCACAGACAGGGCTCTGATTTGTCTTCTTTCCTCAGCTGCCTGGGGATGAAATTATCTTTCATCAGCCTGGCTGCCCTGCAACTCCTTCCAGTCCTGCAAGCTGAGGTCCTGCTTGGTGTTCAGCCAAGGGTGCTTCTGGAGAACGTGTGCTTGAAAGGGGCTAGGGGATGATAAATGGTTTAATTTCTCCTGGGGTTCTGTGCTGCCAAAGCAGCCTTTGGAGCTGAGATTTCCAGGCTAATGTGATGGTTTCACATCAGCAAAACCAGGACAGCCAACAGCCCCTTCTTACTCTGCCAAGAGGGGCCGCAGGACATGTGGTTGCACCTTCACCATAGCTCTGGTTAGGTTTCTCCAAGGCCTCCATACACTTGGAGGGTCTCTGCTTTCCAATCTTCTTTCCCAGGTCATAGCACTGATGCTAATAGTGCTGAGCATAACCTGTAAGACTTGGGGAGGTCTCCAGCCTGGAAGCTGCTTGTTGTTACACAAAGCACACAGTCCTTGGTGCCTGCCTGTCAGGTCTGGTGGAGCAATGAAACAGGGCAGCTTAAATCTGTGTGGATGTAGAAAGCTGCTCTCCCACTTGTGCACCTGTGGGTCTCTGATGTGGCTTCTGATGGTTTCACAGGAATCAGCAGTGAGACCATCCTCAGGCCAGCTTCTGTTAGTGAAGAGGAGCTCCTGGATCTGATCAGCAAACTCAATAACGATGCCAATGTGGATGGCCTGCTTGTCCAGCTTCCTTTGCCTGGTGAGCAGCTGCATCTCCATCTGCTTCACTTTTACATAAAGCTTTTCAGGGTTTGGCTGTGCCAGAGGCAGCAGCAGCACAGGGGCTATCCTGTGACATGAGAGGTGGCACTTTGCCATGATGCAGCCACTCCATCAGCTATCTGCATGAGTCCAGTTGCTGGGGAGGGTCATGGAATGCTGTTCTCGTGTGGGGAGTATCAGCTTCCAGAGCCTGAAGCTTGAACTCTGACACTGAAACTGCCTAAAAATACCCTCTGCACTAGCAGTGCCCCAGAGTGGTTCCAGTCCCCTTCTGCTGGGAGCTGTTAGCCGTGAGCTTGCTGGAAGTCTTGAGTGGTTTTGAGCTTCCAAACTCCGGAGGAGCTGGTGCAGCACGTCAGGGCTCTGGCTGACTGCAGAGAGCAGGTTTTTGGCTGATCCCTCAGGTTCAAGCTTTTCATTCTCCCCCAGAGCACATCGATGAGCGCAAGATCTGCAATGCTGTGACCCCAGACAAGGACGTGGATGGCTTCCACGTGATCAATGTGGGGCGCATGTGCCTGGACCAGTACTCCATGCTGCCAGCCACCCCCTGGGGGGTGTGGGAGATCATCAAGAGAACTGGTAAGCTGCTGCTGCTGCTGCAGTATTTGGCTAGTGTCAGGTGTAACTCCAGCTTCTGGTTGTCTTAAGGCTCCATCTTGTCCTCTGCAGGCATCCCAACGCTGGGGAAGAACGTGGTGGTGGCTGGCAGGTCGAAGAACGTGGGCATGCCCATCGCCATGCTGCTGCACACGGACGGCAGGCACGAGCGCCCGGGAGGTAGGAGCCCGGTGGCCTGGGAGCCTGGGTGCTGGGTGGCTGTGGAAGGAAGCTCTCTGCCTGTCACATCAGCCTCTTTAGGCACCTAAACCAGCCCCAGGAGCACCTCTGGGGCTCTGGCCCATCACATGGGCTGTGGAGTTAACTCTGCACATAGTCCTGTAACACTTCAGAGCCTTCTTCAGGGAGTCCTTGTCCCCTTCCCTCACAGATCCCTGACTCTGTGGGCTCTTCCCTGGGCTTTGCCATCAGGCTCTGGTGTTCCTGATAAATACACAGGTGGTCTTGAAGGGGAAGATCTAGAGAAGTGGCTGGGTTTGGGGTGGTACATGTGAGTTAACAAGCCTCACAGAACCCCTCTTGCAGGCGATGCCACGGTGACGATATCCCACCGCTACACTCCCAAGGAGCAGCTGAAGCAACACACGATCCGCGCGGATATCGTGGTAGCGGCAGCAGGTGAGACCCGACCCCAGCAGCACAGGCAAGGAGTGCTGAGGGTGCTGTGCTGCAGCTGGGTGGTGTTTGTGATGGGAATCCTTGTCTGCAGGAGACACTCCTGTCAGTACTGGATGTCCTGGGGAATCCCTGTCTGAAAGGGCCCTGGCAATGCAGGAGAGCTTGGTGCTCCCATGACTGCAGCTGCTGTAGGTGAGGGCTGCTGGAACCAGCCAGTGTATCCTGGGATTAAGCCCAGGAGCCACACACTGGATCTTACCAGCAGAGCTGTTGGTAGCTCTGCCTTTGAAATGTAAAATAATGTCTGGCAGGAGGGCTTGGCACACAGTGAGCACCTGATGAGATGTGGAGAACAGCTACAGACGGCTCTGTGGGTGCAGACAGCTCTGCAGTTATGTGAGGAAAAGGGAAAAAAATACCCAGCTAGCAAGTGCTCACCTAGAGGCTGTCAGAGTGCTGAGGGACAGCTGCAGTGCCATCTTCAGAGCACGAGGAATCACTGGGAGGTGTGCTCTTCTCCAGACTGTACCCTTGGCATGGAGACAGCTCATCAGCACGGGAGTTGGGCTGATTGGAGGTTCTGTTTGCCAGCAGAAGTTGGGTGTGAGCCTGTGGGGAGGGAGGAGGGAAAATATCTGGCAGAACCAGACAAACACACCCCACCCTGAAAGGGTGGCTTGGCCATGAGCTGCTGCTCCCCACCCCTCTCTCTGCCACGCTGGGGGTTTGACAGCCCCTGGGTGAAGTCCTTGCCCCTGCCAAGCTGGGCTGTGGTGGTCTCAGGCACTGCTCCAGCTTTCTGACTCTGTGCAGGTGCAAAAACAGTTGCTGGAGCTGTGTGAACAAACACAGCTGCAAACTTCAAAAGTGAGCTTTAAGGCTTCCACTTGGAGAGGATCCTGTGGTCCCAGCTGCTTCTCAGACCTCTTTCTGGGGGTGGATTCCAGTTCTTTATACTCTGAGGTTGTTGAGAAACCACTCCAATTCCTGATTGAGCTGAACATCAAGGAGTAGTGCTGGGTTGTGCAGCTGTGGGTAGATTTGCATTTCATAGAATGAGAGGATCATTTAGGTTGGAAAAAACCCTTCAGATTGTTGAGTCCAACCACTTTGTGAGGCAGGAAGGCCCAGGTGGGTCAAAACATAACCTGGAGATGGGGTGAGGGGGAGCAGAGGGCTGTCTGGCACCACCATGAGCATGTGGTTGTGTTTTCCTGCAGGCATACCCAACCTGATCACAGCTGACATGATCAAAGAAGGAGCTGCAGTTATTGATGTGGGAATAACGAGGGTGCAGGACCCTGTCACTGCCAAGTCCAGGCTGGTTGGAGATGTGGATTTTGAAGGTAAGGATCTCTGCATCTGGTTCTTTGAGCATTAAACATCAAGGGTGCTGAGAAGGGGAGGAGGAAGTCCTGGTTTGTGTGACTGTGCAGACCCAGAGCTTTTGCTCTTTTGCTTGGTGCATCCAGTTCTGCACTGTACACAAGGGTGCAGCCCTCCTGTAACGTGCTGTGTGACAACTGTGCTGCACAGCAGAGACTCATCCTGAGCCTCACACTTGGGTTGCTTTGCTTCTGCTCCAATTCATCACTCATATTGTGGCTTTTAAATAAAAATCACTCAAACTTACCTTCTGGCTTGTTCTTCACTGGCCTTGCTCACCCCTTGGCTGCAGTGGTGCCCAGATGGGCTGTTGCCATGAGCCCTGCACCTCTGGGTGCCTGATGAAAGGTGCTGGAACCTTCTCCTGGAAGAAAGAGAGAGGGTCAGTGCTCACACTGTTGGTACTTTGTTGTAGCCACCCTCAAGAGCAGGTTTGAAGCCCACATCTGATCTTGGACTTGACATTCCTGTGCTGTAAGCCCAGCTATTAACCCTTGCTTTTTGCTTTTCCCCCAGCTTGGGCTTTGCATTGCTCAGTAGTGGAGATGGACACGTGGTGTGCTCTCCCCTGGCTAACAGGGGGAAAGTCCACCTTGAGAAACCACCATCCCTTAGCTGGTCATCTTGAGGGAGTTTGAGCACTGTTAGACTTGGGTACAGCTTCCTACCTGCCAGCCACCTCGATGAGCCTTGCTGCTCTGGACTCACACTGAGCTCTGCTTTTGTCCTGCAGGGGTGAAGAAGAAAGCCAGCTACATCACTCCAGTCCCAGGGGGAGTGGGGCCCATGACAGTTGCCATGCTGATGAAGAACACCATCATTGCTGCCAAGAAGCTGTTGAAACCCAAAGAGCTGGAAGCATTAACTGCTTGATGGGGGGACTCTTTAGCACTGAAAACAACATTCCACACCGACTCCCAGACAGGCCGATAGAAAATGCAATATTTCTATTTATTGGATTGGAAGTGGAATTTCCTATCCTGGGGTCATGGCTATTTATGGGAAGCTGAGACATGTGCACAGTAGTTGTACTAACATGTAAGCATCTGCACTCCTGGCCTGCTCCTGCTAGCAAAGCTGCCTGATGTTTGAGCTGGCGCTTCCAGGGAGCCAGCCCCGCTCTCCCAGGGCCGCCGCAGCGGTTGGGATCCTGGGTGTGCAGCTCCCCTGGTGTTGGTGATCCCATGGGAGGTGGGATGGGACACTGCTCCCTGGTGCAAGCAATGGCCTTCATGGTTCTGTTCTCACAAACACTCAGTCTGCCTGGACTGCTCATGTCTGACTCGTGCTGGAGTCTCCTGCTCAAGGCTGGGTGTTGAGTTCAGCTCTTCTGTAGAAGAAATTACTTGAGGGGGGGGCAGGGGAAAAAAGAAGCCATATGTCTGTTCTCAGCCTGTGCAGGGCTCTGGGCAGTGGCAGATCTGTTGTTACATGTTCTAGTGTGCAGCTAACCTGTTTTTTTTGCTGTTTGGATGGTGACTTTTTTTTTCAAAAAGCCTTTTTTCTAACCAAAGAACAATGGGGTGGGGGCTGCTGGTGTCTACATGGGGCACACAGGTTTCCTCGACTGTAAAGTATACAAGTACCTGGTGAATGATGCAGGCTAGCTCTAAATAAAGTATGAGAAGAAAAGAAAAACTCCTTACTTGTATCCTAGAATTGCTACTGAACAAGTTTTTCACCTCTCCCACCAAAGGAGAGCTGCCCCAGCACTTGTGGTGTGTGCTTGTCCCTACAGAGCAGGGTTAGGTCTGGCTTCCTGCCTGAGTTGAGCTAAGACACAACTGCTCCAGGCATTGCCAACTGCTTGGAAGGAAGCAGGGCTCTTGCTTTCATGCCTGAGCAAAAGCTGTTCAGCTTCTTGACCCTGTTTCCCAACTACATTGATGTGACAGTGGAAACTGAGTCCTCTAATGAGTTTGTTTGCAGGCTCTAATTATCCATTGAACATGAACCTTACCTGGGCTCACCATGGAAGAACTCACACTCAGTATTTTTCTTTAGCAGTGACTTGAGTCTTGGACTCCTCCTTGGTGAAAAGCTTGTGGCTATGTGTTCCCTGGAAGGACTGATCCCACCTTGCTGGGAGTGGGAAAGGTTTGTTGTGATGCTCAAGGGCTGTTGCTGGTGAGTTGGCACTAACCCCATGTTCATGGCCCTTCTGGGAAGGGAAAACACTAAACAAGGAGGAAGGAACGCTGAGGTTCAAGGACTCTGCCCCACAAACACACTTAGACTCATTGAAATGAGGTTTATTGGGTTGTATCACCAATAAATACAAAATGGCTAAAGTGGAACTGTAATGGAGGTGGTAAATCTGAGACTTTTCATATACAAAAAGTAGAAACCATGTGTGAACCTTGCAAAACAGACAAATTTAGTCAAAACAAGCTGGATGCTCAAGTGGCTTCAGCTCTATGAAACATCTACCAGAGTCCACAAAGCCTTTCTGGGGGGTGTTGGGTTAGAGCTGATGAACCAAATAAAGCAAATTAACCTGTTGGATTAAAATCATAAACCTACCCATACTGTGCTTCAGCTACCACAGGAGATTGGTACAAAAACACTACAACATAACCAGGATGTGCTCAAGTGGAAACAGTTCTTGGTGTGACGGTCGGGCCGCGCGGCGCCAGGAGCGATTCCGCGTTGCCATCTCGCTGCAGTGCCCCGGGCGGGGGTACTTGAACCAGACAAAAATGGCTGTAAATAGGAAACTGCACTTCAAGTCTTTCTGTTGGATTTGACTATTTACAGAGAGCGGGGGCTCTGTCCCATGCAAAGGTTCAGACCAGTTGCACTATTTAACTGGTGTCCCAGAAACCCCTGTGCAGCTGGGATAAATACCAGTAGGTTGTTTCTGCTCAGGGGAAGGATTTGGGCTCTGTGAGGCTTGAAAGAGAGTGAAAAATAAAGAGTCCATCTAGCAAAAATTAGTAAAAGAAAGAGATTGGGGAGGGTTGCTTCAGACCAGTGTTTAAACCGCAGCTGGGCTTAGCCCTGAAAGTTAAAAACCCTTTAAAAGCCTCGTCCCTGCCTCGGCACTGCTGGAAATAAAAGTGATGAGAGCTGGGCAGAGCTCGGTGCCTGTGCTGGCTCCTAACCTGCTCCCTTCCCATCCTTTCCTGGAGCACCCAAAGGCTGTGGCGGGTGGGAAGAGCCCTTTGTGGAGCCAAAACACCAACACAGACCAAGCAGGGAGCTGCTGGACATGAGCCAGGTCCGTGGCGAGGGACTCGCTGTGCCCTCCCCGTTACGAGCCGGTTGCTGTTAAACCACGCGTGGATAACGGGGCTGGAGGAGCTAACGCGGGTGCAGAGCCCCTTGGGCAGGGGCTGGGCAGGATCCTCCAGCGAGGGAACGGCTCAGGCACAGCTCAAGGGAGAGAGAAGGGGTTGGCATCAACCAGGGGTGGCCCTGGGAGAGCTGTGGGTGAGGACGGGACCAGCAACCAAACAGCTTCGCTGCAGAAACCACTCCCGATTCCCTGAGGAAACCAAAGCCCCGATCCCTGCTCTGCTGCCCCACCACAGCCCCACTGCTCTTGTCCTCCAGCACCAACAACCTTCACCCTGAGCTGCTTTTTCTCCTTCCCTGCCCAGGGCATCACTCCCAGCCCCCGGCTCCTTTACAACCCAGCCACGGACACATCCACCCTGGGGCCAGCAGAGCCGGGTCCCTCCTGCATCTCCACCGGCACTTTGGGGATGCTGCACCCCAAGAAAGGGTTCCCATGGGCTGGGACCAGCATCGTGACAATACAAAGCCCCACACACCATCCCCTTCGCCAAACGAGACCCCCCAAGAGCCACGCTGTGATTTGAGGGGTTGGGAGCAGGGATGTCGCTCCCCCTTCCTTCTCAGCCATGAAAACCCCTGCCCCACCCCAAAAATCCTCCTCACAAACATCACCCCAGCGGGGTCGCCTTCCCCATCAGCCCTGCACGCAACCCAGCTGCTCCCACAGCCCCAACCACCTTCAGCTTCTCCAGCCCAGCAGCGGCTCCAGGATGAGTAGAGACCAAAAATCACCAATTCCACCTTTTCAGCCCCATTTTGCCACCAGCAATGACGCCTTTGCCTGGCAGAAAGGGAGAAAATTCAACAACTTGTGACACTAAAAACTACCGGAGCAACAGAGCCCTGGGGACACCACCCTGCTCACACAGAAAAACAGCCCAGTTTGCTTTATATATATATATATATGAATATATACATATCAAATATATATATATATAAATCACAGAGGCAGCGCTGCACGGGACTATAACGTGGTCTCACTGCCCAAGTCCCGAGGTGGCTTCTCGGTGTCGGTGTCCTCGTAGTCCGACTCCATCTCGATCTTCACCTGGGGCACGGCGCAGAGGGGGTTTCGGGAGTAGTTAAATGCAGGAGATGATGGGCACGAAATCTTCAGGTGAAGTGTAATACTGAGGAGGAGGAGGAGGAGGAGGAGGAAAGGGAGTGAGCATCCAGGCATGGGTACCTGCATCCCAAAACCACCCCAGCAAAGGGCTCTGGAAGATGCCACCACCAGTAAAAATTCATAAAAATAGGATATTTTTGCCTTTATTATGGGCAATCTGCAGAAGCTGCAGCTGCAGGTGGAGAATAATCCCAAACTTTCAGGATTCAGCTGTACATCCCCACCTTAAAAATCCCTGTGGCTGTTACCCAGTGGGATTTGTATCGCTACAGACCCTCAGGGACTGGACTGGGGATGTGTTATCCCACCCAGCCCCGCTCCCAACAACCCCATAGCCAGGGCCAGCGGAATGAAAACACCCAAAATGCAGAGGGATGCTGTGAAAATGGACTCAGGTATTTCAGAACCACCCAGGGACGATGGCAAATCAGCTCAAGTGAGTGATGCTCAGCTGGGTGCATCAGCTGGTGACCCCAAAAATGTTTCTGTGCTGGTCCCCCGGGGATGGGGGACGGGGGGGAAGCCCGCTGGGTGCCGTTTACCTGCGATCCAGGTCTGAACCATTTGGGGAGGAATCAGAACGCAAAGCTCCAGGTAGAGGACCTCTTTCCTGGGGGGGACATGGAGATGAAACACTTCCCAGGTGATGAAGGAGACCCTCCCCCTCCTCAAACCCCCCCCCCACTCATTACGGCCTCCAACCTGCTACTGGGTCCAGCATCCTCTGGACAGAGGCAGGAGGAGAAAAGATCCCAAGAAATCACAGAATCACAGAATAGTTTGATTGGAAAAGACCATTACGATCATCGAGTCCAACCATAAACCTGGCATTGCCAAGGTCACCACTGAACCCCAGGTACCACATCTGCACGTCCTTTAAATCCCTCCAGGGATGGGGACTCCACCACTGCCCTGGGCAACCCCTTCCAGTGCCTCAGAACCCTTTCAGCAAAGAAATTCTTCCTCACATCCCATCTCAACTGCCCTGGCCACAACTGGAGCCCATTTCCTCTTGTCCTGTCCCTTGGTCCTTGGTTGAACAGACCCACCCCCACCTCTCTCCACCCTCCTCCAAGGGACTTGGACAGAGCCAGAAGGTCTCCCCTCAGCCTCCTTCTCTCCAGGCTCAGCACCCCCAGTTCCCTCAGCCGGGAACTCAGCACACTTGTGCTCCAGACCCTTCCCCAGCTCCGTTCCCTTCTCTGGACACTTGTTGATTTTTAGGGTGATTAGAGACAGAAAAAGCCCCCCCAGCCCCCGCCAGCAGCAGCTTGAGGACAGAATCAGTGAATTAAGGCTCGCTGGATCACGATGCAACCTGGTGCCGAGCTGGAACAAACACACTCAGACTGACTCAGAATTTTTTGGGTCTTGGCTGGTTTTGCCCCAGTTTTATGTGGTGCTTCAGGCAGGAGGCTGAGCCACACTGAGCACATCTGCCCTCGCCAGCCGGGGTTACGCTGCAGCAGGCTCTGCAGCCCCCGCTTTTAGGGACTCAAAACCTTCCCAAATAGATAGAATTTTTAAAAATCCCCATCAGCATCGGCTCAGAGGGGGAGACCCAGGAGAATCCTGATTCTCAGCTACCTGGAATAGAAAATTATGAGCAGCACTGAACCTGCTGCAGCTCTCAAACCTGCTTTAAACACAACAAAGCCTCCGCGCTCCGGCGGGACGGATCCAGGCTGCGTCGGAGCGGGGTTAGTGCCGGCGGCTCCCGTGGGCGGGGTTAGGAAGCGTGGGGGGGGGATGCGAGAGGAGAGGCTCCTGAGCTCTGTACTTACGGCTGAGGCAATGGGGACCCCCGTTTCGGGGCTGCGCTGGCAGGGGCTCCATGGGGATCTTAATGACTGAGGGAGGTGGGAACTGGGGAAAAAAAGTGGGGAGAGGGGGTGAAGGCAGCGCCTGGCTGGGCCCCGAGATCACCTGGAGCACCCGAAGGGACCCAACAACTCCAGAGGTGGGTGCATGAGGAGGAGGAGGCAGCTTTGCCTTCGTCTTCCCAAATAAAGTCTCAGCCCTTCTGCCCAGGGAAGGGTCTGCAGCAGCGGGGGGTGCTCGGTTTAATGACGCTTTGCCGCCGTACGATGGGTGCTGTCCCCTCACCCATGTGATTTTGGTTCTTTTCCCCAATGATTTCATTTTTGCCACAATTTTCCAGCTTTTGGGACAGTTTGGCACCTCTGGCCAGTCCCTAAGCATCACTTAAAGCCCCTCAATCCTATATTTGCAGTGAAACATCTTCATGAACCAAAGATCTTCAACCCAAACCCACCAACCTGGAGGTTTCAGTAGGACCTTTCCCTCCCTGGCGGGTCCAGGATGTCCCCACCGCCATCCATGGGATCTCCCCACTCACTCCTCACCCACCTCCTCATCGCTGCTGCTGTCTCCTTTGTTGCCTTTTTTCTTCTTCTTCTTGTCATCCTCTTTTTTCTTCTCCTTCTCAGGGATGATGTTGTCAATCCAGGCCAGGTCATGCTGGGAGAAGACAAAATCCAGCAGCCGCCTCACCAGGATCAGGGCTAAAATCTAGGAGGGGAGAGAGATGCAAGAACAGGATCTGCAAGAGCATCTCTCATCCCAAGACCTGGAGATCACCACGGGACCAACCCACACTTGCCAAAATCTCCTTAAATCTCAATGAAAAAATCTTCTAAACGAGGCTGCAGCAGCAGCAGCCCGGGGACGGCCGTACCATGACGGGGAAGATGATGGCAGCCACGGTGGATTTGAGGATCCAGAGGATGGCCAGGCAGACGATCTGCACCAAGGTGAAGAGGTGGATGCGGCGCAACGGCACGTGCCGGAGGAAGACGTAGTCGGGTTGGTGCTTGGCCGGCATGAAGAAGAGTTTGCAGCGGTCCCAGAACTGGTGGTGTGATGAAGGCTGGTGTTAGCCCTCAGCCCCCTTCCCCAGGCTCCCAAGGTTGCCCAGATAAACCCTCTTTTAGTCCCCAAAATGGGGAGTTTGGGGCTTTTTGATGTTTCTCAAAGGGTTTTGGATATCTGCTGTCACATGCAGCTGGAAATGGTGGACACATGCAAATTTTGGGATCAAAAATCCCCCTTTTTGTCCCAGTGTAGGACCCCTTCACGGCCATTAGGGAGGAAGAGGAGGAAGAGGAGGAAGAGGAGGAAGAGGAGGAAGAGGAGGAAGAGGAGGAAGAGGAGAAGCACTTACCTGGATGCCATTCAGCGACGCAACGCCCATGTACAGAAAGACGCCGTAGAGCACCGGCATGGGGATGTACTGGGGACATGGAAAAAACCAGTGCTTACCCCAAGGAAGCAGAAACCCATTCCTGGGGATGGGGACCAAGGCTGGTGGCCATGGGGCAGGTGGAAATCCAGCTTTTTCTTCCCAGGTCCCCAGACATCTCCAGGGAGGGAGCAGGGATGGGGGGACTGGGATGTTTTACCTTCAGGATAGGGGCCAGGAAGACGGAGATCCCGGTCAGCACAAAGACGATGATGCCCGTCACCCTCTGCTCCCTGGAACGGCGAGAGAAGCAGGATGAGGCCCTGCTGGCTGAACCCACTTCTGCCTCTGGATTCCCCTCCCACCCTGGGAAAGAGCCTGGCCCAGCCTTCCTCACCTGACACCCAGGAACTGGGGCTGCTCCCCCGGGGCGCTGGTCTCCGTCTCCATCTTCAGGCTGTCGATGTGGGCGATGGAGATGACGGTGGCCGCCACGTACCAGGGCAGCCCCATGAAGGAGCAGATGGCCATGAGGATGCCCACCCAGAAGAGGTCCAGGTGGTAACCTGCTGCCTTCTGCAACACAACAGCACCCGGGAGGGTCAGGGGGAGCAACACAGCTCATGAAGCTGTTCCTAAAGTCACCCAGGAAGGTGGGGTTGTCCCTGGGAGGCACCCTGCAACACCCTGACTGCACCCCCTGAAGCACCCTGCATCACTGTGGTGCACCCTGCAATGCCCTGAGGCACCCTACGTTGCCCTGGTGCACCCTGCATCGCCCTCATGCACCCCACATTGCTATGGTGCACCCCACATTGCCATGGTGCACCCTTCATCACCGTGCTCCACCCCACATTGCCCTGTATTGCCACAGAGCACCCTACATCACCCTAGTGCACCCCACTTTGCCATGGTGGACCCTGCACCACCCTCATGCACCCCACATCACCCTGTATCGCTGCAGAGCACCCTACATCACCCTGGTGCACCCCACTTCGCCACGGTACATCCTGCATCCCCCACAGTGCACCCTGCATCACCCATCGCTGCTGCAGTGCACCCCACAGCACCCTGGTGCACCCCACAGCACCCTGATGCACCCCACATCACCCTGGTGCACCCCACATTGCCATGGTGCACTCTGCATCACCCTCATGCACCCCACATTGCTATGGTGCACCCCACATCACCCTGGTGCACCCCACATTGCCATGGTGCACCCCACATCACCCTGGTGCACCCCACATTGCCATGGTGCACCCTGCACCCTCCTGAAGCACCCTGCATTGCTCTTGTACACCCTGCACCACCCTGGTGCACCCCACATTGCCACGCTGCACCCTGCATCCCACACAGAGCACCCTGCACCCCTCTGCTGCACCCTGCACCGCTGCCTCGCCCCCCACATCACCCCACTGCACCCCGCTGCCTACAGCGCTGGGTGAATTGAACACCCCGGAGGCTTTGTCACCCCAGAAATGCAGCTGGCAAAGGACAGGGTGAGCCCCTGCTTTGCAGAGCGCGCAGAGCCAGGGTGAGCCCCCCGGTGCCTCGCAGCAGCACCCCACCCGCACCCCAGAAGCGGGTGCTGGAGGGACGCGGGCGGGACCCGAGGCGGTGCTGTGCCCCCGGGCCTGGGCCGCGTCCCGGCTCACCCGCAGCTTGTGCTCCTTCCTGTTGACGATGACGGCCGTGATCTGCTGGTCCATGAAGATGAGGATGGTGACCAGGAGGGCGGGCAGGGCGCTCGCCAGGTAAACCCACCACGGGTTCTTCCCGAAGGGAAACACGAACCAGCCCCGGTCCACGCGGGTGGGCTGCAGGGAGAGGAGGGGTTTGGACACCGCGGCCGAGCCCGGGCTGGGGGGGAGAGGGGGGAAACCCATGTGCTGACATTTTGGGGAGACCCACATCAGCCCTGAACCCCATCACCTCTGAGCATCATCCCATCTCTGATCCATCATCATCTTAGCCTGCATCCATCATCATCACCCCATCCTGCATCCATCATCATCCTATCCTGTATCTATCACCATCCTAGCCTGTATCCAACACCATCATCCTATCCCATATCTGTCTTCATCATCCTGTCCCATATCCATCCCCATCATTTCATCCCATATCCATCCCCACCATCCCATCCCATATCCATCATCATCTTAGCCTGTATCCATCACCATCATCCCATCCTGCATCCATCATCATCCCATCCTGTATCCATCACCATCCTGTCCTGTATCCATCATTGTCCTATCCCATGTCCATCATCATCATCCTGTCCCATTTCCATCCCCATGTCCACCCCTAAATCCCAAACCATTCCCACCATCCACCTGCCTCGACCCCCAGTTGCCCTCACGTTCTCCCTGGGACTCCCCACGTCACTGATCCGCTGGACGGAGGGATGAGAAATTTTGGCAAAACTTTGGCAATGGGATTTTATTGCCTTTTTTTTCTTCTTTTTTGCCTTTTTTTTACCTTGAAGTCAGTAGGCACTTGGAGCTTTGGGGTGTTGAGTCCAAAGAGCACATCCAGCCCCACAAACATGAGTATGGACATAAAGATAGAGAAATCGCTAATGAGCTTACGGAGCTGCCAGGAGCGGGAGAGAAGAGAAAGGGGGAAAAACAACAGAAAAAGAAGGAAAAAAGGCACAGAATTAGAATGTTCCTCCAGAAAAAGACAAAGGAGCTTTTGAGAAGGTTCCCAGACACTGCAGAAGCCACAATTTTCCCTGGACACTGATGAGGAGCTGGAAAAAGATGTGAGTGAAGTGAGAGGTGCCCCCGGCGCGGCCCAACCTTGATGATGCTGGGAATGTGGAGCTTCGGGGTGTCCAGACCAAAGCAGGCGTCCACGCCGCAGAAGATCAGGATGGAGAAGACATTGGAAAAATCAGCAATGAAAGCCCTGACCTGGAGGCAAGAGAGGGAAATGGGGGTGCAAATGGGAATGAATGGGATGGAGGGGTTCATTATGGGATGGAGGGGTTCATTATGGGATGGAGGGGTTCATTATGGGATGGAGGAGTTCGTTATGGGATGGAGGGGTTCACTAATGGGATGGAGAGGTTCATTAATGGGATGGAGGAGTTCATTATGGGATGGAGGGGTTCATTAATGGGATGGAGAGGTCCATTAATGGGATGGAGGGGTTCATTATGGGATGGAGGAGTTCATTATGGGATGGAGGAGTTCATTAATGGTATGGAGAGGTTCATCAATGGGATGGAGAGGTCCATTAATGGGATGGAGGGGTTCATTAATGGGATGGAAGAGTTCGTTAATGGGATAGAAGGGTTCATTCATGGGATGGAGGGGCTCATCAATGGGATGGAGAGGTTCATTAATGGGATGGAGGGGTTCATTAATGGGATGGAGGGGTTCATTAATGGGATGGAAGAGTTCGTTAATGGGATAGAAGGGTTCATTCATGGGATGGAGGGGTTCATCAGTGGGATGGAAGAGTTCATTAATGTGATGGAGGGGCTCATTAATGGGATGGAGGGGTTTGTTAATGGGATGGAGGGGTTCATTAATGGGGTAGAAGGGTTCATCAATGGGATGGAGAGGTTCATCAATGGGATGGAGGGGTTCATCAATGGGATGGAGGGGTTCATCAATGGGATGGAAGGGTTCATTAATGGGATGGAGAAGTTCATTAATGGGTTGGAGAGGTTCATTAATGGGATGGAGAAGTTTGCTCCCACTCCAGCATCCTTCTCTGGAGCTTTCCAGCTCTGCTCACCCACGGATAACTCAAATACAACCCCCAAAATGCAGATTTTTTCCCCTTTGCATCACAAGGTGGGGGGTTATTCACCAAGCAAAACCCAAATCAGTGGTTACAAGTTCAGGGAGGGTTCTCCTCATTACCACCAACGTCTCCTAGAAATAGAAACTGATTTTCCTGCCCACCAGCTCCCATTTCTCCCCCTTTTCTGGAAAAGAGGAGGTTAAAACCCGGCCCTTTTCTTACCTTGGTGGGGAAATAGCGGCTGAACTTGAATTTCTTCAGTGTCAGGGTCATGGAGTAGGTGCCGAAGAAGAGGATGAAGGACATGAGGGCCAGGTCAGGCACAAATTTACAGGATTTCCCCACTAAGCTCCCGCCGTAGTTGAGACACTCCTTCTTGCTCAGCTGAGTCCAGTCCAGAGCTGTTAGGTTAATAGCATTGTACTGGGGAGAAACCCCCAAAAACACAAAATCAGCATTTCAGGGAATTGTAGGGTGCAAGGAAAAGGAGATTTCTTGGCCAAAAAAGCAAAATTAGCATTTAAGCAATTTTAGAGTGCAAGGAAAATGTATTTCCTGGCCAAAAAAGCAAAATTAGCATTTTAAGGTGCAAGAAAAAGAATATTTCCTGGCCAAAAAAAGCAAAATTAGCATTTAAGCAATTTTAGAGTGCAAGGAGGAGATTTCCTGGCCAAAAAAGTAAAAGTAGCATTTTAAGCTATTTTAAAATGCAAGAAAAAGGGCATTTCCTGACCAAAAAAAAATTAAATCAGGATTTTAAGCAATTGCAACGTGCAAGGAAAAGGGTATTTCCTGGCCAAAAAAGTAAAAAAAAGCATTTAAAGCAATTTTAAGGTGCAAGAAAAAGGATATTTCCTGGCCAAGGAAAGGTAAAATTAGCATTTTAAACAATTTTAGAGTGCAAGGAGAAGAATATTTCCGGGCCAAAAAAGCAAAATTAGCATTTTAAGCAATTTTAGAGTGCAAGGAAAATGTATTTCCTGGTCAAAAAAGTAAAATAGTTGCTTTAATAAGGTGCCAGCACACAGCAGAAGCCACAATTTTCCCTGAAAACCCAGCTATTTCCTGGCCAAAAAGCAAAATTAACAGTTTAAGGAACTGTAGGGTACAAGGAAAAGGATATTTTTTGGCCAAAAAATTTAAATTAGGATTTTAAGCAATTGTAGCGTGCAAGGGAAAGGGCATTTCCTGGCCAAAAAAAGCAAAATTAGCATTTTAAGCGATTTTAAGGTGCAAGAAAAAGGATATTTCCTGGCCAAAAAGGTAAAATTAGCAGTTTAAGGAACTGTAGGGTACAAGGAAAAGGATATTTCTTGGACAAAAAAATTAAATTAGGATTTTAAGCAATTGCAGCGTGCAAGGGAAAGGGCATTTCCTGGCCAAAAAAAAGCAAAATTAGCATTTTAAGCGATTTTAGGGTGCAAGGAGAAGGGTTCTGCCCCGAGCTGCCGCTGCCGGGAGCCCCAGAACTGCAGGAAAACCCCGGAACTGTCATTAATTTGGGCAAAAAACGGGGGCTATGGGGCACCGATCCCAACCGGGAACCCGCATCAGCGCAGATCCCGCGTCCCCCTCGCTCCGAGCCGGCGCGCGCCCCTCCCCGGGTGCGGGGGTCCCCGGGATTTGCCCGCCCGTGTCCCAGGGTTCCCGCGGGGATGCGGCACGCGCTTACCAGAGACACGTTAGTGGTGTTCGGTGCCACCGGAGCTGAAGCATCGAACGAGGTCGCGTTGGCTGCGGGAGAGGAGCTCGTTACTGAGGTTTTTGGGCTGATATCGAGGGGTTTTGTAGTCAAACCAGCCGGGTTTCACCCGCAGAGCCCCGGCTCAGCCGCGGGGTCGGGCTCATCCTCCGAGAGCCGCGCGGGAATCGGCACCCCGGGGGCGGAGCGGGATTTGGGGAGAAATCCCCTCGTTTCTACCCCCGCGGCCGCTTCTCCCTCATCAATCCCAGGCGCCGGGGGAGAACGCGGCTGCTCCTTCCGCATCTCCCCCCCCGGGGCTGCCGGGTGCCCGGGCGGTGTTTTTAGGAGCTTCCCAGATCTTAACATTTTTAGGAGCTCCCTGGAGCAGCCGCCGGCAGCGGGGCCGAGCACCCCAGCACCCGCGGCTTCATCGGGGGAGAAGGCTGAAAAAGCAGTGGCTTATTTGGGGTTATTTTTGGAAAGGCAGCACCCAATCACGCCCAAATTGCTTTTTTTGCGGGGGTTTAAAAATATTTTAGGTGTTTTTTGGTGTCTCACTGCAAAAAAATCCCCACCCTTTTGCCCCCCCTTTTCCCTCCGACCCATTCTCTTCCCGGGCCAAGCGGGAATTGCAGCTGCCCCAAGCTGCCGCCTCCATCCCCGGCGCCGAGGATTAACGAAGGAGAAGCGATTGCAGAGACCCTGGAGCTGCAGAAATTGGGCTCCAGCACTGGCAAACCCAGCATTAAAAATATTATTATTATTTTTTTCCTCCATAAGTTTTTATTTGTCCAGAAATCAGCTTTTTTTTTTTTTTTTGGTGATTTCTACAACTTAAAGGGTGAACTATCACTTATTTAAAGATAGGACCCCTAAGAGTTCTCCATAAACCCTTTTAGCAGAGCAGAGAGAAAAGTAAAATACATGGAAAAAAAAATAACAACAAAACCCCCATGGGGGAAGAGTATCAAATATTAAAATAGTTTTAATATTTAGAAGGTGATACTCACTTGAGATTGAAATCAGCCCAAATTGATGTGTGCAGCAGAGACAAATATGGTACAAATCAGTTATAATAATAAAAAAATTCAGAACTAATTAAAAAAAAAAGGATAAAAAATAAGGATGGAGGAGGGGAATAAACACAATTTCTCAATATTTAGAGGAACGGAAAATCCAGCGCGGACACTGCGGCCCGGGGCAGCGAGGGCGAGGAATGGGGCTGGGCTGCAACGAGGTTTAAGGTTTTTGGGGTGCAAATGCCCCTGGGACACCTGGGGTTTGTGTGGGATGGGGGCTTGGAAAAGGGGAGACCTCCCTGGAGGTTCAGGGCTTCTCCTTGCCCCGGTGCTGAGCCGCGGTGGCCGGTGGTGCCGGGCAGATCCCGGCACACGCAGGCGGATGGAGGTGGTCGTGGTCCCGTTGGGGATGTTCCAGCTCCCCAGTGACTGCATTGGGCATCGGGCTCTGCCTTCCTGCAGGTCAGATCTGGAAGGGTTTTGGTTTGGAAAGGATGGTGACATCTGTGGGTGCTCCTCACTGCACCCAGGGCTTTCAGCATCCAGCGGGGGCGGCTCACTCAGTGGGTGGTTGATAAACAGAAAATCGAGGAGAAATACAAATTCAACCCAATCGATGCCATTTCCAGGGCAGCAGGCAAGATCTCTCCTTGCAACTACAGATGTGTTGGGAACACGTTGCCTGGCAGGTCTTGGATGCTTTTATTTCTGGGGAGAGCTTCACCACCACACCTCTCTGCCTTCTCTGTCTGCAGCTGATACTGCCCAAAATTCACAGAGTCACAGAGTGTCAGGGGTTGGAAGGGACCTGGAAAGCTCATCCAGTCCAATCCCCCTGCCAGAGCAGGAACACCCAGATGAGATCACACAGGAAGGTGTCCAGGGGGGTCTTGAATGTCTCCAGAGAAGGAGACTCCACACCCTCCCTGGGCAGCCTGGCCCAGGGCTCTGGCACCCTCACAGTAAAGAAGTTCCTTCTCAAATCCAAGCAGAACCTCCTGTGTTCCAGCTCACACCCATTGCCCCTTGTCCTACCACTGGACACCACTGAGAAGAGCCTGGCTCCATCCTCCTGACACTCACCCTTCAGATATTGATCAACATTAATGAGGTCCCCCCTCAGCTTCCTCTTCTCCAAGCTCAGGAGCCCCAGCTCCCTCAGCCTTTCCTCACCAGGGAGATGCTCCACTCCCTCCATCACCTTGGTGGCTCTGTGCTGGACTCTCTCCAGCAGTTCCCTGTCCTTCTTGAACTGTGGGGCCCAGAACTGGACACAAGATTCCAGCTGTGGCCTCACCAGGGCAGAGCAGAGGGGGAGGAGAACCTCTCTGACCTACTGACCACCCCCCTTCTAATGCACCCCAGGACGCCATTGGCCTTCCTGGCCACAAGGGCACAGCGCTGGCTCATGGCCATCCTGCTGTCCACCAGGACTCCCAGATCCCTTTCCCCTACACTGCTCTCCAGGAGATCATTTCCCAACCTATACTGGAACCTGGGGCTGTTCCTGCCCAGGTGCAACACCCGACACCTGCCCTTATTATATTAATTAAACTTTTCCCTGCCCAGCTCTCCAGCCTGTCCAGGTCTCTCTGGTGGCAGCACAGCCCTCTGCTGTGTCAGCCACTCCTCCCAGCTTTGTGTCACCAGCAAACTTGCTGCCAGTGCCCTCTGTGCCCTCACCCAGGTCATTGATGAATATATTGAATAATACTGGTCCTAGTACCGACCCCTGAGGGACTCCACTGGACACAGGTCTCCAACAAGACTCTGCCCCATTGACCACCACTCTCTGGCTTCTTCCCACCAGCCAGGTCACAGCCCATCTCACTACCTGCTCATCTAATCCACACTTCCCCAATTCGGCAGCGAGGATGCTGTGGGAGACCGTGTCAAATGCTTTGCTGAAATCAAGACAGACCACATCCACTGCTCTGCCATCATCCAGCCACCTGGTCGTGTTCTCATAACAGTCTAGAAGGTTGGTCAAGCACGACTTCCCCTTGGTGAAGCCGTGCTGACTGCCCCTAATGACCCTCTTATCCTTGATATGCCTGGAGATGACACCAAGGAAGAGTCGTTCCATCACCTTCCCAGGGATGGAGGTGAGGCTGACCGGTCTGTAGTTACCTGGGTCCTCCTTCTTGCCCTTTTTGAAGCCTGCAGTGACATTTGCCTTCCTCCAGTCCTCAGGCACCTCACCCATTTCCCATGACTTGGCAAAGATGATGGAGAGTGGTCTAGCAATGACCTCAGCCAGCTCCCTCAGCACCTGTGGGTGCATCCCATCTGGACCCATAGATTTATGGATGTCCAGATTGCTTAATTGGTCCCTGACCCAGTCCTCATCAACCAAGGCAAACTCCTCCATTGTCCTGACTCCCTCTGGGGTCTCCAGGGTACAGAGCTCCTCAGGACAGCTTCTGGCAGAGTAGACAGAGGCAAAGAAGGCATTCAGTAACTTTGCCTTCTCTGTATCCCCTGTCACCAGGGTACCCACCTCATTCATCAGTGGGCCTACATTGCCTCTAGTGTTAGTTTTATCTGCCATGGATTTGAAGAAGCTCTTCCTGTTGTCCTTGACCCCTCTGGCAAGGTCTAATTCTAAGGAGGCCTTTGCTTTCCTAGTTGCCTCCCCACATCCTCTGACAACAGCCTTATATTCCTCCCAAGTGGCCAGCCCCTCCTTCCATGGTTTGTAAACTCTCCTCTTCCACTTGAGTTTGCCCAGCAGTTCCCTGTTTAGCCAAGCAGGTCTCCTGGCTCCCTTCCCCGACTTCCTACATATCGGGATGCTCTGATCTTGAGCTAGGAAGAAGCAGTCCCTGAATGTAACCAGCTCTCTTGGGCCCCTTTACCTTCAAGTACCCTGTCCCATGGGATTTCCCCTAACAATTGCTTGAAAAGGCCAAAGTTGGCCCCTCCTGAAGTCCAGGGTTGGGATTCTGCTTGGAATTCTGTTCCTGCCACATGAGATCCTGAACTTCACCATCTCATGGTCACCACAGCCCAGGCAGTCCCCAACCTTCACAGCCTCCACCAGACCCTCCTTGTTAGTGAGGATGAGATCCAGCAGCGCTCCCCTCCTGGCTGGTTCATCCACCCTTGGCACCAGGAAGTTCTCATGGATGCACTGGAGGAACCTCCTGGACTGTGGGGGGCTGAGTGGTCCCTCCAGCAAACATCAGGGTAGTTCAAATCCCCCACAACAGCCAGGGCCTGTGAGTGCGAGGCTGCTCTCAGCTGCCTGTAGAAGGCCTCATCAACTTCCTCACCCTGATCTGGTGGCCTGTGATAGACACCCACAGCAGTGTCACCCACAGCAGTGTCACCCACAGCAGTGTCACCCACAGCAGTGTCACCCACACCAGCCTGCCCCTGGATGCTCACCCCCAGACTCTCCACTCGCTCCTCATCCGCCCCTGGACAGATCTCAACACCCTGCAGTTGCTCTCTCACGTAAAGAGCGACTCCACCACCTCGCCTTGCTGGCCTGGCTCTCCTGGGAAGGAGAGAGCCACCCATGGCCACATTCCAGTCGTGTGAGCTGTCCCACCATGTCTCTGTCATTGCCACCAGATCATCATCCCCTGACCCAACTCAGGTGTCTAACTCCTCCTGCTTGTTCCCCACGCTGCATGCATTGGTGTGCAGTGTCACCCCCAGTGTCACCCCCAGTGTCACCCCCAGTGTCACCCCCAGTGTCACCTGCGTGCATTGGTGTGCAGGCATTGCAGGGAGCGAGCCCAGTGCACCAGTGTCAGCCCAGGGGGGTGGGAGCCTCCCAGCCTTCATCAATTCCAGGGTGCTGCCCCCCTGGCACAAGCCCAGCTGTGACCCCTTCCCCCTTCCAATCTAGTTTAAAGCTCTCCCAATGAGCCCTGCCAATTCCTGCCCCAGCCTCCTTTTGCCCCTGTGAGATAAACCTTCCCCACACATCACTGTCTGGACTGGAGTCCTATGAACCCAGCCATGATCACAGAACCCAAAGCCCTGCCTGTAGCACCAGCCCTGGAGCCAGTCATTTATGGCCTGAACTCTGCCATTCCATCCCACATCAGAACCCGAAAGTGGAAGGGGGGAAGAGAAAATCCCTTGTGCCCCAGACCCTTTCAGCAGTTGTCCCAAGGCCTTGAAATCCTTCTTCATCCCCCTCAGACCTCGGGATGCAGCTTCCTCCCCTCCTGTCTGGAAGATCAGCAGTGGGCAGCAGTCTGTCGGGCGCACCAGGCTGGGGAGTGCCCTGGTGATATCCCTGATCCTGGCTCCAGAATCACAGAGTCACAACTCTCCAGCCTGTCCAGGTCTCTCTGATGGCAGCACAGCCCTCTGCTGTGTCAGCCACTCCTCCCAGCTTTGTGTCACCAGCAAACTTGCTGCCAGTGCCCTCTGTGCCCTCACCCAGGTCACTGATGAATATATTGAATAGTACTGGTCCCAGTACCGACCCCTGAGGGACTCCACTGGACACAGGTCTCCAACTGGACTCTGCCCCACTGACCACCAAAAAGAAGGAAGACTGCAAACTTCCCTATGCTGAGGGTCAACCCTGCACATTGGGCCCCCCGTCCCCCTCAGAAGGGAATCACCCACTAATTGGTACTATTCAGACTTTTTAAATAAATTCAGCTCATCTGAGAGCAGAAGGACACCGGCATGAGCCCAACCTGAGATCTCTGCTCCCTTCCAGGTGGTCACGGGAGTATCTGAGCTGCACAATTTGGACCGGGGATCATCAGGTACATCTATCCAAGAGCAAAACCAGAGGAGCCATCAAAAGACCATCTGCTCAGAGCCCAGTGGCCTCTTTTTGAAGAGGAGTAAGAGAGAGGAGAAAAAACAGTCCAAGGACCTTTCCACACCCAACTGGGACATCCTGCGGTGTCCCAGACACCAGAGAGGACCAAACTCCTCCAGTGTATTTTCTGGAGAATGAGTTTCCATCATCAGCAGGCTGGAATTAATGACCTAAAATGTCTTCTTTTTCCATATTTCCTTCTTATCCATCCAGGTCTGGCTTCTCCAGGCTGAGGTCCTGGCTCTCTGGCACCATTCAACCTGTCCCTGGCAAGCACCAACGTGCTCATCCATGGGGGACAAGGCTCTACTCCCATCTTTCCCCGAATCACCTTCAGAGGAGAAGGAGAAGGTCTCTCCATCCCATGCTGACCAGGTATCTGCATCCTCCCATGTCCTTGGGCAATGATCCAGGGGGATTTATCCACAATGGGACCCCCCCAAACCCTTCATCTTCCCCATCCAGTGTCAGAACAGACGTGTACTCACCTGGGTCGGGAGCAACGCACTCGCACTTGTAGGTGGTCACGTAGTCCGGCTTGAAGTCTGAATTGATGGGGTAGTACTTAAAGGCCCCGATCATCTTCTTGATGGCGTCGTAGATGAAGATGAAGCTGATGAGGGTGGAGAAGCCTTCCTCCGTGAAGCGGGTGACGTACTTTATAATGAAGCTGGCGTCGGTGGCCACCAGGATAAGGCACTGTAGGGCAGAGTGCAAGCCGATCCAGAGGCGGAACTCCATGTAGTCGATGCCGTTGCCTCTGAAAGCGGAGACAAGGTGAGAGCAGCCCCGGGAGAGCACGGCGTGGGCTGGAGGGCAGCTCCCATCCATCCCAGCAGGGGTGGGTCCCGGTTCCCCTCGGCATCGCCCAGCACCTACTTGCTGAAGTCGAAGAGCAGCTTCTCGAAGATGAGGATGGGGCCGGTGCTGCTGAGGATGATGAGCGGCTGCCCGGCGAAGAGGCAGAACATGGAGCCTGCCATGGCCGTGCCGAGAAAGCTCTCCATGACGCCCTGGGGATGGATGGAACCCAGCATTACGGTGATGCTGGGCCACGTTACATCCCCATGGACACCCTGGATGGAGATTGGAACTAAGGACCTCTGCTTGGACTCGTACAGGATGGTTGGGACCAGTCCTCTTGCTCCTGGCACTGCCATTGAGATGGGTTTTCATAGAATCACAGAATCCCAGACTGGTTTGGGTTGGAAGGGACCTCAAAGCTCATCCAGTTCCAACCCCCTGCCAGCAGCAGGGACACCTTCCACTAGACCAGGTTGCTCAAAGCCTCATCCAACCTGGCCGAGAACACTTCCAGGGAGGAGCAGCCACAGCTTCTCTGGCCAACCTGGGCCAGGGTCTCACCACCCTCACACCAAAGAATTTCTTCCTAATAGCTAATCTAAACCTCTTCTCTTCCAGTTTGAAGCCATTTCCCCTTGTTCTGTCACTCCCTGCCCTTGGCCAAAGTCCCTCCCCAGCCTTCCTGGAGCCCCTTCAGGTACTGGGAGGCCACTGGAAGGTCTCCCCGGGGCCTTCTCTTCTCCAGGCTGAACAGCTCCAACTCTCTCAGCCTGTCCTCACAGCAGAGCTGCTCCAGCCCTGGCATCATCCTCATGGCCTTCTCTGGACTTGTTCTAACTGGTCCATGTCTGTCTTGTGTTGGGAGCTCCAGAATGCATTTCAGGACTGCCAGTCCCAACTAACTGGCAATGAATTCCCATCTCAGCATTAAAGCTTGGCATGGCACAAGGTGGGTAAAATCCATCCCATCCCATCCCATCCCGTCCCGTCCCGTCCCGTCCCATCCCATCCCATCCCATCCCATCCCATCCCATCCCATCCCATCCCATCCCATCCCATCCCATCCCATCCCATCCCATCATGCTGTCCCCAAGCCAGCAACCCTTGTTCCTTGTACTCAACCTGGTAGTTGTCCGTAGCGTCCCCAAGCAAGCCCCCAAATGTGATGGCGTTGGTGATGCAGCCCAGGTAGATGAACAAGATGGCAGAGATGGACTGGATATGGAAGCCTTCATAGAAATCACTGGGGAACCAGGGCAGCTTCCTCTTGATATCCAAATAAAGGCCACCACAAAACCTGGGGGAGATACCCCCAAGGATCAGATGCACGTGCCTTCCACCAATACAGTGCTGCACAAAAGCAGCAGGAGATGCCAATAGCTGCTGGCACCCTCCAAAGCTTTTTGGGTGGTGGGGTGCTTGCTCACCTGCCCGTCCACGCGAGCTCTTCCCCAACTTCATGAACTTCGGGCATCTCCTCATCGTCACTGCCTCCCCCACCGCCCCCAGTGCCTGCCCCACCGGCCGTGCCGTTCATCTGCCCCACTTCATTCAGGGAGAAAACTGATTTCCTGTGGGAGAGTCACCAGCATCAGCCACGGCACCTGCCCTACCAAGCCACTCCTGATGCACAGACCATGGCCAAGGCCGTGGTGTAGCTCTCTGCCTGCACTAGAGCTTGGGTTTGGGGTGAATCTGGAAAGATCAAGAGCTGGATTTGCTCAAACCAGGGGAGCAATTCAGATGTTGCAGAGTGGAAATGGCTCCGAGCTGATCTGGGGACAAAAACTGCTCAAAAACCAGCATTTCTGGAAAATTGGCAGAGATTCTTCCTAGGGATGAAGGCAAGCAAAGCTGCTGGCCTCCTCCAGCATCTCCAAACCAGGAGAGATGGGGATGGCCACAGGGCTGGGACCAGTCTCACGTCTCCCACTCACCTCTTCTCAGCTGAGGGCACTTTTTTGGGTGGCTCGATCCTAATGTTGGGGTCCCACTCGCCGGGTGGCAGGACGATGACTTCATCCAGAAACTCATCTATGCCGGCGATCAGGTCCTCTCTATCCCGGGCTTTGTAGGCAACATCGCTGAAGAGCTGGGGGTCAAGAGAGGGAGGTGTCAGCCTGGAAACTGTGTCCCCCACACACATGTCCCACGTCATTATGGAATTTTAAAGTTCATTTGGTTGGGTGATGGATGAAAATTGGGTTTTTTCCTCATCTCTGAGCAAGGGGGTTCCCAGCGAGGGCCGGGTGTTGCATCTACTCACATCATCCACCATGAGAGTGGCGATGGCTCTGCCAATCTCGTTGTAGGATTTGGCTTTCCCCATGGGACCCAGCAGAATAAAGAGGAACCTGGGAAGGGAAAGTTGGTGTGTTGGCAACCTTGGACCATCGGAGTCCGTGGTGTGAGACCGCTCGGTGCTTTGGACCCAAGGGAACTGCACTCACCTGGTGGGGACCGGCACCTCCGTCACCCCTCCCAGCATCGTCGCCTGGAGGAGCCGCACAAAAGCCACAAAGGGCTTCTCCAGGAACTCCACTTCTCCCACCAGCACGTTGGAGGCCTCTGCATCCTTGGGGATCTTCTTGATGAACTTGTTCTTCAGCTGTAGGAAAGACGAGGGTGGGGAAGGGAGCGCTGTCCAAAATTTGGCTTCCCCCCTCTTTTCCACACCCCAAGCGCAAAAGCTGAAGCCACAGGCTCAAACCTTTTGATTTCTGATGGTCCTGGGACTCGCAGAGGTGGGGATTCAAGTGCCACATCCAAGAATACACCAGCAAGAATTCATAAAGCTGAATTCAAACTATCACCGAGCCCGAGATCTCCTGGAACTCCCAGGCTCGGGGCTCTCTGACGCAAGGCGTGACTGGGAGGTTTGCAAAGGAGCTTCACAGCTCTGGGGTCTGCGCAGGGAAAACCCCGGGCAGGAAATCTGAGCCAAGAACCACAGACCCTGGAGCAAGGCAGCATGGATGGATACAGGACTTAAAGGACTGCTAACTAAGTTTGCTGATGACACCAAATTGGGAGGAGCTGTGGACACTCTGGAGGGCAGAGAGGCCCTGCAGAGAGATCTGGAGACATTAGAGAGCCGGGCAATCACCAACCAGATGAATTTGAACGAGGGCAAGTGACAGATTTTGGGACGTGGAAACCCTGGGCACACACCCAGCCTGGGGAAGGAGAGGCTGGAGAGCAGCCCTGAGAGAGGGACCCGAGGTTTCCAGTCCATGGCAAGTTGAACACGAGCCAGCAGTGTGTCCTGGCAGCCCAGAGGGACCCCGTGTCCTGGGGGCACCCAGCCCTGCACTGCGAGCCGGGCCAGGGAGGGGATCGTCCCGCTCTGCTCAGCACTGGGGCGGCCTCACCTCCAGCACTGGGGGCAGCTTGGGCACCACGGGAGAAAAAGGATCTAAAGCTGCTGGAGAGTGTCCAGAGGAGGGACACAACATTGGGGAAGGGTTCAGAGGGGAAGGGTGTGAGGAGAGGCTGAAGGCACTTGGGTTGTTCAGCCTGGAGAAGAGGAGACTGAGAGGAGATCTCCTGGCGGTCTGGAACTTCCTCCCCAGGGGCAGAGGAGGGGCAGGCGCTGAGCTCTTCTCTCTGGCCACCAACGCCAGGAGCAGAGGCCATGGCAGGAAGATGTGGCAGGGGAGGGTGAGGTTGGCCATGAGGAAAAGGTTCTTGAGGCAGAGGGTGGTGGAGCACTGGCACAGGCTCCCCAGGGAGGTGCTCATGGCCCCAAGCCTGACAAGATTCCAGCAGCATTTGGCCAAGGCCCTCAGGGACATGGTGTGAATGTTGGGCTTGTCCTGTGCAGGGACAGGAGTTGGACTGGATGATCCTTGTGGGTCCCTTCCCAACCCTGCAGCCCCAGGCTCCCTTGAGCTCCTATAAAACACAGAAACGCGTCTGGGCTCATGCATGGGGGAGGCTTCTGCTGCTCATTCCCCCCAGTGGCATCCTCAGAGCAGGACCAAATAATGGAAGCAGGAAACCTCACTCATGGATTTATTCCCCCAGGGTCTCTTCTCCCCTGCAGCTCTTTCATTATGAGTCTAAAAGGGTTCAATACCAGCCCAGGCAGGGTGTTATGATAATCTATATGCCAGCATGAGGGGAGGCATGTGAGCCGGGCAGCGAGCTCTCCCCTTTCTAATCTTTTAAATCCAAATGGAAAAAAAATCATCATAATAATAAAGCAACTCCTCCAATGCAGCTTGGAACAAGCAAGAGCAGGAGTTAACAGGGACCACTAAGCTTCATCTAACACTTAAAAAGTCCCTTTGTAGTGGGCCTAATAGGGCGATTAAACCTAAATGCTTTGCATATTTTGGGATTAACCCTCCGCACCCCACTGCAGGAAGCTGATATTTGGGGTTCCTTAGCGGGGGGTTGGCTTCCTTGATTGTAGCTCTCATTTAGGAAGGTGTCCTGGGCACTTGCTGCCTCCCTGATATCCTGGCATCCTTATTCCGTGGTTTCCAGCAACACATGAATTTCCATCTTTCATTTCCCTCCCAATTTCATCACCCCAGGTAAGCCCAGCAAGGACATCCCTGGAGAAGGTGAGCTCTTAGCCCGTACTGTCCCCTACAAACCTGCCTTGAGTTTGACTTTTCCCTCAGGTTTATGCTGAAATCAGGCTGTGTTGGGTTTGTGTGTGTGGGGGGGACTGGTTTTTTGTAGTTGGGGAAGGGCCACCTTGTGAGAGGGAAAAGCTCCCCTGGCTCCAAGGTAGAGACTTCCCCAGCCCAGGCTGGGCCAGGGAGCACCAGAGAAACGTCTCTGGGAATCTGTATTTGTGAGGGGAAGGACTGTCCTGAAAAGAAGAAGGTGGAGACAACCTGGAAAAGAGGTTGTTGACCTGAACAAAAGAGAACCACCAGCCTAAACAAAGGACAGAGAGAGGGCTTTGTTGCTCCAGGAAAAGACAGAGGACCTCAGACACCCAGTTCACTGGATGAAGTAGGAGAAGACAAAATCTCCTGCAGCCCATGGAAGTTAAGTTCAACAGTGGAGCAGAGACCCATGTGTAGGCCATGGAGGAATCCACGCTGGAGCAGAGAAGCTGAGCCTGGGGGCAGTTGTGACTGGAATTGGGACCCTGAGAGTCGCTCCCTGCCAGAGCAGGGTGGACCCCCCAAGTGGGGGGTGAGTCTGCAGCCCGTGGGTGTCCCCATGATGGAGCTGGATGCAGAGCCCAAAGAGGCCCAGGACTCCATGGGAAGCTGCTTTGGAACATCTTGCTCCTGGACTTCCATGCCAGGAAGAGCAGCAGAGGTGAACTACTGTAACCCCCATTCCCTGTCCCCTGTGCCACTGGGGGGGAGAAGGTAGAGAAGTGGGGAGCAAAGTGATTGGAGCCTGGGAAGAAGGAAGGGGTGGGGGAAGGTGTTGTCAGATGTGGATGTTATGTCCAGTTAGATGAATGACAACGAATTAAATTGATTTTTCTTCCCCAAGTTTGAGTCTGTTTTGCCCAGTGACCATCACTGGTGAGCAAACCGTCCCTGTCCTTCATCCTAATCCCGTGTCCCCTTTGCTGTGTCTCCCATCCCTCTCACTGGGTGGGGGGAGTCAATGCAGGACCTCGTGGTCCCACTGGGGGTCAAACCACCACACACTCAAACAGACACAAAGCAAAGTCTATATAATGCATCAAGAGTGAACAGCTAAGTAGCCTCGGTGCCAGGGTGGGGACGGGACATCCAGAACGGCACAAACCGGCGCTGATCCATCACATCACCAAGCAGAGATCTGCCCACGAACTGTCCGAGCAGCAAACCAGGGGGGAAAGCCCTGGGTGGACTCTTGGTTGAGTTTTGCATTAAGAAATCCACCTTCACAGACTGTTACCTGGAGAGCTGCAGTTGTGTTTGCAGACCCAAGTGCTTGGTTGGGATTTACCCTCTGCAACCTGCTCTCACCCAGCCAAGCAAAAGCTCCTGTAGGTTCCCTGCGATTTCCCTTCACAGAACCCCGGAACTGCCTCGATTGGAAAAGACCTTTAAGCTCATCGAGTCCAACCATGAACCCAGCACTGACCAGTCCCCACTGACCCATGTCCCTCAGCACTGTGTCCACACGACTCTTCAATCCCTCCAGGGATGGGGACTCCACCACTGCCCTGGGCAACCCCTTCCAATGCCTCAGAACCCTTTCAGCAAAGAAATTCTTCCTCACATCCCATCTCAACTGCCCTGGGTACAACTGGAGCCCATTTCCTCTTGTCCTGTCCCTGGGTCCTTGGTGGAACAGACCCACCCCCACCTCTCTGCACCCTCCTCCAAGGGACTTGGACAGAGCCAGAAGGTCTCCCCTCAGCCTCCTTTTCTCCAGGCTCAGCACCCCCAGTTCCCTCAGCCGGGAACTCAGCACACTTGTGCTCCAGACCCTTCCCCAGCTCCGTTCCCTTCTCTGGACACGCTCCAGCACCTCCAGGTCCTTCTTGGAGTGAGGGGCCCAATTTTAAGGAATTTAAACGTTAAGATTTTAAGGAATTTTTTTTTCTCTGCTCTAAGGATCTCAACTGATCATCCTCACCTGTCCCAGTTCTGCATTCAAATTGCAGCATTTCTGGGACAGCTTCCCCAGGAGTTACCAAGGATCAATACAATTATTAATTTCCCTAATTAGGAATTTGCATGCTCATCAATTGAGCAAAGCCACACAAGGCTCACAGGGACCTCACCAAGCACAGAGCCCCTCCCCAGGGCGGGTGGTGTCGGGGATGCTCCCCACAGCATCGCACTAATGATTTGGGGACGATTACCTGGTCGGTGCTCGGCGTGTCTGAGATGTCGTTCATGCTCCGACTCTGGGCGTGACCTGATGGAGATAAGAGAGAGGGTGAGAAAACCACCCCGTGATGCGCAGCTGAACTTCAGCCCCACGTACAAGGAGAAAACGTGGTGGGAGGACTTCAGTGCAAAGAAAAAACCACATTATTGATGATAGCTGAGCTTGCAAACCAGGTGGAATAGGATGAAAACTCAAGGATATGAGTATTTCTGCTGTCAGTCACCCTGTGGTTACACAACCCCCATCTCACGATGGCTGTGGTGGGATCCCCTCGGCACTGCAGTCGTCTACTCTCATATCATGGAATCACTGAATCCCAGAATGGCTTGGGACCTTTAAAGGTCCCTTCCAACAACAAATATTGCAACTTGATATATTTTTTTCCCCCCTTGCCCTGCTTCTTTTAGGACAGTTTCCACCTCCCCACCGCCCCCCCCTGGCTTACGCAGGCGGCCGTAGCTCGCGCTCTGCCGCATCCGCAGGTCTTCGGTGGAGCGGTGGAAGGCGGCGCCGGTGGCCGGGCTCCGGATGGGGCTGCGGGCTGGGGGGAAAGGAGACGTTAGAGGAGATGCAGGTGCCATGGGGAAGCATTGGGTGATGTTGATGGCAAGAGGTCGGGCTGAAAAGCACCTGCTCAGCACAGACGTGACCCTTCCAGCTCTTACATCAACGATTTGCTTTTCCCTCCCTCTCCCATTTGTATTTTCATCCTCCTCGTCGTGACTTTCCCATTAGAAAGAATAAAATGCAGAGGCTCAGTGCAAGGAGCCTGCGCCACCCACGCCCCACCAGTGCTCTCTTCAAGGCTATAAACGGGTTCAGAAGTGCAATTGCTGTTACTTAAGAAGACCCAACATTTTATTTGGCTTTTTAATCTCCTAATTCTCCAAAGAAACCTACACTTGATATTTACCATGAACTTCACACCTCAAAACATTTACGTTGGCTACCACCGAGTTTCACGTGAATGTTTCTCCTCCCTAAACTGGTGACGAGTCTCATTTTTCATCCCAGATGTTTAATCTGAATTACTTCACTACAGACTTCCCTTTCCCCTCCAGGCATTGTCCGTGTTCAGCTCAGCATTCTCTCAGAAATCCTCCTGAATGCCCCAAACTGTGTTTTCCTTGGGCAAAAATCTATCTGGACCAGTTTTGTTGAGCTGCTCTGCGTCTCTCTGAAACTCCAGCTGCAACCACGGCATCTATCCCAATTTATTTTCTTTTTTTGTTAAACCAACTAAAAATAATGATGAAATTAACAGAACAGTTGAGTTTGGAAGGGACCTCTGAAGGTCATCTAGTCCTCAAGCTCAAGCAGGGACTCCTGGTGCTCCCAGCACTCCTAGAGATGAAATTCCCACTGGGCACGACCCTATTTTCAACGTGCTCGTGGTATTTATTCCAATATCAGAGTTGCCATTGGCACGAGAAATGTGAGGGACCCCTCTGCTCCTGCCAACAACCATCCTTGGTGTCCTTATTTGCAGACTCAAAGAGGTGCCACCATCTCAGCAAAGAACTAGAAATACAAAGGATGCCCCTGTTTTTCCTATCTACAGGGACGAGCCACAACATTTCCAAGTTGTTCTCTGTTTCGAAGGCTTAAACATCCAGCTCTCCATGTGGATGATGGCTGCTTTGAAATATGGGGATGCCCACGGGGTGGGAATATTGCTTATGGATGGCCTCTTCCACGTGCTCTTTGAGCTTGGGTGCTGCTGTCTCTGTCTACCTGGGGAGAAGCCAAAGGCCGGTAAATCCTAGGCTCCACCAAATGACCTCTGGTTAAACCTAAGTAAATAATCTAGTGTGAAAACAAACAAATCTCCTTTTATAATGGCTCAAAAATAGGCAGGTTCAACCACGGAGCAGACTGGATTTGTCTGTAGGCTCCTGTGCCAGAAAGCCCCTTGGCCAAGTGACCGCCAGCGCTGTTGTCCATCCCACAACTCTGTTTTCCATCACACAATGTCTTTGTACATCACACAACACCGTTGTCCTTGCACAATGACATTGTCCATCTCAGCAGACATCTCCTTGGCTTCTGACTCCCAATGACCCCTCACCCTTAAAGCCAGCAGTGGTAGAGCTTTTGGGGTCTTTTTCGATACAGTGAATAGTTGGGTGCCCCAAATGGTTGGGTTTCCCCCTTTCCTCTCCTGAGATCTTCCTCCCCCCAGGCTTGCTCACCAAAGACTCAAGGATGCAACCAGGTGCAGGTTGGACCTCAAGGACTCACTTGTGTTGGAGGAGACAGACTTCCCGATGTCAGCCAAGGACCGGTGGATTGGCTTCTTGGTTTGGTGCCGGTGCTTCCTGAGGAGCACGTAGCTTATCTTGTCTCGCAGCTCTGGCTTGAGCAGACCATCCTCAATCTGCTTCTCAATGACATCATCTGCAAGCACCCAACAAGAGATGTGAAAACCTTCCCAGAATCCTCAAGACAACAACACTTCCTGAACCAAGTTGATGGTTCTCAACTCCTGCCTTAGCTTATTCCTCTGCAAGTTGGTTTCTATTTGCACGTAGCAAGTAAATGCATTTAAATCCGTTCCCAGCTCTCCAGGACATGAGGAAAAAGCCACCTGAAACCACTGATACCTGCTCATACCTATGATCTGGGGCAAAGAGTAGCCATCTAAGTCCAGGAGCACCGTTCCTGTCTGCAGACACGTCCGCAGCTCAAACAGGCTGTGCAGAGACAGCGTGGACACGTGGGGCTTGCTCCACCTCTCCCCGCCTTCCTCCACCTTTTCTTCAAACTTTATCCACCTGAAACGAGAGCAGCAGCCGTGGGGACGGGCACCAAGTGGGGATGGTGTACGAGGAGATGGCAGGAGAATTGCTTTTCCTGTGGAGTTTCCCTCCTCTGCAAGCTTGAGTTAATTCCTCCTGCAAAGTTTTTGCTTGTTATTCAGGATGGGAACGGGGAAATCAAGTAACATCCATTTATTTTTTATTAAACCCACTAAAAATAGTGATGAAATTCCCACTGGGCATGACTCTATTTTCAACATGCCAGCAGCATTTATTCCAATATCATGGAGCTGCCGTTGGCACAAGAAACATGAGGGACCCTGTGACCATCAGACTGCTTGCACAGTCACAGAGCAGAGCAAAACCTCTCGGCCCCACCACTGAACTAACCTCTGAAGATTCCACCTTCCTCAAATTGCTCCTGTGAGATCTGGGAGGTTTTCCCATGGACCTGACCTTGCCTTTGCCAGGATCTACACCTGCATGGACCAGTTTTCCATCAGGAAAACAGAACCCCATTGCATTGCAAATGTCCTTTGAATCCCTTAGCAACGCTCAGACTTCCACCTGGGCGCTTCATCCCCACGTCAGGAGACGAGAGTGTTGCAGATGACTGGAGATGTTGGACAATCAGAGGCTCAGCAGAAGCAGCGAGGGTATGAAATGGCTCAGGCTGCAGTAGCCAGCTTAGGCCCTTGACATAAGTCAGGGTAAATTAACAGAAGTCTCCAGGATCCTGACTTGTCCTTGAGACTTCAAACAACTTTAGCAAAAATAAGCTGGGAAAAAGAAGGGAGCAGCTTTAGCTGGTAACTGCAAAGTAGGAGTATCATGTTGACGTCCTTGGGACGTGAACAGAGCAAAGCCACCTGTTATAACAAAGGAGAAAGTTCCCAGGATAATTAATAAACCAATCAGTATAGGTCTTTAAGAATATGCATGAGCTGAATTAACCACTGTATATAAGGAGCACGTGTGTAATCAATAAATGGAGCTTGCTGATCACTCATAGTGAGCGTCCGGGTCTTCCCTCCGTCGCGACACAAGAGTTTGCAAACCCTCGGAAACCAGCCCTTCCATTTTCTTATTTTTCCTTAATTTTACAAACCAAAGACTTGAGAGCAAATTCAGGAGTGGTGGCTGATTTCTCCCAGCTCCCTGGAAACGGGGCTGAGACTCCGGGGAGAGCAGGCGGCTCTCGGCAAGACGTCGGTTTGGGGAAGAAAGCTGCTTTTCCTTTCCAGGAGGTTGCAGGCTCCATGAATTAGCCTCCACAGGGCTTAACCTTCCAACTTTTAACTGGTACAACTGGGATTTGGGCTCCTGTCGCCGCAGAAGGCAAAGATGGAAAAGGCACTGGAATGGGCTGCCTGGGGAGGTGGCTGAGTCCCCATCCCTGGAGGGATTTAGAAGCCAGGTAGATGGGGTGCTCAGAGATCTGGTTCAGCAGTGGACAGGTACGGTTGGACTCGATGATCTCAAAGGTCTTTTCCACCCAAACGATTCTATGATTGTATGTAGGAGGAGAAGGGGTTTTGGAAGTAGCTGATGGCTCCCAAACGCTGCAGGGGAAAGGTGGGGAGAGCCCAGGGTTGTATCAGCTACAGGGGGGTACAATTAAAATGCTGCTACAAAGAGAAAGGGTTGGGTGGCCCTATTTAAAAAAGCCCCAGAATATTAAGTGGGAATGCCAGGAATGGTGTGTGCTGGGGATGAAACCCCAGGGCATCTATAAACATAAAATCTGGCCCTAGTGCCCATCACTCCAAAGCTCCCCACACCCCAATTCTTTGCCAAAACCCCTTCTGCAGCTCTTTAAACAACACGGCTCTGACTGGGAGGAAATTCAAGCTTCCCGCCCTAGCGCCCGCTGAGGCCGAGCGCTGCTCGCCCAAAGCCGATTACGTCGCTTTTCGTTTCTTTTTCACCTCGTTTTCCTGCCAGCAGTGGGTCACTGGCGCGCACACGGCTCAGCGTGCGGGGCTTGAGGCACGTTTCCAGCGGCGCCTGTGCCCCGGGATCGGCGTCCCGTGATGCTGTCGTCAAAGCTGCAGCACAACCCCGTCTCCCTGCTGCACTCGGCTCCTTTATTGCCATTTATTGCCATTTATTTGGGATTTAGCTACAGAGAGTGTTGCTCCCACCACGGAGCTGCTCTCCCGTGGCTAAAGAGGCTGAACCTCTCCTTGCCGGAGGGCGGAAATCCGGGACTTGAGCAACCTCCATCTGCCCGGGGGGATTTGGTGACTCCATCCCAAGCCCTCCCTGATGAGAATCCCAATGGAAACGCTGAGTTTTTGCCTTTCGAGGTTTTTGGGCAGTGGGGAGGGATGAGATGATACAGAGCTCTGCAAAATTAGGAAGGGAAAAAACAAGGATTTTAGCAACACCATCCCAGTGTTGTGTTTTGAGCAGGGCTGACAACCAGGAGGATGCTTAAGAGCTTCCCAAATGTTTGGTGATGCCAATAACCAGCCCAGGAGATTGGATGAGCACCCACAGGGCCTGATCCTGCTCTCTCCCCATCCCTCAGGCAAACCTCCACACCTGGACTCAGAAATCCCATGTATGGTACTGAAAGGAAAGGCCTTGGGGTGCCATCAGCATCCCTGATTCCCTTCCCAAAGCTCCCTCAAAAAACCCCGGTCCTACCAGCCTGGAAGAGAAAATCCCACTTGGATTTGAGACTTTTCCCTTGGATAAGCTCCTAATTCAGTAAAACGAAGGCCACTTGCAACTCCTCTAATACTTTTACTGAAGATATAGTGGGAGGGTTTTTATTATCATCATTTGAGGGGTTGGAGAAGTTTAACTCTTGACCTGGCCAGCAAAAATGTGAGGGAAAAAGACCTGGGAAAATGTTCTTTATGTTCCCTATTCCCATTTCCAAGCTCTCTGCTCTAATTCTCCAGTTCCCCAGTGTGTTACCTCGGTTTTTATCACCCCCACCAACCATCTCTGCAGGGCTTTGCTCTCATGCTGCAACTAGGAATGGGAAAAGCCCCAGTTCTGAGGTTGATCCAACCTGGAGAGATGTGGAAGAAGATGAGAAATCTTCCTCCCTTCCTCCTCCTCTTCCTTGGGAGGCTGCAACCACCATGCAAAGACCCTAAAACCACTGTGTTTTCTGCACTTTAATTCAGAGATGCCTTTTTTAACCTCATTAAAAACAACGCTCATTCCCCAATCCCATTTCCATTCAGGGATATTTGGGGGGGGATTTTTACCCAGCACATTTTCAACCCAAAGCATCTCCCCCTTCCTCACCTGGCTGACTCCTTCCACTCCATCTCCTCTCCGTCGTGCTGCAACGTGTCCATCTCGGTGAAGAGCGTTGGGTTGGGAGGTTCATCCTCTTCGCCCAAGATGTAGCGGAGGCGTTCGGCAGCCGGTGACACTGCCAAAAAAAAGAGGTTTTCTGTCAACCATGAGAAAAAAAAGAGGTTCACCATCAACTGGAGATGGGATGGTCTCGCACCATTTCCATATGGAAAGGCCCACAGGAGTAAAAAGGGATTTGTAGGGTTGATTTGGATCCTGGGGTAAAAAAAAAGGAGATTTTGAGGAAAATGTTTAAGGTGAGAGATATTGAAAAGTGGGGAAACTCTAAGTAATCCTGTCCCAAAATCCCTGTGCAAAGAGCTACGGGATGCTGGTGGAAAGGATGAGTGGAGGCTGTGTAGCAGCCAGGAGGGGAATATATCAGTCTGGGCTGGGAATCAAGGAAGGCAGCCACCCCAAAATACAATGTAGTCAGTCAAATTTTCCCTCCAGGAGCGTTACCTGCCCTGGTTCCGTGGGGATTCCCACATTTTTCCCTACCACAGAGCCTGGTTTTTGCCATATTAGAGCTGTTTGCCATCAGCAGCCAAACCCTTACGCTCTCCGGCACTGCGTCTCGGGGTGCACCAGTGCTCAGCGCGTGTTTTCCCACTGGACCCCTGAGGGGAACGCCTGTTATTTGAGGGGAAACATACAAATTTACCATTTCTGCAAGAAAAATCCAGCTTCTTGTTACCAATAACCAGCCAGGCTGGGAAAAGCACTTATTGCCTCCTGCTCCCCGCGCTGTGTATCGTCACCTGCCTGCAAACCTCCTGACTGGTGGGAAAAGGGTTTTCCATCTCTAAGTGCATTCCCCGTGGCCATGGGAGGGTGACAGACCTGCACTTTCCTCCCCCCAAAAAAGCCAGGCTGGTTTTTCTTTTAACCCTCTCCATCTTCATGTGCTTTTCTAGCAAAACCTCAGAAATTTGCTTGTAGGGAGGAATCAAACACTGGGGTATGAAGCTGGATGTGGCCTGGGTGGGACCACACCCCGGTTGTCCCATTATTCAAACAAGAGGTGAAGACCAGCCCTATGCCAGGCTTCCATGGAAATGGGGTATTTTTAATAAAATTGTGGGTCTTAGCTCTTTCCTAATATAGCAGGAGTTAATCCAGCTCGGAAAATGTCTTTGTGAGCAGAATCCTCCTGTTCTCCAACCTGGGAATGAGAAAGTTGGGGAATAAGGTGCCTGAAAAAGCAGGGAATTAAATTGCTGTGTGCTAACAGAGGAAAAACTGGGAATATTGCCCTGTCCCCCCACCAAAGCAGACAAAACCCAGGTCGTGGGGGCTGTGAAAGAATAGGATGTCCCTTGCACTCTAGGCTGAGCCTACTTAACTGCTTAAGCCCTTTAAGCCCCACCACCAGGACTAAAGCCCTGTTGTCAAGTCCTCCTTCCACTTCTATAAGCTTCATTATTATGATTATTAATATTCCTGTTAATTTTAGAGCTGGGCTACATGCCTGGAGGGCCTCAGGCTCTTTAAGCCTAAGTGCTGTTCCCGTAAGAGGGGATGAAATCGGAGCGATATCGGCAACCTTCCCCCCTTGGCTTCACGCCGCCTGTTTGCTCTGCAGCCCAAACTTCACATTTCCTGCAAATCTCCAAATCCACTGCAAATGCAACGAGTCAGAGCACAAAACCAGAAAGTTTGCTGGAAATACCCATCTTGGGTGGGATCTCTGGATGCAATTGTAGAAAAAAAAAGGGGGGATTTGGAGTTTTGCAGGAGTGGAGGTGGAGGGGTTAGAGCTTTGCAAATCCTCGACTTGGTGGTTGCTGCTCCCAATTCTGCCCAAATTCTCCCCGTTGTGTGCTTAAAAATGAGTTCTTCCTGCTGTGACCTGCTGGAGGGTCCCCCTCAGTGACTTGTTTTGGGGTGTCTGGGTTGTGACACACTTTAACTACTGGAAACCACTAAAGATAAAGGGAAGCTTGCACGTAGAGAGCTTTTTTTTTTTTTTTAATTTTTTTCCCCATTCTCTCCCAATTGAAGGGATAAAACTCATCTCTCAACACATAAAGTGCTTCCTGGAGGCAGCCACCTCCTCTCCCCATCACTTGCTGACCCGAACAAGAGCCGGTTACTAAACCAACAGCACCGGAGCTTCACGGCGCAGCCGAAACTCCCGGGGTTCATTCACCTGGGGAACCTTTCGTGCCGGGGAAAGCACCCAGCCCGGCGTCTGGTTACAACCCAACTCTCCATTATCTTTTCTTTTTCTCCTAGAAATTTGATCCAGCACCTAAATTAATCCTGGGAAGCAGCAGGGATTCGCTTGGGAGGATGTATTGAATAGTGACAACCGGGGCTTGGCACCTCTGGGGAACGCAGCAGCGAGACCGGCCAAAACCCACAGAGTCACCCCAAAATCAGCACCTATTTCTTGCAAGACACAGTTCAACGGGTTTTTGATCTGCCCAGAGCAGATCTGTACCTCCCTGAACCAGTTTGTATGATGGGAAAACATTCACAGCTGCAATTCCTGCTTTACACCCATCAAACCTCCACCGCGATTTCAGCCCTGGGGGTCCAAATCGAGCCCACGGCCGCAGAACAAGCTCAGTGTTGACGCTGGTGATGGTGCAGGGTCATCTTCTGTGCCCAGGAACCCACATTTCCCTGGGTGATCAGACAGGATGGACCTGTTGCACTGATTTATATCTCCTTTAATTTGAGGTGCAGAGAGCCCTTCACCCCCCAGTTTTGATCCAGCACTAAAACCTCACCCAGCCGTGCTTCCCCACCCCCAAATCCCCTCTGGCTTGAGGTTCAATAAAAAAGGTGATAAAATGGGGGACGGGGGGACGTGATGTCGCCCGGGGTTTGCAGTCCAGCTGGGCAGCAGGACTAAGCCTTATTTGAGGCTCCAGCACATTAACCATCCGCTGGCGTGGTCTTTCTAGCTCCACGACAGCCTTTCCCCGGGGGGTTTCATGGCTCAGAAGGGTCCCCTGCTGCCCCCAAAAAGCTGGAGCCTGGGGTGCACATCCCATGGGATTAGATGCTCCATCACTGGTCAGGAAAAGCCCAGGTCTGGGAGAATTTTCTCCTTCCAAATATCCTATTTTCTGCCTCCTCCCTGCTGCTGGGGAGTTACAGAAGCTGACACAGTTCCTACAGTTCCCCTCCCACCCCGTTATAGCTTTGGGGTGAGATTTGGGGCTCAGTGCCCCGAGCCAGCACTCAAACCAACCCCACACAGGCTCCCAAGTTGCTTTTACAAGGCAAAAATCAAAGCTGAAAAACCCTCTGAGCTTTTCTTCACCTCCCGCTCCCCCACCGTGGCCACCAAAGAAATAACTTACCTGGAATTGTTTTCATTTTTCCCCCTGGTTAAACGAAACCTTCACTGCACGGTACAAAAAAATAAAAAAAACCCACAACAACCAAAAAAAAAACCCCAAACCAAAACCAAACCCAAACCAAAAACCAAACCCCCAAACTTCCTCCTTTATCCACTCAGGCTTGTTAAACTCCCAAGGCTTAAGGAGCAGATTATAGAGAATATAAAGCACTTTCCTCTCCCTTTGGCTCTCATGACGGGAAGTTACCAAATCCAACGGGATGCGTGTAGGAGAGGTGAGCGCTTCGGGTGGCCGCGGGATGGAGTGAGCGAGGAAGGGGAGGGAGGGAGAAAGGGGAGGACAGAAATCAAAGATTTGGGGGTTATTTTGTGGAGGTTTTTTGTTTCCCACTCAGATTGAGGTCAGAAAATCACCTCCAAGCTCAGGGTAGAGAGTTTTTGGGAGCACAAACATCCAAATGAGGGAGATTTCCTAGGGGAAAGCAGAGCTGCTGCAGAGTTGAGGCTTTTGGGGGTGTTTTCCTCCATAAAATGGCTTTTCCCCCCAAAATCAGCCCAGTGTTATATCCCGGTGGCATTTACCACCTGTGGAAAGGAGGGGACGCGATCCCACTTGCGCCGCCACTGAAGGCACGACCGAGCTTTGAGTGAAACCCACTACAAAGAAACAACCCCTCCCCACGCAAAAAAAATCCTGGAAAGCTCCCCCTCCACAGGGAACAGCAAAGCCGAGCCCCGGCCGCTCCGCGGAGCTGCGGCGTGGTCTGCTCGACATAAACCCAAATGCACATTTCTATAGGGGAGGTGGAAAAAACCCAACCAACCAACCAACCAACCCCAAGAGATCGACAGCTACTTTGCTGTGCAAAATGTTAATCTTCGTTAAGGAGATTTAACGAGACCAGGCAAAGCCCCAGGCAAAAGCCTGTTGGGAACAAGGTGTGATGCCCAGGGGATGTCTGTGCTCCCGGGACCCCGCTGGACCCAGATTCCCTTGTTAGCAACCTCCCAAGGACAAAACGAACCTCTTTTTAGCCCACCCATCACCTCAGCTGCCTCAAATCCCATTTCACACCCTGTGCCCAGCTCTCAGGGACATCCCTGAGGAAAAAAACTTGGGAAGTGTTGGGAAAAACAGTGCCAGATGCACACGCCAGACCCAGCAACGTGGCTAGGTGCGCGGGAGCCAATTAATCCTGGATTAAACGATGCTACAAAAGCCCTCCTGCTTTTTCAGGAAGCCCGAAGGAGACTCACTGGTCCTGCTGGTGTTGTCGTTGCCGCTCTCATAGCAGCCGTGGCCACCGTCGTCGGTGTCCGAGCGGTCCTGGCGCTCGTAGTGCCGCTCGCTCTCGCTCAGCCGGTCCCGGCTGGAGGCAGATCTTCGCCGACGCCGTTTCCTCCGGTAATCCCGGGGCACTGGCACCCCGATATAGATAGAGTGGTAATCTAGACAGGAGAGGGGAAAAAAAAGCTTTAGAGAGCAGATCTGTGTGTTTCTCACTTAAAAAAAACAAGCCAGGGAGATATTTGCCCTCTTCCCACCAGGCTTGAAACACCCACAAGAGCTTTTCCCATGTTGAGCATGGGATGTGCCGAGCTGAGCGCCAGGAGATCTGATGCATCAGCCGGCAGGAAAGACCCTGCTGCCATTGGGGGCATCCCCAGGGCTTCACTCACCTTCCTCATCGTCGTATCTCCTCCTGGAGCTGCTGAGCCCCCTCTCGCTCATCATATCCTCATCCTCCAGCATGGTCCTGCCGCTCGGAGAGAGCTGAGCCGCGGGGAGGAGAAAGGAGAGAGATTTTCAAGGGTGCTGGGCAGAGGAACAACCTCTGTGCACCCCTGCTGGGTGCTCCCCACTATGGGAATCCTTCACGTGTGGTCCCAGTGAAATCACAGGGTCCTTCCCAGCCCTGGGGAAGGCGAGGATGCAGCGGGGAGCCGGGACGCACCGGGAACCCTCCGGCACCTCCTGCAAGCGCCCGCGTCTCGCTCTCAGCCCCGCTCCAGCCCTGCCCGCGCTCACCTCTGCTCTTCCCCACATTTAGGAAAATCTGGATAAATTTCACCGGGGTTTCATCTCCGGTCTCTTCTTTCTGCTGCTCAGAGGAAGGTGGAAGTGAAGCGTCAGAGATTATTACAGAGATTTGCCGGTGCAATTACGGACACAAGTTCAATTAACAGAGGTTCTTCTGGCAATAAGCACCCAATTAATTTTCAGAGGGGACCTGCACGGATCAAAGGGGCTCTGCACAAGCAGAGGTCATTTTTCCCCGTCTCCTAAGCACTGATTGTACCTCATACACGCGCTGCCGCTTCCAGATATCTTCCCTCAAACCTGTTATTTTATTCCTCATATGAGTTTCTTTGGATATTGCCATGGATGCTAATTAACCTCCTAATTATCTGACCTCCAGTGATTGCCTTTCACACTTGACTTGGATGGGAGAACGGTTACTCTTCATGGCAGCCCGGTCGATGCCGCCCAAAGTCACTTTGAGAGCAGCCGGAGCGCAGCCGCTCTGCGTCCTCTCTTCCGGCCGCTTGCATCCATGGCAATCTCATGTCATTACCCAGCTATTCTAGGGAAGAAAAATCTGAATTCAAGCCAAATAGGTTAAAAATAAAACCCAAGTGGGGTGTGCACCTGAGTAACTGGAAGGGTCCAGGTCTGGTCAGGTCAGCTCTGCTGGGGTTGCCAAATTATTGACCCATTTTCCCACAAGGTAAAGACCATCCCATACGGGCTCCAGCCTCAACCCAGTTGTTATTTAAAGACCCCTCTTGATTTAACAGATTTGGAATTTTATTTTTTTGGACCACATTAACCCAACATTTTTTGAACAGGTGCAGGAACCAACGTATTTTAGAGCCAAACACCTCTGGATGGACAACCGTGACCCAAACCTGGGCATATTAAGGGATAACATCAGCCACCAGCTTTGCCTTCCTGGGAGTAACATTATGGGGCTAATTCTGAGGATTTTAGGCAGGAGAAATACCCACCCACCTGCAGGCAGAAATATTTTTTGCTCTAAAAATTATCCAGTACCTTCTAACAGAGGAAATGTCGTAAAACCCCCAAGAGATTTCCCCAGGAGCTTCAGCGGTAGGTTGGGGTCCCCAGATGGTGGGTGGGGTTACACCACCCTTCACTGGGTCTATCCTGGGAAGAAATGTGACTTTTTTTTGTTTTTTCTTCTTTTTTTTTTGCAATCCAGCTTGGTGAGAGCTCTACCACAACTCTGTCAGGCAGCAAAACAACCCCTCTGAGATCCCCACGCTTTGTTAGGTCCACTGATAAATAAAAAACCCTGATCGATTGTGGCTGATTTAGGAGCGTCACATAGCCTGAGATTTTTTCCCCCTCTATTTTTTTACAGATAAAGTGTTTTTCCCCTCTATTTTTTTTATACAGATAAAGTGTTTTCCCCTCCCAAATCCTTGCACACAAACACAAGCACGATGCAGACGAGAACTGTTTGAAAACACGACTGTAAGCGCTCTAGAAAGCACAGGAGGAAAAGCAAAGCGCTGTTACCTTCACCAGTTAAACCCCACTAGCCCCCCCAGCTCTCAGTTCCACAAAAATCAGTTTTATCGTTAATAAACTCACCTTGAGCTCCCCAAAAACGCTCAGAAATCAGAGGATGGGGTTGTGGAGTAAAGTCACGGGTGTCGGTGGGAGCGGGAGCCCAGACTGCCCTGAGATAAAGCTGCTCCTGCAACCATCGCATCGACGCCGACTGCCAAATGCTCTGTAGCTCCCAGCTTAAAATGTATTTTGGGTGATGCTGATTGACTTTGGGAGCAGAGAAGCATCACGGGACGTGATCAGACCTCCAGAGAGGCTGGGACATTCAAGCAGCAGAGGCCTGGTCTTGTGCAGTGATGGTCTCTAGATATCAGACCCACTGGGATGAGGGAAAATCCAAATTGTCCATCTCTAACTTGCAGGATCTGCATCTTCTGGGGTTGTTGGTTTGGGTTTGTGTTTTTGGGGTGGGTTTTGTTTGTTTGGTTGGTTGGTTTTTTGCATCAGCTTTGCCCAGATCACTAGGGATTTGGGAGGGCGACTGCTTTCATTTTTTTGCTCTGTACAATACAATCTACATCTGATCTTAAGGAATGGAAGGAAATTCTCCAGGGAGGCGCAAGAGAAGCGTCACCATCACTGAGAAAGCTCCTAAAACCCCTGGGGACAACAGGATCAACCCTTGGGCCATCAAATACAGCTTGGGTGGGGTTTTTGATGAGGTTTACATAATTTACATCATTGATGTAAACCTCATTTTGATGAGGTTTACTGAATTATTTTTCAAATTCCACATTTTGCTTTTAATGTGTCAAACATTCATAAACCTGATTCCAGGAGAAGCAAGCTCTCAGTCACGTGAGCGCGCCCGGAGGCGTCCGCTCCTGTTTAACGCCTGGTTTGTTCGCTTCGCTTCGCTTCACTTCGCCTTTTAACCGGGGTATCAATAAATCCGCATCGAAGCAGCGCCCGGCACCTCCGTCACAGCCGCCCTCATCGGTAGGCAAAACAAAAATGAGGACTTTGTGCTTTCAGGTCAGCCCACAGCGAGGATTTTCTCTGGCCTCTGGGGAGATTATTCGATGGCAAAAGCGAAGTAAAACCTGTTTGATTTTTATCCCTGCTCTCGTTTTCTTCCCACTCCTATTTTATTAGATTTGCTTTTCCATGTGTAGCAGGGTCAGGTCTGGAGGAAGGTAACAGCGATTTCCAGATGCAAAATTTAGGGTGATTTAAGGAAAAATTATTGGCACCTCTTTTATTTAGAGCTCCGAGGCGTGTTTGTAAGAGAGGAGAAAAGCTTTTGTAAAGTGCATTCATGATTTCATGCTCCTGCTTCAGTCTTTCCCATTTTCCAGGTGTTTGCAGACCAACTGTCCATGGGAACAGCAGAGTCGGGTGCCCAAGCTGATGCACAAATCGACTTCTCTTCATCCCCCATCACTCGCCACCTGCCAAAAATTAACAGAAATGAACTTTCTTTCTGCAAATACATGGAAATACAAAGAGCAGGTTGAATTTATCCCCTTGTATTTCTTAAGGTTTCACTAAACAGCTCCTGGAGAGAGGAGGAAGAAGGAAGAAAAACAAAATCCCCGGAGCCCGTGAGCCACCGTTATCCCTTAAACGATCGCGTTCACTCGATGTCCCTGGGCTGAAGGTTTCACCTTCTCCACTTGGAAAAAAAAGAGCTGCTGGAGAGAGCCCAGCACAGAGCCACCAAGGTGATGGAGGGAGTGGAGCAGCTCCCTGATGAGGAAAGGCTGAGGGAGCTGGGGCTCCTGAGCTTGGAGAAGAGGAGGCTGAGGGGGGACCTCATTAATGTTGATCAATATCTGAAGGGTGAGTGTCAGGAGGATGGGGCCAGGCTCTTCTCAGTGGTGTCCAGTGGTAGGACAAGGGGCAGTGGGTGTGAGCTGGAACACAGGAGGTTCTGCTTAAACTTGAGGAGGAACTTCTTTGCTGTGAGGGTGCCAGAGCCCTGGGCCAGGCTGCCCAGGGAGGGTGTGGAGTCTCCTTCTCTGGAGACATTCAAGACCCTCCTGGACACCTTCCTGTGTGATCTCATCTGGGTGTTCCTGCTCCAGCAGGGGGGTTGGACTGGATGAGCTTTCCAGGTCCCTTCCAACCCCTGACACTCTCTGACTCTGTGAAAAACCCAACCCAGTATTGGCCACACTGAAAAAATTCAGTAACCCCAGTGCTCAGCTCTCGGGGTTCACAGCTCCATTTGCCACATGATTTGCAGAAAAAACCTGGTCCAAAAAGTGTTTTTTCAGGCCTGTGCCGGGGGTTGCTTCTTGTCGAGTTAAAAAAGAAAGCCTGGAACCAGTCAGAAGAGGGAGACAGAGCCCGGCAATCGCACACCAGTTTCACCCACCTTTCCCTGTTTGGGAATCCAAAGGGAGCCTCGGGCTCCCAAACCACCCTCATTAATCAAGGGTCTCTAATAAACCCGGCGCTCCCCCCGCCGAGCGGCGCCGCAGTCACGGTGCTCTTCTGAAAAATAGATTTTTCTTTTTTCTGTTGCGTTTGGCTTTTGAGGCGATTCCTCTCGTCTGGCAGCAGCAGCAGCTCCAGCCGCCCCGGGGCACCCGCAGGATTTTGGTACAGGCAGAGGAAAAAGCAGGTCCCCAATTTCTGTCCCCCCCGTGTGTTTGACTCACGGCTGCTGGAAGAAGCTTCACCATCGGGAGTTTACTGCTGAGCCCACACCAGAGCAGCCTGGGGAGTTTTGCAGAAGGTTCCACTGATAATTTGGGGTTTTTTTAAATAAAAACACCCTCATATTTTTGCAATACATCTTGCTTGAGGTTTCCCTCTGCCAGTTCATTTCCCAGCGCGGCTCAATTTACCGGCCCAGGGTCGGAGGTAACACCCGCCGGCTACTTAATTCCAATATCCTGAGTGATGTGGGAGGGAATTGTCACCTCAATCACCACATTGTTGTGCTAAAAAAGAAATATTTCACAAGGTAATTCCTTACCTGGCCATTTGAGGTTGGTCTCCAGCAGAGAGGAGCTACCACCATCCCCAGGGACGTGTTGCCACAATAAAGCCGTCTTGGTTTTTAGAACTGCTGAGCTCTCCTTTGCCATGTGCTGGGGATAAAAACTGAAGCTGCAGCTCATGGGGAAGAGCTGGAAACTTTCAGAAATGAGTGTTTTCCCCCTTGCCCAAACATCCACCTTGCTCCAGGATTCCTGGCAAAGCCCTTTGGAAAGGCTCTGCAGAGCAAGCGGCTCCATTGTGTCTTTAGCTCCGACTTTCTGGGGTGTGGGCACACCTGGGGTCTGGGCACACCTGGGGCCTGGGCACACCTGGGGCCTGGGCACACCTGGGGATCTACCACAAAGCCACTGTTTTCAGGAGATCAGGCTAAATGTAACCATAAAGATGCCCCAAAGTGCAGTGACCACGGTGCTGCTTCCCTCCCTGATGGCCCAACTGGCGTCCAGCGAGTGGAAACGACTTTGCAAAACGCAACACAAATCACATTTATTGTGTAAAAAAAACCCCAACACAACCCAAAAACCAATCAGGAAATGTACAAATGCTTCAAAATGCCAAGGTAGCAAAAGGACCCTGGGGAGCTCAGGTGCCCACACAGTGCACTGCATTTCCATAACCTCCCCGTGTTACTTCACCGTTTCCCCCAAAGTATCAACCTGAGGAGATAAATCACATTATTTCCACATTCGACATCTGCTGCCTCCCCAAGAGCTTTGCTTCAAGCTGCCTTTCAGTCCTCCACCTTCTCACACTTTGCTGTGGCAGATGGCACCTTCCTCTTCATCTTCCTCCTCCTCAGCATTGACGGGGATGTAGCCCCCTTCCTTGGGCAAACACCAGCACCAGCCCGCGCCGCTCAGATCCACCGCCCCCAGGCTGAAATCCCGCAGCTCCAGGATCCTGAAGTCAACAGCGTCCAGCTTGGAGTAGATCTCGTTCAGCTTTTGCCAATACAGCCAAGCCATCACCAGGCCAATCACCTGAAAAATATGAGTGTTAAGGCCGCTACAGTCATGCAAACCCCTCCTGGATCCCAGAGTCGCCTGGATGGGAAAAGCCTTTTAAGCTCATCGAGTCCAACCATGAACCCAGCACTGACCAGTCCCCACTGACCCCTGTCCCTCAGCACTGTGTCTACACCACTCTTCAATCCCTCCAGGGATGGGGACTCCACCACTGCCCTGGGCAACCCCTGCCAATGCCTCAGAACCCTTTCAGCAAAGAAATTCTTCCTCACATCCCATCTCAACTGCCCTGGGCACAACTGGAGCCCATTTCCTCTTGTCCTGTCCCTTGGTCCTTGGTTGAATGGAGAGGTCTTCTCATGCAATGGATGCCATCACCTGAACTTTCAAACCTGGCCACAAGACACGAGAGGACAATACCCAGCAAAATCTTCTGCCAAAGCAACAGGCTCGTTGCTAAACTCATTAACAGCCACGTCCATCTCACGACAGGACGCCTTCCTGTGTGATCTCATCCAGGTGTTCCTGCTCTGGCAGGGGGGTTGGACTGGATGAGCTTTCGAGGTCCCTTCCAATCCCTGACACTCTGTGATTCTGTGATTCTGTGACTTCCCACACCAGCCCTGGCAGTGGGATGTGGATCAGTTAGATGTCACCATGAGCACTGCAGGGTGGCAGAGGTCCAGGCTCTGGCTAGAAATGAAGATCTCACTGCAAGCACGGTGCCACACGGGTTACTTCCCATTTCCCTGCTGGCAGACAGAGAATAAAAAATATCCTTTAAATCTTTAGAAGAAGGGGAAAAAACAGCAGGTTCCTCAGCACAGGATCTCAAGCCCATTGCTTTGATTTCACCTGATGTTTCCTTTGCAGCACTTGACCGCGGTGGCGACAAAGAAGACGCCGGCGAGGGCGCAGCGTGGGCGCTGAGCCGTCCCGAGGTGCCGTTTGCAGGCCAGGCGCTGATGAGAGGCACGGTGGCAACCAGAACATTTCCAGCACAAGCACAGCCCATTTTCCCTTCACCCACCTTGACTATTGATCCTTTGAAAGATGGTTTATTATTTACTTATTATTTATTTATTTACAGAAGCCTCAGATGCTTTGAGATGCTGCAGGGGGTGGCACTGGGATACCAGCAGTATGGACGAGAGGGGACAGAGAAGGACGAGACCATCCTGAGTCTCAGGGCATTTCCTCTCATTTTTGGGGACAGCAGTTACCACAATTATCTACAGAACTGCTCCTTTGAACAAAGAGTCACAAAATAAACAGCCCAGCTGCACGTGCAGCATCCACCAGCCGGGATCTCCTGCGCTACTGCGGCGCGCTGCTTTCGGAGCTGAAAGATGTTATAAATCATTTCTCTGGGTCTCAATCGATCCACTGAATCGTCTGGAGAGTGGGAGCGTTAGGAGAAAGAGAAATGGGGAGGAGAGCAAAGGGTTGGAACACATCTAAAATGAGGGACCACTTTATCCCACAGTGGACAGGGAGAAGTGGTTGCCCAGAGGAGGCAGCAGAAAATGGAAACAAAAATTCCACAGGGAAAAAAGTCAATCAGATAATTGTCACCCAGCGAGCTGAACACAAACACAAACATCACCAGGGCTTGGTCATTCGCCTTCCAGAGATGGAGAAACACCCCATCATCTGCCTGAGCAGCTTGCACCTTCCACAGAAACCACCCCAAACAGCTCACTATTTATTCACCTGGGGAGGAATAACCACACGGACCAGGACAGGCTGGGGCTGACCTGCTGGAGAGGAGCTCTGTGGAGAAGGACCTGGGTGTGCTGGTGGACAGCAGCCTGGCCATGAGCCAGCAGTGAGTCCTGGGGACAGGAAAGCCAATGGTCTCCTGGGGGGCACTAAAAAGAGCATGGACAGCAGGTCGAGGCAGTTTCTCCTCCCCCTCTATTCTGCCCTGGTGAGGCCACAGCTGGAGTGCTGGGTCCAGTTCTGGGCTCCCCAGTTCCAGAGGGACAGGGATCTGGAGAGAGTCCAGGGGAGGCCACAGAGATGATGAGGGGCCTGGAGCATCTCCTGTGTGAGGAGAGGCTGAGAGAGCTGGGACTGTTCAGCTGGAGAGGAGCAGCCTGAGAGGGGATCTGATCAGTGTCTGTAAACACCTGAAATGTGGGGGCCACATGGATGGGGCCGGGCTCTTCTCAGTGGTGCCCAGTGCCAGGACAAGGGGCAATGGGCACAAACTGGGACACTGACAGTTCCAGACAAACCTAAGGAAAAACTTCTTCCCTGTGAGGGTGCCAGAGCCCTGGGCCAGGCTGCCCAGAGAGGCTGTGGAGTCTCCATCTCTGGAGAGATCCCAAACCCACCTGGACACTTTCCTGTGCAACCTGCTCTGGGTGACCCTGCTCTGGCAGGGGGGTTGGACTGGATGATCTCCTGAGGTCCCTTCCAACCCCACCACTCTGGGATTCTGTGATTTTCCCCTCCTAAATTCACCTTGAGGTGGATCCCAAGGGGACCACAGCTCTTCCTTCAACAAGCCAGGAGAAGAAGACAACCACGTCCTTTGAGACGCTCTCCCAACGCAGAGAGCCCTTCCTGAAAGTCCTCAGTCGGATCTTGCCCCATTCCCACTTTCCTAATTGCACCCACCGATTCTCAAGGAGCACCCTGCTTATTTGACCCTCCACCTCATTACTGACAGCAGGATTAATCAGAGGAGCAGAGGATGCGCCGGGGGCCGCTGCGGGGCTGCGACTCGCGGGGCTTTCCCGGTGTGGGGATTACAGCAATGCTGGATCTGTGCCATTGGGGTTCTTCACTGGGAAAGACAACTGCAGATGCTGAAAGAAAAAACTGAGTCTGGAGACATCTCAGCATCTCCTTTTGAGATCCAAATGGCCTGAGATCAGGTTCTCTTACAGTGAAGAACGTGCGCAGGACCCAAATTGAGCTGTGCAACCTCACGGTCACCTCCGGGGACGGAGCTCACCTTCTGCAGAGGAGCAAAAATAACAAAACCAAAGACTCTGTCATGGAAATCCCAGCCAGGGTCCTGCTCTCCTATCCCATATCCATCTCCTCTTTTCTCCCCAAAAGCTGCAGAAAGCTCCAGGCAGGGATGCAGGAGGCCATGGGTGGTCAGATGATACGTGGAGATGGCTCCATCTCTCCATGAACTGCAGGAGGAGCCCAGAGCCAACACTCCCATGCGGATCCGGATAACGAGATTGTGCTGATCCATATTCAACAGCAGAGCCTTCAAGGATTTTAAAGGTTTTTCAATATTATTTAAATGTATGTCAAGCTTTAGAATCATTTACTTCTCTCAGCATGCCACCACCGGGCAGATTAAAATCCCCCTGCTGACACAGGGAAAGGACCAAGCCAGCAAAACCCTTTGAAATGACAAATTTTAGGACATGGATGTCATTTTTTTTCCTTCCTAAACCAAACAGTAATTCAGAAAAGATTTGTGTTTACAATAAATTGAATGCAAACCATAGAATCATCGAACGTTGAGAGTGGGAAGGGACCCACCAGGATCCTGGAGTCCAACTCCTGTCCCTGCACAGGACAATCCCAACATTCACACCATGGCCCTGAGGGCCTTGGCCAAATGCTGCTGGAATCTTGTCAGGCTTGGGGCCATCAGCACCTCCCTGGGGAGCCCATTCCAGTGCTCCACCACCCTCTGCCTCAAGAACCTTTTCCTCATGGCCAACCTCACCCTCCCCTGCCACATCTTCCTGCCATGGCCTCTGCTCCTGGCGTTGGTGGCCAGAGAGAAGAGCTCAGCGCCTGCCCCTCCTCTGCCCCTGGGGAGGAAGTTCCAGACCGCCAGGAGATCTCCTCTCAGTCTCCTCTTCTCCAGGCTGAACAACCCAAGTGCCTTCAGCTTCTCCTCACACCCTTCCCCTCTAAACCCTTCCCCAATGTTGTGTCCCTCCTCTGGACACTCTCCAGCAGCTTTAGATCCTTTTTCTCCTGTGGTGCCCAAGCTGCCCCCAGTGCTGGAGGTGAGGCCGCCCCAGTGCAGAGCAGAGCGGGACGATCCCCTCCCTGGCCCGGCTCGCAGTGCAGGGCTGGGTGCCCCCAGGACACGGGGGTCCCTCTGGGCTGCCAGGACACACTGCTGGCTCATGTTCAACTTGCCATGGACCAGAACCCCCAGGTCCATCCCATTCTGCAAAGCCAGCCAGGTTCAGGGACATCATCCCCCCTGCTCCTCCTGATGGTGCTGTGATGTCCGAGGCACCGCAGGACGCAGCAGCCCAGTTCAACTGGGGATTTCTTTGAGCAGAATAAAATTGCCCCAAGTCCTCAATCAGCACCTTGCATCCCCCAGCCTTCGCTCTGCTCTGAGTTACGAACCCACTTCCACCCCAGCTCGCCCCTCGAGGTCCTCCCTCACTCAGTGAGAGCAGAAGCAGCTGTCAGGAATACAGATGGGTTCAATATCCCCGGCTCCAGGGGCACCGCGTTCTCCACGAGTCAGAAGACTCCCGGCGTGAGCGTTGATGTTATCGCCCTGCAGACGAAGGCAGGCGCCGTTCAGAGCAGCGTGGGAACAAAATGGATCAAATATGAGCCTAAAAAAAAACAAATTTAAAAGCTGCTTTTTCCCCCCTGACTTCCCCGGGCTCGTGACGGGAACCACGAGCGAGCGAGGGCGGCGCTGCTGGGGCGGCGCTGCCTGGGGGTCGGGCGAAGGACAGGAACCGTCGGTGCCGCGGGAGGGCTCTGCTCTGCCGCTTCCTGAGCTTGGTTGCTGGGGAATTGACATACACAGGGTTTACACAGAGGTGCAAAATCATTGAGTAGCTGCTCTTACAGGATGCAAGAGCAGTTGTGTGCACAAAGTAAATCCCAAGACCTCTGCATATTGGAGAATCAATAAAGCTCACAGACCCCCCGGGAAATCACAATATATAGAATTTTTGCAATGATATTGCAGTGGCAATTGCACTGCATAGACTGTGCTTTGCATTCATGATGCTGTTTGTAATTTCAATCATAGAATAGAAACACAGAATTGTTGTGATTGGAAAAGATCTTTAAAATCATCAAGTTCAACCATAAACCCAACACTGACCAGTCCACCACTAAAACATGTTCCTCAGCACCACATCTACACGGGTTTTAAATACCATCAGGGATGGAGACTCCACCACTGCCCTGGGCAACCCCTGCCAATGCCTCAGAACCCTTTCAGCAAAGAAATTCTTCCTCACATCCCATCTCAACTGCCCTGGCCACAACTGGAGCCCATTTCCTCTTGTCCTGTCCCTTGGTCCTTGGTTGAACAGACCCACCCCCACCTCTCTGCACCCTCCTCCAAGGGACTTGGACAGAGCCAGAAGGTCTCCCCTCAGCCTCCTTCTCTCCAGGCTCAGCACCCCCAGTTCCCTCAGCCGGGAACTCAGCACACTTGTGCTCCAGACCCTTCCCCAGCTCCGTTCCCTTCTCTGGACACGCTCCAGCACCTCCAGGTCCTTCTTGGAGTGAGGGGCCCAACACTGAGCCCAGCACTCGAGGTGCAGCCTCACCAGTGACTCCCAGTCCAGGGGGACCATCACTGCCCTGGTCCTGCTGGCCACACTGCTTTTGATACAAAAATAGTTCTGATACAAAAATAGTGTGGCACCCAAAGTCGAAGCTCCTCTGTGGTCACAGCCATGGAGAAAACCACCCTGCAGATGACCTTATTTGAGAATTATTGCCTCGCTTCCCATCTGGACACTGCGAGAGGGAGCGTGCAAAGGCTTGCACAGGAAAACCCTTCCTGCACCCTGCCCTTTCCAGGTGTTTTCCTCCCTGCTGGGACACGCTGCCCACCTTCCCCTCTGCTCCCCGGCCACCTCCAGCACAGATCGAGACAGGAAACTTTGCAAAACCAAAACATCGTTGTTAAAATCAACAATAACCACTGTGGCCATGCAGGTACCTCCATTATTATATTTTAACCCACCTGACGTTGCACCAAGAAGGAGATACCCTGTTTTAATCTTTTTAAAAGAAAAAGTTAAATATCTAAATACACAGCAAAACAGAATGGGGGGCAGATACCTGCTGCCATTCCCCACCTCTCCAGCTCCTCCCAGCAGCAGCTCAGTGGCCTCCAGCTGGTCCAACCAGCATTTTGCAGCTGAAGACCTTGACCTCCATCTCTCAGCAGCACCCCCCTGGAAAGCTGCAGCTGAAGTCTGCCCCAAACCCATCCAATTTAGGGAAAGGAACTTCTGTGTCTTCATTTCCAACCAGGAAAAGGGTGAGCCAGCCATCTGCTGTCAGCGAGGACCAGCCAGAAATTCTCCCATCCAACCCACCCAAGCAGCTCAAGGAAATTTATTTCCATCAGACAGAGGGGGAAAAAAAATAAAGTAAATACCCCAAAGCACAAATCCTCAGGGATTTTGCCTTGGACTCCCAGGGGCTGTACGATGCTCACGAGTCACCTGGGTGGACGGGGAAATAAAACCCCTTCATGGCTCGCAGCTTTCCGTATCCTCCCCCATCACTTCACCAAAGCCCTCGGTCGTATTTCCATGAGTCCCAGGCAGAGGGCCCTCCCCATCCCAGCAAAACCATGCAGGGACACTCAGCCAGGCAAAGGCAGCCTAAGTGTTTTCTTGTTTTCTGCCCCAGTTCTAAATGCTCATTTATTCCCAGAAGGTTCCATGGATGCCTGCAAGTCCCTGCTCCTGGAAGACCCTTGAGTTTTCCCTGTGCAAACCAACAAAATCTCAAAAAGCAAATTAAAACTCTGTTATTTTGTTCCTGAACTCAGAATTATTTCTAGCCAATTTAGAACAGTGGCACTAATTATAACTGGGTGCTGTATGGGATTAAGCTGTGGGTGTTGGCCTGACTGGCTGAGCCAGGACACCATCCTGCTGCTGTTCCCAACTCATCGCTCCAGAACTTAGACAGCTGATGGCCCTGCCACAGCAAATGTCTCACTTCATCCACTGACATTACTCCAAGGCATGAAGAGTCATCTTCATATCACAAGAGAGAATCCAGAAGAGATTGGAAACACCTGGTCCTGTGGTTTCAGCTCCTGATCTCCACTCTTTCTTGTTGTGGCAGTGAAGCATCCTGGTTCTCCAGATAAACCCTAATATTGCACTTCTTGGGATCAAGGCTTGCTCTCTCCTTCAAAGCCCAAAGCCCTCTTTCCCCTTGGACCTGACAGCAGCCAACAAAGACTTTTAAAAACCATTTCAAACAAGACAGCATGGGTCCTAATTACCAATTTCCTACCAACATCACAAGACCCAAATTAGACTAATGTGGAAGTTTGGGAAACTTCAACACAACTAATGGTTATTCCTTCTCTCCCAGCACTGAAGGAAGTTAAATATATACAAATATTTGAGGCTACACTACAGCTTCTGTGGTTCTGGTGCAGTGCAGAGCCTTCTGCTAGACATAAGCCAGGTATTTCTATCTCCCACATAGGTGCTGTGAGTTTTGTTATGAGGCTTTTTGGTGCTCAGCTCCACCCTTGCCAAGCTCCAGCTTTTCTCACTGTCTCATAGCGGCTCCACTTGGGTTTTTTTTTCAGATTGAAGAGTTTTGCATTAGGAACAGATCTCAGGGTGGCTGATGTGGCTGAGATCTAATTGCAATATCCTCCTCCCTGGGAGATGCTCGTTGACTGATGGCTCATCTCTTCCATGTCTGGCAAAAGGACACTTGGAGCCAGGGACATTTTTGGAAGTAAAGAGGGAAATGCTCATTTTCACATTATTATAAACAAAGAAAAAGGGCTGGAAAACCAAAGATGTTTTCCCTTGGGGGTGTGCATCTGCATGTGATCAGTGGCTCGATTTGGGGTGGAAAGGTTGGATTCTGAGCCCTTGCAGAGCACCCAAGAGGAGCTCAGCTCCTCCAGTCACATTTTCCAGGCAATCAAACATGCAAGGCTCAATTTGGCTTTTGCTTAACAAGGGCAAAAATTAAGGATGGAAAATAGCAACCAAACGATGCACAAGAGCCCTGCAAGGGTGACACCATGACTGCACCTGGGCAGGAACAACCCCAGGTTCCAGTATAGGCTGGGAAATGATCTCCTAGAGAGCAGTGTAGGGGAAAGGGATCTGGGAGTCCTGGTGGGCAGCAGGGTGGCCATGAGCCAGCACTGTGCCCTTGTGGCCAGGAAGGCCAATGGCATCCTGGGGGGCATTAGATGGGGGGTGGTCAGTAGGTCAGAGAGGTTCTTCTTCCCCTCTACTCTGCCCTGGTGAGGCCACAGCTGGAATATTGTGTCCAGTTCTGGGCCCCACAGTTCAAGAAGGACAGGGAACTGCTGGAGAGAGTCCAGCACAGAGCCACCAAGGTGATGAAGGGAGTGGAGCATCTCCCTGATGAGGAAAGGCTGAGGGAGCTGGGGCTCCTGAGCTTGGAGAAGAGGAGGCTGAGGGGGGACCTCATTAATGTTGATCAATATCTGAAGGGTGAGTGTCAGGAGGATGGAGCCAGGCTCTTCTCAGTGGTGTCCAGTGGTAGGACAAGGGGCAATGGGTGTGAGCTGGAACACAGGAGGTTCTGCTTGGATTTGAGGAGGAACTTCTTTGCTGTGAGGGTGCCAGAGCCCTGGGCCAGGCTGCCCAGGGAGGGTGTGGAGTCTCCTTCTCTGGAGACATTCAAGACCCTCCTGGACACCTTCCTGTGTGATCTCATCTGGGTGTTCCTGCTCCAGCAGGGGGATTGGACTGGATGAGCTTTCCAGGTCCCTTCCAATCCCTGATATTCTGTGATTCTGTGATTCTGTGATCCCAGTCCCAACAAAACCAGCTCTGGCCATGGAGAAAATAATCCATCAGCCCCACAAGGGTCCTCTGCAAGCAGAACTTTCTGCAAGAAAACCTTTTCCTACGCAAACGTCACCGGCTGCCGCGCGTGCACGTGCCGGGATCCGGAGGACTCTGCCCTTTTGGGTGGCTCTAAAGCTGGATCCTGCTAAACAGAAGAGTTGAGTCATTTTGAGCTTTCCTAGAGCTAATCAAGTAAAAAGCAAGCATTTATCTTTTATTGGCTTTTCCTTCCACAAATTGATATTTACAGACCAGGGTCTTGTGGAGGTCACGGACTGCAGATGGAAAAATCCCTTTTATTCCCCTTTTCTACTACATTAAGCACACGTCAGCCACTTGACAATACACTGCCTTCCAGCCCCTGGAGCCACTAAGATACTAAAAACCAAACAAAATACAAATTAATCCTGCAAAGAAAGAGGGGACTTTGGCAACACAAAGCCCTTTACCCAGGGAAACATTTAACATTACTGTCACCAAGAGATGAAGACGCCAACCCTCAAAATGCTCGTTGCAAATCTAACGCTGGGTTTTTGAGGATTGAAACCCTCAAAACCTTCTGGATTTACAATCTTAGGAGGGAACATCTACCTCTACACTGACACCCTATTACTCTGTAGCTGCTCCCAACACAGAGCTTTGGAGATGGATGAAATATCAAAGTGAAACAGAGGGATCAATAATTTATTGCAGGCAATAGATAAAACCCTTGGCAGTGACCTTTCAGAGATGTTTTTTTTCTTTTTAATTGGACTTGTGCCACTTTCTGCTTCTTTAGGATGGAGAAAAAGAGGTTGAAGAGCTTTTTTTATGCACCTGTTTCTACCTTATTACGGTGGCTACATCTTCACCTTGCTAAGGAGGGTGAGATCCCATCAGAAAGCATCTCCTGCAAAGACAGGGGGATGGGAAGGTTGGAGATGCTTTTCCTGAGGTCAATATAAAAGCTGCTGAAAGAGCACCTGGCCATGGCAAAGGGAAAAGAGCAACACACGAGGTTCTTTGGCTTATTTTAACTACAAAAGCATTGTATGCACCATCTAAACTCCTCAGATGATTTTGCTAGAGGCAGGGAAAGTAGAGATGAAGCCAGTATAAAAAAAATTTATGTGCTTTGCTGCACCTGCTGAAAGATCTGGGGTTGCTTTATAATGAAACACAACTCGTACGAGGCCACACTGTGATTTTGCTGTTGAGTGCCAGTGACTAAATTAAAATGTCTTCTTGAGAGTGATATGAAATGCATCACGGTTTGGCCTTGGTCTGCAGCCTGGCTGAGAAGAAGGGCAAGGAGATGGGATTGTTACTGGAGAGTGAAATATCAGAAAAAAAAAGAGAATTAAGGGTACTCTGCACAGGCAGAAAAATAATTGAGTTGCTGCATTTGTGCTTCATTGTGAATGAACCAAGACAGATGAACACAACCACTTCCCTACTTCTCAAATGATTTTTTTCCCCATTGTTTGATGGCTTACTTGAAAAAGGCAGAGATATTCATAATTTAACAACCCTCATAAACTGACAAAATCCCCCTGCCTTGCACTGGCTGGGACAGAGCCTGGCTGCCACGTGGTGACAGAGCTGGGCAGGATTTTAACCTGTCTTGTCACCCATTCCACCAGCTCAACACCCAACAGGACCCTTCCCCAAACCCAGGTACACAGATGCCTGCACACATGAGAAATCAAAGCCAGGCAGCACACCCTGTACCTTGGCCTCTCACACAGACATTTGAGGAAAAGCAGAGAAAACTTAAAAAATTAATTAACTTCCTGCATGATGGAAAGCCAAAATTTGATGGTTTCCCACATTTGAGCATGATGGAAAGACAACACTGAGAGCAATAATCACCCACTCGCTGTGGGTGCTCTACATCAGCCAAAGCCTTTCTTGGGTCTTCTTTCTGCACAAGAAAAGCCCAAGCTTACCCCAAATCCAAGCACAAATCTCGAGCATTTGGATGATGAACACCAGCCAAGCTCCAATCCCCAACCTCTGAGCCCTCAAGCTGTTCATCATCACAGACAAGGCTGAGGTTTGACTCTAAGCAAGAGCAACACTGAGGAAAATTGAGCAAAAATCAAAGCCAGACTCAGGACGTGGATCATGGTCCCAACCTTCTCCCCAGCATCCTGCAAGTTTTCCACCAGGGTGGTTTGCAGCTCCATGGAGAGGCACATACCCTGGGCAAGACATGACAAATGCCCCAGGGCCAAAGATGGGACAGATCAATATGTTCAGTCTACCCAAGTTCCAGGTACTGTCACCTCCTCACGTTAACAGTGCCAACCCTTTCCCCCTCGGATTATCAATTCAAGGACAACATTCTCACCCCAACTTTCTGCTGGCAGATGCTGGGGATGAAGCTGTTTCTGAGCTGACAGTTCCTGGCAACACAGATGGCCATTTATAACTTAATTCCCTCCAAAACTTGACAGAATCAAATCTGATTTATATTTAAAACCTGGAAATTGTGAGCAGATGGGAAGAATGAGGTTCTTCATCTGAAGAGCATTTAACGGCACGTCAGAAAAATCACAACGCTTGCTCAAAAGCACTTGATATTCATCAAGGCTCAGCAATCCTTGCTGCCATCTCTGGTGTTTCTCCCCATCCTTCCCAATTAAGAGCATCACGTTGGCAGGTTAATGGGCAACGCAACAGGCAGCTCCTGTAATGGACTCTTGGCATCCTGCGAGGCAGATGGAAACGCTCGTCTCTATTCCGGCACTTTTTCACCCCATTTCTGTGCCCGTTACATTTCCTGGTGGTAGCACAGCAGAAGTTCATTGCTGATCTGCATGCTTTGGAGAAAGCACTTTAGAAACATGGAGCATCACAGCCAGGATTGGGCACAAGCTGCTCCCCCATCTGGGTTTTTCATTGGCACCATCTGAGAGCTCAAGGGGAAAGTTCATCCTTTTCAAAATTAGCTTTATGGCACCACGTATTTCCCCAACAGCTTCTGCTTCGTTCAACCCCTGCTCTAACTTCTCACTGCCAGTGGAAACAGACTAAAAAAATTAAAATAATTTCATTCCCATTTAGGTAAAAAGCAGCACCAAATACTCCAGTGGCAAAGCCAACGCTACATCCAGTGAGAGAAAAGAAAGCTTCCGCTTGTAAGCCTCAAAAGGAATGAAATAAAAGGATCAAATCAACCTTAAATCATCAAAGTTTTGTCCAAAATAATTCTGGAAAGATCTAGGAGAGATACTCCCCTCTCCGTATCGAGCATCTGTGATAAAGAGCTTAAAGCTTAATGACCTGTCCTTGATGGCTGCTGGGCTCCTCAGGCATCGTTAACGGGAAATGGATTTCACGAGGCCTGACAAATCCTCCTGAATTTACGATTATGCTTTATTTTGGTTAATATTTATGCTCTCTTTGAAGAGAGCTGTAAAAACAAATAGAAAAGGATTCTCTGTGCTAACAGCTGCATGCCTTGCCTTTAGATGCTATTACTTGGTCAGTAATTAGATTTCAGGAGTGTGACATGAGACATAAACCGTGAATTTGGCTGAGGATGCTCTGGAAAGCACCGTCCCGTTTCCTGTCCGAGACACAGAGCTCAGATGTGAACGGAGGGGGAAGAAATAACTGAGAATTCTTTCTTTTCCTCCTCCAGCACAGCAAAAAAAGCTGAGAGGGCACCAACTGGATCCACCACGTACCTGTGGAAGCAGCAGGGAGCAAACGATGCCCAGAGTGGCCTCGAAGTTGTCTTTGAGCCAGAGCCCCACGGCGTGGATGCAGCCTCGCACGTGGATCATGTTGAGCAGCTCCAGGCGCTGGAAGCAGAGTGGAGAGGAACATCACATTGAGATGTTGGCTTTGGGGGGAGATGTTATCTCTTCCATTTGCTTCTTCTTGGAAGCCATAGGAGCGGCAGGAGAAGTGTTTGGGAATTGATTTCTTGGATTGGATCTTTTCCCTGGGTTTTCTTGCCAAAAAACCGTCCCTGGGAGCTACAGACCATGTGCACAGAGACACTGCAGCTCTGCTGTGATGCAGCCCCACCATCACGCCCAAAGGCCTCAAAATCAGCTTCTCTTCTACCACCAAACCTCAAAACACAACTCAGGACCAGCATTTCCTGGGGCTGATCCAGGAGAGAGCTCGTTGCTCTCAGAGAGGCCACGTCAAAGCTTGCAGGGACTACCCACAAGTGACACGAGCCTGCCCGAGCTCTGCGAGTTGAGCAACACCTGAAGACACCAAGGAAAAGCAATAAAAAAGGATTTCTGTAGAGCTGCAGTAACAGTAACAGCCACCCTGGGTGGGGAAGAGCTTGCAGGTAACCAGTTGTCTCAGGGGGTTTGGGGAAGGAGAAGCAAACGTCGTGGGTACAAAGGGCAAAGCCAACGTCACCTCTTTATCGAGCGTCCTGTATCCACACAGGGTATTAACGACTTCTCCAGGGACCTGTGACCAGAGAATTGGGGAACAGACTTAGTTCAGAGGAACACAAAGGGGAAATATAAGAAACAAGAATAAAATATAAGAAATAAAAATAAAATGTAAGAAATAAAAGAGCTCTCCCAGTTGACCTGGCCATGGGTGTAGCGCGCGGCAAGCAGCCGCCCTCAGACTTTGCTTTTCTACCACAGGCTTCTTTTTGCCCAAATGCCATGGTGAAACCATGTGTGACAGCACTAAGTTGCTGGGTTTTTTTCTTTTTAAAACCACTTTTCTCTCTGCTTTCTGCTATTTTGAAGGATTCTCCGGTTTTTCCAGTGATTTGAGCTGGGACCACCTCCATGTCACACAAGCATTTAGTAAAGGAGCTCTTTAAAAACTTTCCCTTGATTTTCTCTTTGTTTAATTGCAGTCTCCTTTTCTAACAGCTTCAGTTGAGTCTCTCCTTCATAATAAAGGGAATTTCACAGGGATTAAATGTATTGGGCTCTCCAGAAATCAAGAGGGAATTTCAAGAGAAACATAAGGATTTTAGACATCCCCAAGGCTTAGATCTGTTGACCAACAAAAATGTTTCAAGAGCGACCACTAATGAGAGAAATCCCATCCAAACACTGCTATTGAGGACATTAATAAGCCAAAATCAAACCTAACTCCTCTACTTCTGTCAGGATGGAAAATGGTACATTTTGGGTTGGAAAATGGTACATTTTGGGTTGGAAAATGGTACATTTTGGGTTACAAAATGGTTTCTTGCTCAACCCAAAAAAAACAAAGCTGGAGAGTAGCTCCAGCACATCCTGACTAGTTGGGTACTTTGCACCTCTTGGGATTGATTTTTTGATGGAGGGTTTTTGGGGTTGGTTTTTTTTTTTTTGGCTTGTTTCATGGATCAAACAGCAGCTTCCATAACACCACATATTTCTAAAGGAGCCTCATGCCCATAAAATCATAATGTCCTGAAATGATTTCTCTTTCAGAAAGATGGCTTTGACAACCCGTAAAAGCTCCTGGACAACCAAACAAAAACATCTCGTGCTTCGAAGGCACAGAGATGAAAAAGAGAAATGTGCACATTTAGGTGTAAATTATGCTTCCCTGTAAGACACAGCATGAGAGAAATGTGCATCTCTGGACAGACCCCAGCCATAAAGCTGCAGCTTGTTCCTCCTCTAATTGGCTGAGAAATTATTCCAGCGCTACCGAGAGCGTCTGTACCCACCACATTGCTCACCGGGCTATCCAAAATCCCATCTCACCTCACTTCAAGATGCTATTTACAAACTGGGCATATTCAAGGACACTAATTAGTCCCTGTGCATAGGAAGATTTGCAGGGAAATCTGGAGATCAGCAGCCAAGCACCCATCAGCATTGATGAGAGGGATCTCATCCAGGGTGGGACCATGAAATGAGAAGCCTTCAGCATAAGGGGAATTTGCAATGTTCTAAAGGTAAATGCTGTTGCCTTTAGTGGTAGAAAGGAACCTGTACACGACCAAAAATCCAGCTATTTGATTTACATTTTAAAAATAAACCACTTTTCTTGACAGCTTGCAGTTGTCCTTGCTTTTCAGACTCACTTTTGTGGATATCAGAGGATTCTTGCTGGTGAAGCACCATTGGTTTTTATCGGGCTTGTAGTTTAAACACATCTGGCTACAGCACGAATTCATCACCACTCTTCCTCCTTCTTGCATTAAATAACCAAGGATTTCCCAATTGTCTCCAGCCCTGCCCATCTGCTTGAGTAATTCTCTCGACACCTTGTATGTGGGAGAAGTGTCCAAGACAGAAAAGTGAGGTTTTACCCTCGCCTGACTTTTGCCAAGGTCTTGCATGCAGAGAAGGTCAGAGCTGAATTGACATTTTTAACATAAGACCAAGCAGAAGCTTTCTTCTTCCAGAATGCATTTGGATGCCTTCAGGGATCACAAAAGAGCAACACACACGGACATTTAAAACCCACTGAGGGCAGAAGACTGCAACCCTTGCACTTTTTATTTAACCAGTGGCTTTTCTCTCCAAAACCGGTGCCAGATGTCAGCGGTGACACTTCACCAGGGGCTTGGGGACACCACGATCGGCAGAGGCAGAGCTACACTGCGGCTTCGCAGGAGAAGGCACTGGAAAAGCATTGAGAAAAGCACTTAGAGATCAGGATCCAGTCTCACAGCCTCAGGCAGGTGCACATTTCCCCTTTCCTTCTTCCTGGGAAGACTTTAAGGTCTACGACCTCAGCGATGAAACCCTTCAAAACAGCCAGAGCATTTTTGGAGGCTGTCTGCTGTCATTAATGCAACAAACCCGTCCTGGGAGATGCCCAAAGGGATGCAACACAAAGCCCTTGGAGGGTCTTGTAACAGAAGAAGTCTTTTCTTTTCTATGGTTGTATTTAATGACAAGCTGAAAATTTATTGCAACCAACCTCCTAATCCATGTTCCATGCTCCTCCCTTCAAACAAGCTCGCTCCTATCAGCATCTTCTGTTCTTTCCACCATATTACATCTCCAAATGACATCTTCTGGTACCTCTCTACTTAAATCTCAAAGGTCCTCTTTGCTTTGGATGGTCCTCTTTGCTTTGGTCCATCCTTTGCAAAAGGATGCTTTGCTCTCTGTCTTTCATTCATGAAGGCACAAATAGAGAAGAAGGACACAAGAAGAGAAGGGTTTCTTGCCCCACAAACTGATTGATAAAAAGGTTATTCACAGCAGAGGGACCATCGTGTTCATCTCCACCCAATGCAGAGGAATTCATACACATGCCCAGGTGGTCATTGGTCATTCAAGGCCAATGCAAGATCTTTTCTTCAGTCCTCAAGTAACATATTTTGGTGGCAAGAGTTTTCAGTGGGGCTTGCACATCACTAAGACCAACCCAGGTATGTCCAGAGTATCACACACAGGTACCTCCTTCATCCTGAGCTGGAGAGGTGCCTCTCCCACCTTCCCAGCCCACAGGGAAAACCCCCACGACAATGTTGTAATTTCAGCAAATAATAACAAACAGAGAGTGCTGGAGGTTACAGTAAACACAGCTCTGGGGGGTTTCACTCTCTTGTTTGAACTAAATCTTTATTTGCTTGTTTTATGTTGCAGAGAGCAGAAAACTCCCCAGAAGCTGTCTCCCTGAATCCATTTTATTACTATCGATATCGCATGGGGCTGACTTCTGAACCAAAAGTGCTCTGCAGTGCCAAAAACCAAACCTCTGAAGAACATCCATCTACCTGCTGAATGCTCTCCCCAGGAAGGAGTTTCACTTCTCATGGAGATTTAGATGCGTTTAGTGAGGTCCCACTTCCCATAAAACCTCTCTGGCTGTCAGAAGCACACTCATTCTGACAAAAATGTAGAGGATTTACTGTGGACCTTCCCTTCAAGGGGTGTCTGCTCCATCCCTTCGCTGGAGCAACCTCCAGACCCAGCTCATTACAATGGTGTGGTGGTTTGGGTGGATTCACCCCTTTTGCTTGCAGCTTGCAGCCAAGCACAGCCTGCTCTGTCACCCTCCCCCTCCCTCGCCCAGGGACTAGGGGAGAGAACTGGGGAGAAGGGCAAGGAGACTCATGGGTTGAGATAAAAACTATTGACTAATTAAAATGAAATGATGATGATAACAACAGTGATAACAGACTATACAGATGAGTGACACACAGTGCTCACCCCCCTGACTGATGCCCAGCCTGTGCCAGCCAACGATCCCAGAGGAGAGAGAGTCCCAAAACCGAAACCCCGGCAGAGTGAGCCCAAGCGCTCCCCAGAGAGGTACCCCCAGAAGAGAAGTGCCCTGTCTTCTGGTCAGCCCTGGTTAATATCCTGGCATGACATGATGTGATCTGGAATATTCCATTGGCACATCCCAGTGCCAGTTCTGGGCTTTGCTGTTCACCACACTTCTCCCTCCCAGTTCTAATGCAGCTGTGAAGCAGCCAAACACGGAGGCCTTGAGCTCCAGCAGCCACTCACAACACCAGCACTGTCATCAACGTTCTTCTCACAATAAGTCTGAACTGAAATACTAAAAAGAAAATTAACTCTATCTTAGCAAAACCAGGACAATTGGGAAGCCAAAAGGTTGCCTTGTCTCTTACCCTGATCTATCAATCACCTGTGATTTCTCGTATCTCCAACACTGCCTGATGCACCGAGGTCTTTCGTTTGCCAAATTGTCACCCAAAACCATGGGGAGTGTGAAAACACTGAAAAATCCCCTGGATTTTCTCCAACACATCCTCACTCATCACCCAAAAGGACAACACATGAATTTCTAATTCAGGAGCTTTAAGATTCTTAATCAACGCCCTGATTAGAGACGACAATTATTTTTGCAGCTGATTTGCATGTCAGACTTCCACTGATAATGAAGACACCTCAGATTTCCCTCTTTTTCCATTAAAAATCCAACAATACCAGATTGGTGACATATTGTCCTCGTGCAATTCATCAAGCCTGAGGCACGGCCAGATTTCAGCCCTAACACTGATACCCCTGATGCTCTGAACCCTGAGGAGGTTTTGCTACCAGGATGATAATTGGCAAATCCTTTTTAGCAGCATTTACAGCATTTCTGGTCGCAGCAGCCAGGTTATTTGTACCTTTTTTCTCCCCTTTGGCCCAGCTCCTGGCATTTTATCCACAGCGTGTGTGAGATTGATTGCAGCGAAGCCGAGGGTTGTATCAAACAAGAAGGTGTCAGAGCACTTAACTGAGTCTCAGCAGAAAAATGCTGCATGGGGGGAAAGTGTCTTGATTTTCAGCTCCAAAAATCAGCCCAGGAGACCCAAACAACTCTGCAAATCCACTCCCTGCTCTCTCCATCTCCATTCAGCCCAACTCGCAGCGCGTCGGCAACGCAGCCTTGCAAGGGCAGTGGCTCACCAGAAGTTCTTTTATTCCAGGGTGGGTCTTTATCCAAATACCTCTCACAGCCCCATTTTCATAGAATCCCAGACTGGTTTGGGTTGGAAGGGACCTTTCAGGCTCATCCAGTCCAACCCCCTGCGGTGAGCAGGGACATCTTCAACCAGAGCAGGTTGCTCAGAGCCCCGTCCAACCTGACCTGGAATGTTTCCAGGGATGGGGCTTCTACCACCTCTCTGGGCAACCTGGGCCAGGGTCTCACCACCCTCAGCATAAAAAATTTCTTCCTTACATCTAGTCTAAATCTCCCCTCTTTTACTTTAAAACCATTTCCCCTTGTCCTCTTGCTACAGGCCCTGCTCAAAAATCTGTCCCCATCTTTCTTCTGGGCCCTTTCAAGTATTGGAAGGCAGCTAAAAGATCTCCCTGGAGCCTTCTCTTCTCCAGACTGAGCAGCCCCAACTCTCTCAGCCTGTCCTCACAGCAGAGCTGCTCCAGCCCTGGCATCATCCTCGTGGCCTCCTCTGGGCTGGCTCCAGTAGCTCCATGTCCTTGTGCTGTTGGTGGCCCCAGCACTGGAGGCAGCACTGCAGGGGGGGTCTCAGGAGAGCGGAGCAGAGGGGCAGAATCCCCTCCCTCACCTGCTGCCCCTCTGCTCTGGGTGCAGCCCAGGACACAGTTGGTCTTCTGGGCTGTGAGCACACGTTACCAGCTCCTGTCCAGCTTTTCAACCCTCGGTATCCCCATGTCCTTCACCACAGGGCTACTCTCAATTGCTTCACCCCCCAGCCTGGATTGCCCAACCCAGGTGCAGGACCTTGCACTTGGCCTTGTTAAACCTCATGAGGTTCCCACGGGCCCACTGCTCAAGCTTGTCCAGGTAAAACCTGGACCTTTTCAGTAAAACCCTCAAAAACCTCCTCGTTAGGAGCAGACACCAGCACACACGATCCCCATGGACCACTAAACCCCACAGTGACTGGCTGAGAAAGGTGTCCTCTTGGACAGGAGAGCAGAAGACAACAGCTCACGTGGAACCATGCTGAGATGCAGCCAGTATCCTTTTCATCCTGAAAAGTCCTTTCAAGATGTTGTTATTTCTTTGCAAAACGATCCTCCATGCCATTTCATATCACGTGTTGGGTTGGAAAACAGGAACTCAGCATTTCTACCAACTCCATGGCATGATGCAGATGTGATCAATACCCCAGGGCTTCCACATTTATTCCACATTAAAACCACTGAAATTCCCTTGAGCCCACACAGATATTTTTTCCTTTCTTTAACATCTGACATTGATGCTGTTGCAAACTGCTCTGTGAGATGGCAATGCAGTAAGAAACCCTATGGCACAGCAATGTGCAGTAATAACCAGCTGGGAGAGGGTGTTTTGCTGAAATATTGATTGAAATAAAGGCATTTTCCGTGCCTCGGCTGCCTCACCTTCCTGATGCAGCACGTGTAGGGCACCCCGCAGGCCAGCGGCCCAGAGCCATTGCAGGAGTGGTACAGGTTCACCTCCCAGTCTCGGTACTCATCACCCCCACAGCAAGAAAACTGCAAAAAAAAAAGAAAAGAAGAAGAAAAGGAGCAGATGAGACATCCAGTTGAAGAAACTTCACCATCTCCAGCCCACCAACTCATCCTCCCTCCAGCCTCACCCTGTGTCCCCAACACCACTTTGCATCGAGAGCTCCGATTATTTTCTGGTTTCCAGAGATACAAATTTCCAAATACAAATTTCTAAATACAAATTTCTAAATACAGATTTCCAAATACAAAGTTGAAGCCACCATTTAAAAAAAAAAAAAAAGCCCAAGTGAGTGTTTAACCCCGTTTGTCCCCGGTTTAGAGGCACGCGGCAGTCACGGTCGCGCACACGCGTGTATGGCGGCATCCTTGCTTTCACAAGCCCAGATCTGGCTCATTCATGCTTCACTGATTTAATTACAGGTGACTAATTCAGCCTATTCCCTGGGAGGCAGGAGGGATGGCTCTTTCAGAGCCTTGAATGAATGGAATGAATGTTTCTTGGCTCTTGAAGGCAGCTCAGCCACTTCGTGCCCTTCCACAAAATGCTAACGAGGTTCCGCAGCCTAACAGGGATTTCTCTCCCCGTCAAGTTAAATTAGAGATCAAATGCTGCAGCTACAAAGGGGAAAAGCTTCTTTTTACTTCTGTTCACACAATAGAGGGGGAAAAAAAAAAAAAGGTTAATGGAAGTCATTTTCTGTTCTGCACAGAATAAAAGTGGGTTTATTATACAGAGAGTCATCCCTTCTCCTGGTAAACAAGCTTGAATCTTTCCATTTTTCCCCAGGAAAGAAAGGCCTCAAGTGGGCAGAAGAGGTGTGTGTGCTTGATAGACAGAAAAAAACCAGGTTTCCCCCATTTCTTTAAGCACCAAGGAGCAGTTTTGGGGAGAGGTTTAACCCTTTGAGTGTCTGCTCACCCTGCTGATGGGCTGGGGGCAACACCTGGCCAACTTCAGTAGGAAAAGGCATCAGCTCTTGGGGTCTTTGTGGCCTCATCCTGTGCCAAAATAGGCAGGTATGGCCAGGAGCAGCCAGCCCACAGATGTACAACTATTTACTCACTTCTTACCTTGAACTCCTCTATTGCTTTTAATCCTTCTAATCAGTGAGGGAGACCAGCTGGCAAAAGTTGCTTTGGGTGGAAAGAAAGGGAGAAAAGCACCTGAAGGGATATTTGCTGTTGGTACCTGTTTGATATCCCCATGCTGCAAAGCAGTTTTTGCTTTTATAACCCAGCAAAAATTGGTGCAAAGTCCTTCCAAGGAGGCTCACCAGCTGCTGGGAAGCCTCACCAGAGTGTTGCTCAGTGCAAAGAGAGGTTTAGCCCAAACTACTGTTGTGCCTGGATTTATTCCTCATAAGCTGAGACAAACTTCAGCGTGGGTTTTACTTTCATGTGGGCTCACGGAGCTCAGAAAATGATAACAAGCAGAAAACCCAAAGAGAGCCCAAAGAAAGAGCCTCGCAGGTCGCGTCCGAGGAGCTCTCCACGACGATCACTGCTGCCAGCAGTGAGATGTGGGCTCATTACAGCTGAAACCATCGCCCTCAAACGAGCCACGCTGGTGAAAGCTGCCTTTAATCTTCCCCAAGAAGAAAGGAGGAGGTTTGCAATCCCAACACCCTCATCCCTCCCAGCCTTACTCTGAGTTTGGAGCCACTCGGGTTTGAGCAAGAACCGCAGCCCCGGCAGCTCTTTGAAATCCTGATCCTGTGCTCAGCCAAGCGGTTTGAACTCTCCCCTTCCACCTGTACTCAGGAAACCAGCAAAAAAAGGTAAAGAGAGGAGCAGCAGAGAGCTGCAGTTACTGACCTGGGGCAAACCTGGGCTTTTGAGTCATCGTGGTCTCCAGCCCTGTGTCCAAGGGCAAAAATGAGTGATAAAAACATTTAAGTATGATTTTCTTTAGGGCAATTTATTTCCATATCTCCTTGCTCACAGGCAGCCAGACTGAGGAGGAAAATCCACATTATTTGCACCATCATCCTGCAAATGTAAAATATTAATGTCTGGTGCTTTGGACCATCATGACTGGTTATTCTTACCGTGTGATACTGGTTTCAGGGGGTGAAGGCTCCAGTTTAAAGCATCACTTGAGAGAAGGTTTAAGCAAAATTTAAATCCTAAGGAGCATAGCATGGTTTTGCCTGACCTAAATAAGCCAGGTGCCAGCTAAACCATGCACAGGCAAGGTTCTTAATAGGGCAAATGGCAAGAACAACCACTAAATAGTGACAACAGGCTGCTCTGAGCTTGTGTTTCAGCAAAAAAAACAGGTCTGGGTGCAATCCCTCCAGACTGACTGCAAGTTTCCATCTTCCCAAAGTGAACTGGGCTGCTGGGATCCCATAAACCCAATTCCCATTCTTTTCAAGGCAGTTATTCCCCTGCATGGCTGAGGTCCTGCCCTCAGGATGAAGCAACTCTGCGTTTCAATCGCTGACAGTGCTGCAGGTCCTGCTTTGGTGATCATGTGCTAATAGAAGAGTTCACAGCAATGAGTTGTTTCTTACAAAGCTCCATCTCTTGCTATGAGATAAAAAGTGTGGATGTTAAAGACTGAACAGCCACCCTGTAAGTGGCCACAAGTTTTTAGTACAGCGAGAGACTCTGAGATTAAGATCTCCCCCTGAAAACTTCTAATAAAAAGTGAAGAAGTAGATGGGAAAAATGTTGTAAAAATGGGGTGAGACTATATGCTAAGTGCCTGATCCTCACTTGTTTGGAGATACAGAGACCTTCCCACAGATCTATCTGCTTTATCTGGAGATTTGTGGTCTGACCCCCTGAGGATGGCTCCAACGTCCCGACTGCGTGCGGCAGCGTCCATTTATCGCTCACACAGAGGTCTCAATTACAGCATCTTAGAGAGGCTGGAGTAAAATTTGAAATAGATTCACATCTTTCTCAGAATCAGTTGTGTCTTAAGCCCTTCAGAGGGCTCCCAGGCTTATTAATGTGCTGGGCTGAGTAGTGATGACTCCAAGAGTCAAAAGCAGGTATTTAAACCAAGAGAGGGGAGCGTGGAGGGCACCACCGGCCTTAAATCCCAGCTGCATCAAAGAAGGAGCTTCACAGTCTCCTTTTCTTCAAAGCTAGAAATAAGATTCATGTATTTATGATGTTTCAACCCATAATGAAAGGAGAGAAATCAGGCTGAGGTGAGAACATTCAGAGTTCACCTGAAAGCAGCTTTGCTGGCAGAGCCTGGCTCTGTTCTCCAAAACCAACCCAGGAGATGTAACATCACCCCAATTTCCCTCCTCGACCTCAAGTTTTTGGGGGTTTTCTTTCACTTTCTTTTTTCATTTGCCAAAAATGAAGTTGGTGAGAGGGTGCTTCCCTCTCACCAACAATGGGTAAACCAAATATCCTGACTCAAAACATGAGCAAGCCCCCAAATTCCCAGGAGTGGCTTCTAGAAAACCAACCAAGCTTCTCCAAACCAGCTGCACACTTAACAGCGTGGATAATAACTGCAAATCCAGGTTTAATTGGCTTTTCACTGGACTTGGGGGCTGCACCTTTGCTTTGCTGCAGCTCAGCTGCCTTGGGTTTCAAGAGACAAAAGGGAAACACATCTAGTCCAGACTCAACGGCAGGAATTAGGAAGGCATTTTAATTTAATGCTTAATTTAATATTGAGTATCTCAACCAAACTGTGGTGCACAAAATACAAGGAAACAGCAGCAACAGTTTGGTTAAAAAAAAATAAATTTGTGAGGATGGTTTTATCAACCTGCAGGGTGGCTCAAGGGTAAGGGATGGATCCTGCCAGCTCCTGGCAGGACCTAAGCAGTCGGTATGAGACAGAATATTCAACCCCACACCTGGAAAAATGAAAGCAGATGATGCCAAGCCCCAGTATTGGACACAGCTCTCACCAGTCCCAGGAGCAGCTTGGTCCCAGCTGGAGATCTCCTCTTCTTCCAGCTACTGTGTGAAAACCTTACCTGCAATTTTCCTGTTGGGTCAAGGGTTTGGCCAGCTCCTGATGACACCTCAAATAAAGAGACTTACCTAAGGTGGCCTATCTGAGGGTCATCACAGCCCTGGAGCAGCTTTAACACATGTGATGTCATTCCTCCACCTCTCTCTCTCCAGGTTGAGGTAGCTATCAAAAAGCTTTCAGGTGGTAGGCACCAGTTTCCCATCAAGATTGGGAACTATAAATATCCTGGTATGGTCCATGCTGTGGTGTGGAGCAGAAGATGCTCTTTGCAGGGAACACAGAGTAACTCACTGAAAACTCCAGCAGGGTGGGCTTGGAGAGCAGCACAACACAAAACCATGTACAAAGAGCAGCCCAAACCAAGAAAGATGAAGATATTCAAGACAGATCAAGCAAGGTGCCCTGGGGATGGGAACAAACTCAAAAAATCCAGGGAACACCAATGCTTCTGCTTCAGTGAGGCACAGAGCCAACCACTCCTTGGAAAACTTCACAACCAGGCCTCCCCAGTGCCACCCCCCTCCAAAACCCAACCTTTTCTTGTACAAAATCCAAGATGTTCTTGAAGTCAAGGTCATCGTAATAGTGCCTGATGCCCTCCTGGATGTTGGAGTGGAAAACTGCATTCATCTGGGGACAGAAACAACCAAAACCACAGCTCACACATGGAAAAGGCACCAGGAAAATACTGCAAAACTGGACTTTTTTTTTCATAGCGAGCGTTGCCAGCTGTTACCAGGGTAAGAATTTAACCCACACGCTGGCTTGAGTCTATTTCTTGGGGCAAAATCCAGCATTTTTGAGTTCATGGGGTTTGCAGCATCATTTTTGGAGCTCTCAGCAGCACCTCCCCATTTCCTGCACGTGCAAGCAGACCCATGCACCTTCACCCACCCCATTTCTCCTATTAAATTTAATTACTAAGGTGACTTCTCCAAAAGCTCTCTCAAGCTCTCCCATCTCATCGACTAACAGGATTTTAACCACTGGTGGGGGAGTTTCTGCTGCGTTAGGAGGGGTTGGAGGAGGTGAAATGGGCTGTGACAGCCAACATCGCTGGTGACACGGTGATTTATCCATGAGATGAGCTACGTGCAGGAGCAGTGACCTCATCAGAACCCTCAATCTCTCCTAATCCCAACAAATCATTCGGTGAATGAAAGGGAACGGTGCAGCCGGGCTGGGGCTCTCCCTGCTGCTCCTTCAGCCGTATCTCCAAGGACACTTTGGCACATCAGGCACTTCACATGAAGCACTAATTGAATGGAAAATGTATTTTACAGATGCCTGGGAAGCTTATTAATGAGCTGGGAGCTGAGGTTCCAAATGTCCTATGCAAAGCCCAGCGCAGGTTTTGTTGTCAAACCGCCAAGCAGGAATAATAATGAAGGAAAAAGGAACTTTTTTTTCCTGAGTTAGAAGCAGGAGAGGGGAGAAGAAAACATTGTTTTTCATAATTCACTCTGACATGAAAATTAGAGGTTGGGCAAAGTGGGAACAGGGAGAAGAATGTGGGGAAAAAAAGAGAAATGAAGGCACGTCAGAGCAGCAAACAAAGCCCGCGACAGCGAGGGATCAGGCGAGGGGGGTGGATAAACCTGCACAAAATTGCTCATGGGGAAGTTGATTAAAACCTTAATTCCCAGTTTGCCCACCACTAAGACCAATTGAACAGGCAACACCCGGGTTTTACCATTTTCTGCCTGTTTCCCCCCAGAAAGGCTCACCCCATGGTCCTGTTGCTCTCCAAGACAGCCCGGGGGCAGTCTCTGTAATTAAATCTTGATTTGAAGGTGGGAGATAATTGTTGCAGGGTTAAATCATCAGGTGCTGGTTATGAGACCTCTCCACTCCCTTCCCTTCAAGGACACCAAGCCCGTTATCTCTGGTAATCTCCAAACCCCATTTGCATATCAATAGAGCCCATTTCAGCTGCTTGGAGGCCACTAAATTCATTCCTGTCCCTGCTTATTCCACACAAACCCCAATTTCATGTTTTTAACAAGTTTAATAAACAGCCCTTGTTCCAAATGCAGATTTGTGCCCCTGAACAATTTTGGGTCAAGTGGATTCAGTGCTTGTTGGATTTTTCTTTTCTCTCTCCCTCATTGTTTGATTTTTAATTATGTTTTGATATTGCCCGTTAAATTTAAATTAAGGGACAATTTAGGTGCTAATGGTTTCTACTCAACCCAGGACTTTAATCACAAGGCTGCCACCCCCTCTCCTGATGGCACCAGTGTTTCCTGTTACATCCCTGCGGTGCAGGATGGTGCTGAGCACCACCACTGAGGATCAAAGGTGGAGGCAAGCAGAGGATTTCACGCTGAATTCCACAAAAAAGCAGCACATATTGATTTTCTGTGCATGGGAAGGACACAAGCAATCTGATTTTCCTTGGAGAAGCACATCTCTCCACCAGTGCACTGCGTTCTTCAGGGGTCAGAGGACTTCAGAGAGCTCTAGGAAGCTGCTGGGTGGAGTTGGCTGCAGCATCCAAAAGGCAATGGCCCCCCCAGTTGCCACCCTTCAACTCTGCTCACCAAGCACAGAACTCCCAACCTCAACCGATCTTTGGGGCTCACCAAGCACAGAACTCCCAACCTCAACCAGTCTTTGGGGCTCACCAAGCACAGAACTCCCAACCTCAACCAGTCTTTGGGGCTCACCAAGCACAGAACTCCCAACCTCAACCACTCTTTGGGGCTCACCAAGCACAGAACTCCCAACCTCAACCAATCTTTGGGGCTCACCAAGCACAGAACTCCCAACCTCAACCAGTCTTTGGGGCTCACCAAGCACAGAACTCCCAACCTCAACCAGTCTTTGGGGCTCACCAAGCACAGAACTCCCAACCTCAACCACTCTTTGGGGCTCACCAAGCACAGAACTCCCAACCTCAACCAATCTTTGGGGCTCACCAAGCACATAACTGCCAACCTCAACCTGTCTTTGGGGCTCACCAAGCACATAACTCAACCCCAACCTGTCTTTGGGGCTCACCAAGCACATAACTCAACCCCAACCTGTCTTTGGGGCTCACCAAGCACATAACTCAACCCCAACCTGTCTTTGGGGCTCACCAAGCACAGAACTCAACCCCAACCTGTCTTTGGGGCTCACCAAGCACATAACTCAACCCCAACCTGTCTTTGGGGCTCACCAAGCACAGAACTCAACCCCAACCACTCTTTGGAGCTCACCAAGCACAGAACTCAACCCCAACCTGTCTTTGGGGCTCACCAAGCACAGAACTCCCAACCTCAAACAGTCTTTGGGGCTCACCAAGCACACAACTCAACCCCAACCACTCTTTGGAGCTCACCAAGCACACAACTCAACCCCAACCTGTCTTTGGAGCTCACCAAGCACAGAACTCAACCCCAACCTGTCTTTGGAGCTCACCAAGTGCATAAGTCTCAATGCCAACCTTGATGGGTTTGAAAGCATCCAGCTGTTTGTACAAAGGGGAATTGATTTTGAGAGCCTGTAAGTGTTTCAGATGTTGTTCTCCTGCGTTCACCGAGCCAGCAGAGATTGAGATCAGCTATTTAATCATTTGATCGATTTTAAGAGTAAGATGAAATTGAAAATGGCCAGGTTCCTTCAGCAAGAGGCAGGTGGGCAGAGAGGACATCCACTGGAAGCATTTTCCACCTCACCAGCTCAGCTATTACTCAGCTCCATCCTCACAAATGCAAGCCAGCAGTTAACGCAATTGAGGCGAGGAGCTTCATGAGTCCTCAAGAGACAAAACCCAACAGGATTTTGTCCAAGAGGCTGCACAGGGAGCTGTGGCTGCAGCAGGGGCTCTGGGTGGTGCTGGAGATCCATTGCAGCTCTGGAGCATGATGGGCAGCCCCAGGAGATGAAGAACACTGAAAACCTTCCATTTTCAGGGCATTCATTAACAGACACGTGGGGACTTTCCCCGCGAGGCTGCAGTTTGTGGCCATGAGGCATCCAAAGGTCTCCTGCTTGCACCCACCTTGTTTTCAAAGATGATTTCGATGAATATCAGCAGCAGCTCTGTGAGGAAGATCACCAAAAGGACCCAGAAGAACTGAAAAGAGAAAGGGAAGGATTAGCCCAGCTCCCAGTCAGGCTGTGTCATCTCTCAGTGGTTAACCACGACAGGGAGACCTGGAAACCCAGAGCTGCTTCGAAACACTCAGAAATCAAATCATTTCATCCTGAGGTCCCCAGGGAGCTGCAAATCTCTTCCAAAGATCTCAGTCCTAACAGGGAAAGCAGTTTGCTCCCTTGTAGAAAGTGTGGCAGGAGGGAAGGATGGATGAATGGATTGAAAAAAGAAACCAGATGCAATTTGAACGACCCCATTCTGCACAGGGAAAGGGGTAAAATGGATGCAGTGGGAGAAAATGTCGTGTAGATACAGGTGTGCAGCACCCCTGTGTGATGGGACACTGGCCCCTGGTTGAACATGGATGTTTCCAAGCTGAGCACCCAGTGGAGGATCATCCATCCCCCGGAACACGAGCAATAACTCATCCCTCTGCCAGCACTGATTGGGGCAACAGATTTAGGCTGGAAGTCAATGTCCTGATGGAGCAAACAACTTCAACTAGAAGGTCTGATGTTCTTGCAACCCACATCCACCAGTCTCCCAATGCTTTGGTCCCCACCTGAGAGGTCCCATTGGACATCACATCCAACTTTGCAGGGGATGGAGAGCAAAGCTCTGCTCAGCTCACACTCGCCTCCCCGAGGCTTCCTCCATCAGCGACTTTGGAGACTCACCAGAAAAAAGAAGAAGATGGAGAGTTACCATGGCAACTAGCTAAAAAATCCAAAAGCAAGTTAAAAATTGAAAAAAAAAAAAGGAGGGGGAGAGGTAATTTATGACCACTTTGACTATCGGTTTATTAGAACCAGCACAGGGACCTGCACGCCCAGAAATTATTTCCCAAGCTCAGCAAAACCAAAGCATCACTGAAGCAAAACACAACTTCACACCCCAAACTATCGAGGTTTTTAATTAATCACCCACCAATGAGTTTTGCACCCTGCTCATTTGCTATCAGCCAGCTAGCGTGGTCCCACTGGAGGAGCAGCACCGCCTGCATCACCGGCTAAATCAGGTTATAACGGGCCGGGTATAATTAGGCAAGGAATCCCATAATTAAGGAATACAATTAGCACCTGTTATCTGGTAGGCAGAGCTGATATGCAAACGCTGCACCCATATAAACTGCTATAAAATGAGTTTGCTTCAGGAGGAAGCCCACAGCGGCGTGGTTCGTGGTTTCACCACGCTGCAGCAAGGAGTGAAAAAAATTCAGTTTTGGAAATATTTCTGTTCTTCAACCTTAGGTAAAAACCAAGGAAAAAAAAAAGAGTGCTTTGTCTTTTGGTGACCAGGAAAATGTGCCAAATCTTACCAATCCCACTGTGAGCAGAGACAAAAGACTGTGGCTTCAAAGTCCAAGTGGGGACCACCAAAGGGTTCATGGTCAGACCAGTGCACCAAGGAACGCCTGAAAATCAGGAGGATGAGGCACACAGAGCCTTTCTTCTTGCCAAGCCAATGGGAGGCTCCTCTGAAAGCTCCAACCCTGTAGCTCTTCCCAGAAATCAAGATTTTTAACCCAAGAGAGCCCTCATGCAGGTTGCTGGATGGTTTTTCTGCTCTCTCTGGTGTTTTGGCCATTGAGCACCATGCACTGATTTTACTCTCCGCTCTGTTTGCCTCTTTCAGTCTCAATTTCTGTGGTACAACCAGTCAAGTCAAGATAGAAAAGCCAAGGTTTATGTAACACACACAGAACCCAGAATTACTGAGATTGGAAAAGACCTTTAAAATCATCGAGTCCAGTCATGAACCCAGCACTGACCAGTCCCCACTGACCCATGTCCCTCAGCACTGTGTCTACACGACTCTTCAATCCCTCCAGGGATGGGGACTCCACCACTGCCCTGGGCAACCCCTTCCAGTGCCTCAGAACCCTTTCAGCAAAGAAATTCTTCCTCACATCCCATCTCAACTGCCCTGGGCACAACTGGAGCCCATTTCCTCTTGTCCTGTCCCTTGGTCCTTGGTGGAACAGACCCACCCCCACCTCTCTGCACCCTCCTGTCAGGGACTTGCACAGAGCCAGAAGGTCTCCCCTCAGCCTCCTTTTCTCCAGGCTCAGCACCCCCAGTTCCCTCAGCCTGAACTCAGCACACTTGTGCTCCAGACCCTTCCCCAGCTCCGTTCCCTTCTCTGGACACGCTCCAGCACCTCCAGGTCCTTCTTGGACTCAGGGGCCCAACACTGAACCCAGCACCAGTGATTCCCAGTCCAGGGGGACCAGCACTGCACTGGTTCTACTGGCCACACTGGTGCTGATCCAGCCCAGGATGCCATTGGCCTTTTTGGCTGCCTGGGCACTCTGCTGACTCATGTTCAGCTGGGTACCAACCAACACCCCCAGGTCCTTCTCTGCTGAGCAGCTCTCCAGCCACTCCTCCCCAAGCCTGTGGCGCTGCTGGGGGTTAACTGAACCCATCCTGCTCTGTGCACACTGAGGTCCAGGCCGGTGTTTCAGATCCAGGTTTGAGATCTGATTTACACACCGCCGGGGACGCGCTGTGCCGATGCCCATGCGATGCCGGTTGTCCCTGGCTATTAGAGCAATGATGACTGTAGGTGGCTTTCAAATGAGGTTCACAGGGAGCAAACCCCACCATTTCCAAGAGAGCAAGCCTCCAAAAAAGCTTAATTATGGTTTTTATAAATGGGAGGAAAGTGGCAGCATTAATTGGGAAGAAAGACACAGCAGATGCCGACTGCAGCTCCTTGCAAGAGGGAAACTGCGGACCTGGAAGTCCCACAGGTGATGCCCAGCTCCCCCGGACACCTCGCAATACAGAACCTCACCTTCACAAACCCCACAATTTCCCTTATAATTTAAAGAGGATTTGCAAGAAAAGCAAAACAAACTCAATCTCCAGCACAAGCCTTGGGAATGCGCAACCCGAGTGAAAATCAGCTTTTCTTCCCCAAAATCATGGCCGCAGGGAGCGTGCAAACCTCGCTGGCTGCACGGACGTAGCCCAGAGCAGCACTTTTTTTTGCACTGACAAGGATTGCAGCAGCCACTGGGAACTGTAATGCACATTTAGGGGTGAAGCTGCTGGTAACGTCCACAAAAGTCCCTTTTAACGAGTGCATTGCAGCCCTCGCTGTCCAGCAGACGGAATAAATCAGCTTTTCCTTCCTTAAAAAAACCCCAGTAACAAAATGGAGAGCAAAAATCTACATTAAACAGCATTTCAGCCTCGAGCTGCAGCAAGTTAAAAAAAAAAAAGAAAAAGAAAATAACAATCCCAAAGCAGCATGGTGAGGAGCTGCTTCCCCCCCAATTTTTGCAAAAATTCACCTTTTTGGGGGAAGCGGTGGCACACGAGCGAGCGGCCATGCCTGCACGGCGCCACCCTCCGCTCACGCCCCCGAAAGGAGGCAAACCCTGCGGAGGAGGGACTGGGAAGGTGCCTGAGGATCTCACCCATCACCAAGTGTAAAGCAAAGCTCAGCTTTTGCCAAGAGAAATTCCCCAATCAAACCTTCATCCGCTGGCTGGCGCGGGGGAAATGGCTCGATTCTGATTAAATTAACACTCGCCGCAGCCAGCTCCCTTTAAAGAGCTCATCAATCCCCAAGGTCACAATGAATTACACTGCTTCATTCCCTCAAATACCAGGAAAAAAAGATTAATCACCCCTGTGCCCACGATCAGCCGGGTTCTGAGTCGCTCCTTCCCTCCTCTAAGAAGCCTCCAGTGCCGCTTTGTTCATCGTTCGCCTCTCCTGGAGCCGGATCGGACGCAGAAGGACAGCGCCCGGGGACCTCGTTGTGCCTCGGGTTTAAAGCTTTGTCCCAATTTGGGGAACAGCCCCTTTCACTGGGGCTCAGCAATACAGAGGTTACCTGGAGTGATCCTCTGGGAACGTCCCCTGGGTGTTGGGTTTTCTGCCACCTCTGTGTCAAACAGGATGTCTTATCATAGGCTCATGGAATGGCTTTGGTTGGAAAAGCCCTTTGAGATCATGGAGTCCAACCATGAACCCAACACTGCCCAGTCCCCACTGACCCCTGTCCCTCAGCACTGTGTCCACACGACTCTTCAATCCCTCCAGGGATGGGGACTCCACCACTGCCCTGGGCAACCCCTTCCAATGCCTCAGAGCCCTCTCAGCAAAGAAATTCTTCCTCACATCCCATCTCAACTGCCCTGGCCACAACTGGAGCCCATTTCCTCTTGTCCTGTCCCTTGGTCCTTGGTTGCACAGACCCACCCCCACCTCTCTGCACCCTCCTTGCAGGGACTTGGACAGAGCCAGAAGGTCTCCCCTCAGCCTCCTTTTCTCCAGGCTCAGCACCCCCAGTTCCCTCAGCGGGAACTCAGCACACTTGTGCTCCAGACCCTTCCCCAGCTCCGTTCCCTTCTCTGGACACGCTCCAGCACCTCAACTACAGTTTCTTGTAGTGAGGGGCTTGTTCAGTGAGCTGATGTTTATTATAAAGTGTGGCTTAGTGGTTTTTTTATATATAAATGTATAGAATAAAAGTAGCTGTGGATCTCAGATTTGAGGTGGAGCAGGAGCTCTCTGGACTTCCAACTTTGCTTGAGAAGTGTTTGAATTGATTTGCATTGTGGACTATTACTGAAAACTACTACTTAGGAAAAGCCAGAGAGAACACCAGCAGCCCAGCAAATTCTCTCACAGAATCATCAAATGTTTTGAGTTGGAAGGGACCCAAAAGGATCATCGAGTCCAACTCTTGCCCTAGCACAGATTTTGGGCAGGGCAGGAGGGCTCTGGAAAGCTGAGTGTGATTCATCTCCCTTATCATCAAGTTTAATCTCCCAGAAGCTTACAAACCACCTGAGACACTGAGCTGGTCCAAAGGAAATGCTTCAGCTGTGGGTCTGGCTGCTAGAGGGGTTCAGACCTGCTGCTGCTTCATTTCCAGACCTCCAATGTCTCAGCCTGACCTTGTCCTCACCAGGCAGAAAGGGTGAACACGGAGCAGGGATGAGTTGGAGGCACCAAAGCTGAGGGATGAATCAGCCACACATGGATTTATTCAGGAGCCAGCCCAGGGAAAGAGCCTTGAGCCATGGACAGAGGCTGAGCATCACTCCTGAGCTCAGATGCACCTGAGACACCTCCGGCCAGGGGAAGTTTAGACATGCCAAGCCCAAGGGTGACTCCAAAGGGATTTTGGATGGGAGAGGGATGCTCTGTCTGCCAGGGATGAGGCAGGGAAAGGAGGAGACATAGCCAGTAGGATGGAAAAGCTCCTGGAGCAACATGAAAGTACCAGAGAAATCTGTGATGTTTATTTAATACGAGCAACCTCCGCCTGCGAAACGCTGCTGCGATCTCAGAGCGCGGCCGGGAGAGCGACCGCTGCCACAGCTGCAGGGGAAAAAAAGCTAAAAACCAGAAAATCTCCAAAAATCCTTCCTTGCTACTCAGTGCCAGGAGTTTCCCATGTGGGTGGATAAGGGAAAATATTTGCTTCTCGATAATCCATTTCCTACTTCATTCCAGTCCCAGGAAAGGACGAGATAATCAGAGCGATAACGGGGACGATAATTTCTAGAGAGCCCATTTTACAAGGCAAGATGTAAATAAATAAACCTATAAATAGATTCCCAGAGACTTTGCAGCAGGATACTGGGAAAGCTGAGGCTGGAGATGCTGCTCTTGAATCCTTCCTTCCTCCTGATGAACTTCATATTAAAACAGCATGGGCAGATCATAAATAGCTGCTTAATTTAAGAAGTCAGGTGGGTTTTTTTCTGAGAAAAAGCTCTGGTCATACTTAATGGAAAAGACTCTACAAGCCCCATATGATGAGACCATACAGAAGCAGATGGAGGAAGAACAGAGGGGTCTGAACCCCCTCTGCAAAGGGTGGAGATGATTTGATCCTCGTTCTGGGCTCTGTTGAACCCCTGGGGGCACAGGTACGTTCTGCATTCACACAAACAAACCCCCCAGCATTCTGTGTTTCTCCATTTCAATAGTGAAGGAGCTGAGTCAGCCCCACCACAGCCAGCACAAGAAAAGGGTTTGGGTCAATTTAAATCAAAGTGGGAACAGGTCATCAAGGGATGGAAACTCTGGACTTCCTGATAGAGATGAAAAGAAACTCGTGCAATTTAATCTCTCTTCCCATAAAGCATGAGCCCCTCTGTTGTGCATGCACAGGAGTTCACAGGATGGCAGTTCCCAGGTTTCACAGAATCATGGAATCACAGAAGGTTGTGAGTTGGACCCACAGGGATCCTGGAGTCCAACTCCTGTCCCTGCACAGGACAATCCCAACATTCACACCATGTCCCTGAGGGCCTTGGCCAAATGCTGCTGGAATCTTGTCAGGCTTGGTGCCATCAGCACCTCCCTGGGGAGCCTGTGCCAGTGCTCCACCACCCTCTGCCTCAAGAACCTTTTCCTCATGGCCAACCTCACCCTCCCCTGCCACATCTTCCTGCCATGGCCTCTGCTCCTGGCGTTGGTGGCCAGAGAGAAGAGCTCAGCGCCTGCCCCTCCTCTGCCCCTGGGGAGGAAGTTCCAGACCACCAGGAGATCTCCTCTCAGTCTCCTCTTCTCCAGGCTGAACAATCAGGACATCTGGAGAGGGAACCAGTTCTTCCCTCTTGATAAACAGGAACAGACCAAGCGTGTGGCCACGTCAAACGCACCCGATGCCGACGCGTGTGATAAATAAATCTTTCACTCTACCTGGGAGGCCACGAAATCACCCTCTTAGCAGGTCCCTGCTGACTCCTCTGCCTTCCTTGAGACCAGCCATGGAGCAGTTCCCCAGTTCACATGAGCACAGAAACACAAAACCCCAGACTTTTGTCCCAAGACTGAAACTTCTTCCCCATGACGTGTTGGAACTTTCCCCCACGCAGAGCGGCCCTTTCTGAGGGTTTGCTGTTCTTCTGCGAGACACTCACAGAGCCCTTCCTCTGAAATCCCCAGTAACTGTTTATCCCCACGGAGGAACAGCTTTCATCGTTGCTTTGAAGCAAAAAAACCCAAACAAAATCTGTCAGGAATGTCTCCTACACAGATGAAACGAGGACAACAAAGCCTGGATGAAGAGATTTTGCAGCACATCTTCTGTTTTAGCAACCCAGCAATGACCCTCTCTGCCCAGGACACTGTTTTAGTCGTGCAAAACATGTTATTTTATTTAGGGGGTGTGCAACACACCCCTCCTGCCCATCCACCCAGCTTGGGGCTCATAACTACCCCTTCCCTGAGCTTCACGCACAGATTTGCCAAGCCTCAAGCCAAAATACACATTTTTTTTTATGCTTCATGAGCTAAATGACCAAGAAGCCTGGTTTTAATCCCCAAAGGACCAGTGCCTTTGCAAAAAACCCCCAAGAGCCCTGGACATGCAGCGTGATCCGTTCTCCACACCCCAGGAACCAGCCCTATCTCCACCACGTCCCACAGATGCCTGTTCTGCCCTTTGAAGACCAAATGTGTTCCCCAGACTTGCCAAACCCCACTTTTTTCACCCCTTTTAGGCTTTTACAGCTGCAGCTGGGTCCATTTTTGGCTGCTGTTAACCCTTCCTTGGCTGTAGCCTCGCTCCCCTCCACTCCCATCTCTAACAGGGATGGACACTGCAGCTAGAACACATTTGTGTTCCCAAAGACCCAAAGAAAAAGAGGTTTTTATGAACAGGGATGGATATTGCCTCTTCGACCCCCCTTCCATCCAGTTCCATGAGCTGGCTCCCTTCAAATCTCATTTATTTCAGAATTTGAGGGCCAAGCAATCCCATTCCACCTCTTTCCAAAGCTCTCTGGATCTGCTGCTTTCCTTTCAATCAGGAAAAATATTTAAATGATGCAATCGTCTCAATTCTCCACACCAGGCACCTCACAGGGAACTCTTAATGCAGATCAAACCACTTGGGTGCTGTTAATATCATCTCAGTCTTTGCAAAAACCTCTCCTCTGTCTTATTCGGGTGCTCACCAGCATCCCTTCCTTCTGAGCCAGCACTGTGCCCTTGTGCCCCAGGCACCCCAATGGCATCCTGGGGGGCATTAGAAGGGGGTGGTCAGTAGGTCAGAGAGGTTCTCCTGCCCCTCTGCTCTGCCCTGGTGAGGCCACAGCTGGAATATTGTGTCCAGTTCTGGGCCCCCCAGTTCAAGAAGGACAGGGAACTGCTGGAGAGAGTCCAGCACAGAGCCACCAAGGTGATGGAGGGAGTGGAGCAGCTCCCTGGTGAGGAAAGGCTGAGGGAGCTGGGGCTCCTGAGCTTGGAGAAGAGGAGGCTGAGGGGGGACCTCATTAATGTTGATCAATATCTGAAGGGTGAGTGTCAGGAGGATGGGGCCAGGCTCTTCTCAGTGGTGTCCAGTGGTAGGACAAGGGGCAATGGGTGTGAGCTGGAACACAGGAGGTTCTGCTTGAACTTGAGAAGGAACTTCTGTGCTGTGAGGGTGCCAGAGCCCTGGGCCAGGCTGCCCAGGGAGGGTGTGGAGTCTCCTTCTCAGGAGACATTCAAGACCCTCCTGGACACCTTCCTGTGTGATCTCATCTGGGTGTTCCTGCTCCAGCAGGGGGGTTGGACTGGATGAGCTTTCCAGGTCCCTTCCAATCCCTAATATTCTGTGATTCTGTGATTCTGTGATCCCTTCCTTGTGCAAGGGGTGGTATCAGAGCTGCTGAGGAACCACCAGCAGTTCTCTTTAGGTATCAAGAGATCTCTTATTTATTACAAATTCAGACTGAGAAGGTAACTCCAGAGATGTTCATAAATAATCCATGCTTAGAGGATTTTTGGAAGGATTTTGTGACATCAATCCTCTCCTGGGCTTTCCAGAAGCTGTGAAGCCCCAGTAATTCATTGCGAGGATGACTGTTATTATTACAACAGCTAATTTAGGGATGAGATTAAAAAAGAAAAGGGGGAGCACCAAGGAAAGAAATGTAACACGCTGGGAGTCCGCTGGTGATGCTCAATGTATGAGGCTTGGGAAGAAGCAAGTGTCCTTTTTGCTGCTCACAAAACCTCCCCAAACTTCCCCCAGTGAGTGGGGACACTGCAAGAAATTCAACGTGAAAGTGCCAGTAATTAGCGTGGCAAAAGAATTATCAACTGCCCCCGGGCTCCAGCCCCCTCTTCTCCCTCAGAGCCAACCCTTGGCCAAGCAAACCCCTGTTTAAAGCACACTGTGGTGATTCAGAAGCCCCAGCCCAGAGGTGAGCAGCCCTTAATGCAGGAGATCAACCACAACTCCCTGCACAAAGCTCCTTCGCCCACACAGGGTTTTCCCACTTGGTCTCAAGCAATTGAAATAATAATAATTAAAACTGAAAACCACAGATTTAAAGAATAAATCAGATGCAGAGAGCTGGGTAAAAAGTGCTGGAGGGTCCCTGTGAGGCTTTTTCTCACTGTATTTTGGGGGCATTTGGGTGTTAGAGGGTTTTCAGGTCTGTCCCACCCAGGAGAAGGCTGCTCACGGGGAGCGCCGGCACCTGCCTGCTCCAGAGCCCTGTCCAACCGGACCCCGTCCCTGGCACAAAGCTGGGACTCTCCTCCTGCCATTCACAGCCTTTGCTCCCGAGTCTGGGATGTTTTCAGCTCCCCAACAACCCCAAACACTCACTGCTGCACCGGTGTCAGGAACCACTCACTCACCTCCCCCTGCAGAAATAAAACCCAGGCAGGGGTGGTTTGTTCAGAGCCGGCAGCCAGAGCGCGCTCAGAGGGCTCAGGGGGCTCAGGAAGGAAAAAGAAATATATGCAGAGCTCTGGGCACCTCTGCAGGAAGGAGTTTCTTCTATTGTTTTTTGGGTTTTTTTTTTCCAGCAGGCTTTATTTGTTTGTTAATTATCAGGAATTCACTTTTTGGAGAGTTAAAGCAGCACCACTGAAACCTGCTGATATTGGAATATCCAGAGAAAACTTATTGTGGACCCAGGGAATTGAGCCCCACCCAGGGCAGCAGACCCTGGACCCCTCAATAAAGAGAAAGGGGGTTTTGCAGTGATGCTTTGCACAAAGCGACCTCCAAATAAGCTAAAATTTCCCCACAAGTGGAAAAAGCAAGCAGAAAAACGCTCAGTGACCCCCCTCACAGCAGCAGTTACAGCCCAGATGAGTTCAACCACAGAAATGCAGCTTCCATTCTCCTGCAAACCTGTAACCAGGAGGAACCTCTTATTTATCAAGTTTTCCACCACACTCGATGTCCATCGCGCTGCCAGAGCCACCCAGGGCTGCCATCCCGGCCACCGACGCTGCCCTGGGTTATCACACCCCCATTTTGGAGGAGGTAGGAGGTACCTGACCTCCAAAATCTGCATCTTCTGCCACCAAAACCTGCAGCCCCTTCCCCAATAGCTGTATCTCACCCATGGGAAAACCCAGGCCAGCAGGGTCTCTCGCTGTGGTTAGAGCAGAAAGGGCAACTCCTTCCCATTCCTCATCCTCTAAGAGGGCAGAAATAGCTGGAAAATGGCCCAAAGGAGATGCTGCTCAAATCTCACTTCAGCAGGAAATTGCTTTATTTTTTTCTAGAAGGGAATCCCCATGTTGCCCATAAACACCCCATTCTTTTTCACTGTATCCTGAACCACCCGGTTCTCCCTCACCCGTTTCCACAGGGACAGAAAAATCCACCTCCAGCCATCAGCTGCAATCTCTGCAATCCCAGGTCAGCCTGAATTCACCCCAAACTCCTCCAACCACCGAGGTCAGCGTGCTCAGGGGTCAGGCTGGGCCTTCCAGTTCACCCTGAAGCATTTTCCAAGCCCTCTGGTCTTGGAAATTTGCCTCTTTACTGCAAATATTCACAAACTATTTTTGCTGGCCTGGAAGCGAGCAGACCTGGGATGAGCTGGATACCCCGTGTACATCTCTGCTCTCAACCAGGAGGTTTTGCAGCATCATGAAACCATGAGGAATTCACCTGAGTCAAATATAAAATCCCAGACTGGTTTAGGTTGGGAGGGACCTTAAAGCTCATCCAGTCCCAACCCCCCTGCCAGCAGCAGGGACACCTTCCACTAGACCAGGTTGCTCAAAGCCTCATCCAACCTGGCCGAGAACACTTCCAGGGAGGAGCAGCCACAGCTTCTCTGGCCAACCTGGGCCAGGGTCTCACCACCCTCACACCAAAGAATTTCTTCCTCACATCTCAGCTCCATCTCCCCTCTGCCACCTTCAAGCCATCACCCCTTGTTCTGTCACTCCCTGCCCTTGGCCAAAGTCCCTCCCCACCTTTCTCATAGGCACTTGCTTTAAGTGCAAGCAAAGCACCCACAAAACATTAACTCTTTTTAAAACAATTTCACCCAATTCTTCCAAACACAGAAGAAGAAGAAGGGGAAGGTGCTACTCACTGGTATTTTCACCTCCTCTGACTTCAAACTGATTTGAAGTGGCTGCTCTAGGGAAATGCAGGCGATGGGGCAGACGCTTTACACGGCGCCGCTGGAACAGAGGTTTTTCCACGGTAATTTTTGCACCTTTTTCCTTATGATCAGAAAAAAAAACCCAAAACCCAGCTGCTTGGAGCAGCTCAGACCTCAAAGTGCTCCTTCACACGGGTGTTATTCTGATTGCTTTCTGAAGCACATTTTAAGCTCATCTTAGGAAGTCACATCATGGGTCGATTTTGAGAGTAAAAAATACAAAATTGCAAATAAAATAAGTGGTGAAGCTGGTGGCGGTCGCCCGAGTTTGCTTTTCACATCTTGGTGTTGCTGACATTTGGAAATAGCAGTATAGATATAAATATTATACATATAAATGTATTTTATATATATATATACACACACACACACACACACATATATATATATATAAAAAAATATATATAATATAGATAAATATATATAAATATAGATAGATATAAATATAATATAAAATATATAATATATATATAATATATATAATATATATAATATATATAATATATATAATATATTATATATATAATATAAATATATTATACCTATATATAATCTGTATATTATTTTAATATACAGATTATAATAATAATCTTAATTATAATTATAATATATCTATGTATATTAAAATAATATACATGTATATATTCACAAGTATTTATCTATACATTTATTTTGGTTATATGTTTTTTTTTTAATATATATACAGATATAACACCTGCAAAAGGCACAAGGAGCTGCTGCAGCAGCTGATCTCTCGCTGTCCAAGGTCAAATCCTGCTTTAGGTGACAAACCCAAGGCAGGAAAGGAGGAACCCAAAAAGCTCATCAAATGGAAAAGAAAAATGGGAAAGTTGGGTTTCTTGGGCTGCCTGAATTCTGTCTCTCCTGCTCTGTGTACAATAAATGTAACTATTGAAATTGGCTCTGAAAATTCCAGGTTTTACTGACTTTTTGGAAGGTAAAACATCCATGGGGTGAGTGCACAGGTGCCAAGCCCCCGGGTGGGAGATGCTGAGTGAGACACGACACGTTTCTAGCAAAAACAGCTCTCAAAAAGCCATGAAGAGGAGCCAATTTGGGCACCTTCAGCTGCAGAACCCGACTGTTGGAGCAGCCTGTCCCACTGCACCTCCAGATCCCAACACCACCCCACCCCAGCTCCCCGCAGCCGCCTCAGGGAGCAAGAGAAATAGTGATTTTTATGGTCTATTTGCTAAATCACCCTGAACTCCCTCAAAAGCCACCTCCACCAGACAACCCACAGCTCCTCAAGCCTTGCAAACGTTAATGGTGACGGAAGGAACTCGATTTCCAAGCAGAAGCTCTTAACCCATCTATTAAACACGAGGGTTTCTCACAGCGCTTACCCACAGCAGCGGCTGAAATCCCCAGCTCCTGCCTGGAGTCTCTCTAATAAACCCGAGCAGGTGTCGGTTTTATCAAATACACTTGGCTGGGGTTATTAGAAAAGTCATTAAAGACAGAATCACAGAATATTAGGGATTGGAAGGGACCTGGAAAGCTCATCCAGTCCAACCCCCCTGCTGGAGCAGGAACACCCAGATGAGATCACACAGGAAGGTGTCCAGGAGGGTCTTGAATGTCTCCAGAGAAGGAGACTCCACACCCTCCCTGGGCAGCCTGGCCCAGGGCTCTGCCACCCTCACAGCAAAGAAGTTCCTACTCAAATTTAAGCAGAACCTCCTGTGTTCCAGCTCACACCCATTGCCCCTTGTCCTACCACTGGACACCACTGAGAAGAGCCTGGCTCCATCCTCCTCACACTCACCCTTCAGATATTGATCAACATTAATGAGGTCCCCCCTCAGCCTCCTCTTCTCCAAGCTCAGGAGCCCCAGCTCCCTCAGCCTTTCCTCACCAGGGAGCTGCTCCACTCCCTCCATCACCTTGGTGGCTCTGTGCTGGACTCTCTCCAGCAGTTCCCTGTCCTTGAACTGGGGGGCCCAGAACTGGACACAATATTCCAGCTGTGGCCTCACCAGGGCAGAGCAGAGGGGGAGGAGAACCTCTCGTGACCTACTGACCACCCCCTTCTAATGCACCCCAGGTGCCATTGGCCTTCCTGGCCACAAGGGCACAGTGCTGGCTCATGACGAGATAATGGGGCTTCCACAAGGGGAAGAGTCGTGTGCTGGCACATGACAATTACAGATAATGACTGGAGAGAATAAGATTGATAAGGAAAAGATTAAAACCGCAATGGAATTTGTGACACCTTGCAGTGGAGTGGTGTATTGGAGTAACACATCGAGCAGCAGATTGAGGAGTTGGGAGGCTTTTGTAATTGTTTTGCCTAAAAGAAATGTGAGTTGATTTTTGTCCAGGGGGCTAAAGAAAACAAAAATCTGTTTGTCAGCAGTAAGGGACGGAGATGAACGAGGAGTTAACGAGGATTTACACAGCCACACCTACACCCACCGCGTTCCACCCAAAACAACAACAACAAGGTCATTAATGGCAAGTGCTATCTGATGAATTTTTGTAGGGCACTGAAATATGTTCTCCTAGACAGAGAGGAATTTATTGCCTGCTCTCCAGATCAACAGGACATATTTTTAGAGGGAGAAACAATTCAATTCTCATCAGTGATTTGAAGTTCAGGGCGCTTTTGTGCTCCTCGTTAGCTTGGCGTCCCCGAGAACGCGAGTGCGGGCGTTGGAGCAGCTCCAGGACATCTGCACACACCAGCTCCAGGACATCATCTGCACACACCAGCTCCAGGACATCATCTGCACACACCAGCTCCAGGACATCATCTGCACACACCAGCTCCAGGACATCATCTGCACACACCAGCTCCAGGACATCATCTGCACACACCAGCTCCAGGACATCATCTGCACACACCATCTCGAGGACATCTGCACACACCATCTCCAGGACATCATCTGCACACACCAGCTCCAGGACATCATCTGCACACACCAGCTCCAGGACATCATCTGCACACACCAGCTCCAGGACATCTGCACCCACCAGCTCCAGGACATCATCTGCACACACCAGCTCCAGGGCATCATCTGCACACACCAGCTCCAGGACATCTGCACACACCAGCTCCAGGACAACATCTGCACACACCAGCTCCAGGACATCATCTGCACACACCAGCTCCAGGACATCTGCACACACCAGCTCCAGGACATCATCTGCACACACCAGCTCCAGGACATCTGCACACACCAGCTCCAGGACATCATCTGCACACACCAGCTCCAGGACATCATCTGCACACACCAGCTCCAGGACATCATCTGCACACACCAGCTCCAGGACATCTGCACACACCAGCTCCAGGACATCATCTGCACACACCAGCTCCAGGACATCATCTGCACACACCATCTCCAGGACATCATCTGCACACACCAGCTCCAGGACATCATCTGCACACACCAGCTCCAGGACATCATCTGCACACACCAGCTCCAGGACATCTGCACACACCAGCTCCAGGACATCTGCACACACCAGCTCCAGGACATCATCTGCACACACCAGCTCCAGGACATCATCTGCACACACCATCTCGAGGACATCTGCACACACCAGCTCCTGAGCCCAAAGGGATTCACCTGTGGGTTTTCCACATCAGGACATGCACTTTTATGGTGTCTCATGATACAATCTCCAGGGCCTGTCCTGAGCCCGTTTTTGGGGCTCACAGGGCAGAGCTCCCTTCGCTGTGGTCCCTGAATTCCTCCTCAAGGTGGAGTTATGGTTGGACCAGATGATCATGATGGTCTTTCCCAACCCAACTATTCTATGATAAGGTGAACAGATCACAAAACTTGCTCAGCAATAATGGCTGTTCAAGAGTTTTCCCAGTAAAATTGTGTGGAAAACTGCTGTGAAACAACTTCTAGAAACGAAAGCAACTCCCAGTCCCCCACACTTCAAGAGGCTGCTGCACAAGAGGACATCCCGCAGCAAACCCCGTGAATTCCTGGTACAAGCACCCACTTTTGAGTGGTGGATGGAGCTGCTAATGCATTTCAGAGACAATTCCAACATAAACACCATGGAGGAGTCAAGGCTTGGCCATATGGTTTTGCCAATATACTCATGAGCAGGTAAGAGCACAAGAAAGGATCAGCACCATAAAACCACTCCAGCAGCAATGGTCCTACCAGCACAGCCCAGTCTCACTGGGGAACTGCTTTGAGCTACTGGGATAAAGCACTTGTGCTGGGATGAGCTGTATCTCCATCAGGAAAACACGAATCCAAGGTTGCTCCCTGTGACCCCTTTGAGTGGGCAAGTCCTCCATGGCTCATCCAAGGTGGTAGAACATGCCAGAGGTGGACATGCAAACCCACACTCACAGCCTGAGCTCTTAGAGATGGTCTTTAAGGGCATTTTTTTCTCCACAATGAGTTTGTAACACTATTTCCTACAAGGAGAGGCGGTGTTAAGGGTTTTGCCTCCATGCAGACCACAAATACCTCCGGTATTCATGTGCCTGTGCATTGTGTGCACGAGGAACACCCTTATTTATCTCATCATCAAGAGCATTTCCAAAGTGCTTCACTGCTGCTGTGCTCTCCTCGTGCTGATGCCCATCAAGCTGAATAGATCCATGGGGGAAAGAGCATCTCAGCCCCAAGACTGAGAATTAGGCCAGGGGTGTGTGACTGCAGCCTGGAAGGTCACCTGGGCTTCATCAGAAGAGGGGTGGCCAGCAGGGCAAGGGGGGAAATTGTCCCCCTCTACTATGCCCTTGGGAGGCCCCATCTGGAGTGTTGTGTCCAGGCCTGGAGCCCTCAACACAAGGAAGATGTGGAGCTGTTGGAACGGGTCCAGAGGAGAGCCAGGAAGATGATCCAAGGGCTGGAGCCCCTCTCTGCTGAAGAAAGCCTGAGGGAGGTGGGCTTGTTGAGCTTGGAGAAGAGAAGGCTCTGGGGAGAGCTCACTGCAGCCTTCCAGTGCCTGAAGGGAGCTTAGAAACAGGAGGGAGAGGGACTTTTTCCATGGGCAGAGAGTGATAGAACAAGGAGAAATGGTTTTAAACTGAGAGAGGGGAGATTTAGGTTGGATATGAGGAGGGAATTTTTCACCCAGAGGGTGGTGAAGCACTGGCCCAGGTTGCCCAGAGAAGCTGTGGCTGCCCCATCCCTGGAGGGATTCAAGGCCAGGTTGGATGGGGCGTTGGGCAGCCTGATCTCGTGGTTGGCAACCCTGTCCACAGCAGGGGGATGGAACTGGATGATCTTTAAGGTCCTTTCCAACCCAACCCAGTCTGGGACTCTAAGATCAGAAATATCACCGCATTTATCTGCTCCTGGAAAACAGAGAATTCATGTAGTGTTGGGCTAATTGTTCTGCTCTGCAGCCAACTAAAGACAGGTGAGGAGCCCTGAGTAACCCAGGAACCCACCAGCCAGACACACAGAACCTTTCAGCTCAGGAGACAGACGCCCCCGTTCTCAATCCCAGCCAGAAGCGATGCCAGCGTTGCCGAGCGCGGTGACCTGCACGGGCATCGCTTTCTTTATTCCACACGGCAGGCGTGAAGCTGCTCACATCCACGGGGAGAGAAAAACCAACCCAAGGGGCTGGATTATTTCTTCTTCTCAGCTGTGCTCATTGCAGAACTGATTCAGCCGACAACCTGTGAAATCCAGTTAATGAGCTTGGGTTTCTGCCGCTCGGGGTTGCTCCAGGGATGAGATTTCCTCCCTCTGATGTGTCAATTTCCCGCTTCCAGATTTGGTTGTGGAAGCAGAATATTGACTGTGATTCGGGAGCATTAGCACAGGAAGAAAAATATTATCAGAAATGTGAAGTGTTTGTCCTCCTTTGGAATAAGCCCAGATGGCAGGAGCACGATCCTGTACAGCTTTGAAAGCAGACAAGCAAAAAAGGAGATTAAATGTTCACCACGAGCAACACAACGTCAGCTCTGGCAAAAACATAATCTCTAGGCTCAGCCTGTACAGAAGCACAGAGCTGTCCCAGTTGCTTTTGACAGGAAAAACAGGGTGACACGATCGAGGTGTGGCCGAGTCCAGCTGCCCACCGTTAGAACTCGGCATCCAGACAGAAGGAAAAGTCAGTTGATAGGGAATTAATTACAAATTAATTTTTAAGCAAGCAAGCTCTCGGGGCTATTAAACACCAACAGCATCACCTGGATGGGATGGCTCCAGCCACTCACTTAGAGACTCCTTCAGGAGGCAGCTCTTGATCAGAGCAGTCAATATCTCATAGAATCATAGAACTGTTTGGTTGGAAAAGACCTTTGAGATCATCAAGTCCAACTGTACCTGTCTACTGCTGAACCAGATCTCTGAGCACCCCATCTGCCTGGCTTCTAAATCCCTCCAGGGATGGGGACTCCACCACTGCCCTGGGCAACCCCTTCCAATGCCTCAGAACCCTTTCAGCAAAGAAATTCTTCCTCACATCCCATCTCAGCTGCCCTGGGCACAACTGGAGCCCATTTCCTCTTGTCCTGTCCCTTGCTCCTTGGCTGAACAGACCCACCCCCACCTCTCTGCACCCTCCTTGCAGGGACTGGGACAGAGCCAGAAGGTCTCCCCTCAGCCTCCTTTCTCCAGGCTCAGCACCCCCAGGTCCCTCAGCCGGGAACTCAGCACACTTGTGCTCCAGACCCTTCCCCAGCTCCGTTCCCTTCTCTGGACACGCTCCAGCACCTCCAGGTCCTTCTTGGAGTCAGGGGCCCAACACTGAACCCAGCACTCGAGCTGCAGCCTCACCAGTGATTCCCAGTCCAGGGGGACCATCACTGCCCTCGTTCTACTGGCCACACTATGGCTGACACAAGCCAGGATGCCATTGGCCCCCTGGGCACTCTGCTGGCTCATGTTCAGCTGCTGTTGACCAACACCCCCAGGTCCTTTCCCACCAGCAGCTCTTCAGCCACCCTGCCCCAAGCCTGGAGCGTTGTGTGGGGTTGTTGTGACCCAAGTGCAGGACCCAGCACTTGGCCTTGTTGCACCTCATGCAGTTGGTTGCAGCCCATTGACCCAACCTGTCCAGATCCCTCTGCAGAGCCTCCCCACCCTCCAGCAGATCAACACTCCCACCCAGCTGGGTGTCATCTGCAAATTTACTGAGGGTGCCCTTGATCCCTACATCCAGATCACGGATAAAGATGTTGAACAGGACTGGCCCCAACACTGAGCCCTGGGGAACACCACTGGTGACACCACTGGTGATCAGCCTCCAGCTGGATTTAACTCCATTCCCACCACTCTTTGGGCCCGGCCATCCCACACCCAGCAGAGTGGGTGCCTGTCCAGGCCATTGGCAGCCAGCTTCTCAAGCAGAATGCTGTGGAGAAACGGTGTCCAAGGCTTTACTACAGCCCAGGAACACCACATCCACAGCCTTTCCCTCATCCATTGAGCAGGGACAATCTCACTGCAAAAAAGATCTGATGAGGAACTTCGTGCTCGCTCGCTGCACCGCTTCCATCCCTGCAACCTTTTCAAGCTCCACTCAACCAACCCCTCATGGCAGGTGGCACCAAACCCAGAGGTATGGAAAAGCAGTGCTGAACTCATCTGCTGGTGCAGAAGCAAAGACAAGGTTGGTTTCCCAGTCTGGGCTCCCATCTGTACTAACTGGAAATGCAAATGTTGAGCCATTTTTTCCAGCAATATTCCAAGCCCGGAGAGGGGAGTGGGAGCCACACCAAGTGTTTGATTTCAATAAACCACTCAGCCCAAAGCAGGGCAGATGGAGGTGTTCTGCCAGCTGTTAGCACGCAGGGCACACGCACGGCGGCAGGAAGGCTCCGTGCACCGGCACGGATCATTCATCCGAGGCAACATCTTCACCCAGGGAGCATCAGGCGCAGCCAAAGACCCCACGGAGCCATCACGGAGCTCGCTGGTGGACACCAGCCCTGTCCGAACATGATGGAAGAGCTCTGCCCCCATCTGAATGGAGGGAACAGCTCATAACTCAGCTTCTAAATCCCTGCAGCCTCCTGATCCCGAGACAGAGGTGTCACCCCAGAGCAAGGGCAGGCGATGAGCTGCAGGGAGGACGGGCGGTTGGGTGCTCAACACACCGACAAAAGCCATGGAAAGCAGGATCAGAGTGAACAGCTTCTCCCTTCTGTCCTGATTGCTTCCAGTCTGGACTTCAAAGGTGATTTTTCTCTCTGCTAAGAACTCCCTTGCAAAAGGAAACAAATCTCTTTTCTGTTGGTATCGTCATGGTTAAAAGGAACTTAACGATGGAGACTTTGCTCCACCAAAGGTGGGATCTCAGCCCCAAAAATAACCCCCTTGTTACCTCAGGAGGAAAGCAGCAGGGTTTCCTGCAGGTGTTGGGAGGCGTTCAGCCGTGGCTAACAGGGAAATCAGGGTGCCAGCCCTGCAATTTGAATATCTCCTCTCCCTGTTACCCCCCCACTGGCTCCACGGCGGAGCTGAAAACACCGCGCGGCCGTGCCACGTGAGCACGCAAACCCAGGAGAGGGCACACGGGTGCTGTGAGTCGTGGAGGTGACTCGTTAGGATCCAGTAATTGTCCTCCCTGAGATCACCCAGAGCACCCCCAGGGCTGCACGGTAACGGCCTTACCGTCTTCAGCAGCGCCCGGTTGTCCCTGAGGCTCCCCACCATGCCGACGAAGGAGACGCCGAACATGGTGCAGCCCAGCAGGAGCAGGATGATGGCTGGAGCCAGGAAGATCCCTTCCAAGGTTTTGTGCTTCTGCCTCTCCACTTCAGCGTAAATCCCAACGCACAGGATCACGAGGCCGAGGATCTGCAAGGGAAGCAGCACAGGGTGGGATTCAGACACCAATAAGGAAAAAGCAGAGGCTTCGAGGGAGAGGTGGAGGTGAAAGACATCCCAGATGGCCAAGAAAAACCCACTCAACTCTGGGACATTTGACATCCAATCCTAAATGGTGCTGTCAGCTTGAGGCCAGGCTGCTCTTCCTGGGAAGAGGAGGAGGATGGGAAGAGGATGCACAACGGCAGCGTGATCAATCGAGCCGGGTGGCTTTGAGCTGGGTTTGCCAGGTTTCTCCTCTCCCTGCCCCTATCTTTATGCTCTGTCTGGATGTTCAGCTTGGCCCTTGCCTTGGGTCTGACCGATCCAGAAGTTTATAGTCATGAACCCCAAGAACCCACCCTCCCAAATCCCACCCTGGACTGGGTTTGTGTGACAAGGTTTTGGTAGCAGTGGAGGGGGGGACATGGGGTGGCTTCTGTGAGAGGAGCTGCCAGAAGCTTCCCCATGTCTGACCCAACACAGCCCGTGCCAGCGGCTACCAGAACGGAGCCGCCGCTGGCCAAGGCCGAGCCCATCAGTGACGCCTCTGTGATAACATAATTAAGAAAAAAAAAAAAGAGAAGAGAGGAAAAAAAGCTGCACACTTTGCAGCTGGAGAGAGGAGTGAGGAGATGTAAGAGAAAACAACTCCACAGACACCAAGGTCAGTGAAGGAGGGGGAGGAGGTGCTCCAGGCGCCGGAGCAGAGATTCCCCTGCAGCCTGTGGTGCAGACCAGGGTGGAGCAGATGTCCCCCTGCAGCCCATGGAGGTCCATGGTGGAGCAGATGTCCCCCTGCAGCCCATGGAGGTCCATGGTGGAGCAGATGACCCCCTGCAGCCCATGGAGGTCCATGGTGGAGCAGATGTCCCCCTGCAGCCCATGGGGGTCCCTGGTGGGGCAGAGGTCCCCCTGCAGCCCATGGAGGTCCATGGTGGAGCAGATGTCCCCCTGCAGCCCATGGAGGTCCATGGTGAGGCAGGCTGTCCCCCTGCAGCCCATGGAGGTCCGTGGTGGAGCAGATGTCCCCCTGCAGCCCATGGAGGTCCATGGTGGAGCAGATGTCCCCCTGCAGCCCATGGAGGTCCATGGTGGAGCAGATGTCCCCCTGCAGCCCATGGAGGTCCATGGTGGAGCAGATGTCCCCCTGCAGCCCATGGAGGTCCGTGGTGGAGCAGATGTCCCCCTGCAGCCCATGGAGGTCCATGGTGGAGCAGATGCCCCCCTGCAGCCCATGGAGGTCCGTGGTGGAGCAGATGTCCCCCTGCAGCCCATGGAGGTCCATGGTGGAGCAGTGACCACCTGTAGCCCGTGGAGGACCCCACACCGGAGCAGGTGGATGCCGAAGGAGGCTGTGACCCCGCGGGAAGCCCACACTGGAGCAGGTTCCTGTCAGGACCTGTAGCCCGTGGAGAGAGGAGCCCACGCCGGAGCAGGTTCCTGTCAGGACCTGTGACCCCGTGGGGGACCCGCGCTGGAGCAGTCCCTTCCTGAAGGACTGCACCCCATGGAATGGACCCAGACTGGAGCAGCTCGTGAAGAACTGTCAGTCATGGGAAGGACTCACGTTGGAGCAGTTGGTGGAGGACTGTGTCCCGTGAGAGGGACCCCACGCTGGTGCGGGGGAAGGAGACCTCCCCCTGAGGAGGAAGCAGCGGCAGAAACACCGTGTGATGAACTGACCCCAACCCCATTCCCTGTCCCCCCGTGCCGCTGGGGGGAGGAGGTGGAAATCAGGAGAGAAGTGAAGCCTGGGAAGCAGGGAGGGATGGGGGAGGTGCTTTAAGATTTGGTTTTACTTCTCACTCTCCTCTGATTTTGATTGGTAATAAAGTAAATTTGTTTTTTCCCCCAAGCCGAGTCAGTTTTGCCCGTGCCAGTAATTGCTGAGTGATCTCTCTCTGTCCTTATCTCCACCCATGAGCTTTTCGTTATATTTTCCTCCCCCTGCCCAGTTGAGGAGGGGGAGTGACAGAGTGGGCTTTGCTGGGCATCCGGCCTCTAGCCAGGGTCAGCGCACCACACACCCCTGGACAGCAGGATCCCCAGCACGACTCATTGCACCCCATCGTTTTTACATCTGGCTTGAGCACCCACTTGCCCCCAAAACCCTCGGCGAGCCGCTCGCCCTCTCCTCCCGTGCCAGCACCAACAGTGGGAAACAAAACCAACTGCACCGTTACGAAGCACTTCAGATCCCGGGGTGAAAAGTGCCACCAAGAAAACCAACGGATTATTTGTGACAACCTCCTCCCCGCTCTCCCCCTTCAGTGAAACAGCTCTAATTGAACCAGAGCCTAACGATGCCAGAATAAAGCAGGGCTCCAAAAAGGGCCGTTTGCAGCCCTTCAGCTCCTCCAACATCAAAGCCAACAGCGCGATCCCAAGCGCTTGGAGCTGTCAGGAGCCGTTCACATCGCGCCCGTCGGCCCCGCGGCGCAGCCAGAGGCGAGCGGCTCCTCAGCGGCACCGAGCTGACACCTGAAAAGGTCAGCGAGGAAACTGAGAGGCATCTGGAGCCCTTTTCACGCTGCTTTTTGCAGCCCTCCCCCTCCCAAATCACAGCAGGAGGCTCCTGGGGGGAAGTCCCCGGCTGCAGACATCCACACTTCAAAACCTGCATCTCCAAAAAGGAGAAAAAAATTCCTTTTTCTGCTATTTTTCCACTGCTTTTGAGACCTTTTGGACCTTCCCATTTTTTCCAACCTTTCCAAGAGGCTTCATTGCTCCTAATGAGTTTGCTCAAACACTTCCTGCTAATTCATGTCAACAATTCAAGGGTTAATTTTCATGCACAATCTTTGTGGTTTTTTAATTTTCATGCACATGCTTTTTTCAGGAGTTGATTTTTTTCTTCTCTGCTGTGCCTGGCCGCTATTTCTGGTGCGGTTTTTGTAGCTCGTTTCTGTCCATCAATCACTGCCCGCTTCCAGGCTTCATCCCAGCTAGAAAGGAATCAAAATCTCTCAGAAAGTGCAATTTAGACTCGAGATATTTTACAGCCACTTTTGTTATTTGGAACGAAGCAGGCAGGCCTAGTTCTGATAACAGGCTGCTAATCACCGCTTCATCTTTACACTCCTTTAAGTGTCAGGTTGGTGCGCTGGGATTAGGTTGGATTTAGTGTTTCTCTCACAGGGTGTCCAAGGAAATACATTTGGATGTGAAGGTGGGGGGTGGGCATTAACGCACACCACGCGCCCCCCGCTGATCCCCGCCCTTCCTCCCCAATCAGAGCCACTTTCTCTGTTTTAATTAATCCATCTGCGATGAGATTGAGGGAAGAGAGCACAGAAAGGGCACAGAGCAAAGCCCAGAGGGGGTTTGAGGGCTGGATGCTCGAGGGGCTGAGGAAGCAGAGGGCATGGGATGGGTTCCACCTGCTAGCAAGGGAGAGAAACCCAGGAGGGTCTGCAGGATGGACACAGGTATTGCTTAAAAAACAGCTTTTCCAGGGCTGAAAGCATCCTTAACAAATTTAAAGCACGTGGCACACATGAGGCTGATGGAGAGTGGTGCTGGTCCTTCCTCCCAGCATCACCACAGCCATCCCTTCGGCCAGGAAAACCCCGACCAGTGCCATGAGAGCATCCTGTTTTCTTGGAGGGGAGCATGGGTCTCTCATTTGCCATGCAAATGTGATGGGGAAATACGAGTGCAATGGGGAAAAGGCTCTGCACGGCGTGAGGAGATCCTCTGGCAACCCAACCCCACGGCGCGGCTGGGAGCTTTGGGGCTCAGAAAAGGCTGAGTGCTACCTCTGTCCAAGCAACTCAAACTGCTCTCTGAGACCGACAAGCAAATATTGAGCTGATCCACCTGAATTTCTTGGCTCTCTCCTTCCTTGGCTCCAAGTTTAAAAGGTCACCCAGCCCCTTGCAACCTGCTTTGCTAAGGATTAGTGCTGCGGGCTGGAGCCCAGCCCATCTCCACACCCCCCTGGCTAAAAACACCCTCTGATCACAAAATCCCAGAATGGCCTCAATTGGAAAAGCCCTTGAAGATCATTGAGTCCAATCACAAACCCAACACTGCCCAGTCCCCACTGACCCCTGTCCCTCAGCACTGTGTCTACACGACTCTTCAATCCTTCCAGGGATGGGGACTCCACCACTGCCCTGGGCAACCCCTTCCAGTGCCTCAGAACCCTTTCAGCAAAGAAATTCTTCCTCACATCCCATCTCAACTGCCCTGGCCACAACTGGAGCCCATTTCCTCTTGTCCTGTCCCTTGCTCCTTGGTTGAACAGACCCACCCCCACCTCTCTGCACCCTCCTTGCAGGGACTTGGACAGAGCAAAAAAACCTAAAAACAAAACTAAACCCAAGAGTTCTTTCTGCTCAAAGTAGCTCAAAGCACAAGAAAGCATCTTGCACAGCGAGGCACACCTCGAGGCAGGGTGGATGCACTGGCACATCTCCCAGCAAAGGCAGATTGCAAAGGAAGCCTCGCTGGAATATAACGAGGTTTGGAAGGACGAGCAGGGAGCGATGCTGTGGCACGACGGGTGGCAGAGGATGGAAAATCGCTGAGGAGAAAGGCCAGAATTCCCTGAAAAACAGCGTTTCTGTGAAAAAATGGTGGGTTTGAAGCAAATCAGCGATATCAAAGCCTTTGCCAGGAGCTATGCAGCACCATCAAAACACACCTGTAAGGGGAAGAACCATGAATTTCATCAAAAACCCAATTAGCCCGTGCCCTTCGGCCGGAGATGAGCAACAAGAGCAGCAGGAAAAGTCTGCATCACCCCTTGCACAGCCTGGCTGCTCTGGTTTCCATCACCGGGTTTCTCTGGGGGCTTGGCTTTGCCTTGGGAATTCAATCAGCACGGATATGTTTGATTCTTGGCGTCACAACCTTTTCCTACCACCCACACCCGGGGACATGGTGAAGCAGATAATGAAGTTTGCTGTAAATCCTCCGTAGTTCCATATTAATTGCGCGGTGATCACCTTAATGCAACGCAAGCACCAGGACAGACAACAGCCGGTAATTCCAGCTGCTCTGCAATGCCTCCAAGAGAAAAAGCAAATCTGCACTCACCCTCTGATGAGAGGATAATTATTCCATTTCTATATGATAATAACCACACAATCAAACCAGCACCCTGGGGAAAACCAAGGAGGTGGCTGCAACTCCACCCGACCCTGTGGTGAAGATGTCCTGGATCAATTCTCCTCTTACAAGCTGGGAAGAAACAACCTTCAGGCTTCAATTTAAGATTTTAGTGCTTCTTGGAGTTTGTAGGAGCTGAACAGGCAGAGGATGGAGGGCAGTGAGCAGCCACTCTGGGATGTCCAACCTCCACTGCCACCTCAAAATGGACCCCCATGACGTGCTCTCCTCCCTCCCTCCCATTCTCCTGGATGGATAAAGTTGCAAAGTTGAATTTCTCATATAAATTGCTATGATTGACCCTTCCCCACCTTTGCAGCCCATTTCCAAAGCCGTTTCGCCCCAAGCTCGTCTCTTTTTAGTGGGATGAGATGTTGGTTTTCCTCTCTAGGAATACCTAACACAAGGAAAGAGCAGGAGGGGGAATTTGGGGACCTGGGAAGGAGAAGAGTTAAAGGTGGAAATCTCTGGTAGAAATCCCTATCCCACTGACTGCAGAGTCTTTTAGAGATCTGGAGGTCAAGAAGTCATCTGAAAGGCAATGAATGAGCAGGAAATAACAGAACACACAGCTCTGATGGTGCTGGCAGGGTTTGGGGGTGCCAAACGGGTGCCTTGAGCTCGCAGCTAACCCACAGTGGGTGAGTACAGTTTGCAAAGCTCTCTTTGAGCCACAGGCTCCTTGGTGCCTGTGATTGCTTCTCCATCCTTGTACGACTTGGCTTTGGCACAGAGGCAGCTGCCCGACGCTATCAAGAGACGTGCACGGTCCTACCAGCGCTAACAAGAGATGCAAGGTCCTGCCCTGTCCTAAAAACCCAACTAAATCCCCAGGAAATGCCCCATTCCCCTTGTCCAAGACCCCAAAGTTACCCTCAGCCACAGGCAGAGCAAACAGGCACCACGAATCCAAGGGGACGTTAACACGGCCGGAGCAGGGCGGCCTCAGAGCTGCCCAGGGCCGGGCGGCGGACGCGGCCGGATCCCGGCGGGACGGCGTTAACGGGAGGAGCCAACGCGACGCGGGAACTTCCCCTCCCTCGAGAACACCAAAGAGTCACGATGAGGGTGGCTCCAAGCCCACGCAGACCACGGCAGCCAGATGATGTGTCAGAGCCCTGCTCTGAGGAGGAGCACAGGGGATGGGGCTTCACTTAATTCTCCATCCAAGACGACCAGAGGTGCAAAGCTGAGGGCAAAACCCTTCTTTGTCAAATTCCCAGCTCACAGCAAGATCGTTCTTCCCAGCTTTTGAAGATCCATTTGCCTTCAAATTAGCAGCTCAGGTTCTCCTGTTCCTCCTCAGAAGGTTTTCTTGCACAGTGCAGGCAAGAAACTGAGATATAGAAAGTGCTGAATGCTTTTAGTCATTAACAGATAGAATCAGGATTAATAACGCATCGATCACATAAATCACATCACGCTTAACTGCCGACGTGGGAACGTACAAAATTATGCTTTTATAAGGGTCAATTAAAAAAGCAGTTTTCAATTTTATGGGAAAAGTAAGAAAATGAAGGAAGTGCTCCTTTTTGAACAGAAAATTTCAATTCTATGCTCTGCTGAATCCTCCACAGCGAGGATTGAATCCACCTCTATAAACCAACCCACGATGCTCGAACCTCTCCGCCCTTTGCTCCGTGTTTGGTTTAAGGCCACTCTCTGGCTTATCCCACGCTCCTTTAATGAGCTTCCCACCCATAAATAAGTGTGTTCATTACAGGAAAGCACTGGAAAGGACCTAGAGGCACTCGATCCAGCTTTCTGCAGGCTGGGACAACTCAATGGTAGAAGATCAGGATGCATCTCACCCCAAACCTCCTCAGTGCTTCACAGTGAATCATAGAACCCCAGACTGGTTTGGGTTGGAAGGGACCTTCAAGCTCATCCAGTCCCAACCCCCCTGCCATCAGCAGGGACACCTTCCACTGGACCAGGTTGCTCAAAGCCTCATCCAGCCTGGCCGAGAACACTTCCAGGGAGGAGCAGCCACAGCTTCTCTGGCCAACCTGGGCCAGGGTCTCACCACCCTCACACCAAAGAATTTCTTCCTAATATCTCATCTAAACCTCCCCTCTTCCAGTTTAAAGCCATTTCCCCTTGTTTTATCATTAACTGCCCTTATAAAAATCAACTCCAGTCTTATTCTACTCAATTTTTACTCAGGGGGGTGAAATTTTCAAAGCTTTCACGCAAGAAATTCCAAAGCAATTATTGTTTATCAGTGCATTTGGACAGATGGAAACCCAGCCCTGGCCATGTCTGGTTAACGAGGCTCTGAAGGGCTCGGCAGCGCTGCTCAATTAGCACGGCAGCGACGTGTGCAAACGAGGCCAGAACTAGGTCAGGCGGCTGCAAAGCTCCCAGCAGCCGCGGGGTCCGTCCATGGGACAACAGCCCCCTGTGAGATCATCCCGGGGTTGAAGGCAGGCTGGGTTGCAGCGATTCAAAGTGGCTTTTTTGCAGCTATTTTTGAGTTGTCAGGAATTTATTGAGTGTCTTCTTGCTGGTGGCTATGCCAGGAGGCCCCACCGAGCCCCCCAAAATGCCACTGTAATTAAAAACCATCTGGCATTGATTGGACTGGGTCATCCCATCGTTAATCCACGTGTGCACAGCGCAGCCCTGACCTGGGTTCCGATTAGTCCAGAGCAAAAAAAATCTGCACCTCCTCCCCATCCCTTAAAGGCATTTGGGGAAACATCAAACCAAGCAAAACTCAGCTCTTTAGAGAAACCAAACCCACGGCGACGGCTTCTCCTGCAGATCCATTTTCAAGCACAAACACTGCACTGTCCTTACCCAAAAACCCAAACTGCAGCCCCAAATGAGTTAAGAAATCTGGATTTTTTTTGTCTCACTGGGTGCAGTGGGAGGGTCCTGGCCACCCCAAGGGAGATACCCCAGTCTCCTCTCCCCTCACCAGCCTTCCTACCCAGCAGGCCACGAAGAAACCAGTGAGATATTCTACCAAAAATCCTCCTTTTTTTCTTATTCTCATTCACGCCCTAGGGTGGGAATAAATCATTTGGGGTAGTGAGACAACAGGCTCCACCATCCCCAGCTAGTGAGGGTGAGTGCTGCCCTCCCAATGAGTTTATTCACTACAAAATAAATAAATAAGGAAATAAAAAGCATTTTCAAATTCTGCTTGTAACCCCCTTTGCCACTCACAGCCCAGCAGGGACCTGGCACCGATATTTCTGTGATTACACCTAATTAGACACAGATACTGATAGACACACCCAGCAGGCAGCCCATGCACGGGGCAAAGAGGATTCATCAAACCTCAGGAGGAAATACCTGTAAATCTGAACTGGATTATGCAAGATTAACCCCAGGAAGGTGCCACCTCCATCTCTGATGCATGAATTGAGGATGCACAGAGCATAAAGGGGCTGGGAACTTCTTGTTTCCCCCGCCCCTGCTCCCACACGTGCTCGCACCGCCCAGGTTTCAGGGAAGCCTCACCCTGGCTGTAGCTCAGTGATTCCAAACTGCATCAAAACAAGCTTTATTTTTAACTCTTCAAATAACCAACCTGGCTAAAACACCCACCACTCGATGTCTGCTTTCACACCTTGTCCCTGTTGAACCATGACAAGGCAACAGCCAAGACGGGCAGGGGGGATCCAGCTGGCAACGCCGCCCGACGCGTGATTGGGGATGAAAACATGAAATTTCGGTGTTTATGCTCCAAAATGTGACTCAAAGGAGTTGTGAGAGAGGCTCTGGGGATGGGCAATCCCAGGGACATGCTCTTAAATTTACCAAAACCCCCAGTTTCACCCAAGATTGCTTGTTTTAGACCCAGCTAGTGCCAAGCACAAGGGGCTTCGCAACACCAGGGTTTACTGCAAGGATTTGATGCCTTGGAAGGGGAAATTTGGACACTGAAAAGCAGAATCCAGCCCGCAGGGGTGGTGCAGTGAGGGGGGGAAAGTCAGGAAGGACAGAAAAGCAACCGAAGCACCTACCGAGAAGAGGGTGGCGTAGGTGGACAGAGCAAATTTGATGCTGTAGTAATAGAGGAGGGAATTTCGGCACTCGGAGCCTTGAGCCATCCCTGCAGCTCCGGCCAGAGGGGTTTGCTCGTGTCCCACCGGCCCCTCCCCGCTCCGGCCGGCCCCTGCCCGCCGCTGCCGGGCTGAAAAAGCCTCCACATGCACACAGGCAAGGCTTGAACGCGAACTGCTGGCTCCAGCTTCCGCCTGGCAGGAGCAGAAAGCAATTAAAGGGAAGGCAGCAGCGGCACAAGCGGCCGCCGTTAACCCTTTGTGGAGTTTGCTGCTTGGTTTTGCTGCCGAGAGCAAGAGCAAAGCTCTGCTTCAGTGGGTTGACTCCAACAATTACCCCAAAAAATCAGTGCACGGGTGGATCTCTAGGAAATTTTTAACAGCAAATGTGTTGCAATCGGGACCTCCTGCCCTCGTCGATGGGTGAAAGAGCCTGGTGCCATCCTGCAGCCATCCCAGGAGCGTTCCTGCAGCAGCAGAGGGTGAAGTGACATCCCCAAATCTAGCAAGAACAGGGATAAATGCCCCTGGGGCAGGCACTCAGAGCCCAGGGCTGGAGGGAGATGTCCAGATTTACCTGTTGTAGCTTGTTACTGCGAGCAACACCTCCTCTCCAACACCACCCTGAGCCGCCCAGCGCCTGCGTGAATAGGAAGAAGGAAGGAGAAATTGTGACACCCAGGCTCAGGGAGGTTTCACACGTGAAAGAAAAGGTCTGGGGAGCAAGAAACCAGCCCTGTGAGACCATACAGCTCCTAGAAGGGTTTGTATGGCCGTACAAACATAATACTAGAAAGTATAAAAGTGAAAGTTTTATCAACCACCTGATATCTTCTGACATCTGCCAGCTTGTGACCGCCCAGTGGTGTGACTAGAACCCAATTCTTACCCGTTATGTGTAGCTGACACAAGCATCAGTGGTGTACGGTCCCAAAAGTAACAAGATTTTGTTGGAGCTTCGTGAAATCAACGTTGCTTGATTTATATTTTTAAAAGAAAGCAAAAAGAGGAGCTTGGAAAGGTCTCCTGGGAATCAGAGGAGCACCCAGCACAGAGAAGCACCCAGCACAGAGGAGCACCCAGCACAGAGGAGCACCCTTCATTCCTGCACTTGACTCAGCATGGATCAGGGATGGGCAGAAGCAGCTGCATCATCTGGGATGTGGCTCGTGGCCTGGGCAATGTTTAAAAACCTCAGTTCTTGGGAGGAAGCTGCTGCTTCCCTCTGGGGCAGCCAAACAGAGAATTTATAGCGAGGTTAAAAGAAATAGCAGTGGCTCAGGGCTGCACCCAAAGATGCAGGAGTTGTGTTTCCCCAGCTCTTGGCAGCTGTGGAATAATTCAGCGCAGCAGCAGAGATCGCATCTCTCTGGTTTATAAACTGTGAGGGTAAGAGCAGGGATGGGATGAGAGTTCTGTGATAATCAGTGGCCAGCAGATCCCAAACACTGCGGATATCACACCTCAGGGTATGATAACGGGGTGAAACACGTCCCAAAAGTGACATTTCTGGACAGGACTGAGCTACATCTGGCTGTGATGAGACTGAACGAGCAAAGAGAGGAGGCAACTTTTCTCCTGATTTTCTTTAATCTAAAATGAATTTTTCCTGTGTTAGAGCCTGGTTTATAGCAGCACTTTCCATTTTCCATTAACACCCAACTAAGCTGGCACCATGAATTCCTCATTCTTGGAATAAGAAACCCCAACACCAAGCAAGACACGTGGGGAGCTGCACGACACGTTCCCTGCAGCCTTCCTTTCCTTTTTGAAGGATGCTGCAGCCAGAAGTCAATTAAATAATAAAAGGAATAATACCCACTTGCCTCATGACTTTTCTTTCAGTTCTCTGACCTCCCCCAGGTTTGTGCACCAGCACAGGGTTATTTTCAACCCATTGCTCAGAGAAATCTTGGCGCTGGGTGACCAAACCTCTGTGCACTCAGTGATTTATGTAATGTGCTTGATTTACTTTAATTCAGAAGTCAATCTAGTGTGCAAAAGAGCAAAGGAGAAGCTGTATTTCCCTACAAATCCAGGCTGTGACACAGCCAAGGGGTACCCAAAGCAGCACATTTAAACCAGACTTAAACCATCAGGTCCATAAATAATCACAGAACCCCAGAGTGGTTTGGGTTGGAAGGGACCTCAAAGCTCATCCAGTCCCAACCCCCCTGCCAGCAGCAGGGACACCTTCCACTAGACCAGGTTGCTCAAAGCCTCATCCAACCTGGCCGAGAACACTTCCAGGGAGGAGCAGCCACAGCTTCTCTGGCCAACCTGGGCCAGGGTCTCACCACCCTCACACCAAAGAATTTCTTCCTCACATCTCAGCTCCATCTCCCCTCTGCCACTTTCAAGCCATCACCCCTTGTTCTGTCACTCCCTGCCCTTGTCAAAAGTCCCTCCCCAGCTTTATATTGCCTAAAATTTGCACATTAATTTGAAACCACATTTAAGGGAATAATTCACTCTAAAACTTTGGTTCATCCCAAGTTTTAGCAGTAATTCCAGGCTCCCTTCTCCACGGAATCCCAAGCAAACTCCAAGCCGCCGGCGGTATAAATCACACCAAAACACCAGGAGCACATGGCAGGCTCCTCCCCATCAGCCAGTAATTAACACCTGATATTCCACAAGCAGTTAATTACACCACACAACTCTGCTAAGAGCCCAGATTTGTGCCTGCAGGGATGGGAACAGCAATGGAACTCTCCAGTCACTTCATACGCTGTCATTAAGGCACTCAAGGAGAGGTTTGCTTTCCTCGCTTTCCACGCCGCTGATCTTTGCTGTCACTGGGACCTGGGGCCCGGAGGATTGCTGGTGCAGGGACACAGCAGTCCCACGTGGGAATTAGGAATTATTTTAATTCCCCTTAAAAGTGTCTTAATTCAAAGGAAAGCACATCTGGAAGAGCAGCTGGAGGCCCTGTTCCCAGCTCCCACCCTCACGGGCACCAGAGGAAATTCAGCATTTTCCCCAGCAAAAGAAAACTCCCTTCACCAGACACCCAGGGATCTTTAAATTGTACTTTTATTTTTTTTTAAAGAAAATAACACTTTATACAGTGCTTTTCTTTCTGCAAAAGGGATGATAAGGAATAAACGCTCTTCCGGCGACGCAAACGCATGGGGATGCTTTGCTGCTTGTACCTACAGAGCTGCACTGAGAGATGAGCACTCAGGAGCAAATAAATCATCCATTTATTTATCCTAACGTTACAGTAATGGATGGGTAATGCACCAGCCTTGCAGGACACCAGGGAGAGGTAGGCAGAGCTTTCAGGGAGCTTAATGTTGAATGGAATAAATTCTATGGATCAAATTTAAACAGGACCTGAAACTTTGCTGCGTTTACCATCGCTGGGGCGCGATGCTCTCGGGGTACGGGGGGAGCAGGGAGGGGGGTGGGAACAGGGTGGGGTTTATCCCTGAATATTTTTTTTCCCCCACCCCTCTGGTAATGCTGCTGGAAGGTCGCAGAGCCAGGAATGAGCAAGCCCTTATTTACGGGTTTTAATCATTAACAGAGTTTCTGGCAGTGCTGGGCCCAGGCAATCATTAACTGCAGGAGGAAATGACTCAGCTGGCATTTAATGCCCGGGCCCAACAGGGACCCTTCAAACACTGGGCACCAACCAGCAGCCAGAATCTGGGGGTCTGCAGCCACTTGAGGGGGTGATGCTGCTGCTGCTGCAGGGAGATTTTCCATCGGCAGAGCTCTGTCCCGCTCCAACACCCAGAGGATGGGGATTCCCTTCCCACCCCACAAACAGCCCCCTCTACTCTGCTCTCTCCCCCTCGACTCCGTTCTCATAAGGCCCCACCTGCAGTGCTGTGTCCAGTTCTGGGGCCACCAACTCAAGACAGACATGGACCAGTTAGAACGAGTCCAGAGGAGGTCACGAGGATGATGCCAGGGCTGGAGCAGCTCTGCTGTGAGGACAGGCTGAGAGAGCTGGGGCTGTTCAGCCTGGAGAAGAGAAGGCTCCAGGGAGACCTTCCAGTGGCCTCCCAGTGCCTGAAGGGGCTCCAGGGAGGCTGGGGAGGGACTTTGGCCAAGGGCAGGGAGTGACAGAACAAGGGGAGATGGCTTGAAAGTGGCAGAGGGGAGATGGAGCTGAGATGTGAGGAAGAAATTCTTTGGTGTGAGGGTGGTGAGACCCTGGCCCAGGTTGGCCAGAGAAGCTGTGGCTGCTCCTCCCTGGAAGTGTTCTTGGCCAGGTTGGATGAGGCTTTGAGCAACCTGGTCTCGTGGAAGGTGTCCCTGCTGCTGGCAGGGGGGTTGGGACTGGATGAGCTTTAAGGTCCCTTCCCACCCAAACCACTCTGTGCCAAATCACCCCAGGCAGAAAGTTTCCTATAACAATCACAGAATCACAGAGTCACAGAGTGTCAGGGGTTGGAAGGGACCTGGAAAGCTCATCCAGTCCAACCCCCCTGCTGGAGCAGGAACACCCAGATGAGATCACACAGGAAGGTGTCCAGGAGGGTCTTGAATGTCTCCAGAGAAGGAGACTCCACACCCTCCCTGGGCAGCCTGGCCCAGGGCTCTGTCACCCTCACAGCAAAGAAGTTCCTTCTCAAATCCAAGCGAAACCTCCTGTGTTCCAGCTCACACCCATTGCCCCTTGTCCTATCAATCCAGTGAAGCCACAAACCGAGGCTGCAGGGATCACGTTAACCCCCGGCAGACCACGCCGCGCCGTTATCGCACCCTCGGCCGCACGCGCCCGGCATGCCAAGCGCCTTCCATACAGACGCTGCTTCTTCCCCCAGGCACGGCTCCCCGGCATATTAATTACAAATTACTGGCACAGCGAGCTTGATGAGCCCAGGAACCCGACTACCACTCAACCTGCCAGGTTTGCAGATGACATTTCCCCCCTCAAAGCACAGAGAGGATCTTAAGCAGGATTTGTTGGGGAATTTGGGGTAAGGAGGGGACTGAGCTGCCCTCATGCAAGGGGAGTCCCACACACAAGCAGAGATGAGCCCTGTGCAAGCAGCCAGAGGGGAAAAAATGGGACTTGAGGAGCTTTTGGGGTAGGTTTAGTGGTCAAAAAACTGATCTGGGCCCTGCTGGAGATCTGTGCAATGATTTTGCCAAGGTGCTGGATGGAAGTGGCTGCTGCACCCTGCCTGCTCCTCACCTGGCTCCAGCTCCAACCCTCAGCCTAAACTGGGCAGCCTGGGGTCCCTTAACTGAACCCAGGACTGGGTCAGCCAAAAAAACTCCTTAGCAGCCCCAAAACTCACTGACATGGGATAGGGATGGCCAGTTGGCAGCTGGCAGTGCTCAGGGAGAAGCCCGTGTGTGCTGCTGCGGTACCTGGGCTCACCGATGCCTGGTGCATTAATTAATTCATTAAGCTCTCACAGGATCCTGCTGCAGCTCCCTAGAGCCCAGCCAGGACTGGAAAGTGCTAATTTAAGGTTTAGCACCTCAGCCCAGGCAAACTCAGGGCTGCTCACGTGGGCACAGTGCAGGGATGGGATCCACCTGAGATGGGGACAGAGCTGCACACCACAGCCTCGCTCCCTCCTTCTTCAGACAGACACGAGAGCACCCAAATTATGGTTCCTGCCCACTAATTTAACATTTAATTGCATGAAAAGCAGCGCTGCTGCCGCTCTCATCTGCGTTCCTGATGATAGGGTGTCCCACCATGTCCATGTGTGCTCCCCCATGCAGACAGGGTGGGACATCTAACAGATGCTGCTTCAGCAAGCCACACTGAACATCCTACATGGAAGAAACCTGTGGAGCTGAACAGTAAAACGGGTTTAAATGTCAAATTCCCTCCATATCTCCCTCTGCTTCAGGCTGTCAAGTCACACCAGAGCCTCTTCACTGCTGGGGAGTTTGGTTTTACACCCTGACACACCAAAACTGCAGAAAGCAGAAGTTTTACTTGTCCTGCAACTTCATTAACAAATATTTGTGCTAATCTTAACCCCATTTGCAAGCTCTGATGGGGGATTTCCAAGGCTTTAACCGACCACCTTTGCCTTTCAGCACAGTCATTTCTGTCATTGCAAGACTCTCCACTTGTAAGAATTCCTTATTTAAAGCACAAGGGCTTATCTTCTCATTATTTTTCTCCTCAGACATACTCCCAAGGCTATTTTTTCCATCTTCATACCCAACAGCAAGTCCCAGCCCCTCGTCCCAGCTCTTTCCAACTCCACATCTGTCCTGCTGGAAAAAAAATGTAGCCAAGCACTTTTTACACCCAGTGCTCTTGAGCCACATGGAAGAGTCATTTCTCTTTATTGACCCATGAATAAACCAAGCTGCTGGTTTCCAAATGAAACCCTACAGGTTGCACCCCATGTCCAGGCTATATTGAAACACCCAATCCCACACTGGGTGCTTCCCTCAGCTTCGTTATCCCCTCCTGCAGCAGCTGAAAGCACCGACCTGCTTAATAAACCCAGCAGCAAAGGAAAAGTCCTCCCCCAGTGTGACTGCATCACTCCAATGACAGCTTGGCCTGTAACTTATTATTTTTTCCCAGGCAAGCAGTGATTAAAGTGGGAAATGTTAATCTGTGCCACTGCAAACCGCAGCACAGCCGGTTCCCAACGCGGCAGCTGTAAAGAACAAAGTGAGCAGCAGGGCGGTGGGAGGAGAAATTGCTCCGAGGAGTTAAGATAATAAGCAAGCAGTGCTGGTAGATGATGAGGAGGAATAAAACCAAAGCATTAATGTGCAATTTTCTGATTTGTAAACCACTCTGATTACAGGAGGAGCACAGGGAGCGGGGTTTGGAGGTGCCAGGCTCGGCACCACGCCGCAGCCACCGCGACCACGCCGGTGGGAAAAGCCACGTGGGGAGGAGGAGTCGCTCGCTCCCGCGGTTCAATCGCACTCGAGCATCTCCCTGGGTCAGCACCGGTCTGCAGAGCATCACTGCTAACAGCATGGGACAGAGCCTCCTCCAGAACCTGCCCTGGGATCCCCTTGGGAAGGGACTGATATTCCCAACCTCGGCAGCTCAGAGCTCTGCAATTCAATTAGAGGAGGTGGGACAGCGCTGCCTTCCGCTGGGGATCTGCAGGGTTCACATGTGCCCTCAACTTCCTCCTTCCTTGCAGCTCCTGAAGGCTCCATTCACTGGGGTCACTTCAGGTTTCCCCCCCTCCCTGTTCCTTCACTTTTTAACTGTCTTGGTGTCTCTTTTCTGGCCACTTGCTCTGCTGAGCCTCAGTGCTGGAGCCATGCAGGTGGATGAAAACACACAGGGCTCAATTGGGTTAAAAAACAAACAAAAAAACCCCAAAACCATATAGACACGGTGGGACATCTGCCAGATACTGCTCCAGCAGAATATCACTTATCATTCAGGCTCGTGCACGCCAAAGGGTGCAGAGACTGCCGGGCTTGCAGCCCCAAGAAATCAGGTTTTGCCAGCAGAAAAGTTCTAATTGCAAAACAAAGATGAAGTTGTAGCTCATAGTTGGCAGCTTTGCTTTTTTTTTTCCTTTAAAGATTATTTATTAGTTCATAAAACTCAAGAAAACAGGAATTTGATTCCATTTTCTGTGTGAGCTCCCTGCAGCGCTGCGTGAAGCCCACTGGGAACCGCCAAAGATGCTTTCCAAAACCCTGAGTCACCACAGTTCTCTCCATCAAAACCCTCTTAATTAACCCACAGCAAACAAATCCACAACAAGGCTTCCCAGCACTAAAAATAAACTAAGAATAACCCCTCTACCTCAACCCCGTGGTCTGTGTGGGGCCCAGACCTGTGTCTCCACCTGGAAAACGTGGCTGCAGGTGCTGCAGTGTTCCTGGTTTACCCATTTCTCGGGTGTGTGCTAAGATTTAGTCTCTGCTGTGGATGTTTGGCCCATTGCTATGAGCTCCCTGGCTAAATGTGCTCAGTAATAAAGCCATGGGGCTGCAGAAATTGTCTGGAAGCTTGGGCTCCAGTTGGGGAAAAAACAACCTCCCCCTCCATTCTCCAGAGGGGTCAGATGGGTTTCATTATTCTGAGCATATAAATTCCTTGTTCATTTCCAACCCCCTCATTAATTGTGAATATTTTCATTTCTAAAAAAAAATCAGAAGCTTCTTGGAGGTCCCCAAGCTTGTTACAGATTCACCCCTGATCACCCAGCTGTGATTTCACCCCAACAGAAGTTCCTCGTGCCACTTGCTCGGCTTTTTCCAGTGAGAACTCAACCGGCGCCGCAGAGGCAGCGGCGTCTTCCCACCGTAAGTCACAGCAGATATCACAGAGATGTTGTGACTCAGATGTTCAGTGCATGGTTAAACTGCTCCTATCTTCTCTGGAAATTGGAGAACATTAATCCAGTCCATGGCTTGTAAGGAGCCATCCAGACTCTTCCCAAATTCCTTCTCACCAACGTGCAACCAACCCCCGACCGACACACCCCGTCCTACAGCAGAGAAAACCAAAGCCTCTAATGCCAGAAAAACCTTCAATTTTGAGCCTCTGGCTCAAGTTCCAGAGCAGCTTCTGGTTTTTCCCCAACCACACAAGCCTGATTTACAGCCATGATGATAAATAAGCATTGCTCAGCCCAACCATACAATCAGAGAATCATTAAGGTTGGAAAAGACCTCTAAGATCAGCCAGTACAACCCTCAACCCAACACCACCAGGCCCACTAAACCATGTCCCTAAGTGCCACATCTACACATCTTCAATCCCTCCAGGGATGGGGACTCCACCACTGCCCTGGGCAACCCCTTCCAATGCCTCAGAACCCTTTCAGCAAAGAAATTCTTCCTCACACCCAATCTCAACTGCCCTGGGCACAACTGGAGCTCCATTTCCTCTTGTCCTGTCCCTGGGTCCTTGGTGGAACAGACCCACCCCCACCTCTCTGCACCCTCCTCCAAGGGACTTGGACAGAGCCAGAAGGTCTCCCCTCAGCCTCCTTTTCTCCAGGCTCAACACCCCCAGTTCCCTCAGCCGGGAACTCAGCACACTTGTGCTCCAGACCCTTCCCCAGCTCCGGTCCCTTCTCTGGACACGCTCCAGCACCTCCAGGTCCTTCTTGGAGTCAGGGGCCCAACACTGAACCCAGCACTCGAGGTGCAGCCTCACCAGTGATTCCCAGTCCAGGGGGACAATCACTGCCCTGGTCCTACTGGCCACACTGGTGCTGATCCAGGCCAGGATGCTCTTGGCCACCTGGGCACTCTGCTGGCTCATGTTCAGCTGCTGTTGCCCAACACCCCCAGGTCCTTTCCCACCAGCAGCTCTCCAGCCACCCTGCCCCAAGCCTGGAGCGTTGTGTGGGGTTGCTGTGACCCAAGTGCAGGACCCAGCACTTGGCTTTGTTAAACCCCCATCCCACTGGCCTTGGCCCATGGATCCAGCCTGTCCAGATCCCTCTGCAGAGCCTCCTGACCCTGCAGCAGATCAACACTCCCACCCAGCTTGGTGTCCTCTATAAACTGACTGAGGGTGCCCTCGATCCCCTCATCCAGGTCATGGATAAAGATGTTAACCATCCAGCCCTGCTCTCATTCCCAGGCCTTCAAGAAATTAGGGACTTGAAAAATATTCTCCTGGGCATATCAGGGGCCTGGGTAGCTCAGGATTAGCGCCCAGCACCAGCACTCAGGACCTCCCCCCAAAGCCACCACTGATGGTAGAAGATGCTCTATAGGGAGAGCAAGAACCTACAGGAGAAATGTAGAAATCTCTACCTGTGCACTCCCAGAAGAGCTTGTCCTTGCTTGCTGAGCACCTCAAAAGTGGGGAAATGGATCTTTTCCCTCTTGAAATAAAACACGTGGCAGAGCAGGGGGCTGGGCTGAGCAGAGCCCAGGGATTTGCCCATTTCATGGGTGGGTTTCCCACTGTAGGGTCTCAGGAAGAGGTGTGTGGCACCAAGGTGATGCTCAGCCCCACGGGCTGTAGCTACAGAGTAAATTCATTTACCTTCCTGTAATGAAGCAGCTCTGCTTTGTCACACCCCTCCACCCAAAAGTCTACCAGGCTCGGCTATTTTCTAGACACTCGAGACCTAGAAGCAGAAATGTCACTTCAACAGCTTAAAAGAGTCTTTTTAGGTTTTTTCCACCTTCTGGAGCTGAGTCTTATGTCTTGGATGTGATGAAGATAACTTGGCCTTAAGGACAGATGGAGAACAGGAAATAACAGATCTGAACTGGATATCAATCCTTATGGAGCTTGGGCACAAAATTAGAACCACTCAGTGGCTGAAATCAACCCATCACTGACTATTCTCACCCAAACCCATGTTCCTTAGGTGGATTTAAAAGCTTTTATGCCTCAGGCCATCACAAGCCACAAGTGTAACAGAGTCCATCACCTCCCAGGACAGAATCCTCCCAGCTTCAGCTGCCAAGCCAGCCCTAGATCCTTTAACACACCTTGGAGGAAGATCTGAAGCCACCACAAGCAAGTACAACTAATAGGGAAAAGCCAGTCCCTTTGCCAAGTTGCCCTGAAGAGCTAAAAAACAAACAAAGCAGCAGAGAAAACAACCTAAACCTTCTGCAACTGCAGCATTAAACACTGCTCAGTCACACCAGGGAGTGAAGAGCCATCACCTCATGGTAGAAAACACTCCTGGCCACAAGCAGGACAGAGATATTCTGGTACAAGTTGCAAATGTGAAATGTTTATAGATGAAATAAGCCAGACTTCACCCACAGACCCCAAACCTCTCCATGCACAGACCTATAGGTGTTACCACCCAGCACCTCATCTCCAGATCACACTCTTGGTGTGATGCTTTTCTGCCAAAGTTGCTGTTTCTCTCCATCCACGTTGTTAGAAGCCAGCACAGCCGGGTGACACCAGCTCCCCACAGCTCCTCTTTGCACCCAGGAGCAGCAGGATCCACTCATCAGATACTCTGGGGAGAAAAAGGACCTACAGCCAGAAAAGTGTCATCACATCTGTGCTTGTGGGAGCGTAAAGAAAAATAAGTCAGGGGAAATAAGAGAGTTTCTGTTGGCCAAATAAATGGGTAAGATTTATTCCACCTCCAAAATGTTGCTTTTGCTGGTGGTCACGGACCAAAACCTGCTCAGAGACAACAGAGCCCTAAAAAAAAATGTGCAATAAAGGATTATCTCACTTTTCAGTGCCTTTTAACTCCTGTTTAGTGCTGCTCCCATCAGCTTTGGAGCCCTAGAAATAAATGGGAAGCTCTGAGGGGACACCAAAAGGCACATTTGTACGTACCCAAGCCCCAGACAAACAACCACGTTGTGTCACCACGGGAGGAGCCAGAGATGAAGCACTGGAATCCACAGATGCCCAGTGTCCACACACTGAGCACAGGGCAGCAGCCAACTCCAATTTCTCTACAGCAAATGCATGAGGTTGGGTTGGTTTTTTTTAATCCCTCGGCTGCTGCTGTCTTGGATGTGTCAGTCACGCTACGAGATATTTTCAGGCCAAGCATGAGGAGATTCAGACTGAATAGCTCACTGCTAAAAATAGTCCTACTCCCTTCCTGCAGCCTCTGTCCTGCACTGGCTCCAGGGACGGGGGGAAACCCTCCCAAATTGCACCAATTTGCTATTTTAAAGTCATTTTTGCAGCATTGAGAAGTTTAATTCAGCTGGTTTCTAGCAGCAGGTCGCCCAAGGGCACCGGTTCCTACTGCAGACAAAGTTCAGGCAGGAGAGATGTGCTCGGTCCCTGTTCCCCCTCTGCAGAAGGGGCTGGGTGGGCTCTCACAGGCTGTGGAGTCTGTGCCAGAGGATAACGCAGGAGCAATGAAATCACCCCCAAAATGCACTATTTCTCCTATTAAGGACAGTCCTGCTGCCCCTAAACCCTTGCACCTTCCACACCTAAAGGACTGGGAGCAGGGGGGACTGCAAGAGCTGGAGCCACTTTCCAGCCTTCCTCCTCCTCTTCACACTTGAAGATCACCCAAATCTGATTTTCAGCCTCAAAATATTAAACCACATTCCATTTCTTTCAGACTTTCCCCCCTCCCCTTGCACCCCAAAACAACTGCACCAGCTGCTTCTGCACTGGCTTCACCACTCTGCGTCCCCACGGCGGTCGGCGACGCTCGCTTGAGCGACACAAGAGCAGCTGGGAAAATACAGAGTAAAGAACTTGCAGACAGAGCTTCAGAAACATTTATTACCCAAGGCAGAAATGCCAAACACTAAAGCAGTCACCCAAGCAGCCTTTCCACCACCAGTGCTCCCCATTACAGCCCAGTATGGATTGAGAGTGCCCATACCAAGAGTTTCCTTTTCAATTTGGGCTTTTGAATAATAAAAACGCTGAAGGTTTTATAAATCCCCAGCTCTTGCAGAAGCCAGGAGACATCAAATCCTGATGAGCCTCTGGACAAACACACCAAACATATGTTCAGCCACATGGCCAGAGATTAAAGCTCAAATAAGAAGTGGGTTCTAGATTAAGAAAAATAAAATAGTTTAGCATTAAATAGAGGTTTATCTGGGGGGGTGATGCCACAAAAGGTACCCAGAGCAAGGATTAATTGCCATTAATGACCAGCTGGATAAAAAAAATCCAGCTACTATAAATGAGAGCTGCAAGTCATCTCTGTCAGCACTAATCAAACCTTGCTGGATAAAACACAGCCGCCAGGCTCGGCACTGCGCAGCTGCCAGGGCGGCTCTACGTGTACGAGGTGCCTGGCATGACAAAAACCTCTTTTTCAAAAGAAAAATAAGGATTGGCATTAATTCTAGCACCCCTGCCTAACCCTGAGTGGGTGCTGGATGAAGTGGTCCAGCAGTTGTTTCCTTTTACACAGATATTTTGCCTTAAATATATTTTTTCCAGCACCAATCTCAGCTTGAGCTCATTGCACAAATGACTCATCTGCTGCTGGAAAACCAGCAGCCACAGGGAGGAACCCAATTAATAACAATAATAATAAAACTATAATCATACATAAGGAAATAAAGACAGCTTTAGCCAAGGACAGAGCAGCTCTGTTGGCCCAGAACCCCAGCACAGCACCAGGGGATGGGAATATCAATGCAACATCCACCAACTGCGCTCCCTCAGAAGTCACCATTTAAGTGGAAAACACAAAAAGATGAATGTGGCTGCCCACAAACCAACCCCTCACCCCCACTGCCCCCCTCCACCTCCCCTTCCATCCTCACCCATCCCAGGAGCCTTTCCCAGGTTCCAAATCCATGGAAATAATTCAGGTCTTTTCTGTCTCTTGCCTCCAGGAGCTTTATCCACCCTGACAGCTGCTGGAGCTGCTCACGATGCAATTATTTAATCAAGCCCTTCCTCCGGCAGCGCGCACCGAGGGAGAGGAGGCAAAGCCTGGGCACTGCCAGGGTGGCACTGAGGTGCTGGCAGGTCCCTTTTGCCACCACCCTGCCCTAACACAAGCATACAAGCCACCACAGTGTTCCCTCTGCGAGATGGCACGCAAAGCTGCCAGCAAGCCACAAAGATTCCCAAAGCACAAGGTTTCTTTTACCTTTTTTTTCTCTCTTCTCTCTCCACTCCAGAACAGTGAATTTGTGGCTTAAAACCATTTTTCTTCCACCCAGATACAATTTTTTTTTTTTTTTTTTTTTGGACTCACTACAAACCTAAAAGCAACCAGGTGGAAAATGCAAAGTCACCAACAGATCCCTGCCGTCCCTCACTCCGCAGGCAGGAGCTCCAAGGACGGGGTCTTGGCACCACTTCCCTTTGGGAAAGAAAACAAAAAAACAAAGGAGAGAAGGTGCTTTTTTTTTTTTTTTGCTTTTTTTTTCTTTTTCTTTTAAGAGCAAAGCACATTGAAGCACAACCTGTCTGGAAACAACAGCACTTGCCTGACAACACCCGGCACATCTGAAAGCTGGCAATTTCTCAACGCCCTTAGGAAATGCTTTTCAGGAGGGAATCCCAGGCTGCAGCTGCACCAGGGCAGTTATTTATAACTGGGGGGTTTTTTTGGCGTATCCAAAAAGATAAATCACGCTGCAGGAAGTTGTAACTAACCCAGGAGTTCTCCAAGGGAACTCGGGGCCGGCGCGCTGCGGGCAGGATGCCGGCCAGCAGCGAGCAAATCCTCTCCGGCTGAACGTCCAAAGCTCACCTCAAGCCATGGGTGCTACGCTCAAATCTCACGGGGCAAGTGCTGGATTTCCAAGAATTGAGCTGCAAACTGTCCAGGGAAGATGTGTGTGGAGTTGGAAACGGAGCCCAGATGCCAAAATCCTCCCCCAAATTATCCCTAAGTTTCCCTTGCAGCCAGGCCAGGAGACTCCGCATCCTTCCCCCAGCTCCGTGTTGTTTCCCCTCCATCCCCTCAACGGGCTAAAGTGAGGCACATCCCCTAACGAGCTTTTAATTACCCCAAACCAAACAACTCGCACCATCTTAGAGCACAAGTCAGCATCTAAAAAACAACCCCAGGAGGAGGGAAGCAGAGAGGCAGCCCCGGGAAGATGCATTTGGGTTTAAATTGCTCCGAGCAATCATCCAATTTAGCCGCGTTCATTTCATTTGCGCGCAGCCCGGAGAGCGGGGCCGTGCGTTCCGGATAATCTCTGCTCTTCATTAAGAGAGGTTTTGGCAGATGTTGCCATCATTTAATAAATAAAAGGCCAACACTTGGAAATGCACAATGCTCTGAAGAGTTACGGCGAGCGGCGGAGGCGCGCGGCTGCTCCTGTGCGCTACAAACCAACTACAACGGGGTGAAGCCAGACCAGGGAGGTTTCTCCTTCTGTCAACGCTAAAGAGGGGAGTTTGTGAGATGAGGTGACCCCCCAATAAAGATGCCATCATTGGAGAGGATGAGCTTGCACTATGTCCTGCTTTTCCACCCATTGAGTTTCCCCCCCTAGGTCTTGCCCGGGTCTGTTGCTCCTCCTCTGCCTCAGCGGTGGGTCAATGCTGTAGATCACTAGGAGATAGCAGTAGCCAGCTCAGGCCCTTGACATAAGTCAGGGTGGATTAGCAGAAGTCTCCAAGAGGCTTTGAGAACTTCAGACAAAACAACTTTAATCAAGAGAGCTGGAAATCGTGAAGTAGGGAGTATCCTGTTGATGTCCTTGGGACGCGAACAGAGCAACGCCACCTGTTATAACAAAGAGAAAGTTCTCAGGAAAACTATGCGCCAATCAGTGTGGGTCTTTGGGAATATGCATGAGCTTAATTAGCCACTGTATATAAGGAGCATGTGTGTAATCAATAAAGGGAAGCCTATGGAAGCCTGCTGACATCTGCTGACCATCACATTTTGAGCGTCCGGGTTTTCACTCCGCTGCGACAGGTTAACGCAGCCACCGAGTGACCTCAAAAATGATCTTCCTAGAAATGAAGAGCAGCTTTGCTAGAGCTGCAGCAATTCCCCCCAAATCCCACAGATCACCTTCCCCACCACACACCTTCTGCCACGTGCCCTGGAGATTTGGAACAGGAAGAACATCAATAAATCCATCCCCAGCCTGGGATCGCCTCGCTGCAGCTCTCGCTGCCAAGAGCACAGGACTCCGGGTTTCTTTTTAAGTACAAAAAAGCAAATTTTCATTTTCTCTTTGGTCTCCAGTGCTGCTGCACGCCAGCACTGAGATGTGGCCAGTGATACTTTGAGCCTTTCAAAAGGACCTGACATCTTCCTATCAAAAGAACCCTCATGAGAGAAAAAAATATAAAAATAGAGAGATCAAAAGCTGCTCAGAAGCAGAGATTCAGCAGCTGCGCCCACCTCCAGCGAGAGCCCCTGCACCGCCAGGCTCCGGCAGCTCGGGGCTTTGGTTGAGAGGCTGCTTCCAGGAATTATTCCCCTCCTGTCCCCCTTCAGCTCTCTGTATTTTATTGAATTCATCCAAATAACAGCCAAGGCAAGATGAGGTCCCAAAAGTTCCCATCTCAACGATGCCCCCGGCTTGCAAGAGGGGAGAGAGGGAAAAGAAAAAGGAGTTTGCAGAAATGTCTCCCCTTTACAGAGAAACTGGAATAGAGGCCAACAAATAAATAAAAGTCATCATGGCATACGTTTCTTCATCTTTCCTTAATTCTACCAACTCTTTCCTACAAGGAGGCTGGCTAATTTGCAAAAAAATTTGCTCCAGTAGCCCGAGGTACCCAAACAAACCCCATTTTAACTGGATTTGCTCCTTCAAGAGGTTCAAGGCCAATGGGGCAAGGTCAGCTTCTGTTGTTGAAGAACATCAGCAGAGACCATTCAGAGGTTTGTGTCCCTCAGGTCTGGTTTCTGTTCTTTTATTAATGGTATATCACTCTCCAAGCTCCCCTCTGAACTGAGGAGAGATCACTTAACTTTCAAATGACAACCACCTTGGTCCTGGCATGTTTCTGGCAACCCATGGCCATCCTCTTCCTCACTTGCTGTAACTTTATCTTCTCAGCTCCCACAAAGCAGCTACCTGGAAAGCAGCCAGCACCACCAGCTTCTGCATCCAAGAGGAAAACCCAAGACAACCCTTGAGAGCTCCAACAGTTCCTCCTGATCGTTGTCCTTGTGTCGCCTCAGTGCTGAAGACCCTGAGGAGTCTGCTCCCCAAAAGGCTGGATCCCAGAAACCCACCCTCCTCTTGTCCAGGACCTTTGGTGCAGATGAACTAGAGCATTGAGTATCACAGCTGCCACCTCAAAAAGTCTTCTTATGCCCAACCTGGCATCACTTGGGTTAAGTGTGGCTTAATCAGACGCCAAACACAACAAAAGCCATCGGGCTGCTCAGTTTGCTTTACACCCCCAAAACCCTGCGAGCTGGGCACTCAGGAGATGCTGTATCATAACCCCAGGAAAAAGAGAAAATAAAAAATAAACCCTTTCTCAGCACACAAAGGCTGCATGAAGGTGCCAACACCACCATCTCCTGCGCCCCGTGTCACTGAGCCACCCTCAACCCTCCTCATCCCACATCCCCCACGTCCATGGACACCATACACTTATTTGGCCATTACGTTAAACTTGGTTCCCCAAAAGCATTTCCTCCTGGCTCTCACCACAAAATAGTAAATGACTGGGGGATGTGGCACGGAGACAATGGTGCACATGGCTCTGGACACCAGAAACAGGCGGCTGTGGAGCACCAGACCTGTCCCCCGGAGCTCCCGAGTGCTGCTTTGTGTCTTGAATTAACTAACAGCCAACGCTGGTATGAGCTGCATACCTCTTCCCTTAATTAATTCATTTACTGCACCAGACCCTTCTGCCTTCAGAGCATCACCTCAATTCCCTCGTGTCTTCCAATGAATGGTTTTGAGAAGGAAAAAAAAAAAATGAAGAAAACCCCCACAATTTAATTTACAGTAGCAAAAGTCCACTTGATTTTCCTGCTCGAGACACTTCTGCCCTGCAGTGGCTCCTCACCTTTCCATATCACTAATTCAAGCGCTAATTCCTCTCTCCCCATCAGCTGCTGTCAAGAATTATTCCTCCTTCCATCTTTTCTGGACGTTGGAGCTGTAGCACAAGAGTTTTCATACTCAAACCGATTGCTCACCTCTCATTCAATTTGGCCAACACATCTCTAGCTGTGCTGGTACAATCCCAACCAAATTTCAGGCTGGAGTTATTTATGGCCATGAGCACAAATTGGGTTTTGAGGGGGGGGGGAAGAAGGGAACAACCACAGCTAAAATAGATTAACCACTTTTTCTTTTTCTTTTGGAAGCAGCTAGAGAGCAAGCTGCAGTTTAGCTCATGCTAAAACACTTTGGGCAAGTTTTCTTTACCATTTATCCACTTCAGGCTCAGCTGGAGAGAAGGGCTCCCCAATGCACATCACCTTTTGCTACTGGACCACTCCAAATTCACAGTAGAGCAGGGCTTCACCCCCAGCCCCTTCACCCCCAGCCCCTTACACCTCCAGCCCCACCACCCCCAGCCCCACCACCCCCAGCCCCATCCCCTCCAGCCCCATCCCCTCCAGCCCCACCACCTCCAGCCCCACCACCTCCAGCCCCACCACCTCCAGCCCCTTCCCCTTTGCAGTTAAAGACTCTGTAACACAAACCCCCCCAAAGCTCTGGTCTCCCTTCCACCCCAGCATCTCATTTTGAAGAGGTTTAGCCTTAATTTCAGGCTGGCTTCCTTCCCACACACATCCCCTATTGCCTCCAAACTGAAGATGCACACAGCAAACATCCCTCTCCTGGGCATAAAAAACTCACTTTATGTCCTGAAAGATTATTTCCCAGCAGCTTCAGTATTTCCACCATGAAATAAGAGTGAGAAATCCCAGCCAGGCAAGTGAGCTGAAGAAGAAATACACGTGGGCAATGGATTTGCCATGGAAGAAAGGGGTTTTTTTGCAGTTATTTGTGGAGTAGAACAATAACAGCCAATTAAACCACCAAAAAAATAAAAGGTAATTAAGAAAACAAGTGTCAGTGGTTTGCATACAAAAAGACCACGAGGATGAGTCTATTCCACAGCCAAAAGCATCTCTTGCTGCTTTTATTTGCACAGTTGCTCCCTCCAGCCCCTGGGGTCGGAAGGTTCAAGTTTCATATGGAAATGGTCTCTGCAAGGAAGCAGCTCCCCCTCCCTCGAGTCCTCTGGCAAAAGCTGATCTGAATCTCACTTAATATTGCAGCCTTGCAAAGAGGCTGAATTAAGAGGTTCTGGGAATTGAAAATAGTTTAATTAGCTATTGCTTGGTCTAGGGCCCAGCTCATTAATTCCTTGACAGCCAGGGAGAGCTCACAAAGTGGGTTTTGCTTTGAGAAGACGATGATTTGTAACCACAGATCTCATGAAGATAACATCACCGCCGTTTTTTACACAAGGAGCAAGAACTGGGGCTGCAGAGATGTTTGCAAACCAAATTCCTCCGCACGCGTCCGCTGGATCACGGTGCCAGGGCTCACCAGCCCTAGGGCAGCAAATCTGAATATGAAGTTTACAACCCCCCTGATAAATCCACCCAGTTTACAGGAGTCAGAGTCAGCTGCAGCGAGGCACCAGGCACCGAATTCGTTTCATTCAGTACCTGCAAATGTTTGCTCTCAGCTGAGCTCCCGGTGCCAGCCCCGCGCCGTGGCGCTGGGCGAGGGGCTGCTGTCACCGCTTCCAGCTCAGGGAAGGGACAAAAAAAAAAAGGCTTTTTCTCCCCAACTTCCCTCTCCTCACACAAACTGCCAGTCTCTGGCCAAGCCCTGCATGCCCATGGCCTGTCCCAAAGCTTGGCTGGCAGGGGTCCTGCTAAAACACAGCGCTCTGGGCTGCTGCAGCAGCTTCCCAGCCCAGGAGCAGCCCCTGGGTGTCACCATGAGCCAGCAGGGTGCCAGGTTATTAATTTTCCCAGCCCCAACAGCATGAGGGTGCTAAAACAAGAGTGGTGGGGAACTACCATCCTTGAAGATGCTCAGAACCACTGAGACATGGACCTGAGCAAGCTCATCTATGCAGCCCACCTTTGAGACCTCCAGAGCCTTTCCCACCCAAATGGTTTGCAATCCTCACAGGGGAAAGCAGGAAACAACCTCCCTGGAGCTGGACACCATCAATCACATCATCATTCAGCCCATCCATCTAATGATGTGTATCTGAATGGGTCCTTCAAGGCTCCTGGGGTTCTTCACCCATGGAAAAGGTGACACATGCTTCTGGAGCAGCAAACCTGAAGGAACAACCCTTGTGCTGCATTTGAGGTTGGCTTCAGCATGGAAGCCTGGGTGAAAGGGGAGGATGAGGTGAGAAAACACAGGGGTGGGAGTCATCCAGGAAGCCTGCAGGTCTCAGCTTTTGAATGTAAACCAGAATCCAACACCCTGGGAAAACACCTAAGAGGAAGACAACCACAAAGAGCCCAGAGCCTGCAGAGTCAGAAGACACCAAGCCTGGTTTTATCTCTTGCATTGGTCACCCAAAGCTCCTCATCTCTCCGTGTCACAGCTGCAGTGGCTGGGTCACTCCTGGGACAGAAGCTAACACCAAAACCTCCATGTTTACAACCCAAAAAGGTCATTGCAGACCATTTTCCAGGGGTGCACCTGGCTGAGGAGGCAAAAACCAAACATCTCAAATGCTACAACACAGGGGGATGGGACAAGCCCAAACCTATCACTTCCCAGAAGATTTTTTTTCTGGGGGGCAAGAAAGAGGAGGAAATGCAGGAGGTTCCTCAGGTTGACACCTCCAAGCCAGGTCTGCTCTGGGGTGCCCACAGCCAGGTTTTTCACGCTTTGCTTTACCACCAGCCACCCCTTGCAAGGCTGGGAGCATCCCCAGGACCCCCAGGCCAGGCTTCAGCGACTTCAGGCTGAAGATGCATCAAAAAGCACCAGGAGGCTCCAAAAAAGGAGGGAGAAATCAAGGAGCAGAGTGCCAGGGAGGAGTACCTGGAGGAGCCCAGCACTCAGGGCAGTGCAAACACTGGCTCTGCTTCTCCTTCCCACTGGGAATTGCTCTATCTGGGGTAAAAGTCCCAGGAGGAGGCTGCCCAGTCCCTGCACACTTGGGCATCGGCCAAAGCAGCACCAGCTCCACCTTCTTCATCCCTTAAATTATTTTTTATCCCATTAACCATTTTTTTTTCCCTCCCCTCATTAAGCAGGACCACCAGCTAACAGAGAGGTGAGGGACAACCCTTCCAGCTGCTGGTCCTTTGGATTCCTCTCTGCAGCTCACCAGTAAGGGACAAAACTGCCATTTCCACAGCAAATTGTCCCTCCATCAGCTCTGAATCACACACAGACCCTGACTGCCTCGACTGGGAGAGACCTTTGAGCTCATCGAGTCCAACCATGAACCCAGCACTGCCCAGTCCCCACTGACCCCTGTCCCTCAGCACTGTGTCTACACGACTCTTCAATCCCTCCAGGGATGGGGACTCCACCACTGCCCTGGGCAACCCCTTCCAATGCCTCAGAACCCTTTCAGCAAAGAAATTCTTCCTCACATCCCATCTCAACTGCCCTGGCCACAACTGGAGCCCATTTCCTCTTGTCCTGTCCCTTGCTCCTTGCTGGAACAGACCCACCCCCACCTCTCTGCACCCTCCTTGCAGGGACTTGGACAGAGCCAGAAGGTCTCCCCTCAGCCTCCTTTTCTCCAGGCTCAGCACCCCCAGTTCCCTCAGCCTGAACTCAGCACACTTGTGCTCCAGACCCTTCCCCAGCTCCGTTCCCTTCTCTGGACACGCTCCAGCACCTCCAGGTCCTTCTAGGAGCGAGGAAGTCACAGCCAGTCCAGGCTCATCCCCATCCCAGTCAGAACTGTTGGGCAGTTAGGCTTAAAAAAAAGCAAGTCAGGACCTTTGAGCAGCAGCAGCCACCCCTGAGTACGGGCTGAACGCTTTGCACCCTAAATCCTGCCCGTGGTCAAAGCCCTGCAGACCCCCAAACTGCTCCACTGCCAGCCCAGAAGTTCAAAGCAGAGATATTTTGCCTGCTAAAATATCTATTTGATCTTCCTCAAAGGCTTCTGAAGAGCACAAAGATGGGTTATCCACCCACACATCCAAAGCATTTGCTTAGGTTGGGCAGGTCAAGCCTAAAATAAGAGTTGAAGCTAAGCCCAAGGTTAAGCTTCCTTCCACCTGACATGGAGAATGAAGGAAATAAATGAGGGGATGAACCCTGCAATGAACCCCCCCAGGGCATCTTTCAGGGAGGTGAGAAGCTAAATTGAAGTTTCAGCAGGAAACACTTTGGGCCAAGTCAAGTGTTGCTGGTGAGAACCTGCATTAAAGTGAGCAGCAGAACTAAGAGGAGTTGATTACCTCAGCCAGTAATTGCCTACAGGCAGGAGAGGGCTCAGCATTCACAGCCAGGTGCTAAATCAAACCCAGCACTCACAGTTTGGGGTGGTTCCTTCAGGAACCTGCTAGGAGTCCCTCCTGGATCAGGATTTTTCCTTCCCCTGCTTATCCTGGTGCCACACATTGCCCAGCAGCCAACAGAACCCCGGGGTTATGCTGCTGGGGTGGGGTTTGCTTTCTTTTTTCTTTTTTCCCTTTTTTTTTTGTTTTTTTGGTATAATCCCAGTTATTTTCTCCTCTCACTCCAAACTGAGGACTCCTCCAGCAGCAGCCTGTGGCTCACTGCCACCCTGGACAGCTTCAGAATCACAGCAGTAGCAGTGGATTGACTCAATTCTAAGGCAGGATTTTAAAACCTCTTCCCAGCTCACTTCACCTGGGGTAGGTCTCAGGCTCCCCAGGATATTTTCTTCCCAGACCACATCTCCCCATATTCACAGGTCTCTCTGCTGGCCACTCCCTCATCTCTACATCTATGAAGGCTGTGATTTTGGGGGCCATCCAAGCCTCTAGCATGATTCATGGGGTGTTGCTCATCACTACCCATAGCCTCAGGGTTCCACAACGATGCAAAGCTACAAGAACACCCCCAGCTTATCCTTCCTCTTGTCTTGCTTCTACAACCCAGAGCTGCTGTGGTCACACAAGGACCTTATGGCAACAGGGACACTGTAATACAACAGTTTTGGGGACTTTTCAGCTCACCCACAGGTTAAATCCATGCTGAAGGACTCCCTTGGTCCAGGAAGCTCCAGAAGTCCACAGCAGCCACACAGCACTCCCTTATCCAGCAGCTGAAGAATTATATTGCTGATCACCACACCGCAGCTCTCACTGGGGCAGGAGGTGTCTGACCGAGCAGGCAATCAACAAAAACATCCTCAAAAATGCTCATTTCTAAGGAAACCATTTAACACTCCTTCTGCAAGGTCAGGAAAGTGAAAAAAAACCCCAAAACCAAATCAACCCATTCTAAAGGGCTTTGCAAAGACTTTATTCCACCACAAAACTGACCCTAAACAGAGGCTCTTCAACATCCAACACCCCTTGCATACAGGCATCCTCCCCAGAGAAATAAATCACATCTCAGGCCACTCCAACAAGGGAACTTCACCCACCTCCTGCTAAAAAAACATGAAACAAACTTACACTGAGCAAAGACCACAGCCTGGAGCCACACAACCCTCATCCACCTGCTCTGGAGTCTCCAAAGCACAAGGACCCACAGCACAAAGCTACCTGGGAGCAGGAAGAACACTCATTAATTAACAAACCATCCCAACCTGGGAAAGCACCAATCAGCTCCACAATGCAACCCCCAAAGCAGAGCTCAGCTGTGCTCAACCCAAAGCCCAGGCAGCAGCACAGGGGATGGAGGAGAGCCTGGAGAAGTGAGTGTTGGCACGTGTGCTTGTGCAACCCATCTTGGAGGAGGCAGCTTGGTTTGGGGCTTTTAGACTGTATGATTTCCAAATTAATCATGAGGAGCAGCTTGGCAAAGTGAGTTATTTTTGCTGATGGATATTTAAACATCCAAGAGCTGCTTGGTGCTGTGGAAAATGGCTTGTGTGGCTCCTCACTGTCTCTCCTGCAGGCACAGGGCCACGAGGACAAGGTGCTACAAGCTCTGCTTGAGGAATACACCAGGGCAGATCATAGAATCATAAGGTTGGAAAAGACCTCTAAGATCAGCCAGTACAACCCTCAACCCAACACCACCATGCCCACTAAAACATGTCCCTAAGTACCACATCTACACATCTTCAATCCCTCCAGGGATGGGGACTCCACCACTGCCCTGGGCAACCCCTTCCAATGCCTCAGAACCCTTTCAGCAAAGAAATTCTTCCTCACATCCCATCTCAACTGCCCTGGCCACAACTGGAGCCCATTTCCTCTTGTCCTGTCCCTTGCTCCTTGGTTGAACAGACCCACCCCCACCTCTCTGCACCCTCCTTGCAGGGACTTGGACAGAGCCAGAAGGTCTCCCCTCAGCCTCCTTCTCTCCAGGCTCAGCACCCCCAGTTCCCTCAGCCGGGAACTCAGCACACTTGTGCTCCAGACCCTTCCCCAGCTCCGTTCCCTTCTCTGGACACGCTCCAGCACCTCCAGGTCCTTCTTGGAGTCAGGGGCCCAGCACTGAACCCAGTACAATGCTCCCTTCTGGATCCAGTTGTTTTAGGAGAATACATTATTACCTTATTGGGTGCAAGCTGCTGTCCCCCACAGGTGTCACCTCAAATTTAAAGGCCAGCTTGATCTACCTGCACTGATTTTACTGAAGCAAGAAGCAAACACCTCTGCTGGCACCTTGCAAGGGATGCTTGTTGTTTAGGACCTGCAGCCACGTTCTGGGGAGGTGGCAAATCTTGAACCTGTTCCTGGCGTCGCTTGCTCACGGCTTTATGCAACAGAGACAGGGTCCAACCCCCTGGCCAGGGTGGATGGATGAGCCAAAACCTCTGAAGCTGGAAAAACACCATCTCTGATGGTTCCCTGAAGGACAAGGCCAGTTTTTCCTCCCAGACAACCAGGAGCTTGATGTCACACCAGCCCTGGGGACTCTGCTACAGCGTGAGAGGTTCCTGTCCTTCTGGAAAACACAACAGGAAGAGGCAGGGGTTTTTTCCAGCTGCCGGTTCCAAAGCCTTGCTCTGTCCTCTCAAAGAGCTGATGAGATACATGGAGGTACAGGAGCGTCCCCGGGGATGGGAAGGAGGAGGTTTGCTGGAATATCCAGTGCCTTCCTGCCCAGAATAGCGCTGGCATCTCCCCAGGGACCCGCCAGCATTAATTAGTTGTCAAAAGCTGGTAATAATCTGTTTGCTTTTGCTGAGCAATAAATACATCTGCTCTCCCTCCCGCAGGTTTCCGTCCTAACACTGATTGATTGATTGATTGATTTTATTTTCCTTTTCAATGTAATCTCTCCCAAAAGAAAGAAAACATCTCCTTTGGGTGAAATCCCCCCGAGACCACCCAGCACTCAACGGCCTGAGCGTGCTGCCGTGCCCCTTCCAGCCCTGCCTCGGCCGAGCCATTGAGCTGATTTCAATTCCTTCCACGGCAGCAGCACAGAGAAAAAAATAAAAATAGCTGTTTCTTTTCAGCAGGAGCGTGCAAAGGCATTGCCTCCTTTTTCCTAGTGGGGAAACTGAGGCAGGGGGCAGGGATGTGCCACCCATCAGCTCTGCCGTGGTCCTTGGGGTGATGCTACCAGCTTGGAGCAATTTGGGGATGGAAGGAGTGGGAAAGGGTTTGCTGGGGTGGGAAAAGATTTGCTGGGGTGGGCTGAGATGGCTGCTAACATTGTCCCCCCCCCTGCCAGGGTGTCCTCTCCTTTGGGCTTCACCCTTTGCCAGATTCATAGCAAAGCCTGCAAAGAGCCTGGCGAGGGAGGAGGAACGGGAATGTCATCCCCAGGAAACCTCCCCCAGCCCGGCAGCCTCCTCGCCCGTTCCTCCTCCTCCTCCATTTGTAGGCAATGCTGCCATCGAGTGGTCCAGGAGCATCCGGATGCGGGAAGGGCGCTTGGCCACTGGCCTGGACCCCTCTTTGGTCACCCCTGGCAGCCCCTGGCAGCGCTGAGGCCCTGGTTGATATCTCCTCCTTTGCCTGTTGTAGCGTTGGAAAGCTCAGTCTCACTTCACCGACTGCCCTGGTGTTGGGGACTGGAGATGTTCAGTCCCTCAGGCTTCCCCCAGGGTTTGCTCCGGCGTAGGAGCCGAGGATCCTCCCTCCATGGCGCTCAGCTGCACAACCCAAACCCAAATTCCTCCCAGTTTTTGGGGAGCTGCAGCTTTACCTGGGAGTGGTTCCTCCAGCTCCGTGCTCCTCTTCCACCAATTTGGGAGGCTGCATCCCAAAAACACCGCTTAGGAGCATCCTTTAGCAAACTGGAGGGACACACTCAGCTTTCCAAGGCGTTTCCCTCTTCACTGGTGCATCCCGAGGGAAAACCATCCCTCCTGGCAGGCAGCAACGCAGCCGTTATGGTTTTGCCCACGTTTGGCAACCACACAACACTGGGGGAGTTCAGTTAAAATCACCCCTGTCTGGTGGATATTACAAACCCTGGCTGTGGGAAGGTGTGAATCTCTGTTTGCAGTTTAATTAAATTCCAACAGCTTATTCATGGGAGAAAAGATTCTTTGTGGGGAGAAGGTTTCAGCAGCCCAACAGGAGCTGGTTTTGCTCTATGAGCGAAGGGGCACTGAAATGAAACCTCCTGTTTGCAGTGGCAGGAGCAAGGTTGCAGAGGAGTGAGAAGACCTTTTCCTCTTTGAGAAGCCAAACATTTGCTTTGTTCAGTGGGGATGTGAAATGCCGACCACAGTGTAAAGCCATTTGGAGCAATCCCACGGCTGTTAAGTTGGAAACCTTTGTAATAGATAATATATAAATGGAATTGTCCTGGATTGAGCTGGGATGGAACTGGGTTCTTCTCAGCAGCTGGAACAGCGCTGGGGTTTGGGTTCAGCTGGGATTTGGTAGGAGAGAAACGCTGAGAACATCCCCATGTTGGCATTTGCCACTGGGAGTCAAAGGACGTCGGGTTCTGCTGGATCTAGGGGGGGTGAGGAATATTGAACTGAATCAGCTCCATGGGCACTGGGCTCTGCCAAGGGGCTGTTCCATCTCCTGTCCCCCATGGGCAGGAGATCATGAGGGGCTCTTCCTCTCTGGCTCTCTCTGGCTCTCGCTCGGGCTCTGGCTCTCCCGGGATTGCGGTTTCGGGTCGGGATTGTCGCTGCTCCGGGATCGTTCTCTGGGAACGGGCCGGGCTGGGTCGGTGGGTGCTGAGCACTGGCACTGGGGGTCACTCATTTGCATATTCTATTACTATTATTATTATAATTACTATTTTAATATCATTATTATTTTAAGTTTTATTTTATTTCAGTTATTTAATTGTTCTTATCTCACTGTACAGGTCTCCCTACCCTTGCCCCCTCAATTCTCACCCCTATTCCCCGGTGGGGGGGTGAGCAGCCGTGTTTGGCTGCAGCCCAGTGCTGGCCCAGTGCAACCAGCACATAATATCAGATATGAAATATATAAGCTCTATAATGACCAGTGTGTTTGAAAATTCTGGTGGCATTTGAGAGCGTGTTTGGCCCAGACACCCATCAGCCGCCAAATGGATGCCAAGCACGGGATGATTCTGGGGACAACGAGGTTGGAAAGAGGATGAGGAGGCAGGAAAATGGGGGGGTGAGGGGGTACGGGGAACCTGGGAGCTCCTGCCCGCTGGGACGGACAGCTCAGCCCTACGCGGGGGGGGTGCAGCTCTGGGGACAGCGGAGCCCCCGGGGCAGGGCGGAGGGGATCGGGGGTGGGGTGGACCGGAGGGACAGGGGCAGGGCTCTCCGTGCCGGCTCTGCCCAGCGCTCGCTGGCACCGCCCGCGCTGCTTATAAAAGCCGCGATCGTGCCTCGCCCGCCGCAGCCGGTTCCGCGGCACCGGCTGCATCCCGGAGCGCCGCTCCGGTCCCGAACCAGGAGGAACCCGCATCCTGAACTGGCAGCACCCCAAATCCTTCTCTCTGGTCCTGAACCGGGAGGGATCCGCACCGCGAACCGGCTGCACCCTGAACCGGGAGAGCCGCATCCTGCTCCGGTCCTGAACGGGGAAGTGCCTGCACCCCGAAACAGCTCTGCCCCGAACCGGGAGGGACCCGCATCCTGCTCCGGTCCTGAATCCGGAGGGACCCGCATCCTGCTCCGGTCCTGAACCCGGAGGGACCCGCATCCCGAACCGCTGCCCCTTGAATCGGGAGGAATCTGCGCCCCGGTGAAGCTGCAGCCAAGCCCGGAGGGACCCGCACCCCGAACCAGTCACATCCCAGTCCAGCTGTGTCCAAACTGGGAGGGACCTGCACCCCGAACCAGTCGCATCCCAGTCCAGCTGTGTCCAAACTGGGAGGGACCTGCACCCCGAACCAACAGTGTGCCTTGACATGGCCGGGCACCCCGCTCCAGCGGCACCCTGAGACAGGAGGGATCTGCACCCCGAACCAGCCACGCACCCCAAACCAACTGCACCCTGAACCAGCAGGGTCCTACACCCCAAACTGGCTGCACCCCAAACCAGGAGAGACCTACACCCTGAACCAGCTGTGCACCCCAAAACAGCTGTCTCCCGAACTGGGGGTACCTACACCCTGAACCAGCCATGCACCCCAGAATGGCTGCACTCTGAACCAGGAGGGACTTGCACCTCAAACTGTGCACCCCAACCTTCTTATACCTTGAGCCAGCTGCACCCTAAACCAGGAGGGACCTGCACCCCAAAGCATCTGTGCACCCTAAACCAGGAGGGACCTGCACCCCAAAGATTCTGTGCACCCTAAACCAGGAGGGACCTGCACCCCAAAGCATCTGTGCACCCTAAACCAGGAGGGACCTGCACCCCAAAGCATCTGTGCACCCTAAACCAGGAGGGACCTGCACCCCAAAGCATCTGTGCACCCTAAACCAGGAGGGACCTGCACCCCAAAGCATCTGTGCACCCTAAACCAGGAGGGACCTGCACCCCAAAGCATCTGTGCACCCTAAACCAGGAGGGACCTGCACCCCAAAGCACGCGCGTGCCCGCTCCGGCTGCCTCGGGGCGCGATGGATAACGCTTTGCCGCTGGAAGTGGAGCTGGAGCACCAGTGGCTACTCAACACCTCCCTGAACGAGTCCTTCGCCAACCAGTTCGTGCAGCCCCCGTGGCAGGTGGCCCTGTGGGCTGTCGCTTACGCCCTCATCGTGGTGGTGTCGGTGGTGGGGAACGTGGTGGTGATGTGGATCATCCTGGCTCACAAGCGGATGCGCACCGTCACCAACTACTTCTTGGTGAACCTGGCTTTTGCCGAAGCCTCCATGTCCGCCTTCAACACGGTGGTGAACTTCACCTACGCCATCCACAACGAGTGGTACTACGGGCTGCTCTACTGCAAGTTCCACAACTTCTTCCCCATCGCCGCCGTCTTCGCCAGCATCTACTCCATGACGGCCATCGCCCTGGACAGGTGAGCTCTGAGCCTCCGACCCCAAACCCTTCCCAGCACCCAGGGCTGCGCTGTGCTCAGCTCCAGCCGATCTCCAGTCATGGGAGAACGTTGCAATTTAAGCTCCTTTTGGTAAAAGAGCGCTAAAAATAATCCCCCTCCGCGCCGTGGCTGCAGGTGGATGCGGGAATTCTTTGTCAGCTCTGCGAAAGGAGCTCGAGAAAAGGCTTTGTCACCTCCATGCGTGTCTTGGGCGTGTGTTTGTAGCATCGCTGTCCTCTTCCTTCCCAGCTTCTCTGCAGAGCCATCCATTCCTTTCCCAACCTGCTCATTTAAAAGTGAACTTGATATTTAGCACAAAATGGCATCAGCTCATGACATAAAATACGCGCCGGTGTCGGACGTGCTCCGCTGTGCTGCAGGAGCCCTTCCCTGTCGCTTGATCGGGGTTGGGAACCATCTAAGGAGCCTTGGAGAGAAGCTCCGGCTCAGGAAAGGCGGGTGTGTGGTTGTGTTGTGTGCTGGTGTGTCCCCCAAAGAAAACCCACCTTGATTTTATTAGTGGGGTCCAGGGGGAGAAGTAGGTGCCAGAGATTTCTCTCATTTGGCTGCAGCCAGCAGAGTTCAGGGATTTAGGACAAGGATTTAGGGATAGATCTTGGTCTAGTGGAAGGTGTCCCTGCTGCTGGCAGGGGGGTTGGGACTGGATGAGCTTTAAGGTCCCTTCCAGCCCAAACCAGCCTGGGGTTCTGTGATTTTTTCACTGCCTGGTCTCTGCCGGCGCTGCTGGCCGGGGACTGCCGGGGGAGCGAGGCCCCGTCCGCGTTTTGCCGCGCTCAGAAGTTCAGGCAGCGCCCAGCGGGGCGCGGTGCCTCGGGGGACGCTGCCTTGTTCACCACAGAGGGATGAGCCGGGGGCTGAGGGACACAAAACAGCCACGCACCAAGTGCCTCCAGCACACAGCTCCCCTCCCTGCTCTCCCCCTCCAAGAAATCCTTTATTTAAGGACATTTTCACACCAGCACTAGCGATCAATCGAGGCTCTCAAACACCTTTGCCGTCCCCTCTCGCGCTACCGGCGCTTCGAACACAACACATTTCCCGAAGAGAGCTCGGCTCTGCAACGCCTCTTTTTGGCCCTTCTTCCCAGGGAGTAAAAGACATTTTGGCTGGGGATAAAAGCGAAGGGAGGGGAGGAGGGGGGAGATCTTTGCATTGCCGTATGCCAGCACATTCTGAGCTGATGTCTCAGTGCTGCACAGACTGGCACCGATATTTCCTTACGAGAAATGACAGCGCTGCCACAACTCACGCGCTGACGGCTTGGGAAACGGAGCCGGGGGTGGATGATGCTCTCCAAGTCCTTAAAAACAAGCTGGGGTTTTGTTTCACTCTGGAGTTGTTACAAGACCCTCTCCCCAAAATAAATCGGGTGTAGCCAAGCTCTCATACCGGGGATGTGAGGAGAATTAAGGCAATAATCAATAAAAAGAGGAATACCCCCAGCGTAGCTCTGTTCCTACCCGAGAGTGGTGCTGGCTCTGTCTCAGGAGCATCTGCGGTTCGAGGACGTTGGGGATCAGCCAGCAAAGCCCCTTTTGGGTTAGAATGAATTAGAGGTGATTTTATTTGTTAAATAGTTTGGTTTTTAGCCTTTGGTCCACACCCCAGAATAACCAGAAAAGCAAATCTGCCAGGGGAAGCTGTAAGAGCGTGTGTAAAATGGGGAGCCAAGGCAGACCTGGGAGCCTGGGGCTGAATTTTAAGGGGGAATTGGTATTTCCAGCTTTCCCCTTGCATCTGCAAACCCTTAACAGAGGGTTGGTCTTCTCATGGCTGGGCTGGAAAACCCAGGCATGCAGCCAGGCAACAAGGACCCAAAGAACCTGCAGCCTGGGTGTGCAAAGATCTCCTGCACAGAGCTTCCTGCTGCATTTCTTGGTCCCACATTTCCAGCCAGGTGGGAAATTGGGAAGGTGAAAGCAGCAAAGCCCATCCTCTGCCCTTCCAGGCAAGCAGCGCACAAAACCAGCTCCAAGCGCTGGGAAGTCGCTTGTTTTCCTGCCTCTGAGACCTGACAATAGTAACTGAAATGCATAAAATGCAGGAACTTGTTCCAGGAACCCAAAAGGGAAGAATTTGTCCTGGCAAGCAGCAAAAAGCTGTGCAGGAAGAAGGAAAGCAAGTACCTGAATTTGGAGCAGCAGAGCTGGGTAGGCTCAGCAGAACGGGTTATACTGGGACGGATCTGAAATCAAACGTGACTGCAGTCCTGATTGTCATCAAAACCAGGAAAGCAGAATGGAATGTGTCTCCTGCTCCTAGACTGTATTGAGCCATCCATCAGAGCGGCTGGGTATGGAGTGTGAGGGCTCACAGGAGCCTCAGCCTGCAGATTGCTCCCCTAAATCATCCCCGCTCGTGCTTTCTGCAACCCATTCCCAGAGCGTCCTCGCCGGAGGATATGAAACCGCCTTGGAAAGACCCAGCAACAGAGCCACTGAGAGAACAAGGGGGGAAGTGGGTTTGGTTCTCCCAATGGCTTTTTAATTTTTTATTTTAATTTTTATTAAAAAAAAAAAAAATACTTTTTTTTTTTTTGCAGAACCCACCATGGGTTTGTGCAAGAAAAAGAAGATTTTGCTTGAAGCCAAACCATCTCCTTTTTCACCAGGATCTATTTCAGCCTGGGCACAACAGCTCTAAAACAATAAAAAGTTAATCCTATAGCAAGTGCTATTCTGAACCCTGAAACAATGGCAGGAAATTCAGGAGTCAAGGCTGGCAGCTGGTAAAGTCTGCTCAGGAAAAGCCATGATGCTGCTTCTCAGCATCCTGCAGAAGTAGGGGCCAAACAGCTCGCTTTGGCACTATAAAATTTGCTGTGCCCTTCTTCTCTGGGCACATCAGTGCCAGAGCAATCACACATCCCCTTCCCGTCTCAAATTCTCCTTGTGAATTAATTCACTCGAAAGAAAGAGACAGAAAATCCCGGTTTTTTCTAACATTCCAGGAAAAGTGAGAGCCCAGCAATGCCCGTGACGGGTCCAAGCTCATTTGCAGCCCCACTTGGAGAAAAAACCCCAAACCTGTGGACATTCCTAAGCTGCAATAGCTCCAGCACGTGGGATGTTGACACTTTCTCTCTCCCTGGGACCTGGACTCATTTCTGAGCACCACCACTCACCCCCACTGATAGTGAACTCCAGACAGAGGAGTGAGTTTCTGTGATGATGAGCAACTGGGAATGCAGCTGAAGGTGGAGATCCTGGATTACTGGTAGAATCAGAAAAAAAATAATTAAAAAATCATCCAAAATCATCTCTAAACTCAAAGCTTTAAGTGAGCTAAGTCTGCAAACTGAACGAATCCTGATGAGAAGGGCGAGAGCCCTGCCATGAACTCAGGGTGAAGACTGTGCAGCACTTGGGCTGTTTCACACAAAGCAATTTCCATTTTTTCTGCTAAGTGTCCTCTGCTTTAAAGCAGCTATAAAAATGACAAAGGGTGGGACTGACCTCCTGCACCTCCTCCAACAACCACTCAAAGAGCCCCCGCTCCGACCTCCACCCGCACCAGCGCTGCCAGAGCAGCACGCAAGGCTGGCCAATCCCACTGGGATTTTCCTATATTCCCTTTTAATTTCTTTCCAAATGGGTTATCACATTAAATTAAGTGTCTTTAGACCCATCCATTCGTCAGCAGGAGCTGCAGGAGAAACATCAAATCTGCAAACCCTCATTCACCACCGCAGCTCCTACAACTGGGAGTCTGCAGCCCAGAGCTGTTAATATCTCCCCAGATTAATATCAGAGCAGTTAATATCCCCCCAAACCCCCATTATTTGCAGTAGAAAAACTGGCTTGGAAAATTATTTACTGCTTGCAAGCTTGAACTCCCAGGTTGGACGAACCAGCTGAATATTAGGAACATATTTGCCAGCTCAGCGACCCCAGGCCTTCCCCGAGAGGTGATTACTGCAGAAAGAAACCCTCTGGAGAGGACAAATTACATCAGCACAGAGGCAGATTAATTAGTCATTTACACCCTCAGATAGCACCAGGGTTTTGGGGTTTTGGTTTGGTTTTTTAATCTTGACTTAATGGACTTCTGGGGTTTCCAGAGCAGGACTCTGCTCTGCGCCTGGCGCTGTGTAATCTCGCTCTGTTGGGATGTAATTTGGAAGATGGAAGAGCAAGAGGGAAGCGAAAGGAGCCCGGGGTTTGGGGTCAGTGGCCCCTGCACTGCAAAAACTGAAGCAGGTTTTTGCATTCCTGAAAAAATCAGGTGTCACTGAACACAACAGAGACCTTAGGAAGCTGCTGGACACCCAGCACGGAGCTGGCTCGAAGGGTTGGTTTCCCAGCTGGGGTTAGAAACCAGGGGGATGGGGATGGACCCCTTAGTAAGGGGTCACTCCTCAAGGCTGCTTTGTGCTCCTGCTCCCAGCAGAAGTCTCTGATCTGAGGGATATGAACTGGGATTGATCTCCCCCAACACCCACGACATACGAATTCAACCTGTCAAAAAATAAATGACATCTTTTTTCCCTCCTTTCCTTTGGAAAGACGAGGGGGCTTGAAATTCCCATGGCAATAAATATAGAACTAAGATGAATTAGTGACAGTTTGGTGGCTGGGAGAGGCAGGAGATTCCAGTTTTAGAAATGTTTCTGGGGTGACCACAGCGTTCATCTGCAAGCTGAGCACTGCCACAAGCCACCGTAGGATTTTGAGGGCCTCTGATGAGATATTTGGTTTATCTGATGGCTTTCTTAATTTATTCCTTCATTTATTCTTAATTCCTCAATGGCTGAGTGGGAACCACCCATGTACTAAGCACTAAGCCAGGTCTCATGGGCCACCAGCCCTGCATTTCGTGTGATTTTTGTTCTCCTCCTCCACTCTTCAGCTCTAAACCAGCACCAGGATGAGCTGGTCGATAGGGTCATACAGCTGCCTCCAATAACAGCACCTGCAGAGCCTCTCAGCAGGGCTGGGTTGTGCTTTGGGTCCAAATGTGATGAGTGCAGGAAGGAGCTCTATGCCTCCTTAAGAGCCTGCTGCAGCTAACCAGGGTTTGATCCTGTTCCGCCTGCGTTTGGCTTCTAAAGCCAAGCACACCCCTGGGGTTCGCAAGGCAAAGGGTGCTGTGCAGGAAGGCAGGGGAGTTTGCAAAGCTGCTGGTGTAACTCAGGGCAGTTTGGTGGTGGGTAACACATCCTCTTCCATTGTGCATGAGGGAAACACCAAACTGCTTTCAAAAGAGGAAGAGATGCTGTGCTGGACCAGTGCCCCGGGGAAACGCCGGGGAGAGACCTGCAGCCTCCTGCCCGATGCAGCCGCTGTGCCGAGCGCTGGGCATCGCTCGGGTCCCGGGGCAGGAGCGCGCTGTCCCCCTCAGTTTGCACGGTCGCTGGTTTATGTCAGAGCAGTGAACAGGGGGAAGCAGCTGCCTGTGGTGCCTTTGTCCCCAGCATCATGTTTCGAGCACGTGGGGCTCAGCAAACCTCCTCGGCCGACACCCAGAGCCGAGCTCTGCGGGGTCAGCGCCACGGGGCCGAGCTTCGCCACGCAGACCTGCTCCAGGGACGGGATTTTTGCATCCACACTATTGCAATGCAGTCACAGAATCATCCAGTGCTGTGAGCTGGGAGGGACCCACCAGGATCCTGGAGTCCAACTCCTGTCCCTGCACAGGACAATCCCAACATTCACACCATGTCCCTGAGGGCCTTGGCCAAATGCTGCTGGGATCTTGTCAGCCTTGGGGCCATCAGCACCTCCCTGGGGAGCCTGTGCCAGTGCTCCACCACCCTCTGCCTCAAGAACCTTTTCCTCATGGCCAACCTCCCCCTCCCCTGCCACATCTTCCTGCCATGGCCTCTGCTCCTGGCGTTGGTGGCCAGAGAGAAGAGCTCAGCGCCTGCCCCTCCTCTGCCCCTTGGGAGGAAGTTCCAGACCGCCAGGAGATCTCCTCTCAGTCTCCTCTTCTCCAGGCTGAACAACCCAAGTGCCTTCAGCCTCTCCTCACACCCTTCCCCTCTAAACCCTTCCCCAATGTTGTGTCCCTCCTCTGGACCTTGCAGAAAGTGAAGGAGCAGGTTTTTTTTGCACAGAGCAGCTTTTCATTTCTTGGGTAGGAAGGATGCAGAGCTGTGCTGGAGGTATTCGACCCACCTCAGTCCAAGGAATCTGCTCTGACTTGGTTGCAATCGCCCCCTCAGGATGACTCTGCACTAAAACCCTCTTTGCTCTGGTCAGGAGATTGTTGTGCAGCACCAACTCTTCACCCTCTTGGTTACTCATCTCTTATCTGTCCTACCCTTATTACTTAATGAAGGAGATAAGGAAACCCTGGGATGAAAGACGCTTCATAAATTTTTGCCATTATATTGATCTCATCTCCATGAGGGTGGAAACAGTTGTGCAATGTCAGGTATCCAGGCAGACATCAGAATCCCAGATGCAATTAATAGATGGCTGCGCTGCCTCAAATGCAATATCTGGTAACTGATACGCCCGGAGCTGCCCTGGAACAACGTTGTGCTCTGTGGTGCTTTCACTTGGCCAGCACTGAGTAGCACTGGGCCAGCAGCCAAACTCAGCCCCTGCTCACCCCCCCCGGGGACAGGGGAGAGAATTGGGGGGCAAGGGTAAGGAGACTTGTACAGTGAGATAAGAACAATTTAATCATGGAGTTAAAATAAAATAATACTGATATTAAAACAATAATTATAATAATGATAGTAGCAAAATACACAAATGAGTGACCCCCAGTGCCACTGCTCAGCACCCGCCCACCCAGCCCGGCCCGTTCCCAGAGAACGATCCCGGAGCAGCGACAACCCCGACCCGAAACCGCAATCCCGGGAGAGCCAGAGCCCGAGCGAGAGCCAGAGAGAGCCAGAGAGGAAGAGCCCCTCATGGATCTCCTGCCCATGGGGGACAGGAGCTGGAGCAGCCCCTTGGCAGAGCCCAGTGCCCATGGAGCTGATTCAGTTCAATATTCCTCGCCCTCCCTAGATCCAGCAGAACCCGACGTCCTTTGACTCCCAGTGACAAATGCCAACATGGGGATGTTCTCAGTGTTTCTCTCCTACCAAATCCCAGCTGAACCCAGTTCTGCTGAGAAGAACCACCTCTGGCCCAGCTAAACACCAGGACATACTCAAACACTATTGTATCATCACGGTAACACCTCCCTAAAAACACAATAAAATATTTAAACAACAGCCAACGGCATCACCAACGCCATCGAACGGCGCCTGGCGTGGAGCTGTGCACTTCAGTGCCAAGCTCATTAAACGTGGTGGACTTAAAACATTAAACGTGGGGGGAAAGGTGCAAGGAAAATGCAGCTGCACGAGCATCAGGTGTTTCCTTCAAGGAGTTGGGCAACTGTGAGCTTGCAGATCTTAACCAGGGTTTGCACTTGACCACGGTGCCGCCATCCAAAAGAAGAGCAACTGCAGATCATTTTCTCTTGAGGTCCTCCCAACCCACCACCTTCTGCAGGTAATTGGCCCCATTCCCCGTGCTCCCCCCATGCATCACCTGTGCAGGGAACAAAACCTGTCCCCAACGCAGGGAATCTGCCCTTGAATCCTCAACCAAGAGCCAACTCTCTGTGGCACATTAGGACTTGAAGACCCCACAGTGGTTTGTCACCCGCTGCAGGATGCTCACACAGGGACGTGCTCCTCTTCCTCCCCTCCCATGAGCGACCACCCCCAGCAAACCGCAGCACCCCGTTTTTAAAGGGTGGGAGAACCTCCCTCTTGAACAGCAGAGAAATAAAATAAATCTTTCTAATAGATAAAGCATCTTAGGGAGTGGGACCACAGAGGCACTTTGTGAGGAGAAACACGAGCTAATGAGCTCGTTAGCTTTGCTCTTGAGAGCCCGTCGGGACCCGCGTGGCCGAGCCAGGGAGGGCAGCGGCTTCCCAGCACAACCACGAGGGACCGAACGCACCTTGCAGACACCCTGGGCACTGCAGCCCGAGCCCACGCTCTGCATTTCCATCTGAATGGAACCTTGTTCCTATTAATGAAAAATAAAGACTGGCAAGGGTTGTTTATTTTTTGCTGAAAAGCAAAAATGATGGATATGTCACGGCTTTTTCCCCTGCTCAGAAGCGATTGATGGAGGTTTGGCTGCAGCACCCACCGCAGCTTGTCTGGGAGATCAGACCTGTGTGGAGGGGAGAAGATAACCTGGAGGTACCTGTGGTACTGAGCTGCTTTCCTGCTTTGCATCCACCTGCTGGGAAGGAAGGTTTTTATTCTAGATTATCCAAACCCCACCGTAGAAACACCCCCCAGGAGAGGGTTGGGCTCAAAACTGAGCAGCATTACAAGAAAGCAAATGGGTTTTTTGGGACTTGTGTTCTGGATGCAAAAAAAAAAAAAACCAAGATCATTTGCATCTTTTGCTACTATTATTATTGTAATTATTGTTTTAATATCAGTATTATTTTATTTTAATTCCATGATTACATTGTTCTTATCTCACTGTACACCAAAAAAAACCCCAAAAAACTCCAAGACAGGAATAGACACAAACCTGTTGAGTAGAGAACCATGGAAAGTGCCACCAGTCAACAAGGAAATGAGAGTTATTTGAGCCTGATGGACTCTGTGCTGGGAGAAGGCAACAGAAGCTGCTTTGCTCCCTGTACTGATGCTTTTCCATCCCAGTACAAGGAAGACAGCAGCTGTCATCCGAGCTCAGGCAGCCAGGAAATCATCTTCTCTGCTCCCACCCTCTCCCTGGTTTGATTTCCATCAAATGTTCTTGTGAAGCAAAGGAAAAAAAAAACAAAATAAAGGGGGGGAAATAAAGAGGGGGGCAGGGAAGAAAGAAAAGGGAAAGGAAAACAGGGAAAAAAAGGAGGAAAAAAGGAAGCAGTTATTAAAATGTTAGGACGATTTTCTGCTTAGTGATACAATTATTATATAATTCTACGATATTTTAATATGAAATAATGGTCTAATTATTTTCAGGATGTTTGTACACTTCCATCTATCTCCAGCATTTTTATGATCTGTAATCCCAGCTCCTCCAAGCAGCCCAGACCCTTTTTATTATATTTTTTTCTTTTTCATCAGAACCCCTGTCTGGGACAACTGTCATTATTCCCATTTTTAATCCTGAGGGGTGGCTGAACCCAGAGCATCCCCAAGGGAACATTTCAGAGGTCACTTGGGACCGATGGACTGGGAATTGCTGCTGAAAAACAGGATTTGGGGCCAGTTTTCCCCAAAGTGCTGCTAACTTGCTCCCTCCTGCCCCCCTCACCCCGTCCTTGCAGTGCCAGCCTGCTCAGATGAATTCTGACGTCTCCTTTCCACCACAAGTCAGCGTTGCAGATGTCACTGGTGTTTGGGAAGGTCTCTAGGTGATCTGGTTGGGGTTTAGTTCATTGGAATGGTGATTATTGGCATTTTTTATCAGCCATGAGGGGTTCTGCAGGTGCAAAGTGCTTAAAACTGATGAGGAAAGTCCTTTGAAATGCACTGACAGAAACAAGGGTGGAGATATAAAAGCATTTCAGGCTGGTTGCAATCAAGTGCTGGCTTTGCTTCCCAGAGGCCTCAGCTTCAGATGTTTTTCCAGGCAAGTCTTTCAACAGAAATGGCCCAAATTCTGTGGAAATTCCTCTTTTTTCCACTATTTGCATGCTTGAGCTTGAACCACGAGGTCCAGCACCAGCAGCATATTCCGACTTGAGCGTGAACCCAGGGTAACCCACCCTGAACCCCATGACAAAGCCCACCCAAACCTCATCCAGCTCAGCAAACCCACTAACGAGGGGCTCAGCCAGCACCAGGCATTTGAAGGATGAGGAAGAGGAAGGAGACAAATCCTCACAGGAAGAGATGAGAAACACGGATGCAGGAACCAGGAGACCTTGATCCCTCACCAGCTGCTCTCCCAAAGCAGCGCTCACACCCACTGCCTCGGCTTTTTCTAACCAGCTTCAACACCAAGTACCAAGCAGATTCTTGAGGGATAATTACTGGGTGGATTAGGTGGATTTTCAGCTGCACAAAGCTGATAAGATTTGGTACCCTGAGGCAGGACGAGCTGACAGCAGTACCTCCTGCCTATTTATACATTAACCCCTACAGCTTTGCCCCTGCAAGTGGCCACCCCAAAAATGCAACATGGGGAGTATTTGCCACCTAGGAAAAAAATTAAAAGGAAGAAGTGTCCCTCCTCTGAAGGGAGAAGGGATGAAGGGAGAAACAGAGGAGGCTGCAAGCATCCTGGGTGATAACACACACAGGGTGATGCAATGTTCCTTCTCTTCCCGAAGCTTGACGTGGAGCAGGGGGGAAATAAAATTAAAAATGGTGATGTTCTCACTTAATCCTCCCAGCACTGCTGGCTGCTGCCAGCTGTGCAGGACCAGATCTGCACAAGGATAAATTCAATCTGCCCCATCAGCACTGGAGCTCTCCTCACGTGGGACAACTGCTGTTCAGGGGAAAGAGCCCAGGAGCCAGGCAGATACAGGGGGCATCTCAGATCGCCCATCCCACACTGGTCCAGCATTCTTATTTCTGGTTCTGCTCCTGTAGCCCTTGGCACCGTGATCTACCACACAGAGAGATGATTCTGCACGGGTACAAAGCCACCGGGCGCTGCCAATGCGGCCGCTGCCAGACGGCAGCATCGTGCCTGGCTTTGTACAAATTGATCTTTGCAGGAGCAGCCGGTTGCTGGCCACGGTAGTGAAGCTGTTTTTCAGCTAAAAATCAATGTGTATCTCAAACAGGATCCATATCTCAAGGGTAAGGTGCTGTGAGAGACTTGGAGTGTTGGCTGGGGAATCCTCTGCACAGGGATTATTCGATGCTGTTTGCACTGTGCGGAGTGAGGGGCTGCCAGGATTCACTAAGAGGGTGTTAAAAATACAACCCCCATGCAAAGGAGACCTAAAACAGCCCCAAAAAAACTGCAACATTGGGGTTTTCCAGCCTTGATTTCTCCTTTTCCCACCTTGCAGGTACATGGCTATCATCCACCCGCTGCAACCCCGGCTCTCGGCCACTGCCACCAAGGTGGTGATCGGCATCATCTGGCTCCTGGCCTTCCTGCTGGCTTTCCCCCAGGGCTACTACTCGGTGATGGAGGAGCTGCCGGGCCGGCTGGTGTGTCTGGTGGAGTGGCCAGAGCACAGCACCAACGTGTATGGAAAAACGTGAGTTCAGCTTTCCCAGGGGTGGGGACAAGGCACCACAGAGAAAAAAATGCAAAAAAAAGTATTTAAAAAAAGAAAAGATGGGAATGGCTCAAATCTCCTTGGGATGGGGAAATCCTCCTCCTGCCCCAGCGAGGGCCAGTGCTATGTAGATGACAGAAAATCTCCATCCATATCATCTTGGGGCATATTAAGGTTAATTAAGACGAGTTCAGTGCTGCTCATGGTCTAAACCCATGCTGTGCCATGCTCCCTGCCCTCCTTGGATATTCACCCTTGAGGGAAACTCACATAAAAACTGCTAAGACACAATATTTTGGGTGTGGGATGGGGTCTGCATTGTCCCCAGGGGCTTATTCATACACACAGGTATGGCTCTGGGTTTTGTCCCAGGTAGTCTGGGATTTACCAAGTCCAAATGTCCCAAAATCTACTCAACTGCTTAAAAAACAAGTGACTGTACGAGGCTCTGTGGCATCAGCTCAGGCTGGGAGGCAAGTGCTGGGCTAGGAGGGCTCAGCAGGAATCTCTTTCCTTCCCATTAAGGTGCTGACTAATTAAATCTGGCATTTCCAAAGAGTCTGGGCAACCCCAGTGCTCTGCCAGCGCAGCGGTCTGCCGTGGTTTGCTCTTTGAAGTCCACAAGTCCTGCAGCGAGTTAAATGTCATGTGTTAAAGAAAGAAAAAAAGGAGGGGGGGAAATCAAACAGCATTTGTGATCTCCAGTCCTGTGGAGCAATGAATTAGGGCTGTGAAATTGTGCTGGAGCCAAAGCAGGGGACACACACACGCACTGAGTGGTGTTTAAAGCCAGCCTGAGCCTGGCAAAGGTCTCCCTGCAAGACAAATGAGATGAGTTTGCCAGTCAGCAGCGAGTGGCAGGCTGCAGAGAGCTGGATGGTATCCTTAATTATCATCTTATTTATTGGCATTGCAAGGCAGGTATGGCAAGAACTAAGCTAGGGTTTGCCCAGCTGATTTCCAGAGGTGTTTTCCAACCTTAATTATTCCAGGCCACCAGGATAAATACAGCCAGAGTGAAGACACGCCGCTGGCTTAGACAGCCCACGTGGCTGGGATGGGACTGAGCCCCCTGGGACCCCCTGACAGCAACCGGCACGAGCTCAGGCTCTGACAGATCATTCACCATTCAGCCAGACAGCAGGGCCAGAAGCTTTTTCAAATAAGCTAATTCAAGACAAAAATGTCCCCATTAACCCAGGAGTGATTTGCCGCTGGAAGCCGGGCGCCGCTTCGAAGCCCGAGCATCCCGTGCTCTTCGGCGAGGCAGGGGCTCTGCAGACAGATGAGGGCAGGCAGCATAACTGGGAAACCAGCTGCTAAGCAGAAGGTTTTAAATAACCAAACCCCAAATATTTGGTGGGGATGGAAAATAACTCTCAGCTCAGCAGCATCTCTCCAAGCTGCACGAACCCACTTGCACAGCACAGAGCCCGGCAGAGCCTGGGATGTTATTTTACTGCCCCAAAATAACTTTGGAGGGACAGGTGGTTGGGTCATTGTCACACACCCTCCCCTGCTCACATGGCCTTGGTGCAGTTATTTAAGGAAGGTGCCAGCAGCAGATGGCTTGTTGACAATGCTGTGATGAAAAATAAGATTATTTTTTCAGTTCATGGTGAAAACAGGGGACGTCTCCCAACACCGGCGGGTCCTTCCTCTTGGTGAATGGAGCCCAGGAAGCACAACCCCAGCACGCAGGGAGTAGCAGAGGCAGGGATGTGCAGAAAACATTTTTTCACTGGGAAAATATTCTTGTTCTCAACCCACTCATAGGGGGGGACGTGGACACAGACCTGGGCGCAGGGGAGATGCTGCGTCTGCAACAGGAGCCGGCGACTCAGCTCCACTCGATCCAGCAGCCGCTCGCCGCCGCTGCCCACCGGCTCCCTCTCCCGCCTGTGGCTTTGGAATAGATGTCTGATCTACTCCAATTGCATCTGCTGCCATCTGGGTTTGTTAAGGGAAGGGGAAAAGCCACTCCACTCACTGGCTGCTCTGGGAGATAACAGCACGTGGAGACATCTGGGCTTTGTAAGGCAAAAGGAGACGGCAGCCCCCTCCTCCCACATCACCGTCCCATAACTCCTCCAGGCTCCTCTATCCCATACAAAACTCTGGATCCCCACACCAAAGAGCTTTAAATTACAAAATTCAAGCTGCTCTAAGTGCTCTGATCCTGCAGTTCTTGTAGGCAGAAGAACATAGGAATGGTTTCACATGGAGACCAGTTTTCAGCACCCAGGGTTCAAAAAAAATGTCCCAGGGCTCTTTGGAAATCCCTGTCCCCACCATCCACAAGCAGCTCAGTAAGTAAGGGTCTGGCTCACGTTATCTAACAGCTTCTCTCAGCTGTTGGCAGCTGGTTTAAGACCCTGCATTACATGGGAACCACAACCAAATCTTCATCGCGGAGCCACAGAGACGCCTCTTTAATTAGCAAAATAGAAAACAGCCCTACAAAATCCAGCCCAAATGAGATTAGCGCCAGGCAAAGAGGAGGCCAAATGAGATTGCAGGTACAAAACAAGGAGGAGATGGCGTGGCAGCACGGGTTTGAGGCCAACCCCATTCCCTGCAGGAGTTGCACCAGGCAGGAGCCCAACGCACTCGTTACGCTGTGGGGCATCATTCAACCAGAGCTCCGGGCAGGACGAGTGAGTGCGAGAGCAGAACGTGGCTGCAGGGCCTGGATCGCCTGGAGCAGATGCAGCACCTTGCATCTGAGCTGGGCACACACCCCACAAACACACACACAGAGCCTGGAGCTGCTGGAAGAAAATCACCCCTGGCCCTGGCAGCGTGGGCGAGGCTTTGCCAGCCGGCACCGCTCGAGCCAGCCGCGTTTCTGTACCATCACTGCTCATGTTCTGCAGGGGAGAGAGGTGTTTGCGAGCTCTGATGAGAGGAAGGAGCCTGCAAGGCCAAACTGTCCATCCCCATCCTGCTTGTTAAAAACACCATTAGTTTTGTTTTGGTTTTTTTGCTTTTTAAACCAGCTCCTGTTGAACACAAACCCTCCTCTGAACCCATTGCAATCCCAGTGGTTATTGCAGCCCACCACAGCTCCACGCCAACACAGCCTCAAGCCTGTGCTCACAGCTTAATCCAGACCCTCTCCTCTGATTTGGGGTTTATTTATATCTGTTACAACCAGACACAAAGATCCTGCCAAGCCTGGAGAACTCACCCAGCGCTGGGGCTTGGGTACAGCTTGTCTGAATCCTGCTCCACCATCACTAAAGTGATGGTGGAGCAGGATTCAGACAAGCTGTACCCAAGCCCCAGCGTTTGCCCCGCAGGGAAAGGCTTTATTTCTTCAGCTAAACATTCCCATCCTTTATGTGTCAGAAAAGCACATCTGTTCCTGCAGGACTGTAGAGAAATGTGTGGTAAGAGCAAGTATTCATCTCTGGGAGAATTTGGGGTGTAAAGAGAATAGAAGTGAGAGTGGAGACACTTCAGCTGAGACGTCTTTGCCTGAAGAAGGTAACACAGGTTCTTCACTGGCCTCTACACAGCGTCCCAGGAGGGTGTTCAGGTGCCAAAGCTGGCAGCAGAGGCTTAGAAAAGGTTGGGGTGGAAGCAGAGAGTCCTGCCCAGCCTGAGCTCTGCAGGAATTGTGCTGCTCAACAAGGCCTGGACACGCTGGAGAGTTGGGTGGAGAGGAACCGGGTGAGGTTCAACAAGAGCAAGTGCAGAGTCCTTCATCTGGGGAGGAACAACCACATGGACCAGGACAGGTTGGGGCTGACCTGCTGGAGAGGAGCTCTGTGGAGAAGGACCTGGGTGTGCTGGTGGACAGCAGCCTGGCCATGAGCCAGCAGTGAGTCCTGGGGACAGGAAGGCCAAGGGTCTCCTGGGGGACATTAAAAAGATCGTGGCCAGCAGGTCGAGGCAGTTTCTCCTCCCCTTCTACTCTGCCCTGGTGAGGCCACATCTGGAGTCCTGTGTCTAGTTCTGGGCCCCACAGTTCCAGAGGGACAGGGAACTTCTGGAGAGAGTCCAGTGGAGGCCACAAAGATGATGAGGGGCTGGAGCATCTCCTATGTGAGGAGAGGCTGAGGGAGCTGGGACTGCTCAGCCTGGAGAGGAGCAGCCTGAGAGGGGATCTGATCAATGTCCATAAACACCTGAAGTGGGGGGGCCAATGGATGGGGCCGGGCTCTTCTCAGTGGTGCCCAGTGCCAGGACAAGGGGCAGTGGGCACAAACTGGGACATTGACAGTTCCAGACAAACTTCAGGAGAAACTTCTTTGCTGTGAGGGTGCCAGAGCCCTGGGCCAGGCTGCCCAGAGAGGGTGTGGAGTCTCCATCTCTGGAGATGTTCAAACCCACCTGGACACTTTCCTGGGTGTAGGGACCCTGCTTTGGCAGGGGGGTTGGACTGGATGATCCCCTGAGGTCCCTTCCAACCCCACCACTCTGGGTTTCTGTGAATAGGTAGAGGACACAACTCAACCACCATCATTTTTTCTAGGTATCACTTCTGCATGACCATCCTGATCTACTTCCTGCCGCTCCTGGTGATAGGATGTGCCTACACCGTGGTCGGCATCACCCTCTGGGCAAGCGAGATCCCTGGTGACTCCTCCGACCGCTACCACGAGCAGGTCTCAGCTAAGCGGAAGGTAAGGAGCTTCAGGCACATTAGGAGCCACCACTCATTCCAAATCCCAACCAACCACAGCCAAAAACACTCATCAGGGGTGGGAACAGGTCAGGACTTGTTGCATGGTTGTTGCTAACGGAGCAGAGTGTCCTCCAGATGTGTGTCCTCCATGAACGCGCATGGTCTAACCACGGTGTTGATGATGTGTTCCAAATTGCTCCAAGGCAAAAAAGAAGTGGCTCCTCCTGGATGGTGACACTCCACCTGTGGGGTGTCCAACTTTGCTTCCCTGCCCTCTCTCTTCCTCCCAGGTAGTGAAGATGATGATCATCGTGGTATGCACGTTCGCGCTGTGCTGGCTGCCCTACCACATCTACTTCACCCTGCAGTACTTCAGCCCTGAGTGGTACCTGCAGAAGTTCATCCAGCAGGTCTACCTGGCTATCATGTGGCTGGCCATGAGCTCCACCATGTACAACCCCATCATCTACTGCTGCCTCAATGACAGGTGGGTTTCAAGTGACTTTTGGCAACATCTTGATGCAACAGGGAGGGGAGGAGCAGGAGACACAGAGGGGTCTGATGGAGGACAGTATGGATGGAGAGTTTTTCCAGATGGTTCTGTCCCAACTTCTGCCAGGGGCTGCTTCCAACAAATGCCAGGACAATACAATACTCACCTAAATAAATCTTTCCTAAAGCCGCTGTGGGATTTGAGGGCAGGTATCAAAATAGTCCTGACTCCTAACTGGGATTTATCAGTGGTTTTTTCCTCTCCTCAGTGAAAAGTGGCCTTTGTTGTTGTTGTTTAGCAGGGCTTAGCTCCATCTTCCCACTCCTGGGGAGGTCCTTTTGCCATCTCCACGTCCCTCACCTCTGCCCTTCCCCATCCCTTCTGCCCCCCCAGGTTTCGTGTGGGGTTCAAGCACGCGTTTCGCTGGTGCCCGTTCGTCAGCGCCAGCGAGTACGAGGGCCTGGAAATGAAGTCAGCCAGATACCTGCAGACACAGAGCAGCATGTACAAGGCCAGCAGGATAGAGACCACCGTGTCCTCGGCGGTTGGTGCGGCTGAAGAGGACCTGGAGGAGAGCAGCAAGGCCAGGCGCCTCTCCGTGGACATGACCTCCAACGGCTCCTCCCGCAGCGACTCCAAAACGGTCTCTGAAAGTTTCAGCTTCTACTCCAACACGCTCACCTAAGCGGCCCCCCGGCTCCCTCAGCCGCTCACAAAGGTGCCACCATCCCCCTCCCTCCCTGGGATGCTCCAGTGCTCGATCCCCCAGCGCCACCACCCCGGTTTGTGATGTGCCCGGGCTTTCCCCCCGTGCTGTGTTACCATCTCTCGCTGTGCCGCTCGCTGCCCACCCCTGGCCGAGCCAGAGACACTGAAAGCTCTGGATCAGTTTCATCTGCTCCACCGTGGCTGGACACAGGGGAGGTTTGCCTGGCACCCACCTTGCTCGCTGCCTGCCCAGCCCACCCCGTGCCAGGTGGGTGTGTAGGGTGTAGAAATGGGACAGAGCTGGGTTGTTCTCCTGAACCATAAGTACAACATCAGCAGGCGCTGCCCTGCCCTCTGCAAGGCAGCAGGGATCCCCCAGAGCACCCCAACCCCAGGAAAATGAACCAGTCCTGCACTTTCCTCCTCCCATCTTTAATTGCACTCTCCCTGTCATTCCTGGCTGACTATCCAGAGGGGTGTTCAATTCAAAAACCCAGAAAAAATCCTGTTTTCAACTTCAGAAGCCTGTGCACCCATGGGGCACCCCCACCCACTCGGCCTTTCAACTCAGATTCGGGTATTTCTGCACCATCTCGTCTCCAGCACCCACACCCCCCTGCACCATGGTCCCTCTGTTGCCTCTGCACAACACAGCTCATGGAAACAGGGCTCCCCAAAAGGATTTCTGACCCCAGCCAGACTCTGGTTGCTGTTAATCAACCACAGGTGCCAAAAGCAATCACTGTGATTTCCTCAGAGGCCCAAGGTGACGTGTCTTGGATAGACTTTGGAGGACTGAGGAGGTCTGAAGAAAAGAGTGACCCTACTGGAATGATTTCCACAAGCTGGAAATGGCTACAGCGCTGCACAGAAAGGGGCACAGTGAGATTCTGTCAGAAAAAGTTTTGCCAGGATGCAGGTCTGAATGGAGACAAGGATTTTGCAGATGATTTTCCTCAGAGGAGGGCTGAAATGATTCACTGCCACTTTCTGGATTTTGTTTTAATCAGGGAAACCTTTTTTGTTCTTTTCATCCCTGTCTTTTGTGTAAAACATTTGGTTTATGGTGTGTACATGGATATAGCTAATATTTTAGTCCTGTTGCAATGGATAATTTTCACTGGGGCTGTTCATACCAAGGGCTCCATTTGGGTCACCAAATGTATGAACATACACTCACAGGGAGAAAAAAAAGTGAACAAAATGAGAAGTGCAGAAAGCTGCCTTGTTGGGAACAAACCCACAAGTTTGGGGGTGCTTGTATCGACTGCTCCTTGCTGCTGGTCCAATCTCTCACTTTTAGTGTTGAAATCAAGCCCCTAAAATAGATTCATTGCAAGATAGAAACACTGGACAGATGCACAACAGATTTGCAGAGGGCAAGGAAAACTGCTCATTCATTTTAAATCAGCCAAACATCAGACCCTGCTGAGCACACAGCGATTTCTGGAAGTAAAGCAGAAATTACTTTTGAAGCTTTTCAACTATTCAGCCTCCAAACTGGCTGTTGGAAGATCCCAGTCATTAATAAAACCCCAGCCACGATGGTTCTTGGAGATAAAAATACACATATTTAAGGGATGACTCCAGCAGAAATTAAATGAATGGGCAAATAGATGGATCTAAGAGCAAAAAAAAAACCAAATGGCTGCAAAACCAGACTGACATGAATTATTATCTTCATTTGTACCCAAAATCTTGCCAAGTGCCACCAGCGAGGAGCAGCTCGGCCAACCACTGCCACGCTCTTCCCGGCTGCTGCGGCCACGCGACGTTAGGGACTGCCACGTGCTCCACGCCCTGGAATACACCATTGTTCTCCTGCTTAAACCTCCACTGCTCGTTTTCCTGCTTAAACCTCCCCTTCTCACCCTTCTTGTGGCCTTAAGCCACATCCCCTTGCTGCTGCCTCCCGCTCCCCTGCGGCCTGGAGAAGGGGGAACGGCCAGAGCCTGCCTGGGGATCTGGATTCACAAACCCCACCGGCCCCAGGCAGCAGCGATGGAGGGAACGGGCGATGTCCAGGGTTTGAACACAAGAGTTGGACTAGGAAACTGCTGCCACCATCTCCACAGGAGCTGTGCTGCCAATACATGAGAAGGTGCTACAAACCAGAGCCAAATTCTGATGGACACCCAAACCCAAAAGTAAAAATGAAACCAAATATCTCAAAATGATCCGGTGAGCCGAAGAACGCAAGCAGAGATCTGCTCCATCCACCACGTGCACAAGAGTTTGTGGCAGGTTGGGAGCCTACAGAAGTTAGTTAGCATTTAGAAAAAATAAATATATATATATGTGTGTGTGTATATACATATATAACCACGCTGCCCTTTTGTCCTCCATGTTTTATGCCCCAAAGACCATGAGATGTTCAGAGGAACGACAACTGTCTTCTCACAAGCAACGCTCAGCCTGAAACGTGGGATAAGCCCAAGGGTGTGCAGGGAAAGGCATGCATGGAGACTTCAATTCAAGCTGACAGTTTACAGCCCAAAATGCTTCTTGTACATCTTGTAGAAAGCTCTCTCTTGAAAGAAAGTGGGAAAAGTCCCCAGTGGTTATAAATAGTGGCAACGACGGCAGCGGAGCCCACCTGGGACGCCCCCGCTGAGGGGAACGTGTCAAGGGATCGTTCAATAGATGGAGAGCGACAGAGGAAAGCCAAAATGTTCTGTGTAAATGGGTACAGCACACCCAGACACGGGTTTCCCTTTCCCCTCCAAGTGCCAAGTTATTTCATTGGTGGAGGCAGGAGCTGGGATGAAGTTCTCTTCACATTTAGGATCCAGGCCAACCCACACGATGGGACGTTTGGATCAGCTCCGTGTCCACACACACGACGTCATCAGGCAACACGAGCTGATTTCACCACCCTTGGGATGCTCTCTGCATGCAAAAGCCACAGAGAAATCTTCTTTTGCAGCCTGAAAAGCCCCAAACAAGACACCTCTGCCCAGGCTTGGGCATGGGACACGGAACCACTTGGTGAGTCCAGTCCCGGCGCTGTTCCCAGCTCTCACACAGCTCAGCTGTAAACAGAGGCTTTTTCTGCGTTATTAAGCCTGTTTCCCCGGTTTGCTTGCAGATCTCTGATTAGAAATTCAATTGCAAAGCGAGACAGTTGCTTTGTCTCTTTCCTGGCTCTCTGAAATGCAAAATAATAGCATCTGGAGAGAATCACTCAGCAGGTCTGCACACATCCCTTTGCCATCTCCTCCTCGAGGCACACAGATAACTCCCACCATCATTAAAGGGAGCCTAAGCCCAATTACGACGCACTCCAAGCCAAAACCATTGCAGAAAGGAGCTCTGAAACCCAAACCTCAGCCTGAAGCCATCTCCTTACCCCCAAGGGACTGATTATAAGCTCAGGGCTGCTTCCTGGCACTCAGAAATTGCTCTTCCCAGCGGGAACATAGAGCAGCAAATCCCCATCTCCACACATACCTCGAGGTCTGCTCAATTGCTCCCAAACACGACATTTACACCCGTTCCATGTGTAACCATTCATCTCCCAGCAGCTCCAAACATAAAACCAGCAAAAGCCAGAAAAATCAGGCAGCTTTGCAAACATGGCAGTCAAAGCAAAGCAGCCAGTACCAACCCCCACTGTTTGCTGGGTTTGTAACAGGATTGTCAGGAGACACAAAGCTGCCCACCCACCACTTATCTTCACCATCAGCTTTCTTTTGCTGCCCCTCGAGGGATGCAGTTGCTCCTTGGCCCGAGGGTCACAGCTGGGGGTGGAAGCAGAGTCTCCATGTGCTGTGGATTTCCACAGGGCTGACAGGTTCTTTTTTAGCTCACTGTTATTTCTTAGCTCACTGTTATTTCTTAGCTCACTGCCAGAGCCCTCCTGTGAGATCACGTAACCAAAGTGCCCAGCCCAGGAGCTCCTAGCTTTTGCTTACCATTAAAATAATAATTTTTTTTAAAAAACCCCACCTCTCAGGTTTCAGGAATCTGTTAATAATCTCCTGAACACACCATCCTGCCTCAAAAAACCTGTCTTCAGCTGAATAATTAATACAGCAGTTAGAAAGCAAAGTTAAACAGGCAAATAACCCCTTTTCCTGTCGTATATCCACCCAAAATGCCACCTCTGCTGGAAGCTAAATCACACTCATCACTTCAACCTGGCAGTCACAGCACCCTGGAGAAAGGGACAGTGAGTCCCAAGAGCAGCTGAGGATGAGAGGTGACTCTTGGGTGTCTCTGCCCTTAAACTTTCCACCCCAGACAAAAAGATTCCTGATTCTGTGCAATATGATACAGCTGGGGCCAGGAGGGGAGCGAGGGGACGACACAGGCTGTGATGTACATCTGGGGTTTGGGGCAGTTAACAGGAGCTTTGTGTGAACTTCCACCCATGGTAGCACCTCTACAGAGATAAAAACCCAACCCTTGTCCCCAAAGTGGTCTCTCTCTGATTGTCAGGTTTGTCCAACTGCATTTTCATAAATAAATGGTTTTTGTGAGATCCCGTTGCAACCAGTTAATCAGCCTGCAGTGATGGGAGGTGGTGACTGGTGGCTTGGTGGGAGCAGGAGGAGAAGCAGTGAAAGGTGGCAAAGACAGAACCAGGTGAAAAGAGGGTGACAGGCAGCCAGTGGGTTTGGGGAGACCTTCAGTGTGAGGGGTGTGCTCTGAAATTTCAAAATTACAGCAAGAAAAAGCAGAACCTTCAAGACTCAGCCATGCACAGAGCCAGGACCAGCTGCACGTCACCGATTCTCCAGCCTGGAGAGGAGCAGCCTGAGAGGGGATCTGATCAGTGTCTGTAAACACCTGAAGTGTGGGGGCCAATGGATGGGGCCGGGCTCTTCTGGGTGGTGCCCAGTGCCAGGACAAGGGGCAATGGGCACAAACTGGGACATTGACAGTTCCAGACAAACTTCAGGAGAAACTTCTTTGCTGTGAGGGTGCCAGAGCCCTGGGCCAGGCTGCCCAGGGAGGGTGTGGAGTCTCCTTCTCTGGAGATGTTCAAACCCACCTGGACACTTTCCTGGGTGCAGGGACCCTGCTTTGGCAGGGGGGTTGGACTGGATGATCCCCTGAGGTCCCTTCCAACTCCACCATTCTGTGATTCCCAAAGCCTGGGAGAGGCTCAGATCGCTTCTCCAACACAGCCAGGACTTACCAGCCACTCTCTTCTCCCCGTGGGGCTGGAGCAGACTCGAGGACTGCCCACCAGCACCAGCGTTTCCACCCATTCAGCTGCTCAGCTGGCTGCCAGGCAGAGCCATTCCCTGGATGCTCTCAGCTCTGCTTTCTGCTTTGGACTCCGCTGGGGCAGGCACCCAGACTGCACCACCTTTGGCTTTCCAAGGCCTCACCATCCTGATGGGAGAGAAAATGGAAATGTAAGGAGCAAAGCAGCCACACTTCACCTCCCAGAGCAAAGCCCCCCAACCCAGCCAGCCTTTGCAATCAGCTCCAGCCAGCTCTAATTTGCAGGTTTTAATTAGAGGAGCGTTGCTGAGGCAGAGCTGATTGGCATCGCTGCCAAAGGCCACGTCTCATGTGCCTATTAAGCCCTTGTTATTTAGTTCCATGGGTTATTTTATCATGCAAAAAGGAGAGGAGGAATAAACAGTGTCACACGTGGCTGCCGTGCCGTGCTCCGTGCAGGCAGCTGCTCCCAGCCGAGCCTCCCCGCAGCGGGAACCCGAGAGCAGATCCCACCTGATAGCAGGATTCAGCACGCTGGATCCAAACCAGGGGTCATTTTATCTATCAGCATCAATGCATCACCTTCCCCAGAGGGTTCACACCTGCTCCTAAATGCACCTGCACACCAGATAAAAGCGATGAGGATGTGCTTGTTGGTTATAAAAAATCCTCACCAGCGACAGCAATGGCGTGGGGAGATCCAAACTCCTCGTGCCTGGTTTGCACATCTCCTCCATCTGCAACCTGATGTGAAAACCCCCAAAATCACAGAGTTACCGGGTGGGTTTGGGTCGGGGTTGAAGCTCTGGGGAGAATTTCAGGTGGTTTTACAGAGGGGAGGGACAGAGGAAGGGATTATTCCTCCTTTGCAGGCTGGTGAAGCGCTGCAGAGCTCTCCTCTATCAGCATCCTCCTGCCCTGGCTGAGGCCGTTGCCGCTCGTTGCACATCACAGGACCCTGGCACAGCAAGCGAGACACTTACAGAGCTGCCACTGTGCCCACACAACCCACGGGTGACATCCAGGGCAGAACCTGGATCTGCATCTGCTCAAGCCAAGACACACCAGGTGAGAGCAGGACCAAGCTGAAGGTGAGGCCCAAAGGGCAGAGCCCCGGTGTCACCCGCGCGGTGGTGCCGCCCTCAGCCATCACAGCAAGTTCTGCAGACTTCAATGAACCCATCAATCTGATGATCTGCCACGGCAAAGACACCAAGTTCAGCTTAATTAACATTTATGGATTCCACAGTGTTTTGCATAAATGTTTGCTTAATACCCAAGTCAAAAATATCCCCAGAAAATGAAAATTAAAAATACTTAATTGCTTGCAGCGATGCACCAGTGTGCAAACCGGGGTTTCCATAGCACCAACCGGTCTGTGAGACCCTTGTGACAAAGCTGGAGCTGCCAGAGACACAACTGGAATCTAAAGCACACGGAGGAAAGTGGATTCTCCATGTTCTTCACGAGCTCTCCACTTCCATTTCTGTGCAACCTGCGGCAGGTTTTGGTTTCCCCACCTCAAACAGGGCAACCTGGTGGAGAATTACAGCCCACGGAGCAGCGTGCCTGGTTCTTTAGACCAGCAATTACTTTTTATTGCTGAACTAAATGAATCAAGCAGAAGCTAATGAAAGATGTGAGAATCCGCAGCGGCGATTCAAAAATCAACTGGATCCGGCTGCAAGCGCGAAACGGGAATGAACTGCGGGTTTTGTGCTCTTGGCGGCGAGTAACCACGGCAAAATTAATTAATTAACCACGTCAAAATTAATTAACCACGTCAAAATCCATCAACCACGGCAAAATCAACCACATCAAAATTCACCAACCACGTCAAAATCCCTTTCCTTCGCGTGGAGAAGATGTAAATAACTGAGAAAGCCCCAAGGAAAGGACGGGAGTGGGTGAGAGTGATGAGCACTTAAATGAGGTGCTCAAGTGTGGCAACAATTCTAATGGGCTTGATTAAAAATCATATATTATTAATTAGAGCAATTAGATGGCCAGGGAAGTGTGTCACAGCAGGGTCTAGGAGATGCCAGTGTGACTCCTGTTCTCACTACACAGGATCAGGGCTTTGTCCTGGGAGATATCCCAGGATGGAGACCCCAACCAGGACGAGCTTCCCGTGGGCTGTGCCACATTAACGCACCCCTGTGCCACACTGACCCTGCTCTCCCCCTCCCCTCTTCCTGTCAGGAAGTTGTCAGTCAGGCAATTATCACAGAAGGGTGATTATAAACCTCACAACAAAAATTATTCACAGAATCACACAGAGTCCCAGAGTGTCAGGGGTTGGAAGGGACCTGGAAAGCTCACCCAGTCCAACCCCCTGCCAGAGCAGGAACACCCAGATGAGATCACACAGGAAGGTGTCCAGGAGGGTCTTGGATGTCTCCAGAGAAGGAGACTCCACACCCTCCCTGGGCAGCCTGGCCCAGGGCTCTGGCACCCTCCAGCTACAGAAGGCCAAGCTGTCAAGAGCCCTTCCTGAAGGCGCAGTCACTCTGAACAGCAGCACCTCGGGCTGAGGGGGGCATTACCATGCAGAGCACCTCCAGACACATTATCCCTGCCATTGCAAAGCAGATTGTGCCGTCCAGGCTGATTTAAAAGGTTTCAGGGAGTTAATGAGAGCAATTTTTGACGGAGGGGGAAGGAGGGTTGTTGTGAACCACTCTGCTCTCTCACACGGCCACGAGATCTCAGCAGCAGATGATCTCTGCAGCGAGGGTTGTGCAGCTGATTGTCACAAGCTGTTCGCCGCCCAAAGCCTCTCTGATGCATGGCACAATCCAACGGCTGCACATTTGCATTTAAATGGAGACATTTCAGAATTCATACCCCAAAGAGGAACAAGCCTCCTTGGGTGATGCTTCTGATATCTCACAGCCTTCCCAGAGGAAGATAAAAACGGTGAGTGACTCGAAGCCACCCCCCAAAGCCCGTCCTGCCGCCCTTCGCCAAGATGGGTGTTTCTGGGAGGTGTGATTGATATCCACATCTGCCCCACGCCACAGAGAGACCCTTCCAGAGGCTGGAGTCCCTGTGAGATGGGTTTGTGTGCAGATTTCATCTTGCAGCACCAACACTGTCAGCATTACAACCCCTCCTCCCCAAACCCCCCAGTGTTCGGCACCTGGAGAGCAGCGGCAGACGCCACCCACACTGGGGTTTGAACAGGAGCACAAACAAAAGGCCACAACACCGGTGGTGGAGGCACACTGGGAACATCTCCAGGGACTTCTGAGTCACTTGGCATGCCCAAGGGATGGAGCATGCAGGGGATGGAGACAATGTCCTCCAGAAAAGCTCTGATCTGAGATGCTCTCTCAAGATCTGTCAACAAAATCCTCCCTGAGGACTTTACCCAGGCTCTGTGCAAGCAGAGAAGGATGGCAAAGCAAGTTGTCCTGCTCTGGAAATCGTCTTCCTTCCACCCAGAGCACCCACAGCACCCTCAGAGACACCTCAGAGCACACCAGTCTGGTTGGCAGCCTGTGCAAGGACTCAGAGTCCCACCAACTTCCCCCAGGATGTGGGGAATCGCTGAGCTTCCCCTCTGGGATTCAGGTCCCACGTGTACAACAGTCCCAGGCTCCTCTCCCCCACACAGAGCCACAGAATCACAAATGTTGGGAGCTGGAAGGACCCACAAGGACCATCCAGTCCAACTCCTGTCCCTGCACAGGACAATCCCAACATTCACACCATGTCCCTGAGGGCCTTGGCCAAATGCTGCTGGAATCTTGTCAGCCTTGGGACCATCAGCACCTCCCTGGGGAGCCTGTGCCAGTGCTCCACCACCCTCTGCCTCAAGAACCTTTTCCTCATGGCCAACCTCCCCCTCCCCTGCCACATCTTCCTGCCATGGCCTCTGCTCCTGGCGTTGGTGGCCAGAGAGAAGAGCTCAGCGCCTGCCCCTCCTCTGCCCCTGGGGAGGAAGTTCCAGACCGCCAGGAGATCTCCTCTCAGTCTCCTCTTCTCCAGGCTGAACACCCCAAGTGACTTCAGCCTCTCCTCACACCCTTCCCCTCTGAACCCTTCCCCAGTGTTGTGTCCCTCCTCTGGACAGTATCCTTGCAGGAAGTGAAGAAGCAGGTTTTAAGCCCCTCACTCACAAGCACCAACCTAGTTCAAAATGATCATTTCAAACTGCTGAGAGTCCTCAATTACAAAATAAATTCAACTGAATTAACAAGGCACTGACCCAGCCAGTCCAGCTCGTGTTCCTGCAGCAGGTTTCCTCATCAGACACAACTGCTGGTGTCACCCTCGGGGGCTGCTGGTGGCATCCTCGGGGGCTGCTGGTGGCATCCAGACCAGGCTGCCCATTCCTCTTCCCTTTGCTTACGCGGGAAAGTCGCCAGGAACAGCGCGAGACGTCGCGTGGGCACAGCCAGACCAGAGCTGGGGACAGGCACAGCCTCATCCTGCTGCTGCCAGCCCCAAGAGCTCCAGAGGATTTACAGCTCCTCACATCCCTCAGCTGCTTTCCACCCCGCAATCTTATCTTGACTGCTCCCTCGGGACCTCGAGGACTTCTCCTCAGCTGGAAGCGTGAAGCCCACGCTGTGACCCTGCTCCCGGTGATTTACACATCCCTGCACTCCAGGAGTTCTTTTTATATTTGATTTCAGTCATTACCAGGTCTATGAAATCCTGGATTTTACAGCACAAGTGCTCTACCTGGTGATAAAACACAAGAAACAAGAATACAAAAGGTCAGAGACCATCAGTGCTCATGGCAAACAGCCAGTCACAGATATCACAGAGTGTCAGGGGTTGGAAGGGACCTCAAAGCTCATCCAGTCCAACCCCCCTGCTGGAGCAGGAACACCCAGATGAGATCACACAGGAAGGTGTCCAGGAGGGTCTTGAATGTCTCCAGAGAAGGAGACTCCACACCCTCCCTGGGCAGCCTGGCCCAGGGCTCTGGCACCCTCACATAAAGAAGTTCCTTCTCAAGTTCAAGCAGAACCTCCTGTGTTCCAGCTCACACCCATTGCCCCTTGTCCTACCACTGGACACCACTGAGAAGAGCCTGGCTCCATCCTCCTGACACTCACCCTGCAGATATTGATCAACATTAATGAGGTCCCCCCTCAGCCTCCTCTTCTCCAAGCTCAGGAGCCCCAGCTCCCTCAGCCTTTCCTCACCAGGGAGCTGCTCCACTCCCTCCATCACCTTGGTGGCTCTGTGCTGGGCTCTCTCCAGCAGTTCCCTGTCCTTCTTGAACTGGGGGGCCCAGAACTGGACACAAGATTCCAGCTGTGGCCTCACCAGGGCAGAGCAGAGGGGACTTCTCTCCAGTCGCCTGGAGAGAAGTCAGCAGGTCCCTCCTGAGCACTGAAGCCCTGGGGGATGGTCCTGCACACACTGACCTCCTCGCCCAGAGCCACACTCTTAAGGGGGAGGGAAAAACCACTCCAGGGTGTATTAGTTCAGCTGTTACCGGCCCTTTCCGCCAGCGCTGAGCCAGGCTGCTCGGGAACGGGCCCTCCTGAGACACCAAATCAAACCATTCACCTCTTCTGAGCATCCAACACCTTCCCCGTGGCCCGAGGTACCAGCAGGACCAGCAGTGGCTCTGCAGCAATGACAAGCCAGGCTGAGAGCAGGTAATGTGCTCTGGAAGGGGACAATCAGCCGGACAGGTTGGCCCTTGGGTGTCTGTCTGCAAAAAGGATCTGCACTGAAAAGCAAAAGCGAGCCCCTTCCCAGTCAGTGGCAGCAGCCAAGCAGGTCTTAAATCACCTTTTATTACTGAAATAAGCTACAGTTATTTGCATAAGAATAGTACCAGTGGGTTAATAAATGCTCCTGCTCCAGCACATGGAAATCACCAGATAATCTTTAGTTTACAGGTTGTTTACAGAGGGGTGGCCAGCTCAACAAGAGGGGACCCCATTTATGTGGCATCCATCACCTCAGGGACTGCAGCAGGGTCCCCAGACGCTCAGGGACACGGGTGCCTGTAGAAGTGTCCCCAGGCCACACAGAAACCAAACCTCCCACAGCCCCATCGCTGCCGGCGAGCACCCACCAAGGTCTGACGCTCCCGGGGGGCAGAGGTCCCGGTAACCCCAGAAGGCTGCGAGTTCAGCACCCCCCAGCTCTGTTTTTAAGCCTTGCTGCTGGGGAAGATCCCTGTTGCTACGTTACCCTCGTTATGGGTCTGGAGGCACCGACACATCCCACCCCTGGGAGCTGCCAAGCAGCTCAGCAGCCCCATGGATGTGACCAACGAGATTTGAAATCCATCGCAGCAGCTGCAGCAGTCACACAGGACAGCTCCCCCCTTCCTCCTCTCCTCCTAAACGTCCCACTGCCCTCCAGCTAGGAGATACCCCTCGTGCTCAGTGGCATCCCAAAGCTTCCCACTGCCCTCCAGCTAGGAGATATCCCTCGTGCTCAGTGGCTTCCCAAAGCTTCCACAGCCCTGGCACGGTGCAGGCAGGTGGAAAAGTACCGGGAGCGCAGCAGGCAGCGGTTACTGCTGGTGGGCGGGCAGCCGGCTTTCCCTCGTAAGTCATTCTTCTCAGCTCCCAAAGCAAACCCCAAATGAGCCTCCAGCACTCCCTGTAAAAGCAGGAGAGCCCCAGCACACCTCCAGCTACCAAAGATTTTCCAGAATGCAAACACCCACCAGCAGGTCTGAGTTGTAAATCAAGTTTCCCAAAGTCCCGTCAGTGATTTATTAGCCAGGGAGCTGATGGAAGGGGGAGCAACCACTTGTAAAAGTTCCTGTCAGCAAATGATGCATTCTCTTAATTTCCAGTTAAACACAGAGTCTGAATATTGCTGTCCTCAGAAATCAAATGCTCCACACATTGCTATCACCACAGCACGAGTAATTTATTTGGACACTGAAGAACCTTCACAGTTCCTCCAGCCTCCTTCATCTCTGCTGGAGATATGGATTTGTTTACAACAGCCATTAAAAGCTTCATCATTAAGCTTTTGCTCACAGGAAGACACAGCACAAAGCATCACCTGGATTTTACAGCCTATTTCAGTCTGGCCCAACTGGAGGAGCTGAGGGAAAGGACCAGACCCCTTTGCTCAGATCCTGAGATATTTGGGGACAATAAAAGCCCTACAGAGTTTCTGCCCCCCACACAAGTCACTGAGTGGTTTTTAGAAGTGCCCTGAGCCCCCAGGATGTTTGAGCTGTGCTTACAGGTAGACACCAGTCTCCACAGGTTTATTCTTTCCCTGGTTTTGAGGCATCAGAAACCAGCTGACGGCACAGCGATCCCTTGGCCGCTCTGTGTGGGAAGCAGGGGAGATTGCTCACCAGGGAACACAGAGTCTGGAGGAATGTAGTTGAGATCGAACCACATCTTTTCCTCCTGCCCCATCCAGTGGTTCAGGCTGGAAGAACACTTTGCAGTTGGGAAAAACTCAGGACACCAAACTGCAGTAACACTGCAGTCCCCAGTATCTAAATCCCCCTAGAAGGATTGGGACATCTCCTGGGGAAATGATGGCTGGGAATGCTGGCCTGGTAGAGCTGGAAAAGCTTCTCGTCCAGGTGACAGCACTGGAGAAGCTGCTCTTCCCATCAGCTAGAGGGTCAGGATGATGGTGGGGGCAGGTGCAGGTCCAGGCCACTGAACCATCAAACTTTCTGCCAATGCTTCGACAGCGCAGGACGTGCTACAGAAATAAAACACAGCTTTATTCCCTCCATCGTGCAGCCCTGCCTCGAGCAAACAGCACAGCACACAGCTCAACACAGCTCAACACAGCACACAGCTCAGCACACAGCTCAGCACACAGCACACGGCTCAGCACACAGCACACAGCTCAGCACACAGCACACAGCTCAGCACACAGCTCAGCACACAGCACACGGCTCAGCACACAGCACACAGCTCAGCACACAGCACACAGCTCAGCACACAGCTCAGCACACAGCACACAGCTCAGCACACAGCTCAGCACACAGCTCAGCACACAGCTCAGCACACAGCCCAGCACACAGCTCAGCACACAGCACACAGCTCAGCACACAGCACACAGCACACAGCTCAGCACACAGCCCAGCACACAGCACACAGCTCAGCACACAGCACACAGCACACAGCACAGCACACAGCACACAGCACAGCACACAGCACACAGCTCAGCACACAGCTCAGCTCAGCACACAGCACAGCACACAGCACACAGCACAGCACACAGCACACAGCTCAGCACACAGCTCAGCTCAGCACACAGCACAGCACACAGCACACAGCTCAGCACACAGCACACAGCTCAGCACCCAGCACACAGCTCAGCACACAGCTCAGCACACAGCACACAGCTCAGCACACAGCTCAGCACACAGCCCAGCACACAGCACACAGCTCAGCACACAGCACAGCACACAGCACACAGCTCAGCACACAGCTCAGCACACAGCACACAGCTCAGCACACAGCACACAGCCCAGCACACAGCTCAGCACACAGCTCAGCACACAGCTCAGCGCTCAGCACACAGCTCAGCACAGCACAGTCTCCATACTAAAGCAAGGAGCACACTTCCTCTGCCCACAGCCCAAGCACTGCACCACAGGCAGGACTGCTGCAATCAGCTCTGCTGGAAAAAGGAAATTTAAGGAGTAACAGCTTTCCCCAGCAAACCTTTCCTGCTGGTAAGCACAGGGGAATCAAAGCCACACAGATAACTTGGCCTCATCTGCTGAGAACTGGGGAGACAGGTAAAAAGCTGAGGTGGAGATATGGGGGGTCCTGCACACACACACAGCTGCCCTGGGTCAGAGGAGCAGGCAGGATGGGTGCTGGGAAGCGCTGCTGGCTCCTCACTTACCAGTGTCCCCTCCTCCAGTGCTGCAGGGAAAGCAGAAGCTGTGACCTGCTCCTGCTGAGCATCCCTCCTGGGCCAGGCTGGGAGGAAGGACGCTGTGCTGGGCAGGACAGAGTGTCACCACTGGGAATGAATTCCTTAACACCAGTGCAGTGTAAAGAAGCCGGCACTGCTTTATTACAGCAGCTGATGTACGGGCGATGGCTCCACCGATCATGCATCCCGACTTGTCTCTCTACAAAAGCTTTATTCTAGCTAAACATGCATATTCATTACTGTTCTAATAAATTATTAACATACTCATTACATTTCCAAGTACTCTACTATAAATAAATGTCCCTTTTCACATGTGTACTGGTCATGTTTTCGGGGGTTGTCTGGTGATCACAGAAACTTTGTCACTGTGCCCTTTAGTTGAATTTTTCTTCCATACACACTTAGTTCATCTCTCGGCCTGTTCACAGCACTTCTGTCTCCACAAAAATGGTTTATTCAGCATCACAACCTTACCAAAGATTCAACAGCTCAAGTCTCCTGTTTTCTGTTTTAAACTCTAAACTTGGCCTGGCAGATGTGTAAGTTTCAATGTCACAATGTTTAAGCAGAAGGGGATGTTCTTTCCCTATCAGGAGGACTCCAGAAGCCAGGGGAGATGCCCCAAGCCATCTGCTACCTCCCACCACACAGGGTTGACACCTGAGCTGCTGGGTGCTGCCCACCCTCAGGCTGGAAAGCACAAAGACCCCCTGGCAACCCTCTGATGTACCCAGAAACCCCCAAAGTGCTGAAGAGAGGGTTTCAGGGCACACCGATGGCTTCGAGGACACACCAAAACCCAGTGGGAGGCTCATGGAGTGCGTGGGAACACAGAGAGGGCCTGGGGGACAGCACAGAGCAGCTGAGGGCCTCCAGAAGGTAGCTGGGGGTCTGCATGGCAAAGTGCAGGGTCAGGCAGAGCCCTGGGGCCACTTCCATAGAACCATAGGATAATTTGGTTGGAACAGACCATTACGATCATCAAGTCCAACCACAACCCCAGCATTGCCAAGGTCACCACTGAACCATGTCCCCAAGCACCACATCTACACGTCCTTTAAATCCCTCCAGGGATGGGGACTCACCACTGCCCTGGGCAGCCTGTTCCAGTGCTTGACAAACCTTCAGGGAAGAATTTTTTCCTCAGATCCAACCTCAACCTCCCCTGGAGCAACTGGAGCCCATTTCCTCTTGTCCTGTCCCTTGGTCCTTGGTTGAACAGACCCACCCCCACCTCTCTGCACCCTCCTTGCAGGGAGTTGAAGGTCTCCCTTCAGCTTCCTCTTCTCCACACAGAGGCTGAGGGGGGGACAAGGAAAGGCCAGCGGTGAGGGGCCAGTGACCGGGGGAGCACCGAGAGCGGCGGGGGGCGGTCAGTACCTAAGCGGATTGGCTCTGGCAGCTTTTCCTCCTCCGAGGCGGGTTTACCCGCGGCTGAGCGCTGCTCCGCCGGGGCAAGAGAAGCCCGAGAACCCCAGGGGCGGCGGGGGCTGGGAACGGCCCCGCTGAGGATGACCGGACCCTGATGGCGGCCGCCCCCGCCCTCAGCCTGAGGGGCCCCGGCCCCGCCCCCTCCGCGGCCGTTGCGCCCGGCGCGTGCGCGCAGCCGGCGCGCGCAGCGATTCAAACCTGAGAGGGCGGGGCGACGCGCCTCGCTTTTTATTGGTCACCGGCTACCCGGACCGCCCGCTGATTGGTGCGTAGGGGAGGAGTGGGCGGAGCGGGCGGGCTGAGGCGGTGAGGCCCGGCCCGGCCCGGCCCCGCGGTGAGGATGAGCGTCCCGCCGGCCCCGCCAGCCCGCCGCGTCCCCGCCGCCTCCCCCGCCCCGCGCTCCCTCTCCAGCACCGGCACCCCCGTGTTAGCCGAGTGTCCCGGGAACGATGATGAACGCGAGAGACGACAGCGCCGGCGCTCGAGGGTCACCGACCTCCAGTTCAGCAGCACCGACTCGCCGCTGGGCCTGGCCTCCCCCGTGCCCAGGTAGGGCCTGGCCTGTTGTGAGGTGTTGTGAGGGGCGGGAGGGGGTGTGAGGGTTTCCAAAGCACCGTGTCTCTCGCAGGCAGGCGGAGGCAGCGCTGCCGGCCCTTCCTCAGTGGACCAACGCTCAGATCTCGGATCACTACTGCACTTGCATCCGGCTTTCCACCGAGAACGTGAGTCGGACACCTCGGGGAGGGCTTCTCATCCCGGCCCCGCTCATACCACCTCCGCCCAGCCGTGTTTGTAAGGCCAGGAGGGATTTTAAACTTCTCGAGCCATGGATACACGGTTATTTTTCTTCCAAGCCCCCTGAGACATGTCCCTGATCCAAGCCACAGCCAGATCTGGGCCTCTGTTGCTGCCTGGCACAAACCTTGTCCCCTCGGTCCTGCTGTAAATACCCCGTGGGATGAGGGTTCAGACAGTTTTGACAGGTGCCACTTTCCAGGGGATCAGTTCTGACCTGTGCTTTGTTTTAGAAAATCACCACGAAGAATGTCTTTGGCTTGCACCTGATAGACTATATGAAGGAGATCCTGAAACAGAAAGACACTGAACTAACCAACTTCAAGGTGAGAGGAATCTGAGTGAGAGCTCTGTTTAACGTCTTTATCCATGTTCTGGACGAGGAGATCAAGTGCACCCTCAGTCAGTTTGCAGAGGACACCAATCTGGGCAGGAGTGTTGATCTGCTGGAGGGTTGAGAGGCTCTGCAGAGGGATCTGGACAGGCTGGACCGATGGGCTGGGGCCCATGGGATGAGGTTCAACAAGGCTAAATGCTGGGTCCGGCATTTGTGTCACAACAACCCCACACAAGGCTCCAGGCTTGGGGCAGGGTGGCTGGAGAGCTGCTGGTGGAAAAGGACCCTGGGGGTGTTGGTCAACAGCAGCTGAACATGAGCCAGCAGAGTGCCCAGGTGGCCAATGACATCCTGGCTTGTGTCAGCAATGGTGTGGCCAGTAGGACCAGTGCAGTGATCATCCCCCTGGACTGGGAATCACTGGTGAGGCTGCACCTTGAGTGCTGGGTTCAGTGTTGGGCCCCTGACTCCCAGAAGGACCTGGAGGTGCTGGAGCGTGTCCAGAGAAGGGAACGGAGCTGGGGAAGGGTCTGGAGCACAAGTGTGCTGAGTTCCCGGCTGAGGGAACTGGGGGTGCTGAGCCTGGAGAAAAGGAGGCTGAGGGGAGACCTTCTGGCTCTGTCCAAGTCCCTGACAGGAGGGTGCAGAGAGGTGGGGGTGGGTCTGTTCAACCAAGGAGCAAGGGACAGGACAAGAGGAAATGGGCTCAGGTTGCACCAGGGAAGGTTCAGACTGGATGTGAGGAAGAATTCCTTCACTGAAGGGTTCTCACAGAAGCTCACAGCGTTGAATCCTTTTGTGCCACAGAAATTAAAGGCTGAATTATTTCAGTTACAGTCCTTTGAAAGGAGAGCTTGTTTAAAAGTAAGACTTGTGAGGCTTCTGGGATAAACACTGGGTGTTATGACCAGTAACAAAACAAGGCTGTACAAGAAAGTTGGTGTGGCCAACTCCTAGACTCATTTTAACCTGGGATGGATCAGAATAAGGATTTGCCAGAGCAAAGACTTACTGTGATAGTTCACTGATGCTAGGAGGGAGAACTGAATTCTTGGATGAACGTGGCCTCAAGGAACCCCTGAGCTTGTTGTCTCATGGTTGATGAAACTGAGGAAAGTGAAGCAATTTCCAGTGGGTGGGACTTCACCTCCCTGGGGGTGTCTGTGAGTGAAAAAGGCATCTCCTGTGCTTCACCTCTCTTGACTTCGTAATTTGGAAACAAATAGACTGGTATCAAGAGGATGAACCCAAAACAAGGCATGAGGGAGAGGTGGGGGAGAGAGGTTCCTTGGCAGATGCAAGTCTGCACCTTTCTGCTTCTCCCCATTGCTTAATCTTGGCAACTTTTTCAGTGTTTTTCTGTGTGATCCCTTCCAGAAGATCCTATAAAGCAAACTGTGGGCTCTTGAGGACGCACATTGACCACCTCAGTCTCCCACAGGTTTCAGGATAAATCCTTTCCCAGTTGGTCACATTTTGTTGGTAACACAGAGCATTCAAACATTCAGGTCTGCATCTTCTAGAGGAGACTTTTTCCTTTCTAACTGACAACCTCAGCTTCTGTTCCTCCTGCCAGGTCGCAGCCGGCACGCTCGACGCCAGCGCCAAGATTTACGCCGTGCGCGTGGACGCCGTCCATGCAGATGCCTACAAAGTTCTTGGGGGCTTGGGCAAGGACTCAGCACCTACCAACACCTCGGACAGCCCAGCAGAAGGTGCACCATTCCCTCATTTGCTGTTAAGCTCTTCCCATTCCACCTGCACGTGAGAGAAATGTCAGTGTGCTTACACAGCACCCCCAGATCTCTGAGTGCTCTGTCCACCTGGCAGAGCAGCGCTAACTTCATTGTTCAAGGGCTGTAAAATACCAAATTAATTAATTTGCCAGGGTGCTCGAGCAGGGAAGGGTTGAGATGAGAACCTGAATCTGTTGCTCAATCCTGTATCAACACTGTACAAAACACTGTATTCAGTGATTTGACCCGTCAGATCTGAACGCAAACCAAAGGTGGCCTCACCTGGAACATTAACAATGAAGCACTGTCTGCTCTTTGCTGTCCTGTGCTTTGAAAGGAAAATGTGCTGTTAAGATAAAATAGAGTTGATAAAAACAAACATTGGTGGTTCATGCTGAGAGATAACTGATCGAGTAACTTCATTCCCACTGGGGTTTCGTGTGTTTGTTGTTCAAACTGAAGCAAAAGCTACACCATCCCTCTGCAGGGCATTTTAACAAGTTTTCTAAGTGCAACTTGTTCTTCTTTTCCTTTTAGGAGACAGCCCAGCTCCTGAGGTTGTCAGGAAAGTTCAGACAAAGAAAAAGCACTCGTTCAAAACCATCGAGCAGAACCTGAATAACATCAACGTGCCGGAGGCTCAGCGCAGATGCGAGGTGGGTGGAGGGGGCTGCTGGAGCAGCTGCAGTTCTGCTGGGGGAAAGGAAATGTGGCCTCATCTTTCTCATTTCCATTGTGCTCCTTGTTGTGCTTTCCTCTCCTGGCCTCCAACACTCACACACACGTCTGGGAGTGCTGCTATTGTAGCAAGGTTGTTCCTGGTCACGGACATTCCTCCTCTGTGAGCAGCTGGGAGAGCTCTCTCCTCGCTGAAAAAGATGTGTGGGTTATTCTCCCTTTGCAAGTCTCCCGTGGAGACCTGCTTCACCCCCTCCATCTCCTTCATTCCTTGATTCTCTGCTTCGTTCCTTGCCTGCAGGTTGACCCCATGTTCCAGAAAACTGCTGCATCTTTCGATGAGTGCAGCACAGCTGGCATTTTCCTCTCCGGGCTGCGGACCCAGAACTGCCACAGCGAGCTCCTCTTTGACTCGAAGGTTGTTCCTCTCCTTTCCTCAGAGACACTGACGCTGCCAAACTCTGATCCTGTGAAAGTGATGGATTTAAAGTGTGAGTGCTGGCAACTGCTAAGCAAAGGGGCCCAGCCAGGCCTTTTGATCCTTTTCATCTCCCAAACATCCTCATTTTAGTCTCAGCCTGACAGCTTGACTTGTGCTTTTGTTCACTGCTTGGCTGCCCTGTGCCACCATTGCTCTGATTCTGCTCAAGCTGAGACCAGTTGCTGTCAAAAACAGGACCTGTGTAGGTTTTAGATCACTGTGTGTAGCTTCACCTCTGGCAGATCTGTCACACAGCACGTACACATGGTCTCAGCTGTGCCATAGTTGAGATTAGTGTGCTCCAGGTTAAGGACTGACCTTCTTAGAGTGTTTTGAGCCTGTGTGGACTACCAAACCCCGCTGCTCTGATAAAATTCCTATTGTTATGCCCACTCTCGAGTTAGGGTAGCAATTGAACTCTCCCTTCCTGCTGAGAAGTGAGCCTGACTGCTTTTGCAGTGATCCCTACATGGAAGAAGGGCTCCCTACATATGTGGCTTTAAGAATTATTTAATACCTGGCACTTGTTTTAGCTGCTGGTTGCTTCATCCTCTATCTCATCTCTTCCCCTTGCTCCCCTTGTCTGTAGCCCTGTTAGCACAGTGCACTGAACAACGCCCCATCTGCTCTTCGCTGGCCGGTTTCCAGTTTACCAAGTGGGATGCTGAATCCCACGACGAGGTATGTCTGTGAGCTCTGTGCCAGGGGAGATACTTGAGCTGTGTTCTGTGCTCACCTCCAAGATACACAGGGCAGTGGGTTGTTGTGGTGCAGGGCTGCTAATATCCTGCAGTTTCTGTCCTGAGCACCTTCTCCTCCCGCAGTCGGTGTCAGCCCTGTTGGATAAGTTCAAGAAGAGCGACCAAGTGTTCGATATCAATGCGGAGATAGACAGCGACGGGGAAGACTGTGTCCCCCCCGTGCCAGATGATGACTTCAATTCTGACTCCCCCAGGAACACAGCAGTAGACAAGATTGGGGAGTTCACAGAAAACCTCAACTCCTTCAGAACAGTAGATGAGAGCAAGAGGTGAGTAGTGACCAAAGATCTGTAGCGTTGCTTTGATCGCGAGCAACAGCGTCTGGCAGCTCTCTGGGGAATCTTTCATTTACTGTGTACAGTAACCTTGCTTTCTGCTCAGGTTTGAGCACATCCAGGAATGCATTACAGTAATATCTCTATCCTCCAAGAAGACCTTTTTGTGTGGTCACATTTCCCCAGGGCAATTGCTTCTCTGCTCACTCTGCTGCTCCATTTCCAACCTGCCCTTTGCTGGAGAGAGTCCAGCACAGAGCCACCAAGGTGATGGAGGGAGTGGAGCATCTCCCTGGTGAGGAAAGGCTGAGGGAGCTGGGGCTCCTGAGCTTGGAGGAGGCTGAGGGGGGACCTCATTAATGTTGATCAATATCTGAAGGGTGAGTGTCAGGAGGATGGGGCCAGGCTCTTCTCAGTGGTGTCCAGTGGTAGGACAAGGGGCAATGGGTGTGAGCTGGAACACAGGAGGTTCTGCTTGAACTTGAGAAGGAACTTCTTTCCTGTGAGAGTGACAGAGCCCTGGGCCAGGCTGCCCAGGGAGGGTGTGGAGTCTCCTTCTCTGGAGACATTCAAGACCCTCCTGGATGCCTTCCTGTGTGATCTCATCTGGGTGTTCCTGCTCTGGCAGGGGGTTGGACTGGATGAGCTTTCCAGGTCCCTTCCGATCCCTGACACTCTGTGACTCTGTGAAATCCGCCTCTGTTTTTGCAGAGGGAGCGGGCGATGTCTGTACAGAGTTGATCTGGATATTAAATGCACACTCAGGCCAGGGGAATGGTGTCACTGAGCAGCATGTGTGCTCTTTCCAGAACTGATGCAGTTCCTTTTGGAGAGGGAGACATTGGGACCTTATGCCTTCATCTCTCCATGAAACCAGGGGACTACTCCTACTTCAGCCCCCGAACTCTGTCCATGTGGGCTGGCCCAGAGCACTGGCGTTTCAAACCTCGACACAAATGTACGTATGTAGAGACAGCAGCTGGTGCACAACAGATGTGGCTGCTGCCAGGTCCTGCTTACCTTTGGAGATGGGTGGTATCTGAGTCCTAAAGCAGGGACAGTAAAGAAAGGGACAAGCCTGCATGTCTCTGCTAGCCAGATGGAAGCAGCACCGAGTTCAGACACCAAGAAGGTGCTTGGTCACCTGTGGATCCTTTGGTGTCTTAACATTTTCTCTATTGTTTGGGTTTGTTAATGATGCTCAAAGTTGAGGGGGTGTCTCACTGCAGCAATAGAGGATTCTAGCACTAATACAGCCCCTGCTGTTGTTTCTCCATCTTCTGCATAAAAACTGAAGATTAAATTACACTTTCTGCTTCTGTTAAAAGATAGTGATCCCTTGAGAAAGTGAGGCTGAGAACAACACCTATTGCTTTCCTGTAACAAAGGGAAAAATCTTTGTGGGTGATCTTTCTGTGTGGGGCAGGTGCTCAAGTTAGGAGTGAGCTTGTTGACCTCCCTCTGCCACAAAACACTGAGAGTTTCCTTCCTTTCTGCAGCAGATGCTGACTTTGAAAAAGACTCCAAGAAAAGGAATGCAAAGAAAGCATTTGAAATTAACTTTGATGAGGATATTGACTTTGAGACATATTTCCGTAAGACCAAGGTATGTGCTGAGTTTCTGCCTCTTTCTGCTCTCTTTTTTGCTGTCTCAGTGTGGCTTGGAGCCATCATCTTCAAATGCTCACCTCATGCTCCTGTGGAACTGGCTGTAAACCCAACATCATGTATGTTCCTTGGTGTGGGGTCTTCTGACTCCAGCTCACATTACAAGTAGAGAGTTTTACCAACCTTGGGGTGGGGAATCAGGCTGGATTCTTCCTGGCTTATACCCTGTCAGTCAGGGAGACCCTGCAGGTCCAGCTGTGTGTCCCAGGGTGCTGTGCTGAAGCCACTGGGTGCACTGGCTGGACCAGTGTGGAACTTCCCTTTGAAGGCACCTCAGAACTTGCCTCTTTTCAGACAAAGACCTATATTCAAAACACTTATTTGTGCATTAATCTTCCAAGTAGTGGATAGCTCGTGGGTGATGGTGTTTATCACCTTCCCCAGGCATCTGTGACTCTAGCCAAATCCATTCTGGAAAGCCAGAACGTGAAGAGCACCACGCTTCCTGCAGACTTCAACTATGATCCTAACAACATTCTCCAGCTGTTCCTCAAACCAGCTGTTAAGGTAAGAATCTTCTCTGAAAGCCTGTTGGCAACGATTCCATGCAGAAAACCACTCTTGAAGTGCTTCAGGATGTTCCTCAGGGCTGTATTGGAGACAAGCCAGCACGTCTCTCACTGAGCTGACCCACTTGCAGATGCCGAAGCGGCTGTGCTTACCTGTTGTGCTTTACAAGGGGCTTGCTAGAGAGCTGGGATGTGAGGAGGAGGAAGAATCAGCAGGCTGGGAAAAGGGGAGGTGATGAAGGAACAAGGCATGGGCGTTGCTTGGGGAAGTACTTAGAGGTTTTCCTTTCCTGACCCCTGGCTTTGTCTCTGCAGCTCTGCAGGACGTCTGAGCCGAGCAGCTCGTTGGATCACGAAGAAGAGATCGGCGAGTACAATTACAACAACCCCAACGACACCTCCAACTTCTGCCCTGCACTGCAGGTAACTGGAGAAAGGTGATTTCTTTCTGTTGCCTATGTTTGATATGTGATGAGAATAATTTAGGAATAATCTCTATCCAGAGTTAATTACTAGGGAAAAAGAATTGTCACTGCAGATGATGACGAAGCTGTAGGAGCCTCTGCTCTGTCCCCTCGCTCTGACACCAACTAGACCATCTGCCTTTGGTGTTTGCCAGTCAGTTTGCTGCAGGAACTCCATTCCAGCCTTTCCCATACACCTGTGCCCTAAAGCAGGAGTAAATGCCATTGCTCACCTCAGTCATCTCTACACAGCGAGGTTTGCTCCCAGCTGTTCTAAGCTCCCGTTGAAGTAAATTTCTTCTAAAGCTTCAACTTTCTGCCAGGCCAGTGCTGCCTCCTGAGTGTGACAAGTCTCAGCTGGTCCCACACTGGCTGAAGAGCCCTCATCTCTCTTATCTTTCTGTGTAGAACAGTCTTTTGATATTCTGGGCTCTTGATCTCCCTTGGGTTTAGCCTTAGCCCAGCCTAAGCACCGCAGGGAGAGGCTGAGTAAGAACATGTTCCTCCTGAGAGGCAAGTGCTCTTGCTATCTCAGTGCAGGACATCTCTGGCTCCTCAAAGATCTCTCTGGGTGGCCTCACTGCTGTATCTCTTCTTAATCAGGCTGCAGACAGCGATGATGATAATGACCCCGTTCAATTCGTGGGCCAGATGGGAGAGTTCAACCTTACTGCCCACCCCGAGGGGCAAGAGGCTGAGCTCAACAACTTTGTTGGCAATGGTGATATCACAACGTATGGAGAGCTGAACCTCATTGCTGAACCCCAGAAGGTAAGGGCTGGTGTTGTCACCGAGCTGTGAACTGTTCACTGGGCAGGTCTGGAGCAAAGCCTCTCAACACCTTGGGTGGTTAGAAGTTAGTTTCCCTGGTGCAGGATCTCCTGGGTTTTCTGCTGGATGCTTTATTCCCAGATGAACCCTTGTGTTATGAGAAGGGAATTTAAAAAAACCCCAAAACTCCAAGGTTTAATTCACCATTCACCACTGTTCCCAAGGAGAACCCTGTTGTGATTGTTCCTGTGGTCATGGTTGAGGTTGGTGCTGCTGCTTCTGCTCCGCTGCTCTCGGCTCACCCTGAACTTCTTTTCCTCAGGTCAATAAGATTGAAATTCAGTATGCAAAGACAGCCAAGAAAATGGACATGAAGAGGTTGAAGAAAAACATGTGGGACCTCTTGACTGACAGACAGAAGAAAGAAACAGTGTCAGAGGTGAGTGCAGGAGGAGACAGATACCTCAGGAGGCTGAGGATGAGAGAATGCCCTGCAGATACCTGTGCTTAACTCCTGCAGGGACAGTCCCAGGCAGGTTTAGCAGCAATTCCTTTCTAGTTGTCCTGCTCCCATGGGATGGCTGATGAGGACTGACCAAGTGTAACTTGTGGTGATTTTTCTTTGAACACAAGGCTGAGGAGCAAAATTTGTCTCAGCAGTGTTTGTCTTTTTGCTAAATAGATGGAAGAGGCAGAGAAAGAGAAGGACACATCAATGGTAGCAGGCGAGAAGGTCTTCAGCAGCATCACAAAGGAACTGTTTCACAGGTAAAGGGGCCCGAAAAAGGGTTGGACTGAAGATGGGGACAGACCTCAGCTGAGCTTGGGCAAACACTGACCCTTCTGTGTCTGTTACAACCTGCTAACTGAACCCTGTGGGGAAAAAAATCTCTTGCTCTCTGGGTTTCCCTGGGGGAGCTACAGGTTGCATTCAGGTTGGGAAATTCTTTGCTGGTGGGAGGGGAAAGGCAGAGAAAACCAGATCCCTGGGGAGGAAACTAATCTTTGGTGACCCCATCACTGCAGGCATGCTCCATCTGTCGAGTTTCAGTAGGCTGTGGCCATCCTGACCTCCTCCCTTCTCTTCTGTAGGCTGCCTTCTGTGATGGCCAACAACCTGTCTGTCCCCTTAGCCTTCACCTGCCTCTTGCATTTGGCAAATGAGAAGGTAAGTGTGGTGTGCACACTGGAGGTTCTACCAGCAGATGTGGTAAGAGCAGCAGGTGAAGGGTGTGGAAGCACCAGGAGCAGGGCTGTTCTCTTGCTACCTCAGGACTTCTCAACTTGAGTCCATGTTCCATGCTTGGAGGGAACATAAATCAGGCCGATGCCCTGGGAAAGCCAGCCCCTGGCTACCACAGCATTTCCAGCCTCACTGCTGTCTGTCTGTCCCTCCTTGTCCTGGGGTCTGGCAGCAGAGGGGAGAGCACTTTCTCCCAGTGTTGTTTTCAGCATTGCAAGTGTTTCAGACCCCGAAGCAACAGCCGAGGGGGAGCCCTGGGCTTGTGTGTGCTGGTGGTGGCAGAAGGGGTTGTTCGGAACCTCCATCACAGGGGTTTGGGTTTTTTTATGCTGGGCCTTCTGACTCAGAGTCTGACTTTTTCCCACTTCACTTTTCTTTTCTATTCCCAGAATCTGAAGCTGGAGGGCACAGAGGACCTGTCTGATGTCCTGGTGAAACAAGGCAACTGAGCCCTGTGTGCAGGAGACCACCGGGGCTGACCCACAGCCCAGAGCTCGGCTCCCCAGCTGGCCGCTGCTTGCTCTGGACTCTCACATCAGCAGCAGCTTTTTCTCCTCCCAGCACCACTGCTGAGAAATCCCCCTGGTCTCTGCACCCCAGGAAGAGTTTCAAATCAAGGATGTCAAACAGAGGACTCATACAGGTGGATGGTTGCAGCTCAACCCACCTGGCTCCTGCTACCTTCCACCCATGAGCTTCTTTCCTAGGTTGGGGTAGTGGAGTTCCTCCATCTCACTGTGACCACCAGTGCCTGCAAGCAAAAGGCTCCTCTGTGTGTCCCTCACCCTCTGGAATTCCCAGGCTGTGGACTGACTGTTCCTCATGGCTCCAGTTCCTCCTGTTCATCCCATGAAGTTATTTACCTTTTATACTGAGCTTAAAGAGAATAAATTGCTCCAGACTTTGTAGCTGGGCCTTTGAGAGGGGGAAGAAGGAATCTCTGAAACAGGAGAGAGGTTAAAATATAACACAGGAGTCTTGGGGAGCAGCAGGAGTGGAGCAGCTCCCTCAAGAAAGGTGACCCAGGAGCCACAGGGGATGGCACAGCTGGAGCATCACCAGCCAAAACCAACCTCCAGTCTCTGAACAATGTGAGCAGGACCAACCTAGAGATGGGGGCCAGGTTCAACCAAGAGTTGAGCTCACCAGGCATGTTCATGGTGCTGAGGCAGGCCTAAGATCAAGCTGGGAAGATGATCTGCAGGTCAGGGTGGGGTCTGAGGTGATGAGGTAGGGAGACCAGCAGTCCCAACGCAGCTCAGACAGGGACCTTGAGCTGAGCTTCATTGGAGCTCCTGGTGACACTGGTCAAGGCTGTGAGGGCTTATTAGTGCCCTCAGGCTTCTGATGAGGTGAGTGGAGAACAAGTTGTGCAGGGTGGTGGAGTTCAGACCTGTCTCTAGTGTGGGTTGGAAGGGACCCACAAGGATCCTGGAGTCCAGCTGCTGTCCCTGCACAGGACAAGCCCAACATTCACACCATGTCCCTGAGGGCCTTGGCCAAATGCTGCTGGAATCTTGTCAGGCTTGGGGCCATCAGCACCTCCCTGGGGAGCCTGTGCCAGTGCTCCACCACCCTCTGCCTCAAGAACCTTTTCCTCATGGCCAACCTCCCCCTCCCCTGCCACATCTTCCTGCCATGGCCTCTGCTCCTGGCGTTGGTGGCAGAGAGAAGAGCTCAGCGCCTGCCCCTCCTCTTCCCCTGGGGAGGAAGTTCCAGACCACCAGGAGATCTCCTCTCAGTCTCCTCTTCTCCAGGCTGAACAACCCAAGTGCCTTCAGCCTCTCCTCACACCCTTCCCCTCTCAACCCTTCCCCAATGTTGTGGCCCTGTATGACCCCCTCTCCCCGAGAGCTGGCCTGAGGGGACAGGTTGGGGCCACAGAACGTGCTGGTGGGGCTCAAGATGAGACTTTTTTAAAGTAAAATAGTCACAGCCAGGGACTTCCTTCCAGAAAAGATGTATTTCCCTGAGCTGCCACTCAGCTGAGGGTTGATCCACACAGGAAGCACCAGCAGCTCCCCTCTGTCCACAGCTTGGAGACCAGTGGGGAGACCCCTGAGGGGCTTCTGGGGTGGTTTGGGGTGGCAGCACCTGCTTCACCCCAGCCCATCCCTCACAGTGAGGGTGGGCTTGGACACACCCCCACCTGCTGTCCCCATACCACGTCCTGCCCGGCTGCTCAGCTCCAGGGCTCAGCACCCCCGGGGCAGCTGCTCCTCACGTTGCCTTTGAGATCCTCCAGCCCCATCTCCCAGAAGAACCGTGGGACCAGTCCCCAGTTCCCTGCCCGCCTCTGGCTCCCCAGTAACGGCGGGGCAGGGTCAGGAGAGGGGGTGGGAGAAGGGGGTGATCCTGTGGCTGCCGTGGGGGCCGTGCAGCGAGTTCCCCAGTTCCTCCTCCAGCATCTGGAGAAGAAAAGCAACACTGCCATGTCCCATGGGTGCCACAGGAGCTTGCAGTGAGGAGAGCAGCCCTCCATCACATCCCAGGAGCTGGGCCAGGATGGGGAGAGGCTCCAGGCTGCAGGAGGACTCACCTCCCTGCGTGCAGCCAACCGTTGCTTCCACTCGCTGAGCTCCATGACGTGCTCCTGGTCCAACCGCCCCAGCTGCCTCCTCTCCTGCTCTGCCAAGAGCTTCATCTTCTCCCTCTGGAGAGGAGAGGTGGAGACGGGAAGGAAGGTGCTCCAGGAGAGGTAGCAGGGGTGTGGGAAGCCCCTGGAGGGGGACAGTTGCAGTGGTTCCCCGGTACCTGCATCTGCTCCAGCTCAGCCAGGTTCTCCGCCTGCCGCTGCTGCAGCACCCGCAGCTGCTGCCCCTGCTGCTCCTGCTGCTCCCGCGCCTCCGCTCGCTGCTGCCGCTCCTCCTGCTGCAGGAACTGCGGTGGGGACACCCTCTGTCACCCCCCCCCTCCCCAAAAGCCACCGCTTACAGCTTTTGGGGCACCTTCCCCATATTTTTTGCCAGGGAACGTCATTGTCCCCAAACATGTCCTTGTACCTGCTTGGCCTTCTCCCTCTGCTTGGCCCCATTGACCTCTTGGATCTTCAGGTTGTCCTTGAAGTGGGCCAGGCGGATTTTGGCGTCACAGCGTTGGCTTTTCAGCAGCTGAGCCCGCTCCTGTGCCTGCTGGCTCCTGAGATCCTCCAGCAGGAGCTGGTGGAAGCGGTTCATCCTCTCCATCTCCTGGGAAAGGAGCAGGAGGATGAGCCAGGAGAAGGGTTGGGATCCCCCAGGGCTGGGAGAGCATCACCAACGGTTCCCACCTCACCTTCTCGTGGCGCTTGTGGAGCTGCTGCCTCTGCAGCACATGCTGCTCCTTGACCTGCTGCCTGAAGAGCTGGTACCTCTCCTGCAGGTGCCCTTGCTCCATGTTCCACACCACGGACTCGCGGGCTGCCGGGCAAGACCGCAGCACCGTGACCACCTCCAAAAACTCTCAGCCAGAACCTGTGCCCCTGTTCCTCTCCCCAAGAACCCTCCATCCTCCTCCTCCCAGCCCAGTCCACCTCTCCTGAGGCTGTGGATCTTGCTGGTGCACTCCCAGTCGATGGACATCATCTTCTTCTGATGCTCCTGGACGACTCTCTGCAAGGCTGCGTCGAGTTCCGCCTGCTGCTGCTGCAGGAACCGCTGCTCCTGTGGTGAGCAATGGAGGGGCTTCACCCCACCACCAAGGAGAGATGGTCCCCAAGGTCCTGGTGGCAGGACCAGCCAGCACTGCCCTGGACCCTCACCTCTGTCCCATCACCCTGCAGCTCTTGCATCCTCCTCCCACAGCCCTTCTCCTGGAGGGACTTGAGGCGCTTGGCCTCATCACGCAGCCTCGCCGCGTGCTTGAGCTCCTGCCGTTCCTTCAGCTGCTGACAGCGCCGCTCCAGGTTCTCCACCTCCCGGTCATAAAACTCCTTCTTGCTCTGCCATGCAGATATGGTCAACACGGCTGCAGGGACCAGCAGTGGCCACCAAAGCAACCAAACCTCCCCCAGAACCTGGCGTCTCGCGCAGTGGGACCCCAACACCCCCTTGCACAGGGGGATCTCCTGTCCCTCTCTGAACGTGTCATGGCACCAAGGGACAATGGCCCCGTTACCGTCATCTCCTGCTCGATGTGACGAAACATCTGCTCACGCTGCTGGTGAAACTTCTGCTCCAGCTGGCTCTGAGCTCGCTGCTCTTCCTTCTGCAGCACTCGCAGCTCACGGAGCTCCTGGCGCCTAAAGGTTTGGGGAGCTGGGGTGAGAGGGGGTTGAAGGTGGCCCTGGAGGCACCACACTCTCTCCCAGGATGGGTAACGTGTAGGTGGCTGGAGGAAAGGAGAAGCTCAGCCCTGGTGCAACATCATGGAGAGACTTTCTCCAGCAAGAAGGAAGATGGGACACCAGTTGGGTCTGTGGTGGCCATGCTCCCAAGCTCAATGTCACTGCCCCTCCAGCTCCACCTTCATTCTTTCCTGCTCTCCTTGGGTAACCTGAGAGCTTATGGGAGAAGATCTTCCCTGTTCTTTTCTTGAGCTGGCTGCTGGACACACCAGCTATGGAGCTGGGCAATGGTTTGGCTCCTCCTGTGTCCCTATGGCCCAGTGCTGAGGATGCCAGGAGGGCCTTGCTCATGCTCTCCCGCTGGAGTAGACCCCAGCCAGGGAGGCAATGGGTTCTCCAAGCCTGGAGGTCAAGCACTTGTGCTTTGCACAGAGCCACACAGACCCATCCTCCCTCTCACACCTTCTCCCTTTTGCCCCTGGTTCTCCTTGGCCAGAAATGTGTGGAAGATGCCTGGTGGCCCCTCCACTGCCAGCATCACTCACCGAGCCGAGCGCACCACCTCAGCCCTTGCCGCAGCCTTGCCAGCGGTTCTGGCAGTCGTCACGCTCACCTCCTCCCCATCCACCACAAACCTCCGGGTCTTCTTCACTGTCCTTTGGGGCGAGGCAGGTTCCTGTGACCAGCAACAACAGTTTGAGCTCAGATGGCCCAAAACTACATAAACCCAACATGGGACCCGGTGCAAGGTGGGGCAACTTCCCATGGCCACGTTACCTGCAAGCTTCTCACCTGCTGGGCTTCCCTGGCAGAGGAGAAAGGCTGCTCTGCTGCAGAGAGGGCACTTGGACCTTGAGCATCTGCAGGGTTTTCCACAGGGGATGGCTCCTCTCCTTGCTTTGACGTGATGGATGGACCTGGTGTGTTCCCCACTTCCCACACTGCCCATGCCTGGGAAGAGGTGCGGACAAGGGCAGCGTCAAAGCTCTTGGTCTTTGTGGCCATTGGATGTCCACCAAGGGGTTCCTGGGGCTCTGGTACTGCTTTGTGACCCTCTAAGCCACCCATCTCCTCTCCAGATCCATCCCTTGATGGCCCATCAGGAGCTGGAGCAACCTGCACCCCTTCTTCTCCAAGCTCTCCATCATCCACATCTTGTCCTTTCCAACCATTCCCATGAGCAGCTCCTGGCTGGTTGCCTCCAGGGCTGTTTTCTGCTTTGTCTTCTGTTTGTGCTTCAACAGGTCCTGGGATCTCCACAGGGGAAGGATCCTCTGCTGAATTCTGGATCTCCTCACTTGCAGGTCCCTCTCCTGCACGTGCTGCAGAGGCTGCCTCCAGTTCCTCCCCTGGGCTGGCTGCATCTCCCACTGGTCCATGGTCTCCAGTCAAACACTTTACAACATCCTCTTCCACCTTCACTTCTGCTGACACCAGGGCCTCCTTGGGAGAAGCTTCCACCCCAGTTGCAGCATTGTCCATGGCTTCCTCCTCAGTCCTCCCCACCTCCTGCTCAACCAGGTCCAGGGGGTCAGTGATGGGTTCACATGTGGCTGAGTTTCTCTCCTCGTTGTTCCTCTCTCTGACCAGGGGCTCCTGCCACCCCTTGAGAACATCTGACCCCACCACTACCATCACACTGGGCATCAGCGATTCTACACCTCGTGGCACCCTCTTCTCCACCAGCTCAGTCTCACCAGCACCCTCAGGTCCCATGGGTGTCCTCCCTGCTCCATCACCATCCTTCCCAAGGTCATCTTCTGCCCCAGTGGAGCCAACCTCAGCCTTCAGGTCCAGCAATGACCGAGTAACCTGGTGCTGATGCTCTGACAGCGACTTGAAGCTCTGGGTTTTGGTCCCCATGGTCCACAGGTCTAGGGCTGCCACCAGCTGCCCCACGACCAAGCCTCTGGACCAGTCCCCACCCATGGGTGCAGGCAGGGCTGGTGAGGTACCAGTAGGGTCTCTGCTTGACTCCTTTGTTGTATCACTTCTGGGGGTCAAAATGGGGCTTGCTTGGGCTCCAAGCTGTCCCTCTGCAGGTGTTTTGGCCACCAGTGATGTGCTGGTGTGTTGGCTTTCTTTCTGGGGCTCTGCCTTGGGTCCAACCTGCTCCACCTTCACCTCTTGCAGTTCAGCAAGGTCTCCTGGCTCCTGTGGCCCCGAGAGGAGCTCGGGCACATCACAGGGAGTCCTCAGAGGGCTGCTCTCCTCCTCTTGACACCCTTGAACTTCTCCTCCTGCCTCTGCTGGGACTGATGTCCCTTGAGGAACATCCAGCACCATAACATCCAACCCACTTGGCTCTGCCCTGTGCTGCTCCTTCACTGTTTCTGGGGACTTCACCCCCCCAAGCAGCGACCTGCGCCGCATCAGCCTCAGAAACCCGGGCGGCCTCTTCACGGGGAGCCTCACGGAGCCCGCGGGCGAGGACCTCCTCCTCCTCATTTGCTTCAGGAAGTCTGATGCTGTCTTGGTCCTGGGCTCTACCACCACCTGAACATCAGATGGGACGCCCAGCTCCTCAACAACGCTCTCCATGGCATCTGGGGGCTGGTGCTCCAGGAGATCCCCCGGTGTCAGGGGGCAGGAGGACTCTCCATGTTCCTGCCCCAGCTGTGGGTGGACAGTGGAGGAGAGGTGAGGCTCAACAAGCTCATGGAAAGGGGTGGAGAGATCTTGCACCCCCAGCCAGTCACTACTCACTCACCAAGGGGACTGGACCTTCCTCTTCATCCTCCTCCTCCAGCACATCAGCCCGGGCTTCGGCCACCAGCTCCCGCAGCGGCCGCTTGTCAGAGACGCCGGCCACGAAGGGGTGCTGGGTGGGAGCAAGGGGGGTGAGCAGGGCCAGCACTGGGGACAGGTCCCACCACCCAGGCAGGTGGTGATGGGTGCTACTCACCTGCAGGAGCTGGCTGGCCGACCACCGCGCCTCAGGGCTCTTCTCCAAGGATTTCCTCAGGAAGTCCTTGAAGTCTTCAGACCTGTGGGATGGTACCTGTGAGTAGGGGGTCAGAAGCTCCTTGTCACCCCCACTGTGGACCCTACAGACCTTGGGGTGATGCTAGAGACACTCAGGCTCTGTTAGCACCTTGGCAGGAGGTCCCCACCCCTGTGCTGCCCACTGGTGTCACCTTCTGATGGGAAACCCATGGTGCCACCTCTGGAGCTGGGCTTAGAGGAATCCCAACCAGCGTCACTTATGGTCCAAGAGCCCAGCCCAGCTGCCTGGACATGATTTTGAGCAGGAGCTGCCCCATGGGACAGCCTCTCCCACCATCACCAACGCTGGGGTGATGTCTCCACATGGGGACTCACCACCTCTTGGGGTGACGCAAGGTGGGTGGCTGGGACTTGGCGATCTTCAGCAGCACCCGGAGGGGGTTCAGCTCATGGTAGGGGGGCTCCATCTCAGCCATCTCGATCAGCGTGATGCCCAGTGACCAGATGTCAGCCTCGTAGCCGTAGGGGCTCTCCTTGGACGTCTCACACTGCACCACCTCCGGGGCCATCCTGCACGTGGGAGGAGATGGGGGAAGAGATCCAGCCTGCCCTGGGCTGATGTCTCCCCCTGAAACCAAACCCAGGTGCCATCTCCTCTGGAGTCCTTCTACAGGCAGAAGAGGTGAGATTCAACCCCAACTCTTCCAACACTACCCCAGGAGGGCTTGAACCCACCAGCACCCTACACATCCTCTCCATACAAGGTCTCATGCTACCAAGAAGCTCAACCTGGAGCTGGGGTTGGCTGGAGGATGAAAGATCTGGTTTCTTGAGATGCTCCTGGTGTTGAGGAGCCAGTTGTGAGCATCTGCAGGAGGAACTGGACACCTGGGCTCCCCCAGCACTCCCAAATGCCACCACCCCCAGGGATCTCTGCCCCACACCTACCAGTACGGGGTGCCGATGAAGGACACCCGGCGCTGGACAGTGCTGGAGTTTTTGGCCGAGACACCAAAATCAGCTGCAGAGCAGAAAGTGGCGGTTGGAGAAGATCCATGAGACCAACCATCCCTGGGGCTTCATTCCCAACCTCCCTCCACCCCACAGGGCCCCCGATTCCCCTGGGACTCACCCAGTTTGATGTCCCCATCAAGGGTGAGCAGGACGTTTCCAGCTTTCACGTCCCTGTGGATGATCTTGCGGCCGTGCAGGTACTGCAGCGCCAGCAGCAGCTGCTGGCAAACCCCCCGGATCTGCTCCTCACTCAACCCCTTCTCCAGCTCTGCCACCAGCACAAACGAACCCCACCGCTAACGATGCCTCCTGGGTACCCAGAGGAAGGTGCACCCCAACCCATCCTCCCTCCTGGAGATGCTGCACAAGCCCAGGACTCCCTTCCACACCATGAAATTTCACAATTCCATCCCAAACCCTACGATGGCCACGAAATTTCCATCCTGAACCTTCTGACTGCCACAAAACTTGGCAATTCCACCCCAAACCCTCCAACAGCTGCAGAAAAACCACATTTATTTACCCAAAATTGCTGCATCCACAGCTCCTCCCGGACAAAACTCCACCAGGATCTGCAGGAAGAGGTTTCCCACCCTGGTCTGCAAACATGTCCCCTCCAGACCAAGTCCCCCAGCCCCAAGATGCTGGTGGGACCCCCGTGGTCAGGTTGGGGGGGGATCAGCACCCTCTGCAGCTCACCCAGAGCTGCCCCTCCCAGTAGAGCGCATCCAGCAGCTTGGTGATGTTGGGGTGGTCACAGCAAGCCAAGATCTCGATCTCCACCACGTGGTCCTCCAGCTCCTCCTCGCTCTGGGCATTGATCACCTTGGCAGCCGCAAACGCCCCTGTCACCTTGTTCTGTGCCTGGGGGGCAGGTTTGGGGGGGGCTCATGGGGTAGGAAAGGAGCAGCCCCAGGATTTTCAGTGAGGGGGAAGGTTTGACCCATCACATCCCTCCCTGGGTGCTTGGTGCCACCGAGCCAAATCCCGGGGACAGGTGTGGGGACTCAACTGTCACCAGAGCCAGGGACACAGGGCTGATGGGCAGGTGGCCCCAGTATGGCTGTGGGACCCTATGTGTGGATCCCAGAGCATCGTGCTGGATCCCAAAGCCCAGGTGGATCCCAGAGCATCCCGCTGGATCCCAAACCCAGGGTGGATCCCGGCACAGCCACATCGAGCGTCGGCACAAGGGGCTCAGCAACCCCCCCCCCCCCCCCCCCCCCCCCCCCCCCCCCCCCCCCCCCCGCAAGGAACTTCTGGGGGTTCCCCAGCAAATCCCACCCCGAGAGCGATGCCGCGGGGTTCCGCTGCCCCGGAAAAGCCAGAGATAGGAGAGAAGATGAGTTTGGCCAGTACAAGCCCAGTCTGGGACTGGGACCGTCACTGCTGCGCACCCCCGGCCCCGGCCCCGGAAAGCGGCTGCTGCCGCGGGGCTGCCGAGGGGCGGATTTGGGTTTCCTGTAGCGCTCGGGCTCTGCACGGAGGTTTCGGAGAAAAACATCCCCAGAAACATCCCCAGCACAACCCCCCCGCGCCAAACGAGGAGCGAAAACCGCCCGGCCGAGGGGCCAGAGCCCGGTCCGGGGGATCTCCGTGTGCCGAGAGCCGGGAACGGGCTGAGCCAGCGCCCGGCGGGGACCCTGCCGTCCTCTGCCGGGAATTTGGGCTGTTCGGAGGCTTTGGAGCTTCTTGCACGTGAGGCTGCACCGAAAAAAACCCCAAATATTTGCCAAACCCTCGAGTTCTGCAGTTTCGGGGGCTCTCCTACCTTAAAGACCTTGCCAAAGGCGCCCTCGCCCAGTTCCCCCAGCACCAACCAGACCTCCTCGGGGTCCACACCCCTCCTGACGCGCTCGTACCGCCTCGGCGGCTTCTTCTTGTCCGAAAAACCAAAAAGCCGTCGGAGAAAAGCCATGAGGCCACCTCCATGCAGAGAAAACTGGAGCTGCCACCACCAAGAGCCTTCGCAGCCCTCGCTCCTCTTCCTCCTCCGCGGGCAGGAAGGGGCCGAGCGCAGGATGTGCCGCGAGGTGGAGGTGCCGTAAAGGTGATGCTGGGCTCTGTGCCTGGCACATCCCACCCTTGGGTGCCTGTTAGGATGGGAGAAAGGGTTGGTGCTCACCCAAAGGTGCCACCAGCACCCATCGCACCCTCCCCAAAACCCAGGTGCTGCCTGCACCCCTTGCAACCTCTCAGAAACCCAAAGGTGCCCCTCGCACCTTCCCCAAAGGTGCTGTCTGCACCCATCACACCATCCCCAAAATCCAGGGTGCCACCAGCACCCACCGCACCCTCGCCAAAGCCCAAAGGTGCCATCAACACCCCAAAGGTGCCACCAGCACCCTTTTCACCCTCCAAAGCCCAAAGGTGCCACCAACACCCCTTGTACCCTTCCTAAGGTGCTACCAGCACCCATCACACCCTTCCCAAAGGTGCTACCTGCACCCATCGCACCCTCCCTAAAGCCCAAAGGTGCCACCAGCACCCCTTGTACCCTCCCCAAAATCCATGGTGCTACCTGGACCCCTCATACCTTCCCAAAAACCCAAAGGTGCTGCCTGCACCCCTCACACCCTCCCTAAAGGTGCCACCAGCACCCCTTGCACCATCCCTAAAGATGCCACCAGCACCCCTCACACCCTCCCCAAAGCCCCACCCGTGGGTACAGGGGTCCCTGTGCACCCCCCACAGACACACAACCCTCCACAGCAGTGGGTGCCTATCCCCAGGAATTTCCATGTGCTGACACACAGCTCATGGCTGTACTGGGCTTAAACAGGTCCCATGGGTGCTGGGAGGCCCCAGGTGAGGTCATTAAGCCTTATTAGTGCCCTCACTAATTAACTCTCATTGGGAAATCCCTCGTGGTTGGGCTGGGGTTCAGCTGTGCCAGCGCTTTGGCAAAGACTCGGGGTGGAAGATGTTGGTCCAGACTGGTTCCTCCTTGTGCAGCCCCTGGATCCTTCTTGATGGGGCACCCACAGCCCCCCCCAGCACCCAGTGTGCTGCAGCAGCACCCAAAAGCATCCGGCTGCAGGTCCTCCCCTAAATCCAGGTGGACTTTATCTCCTAAACATCAAACCCCGCTCTGGGGGGGCTGGGGGGGCGCTCAGCTCTCGTGTGCTCCCCGAAGTCGCTGTTTTCCCGGAGGTGCCGGGTTAATCCTGGAGGAATTGAGTCCCGGGAACTATTTCACGGCTCCAGAGTCACAGTTTGCAGCGTCTCTTCCGACTGGAGCTCGTGTCCATCCCAGCATCCGCCGGGATTCACCCGGGAGTACGGTGCTGGTGACCGCCCCCCCCCGCCTCGCAGATCCCCGTGAGCTGCCGGACCCTCTCCCCGCGCTTCGTGTCCCAAAGGGGTGCGGGTGCCACCGGCGCTGCCGCATCGACACCGTCCCCGGCAGCCCGGCCGTCATCCTTCTGCTCGGCTCTTCCTGTTCCATCTCTTTTTCCACTTTTATTTCTGTTTCCTTCTTCTTTTCATTCTTCTTTTCTTTCTCTTTTCCCTTTTCCTTCTTCTCCGTTTCCTTCTCCTTTTCCTCCTTCTCCTTTTCCTCCTTCTCCTTTTCCTCCTTCTCCTTTTCCTCCTTCTCCTTTTCCTCCTTCTCCTTTTCCTCCTTCTCCTTTTCCTCCTTCTCCTTTTCCTCCTTCTCCTTTTCCTCCTTCTCCTTTTCCTCCTTCTCCTTTTCCTCCTTCTCCTTTTCCTCCTTCTCCTTTTCCTCCTTCTCCTTTTCCTCCTTCTCCTTTTCCTCCTTCTCCTTTTCCTCCTTCTCCTTTTCCTCCTTCTCCTTTTCCTCCTTCTCCTTTTCCTCCTTCTCCTTTTCCTCCTTCTCCTTTTCCTCCTTCTCCTTTTCCTCCTTCTCCTTTTCCTCCTTCTCCTTTTCCTCCTTCTCCTTTTCCTCCTTCTCCTTTTCCTCCTTCTCCTTTTCCTCCTTCTCCTTTTCCTCCTTCTCCTTTTCCTCCTTCTCCTTTTCCTCCTTCTCCTTTTCCTCCTTCTCCTTTTCCTCCTTCTCCTTTTCCTCCTTCTCCTTTTCCTCCTTCTCCTTTTCCTCCTTCTCCTTTTCCTCCTTCTCCTTTTCCTCCTTCTCCTTTTCCTCCTTCTCCTTTTCCTCCTTCTCCTTCTCCTTTTCCTTCTCCTATTTCTCCTTCTCCTTTTCCTTCTCCTCCTTCTCCTTTTCCTCCTTCTCCTTTTCCTCCTTCTCCTTCTCCTTTTCCTTCTCCTATTTCTCCTTCTCCTTTTCCTTCCCCTTTTCTTTCTTTTTTTCTTTTCCTTCTCCTTCTCCCTCTTCTCCTTCTTGTTTTTATTCTTCTTCTTCTACTTCTCCTGTTTCCTTCTCCTTTTCCTCCTCCCCCTTCTCCCTCCCCTTTCCCTTTTCCTCCCTCGTTTCCCACTCAGGCAGAGGCCGGAGCTGCCCCTTGCTGCTGGCTGAGCCCCGACACCTTTCAGTGCACCGATGGCCGCTGTCACCCCGGCGACACCTTTGAACCTCAAAATGCCCCTTTTCCTCCAGCATCAACTCCACGGGATCAAAAAATAACTCCCCCTGCCCCCTTCCCACGGGGAGAATTCCAGAGATCCCAGGGTGGAAGGGGAAACTGAGGCAGGGGACCTTGTCCCTACCCCCCAGCTCCAGCCCCCCCCGCTTTTTGCTTGATCGGAGGCTGGGAACAGAAACCCAACTGGGGGATTTTTGGGGTGGGTTGTTGTTGTTTTGGGGTTTTTTTTGCCTTTCTTTTTTCATCAAATCCCGTTATTATTTGTAGAGTAGAAGGCGGGTGCATTCCCGGAACGAAAGGGTTAATGTCACCCTCGGGTTCCTTCACCCACTTTTCGAGCCCCGAGAGGGGGTCAGGAGCCAGGTGCCCCCCCCGACCTCCCCCCGCTTCTGCTTTCTCCGGCTTTTGGCCCAAAATGACTCACCGGGGGATTTTTCTTTTTTCTTTTCTTTTCTTTTTTTTCGAGGTTCTTTCACAAGCCGGGCAGTGGGGAGGGGCGGGGGGGGATTCTCAGGGGTCTGCTATGAGGTTGAGCACTCGCCAGGAGCCTCCAGTCTGGTCCCAGCCGACCCCCAGTTATAGGTGGCTTCAGACTCATGGGACTGGGATGCCCAAACTGGGGACAAGGAACAGTGTCCCTGCGAAGTGGCACCCAGCGCCCGAGTGATGCTGGGGGCTCCATCCCCAGTTCCAGCATGATCGCCAAACTGGGGACACTGGTGGCTCCTTCCCCAGTTCCAGGATGATCCCCAAACTGGGGACACTGGTGGCTTGGTCCCCAGTTCCAGCACGATGTCCAGTTCTAGGGGCGCTGGTGGCTTCGTCCCCAGTTCCAGCACGATGTCCAGTTCTAGGGGCGCTGGTGGCTTCGTCCCCAATTGCAGGATGACGATCAGCAAAGCCACCCTCGGAGGGGGACCAGGACCACGAGCATCGTGACCACCAAGACCCAGCCGTGTCCCCAAACCCCTGGGGACTTCGCCAGCTCCGGGGGATGGAAAGTCCGGTCCAGTCATTCAGCGCGGTGCTGGGGCCCCGCAGGGTGCGAACCCCAAAAACCTCCTTCGTTCCGGTAACGAAAGAGTCAATCGCACACGCAAACACACACACACGGACACGCCACACGCCACTTCCCTGAGTGGGGGATGACTCATCCCCAGCCCCGTCATCCCAGTACGGTGACACCAGCAAACCACAGAGCTCTTCCTCCGGCCGCGCCGATGAACCGCCCGGCCTCGGCCGCCTGAGCCCGTGAGTACCGGGAGGGTCTGGGGTGGGGGGTCCTGAGCCGCGTGTCACCTCCACTTTTTGTCCCGTTCCCCTCCACCTTGTCACCCCCACCTCACCCCATCCCGCTGCCACGGAGCTGAGACCGGTTGAACTCAGCTCACCCCACGGCACCAATGCCGGGAAACCATCCGGCGAGCGGGAATTCCAAAATCAGGGAGAAAAAGGGGACACGGCCCAACCCCACGGGGACACCTTCACCCGTCACCGTCCCCACGTACCCCCCGGCCCTTCTCCCACCCCCTCGGCAGCGCTGGGTCCCTTCTCCCGGCGGCGGGTGATGTCAGGGGGTTATTTTCGCTCCCGCCGCCGGCGGGAACCGGGGAAGGGATGACTTCAGCCCATTACTCACTGGCCGTCATGGTTTGGCAGAGCTCCGGCGCTGTTCCCAGCCGTGACGCTCGTCCCTTCCCTCCAACCGCCACCGGGCTCGGGGCCAACCGGCAACACCGCCGCGCCGCCGATCACCGGGAATTTAGGCCCAGTCAATATTTGGGTCAAGGGGGTGATTTCGGTTAAAAAGGGCCCGGCCCCAAGGGGCAGCGAGGGGTTTGCAGAAGTTGGTGCGGTGGGTGGGATGAGTTTGGCCGGTCTCAGCCCGGCTCCGGCTCAGCTGTCGCCGGGCGATGTCGCGGTTTCTCGACAGCGCCGGGAAATTGCCGCCTCCTTCGCGCAAACATCGTTAATTATTAGCGTGTGAAACGCGTAATTACAACCCAACCGTCACCTTCGGGCGCCCAAATTACCGACACAAAGCTCGCTCGCCGCCCGCTTGGACGTAACGCAGCTTTTCTGCTCCAGCTGGAGTTGTTTAGACCCAACCCGGCCGGTTTTCACCCCAAAAGCCCCGGTCGGTGTTACCGTCCACCCGTCCCCCCCCCGCCCCAAACCCCTCCGGTTTCCTGCGTTTTCGTAGCGGTACCAGAAAGGGAGGAAATCGCGTCAGCGCCTTCGCCGCGATCGCGGTGCCGGGAACCGAATCTGAGCCGGTGAAATCACGGCTGGGGCAGGCGGGGATCCGCACACGCGTGTGCTTCACATGTACGCGCTGCACACGCGTGTGCTTGACATGTACCCGCTGCACACGCGTGTGCTTCACACGTACTTGCTGCCCACGTGTTCGCCTGTAGCCGTCTGCGTGCGCGCACACGCGTGTGCTCACCCGCACCAGAGGGCACCTACGAGTGTACTCACACGCGTGTGCCCGTCACTCACATGTTCTCACCTCCACTCACACGCACACGCGTTTTGGTGTGTGTATCCCTCCATGAACACGCCTGGACACGCGTGTCCAGCCTGGCACACGCATTTACACACGTGTGTGTCCCCTTGCACCGCCCCACACACACAGACGCCCCCGCAATACACGAGCTACATCCACGCACACACATGAACACGCGTGTGCGCACCGCGCTACACGCGGACTACAACTCCCAGCATGCCGTTCGCAGAAGGGCGGGGGGAGAATAGGTGACGAGCACCTCAGTTAGCCAATAGGCAAAGGGGGCGTGGACGAGACACCCAATAGGAAAAGTGGGCGTGACCACATTACCCAATAGGCTGCGGGGGGCGTGGCCCGCGGGCAGTCACATGGCGCAGCGGCCGCGGGTGAGCGGGAGCGGCGTGGGGTGGGGGGGACACGGGCTCGGGTGGGACCGGGACTGGGACCCCCCCGTCCTTCAGCCCGTTCCTCAGTTTCCCCAGGTTGGCACCGGGGTTCGTGGGTTTTTTCAGGGTTTTCACCCCAAAAAGTGGGTCTGGGGGGGTGGGGGGTGTCAAGGGGACACCGAGCTCTAAATTTTGGGGTGGGGGGACACGCGGGGAGCAGCTTTGGGTGACGGTGTCACCTCAAATCGACCAAAATCACCCCAATTTCCTCTTAACTTTGGGCAGAAAAGCAACAATTTAGGGTCTCTCACCCACCCCCCACCCCAAATTTTTCCTGGCAGGACCCCTCCCAAAACCAAACCCAAGGACTCTCCCCCCATGGAGGACACCCAAGAGCAGCGACAAGACCCCCAGGACCCCATCGGCACCAAACCGGCGGTGAGTGCCGCACCCCAGCTTGGGGGTTTTTTTTGGGGGGGAAAGGGATGAACCCCCCAGATTTTAGGGTGGGGTGATGGGGGGGGTGAGGCTCGCTCGTGGCGCCTGTGAAAGTGAGGATGAGGAGGGTGAATCTCCCAAAAAGGAGGGGAAAAAAATACCCAAAAGAGGGTATTTGGAGGGAGAAATTATTCCTCCGGCTGCACAGTTTGTGATTTATTTATTTTTTAAATTTTTTTAAGGGGGTTTTGCTGTGTTGGATTCACCCCCCCCCACCCCCCCCGCTTCACTTTTTATTTAGAAAAAAAAAAAGAAGAAGAAGGCTCAAAATAGTTCAGCTGCTCAAAATCCCGCGTCTGGCCCCGGCGGGTAAAGAATAGAAAGAAGAAGAATTTAAAAAAAAAAATCAAATAAATAAAAAAGAAAAGACTTGAGAGGCAGCAGCTGCTTTGCCCAAAAATAGCAACAAGTTTTATAACTCCGGAAAATGTAGAACAAACAAAAACCAGAAACATTCAGAGCCGGGGGGGGGAGGGAGGGGGAGGAGGGGGAGGACTCCTGCCCGGCTCTGTTCCTGGAAGCCGTTCCTCGTGTTCTCACACGATTCCAGCGCTTTGACCAACTTGGCCTCCAGCCCAGGCTGATGGCTAACGAGCTCCCAGCTCGTTAAGTGGTTTTTTTTGGGTCAGAATCAACCCCATCGTGGCTCTGGGGAGGGAAGGGGTGGGTGCTTCTGCTCTGCCTCAGTTTCCCCTCATCCTCCTCCTCACCCCCGTGTCCCGCAGGAGGCTCCGGATGATGATTCCGAGCGGGAGAAAGCGGTGGAAGAAGCAACAAGCGGTGGTGAGAAAGAGGAGGAGGAAGCCTTCCTCATCAGCCTCTACAAGTTCATGAAGGACCGGCACACGCCCATCGAGAGGATCCCCCACCTCGGCTTCAAGCAGAGTACGGCCCCACCGGGACCGGGAGGAGCTGCCGGTGGTCACGGTGACCACCACAGTGACCACCCCGGTGACCACCGCGTCCCCCTGACCCTCCCCATCTCCTCTTTATTTCCAGTTAACCTCTGGAAGATCTACAAAGCTGTGGAGAAGCTGGGAGCCTATGAGCTGGTAAGTGATGTCCCCTGGGTGCTGGGATGTCCCCTGGGTGCTGGGATGTCCCCTGGGTGCTGGGATGTCCCCTGGGTGCCGGGATGGCCCCTGGGTGCCGGGATAGCCCCTGGGTGCTGGGATGGCCCCTGGGTGCCGGGATAGCCCCTGGGTGCTGGGATGGCCCCTGGGTGCTGGGGGTGGCCCCTGGGTGCCGGGATGTCCCCTGGGTGCTGGGGGTGGCCCCTGGGTGCTGGGATGGCCCCTGGGGGTGGGGGTCTCACCCACCCATCCCACCGCAGGTGACGGGGCGGCGGCTCTGGAAGAACGTCTACGATGAGCTGGGGGGCAGCCCCGGTAGCACCAGCGCGGCCACCTGCACCCGGCGGCACTACGAGAGGTAGGGGATGAGCCAAGGGGTCCCGCTCCGTGCCTCAGTTTCCCCTCCCAGCGCTGGTTCTCACTGCCACCCCCCACCCCCCCCACAGGCTGGTCCTCCCGTACGTGCGGCATCTCAAGGGGGAGGATGACAAACCGCTGCCCCCCAGCAAACCCCGCAAGCAGTACAAGGTCTCCAAGGGCACCGAGACGGGCGAGAAGAGCAGGAGAGCCAAGAAGGAGAAGGGCCGGGAGCAGGTGCGTGGCCTCCCCGCAGCCCGGCTGCTGCGGCTCCGGGGTGGGAGCGGCTCCCTAACCCCGCACCAGTCCCCCTTCCCCGGGGGGGACCCACTGGGGTGAGCGGGGATGAGCCAGGAGGGACGTGGTGGGCTGGGAGAAGAGGAGAGGGATGGGCTTGAGAGCAGCCAAAATGGGGAGGGGGCTGAGGGGAGCTGGGACCCCCGCCCGGCGATACAGCAACACCCAGCGCCCTCACCCCAAATCCTCTCTGCTTCCAGATGCCTCCGGAAAAGGCAAAGCCGGAGGTGACAGCTGACACGAGGGACACCCCGGAGCGGGGCCGGGTGGCAGAGGGATGCTCCAGCCCGGTGGTCCCGTCCCCGACCCCCCCGGGGGGGTGTCCCAGCCCCTGCAGGACTCACCCCGAAACCTACAAGCGCCTTTTCTCCAACTTCTACTCCCAAGGGAACCATCCCATCATGTCTCCGCTGGCCAAGAAGAAGCTGCTGGCCCAGGTGAGCAGGGCCGAGTCCTTGCACTGTCACAAACGTCACTGCCCCCAGGGCCGGCGGCCGGCGGGTGACGCTGGTCCCAGCCCTGAGCGCCCCCGGCCGGTCACCGGCTCCCACCGCGATGAGCAGAGCCCGGAGCCGCCGGGAGCTCCGGATACAGCTCCGAGCGTGGGGAGCGAGGTGGGACCCAATCCCAGCGCATCTCCCGGTGGGAGGGACAGCCAGGCCTGCCCGCGGGCTGAGGAGGGGGCTCCGGCACCCACCGTCTTCACCGGCTGCTTCCACGCCTACCGCCACGAGGTGCTGAAGCCCGTCAGCTGCCACCCGCTCTGGGGGTATTTCTCCAGCTTGAAGGATTTTTTGGAACCATCTTCCACGTTCCCACCACGAACCGAGGAGCAGGAGCAGCCCCAGGATCTGCGGAACAAAGCAGAGCCGTCGTGGAGCGGGGAGAGCCGGCGAGCGGCCGTCAAAGCCTGTTGGGTGCCCCCCGGGGCCACCTTCACCCCCGCCGCGCCGAGGGGAAAGCGTGGCCGGGAGGAGGAGGAGGAGGAGGAGGAGGCGGCTTTCGGCCCCGGGGTGAAGTTACGTGGCCTCCCTCCCTTTGTCAAGGAGGCTGATGGCAGGGACACGGGCACCAGCTCGCCCAGTGGCCACCACCGGCTGGCCAAACCCAAGGCAGTGGTGGCCAGCCCTGGCTATGCCACGCCGCTGCCGCAAGCCCCGGACGTTTACAAAGGAGCGATGCTGCATTTCCCGGCCAGCTTTGGCAACTCGCTGGAGCACCTCAAAACCCAGGGGGTGCCGGCGGTGTCGTCCCTCTCCGCCAACCCCTTCATCATCCCCGCTTTCCCTAGTCCCTTAGTAGCCACCTCCATGCAGCCCTCCGACCTGTGCCGGCCGCTGGCGACCGGCCCCGGGCACTACCCGGCGTCCTACGAGAGCTCGCTGCGGCACCGGCTCTATCCGGCAGCCCCGTGGCACAACCCACCCAGCTCCAGCTCCCGGCACGCGCCGGCCTTTCACCGCCACACCCGGCTGTAGCGTTCCCACCCCGCTCCGGATCGGCCTCGCTCCCTGCGGGGAAGGGAGGCGGCCGGGAGCCCGCGGCGGCTGAGGCGGGAGCGCGGCACACGCCGGAGCCGGGCACCGCCGCAGAGCCGGAGGCAAAGGGACTGGAGGAGACGATCTGGGCTGGGGTCATTTTTACTCTTGATCTTAGAGCTGTTTGTATCCCACAGCTGGTGACTTAACCACCACTATCACAAGGTTATATACAGATATATATATATTTTATATATATATGTACACACATAAAAATAAGGGAGCAAAGTGAGGTGCAGAGGTTTTTTGCTGGAGCCGCCGTGCCCCGGCGCGGTTCCGCACCACGAGGCTGAGCTGGGTGAGGGTTATTCCCACCCCACCGTGCCCGGGCTGCTCGGTGACTCCCTCCTCCGGAGTCCTGGCCGGCTCACACCACCCTTGATCATTCTGGTTTTTAATTGTGTTGCCTCCATCCGGGGCTCCAGAGGATTTTCAGGGGTTTGGGAACGCGGGGAGCGGCCGCTGCGTTGGGCGTCTGCCCGGGTGACGCCCCGGCTGCTCCGCTCAGCGCTGCTCCGCCCCTGGAACAGCCGCAGCGGCAGCACCCAAAATAAAACTGGCTGGATGGTCCCGACCTGGCGGTGTTTGGGGTGTCCTTGATGACTCGGATCAGGGCAGGGTTTGGGGGGATCCTTACTCTCAGCACGGAGCTCCAGAGGTGCTTTGTGATGCCGTAGGGATGGGCTGAGACCAAACTCCGGGGCTGCCCTGATCCCACGGGGAAGGAGATGGTTTTCTGCATCAGTTTTGGGGGAATTGCAGCTGTTTTGTGGAGCAGCCCCACATCCAGGTGTGAACCAGCCCCACATCCAGGTGTGAACCAGCCCATCACCATCTCCAGGTGTGAACCAGCCCCACATCCAGGTGTGAACCAGCCACACATCCAGGTGTGAACCAGCCCATCAACATCTCCAGGTGCTTTTTACCTCCAGGAGCTCCCATCGAGCCCTTGCAAATGACCCCAAGGCTTTGTTGGAGCCACAGGACTCGCTTTTCTCATGTCAGCTGCTCCCCACAAGCACATCTGCTCCACGCCACCATGGGCCACCGAAGGGGAAAGGGCAGAGGGACAGTGGCACTTGCTTGTCCCCAGAGAGGGTTATGGCTTCAGGGGGAGCAGCAGCAGTAAATTGGCTTTTAAGGATGAATTCTGCTCTGGCTGTGGAAAGGAAAAAGCTTTGGGATAGAAACTGGAAAAGAAGAATCAGCACCGGTCACTCCATGATGCTTGAGCGTTAGATTTGTTGAGGAGAGCAGCATCATGGACCCAACCACTCCCAGATCCTCCAGCCTGGACGTGGGAAAGACATTACCCGTGCTGCGACCACCCTGGCTGCACCCCAAGAGCTTCGCTGCCACAACACCTCCCGTTAACCCCGGTTTGTGAGCGAGGACCTGGCCACGGAGCTCAAACCTTCCCACCAGGAGCTGCCTCTGCACCTGGGAGCGAGGGACAGCACCTGAGCCCGGACAAACCACCCTTGATGGTGCCAAAATCAGCCTCACCCCATCATCTTGGCACCTGGTTGGTGGCTCAGCACCTTCCAGAGTCACAGAATGGCCTGGATGGGAAAAGCCCTTTGAGCTCATTGAGTCAACCATGAACCCAACACTGACCAGTCCCCACTGACCCCTGTCCCTCAGCACTGTGTCTACACGACTCTTCAATCCCTCCAGGGATGGGGACTCCACCACTGCCCTGGGCAACCCCTTCCAATGCCTCAGAACCCTTTCAGCAAAGAAATTCTTCCTCACATCCCATCTCAACTGCCCTGGCCACAACTGGAGCCCATTTCCTCTTGTCCTGTCCCTTGGTCCTTGGTTGAACAGACCCACCCCCACCTCTCTGCACCCTCCTTGCAGGGACTTGGACAGAGCCAGGAGGTCTCCCCTCAGCCTCCTTGTCTTTGTGTCACCTCCCTCATTTCAAGCACAAGCTGCCCAGTGCTCCCTGTGCCGATACAAACGCAGCTGTGAAGGTTAAGGCAAAGCTGGGGGCAGATGGAAGTTGAACCTTTTCCAGCACAGAAATATTCCCAGTAACAGGAATTAGTTGAAAGCTCTCCCCAGGGGAGGGATGGCCCAGAGGATGGCACAGGCAGGAGGAGCTGCCCAGCCTGCTCCCAGGACTCATGGCCTGAATTCTCCCCTGCTGGCACAAGGTTGCTTTGTCCCTCCAGACCTTCATGGTGAGAGAAACCAACCCTCAACAAAAGCAGTCGAGGGCTGGACTGCAACCAGAGCTGCTTCTGGAAGGGACAGGGGAGTGAAGTCAGCAAAGAACAAAAAACCTTTTATTCAACAGCAACAAAACCAGAAGAACATCTCCACAGTTTGCTCCAGTCTGAACCAGTTCCCCATGCCCACGGGGTGCTCCGCTCCCACCCCACAGCTGAGCTCAGTCTTCCCAAAGTCCCCAGTCACAGCCAAGGGGTCCTGGAGGTCCCTACGGCTTCTGGCCGAGCGTGGACCCCGCTGTGGCGATGATGGAGGAGCTGCCCAGGCTGCTGCCCAGCGTTAGGAGCGTGGTGCCAGCCCCCCCTGGCATCACACCCTGGGGCAGCAAGTGCCTGTTGGCCAGAGCCTCTCTGGTGTGGATGATGGTGCTCCCGTCATCCACCACGGAGGGAACCCTCCCCAGGGTCTCCACCGCTCCCAGGGCATGGCCAAGGGCTGCAGTGCTCTTGGTCAGGCTGACCTTCTCCCCAGTGTGTCCCAGGGGTCCCTCACCCTTCACCGTGGCCAGCGCTGAGGTCAGGATGACGGTCTTGGAAGTGGTTTGCAGGACAGGTCCCACCTTTGTGTGTACCAGGCTGCCGGGAGGGCTGGGGACGCTGGCCAGGGGGGAGGTGGCAAAGGTGACAGCACCAGTAGGAGAGCTGGCAGCTGAGGAGGAGGAGGAGGGAGGCTGGATGCCCGACAGTTTGAGGGGGACAGAGGTGGCCTCACCCATCACAGATTTGGTGAGCGCAGACAGCTTGGCGTCCGACATGACGTAGAGGGTCTTCATGGGGCTGGTGGTGGTCACTGTGGAGAAGGGGAGAGCGTGGTCAGCCACTGTGGGGACGTGGAGCCCACCCTGGGCTGCAGCCCCCAGCCACAGCAGCGGAGTCCCAGGCTTCCAGACTGAACAGAGAGATCTGGCCTTGTCTGGTCTCCAGAGTGAGACCCCAGAACAAACCCCTGCACTGCCACAGCCTGAGCAAGGCAACCACAACAGCCAACCTTGGGCACCATCAACCCCCTCAGATCCCCAAGAAAGCCTCTCTCTTCCTTCAGTGTCTGATCTTCTCCCCTAAAATGTCCCCTCTTGCTGGGACAGGACATCATGGTTCTTCCTTAGCCAAGCAGGCTCCACCTTGCCCCATCCTACCTGCCGAGCTGCCACAGACCGCACTGAGCTCACACTGCTCTCAGCAGCCCGGCTCAAGGCAAGTTCTTGCTCATCTCTGGCATCTCCAGCTCCATCCCACCAGCAGCGCTGGAGATGCTCAGACCCTCATCACATTCCACCACAGGAGGTGGCTGAAATGAAGTCCTCTGTGCTCTACAGCAACAGCAGAGGTTGCATGGTGGTGGTTACCCCACTCAAGGTGGCTCCTCAAGCTGCATCTACAGCAGCCACAGCTCAGGGAGCAAGAGAGGTGACAGAGACCTCACTGAAACCTAATCCCAGGGTTTAGATGCACTCAAGAGATGAGAAAAAACCTGAAGACCCTCTGCTGGTTAAAGAAAACCTCAACCTGGAGCAGCCCATGGTTTGCCCAAGGCTGTGACTTGCTCTGTTGGGAAGTGGCACATCCAGCCACGCTGGGTCACACCCCTGCCACCCACCCGCGGTGACAGCGTGCCACGAACGCCACCGGCGCGGCGTGGAACCCTCTGACATGAAGTGGGGAGGGCACAGAGTGAAGGCTGACAAGTGACCATCTCACCAGGATGGGACCTCCAGCCCCACCATCCTGGGAGGACCCAGGGAGGCTGGAAGGGCAGGAGAACAGCGGGGACAGGCGGCTCCAGCCACCCCCACGCAGGCTGGGGAAGCGGCACGGCCACGTGATGATGCTGTTAGAGACACTGGCAACGACTGCCCCACGGAATCAAGAGTCTGGAAAATCTTCTGCCCTAACACCCCAGGCCACCCTGCTGCTCCAGCAGCTTCCCTGCAGACCAGTCATCCTCACTGGACGTGAAGCCAACCCGAAACTCCAGCGAGAGCAGGTCAAGTCCTGCACAGATCCAGCTTCATCCACCAGCTATAGCAAAATAATAAAGGAACAAGAGAAAAAACCAAGCACACCACACAGAAGACTTCAGCCCAGTGCTTCTGCACCTCCCTGGGGAGTCCTGGGGGAGAAAAGCAGAGTTGAGGGTCTGCAGAGCTCACTGAGCTGCGTTTGACGCCTGCAGGGAAAGCCAACTCGCGTGGTAAAACGCACTCGGTGCCGAGCTGCCTCGCCTGCCCTTTGGCACTGAACTTCATCCCACTGGCTACCTGCTCACCTGGCCACTGGCTACCTGCTCACCTGGCCACTGGCTACCTGCTCACCTGGCCACTGGCTTGGAAATCAGCTGGAACAAGGGAAATGAGAACACTGGCTGGGCTGGCAGCGGGCTCTGTGCTCCTGTGAGGAGGTAACGGATCGCGTCGTCGCTTGTGTCCACTCGGTTATTCTGAAGGCTGAGGCTGCTGCCTGGGCAGGGGCTCTGCAGGGCTTACTGAGCTGTCACTGGATGGGTCTGCTCGCCCCAGGCAAGGTAAATACACGTGGGGAGAGTGCTCAGGGCTATGAGGGCCCCAAACACAGGCTGCAGATAATCCCTTCTGTGTCCAGGCTCGAGCTGAGCACCCTGCTCTCCATCAACCGCTCAGAAACCGCTGCGCTGAGCAAGGAAATCACGGGGGGAAATCAACAGCAACAACAACAACAAAGTGACAGGCTTAAAAAACAAGCAGATGCAACAAGAGTGAGCACAGCAGAGCTGCTGAAAACCTGCTGCTCCCCTCCAACATCCTCATTTGTCTTCACTGCCTGGGCTCTTTTTCACTGGTGGGATGGCAGCAGCAACCTTCCCAGCTGTCTGCTTAATTACAGGCTGCAGACTCAGGGCAGCATAAGCCAACCCCTCCATGGGCTGCTGCTGCCCATGGAGCACAGCTGAGCACCTGCCCTGTTCCTCAGGAACACTCTGCTATGGCCCAGCTCTGTGCAGGGGAGCAGAAAAGTTCACTCAGCTGATGCCCTGGAGCGACTCCGCACGCCTCACCCGGCCACATGGCTCCAACCCGGCCTCCGCTGCGCTCCCCAGGCCGGCTGCCCGCGCCCCACGACTGCCATGTGCCTCACCTAGGGGTGCTGCGGAGCTCAGGTGCGCCCTGGGGTCGGCAGGAGCCATCTCTGCACCAGCCTGGGCTTTGCTGAAATCCATCTGAGACAGCAGCTTGCCAGGAGAGGCGGCGCTGGTAGCTGGGGCGGCCAGGTTCCCAACAGCACCGTCTGGAGCCTGGAAAGGGTTAAAGGCATGGAGAGCTACTGGAAGTGCCCAGGAGACACCAATTGTGGGGGGACAGACCACGTGCAGGGGGCTGCAAACCTTCCTCAGGACCTGTGTGAGCCCTCAGCTAAGGAAAAAAATCAGAGCACACCCTCTCCTCGCCTCCTGCCTTGCCCTCACTGACCAGTCATCAAGGACAAAGGTGTCTGGGGAGAAAATCCAGAGATCTGTATTTTAAAAGCATGATGGTGTCACTCACAGCACCCACACCACTGCCAGGGCTTGGGCTGAGACCAGCACAAACTCACTGGCCTTTTCCTGGAGTGGAATGGGATGGCTCCATCCCCACCTCTGCCTGTCAGGGAGTTCAGTCCTGCTCTTGTTTCCTCTGCAGCTGTAACAGCAAAACAGCAGCCAGGAGCTCAACAACGACCCCCACACCGTGCAGATCCGCCTGCAGGAGTGACATGTCCTCACCAGCAGCACCAGTGAGAGCCCCCCAAAAACCAGGACAGCACAGGGCACCCTCTGCATCAGAAGAGCTTCACTCTTGCCTGACAAAGAGGTACAACCCCCTCTGACAAGAACCAGCTGGTTACACAGCACCAGTGTCCACCAGATGTCCAGTACTGGGACAACTGGGGAGTTTGGATTTGTGTCCTAAGGCAGATGGCAGCAAACCCTGAAGAGGACTGAGAAGCTTCAGTGAAATAGGTGGAAATTCCCCGATTCGAGGGGTTCTTCAAACGCCTCTGGGTCCACCTCACTCGCCTGAACTCTCTCCAGGTCCATCTGCAGTCTGACACTGCAGAGAGCCGACTGCAGGCGCTCCTGTGACTCCCTGGGAGCCCTCACAACTCCAAACTGACACAATTCAAGCTCCAAAGCAGCTTTTCCAGCTACAAAAGCAGACACTCACCTCTCAGGTCAGACCTCTCCGAGCCACCTCGCTCTCTTTCCCCCACCACTAACCAAGCACCGCTCCAGTTCAAGCCTGAGCTCTCCCTGCGTGGTGCTCACTCGGGTCACACCCTCCTTTTCCTGGTGCAGCAGTTTAACAGTGCTCCAATTACCTATAATGAATATTTCTGCCCCTGGGAGTGGAAAGAGTCAAACTTCAGGAGAAGAAAGGTGTTTCCTGGCTGATGACAGCACACCCACCACCAGCAGCCAGCTCTGGGCAGGGCTGGAGCCAGAGCTCTCCTCGTGCCACCTGAGGGAGACCCTCACCCAAAGCTCAGACCACGACACCTCCGGTCACCGCCGCGGCAATCTTTGGGCCACTGAGCAGGAAACAAGAGTATGATCCAACATTAGCACCACTCAGTGCTTTATGGAGCTGCTACCAGGATGTAACCACGCTGCAAGGGGGAAGCCATACAGAAACCAAACGTTCAAACCACCCTGGAGAGGTTTCTTGAAAAGAGAAGCTGAATTTCGCTTGTATTTTCACTTTAAAGCCACCCAAACACTTGTGCTTCTTCTTACTCCACTACTCACAGCAAGCCTCTGCACCAGACTCCCCAGGGAGATTCCTCAGTCTCCCACCTCCCATTTCATGCCCATGGGAGAAGGAAAAAGAGTCACCCACTCAAACTGCACCTCAGCACCGCCCCAGCCCCCAGACTTTAACATCAAAACGCCAGCACACGGGCGCTGCGTGGGCTCCACGCTTCCTGCACAGGCACAGCCCAGCTGCCAGCTGGAATTTCAAAGGGAACTCAACCAACAGCAGCTTTGGCTACTGCTGAAAACACAAAGAGTTTGAAAGCCCTCAGCATCATCCCCCAAAGCCTTTGGTAAATGAGCTCTTTTACAGGAAGCTCCGCTGGGTTACGTAATCCCTCATGAGCTAAAAGTGCCCTGGAGCTGATGTCAGGGCTATAATTAGTTACCCAAACACAGAGCTCAGGCAGTTTCCTGTCAAAGCCAGCTTTCAGTTTGCTTTTGAAGCAACTCTCCCAGCCAGCCACACCATGAAGCTCTACCTTGAACTCACAAGCTCAGCATTGTAGGTTAAAGTCACAGCGTAGGATCCAATATTCCAGTTCCTAAGCCTTCAAACAAGAACCCCTCCATGAACTCCTGGAGTTCATCTGGACCAAGTCTCATTAGTGTGGAGTTATTGTTCTGCTGGCTCTCTCCAAGGTAACACAGGACATAAAGGAAAGCACAACAGTTCTGGTGGCTCCTAAAACAGCCACTGAGGAGCACAAAAACGGCCTCTGAGGAGTTCCAGACCTAGGAAAGTGACTCAACCGCTGCTTAGGTGGGATCTCCACTGCCACTAGCTCTGTGTTTCCAAGCTCCAGCTCTAAGCTCAGCTCTGCCAACACTCACAGGCTCTGTCACAACTGAAAGAAACACAGAAAAGTCAAGGGAGGAGGACCTGGATGCTCCCAAGTCTGAGCTTTTACCAGCAGTAAACCAGGACTCTGCGGCGGATGCAATGCCAGTGCTAAAGCAGCGCAGGACAAATGAAGGATCTGATAAATTAAGGATTTATGGCTGCTGCTGTTAATACTTACCCAACATCTGCCCAAAGGCTTCACCCTTAGGCTAACACCTCTCTAAATATATCTCAGGGCTTCAAGCAACCTCTGCAGACAGCAGCAAGGAGCAGAAACTCCCTCCCCGCCTCCGCGATGTGCCCACAACTCCCGCCAGCCCAGCAACCGGGAGCAGCTCCAGAGAGAGATTGCTCCGAGTCTCCTCCACCACCTCACCTGTCTGGGGCCTCTGTCAGTGCCAGCAGAAGTAGGAAAATCACATGAAAGAGGGAAAAAAAAACAAAATAAAACAACACTGCTAACGTGGAGTGATCTTGGCTCCCTCAGTGCCAGCTGGTTGATCCCTGTTGGAACCCGAGTTTGATCCCCACCGGATGCTCCGCGCTCGTCCCACTGCCCAAGCTGCAGCATTTCCCACTCTGGGAGGTTAACAGCTTGGTTTTTGATCTACTTTCTCCCTGCAAATGCCTGCTGCTGAGTACAGCCAGTGTCTGCTGGACAGTCACTTACACCCCTCAGCCCTTCTCCTGCCATCCCTCCTCTGTCCCAGCAGGCAGATCACAGCCCCGAGCTGCCTGCTTTCTCCTACATCCAGGGAAACATCTACAGGAGAGATCTGAGTGTTGTACAGTGCTGGAGCTGGGACCATGGAGAAGCCATCTGAGCTTGGGTCAACCTTACTGGTGGCACATCACAGCCACCACTGCCCAACCACCCTGTGCAAGGAGTGAGGGTGAACCTTTCTGCCCTCACATTTATGGATCCAGCTCAAAACTGGCAGCGTTTTAGGACAGAACAAGGATGCACCTGCAGTAAATTCAGCCCTGCCTCCAGGATCTGGGGTTGGGAGGTCCATCTCACAGTACCCAAGACTACTACATGAACAACAAGAACAATAAAAAACCCTTTACGATTTGGCATCTTGTGTTTTCGACTCCACCACACCAAGGCTTAACCCAGGGAGCAGGAATGCAGCCAGGATCCTTCAGACAGGACCTGGTACATGCTGAGAATCCAAATAGTCAAAGCTTTTCCTGCTGTCAGTGATCTCCCTCCAAATGGAGATGTGCATCAAACCTTGGAGCACACACTCAGCCCGTCATAAACAGGTTTCAACAGCATGGCAGTGAGAAAGAGCAGGAGCTGGGGACCTGCAGGAGGAAATCCAACAGTGTCCCCAACACCCACAGGGCCCAGCCTCACATCAGGGCATCACCTTCAGGAAGAACACAGCTCCAGACAGCACGGCCAGCCCACTCTCCTGCCTGAATCAGCAGGGGACAGACAGGAGCAGCTTTCCTCCTCCCACCAAAACCTGCTCCTTCCAAGGCAGCCTGGAGCCTCAGGAACAGTTTCCATGCTGATGTCAGCTTTCAAAGTCCAGCTGGAGATTTCCTCAGTGCATGGTATGGAGCACAATCCACCCTGCTGCCAACAGACACGAGGATGAACTGGGTCCTGTTAACCACCACCCTGTGACACCTCTTTCTGTGTGACCTCAGCAAAGCAGTAAAGCTCATCACACCCAAGAGATGCCACCAAGAACACTTTCCCCAGGACAGCAGTGTCTGCCCTTGGCTGCCATGGTCAGACAAAGCTCAGAGCAGCAGTAGCAGCCACTTTCTCTCCAGAGAAGATGTCCAGAATTACCTGAGGTGCCTGTGTCTGCATGGGCTGCTCCTCGAGCTGGGGCTGCACAGTCCCCATCGCAGCCTGGCTAAGCGTGCTCACGCGGCTGGGCTGCCCACGCAGAGTCACAGTAATGGTTGTTGGAGCCTTCAAACCTAAAAAACACAGGAGCAAGAACATCCCTGAGCCATGGGGATTGTGGAGGCCACGCTCACCAACCAGGGGCTGCAGCAGAAGCCTCTTCCCTACAGAGGCAGCTGCTCAGGAACCGCCAGCACACGCAGCTGACCACAGCCACGGCTCAAAGGGAAAAGAAGCTTTGGGAACACCGGTCTCATGGGGATGGGGTGCTCCAGGAGCCTGCCTGGCCCCCTTCTCCCTCACCTGCTGCTTGGTTGGAGATCTGAGCCAAGCCAGGGAGACTACTGGCCAGCTTTGCCAGCCCCCCATTTGTCAGCAACTGGTGAATGGCCGTGGGCTTCCCGCTCGCCGAGGCTCCCAGAGACAAAGAGGTGGCAACCGGGATGGTGCGGACAATGGTGCCAGTGCCCGTGGTGATGGCACTCAGGTTCTGGATGGGTGCAGGTGTCTTCACAGCTGAGGTCTGGAAGGAGAAGCAGAAACACTGAGTACCTGGAAGGAAAGGGACTGCTGGGATGGCACTGCCTCTCAACGCTGGGATGGCACAGCCTCTCCCTCTCATGGAAGCCAGAGGTCTTCAGAGCTCAGAGTTTCCACACTTCTGGTGTTCTGGTGGCCACAAGCAGGTCTAAAAGCAAGTAAACTTGTCCCTTCCAGTCTGCACATCCTCATTTCAACCTGAAAGCAGGACTGGGAGAAAGTGTGGCTCTGCTTCTCACGAAGCCATGTGTTCTGAATGAGGTCACCCCAAACTGAAGGGACAGCGAGCGTTGCCTGAGAGGTCCCAGGCAGGCACTGTCCCAGAAGAACAAGGAGAAAGGTTCCTGATTTCCCCTACTCCATTCTCCAACTCCTCTTCAGTGGTCACCTAGAAACAACTTCCCACAGCCCAGCTTCCCAGACCTCATGCCACTTACAGGAACACTTAGCCAAGGCTTGGGTGCATCATTTCTGCTGCAGTTCACACCTAACAACCCTCATCTCTTCCAGTCCTGGAGCAAACATGTCCTATCGAGGTTCCCTATGTCTCCTGCTGCTTTATCCTCCACACAGCTTCCCTCCAGAGAGGGATCTCTGATGTTTGGAGGCTTCATACCTGCACAGGTGGCCCAGCAGCAGCCATGCTGGCAGGAAGGGCCGATGACTTGGTGCCGATGTCCTGCAGGCTGAAGCTCAGCCCTTGCAGCAGGCTGCTGGCAGATGCTGCTCCTAGAAACAAACAACAAAAAAAGGAAAAAATAAAGAAATCTGACTTGGAGAAGTCACCACCCTGAAATTCCAGGTCTGTCACATGGCAGGTGTCTGCAAATCTGTTTTTTAAAGAGCAGTGTCCCAAGCAGCGTGCTCCGAGGGCAGCTCCACACCCAGTCCAACACATTTCAGTGCTGCAGCTACAAACAAGGTTAGCTGTGACACCCAGGAAGCAAGAGGAGGTCGGGTTTGGTATCTCAAGGCATCATTACACAATTAATAGGTCACCCACTGTGCCTTCTGCCTCACTTTATAGGTCCCACTGGATCTCTGTGGGCTCTGCAAGAGCAAAACACTACAAACGCTGCCTCAGCCCAACCCAAAGCAACCAGGGAATGCAAGAAAGGATCCACCAACTGAGTCTGAACCTGGTTTACCTTTTACATTCACAAGAGAGACATGGAGACAGGCAGGTACCTTGGAGGGTACTGGCTGGCTGGGCCTGCAAGCAGTGGGCACTGCTGGCCACCAGCCTGCTCTGCAGGGCATGGAAAGCGCTGGGCGCCGTGCTGCTGGGGATGATGGCAGATGGAGCAGGACCTGGGGAGGAGGTTTCTGCTGCTGAGCTCAGCCTACAAAGCAGAAAAGAAAGACTCCAGTTAACTCCAGACACTGTTGGCTCATTGGACACAAGCCAGCAGCGTGTCCTGGGGGCACCCAGCCCTGCACTGCGAGCCGGGCCAGGGAGGGGATCGTCCCGCTCTGCTCTGCACTGGGGCGGCCTCACCTCCAGCACTGGGGGCAGCTTGGGCACCACGGGAGAAAAAGGATCTAAAGCTGCTGGAGAGTGTCCAGAGGAGGGACACAACATTGGGGAAGGGTTTAGAGGGGAAGGGTGTGAGGAGAGGCTGAAGGCACTTGGGGTGTTCAGCCTGGAGAAGAGGAGACTGAGAGGAGATCTCCTGGCGGTCTGGAACTTCCTCCCCAGGGGAAGAGCAGGGGCAGGCGCTGAGCTCTTCTCTCTGGCTACCAACGCCAGGAGCAGAGGCCATGGCAGGAAGATGTGGCAGGGGAGGGGGAGGTTGGCCATGAGGAAAAGGTTCTTGAGGCAGAGGGTGGTGGAGCACTGGCACAGGCTCCCCAGGGAGGTGCTGATGGCCCCAAGGCTGACAAGATTCCAGCAGCATTTGGCCAAGGCCCTCAGGGACATGGTGTGAACATTGGGATTGTCCTGTGCAGGGACAGGAGTTGGACTCCAGGATCCTGGTGGGTCCTTCCAGCTCACAACATTGGATGATTCTGTGATTCTAACAACAAACCACACGGGGCAAGGTGAGATGACTTTGACACCGAGCTGTCGCTGGCCCAACGCAACCCAGCGGGACTCCTGCAGGGAGTTAACGGGCTACAAAAACCTAAAGCAGGAGAAGTGACCGTGACGAGGGGTGACCCTCAGGGGTCAGTGTTGGGACCAGCACTGCTCAACATCTGTGTCAGTGACATGGACAGTGGGATCAAGGGCACCCTCAGCAAGTTTGCTGACAACACCAAGCTGTGTGGTGTGGGTGAAACGCTGGAGGGAGGGGATGGGATCCAGAGGGACCTGGACAGGCTGGAGAGGTGGGACTGTGCAAACCTCATGGAGTTCAACAAAGCCAAGGGCAAGGTCCTGCACCTGGGTTGGGGCAACCCTAAGCACAAATCCAGGCTGAGTGGAGAATGGATGGAGAGCAGCCCTGAGGAGAAGGACTTGGGGTGCTGGGGGAGGAGAAGCTCCACACGAGCCCCAACGTGCGCTGGCAGCACAGAGCCAATAACAGTGTCCTGGGCTGCACCCAGAGCAGCGTGGGCAGCAGGGCCAGGGAGGGGATTCTGCCCCTCTGCTCCGCTCTCCTGAGACCCCCCCTGCAGTGCTGCCTCCAGTGCTGGGGCCACCAACAGCACAAGGACATGGAGCTACTGGAGCCAGCCCAGAGGAGGCCACCAGGATGATGCCAGGGCTGGAGCAGCTCTGCTGTGAGGACAGGCTGAGAGAGTTGGGGCTGTTCAGCCTGGAGAAGAGAAGGCTCCAGGGAGACCTTCTAGTGGCCTCCCAGTACCTGAAGGGGCTCCAGGAAGGTGGGGAGGGACTTTGGCCAAGGGCAGGGAGTGACAGAACAAGGGGGGATGGCTTGAAAGTGGCAGAGGGGAGATGGAGCTGAGATGTGAGGAAGAAATTCTTTGGTGTGAGGGTGGTGAGACCCTGGCCCAGGTTGGGCAGAGAAGCTGTGGCTGCTCCTCCCTGGAAGTGTTCAAGGCCAGGCTGGATGAGGCTTTGAGCAACCTGGTCTGGTGGAAGGTGTCCCTGCTGTTGGCAGGGGGGTTGGGACTGGATGAGCTTTAAGGTCCCTTCCAGCCCAAACCAGTCTGGGATTCTGTGAGCTTCATCAGTTGCTATTGAGGCTTCTTTCCCCAATCTTTGGATTAAAAAAATGCTTGACTGTCAGAGGGACTGAAGGGAAGGATTAAAGACAGCTCTGAATTTCTGGCAAAGACACCAGAGTTATTCAAAAGGGAGAGACAAGCAAACTTGGATTTGGGAAATCATACAGAAGTACAGCCCAAGAGCCACCCCACCTCTGCTTCAGCCCATTTCTGCCACTCTCCAACTCAGCTGCCGGTTCACAAATAGTTTTTAAGAGCCTAAGAATCTCCTGAACTTCAGAAAACTCCAGTCACAAGCAAGATCCCAGAAAGCTCCACATGCAGAAATCACCCTGTTGTGGTGCTTCCCATCAGCAGCCTGTCAAAAAGACCCACAAAAAACCGGAATGCACTCACTTGGGGGTGGTGAGCAGTCCTGAGAGCTCCTTTGCACCCACCACAGCCTGGCCGACAGCCATGGGGACCGGCTTTCCAGCGACAACTGCAACAGAAAAAAGAAGAAACCTCAACTTTCTCCCTCCTCCACGAGTCTTTAGGGATTCCCTCTCTCTCACACAGCCACCCACAGCCACAGTGCTGCAGGCCACGGGCTCATCCTGCTCACAAAGCATCTTCTGCAGGAAAACTCCGCTGTAGCCACCAGCACACGCGGCGGCGACGGCGCTACGGGAGCGTCAGAGAGAGCAGAAAACCAGAAAGCTGCTGTGGTGGAAGTGTTACAACAGATGAGATCGAATTGGAATCAGCTTCAGAGTCTGTCAGCAGTGAAATCTCAAACCCTCAGCACCAAATCTCTCTCCTAAAGTTATCTCCACCCATCCACCAGGGCACAGATCGACCACCCCACGGAGGAGCTCGGGTCTGGCTGGTGTTTGGGAAACGTTCTCCAGAGACACTGGACAAAACACACAGGGATGCCACGGTCAGGGGATTTGTTTATTGCAGCTTTGGTTTTGGGGATACAACTGCTGTTGTTCTTGTGCATTCCTCCTGCTCACACACGGAAAGAGGGAACTCTTGGTTTGGTTCGTGTTTACTTCTGCAATTCATTTCCTTTCTGTGAAAAGAAGTAAAAGTTTGGAAAGATTAAAAATAAAAGCGATTCCAGAAACAAGAGATTGGCAAAGCTGCCAGAAGATAAACTGCAACCTTAGAGAAAAAAAAAAAGGATGTGTATTTATTAGTTCATTTTCACACTTCAAAACAACTGTTAAATCAACCAAGAGATGATGCCAAAGGAGTGGAATTAATTCTCAGCCTTGAAAACCTCCAATTTCCGACCAGAATGGAAACGCTGACTGCACTGCACCCAGCCAGCGCCAGGAACCAGCGACTGCTTCGTGTATCTGGGGAAATCATCCCCCCCACAGCGAGGGCAGTGACAAGGCAACATCCTTCAGGTACCAGGGTGACAGGAGCCAAAGCTTCTGGCCTCCCTGCAAAGGAGGAGGTGACAGAGCGCGTCACCTCTTCTGGGACCGCAGGGACCGCTGCAACGCGCGTTGCCGCCGGTTTTCCCCGTCGCAGAGGAGCTGGAATTTATTTCTATGTGTACCAAGCAGCCAGACTTCAGGCTCAGAGGGGATCAGGAGAGGGGGACACATGGCTGAATCAGGAAGTCTGAACACACAAAGGTCTTCCAGAGGGAAGAACATCGCTGTCATCCCTCAAACAGGAGCGTGTTCCAGGTGAGAGCTTCATGCAGGAGTCAGCAGCGGAACCGGAGATGTGCACGACCCACTCGGAGCCAGGGGCTCCCCAGGAGCGGGGTCCTGCTCCCCAGGAGCGGGATCCTGCTCCCCACAGCGCCTCAGTGCCTCAGGGGAAGGTGTAAAATTCACCTCGCAGCTCCCAAGGCCGCGGCCGAGCGTTTCACTGCAGCCCACAACCCCAACTGCTACGGAGAACAGAGGCTCCTGCCAGGCTCCGACGTGCTGCCGGCCCCCACGCTGCCCTGGCTGCCCCAGATCACTCCCACTCTGAAGTTCCATCTGTTTTCTACAGCTAACTCCTCCAAAAATAACAGCAACAACAAAAAAACCCCACAGCTCCCCTCCCCACTCCATGTCCCAGAGGAGGGGGTCTGGGCACAGCCACCACCCCACTTGCTGGTTAAGAAAGCAGCTCCATCATCTCAACTCACTTTCTGCCTGGGTGCTGAGGGGTGCTCCGGTCCCCACGCCAGCAGCATCTCCGTGGGAGACAATGGTCACCTTGATTTTGGCTCGTTTGGAGGGTTTGGTGCACTGGGTCGGGCTGGGGGTCTGATGCCTCTTCAGCTGCACACGGACATCATCTTTCTCAGCCCCTTCCGAGTGCTCTGAGGAGACTGGAACTAGGGGACACAGAAGGAGCTTTTTGAAACTGGTGGCTGATCCCTCGAGGTCAGCGCTGCTCCACTGGGCACACCGAGGTGTGGAGGAGGGACACATGCCCATGCACACTTCCACAGCTCCCTCCATGCCAGCCTTGCCCATCTCCCATGCACCAAGGACCCACGCTTCTCCTTTTCACCTACGCTGACTTCTGCAGGCCCCAAGTTGCTGTCTTAGGGTCAGGATTTAGCTTGAGCTATTCCCAGGCTAAGGGAATAAAAACCCCAGCATATAAACCCTGTCTTGCCTCTGTGGCAAAGAAAAACGGATTTCTACAGCGATACCACAACTCCACACAAACACTTTTCATTTCAAAGCGTGGCATAATCAACCCTGGCATCAGGCCCCTCCAACACCCCCAATTTCCAGCCAAGGGGACAAGGGTGTGGAGGTGTGCAGAGCTGGTGCAGGCACGTTGCCAGTGCTGGGATTAGAGCTGAGCCCTCCTGCTCCTCCAGCACACCAGCAGAGGTATGTGCAGGCCTGTGGCTCGGCACATCCCTTCCAGAGCCCCCCACCGGCCCCCCGGGAGCTGGGTGGGTGCAGGTGGGTTTCTCAGAGGCACCAAGCGAAGCCGCCGTGAGCACAAGAGGTGCCGCAGCAAAGCCAAGCCCCCACTTACCCCATGCTGCTTGGTTCTAGGGGGGAAAAAAACCACAAGCTGAGATTTTCCTCCTGCACCAACCACTCCTTTTGTCCTGGACTCGTCACATCTGTTCCATCCTGCCCAGAGCAGGAGTTTGCCGAGGCCAGAGCGACCCCAGCAAGCACAGAGGATCCACGACAAACACCTCTGGGCAGCCCAGGACCAAGCCACGGCCACGGGCTGCCCGCCCGCTCTCCACACGTCTCCCAGTGCTGGTGTCTGATTGTCCAGCCCCAGGCTGGATACTGGTGGGCTGGGTCGGAACAAGGGCACAGATCTGCTGCCTGCTGTGGTCTGTGCACCCCGGCAGCGCTGAGACACAGCCGCTACGCCCGGGGGCTGCCCTGATCTGCGCCTTCACTCAGACCTAGGGAGAGCCCTGTCCGTCCAGAGCTGCTGCAGACCACTGCTGAGCCAGCTAATTCCACCTTTCAACAGGGTCCTGGGCTTCTAAACTGTGTGTTCCACAGCTTGAAGACAGATACACACACCTCTTTATTTATATATATAGACAGACAAGCTGATATTATATAGCATCGATACAGGTGCACACGTGTGTATTTTTATATCTAGGTATTTATGTGCTCCCTGTGTTCCACCTACACACCCCTGAACTGTGGCTGTAGCACGAGACTGCAGCCAAATCCCTCACTGTCACACAACTCCAAGCATTTTGGGGTCCCCCTGGTCCCCAAGACAAGTGCCAAGCTTGCTGTGGCCGGACTTGTGACGCGAGCGTGTTAACTGTGACGCTCGTGCAAGGCTCCCATGCCTCCAACCCACCTGCAAACATGCATGGGCCAAACCATGGTCCAGAGAGACCTCACCAGGTGTGCACAGCCTGCAGGCACCAAAGCTCCCCCACCAAGTGCCACCAGCCAAGCAGGACAGCAGAATGGCACATGCACAGGCAGTGGCGTTAGGTGCCCCTCAAAGCGCCAGCCAGCAGTGACCCAACGTCCCTCTGTGTCCCCGCTGGACAAGAGCGGAGTCTGCTGCTCCTCACTCAGGGTCACACAGACCCCTGCCACAAAGGCAGGAGCACCCCACTCCCACCATGCACCCCAGCTTCCTACAGAACCACACAATCCGAGAATGGCCTCAATTGGAAAAGCCCTTTGAGCTCATCGAGTCCCACCATGAACCCAACACTGACCAGTCCCCACTGACCCCTGTCCCTCAGCACTGTGTCTACACGACTCTTCAATCCCTCCAGGGATGGGGACTCCACCACTGCCCTGGGCAACCCCTTCCAATGCCTCAGAACCCTTTCAGCAAAGAAATTCTTCCTCACATCCCATCTCAACTGCCCTGGCCACAACTGGAGCCCATTTCCTCTTGTCCTGTCCCTGGGTCCTTGGTTGAACAGACCCACCCCCACCTCTCTGCACCCTCCTCCAAGGGACTTGGACAGAGCCAGAAGGTCTCCCCTCAGCCTCCTTTTCTCCAGGCTCAACACCCCCAGTTCCCTCAGCCAGGAACTCAGCACACTTGTGCTCCAGACCCTTCCCCAGCTCAGGCAGCTGAGTCAATGCAGTGAGGAGTCCAGAGACCTTAACCAGCTTTTAATCTGATCAAAAGGCAGCCCAGGCTGGTGCCAGCCTCTCCACATCTCCCCACCAGTGGGGTAACATCTCCTGGGGTTTCTCTTCCCAGCAGCCACTGGGTGGGAGGACTCTGGATAAGTGAAGGGCCCACATGTGCTCCCAGGGTAACCTCGTTGCACAGGGAGAACACAAAACAAGGCTCAAGGGAGAAAAAAACCTCTGAAAACCCCAGCCTGGACCAACAGCTGCCTCAGGAGTTTGTTACCATGGCTGTAGACGTGGAGTTTGGATGATATGTGGTGTGTGTGGAGGGCAAGCAGGGAGCCTGTACCTTCAGAGTCTCTCCAGAGCACGCCAACATCCCATCAGCTCCTCTGTGTCCAGCGCTCGGCTCGCTGAGGTGACAGCACCGGCACTCGGGGTGCTGCAGAGGCGGTTCCCACCCACATCAGCACTCCCACCCCCCTGGGGTCACCCAAACAGAAAACTGCCACTGACAGCTCATGGGACAACACCACAGCCTTGGATTTCCACCTCTCATCCTCTCCTAGCCCCAGATCCACACAGCCACTGCCACTCAAGACAGTAAAATGCCTCTAGACGCACTGTGGCTCTCACCCCTGGATCCCTGACCCTCAGAGCACCGCACACACCGAGCCTCACCTCTCTGCATGCTCCAGCACCCCACACAAGATCACAGGACTAAAGACTGCTCACCTCCACGTGTCTCCTGGTCCAGACAGCATCCTTCTCCCACCACATCACCATCTCCTCAAAGCCACCCCTCTCCCTGAGCTCTCTCTTCTCCAACTCCCTCTGGCCAGGAACCGTTGCTCCACGTGTCTCCACATCTGCCCTTTCCAAGTCACTTGGCAGCCCCTTGTTTCTTCTCTCACCAACAGCCCCTTTGCTGCTCAACATTTGGGACACTCCACCAACACACCCAGCCTCTCAGGCTGGTGTCCATGTCCCCTTTCTCAGTCCCAGCACAGGAAAGGGTTAAACTCACAATCACAAAACATCACAGCATCGTTCCACGAAGTCTGAGTCTATGGGGGCAAACTCTCTGCCAGCCTCGGAGAGCAGCACGGACCCACTGGAGCAGGGAAAGGGGGAGAGCTCAGGGAAAGTCAATGCTCTCAGCCAGCAAGGGGGCTGCTTGCTTCAGCTCCAAATACAGGCTGAGAAAGCAAAAAGCAAAGGGACAAGGGGACACGTTGGGCCACATCCCCAAACCAATGCAAGGGAAGAGGAAGATGATGAAAGAAGGTAGCAGAGACAGAGAAGAGGAGGGAGACAGAGGGAGAGACAGTGAGAAGTGAGGAGATACTCACCAAAGAGACATGAAGAGGTGCCAGGAGGAAGAGCTTTCCTCACCAGCATGTTTTGTTTCAGAAAAGCAGCAAACTGAGCTGAAATGAATCAGAGAGAATTACAGTATCACAGCCCGGCTCTGGAGGGGGACAGGGGACTCCAGGGACACCACAGACAGAGACCTGGGATCAGGCAGGCAGGGAGGGAGCTCCAGACATGACTCATCCAGCCACAGGGCACAAGGGAGACACACTGAGCTCCTCTCCTAACACATCTGACACCCCAAGGGGCATCATCCAGCCTTCACAGAGAGCCACGTCCCAACAGCACGAGCTCTCTCCAGCCCCACAGCCACCAGGAAGAGGTCCGGCGCCCGGGGAACGAGAGCGGGCTTGGCTCTGAGAGGCACAACCAGCTTGACCAAGCAGTGGCACTGAGAAGCTGAGAGCAGCTGGGAGCCATCAGCCAGCACATCCCTGAACAGCCACAGCCACAGAACCCAGGCCAGAGCCACGCTGCTGCGGTACTCCTGACAAAACAAAGCGGCCACGACACATCCCACCCCACAGACCCTCCTCCTGCCTGCCATGAGCCATCCAGAAACCTCCCCCCTCAACTACAACAACTACAGCAACAGAGGAAGAGATTTCTTCAGTCCATGGTCTGAGAAATTAAGGGAGACCCAAGCTTCAGCTTCCCCCTGGAGCCCACCCCTGAGCTAGAGAAATACTTGAGAGAACGTGGAGGGCCACACTGCTGCAGGAGACAAGAACAAGCCTGTTCAGCTTTGTCTGGAGCAAAGAAACACAGAGAAGGGAGGATGGAGAACTATTCCCCAGGTGATATCTGCCAGAAAGGATCATCATCAACAAAACCATCACCTGCATTCACAGTGTTCACAATCACACTGAAGCTGCACCATAAGATTTTTAATCAGCATCTAACAGGACAAAATAACCCAACCCCACAGCTCAAGCTGGTTTCCTATTCCAAGCAGGTTTTCCACTGCCATTTGATGTGAGATGATTCCATAATTACCCAAACCCCACTGTTTCAGCCACAATTCAACAGCTTCAATCATCTCCTGAGTACCTTGAGTCTCCTTCCCAAGCAGCCTTCAAGGATATGAGACACCAGCCAAGGGGCTCACACTTGAAAAAGCATCAGAGTGTGGCTACGTGGCGATTCCCTCAGCCAGAGCACGTGAAAATCCTTCTCCCTTTGAACAGCAGCAAGGAAACACCAATTCCAGCCTCATTTCCACCCTCCACAGGCTGCTGCCTTCGGGTGACAGTGACAGGGGACCGAGCTGTGGAGAAAGCTGCCACGGGGAGCTTGGAATTCAAGACAGGACTCAGAAGACAAAAACCTAAACACATCAGGACAGATAAAGACCAAAAATCCAGAGGCTGAGAGGGAAGAGGGTGGGAAAGCTGCAGGGCGTTACCTTGTGCCTGCTTGTGCGTCAGGACAGCGTCCGTCCTCGGCGCCTGCCTCTTCAGCAGCTGCGTGGTGCCCATCGGGCTGGGCTTCTGGATGGAGGACACAGCAGCCATTTTAGTCTTGGGGCTTGAAGTGGGGCTGCTGGAAACGCTGGATAAGTCCTGCTTGGAGAGAAGGAACCCCTCTTACCCTGGTGTTTCCCCAGGAGGCAGTCACAACCCCCTAGCAACACACAGGCGAGGACGAGTGTCCTTTTGCTGGAGCAGATTTACTGCTGAAGGTTCTGTCAGCCCACCTCAAACCATGAGTCCCTCTGTATCCTCTCACCTCCCTCTGCCAACACCAACCATCTCTCTCCCACCTCTCACCACATATTTCAGCTGTACAAAAGCATCATGAGCTGGCAATGTGTGCTTGCAGCCCAGAAGTATCCTGGGCTGCATCCAGAGCAGCATGGGCAGCAGGTGAGGGAGGGGATTCTGCCCCTCTGCTCCGCTCTCCTGAGACCCCCCCTGCAGTGCTGCCTCCAGTGCTGGGGCCACCAACTCAAGACAGACATGGACCAGTTAGAACGAGTCCAGAGGAGGCCACGAGGATGATGCCAGGGCTGGAGCAGCTCTGCTGTGAGGACAGGCTGAGAGAGTTGGGGCTGTTCAGCCTGGAGAAGAGAAGGCTCCAGGGAGACCTTCCAGTGGCCTCCCAGTACCTGAAGGGGCTCCAGGAAGGCTGGGGAGGGACTTTGGCCAAGGGCAGGGAGTGACAGAACAAGGGGTGATGGCTTGAAACTGGCAGAGAGGAGATGGAGATGAGGTCTGAGGAAGAAATTGTTTGGTGTGAGGGTGGTGAGACCCTGGCCCAGGTTGGCCAGAGAAGCTGTGGCTGCTCCTCCCTGGAAGTGTTCTGGGCCAGGTTGGATGAGGCTTTGAGCAACCTGGTCTGGTGGAAGGTGTCCCTGCTGCTGGCAGGGGGGTTGGGACTGGATGAGCTTTAAGGTCCCTCCCAACCCAAACCAGTCTGGGGCTCTGTGATCTCTTGACACAACCTCAGCCTTTCCCCAGCTCCACTTATCCCAGAGAGAGCCCCCACCTCCGAGCCCGAGGGCGAGGCGGGCACTTTGGCTGCCGGGGAGGCGGGCCTGCTGGTCCTGTCGGGCAGGTCAAAGGACAGGTCCCTCCTGGTCGAGTCCCGCGGCTTCTTCTTCTTCTCAGCATCCAGGTCTCGGGGGTCAGAGCCTGGGTGGCTCTCGGCTCGTGTGAGGACTCCAGACAAGAAGTCAGCTATCTCATCCTAGGAGGGAGGAAACACATAGTTGGACTGATGGTGTGCAGGTCTCCAAACCATCGATCTTCACAGCTTGGAACAAAAAAAGAACAAGAGATTCACAGAAACCCAGAGTGTGAGGGGTTGGAAGGGACCTCAAAGCTCATCCAGTCCAACCCCCCTGCTGGAGCAGGAACACCCAGATGAGATCACACAGGAAGGTGTCCAGGAGGGTCTTGAATGTCTCCAGAGAAGGAGACTCCACACCCTCCCTGGGCAGCCTGGCCCAGGGCTCTGGCACCCTCACAGGAAAGAAGTTTCTTCTCAAGTTCAAGCAGAACCTCCTGTGTTCCAGCTCACACCCATTGCCCCTTGTCCTACCACTGAGAAGAGCCTGGCCCCATCCTCCTGACACTCACCCTGCAGATATTGATCAACATTAATGAGGTCCCCCCTCAGCCTCCTCTTCTCCAAGCTCAAGAGCCCCAGCTCCCTCAGCCTCTCCTCACCAGGGAGATGCTCCACTCCCTTCATCACCTTGGTGGCTCTGTGCTGGACTCTCTCCAGCAGTTCCCTGTCCTTCTTGAACTGTGGGGCCCAGAACTGGACACAAGATTCCAGATGTGGCCTCACCAGGGCAGAGCAGAGGGGAAGAAGAACCTCTCTGGACCTACTGACCACAGCCCTTCTAATGCCCCCCAGGATGCCATTGGCCTTCCCAAAGGGACACAGAGAAAAGCTCTCTGGGTTTAATATTCTGCAAAAAGAAACCCTAAAACCTCACAGATGGACCTTGGTTCTCTCAGTAAAGCTCATACCCCACTGATCTCTGACACATGGCAGAGAAACACGATGTTTTCTTCAATATTCCCAAAAGCACTGCTTGCTGCTCCAGGCAGATGTCCTGGGAGACTCAGAAAACGACTCCTGGTTTAAGGTGCACCACAGGGAAGCTCACAACTCGCCTGAAAGGAGGCAGCCACTTCAAAATCCCACTGAGGAGATCAATTCCCTTCAATCCAAGCAGTCCTGGCAGTCAGGCTATAACTTGATGTCACCAAGATATTTCAGCACAGATTGATTTATTTTTTTAATAGCTAGAAGGTGTAAAAAGAAGATTTCTCTGGTTACCTGGATGCACCTGTCCACCATACTCTGGGTCAGGCCTTCTGACTTCTTTTTGGCTTTGCTTATCCTATTAAGGAAAAAACCAAACACACACACAGAAGGGAACACATTTGCTCTCCCACTTCCACACTCACAGCAGCATTCTTCACCCGAGAGCAAGACTGGAGCGACAGGAGGTTGATCCCTCACCCAGTGAGACACAGAGGAAGGCAAGAGCCAGCTCTGCCAGCTCCCAACCCGAGAGCACCGTCTGCTGGAACGATGAGATTCGTCCCTCAAAGCGCTGAGACAAACTCTGATGATGAGGAAAAATCCCCAACACCCCAAAGGCTTTTGCAAAGCAAAGAGAATTATGGAATCCTTTTGGCTGGAAAAAAACCTTTGAGCTCATTGAGTCCAACCATGAACCCAGCACTGCCCAGTCCCCACTGACCCCTGTCCCTCAGCACTGTGTCTACACGACTCTTCAATCCCTCCAGGGATGGGGACTCCACCACTGCCCTGGGCAACCCCTTCCAATGCCTCAGAACCCTTTCAGCAAAGAAATTCTTCCTCACATCCCATCTCAACTGCCCTGGCCACAACTGGAGCCCATTTCCTCTTGTCCTGTCCCTTGGTCCTTGGTTGAACAGACCCACCCCCACCTCTCTGCACCCTCCTGTCAGGGACTTGGACAGAGCCAGAAGGTCTCCCCTCAGCCTCCTTTTCTCCAGGCTCAGCACCCCCAGTTCCCTCAGCCGGGAACTCAGCACACTTGTGCTCCAGACCCTTCCCCAGCTCCGTTCCCTTCTCTGGACACGCTCCAGCACCTCCAGGTCCTTCTTGGAGTCAGGGGCCCAACACTGAACCCAGCACTAGAGGTGCAGCCTCACCAGTGACTCCCAGTCCAGGGGGGACAATCACTGCCCTTCAGATCTGTCTTCAGGCCCAGTATGGGAGTTCTAAGTTTCCTTCTTTCCCCTCCTTTCCTGTTTATCCCTGCTATACATTTCTGACTCACATGATGCTCCAAATCCCTCTCTGCACTGCTGGGTCCAGCTCCAGCATCAGCCCAACCCTATTTTCACACAGGATTTGCTCAGGTTTTGGGTGCAGTTATTCTAAACACGCACAAGTGTGACAGAAGAGCCAGCTCCAAAGTTTACTGAAACCTTGAGAGCTTTTTGCCTGCTGCCAGGCTCTCACAGCCTCCCCTACCCCAGCTCTGTGCACAGTCTCCAAAAGCCACACATTCCAGAGCCAGGGTGACATGAAAAAGGAAATACTTGCTCTAGTGTCACCCCACACTGTGACTTCATCCTTTATCTTACCACTAGGAGAAATGATGGAGATTTATCACAGCAAACCAATCTCTATCCCACACACCAGGGTTTGAACAACGAAGCTGAACCTGATGGAGCATTTTTATGCAGTTCCCCTAGATTTGAGGGTTTTTTTGCACACAGCACACTCAGATCTGGCCCAGGGTTCCTGAGAAGGGAGCACCCATCCTGCAGACCCTTACCTGAGGTTGTCATCTGCTCCCCCCACCACCACCATGCTGTTATCGGCTCGTATCTTCTCCCGGAAATCCTCCATGGCTTCCATGTTGCACTGCAGGGAATTCTGGCCGATCACAAAGAGCACAGGGGTCTTCATCTCCAGGAGAGGGTCATCAACATCCTGCAAGGAGGAAGAGGAACTGTAATCCAGAAGGATTGATGCAGGGTGTTGCACCTGGGCAGGAACAACCCCAGGTTCCAGTATAGGTTGGGAAATGATCTCCTGGAGAGCAGTGCAGTGGAAAGGGATCTGGGAGTCCTGGTGGGCAGCAGGATGACCATGAGCCAGCACTGTGCCCTTGTGCCCCAGGCACCCCAATGGCATCCTGGGGGGCATTAGAAGGGGGTGGTCAGTAGGTCAGAGAGGTTCTTCTCCCCTTCTACTCTGCCCTGGTGAGGCCACAGCTGGAATCTTGTGTCCAGTTCTGGGCCCCACAGTTCAAGAAGGACAGGGAACTGCTGGAGAGAGCCCAGCACAGAGCCACCAAGGTGATGGAGGGAGTGGAGCAGCTCCCTGGTGAGGAAAGGCTGAGGGAGCTGGGGCTCTTGAGCTTGGAGAAGAGGAGGCTGAGGGGGGACCTCATTAATGTTGATCAATATCTGAAGGGTGAGTGTCAGGAGGATGGAGCCAGGCTCTTCTCAGTGGTGTCCAGGGGTAGGACAAGGGGCAATGGGTGTGAGCTGGAACACAGGAGGTTCTGCTTGAACTTGAGAAGGAACTTCTTTCCTGTGAGGGTGCCAGAGCCCTGGGCCAGGCTGCCCAGGGAGGGTGTGGAGTCTCCTTCTCTGGAGACATTCAAGACCCTCCTGGACACCTTCCTGTGTGATCTCATCTGGGTGTTCCTGCTCCAGCAGGGGGGTTGGACTGGATGAGCTTTGAGGTCCCTTCCAATCCCTGACACTCTGTGACTCTGTGACACAGGCTTTGGAGGCAAACAGCTCTCTGAATGAGGATGTCCAAAAAGGGAAGGTGTGTGCCACAGGGGCAGACAACGCGTCACCACAGTCCCTGTACCTACCAACTGTGTCCTGAAAGGAGAGAAGGATGAACTGTGTGGGTGGTTTAAACATCTCATGAGAAAGACTGACTCCAAAGCTGGATGAGGACACAGTGCTGTTACTCATTAACAGCTGAGCCTGACACCCTCCCCCTCAGAAACCCTGTTCCACTGCATGTTCACAGAGTCACAGCATGGAGGGGTTGGAAGGGACCTCAGGAGATCATCCAGTCCAACCCCCCTGCCAAAGCAGGGTCACCCAGAGCAGGTTGCACAGGGAAGTGTCCAGGTGGGTTTGGGATCTCTCCAGAGATGGAGACTCCACACCCTCCCTGGGCAGCCTGGCCCAGGGCTCTGGCACCCTCACAGGAAAGAAGTTTTCCCTCACGTTTAAGTGGAACCTCCTGTGTTCCAGTTTGTGCCCATTGCCCCTTGTTCTATCTCTGGCCACCAATGAGAAGAGTCTGGCCCCATCCTCTTGAGACCTACCCTTTAGATATTTCTGCACATTGATCAGATCCCCTCTCAGTCTGCTCTTCTCCGGGCTGAACAGTCCCAGCTCTCTCAGTCTTTTCTCATAAGAAAGATGTTCCAGCCCCTTAATCATCTTTGTAGCCTCCACTGGACTCTCTCCAGCAGTTCCCTGTCTCTCTTGAACTGGGGGTCCCAGAACTGGACACAACACTCCAGATGTGGCCTCACCAGGGCAGAGCAGAGGGGGAGGAGAACCTCCCTCGACCTGCTGGCCACACTCTTCTCAATGCACCCCAGGAGACCATTTGCCTTCTTGGCCACAAGGACACACTGCTGGCTCATGGCCAACTGGTCACCCACCAGCACCCCCAGGTCCTTCTCTGCAGGGCAGCTTTTCAGCAGGTCAACCCCAAACCTGTCCTGGTGCCTGGGGTTATTCCTCCTCCCAAGCTGTTGCCACATAAGCCCAGAACAAGGCTGAAAAGCACCAACAGCAAAGCTTCCTGGGGTGAAGCCCTGGTGGATTCACACAGTTGTGCCAAGGCCTGAACCGTGCTCCAGCAAACGCCTTCTACAGACCTCCCCCACCCTTAGGATCCACCACTTCATTAGCACAACCATCACCATTCCCACCCCAGTCACACACTGGGCAGCTAATAAAGGAGCAATTTAGGCTCCTTATAAATCAAGTTGTCATCTCTGGTGACAAATGACACAGTTGACAAGTGACCCACACATAAGACACCGGGCAGGAGCTGCAGGGATGTGTGACAGCAGGGACAAGGGGACACAGGACTTCGCCCACCTGCTATCGCATCAAGAACCCTACTGTGAATGCAACAGTCCTGCCTGCTGGGCACATCTCCTCCAAACAACAACCACACTGAAAAAAGCTTCCAGATATCACTGGGTTTCCAAGCCTGATTCTAAAAAAATTCTGATTTATTTAAAAAAACCCCAAAACAAACAAACAAAACCCAAAACAAACAAACAAACAAACAAAAAACCCCCAAAAACCCCAGTACAGCTCTTTCAGTGGCTCCATCTCCCTCTGCTCCTTACCCCTCTGGGGCCATCGACGGTGAAGAGCGGGAAGCCAAGGCACACCACTGCAGTGACATACTCCATCACTGAGACCTGGGGAGGAAACACAGCCACAGTCAGCATCCAACAGCCCGAGGCAGCGGGGGCGCGGGGGCTGCTCCGCCAGGCTGCTGCTGGGCACGGAGCTGTCGGCCCTGTTGAGGCTTGGCTTTGTGGATAAAAAGCAGGGAAAAAAACCCCAACATTGAATGAGTCCCCTGGGGTGAGCTGGGCCAGAGCTGGGTCTGTTCAGCAGCTGGAGCAGCGCTGGGGGTTGGGTTCAGCTGGGATTTGTCAGGAGAGACACTGAGAACATCCCCATGTTGGCATTGGTGTCCCTGGCACTGAGGGACTTTGTGTTTGTCTGTCTGCAAGAGCAAGAGCTCAGGGGTGAGGAACATTGACATGGAACAGCTCCATGGGCATCTGGATATTCCAATGGGATATTCCATCTCATTACACCATGGTCAGTTAATTAGCTGTGGTATTAATGAGGGGCTCTTCCCCTTTCTCTCTGGCTCTGGCTCTCCCGGGATTGCGGCTTCGGGTCGGGATTGTCGCTCCTCCGGGATCGTTCTCCGGGATTGGGCCGGGCTGGGTGGGTGGGTGCTGAGCAATGGCACTGGGTGTCACTCATTTGCATAGTTGTTTATTATTATTATTATTATTATTATTATTATTATTATTATTGTTATTATTGTTATTATTGTTATTATTGTTATTATTGTTATTATTGTTATTATTTTAATACCATTATTATTTTAAGTTTTATTTTATTTCCATTATTAAATTGTTCTTATCTCACCCTACAGTCTCCTTCCCCTTGCCCTCCAATTCTCTCCCCTGTCCCCTGGGGAGCAGTGAGTGAGTGGCTGGGTTTGGCTGCAGCCCAGTGCTGGCCAAGTGCAACCACCACAATGACTCAAATTGCTTATGTCCCCATGAGCAGAAAGGGTGTCTGTCTTAAAAGCCAGGGCTTGGAAAGAGAAAAGGGACAAGAAGAACCCTCACAGAGCCCTAAACACACAGGAATTCATATTTAACTCTGAAGTGAAGCTGTCAAGTGGGCTCTGAGGGGATGCAAAGGAACCGGGTACTTACGTGACAGGCCACCAAGGCACCCGTGTTCCACCCAATCAGGATGATTGGCTTGTGGGAGAAGTGGCTGTGAATCTATGGGAGACCAAAAAGACAGGGCTGGAGAGGAGGGACAGACAAAGGGACAACACTCTGGGGTGGCACAGCACCTCCAGGCTCCCCGATACCGCCCGTGGCTCGTCCTTACCTCGGCCACTTTGCCCCTGACCGCCCCGATCATGTGCTCGAGGCACTGCAGCACCCCCACCCCGCTGCCGCTGCTCAGCAGGTGGGTGGCGATGGGAATCACCTGCGGTGTGAAAGGAACCACGGATAAATGAGGACATTCCTGGGGACAACAGGGGCCAACAACAATCAGCAAGGACTGGAAGCCAGCTCAGACACGAACTTGTGCTTTTTCTCTTTCCCTCTCTTCCCCAGGATTCACTTCTAGCTACGAAAACCAGAGGAAATAGTTAATTCCCCACAGAAACCACCTCTGCTCCCCACCTCGCTCCTGTGCACCCAGGATTCTGAGCACGTTAATTAGGAGGTGTGTGAGCAGCTCTGTCTCCAGGCAGAGAACCAAGGTGGCCCATAGCCTCTGTCCTCCAACCTCTTCCTATCTCATCAATCCCTAATAACAGTAATAATAGGATCTGAACTGCCAAAGATCGATGGCTTTGGTCAGCAAGAGACCCCAAACACATCAGATTTGGGCAACTTCAGCCCCTGTGCAGCGTCTCAAATGCTCAGCACTGCAGGTGGTGGATGCCAGCCTCTGCTTTCAGCAGAACCAAGTATTTGGATGCACCAAAGGCTTAGAAGAACAAGCTCAGCAGCTGCAGCTCAGCACAGCTGATGGTTTGAACTCCCCTCCTTCCAAGCCACCCATACAAACCTTTCCCAAACAGGACAGCTGTGACTGCCAGAACCGGTGTCGTCGAGAAGTGGGGAACATGGAGTTGGAGGGTCCAGAGGAAGCGATCAGGATGAGGGGGGAACCAGGCAATTTGCTCTACAAAGTTCAACAGAGACACATGTCAGGGAAAGCAACTTCCCTGCCCGAGACCTCGCTGCCCCCCTGGCCTGCACAAAGCTGGAGGGATCTGGTGTAGCTCGTTAATTAACAGGGGGGAATGTGTCCAACAGGAGGAGTCTCCCTCACCGAGCAAGCCTAAAGCAGGAGGAAAACCATAGAATCACAGGATGTTGTGAGCTGGAAGGACCCACCAGGACCATCCAGTCCAGCTCCTGTCCCTGCACAGGACAATCCCAACATCCACACCATGGCCCTGAGGGCCTTGGCCAAATGCTGCTGGAATCTTGTCAGGCTTGGGGCCATCAGCACCTCCCTGGGGAGCCTGTGCCAGTGCTCCACCACCCTCTGCCTCAAGAACCTTTTCCTCATGGCCAACCTCCCCCTCCCCTGCCACATCTTCCTGCCATGGCCTCTGCTCCTGGTGTTGGTGGCCAGAGAGAAGAGCTCAGCGCCTGCCCCTCCTCTGCCCCTTGGGGAGGAAGTTCCAGACCGCCAGGAGATCTCCTCTCAGTCCTCCTCTTCTCCAGGCTGAACAACCCAAGTGCCTTCAGCCTCTCCTCACACCCTTCCCCTCTAAACCCTTCCCCAGTGTTGTGTCCCTCCTCTGGACACTCTCCAGCAGCTTTAGATCCTTTTTCTCCCGTGGTGCCCAAGCTGCCCCCAGTGCTGGAGCTGAGGCCGCCCCAGTGCAGAGCAGAGCGGGACGATCCCCTCCCTGGCCCGGCTCGCAGTGCAGGGCTGGGTGCCCCCAGGACACGGGGGTCCCTCTGGGCTTCCAGGACACACTGCTGGCTCGTGTTCAACTTGCCATGGACCAGAACCCCCAGGTCCCTCTGTGCAGGGCTGCTCTCCAGCCTCTCCTTCCCCAGGCTGGGTGTGTGCCCAGGGTTTCCACGTCCCAAATTGTGTCACTTGTCCTCATTCAAATTCATCTGGTTGGTGATTGCCCGGCTCTCTAATGTCTCCAGATCTCTCTGCAGGGCCTCTCTGCCCTCCAGAGTGTCCACAGCTCCTCCCAATTTGGTGTCATCAGCACATTTAGTTAGCAGTCCTTCAAGTCTGTATCCAAGTCACTAATGAAGACATTAAAGAGCCCAGGAAGCAGGACAGAGGCAGAAGGAAGAGGACAGCAAATGGATGGGAAGAATAAAGCTGACGTGAGACCAGCCTCTCGCTCCCCACAAGCCCCAGGAGGTACTCACTGGTTTATTATGGGACAAGACACCCACTGCTGGGTCCCAAGGTCTCTTCAGCAGCAGAGACAGAGCCTCAGCACCCGCTGCCCCTGTCTTTGCAGTGGAGGAGAGCAGCATCCTGTCGATCAGGGTGGGGATCTGAAACCAGAGGCCAGAAAGGACTGAGAAAACGCACACAGGCTGTGCAAGGGGCTTTTAAACACCATCCCCACCACTCTGATAAAGTCTCCATCAGCTCCTTTTAACGAGCTTTACAAAGGGAGAACACCCTAAGTGACAGCAAAGCCTTCACTGCCTTTATCACCTTTCCTTTAAGGGTTTGCAGAGCATCCAGGTACGCAGCCAGCACCGGCAAGCTGAGCGTTTCCACCAGCGTGGTGTGGAGCCACTGGATCAGCTTGGTGTCCCAGTTCACGCTGGCCAGAGCCTGCCGGACCCTCCGGGCGCACTTTGTCCACCGCAATCCTCCTCAGGACCGGCTCGTTGCAAGCCTGAAAGCCAGGGAATTCAGGAGAATTATTGCAGATAAGCACGAGAAAAGTCAAATCATCCCGTTTAGACTCATTTGGGGACCTATGATGAGAAAAGCAGCATTTTTTTTAGCCCTGGATGTTGGTGTAATCAGGTTTTCTGGCCTCACCGGATGGGTTGTGGGGTGGAGGGCAGAAAAAATTGTGTTTGACTTGACAGTAAATAAGATTTTTCATTTTTATTTTTAACCATTATTATTATTATTATTATTATTATTATTATTATTTTGTATTCATTTTCTTATTTTTAAACTTCATTATTGTAAATTTTGTTCCTTTTCTTTTTATCTTTAATTTTTATTTTTTTATTATTATTATGATTTTTTTTTTTTGAACAACATAAGCACACCCATCCAACTCCATCAGCCTTGTGAGCTCTGGAATAACCAGGTGCCCTCAGCACAACCCCAGAGTTATCCTGCCTTTGGTTTGACAGTCAGGGGGAAAACCAAGCCTGCCACGTGCATCCCAAGCCACGGGAAAGGATTGGCTCCAGCAGCCCGAAGTCCCCTGGCAGCCAAGACCAAGAGTGAGGACAAAATCACGCTCAGAGAAGCCCAGAGCTGTCTGTTTCTTAAGACTAAACAACGCAAAGGGCAAGGTTTTCACCTGGGCTTTGCCAGGAAGGGCTGACAGAGACACAGGCAGTGCTGGGAGGGGAAGCAGGGAGGAGAGCGCTCACCCCCTCGTTAGCCAGGCGAGCCAGGCGGTCGGACTGCAGCGCTTTGTGGATCTTATTGAAGAGCTTGTTCTGGGCCATGGTCCAGCCCGTCCTGCCAGCAAAACCAGAGAGGGAAGGTGGGTCACAGACACCCAGACACCCCGGTCCTGCCAGCTGCTGGCCTGTTCCCACAGGGAGGCAGCAGCAGAGCGGGGCAGCGGCCGCCACCGCAGCCTCAAGGACTGTTTTGTGGCCACAGGCAAAGTGAGTTTTGTTACCCAGGATTTAATTTACAGGAGGGTTCAAGAAAAGCCACCAGGTTTGAAACATCTCTGGAGTGTGGCAGTGAACAGCCAGGCACCAGAAAGGCAGGAATCCCAGAACTGCCTCGACTGGAAAAGCCCTTTGAGCTCATCGAGTCCAACCATGACCCCAGCACTGCCCAGTCCCCACTGACCCCTGTCCCTCAGCACTGTGTCTACACGACTCTTCAATCCCTCCAGGGATGGGGACTCCACCACTGCCCTGGGCAACCCCTTCCAGTGCCTCAGAACCCTTTCAGCAAAGAAATTCTTCCTCACATCCCATCTCAACTGCCCTGGCCACAACTGGAGCCCATTTCCTCTTGTCCTGTCCCTTGCTCCTTGGTGGAACAGACCCACCCCCACCTCTCTGCACCCTCCTTGCAGGGATGTGGGCAGAGCCAGAAGGTCTCCCCTCAGCCTCCTTTTCTCCCAGCTAATGTTATCACCCCATTTCTTAAACAAAGTGTCAGAAAAACCCCCCAAAACAACAACAACATAGAAAACCCCACAAAAACCAACACACATTCCTCATAACATCCAGACTCCGAGCCGGCTGGAGCCCAGTTACCAGCGGAGTTTTTAACAGGGTGGGATTTGTGTGCAGCTTCATTTTTAATGTTTGACATTGAAATATGACCAAATTGGGGACCTGGGTGTCACGTGACAGCCACCCCCCAACCCCCCCAGAGCTGTGCCAGCCTCCCCCACCGAACCCCACAGCTCACACCGGAGCAGACGGCGAATTGGGACAACGAGATTCACTTCCTTCAGCCATTATTGACATCAGGAACACCACAGCCCTAACCCCCCCCCAGAGCACCCCGAGGGGTGTCTGTCCCGTGTCCCCATGTCCCCGTGTCCCCGTGTCCCCGGGGCACCTGTTGACGTGCTCCTCCCAGTCGTCGGGCGGCGGCGGGGCGTCGGCGTCGGTGCGCGCGAACATGACGTGGCGCTCGCACTCGTTCATCACGCTGCGCGCCTTCTGGTTGTCGTACAGCGGCACCGCCGCGGCCGCCACCGACTCCACGTCGAGGGGGACGTCGGCCTCCCTGGGGGGGACAAGGGGTTAGAGGGGGGGGACACGAGGGGGGGAACGAGGGGTTAGAGGGGGGGAAAGAGGGGTTAGAGGAGGGGGCAACGAGGGGTTGGGGGGGGGAACGAGGAGGGGAACGAGGGGTTGGTGGGGGGGAACAAGGGGGGAACGAGGGGTTGGGGGGGGAACGAGGGGTTAGAGGAGGGGAATGAGGGGTTGGGGGGGAAATGAGAGGGGACACGAGGGGTTAGAGGCGGGGGAACGAGGGGGGGGACGAGGGGTTGGGGGGGGACGAGGGGTTAGAGGGGGAGGGAACGAGGGGGGGAACGAGGGGTTAGAGGAGGGGGGGACACGAGGGGTTAGAGGAGGGGGGCAACGAGGGGTTAGAGGAGGGGGGGACACGAGGGGTGAGAGGAGGGGGGGACACGAGGGGTGAGAGGAGGGGGGGACACGAGGGGTGAGAGGAGGGGGGGACACGAGGGGTGAGAGGAGGGGGGGGACACGAGGGGTTGGGGGGGGACACGAGGGGTGAGAGGGGGGGGGGACACGAGGGGTGAGAGGAGGGGGGGACACGAGGGGTGAGAGGAGGGGGGGACACGAGGGGTGAGAGGGGGGGGGGACACGAGGGGTGAGAGGAGGGGGGGGGACACGAGGGGTTAGAGGAGGGGGGGACACGAGGGGTTAGAGGAGGGGGGGGACACGAGGGGTTAGAGGAGGGGGGGACACGAGGGGTTAGAGGAGGGGGGGACACGAGGGGTTAGAGGGGGGGGGGACACGAGGGGTTAGAGGGGGGGGTCGCCCGCCTCGGGGTCTGTCCTGCTCTCGAAGCAGCCGCGGGTGTCTCGTTATTCCCCAGCCCCAAGGGAAGGTCCTGAGCTGCCCCCCCTGAGTGTGAACCCATCCCTCACCCCAAAACCCCCCGTGACCCCCAACACAGCCCCTCACCCCAAAACCCCCTGTGACCCCCAACACAGCCCCTCACCCCAAAACCCCCTGTCACCCCCAACACAGCCCCTCACCCCAAAACCTCCCATGACCCCCAACACAGCCCCTCACCCCAAAACCCGTGACCCCCAACACAGCCCCTCACCCCAACCCTAAACCAAAGGCTGAGGCCACAACTCCCCTTCCTGCCCCGACCCCAAGGCTGGGAAACCAGCGCTGAGCCCGCTGAGCCCCCCGCAACACAGCCCCCCCAACACAGCCCCCAACACAGCCCCCCCCAGCGCAGCCCCAACCAGCGCAGCCCCCCCCCAACACAGCCCCCCCCAACACAGCCCCCCCCAACAGTCCTCTCCTACACAGCCCCCCCCAATGCAGCCCCCCCAAAGCAGGCCCCCCAAGTCCCCCAACGCAGCCCCCCCAATGCAGCCCCCCCACCACCCCACAGCCCATCCCAAAACCTGCTCCAGTCTCCCCAGCCCACGCTCTCCCCCCACCACCCCCCCAGCCCCACAGGACCCCCCCAGCCCCCCAGGATGCTCCCTGCCCCACAGGCCCCACACTCTCCACTTACAGACCCCTCAGTACACCCCCCCCATAGCTCTCACAGAGGCCCCTCAGCCCCACAGGATCCCACCCCCCACCTCTCAGTCCCAAACACCCCTCAGGTTCCCTCCCCAGCCCCACAGGCCCCACATTCTCCCATCACGACCCCATTCTGCCCCACAGGCCCTACATTCTCCACTCACAGAACCCCCCAGCCCCACAGAACCCCCCTTCTCCCCTCACTGACTCCCAAGCCCCACAGGACCCCCCTCGCCCCTCAACAGCCCCCTCCCCGCCCATTCAGGACCCCATCTTACCCCACAGGCCCCACATTCTCCCCTCACAGACGCCCCCAGCCCCACAGGACCCCCTCACCCCATAGGTGCAACATTCTCCCCTAACAGAGCCCCTCAGCCCCACACTCTCCCCTCACAGCTCCCTCGGGCCCCCCCTCCACCCCACAGGCCCCATATTCTCCCCTGAAAGACCCCCCCAGCCCCACATTCTCCATTTTCAACCCCCTCACGACCTCATCCCTCCCCACAGGCCCCATATTCTCCCCTCACACCCCCCCCCCAGCCCCACAGGACCCCCCTCCACCCCATAGGTACCAAACTCTCCCCTGACAGACACCCCCAGCCCCACACTCGCCCCACAGGACCCCCCTTCTCCACTCACTGACTCCCAAGCCCCACGGGACCCTCCTTGCCCCACATTCTCCCCTCTCAACCCCCTCAGAACCCCTCCCCAGCCCCACAGGCCCTACATTCTCCCCTGACAGATCCCCCCCAGCCCCACAGGACCCCCCTCCACCCCACAGACACCAAATCCTCCCCTCACAGACCCCCCCAGCCCCACACTCTCCCCTCCCAACCCCCTCAGGACCCCATCCTGCCCCACAGGACCCCCTTTCTCCCCTGACAGACCCCCCCAGCCCCACAGGACCCCCCTCCACCCCACAGACACCAAATCCTCCCCTCACAGGCCCCCCCCAGCCCCACACTCTCCCCTCACGACCCCATTCTGCCCCACAGGCCCCACATTCTCCCCTCACAGACACCCCCAGCCCCACAGGCCCTCCTTTTTCCCCTCACAGACCCTCACAGGCCCCACATTCTCCCCTGACAGAGCCTCCCAGCCCCACAGGACCCCCTCCACCGCACAGGCCCCATATTCTCCCCTGAAAGACCCCCTCAGACCCACATTCTCCCTTCTCAACCCCCTCAGGACCCCATCCCGCCCCACAGGCCCCACATTCTCCTCTCACAAACCCATTCTGCCCCACAGGGCCCCCTTTCTCCCCTGACAGAACCCCCCATCCCCTCAGGACCCCCCTCCACCCTACAGACACCAAATCCTCCCCTCACAGACCCCCCCCAGCCCCACACTCTCCCCTCAGGACCCCATCCCGCCCCACAGGCCCCACACTCTCACCTCTCAACCCCCTCAGGACCCCCCCCAGCCCCACAGGCCTTCCTTTCTCCCCTGACAGACCCCCACAGGCCCCCAGCCCCACAGGACCCCCCTCCACCCCACAGGCCCCACATTCTCCCCTGACAGATCCCTCCAGCCCCACAGGACCGCCCTCCACCCCACAGGCCCCATATTCTCCCCTCCCAACCCCCTCACGACCTCATCCCGCCCCACAGGCCCCATATTCTCCCCTCACAGACCCCCCCCAGCCCCACACTCTCCCCTCCCAACCGCCTCAGGACTCCCCCCAGCCCCACAGGCCCCACATTCTCCCCTCACAGACCCCCCCAGCCCCACAGGCCCCAAATTCTCCCCTGACAGAACCCCCCAGCCCCACATTCTCCCCTCAGGACCCCTCCCCAGCCCCACAGGCCCCACATTCTCCACCCTCAACCCCTTTCAGCCCCACCCTCCATGACCCCGCCGCTGCCCGGAGCTCACAGGGCGGTGCCGGTTTGTCGCCGCGGTGTGAGGAAGAGCATGCGGGTGGGTCGAGCGGCGCTGGCATCGGGATGAGCGCTCCAAGGTTTGGCGTAACTGTGATCCAGGCAAACCAGGTCCAGTTCGCGTTCGTGGGCCGAGAGCTGCAGCAGTAACGACGTCCCCATCCTCCGCGCGGACCACTGCAAGTCGCGATCGCGTTCTCGGTCGCGATCATGCTCCGTTCCGCGGTGCGACATGGCCGCCGCCGCCGCCCCCCCCACCACCACGATCGTCGCCGCCGTCGCCGCCGCCTCCTCCCGCGCTGCATCCCGCCGCGACGCGCACGCGCCGGCCACGCCCCCTAAGGGGGCGTGGCCGGCGCGTGCGCGTCGCGGCGGGATGGTAAATGATCGCGAGTGAGGGCGGTAAAACCCGGAGCGTGGATTCGAGCGGAGTGGAGCGGAGTGGGAAAAGGTGAAAGGGCGGAGAGTGGAGCGCGGAGCGGAGTGTGAGGGGATGATGGGGTGGGAGCGGGGAGGTGGTGGCGTGGGGAGGGCGCGGGGATGGGGGATAGGGGGCGTGGGGATGTGTGGGACATGGGGACATGTGGACATGGGGATGTGGGGATGTGCGGACACACAGATGTGGGGACATGGATATGGGGATATAGGGACACGTGTATATGGGGACACACAGACATGGGGACACATGGATATGGGGATGCAGGGACATGGGGATATAGGGACACAGGGGCATGGAGACATATAGATAATGGGGACATGGGGACAGACAGTCATGGGGACGTATCGACATGGGGATATGGGGACACATGGACATGGAGATATGGGGACACATGGAAATAGGGACATAAGGACACATGGATATGGGGACATGGGGACATGGGGACACAGAGACAGATGGACATGGGGACACAGAGATGCGGTGACACAGGAGCATGGGGACACATAGATAATGGGGACATGGGGACACAGGAACATGGCGATATAGGGACACAGGGACATAGGGACACATGAACATGGGGACAGATGGACATAGGGACATAGGAACATGGGGACACAGAGACACATGGATATGGGGACACAGATGTGGTGACACGGGGGCATGGGGACACATGGATAATGGGGACATGGGGACACGGGGAAACATGGACATGGGGATACAGTGACATGGGGACATGTGGACATGAGAATGCAGTGACATGGGGACATGGAGAGAGGTACAAGCAGACACAGGGACAGATGGGCTTGGTGACACAGTGACCCAGGTACACAAGAGCGTGGGGACACAGGGACAGCGTGACACACAGACACGGGTGCACATTAATGTGGAACACGGTGACACGAGTGCTCACAGACACGGGGACACGGGGACACAGAGACACAGAGACACGGGCACCCGGTGACCTGGTGACACCCACCAAGCCAGGACAATAGCAGCTCCCATCGCCATGGTGCCATTCCGGAACACGTCCTGGTGACAGCACCTCAGTGGCACTTTGGTGACACAGGGACACGGCCATGCTGCGGCTACTGGTGGCCAGTGCCCACATCCCTGGGGCCACTGGCTCCGGGCCCGGTGTGCACGTGTCTGCTCGCTTCAGAGGTACGGCTGGGGACATGGGGGACACCCTGTGGTGGCCGTCCCCATGGGATGGGGTGGCATCGGCCATCGCCATGTGACAGGGTGGCATTGGCCATCCTACTACACTGGGGTGGCATCCTCGTGTGATGGGATGGTGCTGGCCGCACCTGGGGACAGCGTTGGCCATCTCTATGTGTGGGGACAGTGCCAACCATCCCCCTGCACCCCGATGTCCCCACCCTGATGTGCCACCACCCTCCCTCCTGTCCCTCCACCCAGGTGTCCCCAGGAGCACCCGAGTGGTGCCAGAGGAGCACAGCCCCACCTGGAACGAGGTGAGGTGACCCCAGGGTGGCCCAAGGTGGCACGGGGATACTCAGGTCACCCCACTGACCCCTTGTCACCTTCCCCCTGCCAGACACTGGCATGGCCACTGGGCACGCGTCCCCTGCACCCCACGGCCAGCCTGACCCTGCGCCTGCGGCACTGGGGACAGCCAGCGCCCCAGGGGTGAGTAGCACCCATGGGTGGGCACCCTGGGGGGGACCATCCCCAGCATGGCCACCCTCACTGTGTCCCCTTATCCCCACAGGAACCTGGGTGCCGCCACGGTGTCACTAGATCCGTTGGTGGCCGACCCTGGGCTACCGCTGTCCCTCAGCCACATCCCACTGCTGGACCCCAGGGGACAGCCCACGGGGGTGAGCACCCACCCACGCACCCACCCAGCAGCACCCCAAGGTGCCACCAGGCACGATCTGGGGTGCCACCTGTCCCTTTGCAGTGCACCGTCACCCTCCGCTGCTCCTACATCCCCCATGGCACTGCTGGGGACACCACGGTCCCCCTGCAAGGACAGGTGCCACCACCACCGGTGTCACCAGGGTCCCCTCACCGCCCCGGCACACCCTCAGCAGGGAAGAAAGAGGATTTCCAGGTATGGCACCCATGGAGGTGGCATCTGGGGGTGATGTCCCATCCAGCAGCCACCGTGTCACCGCCTGTCCCGTAGGTACGGGTGAGGGTCATCGAGGGCCACCAGCTCCAGGGCAATGACATCAAGCCGGTGGTGACAGTCCTCATCGGCCAGCACCGCTTCAGGACCAGGATCCGAACTGGGAACAACCCCTACTACAACGAGGTGACACCGGGGAGGGGACAGGGGGACCCGCCGCTGTCCCCTCGCTGTCCCCTCACCTCCTTTTGCCCATTTTTAGGTGTTTTTCCAGAATTTCCACCAGACACCGGCCCAGCTGGCGGCGGAGCCCGTCCACATCCAGGTCAGGGACTGGTGGCACCGGTGGGGACAGGGACAGCGGGGTGACCCCTGATGCCATGTCCCCTCCTGTCACAGGTGCTGGACTCCCGGGCCACCCGTGCCAAAGCCGTCATCGGCGTCTTCCAGGTGAGGGCCGGTGGCCTGGGGACAGGGTGACACCCAGTGGCTCGGGGACAGGGTGACACGCGGTGGCTCGGGGACAGGGTGACACCCGGTGGCTCGGGGACAGGGTGACACCCGGTGGCTCAGGGACAGGGTGACACGCGGTGGCTCATGTCTGGGGGGGAGAAATGGGGTCCTTGGGGGGGGCATATGGGGCATTTGAGGGGGAAAATAGGATATGGGGTATTTGGGGGGCAATGGGGCATTTTGGGGTGGGAAGTGGGGTGTTTGGGGGAGGAACAGGGTAATTGGGGAGGAAATGGGGTGTTTGGGGGGGGAATGGGGTGTTTGGGGGGGGAAGGGGGTGTTTGGGGGGAAGGGGGTGTTTGGGGAGGGAATGGGGTGTTTGGGGGGGAAGGGGGTGTTTGGGGGGGGAAGGGGGTGTTTGGGGGGGAATGAGGTGTTTGGGGAGAGGAATGGGGTGTTTGGGGGGGAATGGGGTGTTTGGGGGGGGAAGGGGGTGTTTGGGGGGAAGGGGGTGTTTGGGGAGGGAATGGGGTGTTTGGGGGGGAATGGGGTGTTTGGGGGGGGAAGGGGGTGTTTGGGGGGGAAGGGGGTGTTTGGTGGGGGAATGGGGTGTTTGGGGGGGAATGAGGTGTTTGGGGAGAGGAATGGGGTGTTTGGGGGGGGATTGGGGTGTTTGGGGGGAGGAATGAGATTTTTTGGGGGGGACATAGGGTGGTTTTGGGGGGAACAGGGTAATTGAAGAGGAAATAAGACAGAGGCTCTGCCCCCCTGTGCCACCCCCACAGCTGGACGTCGGCACCATCTACCGCGCACCGGGTAGGCGAGAGGGTTGAGGTGACACCACGGTGACATGGAGGTGACACTGAGGTGACACCAGGATGTCCCACCGTGCCAGGACACAACTTGAGCTGGAAATGGCTGAGTCTGGAGCATCCCCAGCGCCCCGAGGCCGGCTCCTGCGGGTACCTCCGGGTCAGCCTGGCCGTGCTCTGCCCCGGCGAGCCGGTGCCGGTGAGACCCCCCACCCTCCCCAGCACCCACCGAGGAAACCCCCCTGGCTGGGGAGGGGGGACCCCATTTTTCCACATCTCCCCCCGCCCCCCCCCCCAAAAAAAAGGAGCAGGAGGAGCCAGCGAGGGACGAGGACATGGAAGCCAACCTGCTCCGGCCACCACCCTGCGCTGCCACCCTGCAGCTCCGCGTCTACCGCGCCGAGGACCTGCCGCAGGGTGGGGGCTGGCAAAAAGTGGGGTGGGGGGTGTAAATCTGGGGGGGACCCCTCCCCACACCCACCCACCCATCACCCACTGACCCACCCACCCATCACCCACTGACCCACCCATCACCCACTGACCCACCTCTCCCCCATTCCCGGTGCAGCGGAGCCGGCTCGGCCGTGTCTCCCCGGTGGCAAGAGAGGGTTCGTGACGGCGGCGGTGAGGGTCAGCTTCGCCGGCAGGACGGTGGGTGACATGGGTGGGTGACATGGGTGGGTGGGTGACATGGAGGGGTGGGTGACATGGGTGGGTGACATGGAGGGGGGGGCGGGGGGCTCATGGCTCTGCCCATCCCAGCTCTGCACCCGTGTGATGCCCCCTGATGCCAACCCGGCGTGGAACGAGGTCTTCTTCTTCCCCCTGAGGGTGAGGTGCCACCCATCAGCACATGTCCTCCACCCCCTCCCCAAAGCGAGGGGACCCCCAAAAAGGGGGGACCCCCCCCCGCACCCCCCCTACACCCCCTCTTTCTTTCTTCTCTCCACAGCTGCCCCCCATCTGTGATGAGATCCAGTTGGCCATTCTCAGCGGGTAAGTGGGGGACACCCCCCATTTTAGGGAAATCTTCTAATTTGGGGGGATCCTCTCATTTTGGGGGGATCCCCTCATTTTTCGGGGTTCTCCCCATTTTGGGGGACCCCCCCTCCTCACCATTTTCACTGCCCACCCCTAGATCCCGCAGCAGCAAAGTCCTGGCCACCGCCACCCTCCACCTCTCCCAAATCTCCTCTGCCGGTGCCGAGCTTGAGGGTGAGCGGGGTCCACCCTTGGGTGGTGGGCGGTCCCCAATACCCATCTCCCCCCTTTTTCCTCCACTGAACCCCCTTTTTTCACTCCCAGAGGGGACCCCTGGCTTCTTACCCTGCTTCGGACCCTCCTTCCTCCCCTTCTATGGTCCCCGGACAGACTCTGCCAGGACACCCGGCACGGTGAGCGGGGTCAGGGTGGGGACAACACCCATTTTTTGGGGGTCAGGGGGGTTTGGGGGGGAGGAAGAGGGGGAGGGAGGGGAGCTGGGGGGGGACACCCCCAGCCACCCACCCTCCCTTTATTTTCCAGGACCCAGGGGTGGCTTATCGGGGCCGAGTGCTGCTGGAGCTCAGCACCCACATGGAGACCCCGGATGGGCACCAGCAAGGTGTCATCGCCGCCGAGGACATCGCCCAGGTGCAGGTGGGGACACGGGGCGATGTCACCTCTCGGGTTTTTTTCATTTTCCAAGTGTCATTTGCCTGTTTTGAGGTTATTTTAACTTTTTTTTGCTATTATGATCATTATTTTTGTCCCAGCACCACTTACCCCGGCACCGCTTCGGCCTCTGCGGCGTCTTCTACTCCGCCACCATGGTGCCGGCCGGCCCCGACCTCCTGCGCTTTGAGCTCAGTCTTGGCAATTATGGGGACATTGGTGATGTCACCTGCAAGCCATCAGCCTCTGTCACCCCACATGCTTGTCCCCTCTTTGATGGTGAGTGGGATGTTGGGTGCAGAGGGGACATAAAGGTGGGACATTCCCATGTCCCACGGGATGCTCGGTGTCCTCTGGATGCAGGTAACCGCTACCACTACCTGCCCTGGTACGGTGACAAGCCGGTGGTGGCTGTCACCTCCTCTTGGGAGGACTCCAGTCACCGTTGGGACGTCCTAAACCTCTTACGTGCCCTGTGCCGGCGGCTGGTGAGCACCCACGGGTGACATTGAGGGTGGGATGTCACCTCCTCCTCCTCCTCCTCCCTCCAGGCTGGGATGGTTTTGGGGGGGGTCTTTGCAGGAGAGGAACGTGACGGAGCTCCGGGGCGCCCGTGGGGACACCCGAGGGGACATCGGCAGGAGGCTGCTGCGCCAGCTGGTGCAGGATTGCAGGTGAGGGGGTGGCCCCTGGGGTGAGGGGGTCCTGGGTGAGCCGAAGCCGTGGGTGGTGGGATGCTGGGAGGGGACCCTGGACCTGCCAGGTGGTGTTTTTGGGGGGAAATGGGGTGATCTGGGGGGAGAAAAGGGGCATTTGGGGGTAAAAATGGGGCATTGAGGGGGGAATCGGGGGAAATGGGGTGATTTAGGGGGAATGGGGCATTTGGAGGTAAAAATGGGGCATTGGGGGGGGAATCGGGGGGAAATGGGGTGATTTGGGGGGAGAAATGGGGCATTTGGGGGGGAGTCGGGGGGAAATGGGGTGATCTGGGGGGAGAAATGGGGTATTTGGGGGTAAAAATGGGGCATTGAGGGGGGAATCGGGGGAAAATGGGGTGATTTGGGGGGGGAATGGGGTATTTGGGGGTAAAAATGGGGCATTGGGAGGGGAATTGGGGGGAAATGGGGTGATTTGGGGGGGAATGGGGCATTTGGGGGTAAAAATGGGGCATTGGGGGGGGAATCGGGGGGAAATGGGGTGATTTGGGGGGGAAATGGGGTGATTTGGGGGGGGAAATGGGGTGATTTGGGGGTAAAAATGGGGCATTGGGGGGGAATTGGGGGGAAATGGGGTGATTTGGGGGGAGAAAAGGGGCATTTGGGGGTAAAAATGGGGCATTGGGGGGGGAATTTGGGGCAAATGGGGTGATTTGGGGGGAGAAATGGGGTATTTGGGGGTAAAAATGGGGCATTGAGGGGGGAACTGGGGGGAAATGGGGTGATTTGGGGAGGAAATGGGGTACTTGGGGGGGCATATGGGGCATTTGAGGGGGAAAATAGGATATGGGGTATTTGGGGGGCAATGGGGCATTTCAGGACAAGAAATGGGGTGTTTTGGGGAGGAACAGGGTAATTGGGGGGAAATGGGATATTTGGGGAGGGAATGGGTGTTTGAGGGGTGAATGGGGTGTTTTGGGGGGCAAATGGGGTATTTGGGGAGGGAATGGGGTGTTGGGGGGGGAATGGGTGCTTGAGGGGTGAATGGGGTGTTTTGGGGGGCAAATGGGGTATTTGGGGAGGGAATGGGGTGTTTGAGGGGGAAACAGGATATCGGGGGGGGATGAAATGGGGCATTTTCAGGGGGTTTTGTTTGCAGGCGGGCGCTGGCCCGGCTGGAGGCACAGCCCACCCCCACCCCGCTGGACACCCACCTCCGGGCTGCCCGGCGTCACCTCCTCCGGCACGTGGCGGCGGCGGCGGCGGTGCCACCCAGGGCCGGGTGGGACACGCTGCTGCCGGTGGCCGAGGGCTGGCTGAGCCGTGTGACCGCTCTGGCTGCCGAGGTGGGGACAGGGGCCGGGGCCGGGGGGGGTGTGAGGGGTCATCGCTGCGATGAGTTGTGGCCAGTCTCGAGGTGGGGACAAGGGCTGGGGTGGGGGGGTGAGGGGTCATCGCTGCGATGAGTTGTGGCCGGTCTCGAGGTGGGGACAAGGGCCGGGGTGGGAGGTGTGAGGGGTCATCGCTGCGATGAGTTGTGGCCGGTCTCAGCCCCGTGGTCCCTCTCTCGGCCCCTCCCCAGCCGCAGGCCGGGGTGCCCGACGCGCTGCTGTGGCTGCTGCGGGGGGACCGGCGGGTGGCCTGTGCCCGCGTCCCCGCCACCGACCTCATGTTCTCCCGGAGTGGCCCTGGGGCCTGTGGCAGGTTCTGTGGCCGGATCCAGACCCTCTTCCTGGTGGTAGGCACCCCATGTCCCCTCCATGTCACCCTTGTGTCCCCACCATGTCCCCTCCATCTCCCATGTCCCATCCATGAATCCTTCACCTTCCCTCATGTCCCTCTATGTTCCCTCCATGTCCCCTCCACATCCCCTCCATGTCCCCTTTGTGTCCCCCCATGCCCCCCTGTATCTCTTCCATGTCCCCTCTGTGTCCCCTGTGTCCCCTCCATCTCCCCTCCACAACCCATCCATGTCCCCTCTCTGTCCCTTCCATGTCCCCTCCACATCTCCTCTGTGTTCCTCCCATGTCCCCCCACAACCCCTCCGTGTCCCCTTTGTGTCCCCCCATGTCCCCTCCATGTCTCCTCTACATCCCTCCTAGACCTTCTCCATGTCCCCTCCATGTCCCTCCTAGATCTTCTCCATGTCCCCTCCATGTCCCTCCTATGTCCCTTCTATATCCCTCCACATCCCCTCCAAGTCACCTTTGTGTCCCCCCATGTCCCCCCCACATCTCCATGTCCCCTTTGTGTCCCCCCATGTCCCCTCCCTGTCCCCTCTATGTCCCTCTTAGATCTTCTCCATGTCCCCCCTATGTCCCCTCTACATCCCCCCACGTCCCCTCCATGTCCCCTTTGTGTCCCCATGTCTGTTCTACATCCCCTCCTCAATGTCCCTCTTAGATCTTCTTCATGTCCCCCCCATGTGCCCCCCGTGTCCCCCACGTGTCCCCCCCGTGTCCCCCCACACCTCACCCACGCTGTGGGGCGCAGGGCTCTGGTGACATCCGTGCCCAGCTCCGGCTCCGGCTCTGGCTGGGCCAAGTGGCCGACAGCGGGGACCTGTCCCGGCACCTCGAGGGGACCCTGCGTGTCTACGCCGAGACGGTGAGCCCCGGGGTGCTGGGTGGGTGCTGGGTGGGTGCTGGGTGGGTGGGTGCTGGGTGGGTGCTAGGTGGGAGCTAGGTGGGTGCTGGGTGGGTGCTGGGTGGGTGCTGGGGTCACCCTAGGGTACCCCCCAGCCCCACCTCAACCCACGGTGTCTCCTTCCCCCAGTATGAGAACCAGACCAAGCTGCTGGGCAAGTGGGGTCCCCGCGGGCTCTTGGGACGCCCCAGTTTCTCCGACAGCGCCGGCAGAGCGGGGCCCCCCCGGCACCGGATCCGGCCCCCCGGGAGCTGGCGCTGGGACGGGCCCTGGCGCGTGGAGCCCCAACGGCGGTCAGTCCCGTCGGGGGGGTGACACCCACCGTGGGGACCTCGGGGAAGGGTGACACCGGTGTTGTCCCCAAGGCTGCTGCTGGACACGGAGACCAACGTGGGCGAGGTGCTGGAGGACGTCTACGAGAACGAGAGCCGGCGGCGGGGCGGGGAGTGGGGACCGGCCGCCGTGACCAGCACCGACGCCGTGAGTGGGCGGTGGCGGGGACACCGGGAGGGGGCTGGCAGTGAGGTGACACCGGCACATCGGGGCTCAGCTCTGGCCTGGCTCTGCAGAGCGGCGCGGCGGTGCCACCCAAGGAGGAGGTGCCGTGTCCCCAGGGTTGGCACGTCACCGACGGCTGGCGGGTGGACGTGACGGGGGCCGTGGATGAGGCTGGTGAGTGGGTGACCCCCACCGAGCACCCCGGGGCGGGTGATGACGGTGGTGAGGACACGTGGGTGCCACAGGTTGGGAGTACGGGGCGAGCGCGGCCCCCGGCAGCCCCCCGCCGCGGTGGCACGCCACCGAGAAGACGTACCACACCCACCGGCGCCGGCGCTGGCTGCGCACCCGCCGCAGGGACCCCGGCGCCCAGGGACCGGAGCAGGACGTGGCCGCCTTCCTCCAGCTGGTTGGGGCTGTGGGGACAGGGACAGGGCGGTGGGTGGCAGGGTGGGGGGACAGGGGTGGCAGTAGATGGGGTGGCAGGGTGAGGGGACATGGAAGGGGTGACAGGGTGGGGGTGACAGTGGATGGGGTGACAGGGACAGGGGTGGCAGTAGATGGGGTGGCAGGGTGAGGGGACATGGATGAGGTGACAGGGATGGGGGTGGCAGGACATGGATGAGGTGACAGGGATGGGGGTGGCAGGGACAAGGGTGGCAGTAGATGGGGTGGCAGGGTGAGGGGACATGGGTGGGGTGACAGGGTGGGGGTGGCAGTGGATGGGGTGACAGGGTCAGAGGTGACAGGGATGGGGGTGGCAGGGTGGGAGGACAGGGGTAGGGTATTAGTGGATGGGGTGGCAGGGACAAGAGTGACAGGGATGGGGTGACAGGGACAGGGGTGGCAGTAGATGGGGTGGCAGGGTGAGGGGACATGGATGAGGTGACAGGGATGGGGGTGGCAGGACATGGATGAGGTGGCAGGGACAAGGGTGGCAGTAGATGGGGTGGCAGGGTGAGGGGACATGGGTGGGGTGACAGGGTGGGGGTGGCAGTGGATGGGGTGACAGGGTCAGAGGTGACAGGGATGGGGGTGGCAGGGTGGGAGGACAGGGGTAGGGTATTAGTGGATGGGGTGGCAGGGACAAGAGTGACAGGGATGGGGTGACAGGGACAGGGGTGGCAGTAGATGGGGTGGCAGGGTGAGGGGACATAGATGGGGTGACAAGGATGGGGGTGGCAGGGTGGAGGGACAGGAATGGGGTGACAGGGTCGAGGGTGGCAGTGGATGGGGTGGCAGGGTGAGGGGACACGGATGGGGTGACAGAAATGGGGGTGGCAGGGTGGAGGGACAGGGGTGGCAGGGTGAGGGGACACGGATGCGGTGACAGGGATGGGGATGGCAGGGTGGAGGGACAGGGGTGGCAGGGTGAAGGGACACAGATGGGGTGACAGGGACAGGCGTTGGCTCTCCAGTGCCACGTCCTTGTGCCACACCATGCCATGCTGTCCCCACACCACGCTGTCCCCCTGTGTCCCCCCAGCACAGCCCCAGCCCCACGGCGGTGGCAGGAGCCGAGCTCTGGGAGTACGGGTCCCTCTGGAGCTGCCGCTTCCACCTCCAGCCCCGGGCGGGTGACATCTGCCGGCGGCGCTGCTGGCAGCGTGACATGGTGCCCGCCAGGCCACCGGCCGTGGCACCCCTCTTCCTGCTGGAGGGGTCTCCGGTAGGAGAACGGGGGGAGGGAGGGACAGGGGGAGAGAGGGATGGAAGAGTGGGGGGAGAGAGGGATGGAGAGATGGATGGGTGAGGGGGAGGTGGAGGGATGAGGGACGGATGAATGAAGGGATGGAGGGATGGACAGACAGAGTGAGGGATGGATGGAGGGAGGGATGGAGGGATGCAGGGAAGGAGGGACAGAAGGATGGAGGGATGGACAGAAGGATGGCAGGAGGGAAGAATGGAGGGAAAGAGGGATGGAGAGATGGATGGATGAGGGATGGAGGGACAGAGGGACTGAGGGGATGGATGAAGGGATGGAGGGATGGACAGAAGGAGCAAGGGATGGATGGAGGGACAGAGCAATGGACAGATGGAAGAATGGAGGGAGAGAGGGATGGAGATGGATGGATGAGGGACGGAGGGACAGAGGCACACCAGGAGAGTGGGATGCAGGGATGGATGGATGGACGAAGGGAGGGAGGGAGGGAGGGATGGGCGGGGAGATGCAGGGGTGCAGAGAAGGAGGGATGTAAGGATGGAAGAATGGCAGGATGGAAGGATGGAGGGAGAGGGATGGATGGATGGATGGATGGATGGATGGATGGATGGATGGATGGATGAGGGATGGAGGAACAGAGGGACAGAGGGGTGGAGGGACAGAGAGATGGAGGGAGAGAGGGGTGGAGGGAGAGAGGGAAGGATGAACAAAGAGAGGGAGGGAGAAAGGGAGGGAGGGACACAGGGACAGAGGGGTGAAGGGATGGAGGGGTGGCAGGATGGAAGGATGGAGGGAGAGAGGGATGGATGGAGGGATGGATGGAGGGATGGATGGATGAGGGATGGATGAGGGATGGAGGAGGGATGGATGGATGGATGGATGAGGGATGGAGGGATGGATGAGGGATGGATGGATGGATGGATGGATGGAGGGATGGATGGATGGAGGGATGGATGGAGGGATGGATGGATGATGGATGGATGAGGGATGGATGAGGGATGGATGAGGGATGGAGGGATGGATGGATGAGGGATGGATGGATGAGGGATGGAGGGATGGAGGGATGGATGGATGGATGGATGGATGGATGGATGGATGGATGGATGAGGGATGGATGGATGAGGGATGGATGAGGGATGGATGAGGGATGGAGGGATGGATGGATGAGGGATGGATGGATGAGGGATGGAGGGATGGAGGGATGGATGGATGGATGGATGGATGGATGGATGGATGGATGAGGGATGGATGGATGAGGGATGGATGAGGGATGGAGGGACAGAGGGATCAGGGGATGGATGGAGTGACGTGGAGATGCAGGACAGTCAGTCAGTGGATGCAGGGCTGGGGGACAGCAGGGACAAGGGGACCCCCACCCCACGTCCCATCCCACCGCAGGACATGGAGGACCCGGACGAGGAGGAGGAGCCGGCTGTGCCAGAGCGGCAGAGGCGGGGCTCAGCCCGGACCCCCCCCCAGCAGCCCCTGCCCCTCATCCTCTGCACCTTCCAGCGTGAGCCCCAGGGGACACGGGGGACATCGGGGACAGGCTGGGGGGACCCAGACCCCCCTTCCAACCCCCCCCTCTCCCACAGGACCCAACTTCTTCCAGCTCCGCTGCTACATCTTCCAGGCGCTGGAGCTGGGACCTCGCGGCACCAAAGCCACCGCAGGTGGGACCTCCCCAGCCCCCAGCCCCCCACCCACTGAGCACCCCAGGGTGCTGACGGTGCCACTGTCACCCAGATCCTGTCGCCCACGTCTCCTTCGTCCACGTCAGCCAGAGCACCCGGGTGCTGCCCGACACCCTGGACCCCCTCTGGGACCAGACGTTGCTGTTTCACCGGGTGCTTCTCTACGGGGACCCCCGGGGGGTCCAGGATGAGCCCCCCGCTGTGGTGGTGGAGATCTTCAACCAGGACAGAGGGGTACAGCACCCATGGGTGGGGGGGCACCCATGGGTGAGGAGAGCACCCAAACTGAAGCAGTGCTTTCCAGGGTGCGGGTGGTTTCCTGGGGAGGAGCGTGTGCACCCCGGAGGTTTGGTTGGATTTGGGGCGCCGGCGGCTCCCCCGGCTTCGGCGTCACCCGCTGGAGGGGCTGGGGGGGGCGGCCGGGGAGCTCCTGGCTGCCTTTGAGCTGCTGCACGACGCCGAGGTGAGGGGCTGGGGTGGGGGGTGGTGGTGGCATGGGGGACACCCAGGTGATGGGGTGTCATCGTCGTTGTCCTCCGTGGCAGGACGGGTCCCTGGCGCAGGTCAGCACCCCACCATGGAGGCAGGGGGTCTTCAGTGTCCCCCTGGGCATCCGGCCCCATCTGCAGCTGGTGGCACTGGAGGTGAGACCTGGGGTGGGGACAGGGATGAAGAAGGGGATGGGATGGGGACAAGGGTGGCTGGGGACAAGGACATGGATTGGAGCAGGGGGGAAGACAGAAGGGACAAGGTCTGGGATGGGAATAGGGATGGGGACAGGGATGGGTGGGGACAGGAATGGGGTGGGGAAAGGGATGGGTGGGGACAGGGATGGGGTGGGGACAGGGATGGGTGGGGACAGGGATGGGGTGGGGACAGGGATGAGGTGGGGACAGGGATGGGATGAGGACAGGGATGGGTGGGGACAGGGATGGGGACAGGGATGGGGACAGGAATCAAGGTGGGATGGGGACAAGGTCCAAGATGGATATTGGGAGGGGAACAGGCTGGGGACAGGGACAGTGATTAAGGTCCTGGGGATAGGATGGGGACAAGGACAGAAATGGGGACCAGGATGAAGACAGGCTGGGGGAGAGGTCAGGGATGGGGACAGGGATGGAGACAGGACAGGGACAAGGACAGAGATGAAGATGGGGACAGGGACAAGGACAGGGACAGGCACCTTCAGCACCCCATGAGGCACACAGCCCACTTGGGGTGACCCTGGGCACCCAGGGTACCCCGGGGGGGGTGACAGCAGCTGACTGTCCCCAGGTGCTGGCGTGGGGGCTGCGGGGGCTGCGGGGGGGCGTGCGGGCGCCCAGCCTGGAGGTGCAGTGTGGGGGTCGCACCCTCCGGACCCCCACCATCACCAACCCGGCCACCAACCCCAACTTCCCCATCAACGCCTTCCTGCTGACACTGGTGAGGATGGGGGGGGGTGACGGGGGCGGGGCACCCATGGGTGCTGGCGCTGGCAGCCCGGGGTGACGGCACCGTCCCGCCCAGCCCTTGCCGGCGGAGGAGGAGTTCGTGCCCCCGGTGCGGCTGCGGGTGCTGGACACGCGGGAGTTCGGGTACCGGCCCGAGGTGGGGCAGGCGTGCGTGCGGGACCTGGGGCAGTACTACTGCCAGCCCCACGGCGAGGGGCAGCCCCACAGCGAGGGGGAGCCCCACGGCGAGGGGGAGCGCCCCAGCCCTGGAACCCCCCAGCCTGGCTCCGGTATGGCCCGTCCCTGGTACCCCCTGCCACCCCCTGCTCCATCCCTGGTACCCCCATGCCCCATCCCTGCCCCATCCCTGCCACCCCCTGCCCCATCCCTGCCCCATCCCTGCCACCCCCTGCCCCATCCCTGCCCCATCCCTGCCCCATCCCTGCCACCCCCTGCCCCATCCCTGCCCCATCCCTGCCCCATTCCTGCCACCCCCTGTCCCATCCCTGCCACCCCCTGCCCCATCCCTGCCACCCCCTGCCCCATCCCTGATACCCCCTGCCCCATCCCTGGTACCCCTTGCCCCATCCCTGCCCCATCCCTGCCCCATCTCTGATACCCCCCTGCCCCATCCCTGGTACCCCCTGCCCCATCCCTGCCACCGCCTGCCCCATCCCTGCCCCACCCCTGCCACCCCCTGCCCCATCCCTGATACCCCCTGCCCCATCCCTGCCCCACCCCTGCCACCCCCTGCCCCATCCCTGGTACCCCCCTGCCCCATCCCTGCCACCCCCCTGCCCCATCCCTGCCCCATCTCTGCCACCCCCTGCCCCATCCCTGGTACCCCCTGCCACCCCCTGCCCCATCCCTGCCCCATCCCTGCCCCATCCCTGCCACCCCCTGTCCCATCCCTGGTACCCCCTGCCCCATCCCTGGTACCCCCTGCCCCACCCCTGCCCCTTCTCTGATACCCCCTGCCCCATCCCTGGTACCCCCTGTCCCATCCCTGGTACCCCCTGCCCCACCCCTGCCCCTTCTCTGATACCCCCTGCCCCATCCCTGGTACCCCCTGCCCCATCCCTGGTAGCCCCTGCCCCATCCCTGCCACCCCCTGTCCCATCCCTGCCACCCCCTGGCCCATCCCTGGTACCCCCTGCCCCACATTGCCCACCTCCAGGGTGGTTTTTTTGCCCCCTCTCCCCCCACAGCCACTCCCCAGGGCAGGACAGCTCAGGTGAGTCCCCTGTACCCCCCCCCAGCCCCCCGTGTCAGCACTGCTGGATGCTGGGGTCCCCAGCCCCGTGCCTCAGTTTCCCCAAGCAGTTCCCTTTGCTCCCTGCAGGTACTGCCCATGGTCACCACTGAGAAGGGCACTGCGGGCAAGGTGGGCACAGAACGGGGCCAACAGGGCCACCAGGGCCACTGGGGCTACCAGTGCCACCCATCCCCACCCCACCCTGCTCCCCGCCAGGCTGAAGAGGAGGAGGAGGAGGATGAAGATGAGGAGGAGGATGACTGGTGGAGCAAATTCTATGCGGCCATGGGGGACAAGGCAAAGAGCCAGCGGGGAACCAGGAGGGACAGACTGAAGGTGAACCAGGGGCTGGAGCCTGGAGCAGGGGACAAGGGACAAGGATGGGGACAAGAACAAAGCAGGGGATGGGGACAGGGATGGGTGGGGACAAGGGCACAGGTGGAGATAGGGATGAAGATGGGGTGAGGGCAGGGATGGAACAGGACGAGGACAGGGACAGTGATGGGAACGAGGTGGGGACTGGGACGGGACAGGGATGGGGACAAGGTGAGGGATGGAGATTGGGAGGGGACGAGGATGGGGACAGGGACAGTGATGGAGAAGGGGATGGGGACAAGGACAGGGCTGAAGATGGGATGGGAAGGAGGATGAGGAAGGGGACAGGGATGGGGAGAAGCACCAAGATGGAGATGGGGACAGGAACAGGAATGGGAACAGGGTTGGAAATGGGAATGGGGACAAGGACAGGGATGGGCATGGGGACAAGGACAGGAACAGGGACAGGGATGGGGACAAGTACAAGGACAGGGATGGGAATGGAGACAAGGACAGGAACAGGGACAAGAATGGGGACAAGGACGAGGACAGGACCCCTCCTCAGATCTACAGCTGCGAGCTGGAGGCCGTGCCCGAGTTCCAGGGGCTGCAGGATTTCTGCCAGACCTTCCCCCTCTACCAGCCTGGGGGTCACCCCTCAGCGGGGGACGACCCCGTGGGCGAGTTCAAGGTGGGTGACAGCCCCTTGGTGACCCCAGAGCCGGGGTGGGGACACCCCAGGGTGCACGGCCAGGCGGCTCTCGCAGGGGCTTTTCCGTATCTACCCCCTGCCCGAGGACCCCGGGGTGTCCCCGCCACCGCGGCACTTCCAGGAGCTGCCCCCCAGCCAGCCCCAGAAGTGTCTGGTGAGGGTCTACGTCATCCGGGCCTTGGACCTGCCCCCCCGCGACAGGAACGGGCTGGTAAGGCCACCCATGGGTGCTGGGCAGGGCTCCCCTGGTCCCCCTGCTCTGTGCCACCCTGATGGTCCCCTCCCCGCTGTCAGTGTGACCCCTACGTCCGCGTCTCGCTGGGGACGAAGACGCTGGGCCAGCGGGACCAGTACGTGCCCAACACCCTGGAGCCTGTTTTTGGCAGGTAAGGCCAGGGTGGGTGGCATGGTGGCACTGTCACCCCCAGGTGGCACCGGGCTGAGGGGGGTCTGGCACCCAGAGGGGCTGGTGAGACCCTATTCCCCATGTCAGCATGTCCCTGTGTCCCCAGGTCCCCATGCCACTGAATCCCCATGCCACCAGGTCCCCATTCCCTCTGCTGGCACGTCCCCATGCCAGCAGGTCCTCATGCCATCAGGTGCCACATCATTGTCACACCACCCCATGTTACCAGGTCCCCATTCATCATGACAGAAGGTTCCTGAGCCCCAGGTCCCTACGTGGGGATGCCAGCATGTCCCCATGTCACCACATTCCCCATTCCCTGTGCTGGAGGGTCCCTGTGCCACCAAGCCCCCCTTCCCCATGCCACCAGGTCTCGGTGCCACTCGGTGCCCCATCCCCAACATCTGCAGGTCCCCATGCCACCGTGTCCCCATGCCACCATGTCCCCATTCCCATGCAACCAGGTCCCCATGCCATCAGATCTCCTTTCCCCATGACAGCGGGTCCCCCTGCCACCACATTCCCCATTCCCCATGCTGGGGGGTCCCTGTGCCACCAGGTGCCCCATTCCCAACATCTGTAGGTCCCCATGCCACCAAGTCTCCATGCCACCACGTCCCTGTTCCTCATCCCAGCAGGTCCCTGTGCCACCAGATGCCCTATTCCACTTGCTGGTGGGGTCTCTATGCCACCAGGTCCCCATGCCACCGTGTCCCTGCAGGTCCCTGTGCCACCAGGTGCCCCATTCCCAACATCTGTAGGTCCCCATGCCACCAGGTCTCCATGTCACCACATCCCTCTTCTCCACAACAGCAGGTCCCCATGCCACCACGTCCCTGTTCCTCATCCCAGTGCCACCAGATGCCCCATTCCCCATGCTGGGGGGTCCCCATGCCACCAGGTCTCCATGCCACGGTGTCCCTGTTCCTCATCCCAGCAGGTCCCTGTGCCACCAGATGCCCCATTCCCCATACTGGTGGGGTCCCCATGCCGCCAGGTCCTCATGCCACCAAGTCCCTGTGCCAGCAGGTCCCCATGCCTATGAGTCCCCACTCCCCATGCCGGGGGGTGCCAGCCCCACACCGGTGAGTGTCCCTGGGGTTGATGGCACTGCCACTGCCAGGATGTTCGAGGTGACGGGCACCATCCCGCTGGAGAAGGACCTGAGGGTCACCCTGGTGGACTATGACCTGGTGCCCCCCGACCAGGAGATCGGCACCACCACCATCGACCTGGAGAACCGGCTGCTCTCCCGCTTCCGCGCCCACTGCGGGCTGCCCGCCCTCTACCGCACGTGGGTGCCCACCCGGGGGGGCAGCGTGGGGCTGGGGCATCGGGGTGCACGGTCCTGAGGCCAGGAGAGGGCACAGGGGTGGGCACAGGGGGATGGAGGTGGTACAGGGTGATGGGGACAGGATGGGGACAAAGATGGGCACAGGATGATGGGAAGGGAGAGGGCACTGGGGTGGGCCCAGGGGGACAGGGGTGGCACAGGGGGGTGGGGACAAGATGGGGACAGGGATGAGCACAAGGGGATGGGGATGAGGTGGACACAGGGGAACAGGGGTGGCACAGGGGGATGGGGACAGGGATGGGGACAGGGATGGGCACAAGGGGATGGGGTGGGCACAGGGTGGTGGGCACAGAGTGATGAGGAGGTAGAGGGCATGGGGTGGGCAGAGGGTACCAGGGTGGTACAGGGGGATGGGGACAGGATAGGGACAGGGATGGGCACAAGCAGGTGGGGATGAGGTGGACACAGGGGAACAGGGGTGACACAGGGGGATGGGGACAGGGATGGGCAGAGGGTGATGGGGATGGGCACAGGGGAATGGAGAGGGAGAGGGCACAGGGGTGGGCAGAGGGGAACAGGGTGGTGCAGGGGGTTTGGGACAGGACAGGGTCAGGGAGGGACACAGGGTGATGGGGACAGAACGGGGACAAAGATGGGCACAGGGTGATGGGGAGGGAGAGGACACTGGGGTGGGCACAGGGGAACAGGGGTGGCACAGGGGGACAGGGACAGGGGTGGGCACAAGGAGATGGGGATAAGGTGGGCACAGGGATAGGCACAGAGGAATGGAGGTGGCAAAGGGTGATGGGGACAGGGATGGGCACAGGGAGATGGGGTGGGCACAGGGTGATGGGGAGGGAGAGGACACTGGGGTGGGCACAGGGGCATGGGTGACACAGGAGGAAATGGGTGGCACAGGGGGATGGAGATGGGGACAGTACATGGGGGTGGGAACAGGGATGGGGACAAAGTGGGCACAAGATGAGGATGGGGTGGGCACAGAGGGGAGGGGGTGGCACAGGGATGCTCACAAGAGATGGGGACAAGGTGGGTACATGAGGGTGGGGACACAGAGAGTTGGGGACAGGGTGGGTACAGGGATGGGGTGGGCACAGCAAGGGGCACAGTGAGATGGGGGCGACAGCTCGGGAGGGGACACCCAAGAGAGATGACACCACAGCCCCCAGCTGTCCCCACAGCACCGGCCCCGGGCGCTGGCGGGACCAGTTGCCCCCCAGCCAGACACTGGAGCACTTTGCCCGCACCCGGGGGCTGCCAGCACCCGAGTTCAGCGCCGAGGGCACCGCCGTCACCTTTGGGGACCGTCTCTTCCTCCTCAGCCACTTCGGTGGGTGGGGGTCAGGGTGGGCGTCAGGGTGGGGGCCGGATCCTGTCCCATGGGTGTGACAGTTTGGCCTTGCAGAGAGCAGCCCCCCCAGGCAGCGACACCCCGGGGCGCCCCGCGAGCGCCTGGCCCTGCACGTGCTCCGCGCCTGTCACCTCGTCCCCGAGCACCTCGAGACCCGCACCCTCTACAACAGCACCCAGCCCGGGCTGGAGCAGGTGGGGAGGGGGCACCCTGGGGTGGGGGTGATGGGGACAGGGTGATGGAGGTGTTGGAGTGACAGGGACGTGGCCAGGGAACAACCCCAGGGTGATGGAGACCTTGGGGTATAAGGGGATGGGTGATGGGGACACCAGGGTGATGGGGACACCAGGGTGACAGGGACCTTGAGGTGATGGGATGGGTGATGGGGACACCGGGGTGATGGGGACACCAGGGTGATGGGATGGGTGATGGGGACACCAGGGTGATGGGGACTCCAGGGTGACAGGATGGGTGATGGGGACACCAGGGTGATGGGGACTCCAGGGTGACAGGATGGGTGATGGGGACACCAGGGTGATGGGGACTCCAGGGTGACAGGATGGGTGATGGGGACACCGGGGTGACAGGGACCTTGGGGTGATGGGATGGGTGATGGGGACCTTGGGGTGTAAGGGACCCTGAAGATGAGTGACGGGGATCCCAGGGTGATGGAGACCCCAAGGCAGGGAGGGACACTGGGGGTTTGAGGGGTTGATGGAGACTCAACAGGGACCCTTTGGGTGACAGGGACAGTGAGATGATGAGGACATGACCAGGGAGGGACCCTCAGGTGATGAGGACCCTGGGACATGAAGGGGTGCTACAGCTTGTCTTGGGGACCTTACGATGACAGGGGACCCCCAGGCAGGGAGGGATGCTGGGGATCCTGGGGTGACAGGGACCGTGGGGTGACAGAGAACCTGGGGCAGGGGGTCCCAAGGGGACAATGAGGACCCTGCAGTGACAGGGACTGCAAAGGGGGATGCTGGGGACTCTGGGGTGACAGGGACCCTCAGGTGACAAGGACTCTGGGGCAGGGACAGATGCTGGGGGGGGATAACAGGGACCCTGCAGTGATGGGGACCCCAGGGCAGGGAGGGACACCAGGGGGGTGGGTGATGGGGACCCCTTGGGACATGGGGGGGACACTGGCATGGGGACAGATGGGTGCTGGTCCCAACCCACCCCGCGTGCCGCCCAGGGCAAGGTGCAGCTGTGGGTGGACATCTTCCCCGCCAGCCTCGGGCCCCCCGGGCCCCCCGTTGATGTCACCCCCCGCAAGCCCCAGAGGTGAGCACCCAGCCAGGCCCCTGGGGGGTGGGATGGGGACATCCCAGGGGACAAAGTGACACATCCTTGTCCCCTTCCCTGAGGTATGAGCTGCGCTGCGTGGTGTGGAACACGCGGGACGTAGACCTGGGGGACACCAACCTGGTGGGGCAGCAGATGAGCGACATCTACGTCACTGGGTGAGTCGAGGCCACCACTGTGTGTGTCCCCAACTGGGGAGGGGACAGCAGGGGCAGGGACAAGGGTGACAGCGGTGTCTTCTGGCTGTGGGTGGCACGGCAGGTGGCTGGACGGGCTGGAGGAGCAGCGGCAGAGGACGGACATCCATTACCGCTCGCTGCAGGGCGACGGGGCCTTCAACTGGCGCTTCCTCTTCTCCTTCAAGTACCTGGTGGCTGAGCAGCTCTGTGTCCTGCCCCGCAAGGTGAGGGGCACCCCGGGCTGGGGGGTGCTGGGGCTGGGGGGGGGGACATGTGTGACACCCCCTTGTCACCACGGCAGGAGCATTTCTGGAGTCTGGATGAGACGGTGCTGAAGGTGCCCCCCAAGCTCATCCTCCAAGTGTGGGACAATGACAAGTTTTCAGCTGATGATTTTCTGGGTGAGACCCCATTTCCCTGCCCCATGTCCCCAGCAGGGTGGGGGACACCCATAGGTGACACCCACAAGGGATGGGGAGCACCCATAGGTGATGGGGAGCACCCATGGGTGACAACCATCTGCCACCCACCTTGGCTTTTCCCCACAGGTGTCCTGGAGCTGGAGCTGACCAGGCTGCCACAACCAGCCCAGCACCCCCAGGCCTGCACCCCAACACTGCAGGGGACCCCCCAGAGCCCCTGGCCCTGGCAGGGCAAACGGGTCCCCTCCCAGTTCTCCCTGTTCCGTCAGAAACGGGCGCGAGGGTGGTGGCCCTGTACGGTGCAGGAGGGTGACAAGCGGCGCCTCTCGGTAGGTGGGGTGGGGACAAGAGGTGACAGCGATGATGAGGGGACAGATCCTGCACCCCACCTCCCCCCCATCACCCCCCTCCAGGGTAAACTGGAGCTGAGCCTGGAGCTGCTGACGGCGAAGGAAGCGGAAGAGCGGCCGGCGGGGAAAGGCCGGGAGGATCCCAACATGTACCCGACGCTCCCAGCACCCATGTGAGTCCCTGGGGAGATCAGCTCATCCCCCTCCCCGGGGTGCAGGGGGGTGACAGGGAGGTGACAGGGGGTACCTGAGCTGGTGTCACCCACAGACGCCCGGAATGGTCCTTCCTGTGGCTCCAGGCTCCGCTGCGCACCCTGCGCTACAGCGTCTGGCAGCAGCACCGCGGCCGCATCAGCCTGGCCCTGGCTCTGCTGCTGCTCTTCGCTCTGCTCCTCACCTTCGTCTACGCCGCCCCGGTGAGCGTGGGGGGCACGGCTGTCCCCCCAAACCCCCCCTTTGCTGGCTGTGACCCCCCCTGAGCTCCCCTCGCTCCCTCCCCGCAGGGTTATTTAGCCATGAAGCTGGTGAACCCGCTCGAAAGTCTGCACTTTGCCGGCCGTGAGCACCCCGCAGCCAGCACGGGCAAGCCCTGATGGGACATTCCCTGGGGATGTCACCTACCTGTGTCACCTCTTTTAATAAAGCCACATCCAGTAATGGCCAAAGAATTGTCCCCAAGTCCGTGGGCTGGTGGGGGAGGGACTAACAGAGGAGCTGCTCTGGTTTGGGGTGACCCAGTGCGCTAGGACGCAGCTCCCAATGCGCTACAACACTCGACAGCATCAATTTGGGGGGGAAATGCTGCACCCAGGGGACTTGGTGGTGACAAAAAGCACAGGCAGGTGACACACACACACACACACACTGATGTTTATTCTGAGACACCAGTTACAGCTCCATGGAAAGGCACACGCCTTCGCTCCTGGGTATCAGGCAAAAACAAAAGGCAAAACACCAGAAAAACTCTGCTTTCAGGCCACAACCACGCGGGGCACTTGGAAAAAACAGCTCCCACCTACCCCAGCAACGGCACCCTGCCAAAAAACCCCCGGCCACACGCGTGTGTCCCCACCTCGGGCACCACCAGGACCCCCACGGGGACCCACCCGGCGTGGGAGTGTCCTGGAAAGCCGTGGGGCGAGGACACAGCTCCCCACGACACCAGTGAGGAGGGGGTGGCTGAGGCTGATGGGGTGGCAAATTCCCCATCATGTCCCCAAAGCCACTAAGATCCTCTGGGACAAACTGACCTCATTAAAATCCTCTCCCCCCTCTCTCCGGGGACCCCGCGCCCTCCCCGTGTGAGCCGTGATTGGGTCCCCAGGGGCGGAGGCGCACAAAGCAGTCACTGAGGTAGGAATAAACCCCGGCTCCCCGGACGGCAGCGAGAGCCCCGGCTCCGGGAGGCGGAGGAACCGTCCCCGCCGGGCTCAGCTCCTCCTTGGAACGGTCCTGGGATGCGGTGAGCACCGAGGGAAAAGCTGGGAAAAGCCACAAGAACAACAGGGAAACGGCACCGGTGAGAGCGGCCGGGCCGGGCTGGGACGGGAGGCGTGCGGAGGCGGTGACATGCTCAGCGGGGGCGGTGGCACCTCGAGGGGCGGTGACACGCTCAGCGGTGACCCTACGGAGCAGGGAGTGGGGGTTGAGCCCTGAGACGCAGCAGCAAGTGGTTGTTAAAATGGGGAATCCAACGTTACCCCCCAAAGTGAGGGGTCCCCGGTGAGGGGCTGCCCCAGGTCGGCTTCACGGAGGGGAGCGGCTGCGCCCCCAGGGGTGAGCCCGGCAGCCGGGCGGGTTCCCAGTTCAACCAGCATCACCACTGGGAGAAATCACCGGTGTTCCTTGTCCCAAACACCACAGCTCAGCGACCCGCAGGACGGAGAGGGGGAATTCAAAGTCCAAAGGAAAACGTTCCGGTCCCCAAAGAGCCGCTGGGAACAGCCGGAGCGGGAGGGACCGCCTGGAAAAATCCCTCTGGAAACGAAACCGCTGGAGCCAAGGAGGCGGCGGAGCCACGGAAACGCTGCCAGGGAGGAGGAGTCGGGGGGGACATCAGGCACTCGCTGCTGTCCCTCAGCCGAGGTGGTGGCTTCTGCCCACCGCCCGGCACCGCCCAGAGCCAGGCTCCACCGGGGCCGGCAGCTCCGCCCCCCCCAGCCCATCGCATCCCGCATCCCACCGGGAGCAGCGCGGGAGCTCTGGAGCCCGAGAACAAACAGCAGCCACCCCCGCTGGGAATCCGGGGGGACACACGAGGGTCCCTGCCCTGAGGGTGGGTCCATCACGCTCTGGCCAGGCTGGGATGGGTGGGAGTCAGGCCGTGGCTAGTGAGGACTAGCAGTGGGCTACCCCGGGGGGGTTCCCCAGTCAATAGAAGTGCTTCCGGCTCTGCTCCTGCCACTTGTTGTAGATGATGACACCAATGACGATGGCGAAAACGATGGCAACGAGGGAGAAGAAGACGATTAGGAAGAGAGCCAGGCCACTCATGGGCTCCAGAGGTGCCTCCACTGCATGACAGAGGGGAAAAAAAACAGCCCATGAGCCCCCAGAGAGCCCAGCACCCCAAAACCCACCCAAGATCTGCCTGCTCCGAGGGTTTCACCCACCCCACACTGACACTCCAGTGACCCCACACCCCCTGCCAGGCTCACACCACCCCAGGGCCTGGCTTCCCAAAACTTCTGGGCTCAGCTCATTGTGAAGGTGACAGTTGTGAGACCTCAGGGCACACAAGGGGCTTGGGAACGTGCTTGTGGTGGGATTTCTTGAGGGGAATTGACAAGTGTTGATGTTCAAACCTCCACGAGCTTCCCATGGACCAGCACACCCCATTCTGGTCACAGCCACGACCAAAGCGGAGCAGATGTGACCTCAGGGCACACAAGGGGCTCATGGACATGTTTGTGGTGGGATTTCTTGAGGGGAGATGACACTGTCAATGTTCAAACAGAATCCCAGCGTGGTGGGGTTGGAAGGGACCTCAGGAGATCATCCAGTCCAACCCCCCCTGCCAAAGCAGGGTCCCGACACCCAGGACAGTGTCCAGGTGGGTTTGAACATCTCCAGAGATGGAGACTCCACACCCTCCCTGGGCAGCCTGGCCCAGGGCTCTGGCACCCTCACAGCAAAGAAGTTTCTCCTCAAGTTTGTCTGGAACTGTCAGTGTCCCAGTTTGTGCCCATTGCCCCTTGTCCTGGCACTGGGCACCACTGAGAAGAGCCCGGCCCCATCCATGTGGCCCCCACACTTCAGGTGTTTACAGACATTGATCAGATCCCCTCTCAGGCTGCTCCTCTCCAGGCTGAACAGTCCCAGCTCTCTCAGCCTCTCCTCACCCAGGAGATGCTCCAGGCCCCTCATCATCTCTGTGGCCTCCACTGGACTCTCTCCAGAAGATCCCTGTCCCTCTGGAACTGAGGAGCCCATGAGCTTCCAGTGGACCAGCACACCCCATTCTGGTCACAGCCATGACCAAGTGGAGTGGACACACTCAGCCTGGCAGGTTGGGTTCCTCCAGGAGGACAGCACTTCTCCAAGGGTGATGAGCACCACTGCCCACTACACCCACAGCAAACAGAGAGGGGCTGTGACACCAGCTGGGTCACACAGTGGCCAAGAACAACTGTTGGGGGGAGGAACAGGGTACAGATCCCTGATTCCAGCCAGAGCTCGGCTGCTTTGCTGGTGAGTCCATGTGGTTTCTGCTCCACCAGTACTCCAGCCCTGCAAATCCCCCCAGATCCCTGCTGGTTCCACCTTCCCCTGCCTGATGCCAGTGGCTCCCACTCACTTCCTGGCAGTTTCAGGTTGTCCACGACGGGCAGATAGACCTCCCTGTCCCGCTTCTCCTCCTCCGGCGTCCGCTCCACCGTCAGCTGGTAAAGCTTCAGTGAAATGATGTCGTGGTTGTCTGGAAGCAGAGGAGAAACAAGTCCTGAGGTGTCACCAATAAACATGGCTCTGGGCAGGGATCTGAGTGCCCCAGGCAGCACTGTGGGATGTCATCACTTGAGGTAGAAGGTGCTGGATCTCCCTTGCCAAGGGGGGAAATTCATCTCCACGGGGCAGGGTCTGCAGTGAGCTGGGAGCTGAGCCCCAGCACAGGGCCCCCACAGAATCCCAGAGCCACAGAGTGTCAGGGGTTGGAAGGGACCTCAAAGCTCATCCAGTCCAACCCCCCTGCTGGAGCAGGAACACCCAGATGAGATCACACAGGAAGGTGTCCAGGAGGGTCTTGAATGTCTCCAGAGAATCACAAATCACAAAATGGTTGAAGTTGGAAGGGACCTCTGGAGGTCAGCTGGTCCAACCTCTCTGCTCTAGCAGAGTCACTTGGAGCCAGTTGCCCAGGACCATGTCCAGAGGGTTTTTTTATAATATCTCCAAGGAAAAAAACTTCACAACAACTCTCTGTGCAACCTCTGCCAGTGCTCAGTCACCCTCACAGTAAAAAAGTGTTTCCCGATGTTCAGATGGAACCTCCTGTCTCTCAGTTTGTGCCCACTGCCTTTAGTCCTGTCACTAGGCACCACTAGAAAGAGCCTGGCTCAGTCCTTTTTGCACTCTCCCTTCATGTATTTATGTAGATTGACAAGATCCTTCAAGCCTTCTCTCTCCAGGCTGAACAGCCCCAGCTCTCTCAGCCTTTCCTCACAGGAGAGGCGTATCAGTCCCTTAGTGTTCAGGGCCCTTCATTGGACTGTCTCTAGTATGTCCATGTCCCTCTGGTACTAAGGAGCCCAGAAGTGAACACAATACTCCAGGTGTGGTACCATCAGTGCTGAGCAGAGGGGAAGATTCACCCCCTTATTCTTCCAACTACTTCAGGAATATCTTGGTTACCACTAGAAATGTTTTCATAAGAATCATGTTACCTGGTATAATTTTAATCAGAATTCAGGACTGACTCCCTGACTCCACACCCTCCCTGGGCAGCCTGTAAGAGGAACCTTTAAGCTACTGAAATGGCCAAACAACAACCCAGCCCTGGTGATCATCTGACCCAAAACCTCTCAGCCACGCCAAGGGAGCGGGTGAGCATCGGCCCCACGTGGCCCTTCCTCTGCTCACGATGGGGGGACAAGGCCACCTCCAGGCCCAGGCCAGCTCCTGGGGCACAGATCTGAGAGAGAAAAGAACTTTTGTTGGAGTCAACAATGGGCCCAGACAGCAGCAATCAATGAGCTTTTGTAAAGGCACAACTCAAATCGGGCTTAAAGCCTGCCCAAAGGGGCACAGCACAGCGGGGCAAGGTCAGGCCCCACCGGGACAGGATTATGCTGAGGGGAGGGAAGGGTTTAGCTCTCTAAAAATGGGATTTACAGCAGCACATGCTGCACCACCACGTTCCTGGGCATGGCTGGCAGGTCCTCCCTCAGTAATGGGAAGGTGGTAGCTCTTGAGGAGGGGAATTCGAAGCCAAAAGGGAAAAATTCGGAGCCAAAAGGGAAAAATTTGAAGCCCAAAGGGAAAAATTTGAAGCCCAAAGGGAAAAATTTGAAGCCCAAAGGGAAAAATTTGAAGCCCAAAGGGAAAAATTTGAAGCCCAAAGGGGAAAATTCGAAGCCAAAAGGGGAAAAGACAAAGCCAAAAGGGGAAAAGACAAAGCCAAAAGGGGAAAAGACAAAGCCAAAAGGGGAAAAGACAAAGCCAAAAGGGGAAAAGACAAAGCCAAAAGGGGAAAAGACAAAGCCAAAAGGGGAAAAGACAAAGCCAAAAGGGGAAAAGACAAAGCCAAAAGGGGAAAAGACAAAGCCAAAAGGGGAAAAGACAAAGCCAAAAGGGGAAAAGACAAAGCCAAAAGGGGAAAAGACAAAGCCAAAAGGGGAAAAGACAAAGCCAAAAGGGGAAAAGACAAAGCCAAAAGGGAAAAAGACAAAGCCAAAAGGGAAAAAGCCAAAGCCAAGGGGAATCTAAAGCAAAAAGGGAAAAATTTGAAGCCAAAAGGGAAAAATTCAAAGCCAAAATGCACCCAGGTGTGACCCAGAGAGGAGAGCAGGAAGGAGCACCCTGGCTTGGCTGTAACACCAAGCTCTTCCCAGCACTGCCCTCGGGGTGAACCCAGGCACCACGAGCTGGGGTGGGAGAGTACAGGAGATATTATTATTATTATTATTATTATTATTATTATTATTATTATTATTATTATTATTATTATTATTTCCAGTGCTCATCCTGGTTTCACTCCTCCCAAGGTGCATGTTTTGGAGACAGACCCCCTGGCTGAGCCCCCTCCCTGCCGTGTCGCTGCGAGGGGCTGGCTGAGGTCGGGCCGTGGCTCTGCAGGGAGCTCCAAGCTGCCCAAACCAAGCGCTCAAGGGGGGACAAAGCCCCCAAACTGGGGTTTGGGCTCCTCAGGAGTCACTGGGAGACAAAAACCAAAGCTCCTGCTGCGGCTCAGGGGTTCTTACAGCACAGAAAGGGCCTCAAGTGCTCTGTAAGCCCCAGCAGGTACCAAGCTGCCCCTCCAGACACCCCAAGTTGTGCCAGAGCTGCTTTGGACACAGGAGTGGGGACCCCGGGGCGGTACCTGAGAGGTCTCCAGTGACAGAAGACGTCCCAAAGTAGTAGCCACGGGGCAGGCGCACGCCCGGCACGTCGATGCAGTCCCTCCACTCGTGTTTGCCGTCGATGTCGATCAGCACCTGGGGAAGAACCACAGGATATTATCAGGGGTTGGAAGGGACCTCAAAGCTCATCCAGTCCAACCCCCCTGCTGGAGCAGGAACACCCAGATGAGATCACACAGGAAGGTGTCCAGGAGGGTCTTGAATGTCTCCAGAGAAGGAGACTCCACACCCTCCCTGGGCAGCCTGGCCCAGGGCTCTGGCACCCTCACAGCAAAGAAGTTCCTTCTCAAGTTCAAGCAGAACCTCCTGTGTTCCAGCTCACACCCATTGCCCCTTGTCCTACCACTGGACACCACTGAGAAGAGCCTGGCCCCATCCTCCTGACACTCACCCTGCAGATATTGATCAACATTAATGAGGTCCCCCCTCAGCCTCCTCTTCTCCAAGCTCAGGAGCCCCAGCTCCCTCAGCCTTTCCTCACCAGGGAGCTGCTCCACTCCCTCCATCACCTTGGTGGCCTCTGCTGGACTCTCTCCAGCAGCTCCCTGTCCTTCTTGAACTGGGGGGCCCAGAACTGGACACAAGATTCCAGCTGTGGCCTCACCAGGGCAGAGTAGAGGGGGAGGAGAACCTCTCTCCATCTACTGACCACCCCCTTCTAATGCCCCCCAGGTGCCATTGGGGTGCAGGGGGCACAAGGGCACAGTGCTGGCTCATGGTCACCCTGCTGCCCACCAGGACCCCCAGATCCCTTTCCCCTACACTGCTCTCCAGGAGATCATCTCCCAACCTCCACTGGAACCTGGGGTTGTTCCTGCCCAGGTGCAACACCCCACACTTGCCCTTATTATATTTCATCAAGTTTTTCCCTGCCCAGGAAGCAGCTCCCTTAACCCCTCCCCCTGCCACAGCCTCTTCTGTTCTAACAGAAGAGAGCAAATTTCATGCAGCCTTCAACCAGAGCAGCAAGCTCAACAGGACTTAAATCGGGGTGTCCTCTGCACAGAGCTGCTGCTGCCAGCCAAAAGAACAGAAAGAACAGCTGCAAAAGGAGAAGATTTATTTTAAACCATCAACTATAGATTATTTAACAGTAAAAAAAGCAGAATCACAAAGATTAGGAATTAGTTGTGCAGAGGGAGAGCAGATTTTCCTTGCAAACACAGCTGTGTTGCTGTTTAGGTGCTCTGGGACGTGTCAGAACCTGACCAGGATGCTAAAACCCTGACAGAACCCATTCCTGGGGAGGGAATTCCTCATGAAAAGCCACAATTCAGGTTATTCTTGAGAAAGTTCAAGGACTTAAGAACACAAGGTAAGATCCTCTGCCTTGTTGAAGGGCTTTAAGCACAGTGCTGTGCACTGAGGAAAGCTCCCAGCAGTAAAAGCATCGAGGATTCAAAATCGAGGGGACAAAATTATTTGGGCACATATTTGCATAAACTGTGACACTGAAAGGCTGAGGGAGCTGGGGCTCCTGAGCTTGGAGAAGAGGAGGCTGAGGGGGGACCTCATTAATGTTGATCAATATCTGCAGGGTGAGTGTCAGGAGGATGGGGCCAGGCTCTTCTCAGTGGTGTCCAGAGGTAGGACAAGGAGCAATGGGTGTGAGCTGGAACACAGGAGGTTCTGCTTGAACTTGAGAAGGAACTTCTTTCCTGTGAGGGTGGCAGAGCCCTGGGCCAGGCTGCCCAGGGAGGGTGTGGAGTCTCCTTCTCTGGAGACATTCAAGACCCTCCTGGACACCTTCCTGTGTGATCTCATCCGGGTGTTCCTGCTCCAGCAGGGGGATTGGACTGGATGAGCTTTCCAGGTCCCTTCCAGTCCCTGACACTCTGGGACTCTGTGACTCTGCTAATGGCTGAAATTCTCCAGTCTGGACTCCCTCAGGAGGAAGACAAGGATGGTATTTTTAACCCCACCACTGGTGACAGCAGTGTCCAAGCTGCCCTCTCTGCCCTGGCAGGCAGCACTCACCGTCAGCCTCCTCTTCACGTAGCGGATCACCAGGAAGGTGTCGTGGTTGAGGTTCCTCACCATGGCCGTGCAGCCCCCCAGCTCCGTGGGCCGCCCGTCCCGGTCGTGGTCGTAGGTGAGGGAGCCGTTGTTCACCATGGCTGAGATGTAGGGGAAGACACGCTGTGAGGGGGGGAAAGGCTGGGGGTGAGTCACTGCCCTGGGCTCTGCCGGCTGCGCACGCGTCCCCCGACACCTCCGGGATCCCGAACGCCTTTGTCCTCCCCTCAAGAATCTCAACAAGGCAACAGCACGATCCCACCCCATCCCCCAGCCTTCCTCAGGCTCAGCCTCAGCCCCCAGCTCGCCAGGAGGGAGCAGAGCTGGTTTCCATGCAGCCTCCCAGCTCACACAGGGATTTCTGGAGCTCGGAAAAGGGAATTCCTCCACCGGGAGCCAAGGTGAAACCAACCCACCAGCCTGGGGACGGGGAGGTCAGCGAGAGCAAGTACCTGATTTCCAGGGCTGTATCTCCTCTTCTGAGCCTGCCAGTCCAGGGTAAGGGCAAAGCAAGAAAGAGCACAGAGGCAAGAGGGTCACAGACCAGAGTTTAGTATTAACCTGCAACCTGGAAGCTTCCTCCCCAGGAAGCTCAGCGCGTTACCGGCTCAGCGGAGACTGAAGCAGAGGGGGGTTTAGGTGTTAGGGGACAAAGGGACACAAGTCTCAGAGGGCAAAAGCCACATCAAGCATTGCCATGTAGGGTATTCCTCCTCCTCCTCACCACACAGCAGCTTGCTGACACAAAAGCCAGCGCCCCAACAGGGGACACATGAGCCATGACCACTCCCCAGGGGCCCAGAGCTGACCTGCCCCTCTGCCCTCAAGAACAAGACACTTCTTGTCCTCTTAAAGGTGAAAAAAGCAGCCATGAAGCCACACTCTGTTACAGCCACCAGCTGATCAGCATTTCTCCATCTCTCCTGGACTGGGAGTCACTGGTGAGGCTGCAGCTCGAGTGCTGGGTTCAGTGTTGGGCCCCTCACTCCAAGAAGGACCTGGAGGTGCTGGAGCGTGTCCAGAGAAGGGAACGGAGCTGGGGAAGGGTCTGGAGCACAAGTGTGCTGAGTTCCCGGCTGAGGGAACTGGGGGTGTTGAGCCTGGAGAAAAGGAGGCTGAGGGGAGACCTTCTGGCTCTGTCCAAGTCCCTTGGAGGAGGGTGCAGAGAGGTGGGGGTGGGTCTGTTCCACCAAGGACCAAGGGACAGGACAAGAGGAAATGGGCTCCAGTTGTGGCCAGGGCAGTTGAGATGGGATGTGAGGAAGAATTTCTTTGCTGAAAGGGTTCTGAGGCATTGGAAGGGGTTGCCCAGGGCAGTGGTGGAGTCCCCATCCCTGGAGGGATTGAAGAGTCGTGTAGACACAGTGCTGAGGGACAGGGGTCAGTGGGGACTGGGCAGTGTTGGGTTCAGGTTGGACTCCATGAGCTCAAAGTTCTTTTCCAATCCAGACAGTTCTGGGATTCTGTGATTCTTCCCCTCCTCGGTGTTTGACTGGAGGAGGGCAGCCCTCTCCAGGCACAGACTGTGCCAGGAACCCACATTCCATTAATTATTTCTTCTAATTAAGACTTGTTGAGCGCCCTTTTACCCCAGAAGAGAAGAATTGCCACCCTGCAAATCATCAGGATCCACCCAACACCGAGCTCATCCCCAGGCACCACCAGGAACACGGCACCAGGAGACTCAAAAGCTTTTCCAAGCACAAAGTCCAGCCCTGGCAGAGCTGCTCTGGGTGTCTGAACAAAAGCTGGTGGGTCCTCAACGTTTACTCAGGAGCTCCAAGGTCAGGGTGCATCCCAACTGCACCCTTTGGTCTCTCTCCCCGGGGTGAAGGGGGTTCTGTGGGGTGGAGGGGGCAGTGCCAAGGTCTTGGGGTAAAACAACAGCTGTTTTTAGGGGAAATTAGAACACAGGAAGTGTCCAGCTTTGGTTTTGGGTAAAACCAATTTGAGCATCAGAGTGGGAAGGGCTCAGATTTAATTGCCTCAGCACTCCCCTCTCCACAGGAACAGACACCAACAGCGTGGGCAGCAGGTGAGGGAGGGGATTCTGCCCCTCTGCTCCGCTCTCCTGAGACCCCCCCTGCAGTGCTGCCTCCAGCTGTGGAGCCCCAACACAAGAGAGACCTGGACCAGTTAGAACGAGTCCAGAGGAGGCCACGAGGATGATGCCAGGGCTGGAGCAGCTCTGCTGTGAGGACAGGCTGAGAGAGTTGGGGCTGTTCAGCCTGGAGAAGAGAAGGCTCCAGGGAGACCTTCCAGTGGCCTCCCAGTACCTGAAGGGGCTCCAGGAAGGTGGGGAGGGACTTTGGCCAAGGGCAGGGAGGGACAGAACAAGGGGTGATGGCTTCAAACTGGAAGAGGGAAGGTTTAGATGAGATGTGAGGAAGAAATTGTTTGGTGTGAGGGTGGTGAGACCCTGGCCCAGGTTGCCCAGAGAAGCTGTGGCTGCTCCTCCCTGGAAGTGTTCTCGGCCAGGCTGGATGAGGCTTTGAGCAACCTGGTCTGGTGGAAGGTGTCCCTGCTGCTGGCAGGGGGGTTGGGACTGGGTGAGCTTTAAGGTCCCTTCCAACCCAAACCAGTCTGAGATTTTAATAAACCCCAAAGAAACCCCAGACACAGCAGGAACACAAAGGTCTTTGGTTGCTCAGGCTGCAACCCTGAGAGCAGGGAGACCCTGCAGCCACCAAGCTGACACCAAACAGCCCCGGCGAGCAGGCAGGTCTGGGCTGGCAGCTTGGGGACCGCTCTACTCAAGGTCTACAAAGACCACACTCTTGATATGGCTTCACCTCCACCTCCATTTGGTGGCTGATCCAGACAGCACAGGAGCTCACAGCGCAGAGCTGGTGCCATCACTCAGTTCTCTCCTGCCCTGAGAGTTTTTTTGTCTCCGAGTAAAGCTGACACAAAACCGAGCCGCAGCTTTCAGCTCTCTGAAGAGTTATGGCCTCACTAGGAAGAAAAACCAACCACAAAGAACAAGATGGGGAAAAGCAGTGGAGAGGAAGCTCAGAAACATCTGGTCTGGAATTTAAGAGCTCAAAGAGATCCCTCTGCACCGATGAGAGCTGTGCTCGTGGCAACGTGAGCCGTAACCCCGGCGCTGCCCGTGCACGCTCGGCGGGAGCTGAGCACGGCACCGCCCCGTGTCCCCCTCCCAGCTCACCTCCTGCTGCTTCTCCTCGTTTGGGTAGGTGTCCACAAACACTCCCAGGCCCAGGAAGTTATCCTTGCTCCCAAAGACAGGTCCTAGAAGGAAGGAGAGGCTCTGAATGAGGATGGCAAGGCCAGGCAGGCGTCGCAAAGGGTTTGTCACCCCGTCCCTCCCCGTTGTGCTCTGTCGGGTCACGAGGCAGAGGCTCTCCAGACTCCCAGGGGCTGATGTCCCCCCAAGTGATGCAACTGCACCAAAACTAAAGCACAAGGCACATGGGAGGATGTAGAGGGTCAAGAATCTCAGAATCCCAGACTGGTTTGGGTTGGGAGGGACCTTCAAGCTCATCCAGTCCCAACCCCCCTGCCAGCAGCAGGGACACCTTCCACCAGACCAGGTTGCTCAAAGCCTCATCCAACCTGGCCCAGAACACTTCCAGGGAGGGAGGACACACTGTGCCAGGGAGCTCCAGGTCAGCCCCTGCAATGGGGGATCAGCAAGGACAGATCTTTTGTCCCCAGCTTCCCCCTGCTTCTGTAGGACAGAGCTGTGTCACCTCTTCAAAGGCCAGAGATGGAGCTGAGCATGACAGAACTCCACACAGCCTGGAGTGATTAATCGAGTCCGTGGATGCTCCAGGTAGGGACAGGTTAAGAGGTTAAATCCCATCCCCCTCGCTGGCCAAGGATGGACCCTCCTCTGCAGAGGGTTTTTAAGGTGCTGACTCCCCACATCAGAGGCCCCACACTCCCCAGCTCAAGATTAGGGCAAAAAAACCCCAACCCCACCAGCCCCTGAGCTGCCTCCACCCCCCCAGACCCCCACAAACCCCCAACCCCGGGCACTGAGGCTCAGAGCACGACCTCACACTCGGTCACTCCTCCCTCTCCACCTGCCAGGGTGACAGAAAACCACCCCTAAACCCCCAAACACCACAATTCCTCATGGAGATCTCCCTGAGGAACCCTGCAGACCAGGGAGGAGGTGACCTGGAGATGGTGGCACGCGCTGCCCGGCGCTGTCCCCTCAGGGCACGGCCTCCCCCTGGCAGCCACCACGGGGCTGTACCTGGCTGCATGCGGTCCTTGGTGTACCAGACAGCAAAGCCATCTCCATTCAGGTTCTTCTTGCCTTGCCCATGGATTCTGAAGTGCACCTGCAGCTCCCAGTCCCGCAGGTAACAGGGCTGCAAGGGAACGAGCGAGGCGGTGAGATCAGAGCGGCCTCCGCGCCGCCTCCCTGCCCATGGGGCTCAGGGGCTGGTGGGGATGGAGCACCACAGCCACCACCACCAACAGCTCCACGTGCTGCCAAACCAGAGCCCACCCCACTGCTCCTGCCAGCACAGCCTGCTGCCCTGTGTTTGGGATGTGAACAAGGATAATTGTTGATACAGGTTCCAGTGGAGGCTGGGAGATGATCTCCTGGAGAGCAGTGAAGGGGAAAGGGATCTGGGGGTCCTGGTGGGCAGCAGGGTGACCATGAGCCAGCACTGTGCCCTTGTGCCCCTTGTACCCCAATGGCATCCTGGGGGGCATTAGAAGGGGGGTGGTCAGTAGGTCAGAGAGGTTCTCCTCCCCCTCTGCTCTGCCCTGGTGAGGCCACAGCTGGAATCTTGTGTCCAGTTCTGGGCCCCCCAGTTCAAGAAGGACAGGAAACTGCTGGAGAGAGTCCAGCACAGAGCCACCAAGGTGATGAAGGGAGTGGAGCAGCTCCCTGATGAGGAAAGGCTGAGGGAGCTGGGGCTCCTGAGCTTGGAGAAGAGGAGGCTGAGGGGGGACCTCATGAATGTTGATCAATATCTGAAGGGTGAGTGTCAGGAGGATGGGGCCAGGCTCTTCTCAGTGGTGTCCAGTGGTAGGACAAGGGGCAGTGGGTGTGAGCTGGAACACAGGAGGTTCTGCTTGAACTTGAGAAGAAACTTCTTTATGTGAGGGTGCCAGAGCCCTGGGCCAGGCTGCCCAGGGAGGGTGTGGAGTCTCCTTCTCTGGAGACATTCAAGACCCTCCTGGACACCTTCCTGTGTGATCTCATCCAGGTGTTCCTGCTCCAGCAGGGGGGTTGGACTGGATGAGCTTTCCAGGTCCCTTCCAACCCCTGACACTCTGTGACTCTGGGATAATTAATCCCAAGGGACATCGTTAAACCGAGGGGATCGGTCGTTACCCAAGGCTGGAAAAAGCCAAGGAAGTGATTTTGATCTCACACCACCCTGAGGCAACAGCAACTGCACTAAATCAACAACTGACACCAGGGCAAAGTGAGAGCAGCTCCTAATTACTGACAAGTCAATTAGTTCTTGAGTGACCAACAAATCCCCTGTGCTAAGGGGCACAGAACACAGCGAGCTCTGAGGTTGGCTCAGGTGACGCTGGGCTGGTGGCTCCACTCAGCCACCAGAAGAGTTTGGGGGGGGCTGCAAACCCAAGCAAAAAAACACAAAAACCAAACAAAAAAAAACAAACTAAACAAGCAAAAAAGCCAAACTAAACCAAAAAACCCTCCCTCAATATTTTATAACAATAAAAGTTGAGTGTGATGGAGCAGCTCTGGCCTCACAGGGTGTCTCCAACCCCTGGGGAGTGAGGGGGATCCTGGGACACAAACCCTGAGGGATCTCAGCCCCCCACTGCAGTGCAGGGAGGATTCTCAGGGCGTCAGCAGCTGGTGGGGGGCAGTGACACCCCAACAGACCCGGTACCCCGCTGGCTCATCGGCCTGGCTGCGAGGTGTGGCCATGGCAGAGGGCACAGCGGGCACACTCCGGCCATGGGGGTCCCTAGAGGACCCCCACCTGCCCCAGGCTGGTCAGCACAGACACCCCAAACTCACACGGGGGGCTCTCAGCCCTGGCAGGAACCACCACACCGAAGGCTGGAAGCTGAAGTGGGGCTGCCACCCCCCAGCTCCAACCCCCACAGCCCACCCCTGCCCCATTCAACACCCCCCCCACACCTTCCCACCTCCCCCAGAGCCCACCCCAACTCCCCCCACCACCACCAGTGTCCCCACAAACCACCCCCCACCCCTTAAACCCCTCACACCTGCTGGCCTGGACTCCCCACACTCCCTCATTTAGCCCAGAGCTGCCCCCCCACCCACCCTGACACCCCCCCAGTTCAAAACCCCCTCCCCCAGCACCCCAGATCTCTCCCCACCAGCCCCCCCAGAGCTGCCCACCCACCCTAACCACCCCCCCAGCTCAAACCCCCTTCCCCAGTCCCCCAGATCTCTCCCCACCAGCCCCTCCCCCGTTCTGCCCACAAACCTCACCCCAAACTCCCTTCCTCAGCCCCCCCATTCTACCCACACCCCCCCCAGTTCAAAACCCCCTCCCTCAAGACCCCAGTTCTCTCCCCACCAGTACCCCCAGTTCTGCCCACACCCCCCCACCCAAACCCCCTTCCCCAGGACCCCCCACCACCGCTGCCTCAGTTTCCAGCCCCCCCCAGCTCCCCCATAAACACCCCAAATCCCACCCCCCCCCCCCCAACCTGCCTTCAACCCGCTTCTCCGCCCCCACCCCCCGCTATCCCACCCCCATAGAGGGGACTCCACGGTCCCGGCTCTCTCCACCAGCCCCCACCCCGTGCCCCCCACACCCCCTCGCCGGTTCAGCCCCCGGCCCCCCCGGGCTCACCACTCGGTTCCAGACGGCTCCCTGCTTGCTCTGCACATCGGGGGTGAGGCGGATGTACTGGGTCATGACCATGGCGTTACCCAACAGGTCCCACAGCCCCGAGCTGGCCGAGCCCACACCTGCGGCCCACACGCACCGTCGGTACCGAACAGCGGCACCGGGCACCGAACAGTGGCACCGGGCACCGCCCGCCCCTCACAGCCGCGCCCCGCCCCGCTCACCCTGGTAGGGTTTGGAGAGCGAATGCTCCCGTTTGAGATGCTCCTCGGTCTGCTCGGCCCGCGGCCCGCTCAGCCCCAGCGCCACCGCCAGCAGCGCCAGCCCGGCCCGCCACCGGCCCGCCGCCGCCATCTTCCCTCCGCCACCCGCCCCGCCCACCGCCCCACCTCGCTCGCCCATTGGTTACCGCGCCCCACCTCGCTCGTTCATTGGTCATCCCGCCCCACCGTTTCGCTTTATGATTGGTCTAAAAGGGATGTCAGTCAACTGAGAGGCGGGGAGTGCGCGGGGGATGATGGGTAACGTCGTTCTGGGCGTCTTAAAGGGTCCGAGGCGGCACTTAGCGCGCGCCGGTACTACCGGCCCCAGTTCTGCCCCCCCGGGTCCTAGTGCCCATCCAGGTCCTGGTGCCTCCCAGGTCCCTGTGCCCTCCTCAGGTCCGAGTGACCCCCAGATCCTGGTGCCCCCCCCAGATCCTGGTGCCCCCCCCAGGTCCTAGTGACCCCCCAGGTCCTAGTGACCCCCAGATCCTGGTGCCCCCACAGGTCCTGGTGCCCCCACAGGTCCTAGTGACCCTCAGCTCCTAGCATTCCCCAGGTCCTGGTGCCTATTCAGGTCTTGCTGTCCCCCAGGTCCCTGTGCCCTCCCCAGATCCTGGTGCCCATCCATATCCTAGTGACCCCCGAGATCCTCGTGCCCTCCGAGGTCCAATTGTCCCCCCCAGGTCCTAGTGTCCATCCAGGTCCTAGTGTCCCCGAGGTCCCCATGCCCTCCCCAGATCCTGGCGCCCATCCAGATCCACGTCAGATCCTAGTGCCCCCCCAGTTCCTCATGCCCCGCCACGTCGTCGTGTCCCCTCAGATCCTCGTGCCCCCGTCCTGGTTCTTTCCCTCCCCCTCCAGGTCCTCGTACCCCTTGGTCCCCCAATCAATCTTCTTCCCCAAGGGGACACCCCCCAACTTACCGACACCCCCATCCCAGGTGACACCGCCTACCACACCGACCCCCCCTCCCCAGGTGACACCCCCAACCACACGACCCCCCCTCCCCATGTGACACCCCTTACCACAGCGACATCCCCACCCCAGGTGACACCCCTCACCTCACCGACCGCCCCACCTCAGGTGACACCCCCAACCACACGACCCCCCCTCCCCAGGTGACACCCCTTACCACAGCGACACCCCCACCCCAGGTGACACCCCTCACCTCACCGACCGCCCCACCTCAGGTGACACCCCTCACCTCACCGACCTCCCCACTCCAGGTGACACCCCTCACCTCACCGACCCCCCCTCCCCAGGTGACACCGCCAGCCACACCCCAGCTCCACCCTCCCTCCTCGTATCCCCGCCCCACTTCCCCTTCAGGCGACACACCTTTGTGGTCCCCACCCTCCATTCTGCCATCGCCCCTTTAAGAGACACCGAGCTGGAGACAAGAGGGAAAGCGAGGCGCGTGACGTAGGAAGGGGCGTAGCGCAGCGTCTGACGCTGCCGCGAGCGCGGCGGCCGCGAGACACCAACATGGCGCCGGGCAGCGGGCGGCGGCGCGGAGGCGGCGGCCGCGGGAGCCCCGGGGGGAGCGGCGGCGGGAGCAGCAGCAGCGGCGGCGGGGGGTCCCCGTTGTCGTCGTCTCCTCCGCTGCTGCCGCCGCTGCTGCTGCTGCTGGCGCTTCCCGGTGGGGCGGTACCGTCCGGGGACAGCGTGATCCTGGGGATGAGGCTGGAGGAGAGCACGAAGCCAACGACGGGAGCACCGACCCGCGGGCCCATCCACGTAACGGAGGGGAGCGAGGTGCTGCTCCGCCTTTACGGGCTGGGGCTGGGCCCTCGCACCGGGGAACGGGTGGCTTTCGCTGAATTACAACCGGCCGCCGTTAACGCTTCGGTGACCAACGGCACCTGTCCCGAGCGCTCCCAGGATCTCCTGGTCCAACCGGGTCCGACCGAAGCCCACGACACCTCGGCCTTGCTCCGTGTCCGTGTCCAACCCCTCCGGAAAGACGAACAAGCCAAGACCTACGTGCTGTGCACCCAGCGGCGCCCCGGCCAGCCCTGGTTACCCCACCAGGGCCCCGACGGACAGATCGTGGTGCTGGAGGAGAAGAAATCGCTGCTGCCCCTGTGGCTGCAGGTGATTCTCATCGCCGGGCTGTTGGTGCTGTCGGGGATGTTCAGTGGCCTCAACCTGGGCTTGATGGCCCTGGACCCCATGGAGCTGCGCATCGTGCAGAACTGCGGCACGGACAAGGAGAAGCGCTACGCTCGGAAAATCGAGCCCATCCGGCGCAAAGGGAATTATTTGCTGTGCTCTTTGCTGTTGGGTAACGTCCTGGTGAACACCACCCTCACCATCCTGCTCGATGATCTCATCGGCTCCGGCATCGGCGCCGTCGTCGCCTCCACCATCGGCATCGTCATCTTCGGGGAGATCGTGCCCCAAGCGCTCTGCTCGCGCCACGGCCTGGCCGTGGGCGCCAACACCATCGTGGTCACCAAGTTCTTCATGCTGGTGACGTTCCCCCTGTCCTACCCCATCAGCAAACTCCTGGACTGTATCCTGGGCCAGGAGATCGGCACCGTCTACAACCGGGAGAAGCTGGTGGAGATGTTGAAGGTGACGGAACCTTACAACGACCTGGTGAGGGAAGAGCTCAACATGATCCAGGGAGCCCTGGAGCTCCGCACCAAGACGGTGGAGGACGTGATGACGCCGCTCCAGAACTGTTTCATGATCAACAGCGACGCCATCCTGGACTTTAACACCATGTCTGAGATCATGGAGAGCGGCTACACCCGCATCCCCGTCTACGAGGACGAGCGCTCCAACATCATGGACATCCTCTACGTCAAGGACTTGGCTTTTGTCGACCCAGATGACTGCACCCCCCTCAAAACCATCACCAAGTTCTACAACCACCCTGTCCACGTCGTTTTCCACGACACCAAGCTGGATGCCATGCTGGAGGAGTTCAAAAAGGGTGAGGGGGTCGGCAGGGGGGGTGTCACTCTGTCCCCAGGGTGCTGCTTTAACCCCCTCTCTAGGGCTGGAGCTGCCCACCCCGGGGCTGCCTGAGGTCCCCAGGGTTTGGATGGTTACGATTCAGAGGGGACTGAGCACCTGGGGACACGGTGCTGCGGTGCTGGGGACGGGCAGTGCGGCACTGAACCGGGATTGCTTCCCGGCCCGGGGCTTCCGGGGCTCGGTGTGTAACGGCCAGGGAGGGACCAGGGCGGGGGAGCTGCCCGTGCTCAGCGCCAGCCTCCAGAAACGCTTTGGGAGCGTGGTTACCTCCTCCTGGGTGTTAATTACCGGCCCCGGGGCCCTGGAGTAACTGCTGGAAAATTGCTGGGCTCCTTGGATTGGAGCTCGGCTCCCTCCCCCGGGCTCTGCCCGCTGCGGGGAGTGCTGAGCCGCTGCTCGGTACCGGCCACATCCCCGCTCTGCTTCCAGCTCCCGGCCCCGGGGCACCCCAAAGCCAGGGGCTGGGAGGAGGAGCAGGACCTGGGCTCGCTGGGTGCCGATCCCACCGGGAGCAGGAAGAGCTCCCAGGCAGGGTTTGACCTCCCGGGGGTCCTCGCTCGGGGCTTTGCCAGACCAGACCGGGGACCCCTCTGCCCTCCCCGGCTTCTCTCAGCTCCTCCCGCCGCGGGACCGGCTGGGGCCGGGCTGAAATAGAGCCGGGGGTGGAGCAGCTGTGCCGGGTGCTGCCAGGCCGAGGTTTGCTGCAGTCAGGGACGTTTTTGGGGCGAGTTGTGCTGAGATTGAAGGGAATTCAACAGTTCCTCCCGTGGCCTGAGCTGGGGGGAGGTTTTGGGAGCTGGTAGGTCTCAGCCTGGCTGATCTTTGAGGGTAGGAGGCAGCAGCTCTGCCCCCACCTCCCTTTGCTTCCCTGGCACCCCGGCTCAGAGCAGCACCCTCGGTCACAGCTCGGCGGCGCCGGCGGGGTCTCCTCACCCTGGAGCTGCCGTGGTCGCTGAGAAACCTTCTTGGCAAATATTTTTCCCCTCCCTTCATCTCACATCAGTTCAAGAGCAGCCCCAGGAGCACGTGGCTGTCCTGCTCACCCCCACTTCCCAAAACCCAGGGGTTCACAAGCGGGGTCCTGGCGCTGCCGGGGCCGGAGTGATCCTGGCCGCTGGCACCGGCTCTGCCTCCGGCCAATCCTTATTAAGGGATTTAACGCGCCCCACAAAGCCGCCCGTGCCCTGAGGCAGCAGCAGATCACTCGTGGGGCTGGTTTGAGGGCCCTCTCTGAACCCCCTTTCCTCGTGGAGGCTGCTCCGTGGCGAGTCTCCACCCTCACCCCCTCATCAGGAGCCGGATTGGAAGCGGGAGACGCACCCAGCAAGAGGAGTAAAGAGGGAAACACCAACCAGCCGTGGTTCTGATCACCTAACAGTGGGGATTCCTCCCCCCAGTGCCACAGGGGTGTCCCAGACCTTGGCCTTGGGGTGACATCCCCCACAGTGATGTCCAGCACTCAGCTCAGCGCCTCACCCCGACCTTCTCCTCCTCTCAGCGCGCACCCGGCGTGAAGCTTTGAGTGGGGAACAACCCTTTGGGGACCCCCCAACCTCCCTGCCCAGCTCGGGGTGTCCCTTTCCCCCCTCGTGTAGGGACCATCGTGGCAAAGGGGGTCCCGAGGTGGCACGTGGGGCTGTCACACCCCACAGGTGACACCGCAGCAGCCGGGGCCGTGCCCTTTGCTCCAGCAGTTCGGGTTCCTCGTGGCGTGTTTGCTTTGCCACCGGCCGCTCCCCGCCGAGCTCAGCCTTGGCCGCTGGTCCCGGTGAGGAGCCGCTGCCTGACTCACGGGGCCGGTCCCACCACCCCGCTCCTGCCACCCCTCCCCACCTCCCCTGTGCTTGGCACAACAGCCACCGAGGGCTTGGACAGGTGATAAAGGGATTTTACAGCCCAAGCAGCAGTTTTGGGCTCTTTCCAGCCCTCTGCACGTCGCCCTCGTGCAGTGGGGCCGCTCCAACCCCGGGAGCTGGGCTGGAGGAGGAGCAGGAGGGAGCTGCGTGGTGCCCGTCCCTCAGATCGGCTTTTCCCCGAGCAACGAGGGCCCAGCTCTCAAATTGACTGGCAGAGGGTGCCAGGGAGGGCGGATCTGTGCTGGAGCTGGGGCGGGATGGGAGGTTCCTGCCGGCCTGGGGGCGAGTGTGGCGCTTGAGGGGGTGGAAGTGGTTTCATTTTGGGCTGTGCTGAGGTCGGGGAGGGAATGTCGCCTCCCTCCGTGCCTCAGTTTCCCCAGGCTGAGGATACCAGTGCAGGTATCACAAGGGCTGGGCTCCTCTCTCCGGAGCAGAGGGGGATGCTCCAAGGAGGAGGAGTTTTTCCTGGGGCTCAGCACGGTTTGGGGATGAAGCAGGAGAAATCTCGGTTCCTGGGGAGGCTCAGTGGGCGCGACAGCAGCTTCCACACGAGCCGGGGGTTCGGTTTGAGCTAAAACCAGGCAAATTGTGTCCTGCCCGCGGGGGGCGAGGCCGGCAGAGCCAGGGGAGCTGTGAATTCAGGGCTGGAGAGATCTTCCCGCCCCCAGGGACCCGCCTGCAGGGGACCGGGGCTGGCCGGGCAGTGCCTGCCCGCCCCTGGCGCTCCTCCCCCGGGTGTTTTGGCTCCGGGGTCAGGCGGCCGCTGCGGCACCAGGAGCGTTTCCTCCGGGATGGGACAACCACGGCTCAACTCAGGAGAGTCACCAAGGGAATTTGGAGAGGTTGGGGCCACTGGGAGAAAACCAGTTCACAGCAGCGTTGTTCCCCACCCCCCGTGCTGGGTTACCCATAGCCCACGGGCATTCACCTGGCGCCACCGGGACCGTGCCACCCTCCTGTGACCGTGTCACGCTCCGGTGACGTGGCACAGGCTCCTCCACAGACACATCCCATCTCCAGTGAACCTTCTGGCCAAGCCCACACCCCAGGGTGGCACGGAGATGCCTTGAGCCTTGCCCAGGGTGGCATGATGACATGGAGGTGCCTTGAGCCCTGCTGGCGCCACGGAGGTGCCTGGAGCCTCTCCCACAGTGACACGATGACACAGGAGATGCCTGGAGCCTCTCCCACGATGACACAGAGATGCCTTGAGCCTTGCCCAGGGTGGCACAGAGGTGCCTTGAGCCTCTCCCACAGTGACACAATGACACAGAGATGCCTTGAGCCCCGCCGGCGCCACTTCACGGGCTTAATTACTGTCATTACCGTGGTAATTAGTGCCCAGCCCAAGGGCTCCTTTCCATTTTAACTGGTTTTATTGTCTCCAGGAGGGGACGGGCTGGTCCCAGGGACATCCCAGGGTGTTGGGACCCAGCGGTGGGACTGGGGATGCCCTGAGGGTGATCTCCTGTGTCCGTGTGTCTGTCCACAGGGAAGTCCCACCTGGCCATCGTGCAGAAGGTGAACAACGAGGGCGAGGGAGATCCCTTCTACGAGGTGCTGGGGCTGGTGACGCTGGAGGACGTCATCGAGGAGATCATCAAGTCAGAGATCCTGGATGAGTCAGATACATACAGTAGGTTTGGGGCTTGGCCCCTCTCCCCATTCCATGGCATGCTGGGGTCCCTCTGGCCCCCCCTGGCCCCCCTGACACCCTCTCCCCACAGCTGACAACCGCAGCAGGAAGCGGGTGAGCAACCAGAAGAACAAGCGAGACTTCTCGGCCTTCAAGGACCCCGTCAACGAGCAGAAGGTGAAGGTCTCACCGCAGCTGCTGCTGGCTGCTCACCGCTTCCTTTCCACAGGTGAGTTATTTTGGGGGGGCTGTGGAGCCCCCCCACAGCTCCAGACACCCCCGGGCTCGGTCTGGCTGTGGAGCCCCCCCACGGCTCCAGGCACCCCCGGGCTCGGTCTGGCTGTGGAGCCCCCCCACGGCTCCAGGCACCCCCGGGCTCGGTCTGGCTGTGGAGCCCCCCCACATCTCCAGGCACCCCCGGGCTCAGTCTGGCTGTGGAGCACCAGCCCCCCAGCACTGAGCTGGGTGGGCTCAGTGAGTTCTGTGTCCCTGGCAGCCGTGGGAGCTCCGTTCCCCTGCTGAGGAGGAGTCACTCCAACCATCTGGTTCAGGAATTACAGGGTGTTTGTGTCTTGTCCCACTCTCTTCCCCTCTGTCCTCTCCCCAAAAAATGGGAAGAGTTGGAGCTCAGGGATAGCTCTGACACTTGGCAGGTCCCTGTCCTGTCAGGATGGTCCTGTTCCCTGGCTGGCACGTGTCCCCCTCCTTGCTGGGGACCTGAAGTTGGTGTTGGGGGCTGGATCCTTGGGCTTTACCCCAGGGAGGTGTCAGTGGGGCCCAGCCTGATCCAGGGAATCACCCCAAGGGACAAGGAGGAGGGAGGGGAGAGGGATAAGGGATGTGGCTCTGACCCCCCCCTTCCCCTCTTGCTCTCAGAGGTGACGCTCTTCACCCCCAACTTCATCTCAGAGAAGATCCTGCTGCGGCTCCTCAAATATTCCGACGTCATCCAGGAGCTGAAGTTTGACGAGGAGAACAAGAAGTCCCCGCGCCACTTCCTCTACTGCAAGAACAAAGCAGCCGACTACTTCATCCTCATCCTGCAGGTACGGGGCTGTGGGGTGGCCCTGCCACCACCTGGGCTCCCTTGGGTGAACCAGCACCCCGGGGAGGCTGCGATGGGAGGGTCCTCGCCCAGCCCAGCGCCGCGGGGTGGGGTTTAACACCCGGCTCTCCCTGGCAGGGCAAGGTGGAGGTGGAGGCCGGCAGGGAGTGCATGAAGTTTGAAGCAGGAGCTTTCTCCTACTACGGGGTGATGGCCCTGGGCCCCACTCCTGGATCTGGTAAGCACCTTGATCACCTGGGTACCGGCGTGGGCAGAGCCCCCCGCCCGCACCGAGAGCTGCCCATGGCAATGGGAGGTGCTGGAGGCTCCAAGCTCCTGCTGGTGCCCCCCGAGATGTCCTGTGGGGCTGTGTGGCCAGCACCTGTCCTCAGGGAGACACCTGAGCACGTTGCAGGTGCTGTCCCCCCTCCTGGTGTGGTGGCTGTCCCCCCTCAGTGCAGTGGCTGTCTCCCTGCCCTGGTGTGGTGGCTGTCCCCCCTCCCGGTGTGGTGGCTGTCCCCCCCTCAGTGCAGTGGCTGTCCCCTGCCCCGGTGTGGTGGCTGTCCCCCCCTCAGTGCAGTGGCTGTTCCCCCCTCGGTGCGGTGGCTGTCCCCCCTCAGTGCAGTGGCTGTCCCCCCCCCGGTGTGGTGGCTGTCCCCCCTCAATGCAGTGGCTGTCCCCCTGCCCCGGTGCGGTGGCTGTCCCCCCTCCCGGTGCGGTGGCTGTCCCCCCTCCCGGTGTGGTGGCTGTCCCCCCCTCAGTGCAGTGGCTGTCCCCCCTCAATGCAGTGGCTGTCCCCCTGCCCCGGTGCGGTGGCTGTCCCCCCTCCTGGTGTGGTGGCTGTTCCCCCTCCAGTGCAGTGGCTGTCCCCCTTCCCGGTGTGGTGGCTGTCCCCCCTCAGTGCAGTGGCTGTCCCCCTGCCCCGGTGTGGTGGCTGTCCCCCCTCCAGTGTGGTGGCTGTCCCCCCTCCAGTGTGGTGGCTGTCCCCATGCCCCGGTGCAGTGGCTGTCCCCCCTCGTGCAGGTCCATGCCCAAGCTGGAGGCTGAAAACCCGCTGCCCCCCGTCACTGCCAGGACACCGACCCTGGCGGTTCAGCGTGGTGTGAGGTCACCAGCACCCGCCCACCGGCACCGGGAGGGGCCGAGCCACCCTCAGCCACCCCCTCCTTCCCCCAGAGCCCTGTCCCCTGCCTGTGTGTCCCGTTGTCCACCTCTCTGCCCCGGTGCCCACCCACAAAGCGAGGGTCGTTGTTTGCCGGGTGAACGGTGCGGCTGCACGACGTGCCAGACCCGGCTGTGACCCCGTTAACCCCCGTTAACGGGGGGTCCCCACCCCGTTACTGCAGCACCGGGTATTTTAGCCTCCACACCGGGACGGTCACTCGCCGTCTGGTCCGGTTCCAGGTGCCGGGTGACCGTCCTGGCCACTGCTCCGTGTGCCAGGCAGCCCTTCTGGTTGCCTCCCCGTGCCGTTGGCTTCCTCACCCCACATCTCTGACGGAGGGAGGGCGGCTCCGGGCTGCGGTGTGGGGCTGGAGCTGGGCAGTGCCGCTGCCCGGTGCCACCCGGCTCTGTTCCCGGTGCCATTGGGGTCCCTCACACCCTGGAACTGCCCCCATTTCTCCAGCTGCCTTCGCCACGGGTACAGTGGAGGAGCAGAGGGACAGCACCGGCTGGGCAGCCCGGTGTGGTGGCTGTCCCTGCCCCGGTGTGTTGGCTGTCCCCGCCCCAGTGTGGTGGCTGTCCCCCCCCTGGTGTGGTGGCTGTCCCCCCTCAGTGCAGTGGCTGTCCCCCCTCCCGGTGCGGTGGCTGTCCCTGCCCCGGTGTGGTGGCTGTCCCCCCTCAGTGCAGTGGCTGTCCCCCATCTTGGTGTGGTGGCTGTCCCCCCTCCAGTGCAGTGGCTGTCCCCCATCCTGGTGTGGTGGCTGTCCCCATGCTGGCTGGCTGGTGAGGAGGTGCCACTCCCCCTGCTGCTGCATGCGGGTCCTGTGTCACCCCAGCTTCCTGAGCATGGCACCAGGCCCTCCTTGTCCCTGTGACCCCCACCTGGTCCCTAACCCCGTGCAGGGTTCCGGGAGTCACGGTGTCCTTGGGCTGGAGCTGTCCCCTGGTCCCCTGTCCCCTGGTCCCCTGTCCCGGAGCAGGGGGACTGGGGGGGCTCTGGACTCCCTGGCCATGGTCGGTGGCCGTTTGGCAGGTGACAGGGGGGTCAGTCCGGCTCTGTCCCCAGTCAGCCACAGGGGACACAGGGCTGTGCTGGGGTGGGTGAGCACCCGTCACCCCCTGTCACCGCTGGGCACCGTGTCCCTGGAGCCTGCGGGGCGCGGGGCTCTCCCTGCACGGACACACCGGCGCCAGGACTGGCATCACCGGGGGGCTCAGCACCCCATACCCGGCAGGCAGAGAGTTCCAGACCTCACCCCAGGCTCGGGGGTCCGTGCTGGGGCTGACCCCTCCCTCCCGTCCCGCAGAGATCCGCTCCCCGTCCCACGTCAGCAGCCTGAACCGCTCGGCCTCCCTCAGCTACCACGAGCGCTCCGACTCCATCTCCTCCCCGGTCAGCGGCAGCAACAACCAGCTCAACGCCGGCACCGGCGCCCAGTACGTGGCCGATTTCAGCGTCCGCGCCCTCACCGACCTCCAGTTCGTCAAGGTGAGGCGGGTGCTGCCCACGGCACCGGGGTGGGGACGCCGCGGGCGGGGTCCGGCTCCGCTCCGGCTCCGCTCCTCCTCTCCTCCTCCTCTTCTTCCTCCCCCTCCTCCCCCTCCCCCTCCTCCTCCTCCTCTTCCTCCTCCCCCTCTTCCTCCTCCTCCTCCCCCTCTTCCTCCTCCTCCTCCCCCTCTTCCTCCTCCTCCTCCCCCTCTTCCTCCTCCTCCTCCCCCTCTTCCTCCTCCTCCTCCCCCTCTTCCTCCTCCCCCTCCTCCTCCTCCCCCTCCTCCTCCTCCCCCTCTTCCTCCTCCCCCTCTTCCTCCTCCCCCTCTTCCTCCTCCTCCTCCCCCTCTTCCTCCTCCTCCTCCCCCTCTTCCTCCTCCTCCTCCCCCCTCTTCCTCCTCCTCATCCCCCTCTTCCTCCTCCTCATCCCCCTCTTCCTCCTCCTCATCCCCCTCTTCCTCCTCCTCCTCCTCATCCCCCTCCTCCTCCTCCTCATCCCCCTCCTCCTCCTCTTCCTCCTCCCCCTCCTCCTCATCCCCCTGGTTATCTTTCCCCCCGCACAGATCACGCGCCAGGAGTACCAGAACGGCCTCACAGCCTCCCGCATAGACAGTTGTCCCCAGTCCCCCGACAGCAGCGCCCCTAAACCGGACACCGGTTTACCGGAGAAACCGGAACCTTCCACCACAGCCGATGAAACCACGAGTCTGCTGAACGAGAGGAACTGCCTGAGCCGCCGGAGCAACCACAGCCCCCTGGAGAACTCCATCTGACCCCGGCCCACGCCGGGAGGGACCTCGCCCGCCCCTTCCAGGGACCCTTTTCCCCGGTAGGAAACGTTTGGCGGCTCCTCGGTGACACCACAGCACCGGGGGCCGCGGTTATACCGGAGGAGCCCGGTGGAGCTGGCGGCGGCGGCGCGGTGAGGCACGGAGCCGGGATTTGCTGCTGTTTTCCAGACTGGCTGGTTTTTAATTAATGGAATCAGCCGGTGCCGCTCTCCACCGGCGCCCGCTCAGCTCAGGGAGCTTCAGGCCTCGGACACCGATTTGGGGTGAGGGGGCTGCACCGTGACCCCCCCTCCCCCGGGACGGGCATCCCGGCCCCTCTCCGGTGTTTTCAGGACACGACGGTAGGCGGAGACGCCTGAGGTGCAGCGTGACGGCGGCGTCTCGTCCTCCTCCCGGTAAATCAGGGCGATGCCGCCGCCCTCCTCCGCTCCCATTCCCCTTTCCCGCTGGCCCGGGGCACCGGGGGGATGTGACGGTGGAGAGCTCGGCGGCAGGGCTCAGCGTCTCCGGTGCAAACGGCCGAGACCCCCCTCTGCCACCCCGTGAGACACCCCCTGTGCGGCCCCTCCACCACCCGCGGGTGTCACGAGCGTGCTGAGGACGGCAGGGACGGTCCCCGCTGCGGTTTCGGTGCCTTCCCCGCCCCCCACCTCCCGTCCCCCTGCCCCCCGTGCCGTGGGGTGTCTCAGGGTACCTGTGCCGGGGGAACCAGGAGCGATGGGTGAGGAAGGATCCGGTGTTTCAGGGCGGCACAAAGCTAGTGACCAAAGTTGTACAGGCAGGAGGGGGCCAGCGCCGTGTCCCCCCCATCCCTCAAACCCCAGCACCGGGGAACCCCCCCCCGACCCCAATCCCCCGGTGACCTGCTCAGGGCAGGATGTGGGACCCGCAGTGAGCACCGGCCAGACCTCAGCACGGTCCCCGGTGGTGCTTCGTACCCGGTGGTGGGGGGAGGAGGGAGATGCCCCCTCCCCTTCCAACAACAACAACAAACAACAAACAAACCAAGCACAAGTTCCCTGGGTGAACTCTGTAAGTTATTGGGAAAAGGTTAATTATTTTTGTTAATCACATCTCGATTATCAGGTCCTAGGTCCTTCTGTGGGGAGATACTAGAAATAATAAAATAATAATAATAATAATAATGAATAATAATAATAATAAACCAAGAAAAAAAAACCCAAAACACCCCTATTTTAAATTAAATTTTCCTCTATGCAACGCCCCCTCCCGCCGCAGGAATCCCTATTTATTTTTCGGGCCCGGGGGGGGTTGGGGGGGCGGGGCCGGGTCTCCCCGTCCCGGTTGTGACCCCGCCACCCCCTCCCGGTTGTGAAACCGATTGTGGAGTTTGATTTGATGGGGTTTGGGGGGGGGATTTTTTTGCCAGTTGGTTAATAAAGAATCTATATCTGTACGTCGATCTCCTCCGTGCTTCGCGGCAGGGTGAGAGGAGCCGCCAACAGCGCATCCCCGTTACCCCGCCGCCGTAGGACGCGGCCCCTTTAAATCGTTCCCCGGTGTTGTTTACAGCGCGGCAGTGAGGCACCGCCCCCCGGAGGAGATAACGGGCGGTGATTGGCTGCTCTGCCTGAGGTGGGACGGCTGGCGATTGGCCGCGTGGAGAAACAGCGGCGGGGCGGGGCGCGCGGCGGCCGGCGATTGGCTACGGGGTGGGGACATCCGCCGAGAGGCGGAGCCATACAGGGTGAGGCGGCCAGCGATTGGTTTCTCAGGAGGAAAATGGGCGGGGCGTATAGCAGCGAGGCCGGAAGTTTGATGGCCGCCAGGCACCGCTGTTACCATGGCGACGGGACCCGGAAGCGGCTCGGCCGGGCCTGGGCCGGGAAGCGGGGCCGGGCGGCGCGGTCCTGCGGGGCGAGGCGGAGCCGCGGCCCGGGGCGAGCGGTTCCTGCTGGAGGCCGGCGCTGTGCTGGGCTCCCCCGCCAAGGCCGCCATTACGGGCAGCGCTGGGCTCGGCCCAGGTGCTGGATCCGTGTCCGTGTCCGTGCCCCGGCCGCGGTGTAGCCGCCCCTCGGCGTCCTCACCCGCTGGGACGGTTTCACTGGGCCGGCCCGTGGCTGCAGCCGACAGAGCCGCTCACCGGGGGGTAGGGGAGAGAACTGGGGGTGAGGGAGAGGAGACTGCTGGGGTGAGAGGAGAACAAGTTAATAACTGAAATAAAATAAAACTTAAAATAATAATGATAGTAAAATAATAATGATATTAATAATAGTAATTAAATATGCAAATGAGTGACTCCCAGTGCCATTGCTCACCACCCGCCAACCCAGCCTGGCCCGTTCCCAGAGAACGATCCCAGAGCAGCGACAATCCCGACCCGAAACCGCAATCCCGGGAGAGCCAGAGCCCGAGAGAGCCAGAGAGAGACAGAGAGGAAGAGCCCCTCATGGATCTCCTGCCCATGGGGGACAGGAGATGGAGCAGCCCCTTGGCAGAGCCCAGTGCCCATGGAGCTGAGTCAGTTCAATAGACCTTGCAGCTGCAGACCAGCAAAACACAACGTCCTTCAACTTCCAGCAACAATATAAAACATCGGTGTGTGATCAATGTTCTAATAGCAAATCCCAGCTGAACCCAAACCCCAGCGCTGTTCCAGCTGCTGAGAAGAAACCAGTTTGTCCCAGGTACACACCAGGACACCGGTTTGTGCAGAGCCTGGAGGACATCTTGGAGGAGACGAAGTTGGAGATCCTGAACGCTCAGCCAGTGATGCAGCAACAGACACAGCCCCAAAACTGAAACCACCACCCCAGAAGAGTGACCCTGAGGGATCCCTGAGAGAATCCCCCAGAGCTTTCCAGCCAACCCTCACGAACACACTGACCACGAGGTGACACACATGGAACATCCCCCTGGTGTATCCAAACACCGGCTAAAGCACGGGGAGGATGGGAATGTCCTTCCCCTTCCAGCCACAACTGAGCCATCAGTGTGTGATCAATGTTCTTCTCACAGCAAATCCCAGACTGAAATCAAAACCCAGTTACTACAACATTAACCCCACCCCAGTGGAACCAGGACAGGAGGGGTGACGGCACTGCCACGGCAAAGCTCTCCCCACAATGAAGCTCTCCCCATGACGAAGCTCTCCCCACAGTGAAGCTCTCCCCACGGCCAAGCTCTCCCCACGGCCAAGCTCTCCCCACACTGAAGCTCTCCCCACACTGAAGCTCTCCCCATGGCCAAGCTCTCCCCACGGCCAAGCTCTCCCCACACTGAAGCTCTCCCCACGCTGAAGCTCTCCCCACAGCGAAGCTCTCCCCACAGTGACGCTCTCCCCACAACGAAGCTCTCCCCACAGTGAAGCTCTCCACACAGCAAAGCTCTCCCCACGGCCAAGCTCTCCCCACGGCGAAGCTCTCCCCACACTGAAGCTCTCCCCACAGCGAAGCTCTCCCCACGGCCAAGCTCTTCCCGTGGCAAAGCTCTCCCCACAACGAAGCTCTCCCCACAGCGAAGCTCTCCCCACAATGAAGCTCTCCCCACAACGAAGCTCTCCCCACAGCGAAGCTCTCCCCACAGCGAAGCTCTCCCCACAATGAAGCTCTCCCCACAATGAAGCTCTCCACACAGCAAAGCTCTCCCCACGGCAAAGCTCTCCCCACGGCCAAGCTCTCCCCACAATTAAGCTCTCCCCACGGCTCCCACTGACCAGGCAGGAGGTGAGCGTGGGCAGGAGCCAGGTGCCTTCACCAGCTGCTTGGGGGGTCCCTGATGGGTGGTTCTTTGGTCGCTCTCCCCGCAGAGCTCTTCAGCCCAGCCCCGTCCGTGTCCCCTGCAGGGTCTCGCCGCGATGTGCACGGCGCTGGGTGCTCTCTCCGCCTGGCAGAGCACGTCCAGGGGCGGCTGTGCCGGTGCCACGGGCCATCCCGCGCCACTCGGGCTACAGGAGCTCCTTCTGCCTGTCCCCAGCTCTCCTGCGTGGAGATGGAGATCAGGGAGGAGGGACTGAGGTTTGGAGATGGAGCCGTCATCTACCTACAACGGCGTCTCCACCGTGGCACCGGCACAGAGCAGCCGGCAGCACCGAGCTGGCCCCTGGGGCAGCACCAGACCCACTCGGCCGGGTTTTGGGGTGCAAGGGGAGCTGCTCTTTGGCAGGTCCTGGCTCTCAGTGCTGCCCGTGGTGCACCCGTCCGTGCTGTGTCCATCCCCGGTGTCTGCCCGCTGCCGCGGCTGCTGGGATCAGCGCCCGGGCGGCACCGACCGCGCAAGCTGCTCCTCGGACCGCCCCGGCTGCACCGTGCGGCACTCACCGACCCACAGCCGGGCAAGGGAGGGGCTGGATCCGCCCCCCAGGGTCCTGCCGGGAGCCTGCCCCTGCCTCACCCGGCTTCCTGGGAGCGCCGAGCCCCGCGCCGAGCTGCCCGCGGGTCCCTGACTGCCCCGGGCACGGCTGTGGCACTGACCCGCTGTCCGCTCGGGTGATGTGGCCACAGTAGCCCAGTGCTCTCACAGCCTCCAGGACCCTGAACCCTGCCAAGTCCCCCAACAGCATTAAGCCAAAACTCATCGCCAGCAGCCAGAGCACCCTCCTGAGCCACCTGCGCCAGGTAGGGAGCTGGCACGGCAGCGGATCGGTGGTGGCTGCCCCAGCAGCCATGCCCAACTGGGAACCTGGGGTGCTCTGGGGTGCTGGTGGGGCCACCTCCACCTCTGGTTCTTCTCAGCAGCCAGCAGCTGAGGCCGGGCCGTGGCACGGGAGGGCAGAGCCACCACCGAGGTGCCCAGTTCGGGGTGCTCCCCGTGGGGCTCCCTCCTCCCCACGTGTAATTCGTGCATCTCTCACTGCGTTTCCCCAGCTCGGACGCTGCCACCCCGGCACGGGCAGCTCAGCAGCTGCTGTTCCTCTGCCACGGGCGATGCCAAACCATCCCACGGGGAAGCAGAGAGCCAGGGCCGGAGCGGTTCTGCCTCCTGGCGCTCCCGGCTGCTCGCCGGGGTGGGAGCGCGGGTTGGGCTCCTCTGTCGCGGCACACTCCCCCCCACGCGGGCTCCGTGGTGCTTCCTCCTCCGACAAAACACCCTTTGCCCCATTTTTAGTGTTTTTTTGAGGAAATCAAAGCCATTGGAGGGGTTGGCAGCTGAAAAATGGCACCGTGGCCCCTTTGCTGCTGCCAGGCCCCTGCTCAGGGGTGAACCCTGGCCCACGCCAGCACCCGGCACAGGGGACAGAGACGGAGACGGCGTTGGGTGCCAGGGGCTTTATCCATCGGAGACGGCATCTGGTGGCACTGGGTGTCCCATGGAGTGGTGGCTCTGGCTCTCCTGGTCCCCCCTCAGGTATCCAGCAGGTCCTGGACAGCCGGGTCGGCCACATCACGGGGTCGTCGGCCCTTGGCATCGCGGACACCGGCCAGTGCCGGGCTGTGCCGCAGGAGCAGGGCGCAGAGCTCCCGGTGCCCCTGTTCAGCCGCCTGCGGGTGACACACCCGTCACCGCCGGTACCGTGGCACCGTGGGGACATCCCCACCCTGCCACCCACCTTGTGCAGGCTGGTGAGGCCGTCGTCATCGGTAGCAGCCGGGTCAGCGCCGTGGGCCAGCAGCAGGCGGGTGACAGCGAGGTGGCCGCAGTAGCTGGCGCGGTGCAGGGGGGTGGCACCGCCGGGGGTGCGGGCGTCGCAGCGGGCGCCCCACTGCAGCAGCAGCTGGCAGACCCCCAGGTGCCCGTTGCGGCTGGCGTAGTGCTGGGTGGGGGGGACACACACAGACACAGGCAGGGGTGTGGGCAGGGGGCCTGTCTGTCTGTCTGTCTGTCTGTCCCCCCTGTACCCGTGTCTCCCGTACCAGCGCCGTGTACCCCGCCGTGTCGGGCTGGCTGGGCTCCCCGCGCCGCTCCAGCAGCTCCAGCACCCGCCGCTCGTCCCCGTCCCGCGCTGCCGACCAGATCCCTGCGGGCAGAGGATGGGGGGCTGTGTCAGGCAGGGAGGGACCCCACAGAGCTGCCTGTACCCCAACCTCTCTCTGTACCCCCACCTCTACCTGCACCCCAACCCCTGCCCAGGGCATTGCCTATCCCTGCCTGTATTCTGCCTGCACGCCAATCCCTGCCTGTACCCCAACCCCTCTCTGTACTCCCACCCCTCCTTGCACCCCAAACCCTTCCTGTACCCCAGCCCCTGCCCAGGGCATCCCCCTGCCCTGCCTGCACCCCAACCCCTGCCTGTTCCCCCCGCTCCACCCCACTTTCTGCCCGTCCCCAGACCCCGCTCGAAGTCCATCTCGGGCAGGCTCTGGTACACGCTGGGCACCGCCACCCGTGACGGGCAGCAGGGCCCGGGGGATGGCGAACGGTGGCCCGTCGCCATCGCCCGGGCCGGGGAAAGCCGAAGGGAACCGAGGAAAGACGGGAGGTGCCAAAGGGAGCCGGGAAGGGCCGAGAGGGGCCGAGGGAAACCGGGAAGAGCCGAGAGGAGCCGGGAAAGGACGAGGGAAGCCGGGAAGGGCCGAAGGGAACGGAGGGAAGCGCAGAAGGGAGCCGGGAAGAGCCGAGGGGAGGCGGGAAGAGCCGAGGGAAGCCGGGAAAAGCCGATCGGCACCGAAAGCAGCCGAACGCCGCCACTCCCCGAGCGCCAGGGCGCATGCGTCGTCTGTCCGCCGCCGCCAGGGGGCGCCCCCGCCTTCCAGCGCTGAGCGTTGCCCGGGCTGTGCCCCCCCCCCCGCCATGAGGGACCCCGGGCTCCCCCCCCTCCCCTCTGCTGTGGGGGTCCCAGACCTGCCCCCCCCCCCCTCCGCTATAGGGTGCACAGGGCCCCCCCCACTAACGGGGCTCCGGGCTCCCCCCCCCAGCTGTGGGTACCCAACTCTCACCCCCCCACCCCCCAGCGATGTGGGGGCCCAGCCCCCATCATGGCGGCTCAGCGCCCCCCCTCCCCCGGCCCCGCTTCCCACGCCCCGGGCAGCCCCTGGCCCCGCTCCCAGGCCCCACCGGGACCCCGGGTGCCGCTTCCGCCCGGTTTCCCAGCAGAGCCTCCCCTGGGAACCACCCCCCCCCACCCCCAACACTGACCCCCAGCATCCGGGGAGAGGCGGGGGGGGGGGCACGGGCACAGGGCCCGGCCTCGGCAGCCTCAAACCCCGGGGGGGGAGCGGCTGGGCCCCCCCTGCCCTGGGAACGGCGCCGCGATGCCCTTTTATAGCCCCGAGCGAGGCCTTTTTCCATGAGCTCAGCACCCGGGGGGGGCCCAGCACCCGCCCCGCACCCCCGGCCAGCGCCGGACACGGCCCCTGCAAACCTCACTTCTCAGAGATATTTACAGATATTTGTGTTTTTTACTTCTTTTTATTATTAATATAAAAATACTCACGTATTTACAGCAAATAAATATATTTTGGTAACAAATAAATTACACTGGGGGGGGGGGGTTATACAAAAGGGGGCCCAAGCGGGCGGCGTGCAGGGGTGGGGGGGTGGCAGGCGGGGGAGGGGGGGGTATTTACAGCCAGGGCTGAGGGGGTACAAAGCCCTGGGGGGGGGCAGGGGGGGTGAGGGGGGGTATTAGAAAAGTTCTCAGGAAGAAAAACCCGATCGGTTCATAAATCGTCCCAAAAAAACCATCCTGCGGCTGCGGCCCAGGGCAGGACGCGGTGCCTGGGGAGGGGCTCGGTGGTGCCCGGCAGGGACTCGGTGGTCCCCAAGGCCGGTGGCAAGTCCCCAAGATTGGTCACTTGCCCGGGACCTGGTACCACAGACGGACACGGTGACCACGAGCAGCTCCGGTGCCCAAGCTGGGTGCCGGTGCCCCAAATGTGTGACGTGGTGCCAGTGCCGTGGCCCCATGGCGGGTGCCGGGGTGACAGCCCCCATGATGGGTCCCAGCAGTGGGGTGGCAGTCCCGTCCCCACAATGGGTGCTGGCATCCCTGGAACGGGCGCCGGCGCTCACGCTGCAGCCCCAAGTCGGGTGCTGGTGCCGAGGCGGTGGCCCCCGCGGTGGGTGCTGGTGCCGAGGCGATGGTCCCAGCGGTGGGTGCTGGCACCGCAGTCCCCGCGGCGGGTGCCGGGCCCTGAGGTAGGTTGGGCTGCTCGGCGGCGGCTCAGACGGACGACTCCTCGGGGTTGGAGTCGGGCAGAGGCTGACGCTGCTGCAGTTTGCGCCGCAGCTCCTCGGCCAAATCGGCGCAGGGCGGCCGCTCCTCGGCACCCAGCGCCAGGCGGATGTAGCCGTTGGAGGAGGAACCACGGAGGGGACCCAGGTGGATGCGGGTGGGCGAGTGGAGGGGTTGTCCCGGGATGGCGTTGGGCGGTGAGGTGGCACCGGGAGGGCCACCGTTGCGGCAGGTGGCGTGGCCCGGCACGATTTTGAGCGAGCCGTCCGAGTAGTAGTAGCTGGCCGGGTCCCAGAGCTTCTCATCCGAGTCGGAGGCGGCGCTGGGCACGAAGCGGGGACTGGGGGGCTCCTTGGGCAGCTCGATGGGGTACACCAAGGTGCTCTCGATGGCTTTGGCGCCTTTGCCGAGCTCCTCTCGCAGCCGCCGCCAAAGCGAGAACACCACCAGCAGCAGCACCAGGCACAGCGCGCCCAGGCACACGGCCACCACCCACACCAGCCCCAGGCTCTCCAGCGGCGCCCGCGTCTCCAGCGGCACCCCGGGGCCGGCCAGCACCGTCACCCGGTACACCTCCCCGCCCAGCCGGGCGCCCTGCTCCTCCGAGAAGCAGCGGTAGGTGCCGCTGTGCTGCGCCTCGGCTCCCGGCACCACCAGCGCCCGCAGACGGGCGTCGCGCAGCACCAGCGCCTGCTCGGCCGCCAGCGCCCGGCCCTCGAAGGTCCACAGCGCCTGGGCCAGGTTGGAACCCAAACGGCACGTCAGCACCAGGTCGGTGCCTGCCACCACCGTCACGTTTTTGGGGGTGATGGGACCTGTGGGAGAGGAGCTGAGTCAGGAGGGGAGGCTCAAGGTGGGGGGTCCCGTGTCCCCCCCGTCTCCCGTCTCCGTGGTGGGGGTCTCACCTTGCTTGGCCACCTGCGGCAAGGTGCAGGCGCGGGTGTCGGAGCTCAGCACGTCCTGGACCAGCTGGGACCTGCGGGAGGAGGCAGCAGAGGTGAAGGGGTGACCCTGTGCCACAGTGGGGTGTCCCCCCCTCCCTGGAGACCCCCCTTACCCGTTGAGGCCGTCGATGCGGACGCAGAGGCTGGCGTTGCGGCTCCAGGCGCAGTAGGGATCCCGGGCGAGGACACAGTCCGTGCACGACTGGTAACGGCTGCAGTCGGCCACGGGCAACTGGGCCACCTGGAAACGGGAGCCGGCAAAGAGCAGCTTCTACAAGGACAAGAAGAACGGGTGAGGTGACAACAGGTGACACAGCCAGGGGACACAGCCAGGGGACACCCCAGATGCCAGCCCCTTCCCCACGGCACCGCTCACCTTCCGTCCGGCCAGGACCAGGCTCTCCACAGGCTGCGCTGGCTCAAACACCTGCAGCTCCTCGACCAGGTGGACGTGAGTGCCCAGGTTCAGCGCTTTGTGCACCCAGCCGTCACCTGCGGGTCACGGGGGGCGGTGAGGGGACGTCCCCGCGCCGGGAGCCCTCCGCAGTCCCCTCCCCAGTGGTTACCTGTGCCGATGAAGAGCACCTCGTAGACAGCGCCGTCCAGGCCGGGCACCCGATCCACCACCAGCCGGGTGAAGTTGGCGTCCTTCTTGAGGAGCAGCGGGCGGCCGCGCTGGGGCAGGACGGGCTCGTCCATCAGCGGGTGCTTCTTGGCGAAGTTGAGGGTGTTGTCGGGCAGCTCCAGGGAGCTGGCGAAGCCGTTCTGCCGGTGCCAGTCGGTGATGCACTGGGGACCAACGGCACCGTCAGGCGCGCGGCCGGAGCCCGCCCCCTCTCCTCCCTCCCCGTCCCCGGTGTCGGCACTCACCGCACCGGGCCGAGGGCTCGGCACCTCGTCCGAGTACCGGCCCCACTTCTGCGCCTGCTCCCGGTACTCCTTGTAGGGCCCCTCGAACGCTTTCTTCACCTCCAGGATGTGGTACCGGCAAACGGCCGAGACGTCCACGTCTCCCCTGCAGGGACAGGTTTAGGGGGAGCCACCGGCCACGGGGAACGCAGGGACAGGTTTAGGGGGAGCCACGGGGAAGGCAGGGACAGGTTTAGGGGGAGCCACCGGCCACGGGGAACGCAGGGACAGGTTTAGGGGGAGCCACCGGCCACGGGGACCCCAGGGACAGGTTTAGGGGGAGCCACGGGGACCCCAGGGACAGGTTCAGGGGGAGCCACCGGCCACGGGGAACGCGGGGACAGGTTTAGGGGGAGCCACGGGGAACGCAGGGACAGGTTTAGGGGGAGCCACCGGCCACGGGGACCCCAGGGACAGGTTTAGGGGGAGCCACTGGCCATGGGGAACGCAGGGACAGGTTTAGGGGGAGCCACCGGACATGGGGAACGCAGGGACAGGTTTAGGGGGAGCCATGGGGAACGCAGGGACAGGTTTAGGGGGAGCCACCGGCCACGGGGAACGCAGGGACAGGTTTAGGGGGAGCCACGGGGAAGGCAGGGACAGGTTTAGGGGGAGCCACCGGCCATGGGGAACCCCCGGGGCTGCCACATCCTTGTCACAACTCACCAACGAGCCTGGAAAACCCCAAAAAAAGTGGTGTCCTGCCAGCGGGCCCCGGGCAGGGTGAACACAGCCTGGAGGTGGTTGAAGTGGAGCTGCTGCTCGGGCGCCGCGCACACCAGCCGAGCCTTCAGGAACGTCGTCCACTTCTTCTGCAGCGTGCGGGCGCCGCCGACGTCCCCCTGGGCACCCGACCGGCGTCAAGACGAGGCCACCGGTGGAGCAAAGCCACACTGGGGTGGTGTCCCCCCCCCCGGGTATGGGCTGTCCCCTCCCTGTACCTTGCAGACCCGTGCCACACGAGCCACCACCTGCTCCGCGTAGCAGTCGTACTCCACCGCCCGCTCGCTGAAGAAGAAGTAAACCTTGTCGTCGTCGCCGGTGCTGCTGGCCGCGCTCTCCTGCACGAACGCCGAGGCCACGAAGTGGGGCTCTGTGCACAGAAAGGGGAGGGTGAGGCCGTGCCAGAGCAGGGGGGGTGGCTGTGTTGTCCCCCACCGTGTCCCCCCACCCACCGTTGAGCCACGAGGTCAGGTATTCCGTCTTCATGGAGTAGTGCGGGCCCAGGTTGCGGAGGATGACGGGCTCGGTGCCCAGGAAGTTGTTGAAGGTGGCTGAGTACAGCTCCCCGTCTGCGAGACAAGGGTTCAGGGAGGGGGCCAGGGGGGCAGCGGGCACCCCCTCCAGCCCAGTGGGTGCTGGGTGCTGCCACCTACCCACGATGAGGCCGGTGTGTCCCTTGGTGGGGTCGTAGGGACACTTCCCTTTGCCATCCTCGAAAGCCACTTGGTCCAGGGTGAAGCCAGAGAGTTCCTGTGGGGCACAGGAGTGGGTGAGGGTCCTGACCCCCTTCCCAGTTCATGTCCCCCTGGGTGGGGGTCCTGACCCCCTCCCCAGTTCATGTCCCCCTGGGTGAGGGTCCTGACCCCCTCCCCAGTTCATGTCCCCCTGGGTGGGGGTCCTGACCTCCTCCTTGGTTCACATCCTCCTGCACCCAAACCAGCCCCGGGGGCAGGGACATCCCCAAGATGACCCTCCTGGGGACAGAGACACCCCTGGATGATGCTCCTGGCGACAGGGACACCCCCCAGGTGACCCTTCTGGGGACAGGGACACCCCCCAGGTGACCCTTCTGGGGACAGAGACACCCCTGGATGATGCTCCTGGGGACAGGGACACTCCTCAGACAACCCTCCTGGGGACAGGGACAACCCTTAATGACACTCTGGGGACAAGGACACACCCCAGTGGTCCCCCTGGGTATAGGGACAGTGCTAGATCACCCTCCTGGGGACAGGGACACCCCCCAGATGATGCTCCTGGGGACAGGGACACCCCTTAATGACACTCTGGGGACAAGGACACACCCCAGTGGTCCCCCTGGGTATAGGGACAGTGCTAGATCACCCTCCTGGGGACAGGGACACCCCCCAGATGATGCTCCTGGGGACAGGGACAGCCCTGGATGACCTATGTGGGGACAGGGACACCCCCAGACAACCCGCATGGGAATAAAGCCACCACTGAATGACACCCCTAGGGACAGGGACAGTCCTAGACCACCCTTCTGGGGACAGAGACAGCCCCCAGATGACCCATCTGGGGACAGGGACAGCTCTGGATAACACATTATGGGGACAGGGACACCCCTAAATGATGTTCCCAGGGGCAGGGACACCCCCAGACCACCCTCATGGGAAGAAAGCCACCCCTGAATGACCCTCCTGTGCACAGGGACACCCCTAGATGACACCCCTAGGGACAGGGCCACCCCTAGATGACACCTCTAGGGACAGGGGCAGTACTAGTCCACCCTCCTGGGGACAGGGACACCCTCCAGATGACCTTTTTGGGACAGGGACACCCCTAAATGATGCTTCTGGGGACAGGGACACCCCTAAATGATGCTCCCAGGGGCAAGGACACCCTCAGACCCCCCTCATGGGAAGAAAGCCACCCCTGAATGACCCTCCTGCACATAGGGACACCCCTAGATGACACCTCTAGGGACAGGGCCACCCCTGGATGATGCTCCTGAGGTTGGGGGGGGGCTGCCTTGGACCGATGTGGGGGGGCTGGGGGGCTGGCAGGTTTGGGGGGTCCCCACTCACGATGTAGGTGCACTTGGGCTGGAAGGCGAAGGTGCCGCAGGCGTAGAGGTGGGAGCTGTTGTAGCTCTGCAGGAAGCGCACGTAGTTGAAGCAGTCGGTCTGGGGGGAGGAGGGGGACCAGCTCGTTAAGGGGGTGACAATTTGGGGTGGGGGGGTACATTGGGGTACCCCCCAGCTGTGACCACAGCACCCCTGTGCCACCCACCTGGTTGTTCTTGCCCTTTTGGATGCACTCGGCTTTCTTCTCCACGGGGGCTTCCCAGGAGATCTGGGGCCAGAGAAAAAGAGTCAGTGGGCTACAAATGACACCCACCCCCCCCAAAAAAAATGTCCCCCCTCAACCCTGGGGGTCCCCTCCTGGGACCTCACCGCCGCCTTCAGCTCCACAGTGCCGGTGGCCAGGGCGAAAACGGCCTCCCGGGCCCCCACGTAGAGCAGCGCCTCGGCCTCGTCCAGCGTCAGCGTCAGGTAGTGCGAGACCCCCCCCTGCCAGAACCGCTTGGCCACGGCCTTCAGCTCTGCGGGGGTGACAGGGACATGGGGACATCAGGACAAAGCCACCCCCAGCTCCATGGCTGCCCCATTCTCGGGTGGGCACCCCCAGGGTACCCCCACCCCCCCCCACCCCCAGCGCTGCCGGAAGCCCCCCGGCCCCGGCGCGGCACAAAGGGCTCTTTGTCACCGGGGCAGGCGGTGGCGGTGCCGGGCGAACACAGCGGCCTTTGGTGGGACCCCGGGTCCCCCCCCGCGTCCCCCCGCCCGCCCCCAGGCCCTGCAGAAAGGCCCCATTGATGGGGAGGTGGCCAGGGCCCCCGGGCAGGGACAGGGACACGGGGCTGGCACGGCATGGGGACAGTATGGGGACACAGGGTGCTGGCACGGCAAAGGGGTGGGGGTCTCGGGCGTGGGATGGGAAAGGGACGGGGGGAACGGCACGGGGACAGTGCCATGGCAATGGGATGGGGGGTGTAAGAGTGGGGACAGTACAGGGACAGGGGACGTGGCACTAGGATGGTGGCACGGCAAAGGGACAGGGGTCTCAGGCATGGGGATGGGACAGGGGACATGACATGGGGACAGTGGCACAGCAAAGGGATGGGACTCCTGGGCATGGGGATGGCACAGGGACAGGGGACATGACATGGGGACAGTGGCATGGCAAAGGGATGGGGTCACAAGCATGGGGATGGCACAGGGACAGGGGACATGGCATGGGGACAGTGGCATGGCAAAGGGATGGGGTCACAAGCATGGGGATGGCACAGGGACAGGGGACATGGCATGGGGACGGTGCAGGGATAGAGGAGATGGGGCACTGCCACTGCACAGGGACAGGGGAATGGGACAAAGGGATGGGGACACAGGGCATGGCAAAGGGACAGGGACACCGGTGCTGGCATGGCACAGGAATAGGGACACAGTGCACGACACAGATGGGGACACAGGGTGCTGGCATGGCAAACAGATGGCATCTGAGGGTGCTGGCATGGGGACAGGGGACATGGCACAGGGCTGGGGACAGGGGGCAATGGCAGGGCACGGGGACAGGGGACACGGCAGAGGGATGAGGCAGTAACAGGACACGAGGAGAGGGGACACAGCACAGGGTTGGGGACCCCGGGCGCTGGCACAGCACAGGGACATGGGGCAGTGTCCCTGCGTGGCCCCCCCTGCTCCCTCAGACCTTCAGTTTTGGGGACACCGAGCCGGGGGGGGATCCCCTCAGTGCTGATGAGCTCGGGGGTGTAGGGGACAGAAGCTGCCCAAGGTGGGGACAACCAGAGCCACCGTGGTGTCACCCAGCTGTCAGCGAGGGTGTCTCCACCCCGCTGTGCCTCAGTTTCCCCACCCTGCCCCCCTCTCCCTGGGGACCCCCGGGGGGGGCACACGGTACTCACCCGCGTAGGGGACGGTTTTTCGGGGCACGGCGTTCCACGAGGACCCCGGGGTGGTGGCAGCGGTGGCCAGGGCCAGCAGCGAGACGATGGCCAGGAGCCGGTGGGGGGCCATGGCACTGGGGTGGGGTTGAGGTGGGGAGGGGGGGGGACACAGCCTGGAGTTGGGGGGGGACACAGCCACGCCCAGGCCCCGTTAGGGCTACGGGGCACCGGCACCGGCCGCGCCGGCGTCACGCGGGCGGCGCGGGGACAAGGCGGGCATTGAGAGGAGGGTCACGAGGGCACCCCACGCAGCGGGGGGGTGGGGGGGGACACACGCGGGTCCCCAATTTGCTGCTCCCCCCCCCCCACATCACGGTCCCTCCTCCGGCTGTGACGAGTCCCCCCGGGGGGGTCACGGAGAAGGAAACGGGCTCTTCCGCTTCCCACCCCACCCGGGCGGCCCCACCTCACCCGCATCCTGCCCCGGGACCCCCCCCACCCCCCCCCGGGTCCTGCCCGGTGTCCCCCCCCGGGGGTGCCCCCCTGCTCTGTGCCCCCCCTCCCGGCTGGGCAGGATGCGGCCGGGAATTGTTCAGCGCTGCCCGTCGGGAAGCAGGAAGCCCGGGGAGGGGCCGGGGGGGCCGGGGGGGCCGGGGGGGCCCCGCGCTGCCCGGGGAAGGATTTCCGGGAGACCGGGGATGGGAACGGGCGTGGGAATGGGGGACACCCCGGACAGGCTGCCGGTGCCACGGGCACGGCCAGGGTGCCATGGGAATGGCCAGGGTGCCAGAGTCATGGAGAGGGTGCCACGGGCATGGCCAGGGTGCCACGGGCACGGCCAGGGTGCCAGGGTCATGGCAGGGTGCCAGAGTCATGGCCAGGGTGCCACGGGCACAGTCAGGCTGCCAGGGTCATGGCCAGGGTGCCACGGGCATGGCCAGGGTGCCATGGGAATGTCCAGGGTGCCATGGGCACAGTCAGGCTGCCAGGGTCATGGCCAGGGTGCCAGGGTCATGAAGAGGGTGCCATGGGCACAGCCAGGGTGCCACGGGCATGGCAGGGTGCCAGGGTCATGGCCAGGGTGCCACAGGCACAGCCAGGGTGCCAGGGTCATAGCCAGGGTGCCAGGGTCATGAAGAGGGTGCCATGGGCACAGCCAGGGTGCCATGGGTATAGCCAGGGTGCCATTGGAATGTCCAGAGTGCCATGGGCACGGCCAGGGTGCCACCATCACAGTCAAGGTGCCATGGGCACAGCTGGGATGCCAGGGTCATGGCCAGGGTGCCACCATCATAGCCAAGGTGCCACAGGCACAGTCAGGGTGCCACGGGCAAAACTGAGGTGCCAGGGTCATGGCTGGGGGGCCACAGGCACAGCCGGGGTGCCAGGGTCATGAAGAGGGTGCCATGGGCACAGCCGGGGTGCCACCGTCATCACCAAGGTGCCATGGGTACAGTCAGGGTGCCACCGCCACAGTCAAGGTGCCATGGTCATGGCCAGGGTGCCAGGGTCATCACCAAGATGCCACCATCATGGCCAGGATGCCACAGGCATGGCCAAGGTGCCATGGGCACAGTCAGGGTGCCACCATCATGGCCAGGGTGCCACAGGCATGGCCAAGGTGCCATGGGCACAGTCAGGGTGCCACCATCATGGCCAGGGTGCCACCATCATCACCAAGGTGCCATGGTCATGGCTGGGGTGCCACCACCACAGTCAAGGTGCCTTGGGCACAGCTGGGGTGCCAGGGTCATGGCCAAGGTGCCACCATCATGGCCAGGGTGCCACAGGCATGGCCAAGGTGCCATGGGCACAGTCAGGGTATCATGGGCAGAACTGAGGTGCCAGGGTCATGGTGGGGGTGCCACTGTCATTGCCAGGGTGCCACAGGCATGGCCAAGGTGCCACCATCATGGCCAAGGTGCCACAGGCACAGCCAGGGTGCCATGGTCATGGTGAGGACACCATGGGCACAGTCAGGGTCCCCCGGGCACAGCCGGGGTGCCACAGGCGGAACAGGGTCCCCAGGGTCCCCAACTTTGGTGCGGATGCCTGTGGGTCCCATGGGGGGGACCAGGGTGCCACAGCCCCATGATGGTGCCATCCTGGGGGGTCCCCAAGACAGTGCCACCCCCGATGGGTCCCCACGGAGGTGCCATCCCAGGGGGTCCCCACGATGGTGCCACCTCCAATGGGTCCCTACGGAGGTGCATCCCGGGGGGTCCCCACGACGGTGCCACCCCCAATGGGTCCCTACGGAGGTGCCATCTCGGGTGGGGTCCCTATGGAGGTGCCATCCCAGGGAGTCCCCACGACGCTGCCATCCCGGGTGGGTCCCCACGGAGGTGCCATCCCGGGGGGTCCCCACGCGCAGCCCTGTGGGACGAGCCCACCCAGCACCCGCGGGTGGGGGTCCCTCCCGGTGCTCCCCGCTGTCCCGCGCGTGGGGCCGGTACCGGCGGTAACGGTGCTGGACCGACGGGGGGGGCCGGTGCACCGACGGATCGGGGCGGAGGGGGGGTCCCCGTTACCGGAGGGGGGGATCCAGCTCCCACAGCAGCGGGGAGGAACAGGGGAGGTGATGCAGCCGGGGGTGCCGGTCCCGATCCCCGGTACCGGGAGGAACAAAGCGCCTCCCCCGCCTCCCCCCGCCCCCGCGGCTCCGCCACAACAATACCGGGGCGGGGCGGGGGGGCCGGGGCGGGCGCGGCGGGGGCGGGGGCGGCGGCGGGGGGGCCCCGCACTCACCTCGGGGCGCGGCGGCGGCGGCGGCGGGTGGGGGCGGGGGCCCGGCCGGGGCGGCGGGAGGCGGTGGCGGCGGCGGGTCGGGGCGGCGGTGGGTGCGCGCGCGGCCCCGCTCGGCCCCGCCCCGCACTGACGTCACGGCCGCCCCGCCGATGGGGGGGGCGCGGAAGGGAGGGGAGCGGAGTGGGCTCTACTCGGGCTGGGAACGGTTCGGCTCGGATCAGCCCGGCGGGGTTTGGCCGGGTCGGCTCAGCCCAGTTCAGATCAGCCCAGTTCGGCTCAGCCCAGTTCGGCTCAACCCGGTCTGGCTCAGCCCAGCTTGGCTCAATCCAGTTTGGTTTAGCCCAGTTCAACCCAGTTCAGTTCAGCCCATCTCAGCCCAGTTTGGCACGGCCCAGTTCAGTTCAGCCCAATACAGCCCAGCTCAGCCCAGTCCAGTTTGGCTCAGCCCAGTCCAACTCAGCCCAGCCCAGTTCAGTTCAGCCCAGTTCAGCTCAGCTCAGCCCAGTTCAGCCCGGCTCAGCCCAGTTCAGCCCAGTTCAGCCCAGCTCAGCCCGGTTCAGCTCAGGCCGCTGCTTGGCCGTGGCTCCTGGGTGCCCGCGCTGTCGCTGGCCAGGCGGAGGGGCTGCAGCTCAGGTACGGAGCCTGCGGGCGGGTGTCACCCAGCGGGACGTGGGGCACAGGCGGGGTGCCCACAGCACCCACCTCCCGGTGAGGGGCGCACCCACCTCCTGGCCAGCGCCCCCCGGCTCCCCCAGGCCACCGGCCAGCACCGAGCGTCGCAGGGCGACCGGCTGTGCCAGAGCCTGCAGCCGCGGGGAGAGCGGGTGCTGGAGCTCACTGTGGGTGCCGGAGCTCACCGTGGGTGCCAGGAGCTCACCGTGGGTGCCGGAGCTCACCGTGGGTGTCGGAGCTCACCGTGGGTGCCAGGAGCTCACCGTGGGTGCCGGAGCTCACTGTGGGTGTCGGAGCTCACCGTGGGTGCCAGGAGCTCACCGTGGGTCCTGGAGCTCACTGTGGGTGCCTGGAGCTCACCGTGGGTGCCAGGAGCTCACCGTGGGTCCTGGAGCTCACTGTGGGTGCCTGGAGCTCACCGTGGGTGTCAGAGCTCACCGTGGGTGCCTGGAGCTCACCGTGGGTGCTGGAGCTCACTGTGGGTGTCAGAGCTCACCGTGGGTGCCAGGAGTTCACCGTGGGTGCTGGAGCTCAGTGTGGGTGCCAGGAGCTCACCGTGGGTGTCGGAGCTCACCGTGGGTGCTGGAGCTCACTGTGGGTGCCAGGAGCTCACCGTGGGTGCTGGAGCTCACCGTGGGTGCCAGGAGCTCACCGTGGGTGCTGGAGCTCACCGTGGGTGCCAGGAGCTCACCGTGGGTGCCGGAGCTCACCGTGGGTGCCAGAGCTCACCGTGGGTGCCAGGAGCTCACTGTGGATGCTGGAGCTCACTGTGGGTGCTGGAGCTCACCGTGGGTGCTGGAGCTCACCATGGGTTCCAGAGCTCACCATGGGTGCCAGGAGCTCACCGTGGGTGCTGGAGCTCACCGTGGGTGCCAGCGCCCCGGCACCATCCCGCCCCGGTGCACCCACCTCGGCGTGACCCTCGGGGGGTGGCACGGTGCCACGTGGCTCCCTCAGGCACCGGCCACGGCGGGGAGACTTTGGCGCCGGCAAAGCTCCCTGGGGAGAAGGGGAAGAGCGTGAGGGAGGGTCCATCATGTGCCCACCCACCCACCCACCCATCCCGGCCTCTGTGCCCGTCACCGCCACGCCCCGGTGCCACCCACGCGGCCCCGTACCCTGCGGCTGCCCGCGGTGAGGGGTGGCAGCGCCGGCAGCCGGGTCCTGCCCGCTTTGTGTCTGTGCAGCCGCCTGGAATAAAGGAACCAGAGGCAGCCGTGTCCCGGGCCTGGCACGGGGCCGCGGGGCTGTGCCAGCTCACGCCGGGCTCGCTGTCACCGATCCACGGCGCACGGGTGGCACGGGACAGGTCACTGCTGCCAGCTCTGCCCGGCCACGGCACCGCGGGGCGGGATGTGCCTGCCCTGGCTTGTGGGGTGTGGCAGCAGCCCCACGAGGACAACCAGGGGGTGGTGGTGACAAGAAAGCTGGCAGGGGGACAGGCAGGGGGACAGGCAGGGGGACAGGCAGGGGGACGGGCAGAGGGACAGGCAGGGGCACAGGCAGGGGGATGGGCAGGGGGATAGGCAGAGGCACAGGCAGAGGGATGGGCAAAGGGACAGGCAGAGGGACAGGCAGAGGCACAGGCAGGGGGACGGGCAGGGGGATGGGCAGAGGCACAGGCAGGGGGACAGGCAGAGGCACAGGCAGGGGGACAGGCAGGGGGACGGGCAGGGGGACAGGCAGGGGGACAGGCAGGGGGACAGGCAGAAGGATGGGCAGCTGGGTGCCGGGGGAGGATGGCGTTGAGGGGTGGGCAAGGTGGGCAGAGCCCTCTGGGAGAGGTGTGGAGGGTGAGGAGGGGGTGAGGGGAACCCCCCTGCCCTGGGGTACCTGTCCCAGGTGCCATCTGGTTGATGCCAAGGAAGGTGACGAGCGCCAGGCGGGCACTGTCAGTGCAGTGGCACGGCTGGGTGACCAGGCACAGCGCCAGGAACTGGAGGGGACACGTGGTGTGTCAGCGAGGAGCACCCAAAAACCGCCCTGGGGATGTCCCCAGCATGGCAGGGACAGGCTGGCACGGCTGGTGGCAGCCCCAGAGGGCACCTCTCCAGGAGCTGGCATCAGCTCTGCTCACCCAATTAGCAGGGCAGAGATAACGAGGGTGCAGCATCCCTGGCACAGGCACCTCGCAGACGTCACTGAGCTGTGTCACCAAGGCCAGCGTGCTGGTGGCATCAGGGCGTGGGGAGCAGGAGGGATCCAGGGTGCTGGAAGGAGCAGAAGGAGGTGGCAGGGGGGGCTGGCAGTGGGGGCTGGCAGGGGGGGCTGGCAGGGGGGGCAGCACCCTCCTTCTTGCCACCCACCCACCCTGCTCAGCTCCCGTCCGTGGGGCACAGCTCGGGGGGCAGCGGTGCCGGTGGCTCAGGGGGCTGAGGTGGGTGACAGCCGGGCTGATCTCTGGCACCAAGGGGCACCAGGCCCTGGCTGCAGGTGAGGGTGGGCAGGGATTTGGGGGACACCCCGGTGAGGACCCCCATGTCCACCCTGTGCTCACCCCTGGTGCTCAGCCAGATCTCCCACAGCGCCTGGGAGGTGTTGGTCGTGTCCGGGCAGGGGGTCACCAGCTACCGAAACAAAGAGGGGGTGACAGGGGTGACACCACAGGAGGGGGTGGCAGGGGTGACACCACAGGAGGAGGTGACAGGGGTGACACCACAGCAGGGCAGGCTGAGAGGGGTGGGGCTGTTCAGCCTGGAGAAGAGAAGGCTCCAGGGAGACCTTCCAGTGGCCTCCCAGTACCTGAAGGGGCTCCAGGAAGGTGGGGAGGGACTTTGGCCAAGGGCAGGGAGTGACAGAACAAGGGGTGATGGCTTGAAAGTGGCAGAGGGGAGATGGAGCTGAGATGTGAGGAAGAAATTCTTTGGTGTGAGGGTGGTGAGACCCTGGCCCAGGTTGGCCAGAGAAGCTGTGGCTGCTCCTCCCTGGAAGTGTTCTGGGCCAGGTTGGCTGAGGCTTTGAGCAACCTGGTCTGGTGGAAGGTGTCCCTGCTGCTGGCAGGGGGTTGGGTGATCTTTAGATGGTCTTTAAGGTCCCTCCCAACCCCAAACCAGTCTGGGATTCTGTGACCCCAGCAGAACACTCAAGCACTGGGTTGTCCTCCTGGAACAGGACAATGTGGGACACAGAACAACCACAGTGACAAACCCTGGTGATTCCCTCCAGCCCAAAGCTAAGGACCAGGGATCCTGAGAGCCTGGCTGTTTCCAAACCCCACAGACCTGGGGGATGAGCCACTGCTGGCCCCGCTCTGGAGCTGTGCCCAGGTGGAAGCAGTTGTGTTCATGAGCAGAAGATGTCTGGATTGGTGTCACCACCTCTGCTGAAGCTGAAGCGTTGCCTGGAGGGACATCAGCACAAAAAGCAGAATTAATTTGTAGAGCTCTAGAAATATCTCAAAGGAAAAAAGTGAATATATAGAATCATGGAATCATGGAGTGTTGTGAGCTGGGAGGGACCCACCAGGATGATGGAGTCCAACTCCTGTCCCTGCACAGGACAATCCCAACATTCACACCATGTCCCTGAGGGCCTTGGCCAAATGCTGCTGGAATCTTGTCAGGCTTGGGGCCATCAGCACCTCCCTGGGGAGCCTGTGCCAGTGCTCCACCACCCTCTGCCTCAAGAACCTTTTCCTCATGGCCAACCTCCCCCTCCCCTGCCACATCTTCCTGCCATGGCCTCTGCTCCTGGCGTTGGTGGCCAGAGAGAAGAGCTCAGCGCCTGCCCCTCCTCTTCCCCTGGGGAGGAAGTTCCAGACCGCCAGGAGATCTCCTCTCAGTCTCCTCTTCTCCAGGCTGAACAACCCAAGTGCCTTCAGCCTCTCCTCACACCCTTCCCCTCTGAACCCTTCCCCAGTGTTGTGTCCCTCCTCTGGACACTCTCCAGCAGCTTTAGATCCTTTTTCTCCTGTGGTGCCCAAGCTGCCCCCAGTGCTGGAGGTGAGGCCGCCCCAGTGCAGAGCAGAGCGGGACGATCCCCTCCCTGGCCCGGCTCGCAGTGCAGGGCTGGGTGCCCCCAGGACACGGGGGTCCCTCTGGGCTGCCAGGACACACTGCTGGCTCGTGTTCAACTTGCCATGGACCAGAACCCCCAGGTCCCTCTGTGCAGAGACTGATATGGACTGATTCTAAACACACCTCTGGGGTGGTGAATGCTCATGGAGCGATTTAGGAGAAAAGGGGGTGGTTACCCCACAAGGAACACCCAGAAAGCATAAAATATAATAATAATAATAATAATAATAATAATAATAATAATAATAATAATAATAATAATAATAATAATAATAAATTAAACAGCTTCTACAAGCAGCACAGACACCTGAGGAAGTGTTTCAAGGCTCACCTGTTTGGAAATGCTGCAGCACAGGTGGGTGACAAACTGGCAGATGAAGCAGCAAAAGAGGTGGCAGAGAAGAGCATCCTGGCTCCAGTACCTGTAAAGGAGTTAAAACTGACATCTGAGGCACCAAATTATAGTCAAACAGGTAAAAAAACCCCATCCTTAGTCTTCAAGGTGACTGAGAATGAGTGGCTGACAACCCCTGAGGGTCAAATGATTGTTCTGCCACAAATGATCGTTAAAATAGCTGAAGAAAAAGCACAAAGCAACACGTGGAGGAAGAAAAGTTGTAATGAAGAGTCTGCAAAACCAGGTATTTAGTGTCAGAATGACTCAAACTGTGGAGATAGGAACAAAAAATGTGTAGTGTGCTTAAAAAAACCCCAATCTGGTGAATAAAATAAGGCCCCCAGGAGGTATAACCGAGGGAAAATCATTTCTAGGGATTATTGGCAAATAAGTTTTTCTGGATTATCAGAAAATAACCAGTGGTGCCTGCGGTGGTGGCTGAGACTTTCTTGGCATATCCAGACACAACAAAACTAAAGACACTGTTAAATTTTGCCTAAAAATAACACCCAAATTGGGACAGCTGCTAAAACAGCACAGGGAAATAAAACAAATCAACTCCCAACTTCCCATCTTGTGCTCCCCAATGAACCCCGAGGATGTGGAGATTTAAAACTCACTTTATTGCTGTTGTGGCCGCATAATGCGACAAAAAATGTCATCAGCAGCTGGGTAACGTGAACCAACATTGCTCAAAATGCTGAAGGAGTGAGATTGGAAGCAATCAGGTCAATAATTAGTGAGATAATTAACGAGTTAAATCAAATTCTTCCTAAATGAGGGGTTTCCTTGAGCGCTGACGAGCGGCCGCTGGCAAATCCTCGCCGTGGTGACAATAATTTTGCACCTGGCAGTGTCTCAGAAACCATTTTATTGCTTTTTCTAGGTTATTTTTTACGATTTCTGGCTTTTTTTGGCTGGGCAGAAGTCCGTGGTTTGGGTTTCAGTGCGCTCCCCGCCCGAGGGCTCTCCAGGAGCGGCGCTGGCCCCGCGCCCCCGCCCCGAGCCGCTCCGCAGCGGCTGTGCCCGGCGCTGCTCCCCGCCACCGGGGTGGGTGGGACACGGTGACAGCACCCTGGGGTGCCCAGGTTGTGCCAGCTGAACTTCTTCTCCTGGACTAGTGAATTCAGGTTGTTGGCAAGTGGATTCAGCCGTGGGCTCGTAACCTGGGCAATAGAGGAAGGGAAGAGTGGGTGCCACAATGTCCCGTGGGCGCTGGGATGTCCCCACCAGGCACCCGGGGCCACCCACTCTCAGGCAGGGTCCTACCTGCTGGTGGTCCTCAGGGCTTGGGGACTCGTCCCCTGCCAGCAGCATGTCCTTCAGCGGGGTCAGGTTGTCATTGTCACTGTCCGTGGAGGGCAGCTCACTGCTCGCCGTGGCCACCAAGTGTCCCCCAAAGCTGCTGCCAGCCCGTGGTGGCACCGGCCCGGCTGTCCCGTTCCCATCGCTCAGGGACCCTGCAGCCACCTCCAGCAGCACCGGGACGTGCCTGGAACTGTCCAGTGCCACCACCTGGCACGGTGGGGAGCTCTGGATGGCCACATCCTGCCGGTTGGCACGGGGCTGAGCGGGGACAGGAGGCTGCTGCCCTCTGCTCGCCCGCTTCCTGGTGCCACGGGGCTCCTTGGGGTGTTGGGGGGCTGTGGGGACAGCACAGGGGTCACCACAGAACCCCCTGGGGTGCAGGGAGGGGTGTGGGGACAACACCAGGGGTCACCACAGAACCCCCTGGGGTGCAGGGAGGGGTGTGGAGACAACACCAGGGTGACCAGGACCCCTCCTTGGGGTGCCAGGGGGCTGTGGGGACAACACCAGGGTGACCAGGGCCCCTCCTTGGGGTGCCAAGGGACTGTGGGGACAACACCAGGGTGACCAGGGCCCCTCCTTGGGGTGCCAGGGGACTGTGGGGACAACACAAGGGTGACCAGGGCCCCTCCTTGGGGTGCCAAGGGACTGTGGGGACAACACCAGGGTGACCAGGGCCCCTCCTTGGGGTGCCAGGGGACTGTGGGGACAACACAAGGGTGACCAGGGCCCCTCCTTGGGGTGCCAAGGGACTGTGGGGACAACATAGGGGTGACCAGGGCCCCTCCTTGGGGTGCCAGGGGACTGTGGGGACAACATAGGGGTGACCAGGGCCCCTCCTTGGGGTGCCAGGGGACTGTGGGGACAACATAGGGGTGACCAGGTGCCCCCTTGGGGCAGAGGGAAGGGTCATGGGGACAGTGTGGGGGTGACTAGGGCCCCCCTTTGCATATGGGGAAGGCTGTGGGGACAATGCAGGGGTGACCAGTGAGTTCCTTGGAGCATGGGAAGGACTGTGGGGACAACGTGGGGGTGAGTGGGGTGTTCTCTGGGGCAGGGGGAGGGCTGTGAGGACAATGTGGGGGTGACCAGGAACCACCCTGGGGCAGGGGGATGACCACAGGGACAATGTGAGGGTAACTGGGGTGTTTTTTGGAGCAGAGAAATGGCCATGGGGACATCAGGGGGTGACCAGGGACGCCCTTGGGGCATGGGGAAGGCTGAGAGGACAATGTGGGGATGACAGGGAACCTCTGTGGGGCAGGGGGACAACTGTGGGGACAATGTGAGGGTACCTGGGGTGGTTTTTGGAGCAGGGCAATGGCCATGGAGACATTGTGGGGGTGATCACAGACCCCCTTGTGGCAGGGGTATGACCATGGGGACAACGTGGGTGATTTCTGGAGCAGAGGAATGGCCATGGGGACAACATGGGGGTGACCAGAGACCCCCTTGGGGCACTGTGGATCTAACAGAAGGGTCACAGCTCCCCGCACACCCATCCCCGGGGCAGGGCCGTGCTCACCTCGCCCCCTGCCAGCGCCCCGTGAGCGGTGGGAAGCCCGGGGAGGGCTGTTGGCGAGCAGGGGGATGGGGGATGAGGGCTCCAGCAGGCCAGGGCACGGCGGGGCGATGGGGCGGCCCACGGGGAGGTGTTTGCAGGTGCGGAGCTGGTGGTAACGCCGGAGACTGGCCTGGAAGCCGTAGCTGAAGAGCGTGGAGCGGGGCACGCGCGTGGAGGAGAGGCGGATCTGGTACCAGCGCTGCCGCTCGGAGGGGGACGCCATGGCGGGGCCTGGCCCGGCCCTCACGGGGGGACCCCAAAATGGCGGCCCCAAAATGGCGGCCAAGCGCTAGGCATGGGGACAGGGCGAGGCTGTTAGAAAAGGGCAGGGCTTAAGCGCGGGAGAGCCAATCAGAGGCGGGCGGGTTGGGACGTGACTCCTCCCACTGGCACCGCCCCGGCGCTTTCCAAGCCTCTAACAGTTAACGGTTCAACTGCGCGCCGCAGCCAATCAGAGCTCGCGGAGGGGGCGGTTGAGCCAATCACAGTGCGCGGGGAAGCAGCCGAGCGAGGCGCTGGCAGCCAATCAGAGCGGGAGACTGGCGAGGCGGCACCGCCTCTCACTGGGTGCAGCGGTGCATGCTGGGAGCTGTAGTCCCGGCGAGCCGCGGGGCATGCTGGGAGGTGTAGTCCGGTGCCGGCGGAGCCGCGGAGCATGCTGGGAAGCTCGGCCCGGTACCACCCAACCCGGAAGCGCTTCCGGGTCACGGTGCCGCGGGGACGGGACCCGCTTCCGTTTGCTCCGGAAGTTCCGTTCCGCGGCCTGATCCGGTGCGCGGCGGCGGCGGCGCGGCCTCCATCGCGGCGGGGCCATGGCGGACGTCACCGCGCGGAGCCTGCAGTACGAGTACAAGGCGGTGAGTGACGGTCCCCGCAGGCCCCTGGGCCTCCCGCGCCTCACCGGCCCCGCACCGAGCCTCCCCTCCCCCTCCCCGCTGCCGTTAACCCCGGGGCTGCCACTAAACCCACCCCGGGCTCTGTTCTCCCCGCGCGCGCGGCCTCCCCTCGGTGTAACGGCCTTTACCGAGGCCTGGGGGCGATTCCGGAGACTGAAACCCTCTTTTACATTTTTTTCCCGGATTTTTTCCCCCTTGCACCGGGATTTTCCGGGCACCGAGAGGTAATGGAGCACCCAGGCGAGGATCGTGTCCCTTCAACCGGTTGAAACAAGCCCTGGAACGGCGGCGAGTGGCTCAGTCCCGGTTTAAAGCCTGAAGCCTCGCTTGGGGGGGGGTGATTAAATCACCCTCAGCTTAATTAAAATATCAATTATTTATTGCTCAGGCGACGTGAAGCGAATTAAAAGGGACCGTGCAGCTGTCACCGATCTCCCGGGGGGCATGGACGGGGCCGCCCCGCGGCGGGGGCTGCGTCAGCTACTTCCCACCCCCCTTCAGCCCCTTCCCAGCTCCCTTCAGCCCCTTCCCGCCCCCCCTTCAGCCCCTTCCCACCCCACTTCAGCCCCTTCCCAGCTCCCTTCAGCCCCTTCCCACCCCCCCTTCAGCCCCTTCCCACCCCCCCTCAGCCCCTTCCCACCCCCCTTCATCCCCTTCCCATCCCCCTTCCGCCCCTTCCCACCCCCCCTTCAGCCCCTTCCCAGCTCCCTTCAGCCCCTTCCCACCCCCCCTTCAGCCCCTTCCCACCCCCCTTCATCCCCTTCCCACCCCCCTTCATCCCCTTCCCACCCCCCTTCATCCCCTTCCCATCCCCCTTCCGCCCCTTCCCACCCCCCCTTCAGCCCCTTCCCAGCCCCCTTCAGCCCCTTTTTTCCTTCCTTCTTTCCCCAGAACTCCAACCTCGTCCTCCAAGCCGATCGGTCGCTGATCGACCGGACCCGGCGGGATGAGCCCACGGGAGAAGTTCTGTCCTTGGTGGGCAAATTGGAGGGGACCCGGATGGGGGACAAAGCTCAGAGAACCAAACCCCAGATGCAGGAGGAGAGACGAGCAAAGTGAGTGCAGAGCCCGGGCTGGGACGGGCTTGGCCTGGAAAACACCCTGGGGGGTTCCAGTCTCGCTCCTGGCTTTGAGGAACACGACCTTGGGTCAGGTTTGGTGCTGGAAATGAGGAGGAATTCAATGATTTGGGGAATATTTTGTCGTGTGTGTTGTTGTGGTTGCACTTGGCTGCAGCCAAACGCAGCCGCTCGCTCGCTCCCGTCACCCCAGGGGATGGGGGAGAGAACTGGGGGGTGAGGGGAGTCGTAGGGGGAGAGAAGAACCATTGAATACCTGAAATAAAATAAACCCTAATATAATAATGATATTAAAATAGTAATTATTATAATAATAGTAATTAAATATGCAAATGAGTGACCCCCAGTGCCATAAAACACCACGAGGTGACAAAGAGACCTCCTGGCAAGGACAGGTGACGCCGCCACTCGGAGCCCAGTGCTCCCAGCACCAGTGCAGGACGCGGCAGGCTGAGCCCGGCTGAATGGTGCTGGGGCAACGTTAAAGCAGAGCCTGGGAGCCCAGCAGAGCCACTCACAGCTCTGCTGCAGGGCCAGGAAATAGTGAGGAGTTAAAAACCCCAAAAACCTGTGGTGGTGGCACCGGGCTGCGGCCAAACGCAGCCGCTCGCTCGCTCCCCCCACCCCAGGGGGCAGGGGAGAGAATTGGGGGCAAAGGGTGAGAAGAGTTGTAGGGTGAGAGAACAAATTAATAACTGAAATAAAACTTAATAATGATATTAAAATAATAATAACAATAATGAAATATGCAAATGAGTGACCCCCAGTGCCATTGCTCAGCACCCGCCCACCCAGCCCGGCCCGTTCCCAGAGAACGATCCCAGAGCAGCGACAATCCCGACCCGAAACCGCAATCCCGGGAGAGCCAGAGCCCGAGCGAGAGCCAGAGAGAGCCAGAGAGGAAGAGCCCCTCATGGATCTCCTGCCCATGGGGGACAGGAGATGGAACAGCCCCTTGGCAGAGCCCAGTGCCCATGGAGCTGAGTCAGTTCAATAGACCTTGCAGCTGCAGACCAGCAAAACACAACGTCCTTCAACTTCCAGTGACAATATAAAACATCAGTGTGTGATCAATGTTCTAATAACCAATCCCAGCTGAACCCAAACCCCAGCACTGCTCCAGCTGCTGAGAAAAACCCAGTCCTAGTCTAGCTACAAACTGGGACATTGTGGAAAGTGTGAGCACAGGGCTGCAGCCTAAAAACCACCAACTAGGGAGACACAGATGGTATTTTCTTCATTTGGAGTCGCTGGCTTTCTGTCAAAAGAGTCAAATTGAAGTGAAAAGTTTAAAAATATCTCCTTTATTCCTATATAATAGGAATATTGTATATTATATATATATTATAGATATATTCCTATTATAATAGGAATATATAATGTATATAATTATATATATAAATATATATAAAATAATAAATTTTATAAATAAAAATTAATAATAATAAATAAATAGTAAATATTAATAATATATATATAAATATATATATGAATTATATATATAAATATATAATATTATATATAATTATATATATAATTATATTATAGGAATAATATATATAATTATATTCCTATTATATAGGAATATGATTATATATATATTCCTATATATATATAGGAATATTATATATATAGGAATATTATATATTCCTATAATAGGGATATAATTATATATATAAATATATTATATATATAATTATATATATAATTATTATATTATATAATTATATATTATTCTAATAAATATAATATATTATATTATATTTTCATATATAATAGGAATATATATAATATTTAATTATATTACTATATAATAGGAATAGAATAGGAATATATACATATATATAATAGGAATATATATATATATAATATATAATTACATTCCTAATATATATAAAATATACAATTATATCCCTATTATAATGGGAATATAATTCCTACAAATATCTCCTATTTCCCCCTTTATTTTCCCATGCAAAGACAATAACAGCACCTGGAGCAGCAGGAGCAGGAGCAGGAGCAGGGCTCTCCTCTCCCGCGGTGCTGACCCGGGTGCTCCCCCCCTGCCCCCCTTTCCCCAGGAGGAGGAAGCGTGACGAGGACCGGCACGACATCAACAAGATGAAGGGGTACACGCTGCTGTCGGAGGGCATCGACGAGATGGTGGGCATCATCTACAAACCCAAGACCAAGGAGACCCGCGAGACCTACGAGGTGCTGCTCAGCTTCATCCAGGCGGCCCTTGGGGACCAGGTGAGGATGGGGGGTGCCTCAGCGTGGGGGGGTCTGTTCCAGCGGAGCCTCTGGGATCCTCCCTGTGGGTGTTTTCAGCTCTCCCTTAATCCCACGGGATGGGTTTGCTCTGTCAGTGCTGGATTTGGGCTTGAGGACGTTGTGGTGGCTCCTTTGTTGTGGGAGTTGCCATTTTGGTGCCTTTTTGAGGGTTCAGAAAGATGTGACAACAATTATGGACTTTTCTATCTCTAGAGAAACTTCTCCACACTGTTTTCATGATGGAAGTGGTGGAATTAATTCCTGAAGACCCTCTTTCTCCCTTCATCTCTTTCCTCCTATGGATCCTTCCATTCTTGTTCACCCTTTAATTACCTGCAATTAATTAATATGGAATAGAAGCAAACTTTTTTGTGTTGGCAGGGTGATTTCCAACTCCAATCTGTTCACTCCCCTCATTCCCAGCACAGCCACACAGGCAGTGTCACCAGAACCCCCCAGCCACATAGGCAGTGCCACCAGAACCCCACAGCCACACAGGCAGTGTCACCAGAACCTCACAGCCACATAGGCAGTGTCACCAGAACCCCATAGCCACACAGGCAGTGCCACCAGAACCCCACAGGCAGTGTCACCAGAACCCCACAGCCACGCAGGCAGTGTCACCAGAACCCCACAGCCACACAGGCAGTGTCACCAGAACCCCACAGCCACACAGGCAGTGTCACCAGAACCCCAGCGGGGCAGCACGCTGGAAACAAACCCAGACTGGGAGAACGTGGTGGTTCCCAGTCCAACCACCAAAGCCTCTCCTCTTGACTGACCCCAAACCCTTCCCATAACCAGTTTGTGCCCCTCGTTCCCTTGGCAGCCTCGTGACATCCTCTGTGGGGCCGCAGACGAGGTCCTGGCCGTGCTGAAGAACGAGAAGCTGCGCGATAAGGAGAGGAGGAAGGAGATCGACCTGCTGCTGGGCCAGACCGATGACACCCGCTACCACGTGCTGGTCAACCTGGGCAAGAAGATCACGGACTATGGTGGAGATAAAGAGATCCAGAACATGGGTAGGGGAAGGTGTTATCGTGGGCTGAGGCTTTAGGGAGGGGGGCTGGCAGGAATTTGGGTTCCTGGTGCCAAACTGGGCTTTATTCCAGGGTGGTGTTTGCACAGAGAGGAGCCAGAACAGTGTCTGGGTGGTTTTCAAGCCCCAAACCCACGTTCTCTTCATCTCCTGGCTGTGCAGAGGTGTGGGTGGGAGTGTGGCTCTGGGGACTTGCCATGTGGCTGCCAGATTTGGATTCCAGCTGAATTCACTCCCCTCTCCCTTGCAGATGACAACATCGATGAGACCTACGGGGTGAACGTGCAGTTTGAGTCCGACGAGGAGGTACGAGATGAGGGGGCTGCAGGGGGGCAGCGGGGTCTCTGCCCTGTCTTTCCCCTCTACTCTGCCCTGGTGAGGCCACAGCTGGAATCTTGTGTCCAGTTCTGGGCCCCCCAGTTCAAGAAGGACAGGGAACTGCTGGAGAGAGTCCAGCACAGAGCCACCAAGGTGATGGAGGGAGTGGAGCAGCTCCCTGGTGAGGAAAGGCTGAGGGAGCTGGGGCTCTTGAGCTTGGAGAAGAGGAGGCTGAGGGGGGGACCTCATTAATGTTGATCAATATCTGAAGGGTGAGTGTCAGGAGGATGGGGCCAGGCTCTTCTCAGTGGTGTCCAGTGGTAGGACAAGGGGCAATGGGTGTGAGCTGGAACACAGGAGGTTCTGCTTCAACTTGAGGAGAAACTTCTTTGCTGTGAGGGTGCCAGAGCCCTGGAACAGGCTGCCCAGGGAGGGTGTGGAGTCTCCTTCTCTGGAGACATCCAAGACCCTCCTGGACACCTTCCTGTGTGATCTCATCTGGGTGTTCCTGCTCCAGCAGGGGGTTGGACTGGATGAGCTTTGAGGTCCCTTCCAACCCCTGACACTCTGGGACTCTGTGACTCTGTCCCCTCGCTCCCAGCCGCTCCGCAGGGACCGTCCTTGTCCCGTTTGATTCAGTCATGTCAGGAACTGGGCATTGGCTGGGGCTGGGGTGTCTCTGCCAGGAAGGAGAAACCAAACTGGATTATTTTAGATGTTGCTTCCTGCCTTGGGGAGGATTTGTTGATGATCCTGCTAATCCCAGGTTTCTCATGAGTCAGTGTGATGGGAAACAGATGGTGGCATTTAGATCTCGTGGGGAAACTCGACAGATCCGGAGGAAGAGAGACCTTCAGATGTGCTTGTTGCAGAGAAAGGCTCCCTGGGATTGTTTTTTGGAAGAGGCTGAGAGAATGAGAAGAGAGATCAAGAAATAGGAGGTTGTTGGAGGAGTCATTGGCAAAACCTCTCTGTGGAGTAGAAATAATCTCAGCACGTGGTTCCTTACCTGAACAGCAACGTTGGGCTCCTGTTAAAACACAAACCAGGCTGTTTCTCCCCAGAAAGAGTTGCCAAATCATTAATTTCTGTTGAGGAAAAGCTCTTTTATTTGATATTAATGAAAGCCACTTGTTGGAACCCTTCTTTGGACAGGAAGGTGACGAGGACATCTACGGCGAGGTGCGTGACGAGGCCTCCGACGATGACATGGAGGGAGATGAAGCCGTTGTGCGCTGCACCCTCTCAGCCAACGTGAGTCACTGAGGAGCACCTGAAACGGGGCTTTGGGGTCGTCTGGAGGAGGGTTGGGGATCCTCCTGGTCTGTGGATGGAGTTAAGGTCATCTGTGAGAGGAGAGGAGCCTTAAAGCTGTTGTTTGGTGGTGGCCAAAAGGAGTGTTAATAAAATCAACGGGTCTGGCAGCTGTGTAGTTGCATCTGCTGGTTCTCTGCTCCTCCTCTCCTCCTCCTCTCCTTCTCCTCCTCCTCTCCTTCTCCTCCTCCTCTCCTTCTCCTCCTCCTCTCCTTCTCCTCCTCCTCTCCTTCTCCTCCTCCTCTCCTTCTCCTCCTCCTCTCCTTCTCCTCCTCCTCTCCTTCTCCTCCTCCTCTCCTTCTCCTCCTCCTCTCCTTCTCCTCCTCCTCTCCTTCTCCTCCTCCTCTCCTTCTCCTCCTCCTCTCCTTCTCCTCCTCCTCTCCTTCTCCTCCTCCTCTCCTTCTCCTCCTCCTCTCCTTCTCCTCCTCCTCTCCTTCTCCTCCTCCTCTCCTTCTCCTCCTCCTCTCCTCCTCCTCCTCCTCTCCTCCTCCTCCTCCTCTCCTTCTCCTCCTCCTCTCCTTCTCCTCCTCCTCTCCTTCTCCTCCTCCTCTCCTTCTCCTCCTCCTCTCCTTCTCCTCCTCCTCTCCTTCTCCTCCTCCTCTCCTTCTCCTCCTCCTCTCCTTCTCCTCCTCCTCTCCTTCTCCTCCTCCTCTCCTTCTCCTCCTCCTCTCCTTCTCCTCCTCCTCTCCTCCTCCTCCTCCTCTCCTCCTCCTCCTCCTCTCCTCCTCCTCCTCCTCTCCTTCTCCTCCTCCTCTCCTTCTCCTCCTCCTCTCCTTCTCCTCCTCCTCTCCTTCTCCTCCTCCTCTCCTTCTCCTCCTCCTCTCCTTCTCCTCCTCCTCTCCTTCTCCTCCTCCTCTCCTTCTCCTCCTCCTCTCCTTCTCCTCCTCCTCTCCTTCTCCTCCTCCTCTCCTTCTCCTCCTCCTCTCCTTCTCCTCCTCCTCTCCTTCTCCTCCTCCTCTCCTTCTCCTCCTCCTCTCCTTCTCCTCCTCCTCTCCTTCTCCTCCTCCTCTCCTTCTCCTCCTCCTCTCCTTCTCCTCCTCCTCTCCTTCTCCTCCTCCTCTCCTTCTCCTCCTCCTCTCCTTCTCCTCCTCCTCTCCTTCTCCTCCTCCTCTCCTTCTCCTCCTCCTCTCCTTCTCCTCCTCCTCTCCTTCTCCTCCTCCTCTCCTTCTCCTCCTCCTCTCCTTCTCCTCCTCCTCTCCTTCTCCTCCTCCTCTCCTTCTCCTCCTCCTCTCCTTCTCCTCCTCCTCTCCTTCTCCTCCTCCTCTCCTTCTCCTCCTCCTCTCCTTCTCCTCCTCCTCTCCTTCTCCTCCTCCTCTCCTTCTCCTCCTCCTCTTCTCCTCCTCCTCTTCTCCTCCTCCTCCTCTCCTCCTCCTCCTCTCCTCCTCCTCCTCTCCTCCTCCTCCTCTCCTCCTCCTCCTCTCCTCCTCCTCCTCTCCTCCTCCTCCTCTCCTCCTCCCTCCTCCTCCTCCCCTCCTCCTCCTCCCCTCCTCCTCCTCCCCTCCTCCTCCTCCCCTCCTCCTCCTCCCCTCCTCCTCCTCTTCTCCTCCTCCTCTTCTCCTCCTCCTCTTCTCCTCCTCCTCCTCTCCTCCTCCTCCTCTCCTCCTCCTCCTCTCCTCCTCCTCCTCTCCTCCTCCTCCTCTCCTCCTCCTCCTCTCCTCCTCCTCCTCTCCTCCTCCTCTCCTCCTCCTCCTCTCCTCCTCCTCTCCTCCTCCTCTCCTCCTCCTCTTCTCCTCCTCTCCTCCTCCTCTCCTCCTCCTCCCCTCCTCCTCCCCCCCCCCCCCCCCCCCCCCCCCTCCCTCTCTCTCCACCACTCCTGCTTTCCCCTCACAGCAAGATAACATTTGTTGTGGCATTCTCTGCAGCTTGTGGCATCGGGTGAGCTGATGAGTTCGAAGAAGAAGGATCTGCACCCTCGAGACATCGACGCCTTCTGGCTTCAGCGGCAGCTGAGCCGCTTCTACGATGATGCCATTGTTTCCCAGAAGAAGGCAGATGAAGTGCTGGAGATCCTGAAGGTCAGTGGCCACCTCATCTGCAGGAAAGTCTCGGGATACCTCTCTCTGGAAGACAGGAATTGGCCCCAACAGCTCATTACCTGTGTTTCTTCAATTAAAGCAACTGTGGATGTGTCCTGTTGCCAACAAGATAGATAAGCTGGACTAGGTTGGGCTTAGTCTTCATTCACAGAGGAATCATCTTCTGAGGGGAAGGTGCTTGGGTTTCTGTCAGTGTTTGCAGGGAGATCATCGTGAGTTGGGTCTTTAGCCCTAGAAATGGGGTGAAATTCAGCAGTTTGGGGAATATTTTGGCGTGGAAACTGTTTTAGTGGCGTGAGCACCGGGCAGCAGCCTAAAAACCACCAACCTGGGAGGTGCAGAGATGTTATTTTCTTCATCTGGAGCCACTTGCTGATGCTTGTGGGCACTGGGTGTGGTGGCTCCCTGGGGAGGGAGGGGACCTGGAGGGGACAGGGTGGTTACCTGCGGGCTGAATCGGGTGCCTGCTCGTGTGTAGCTGCTGTGTGGCTCCACTTGAGATCAGTTCTGTGTGAAACAGGGACCCTTGTCCTGTGGGACACAGAGGTCACTGCTCATTCCTTGTCTCTTCTCCTCCCAGACTGCGAGTGATGACCGGGAGTGTGAGAACCAGCTCGTTCTGCTCCTGGGCTTTAACACCTTCGACTTCATCAAAGTCCTGCGGCAGCACCGGATGATGAGTGAGTGAGGATCCCTGTAACCACCCCCCCGTGTTCCCCTGCTGTCCTGGTGTGTTTCTAGCACAGCCTGAGGCTTTTTGTCTTGTTCCCTGCCATGGCTGGTGCTTTGTGAACCTTTGGCCCTTGTTCTTTGCTCCCTTCTTTTTGGTTCAGCCTGTAACCCCACCTGCCCTCCCTTCCTTCTCTCCCCAGTCCTGTACTGCACTTTACTGGCCAGTGCACAAAGTGAAGCTGAAAAAGAAAGGATAATGGGGAAGATGGAAGCAGATCCTGAGCTGTCAAAGTTCTTGTATCAGCTGCATGAGACAGAGAAGGAGGATCTCATCAGGGTAAGGCTGGGGGGAACTCAGGAGAGGAGGAGCTGTGGGATCCTGGCTGCTGGCTGTGTGGTTTGTTTGTGTGTGAGAGAGGAGGCTGCTGACTCAGCTGGGATCCAGGAACCAGAGGAGATGGTGCTTAGGTGATGGCTGGGACTCAGCTGAGAGGTTGAGCTATTTCCCACTCCTTATTTTGGAGTCACTCACATGGCTGCTTTCCCAGGACAATGTCAGGATTTGCACACTTCACATTTTTACACCAGTGTGAACTGTCCTGTCCTGACACCGCTGCACCTCTGGGCTCCTTGTGGTGAGGTGCACCACAATAAAACACCCTGGTCACCCCCTAATGACCTGGGCTTGGAATAGGACTCTCAGCAGGTTAATTGGCATGCAGGGTCAGCTCTGCTTGGACTTTGGGTGATAGCAATCCCATGACTGCTTTGAGGATTGTTTTTTGGGGGAATTAATACCATATTCCTGCTATAAACCCCCCTGGTTGTGTTGATGTGAGGGGCCTCTGTGTGTGAGGGACGCTGCTGGCGTGCACCAGGCTGGGCTTTTGCTGGGCCACTGCAGGTGTGTGTGTGTGTCTTCACTCCCTGCTTCATTTCATCTGCTCTCCTGGAAGGAAAGTTTCTGTCCTGGCCTTGGGGAGAACTGGTTTCTGCTGCCAGAAATGATTGGCTTTGGTGATGTGAATGCCTGTGCTTGGAAGAAACGGTGGCTGGTGGCCCTCTGGTTGTGCAGGTCCCTGGGGTGTGGAGCTGTGTGCCAGGAGAGCCTGGCAGTGCCTGGAGGAGCCTCAGCAGCTCTGCCCTGGGGTGTGGAGCTGTGTGTGGCAGGAGAGCCTGGCAGTGCACAGGGGGGCCCAGCAGTTCTGCCCTGGGGTGTGGAGCTGTGTGCCAGGAGAGCCTGGCAGTGCACAGGGGGCCTCAGCAGCTCTGCCCTGGGGTGTGGAGCTGTGTGGCAGGAGAGCCTGGCAGTGCACAGGGGGGCTCAGCAGCTCTGCCCTGGGGTGTGGAGCTGTGTGCCAGGAGAGCCTGGCAGTGCACAGGGGGGCTCAGCAGCTCTGCCCTGGGGTGTGGAGCTGTGTGCCAGGAGAGCCTGGCAGTGCACAGGGGGGCTCAGCAGCTCTGCCCTGGGGTGTGGAGCTGTGTGCCAGGAGAGCCTGGCAGTGCATGGAGGAGTTCAGCAGCTCTGCCCTGGGGTGTGGAGCTGTGTGGCAGGAGAGCCTGGCAGTGCACAGGGGGGCTCAGCAGCTCTGCCCTGGGGTGTGGAGCTGTGTGCCAGGAGAGCCTGGCAGTGCACAGGGGGGCTCAGCAGCTCTGCCCTGGGGTGTGGAGCTGTGTGCCAGGAGAGCCTGGCAGTGCATGGAGGAGTTCAGCAGCTCTGCCCTGGGGTGTGGAGCTGTGTGGCAGGAGAGCCTGGCAGTGCCTGGAGGGGGCTCAGCAGCTCTGCCCTGGGGTGTGGAGCTGTGTGCCAGGAGAGCCTGGCAGTGCACAGGGGGGCTCAGCAGCTCTGCCCTGGGGTGTGGAGCTGTGTGCCAGGAGAGCCTGGCAGTGCCTGGAGGGGGCTCAGAGCTCTGCCCTGGGGTGTGGAGCTGTGTGCCAGGAGAGCCTGGCAGTGCATGGAGGAGCCTCAGCAGCTCTGCCCTGGGGTGTGGAGCTGTGTGCCAGGAGAGCCTGGCAGTGCACAGGGGGGCTCAGCAGCTCTGCCCTGGGGTGTGGAGCTGTGTGCCAGGAGAGCCTGGCAGTGCACAGGGGGGCTCAGCAGCTCTGCCCTGGGGTGTGGAGCTGTGTGCCAGGAGAGCCTGGCAGTGCACAGGGGGGCTCAGCAGCTCTGCCCTGGGGTGTGGGGCTGTGTGGCAGGAGAGCCTGGCAGTGCACAGGGGGGCTCAGAGCTCTGCCCTGGGGCTGAGTTCTCATCTCCCTGCACAGGAGGAACGCTCTCGCCGGGAACGTGTGCGCCAGTCCCGGATGGATACTGACTTGGAGACCATGGATCTGGACCAAGGAGGAGAGGTAAAACTCTTTGAAGTCAACTGTAGCCTTGTTGACAAATGTCCTCAGTGAGAGCAAGAAGAGGATTTGAAGTGGCACAGGCAGGAATGTGCCAAGAATAAGCCCCTGACGTGGCTGTGGTCAGTAGGTCAGAGAGGTTCTCCTCCCCCTCTGCTCTGCCCTGGTGAGGCCACAGCTGGAATCTTGTGTCCAGTTCTGGGCCCCACAGTTCAAGAGGGACAGGGAACTGCTGGAGAGAGTCCAGCACAGAGCCACCAAGGTGATGAAGGGAGTGGAGCAGCTCCCTGGTGAGGAAAGGCTGAGGGAGCTGGGGCTCTTGAGCTTGGAGGAGACTGAGGGGGGACCTCATTAATGTTGATCAATATCTGAAGGGTGAGTGTCAGGAGGATGGGGCCAGGCTCTTCTCAGTGGTAGGACAAGGGGCAATGGGTGTGAGCTGGAACACAGGAGGTTCTGCTTGGATTTGAGAGGGAACTTCTTTGCTGTGAGGGTGCCAGAGCCCTGGGCCAGGCTGCCCAGGGAGGGTGTGGAGTCTCCTTCTCTGGAGACATTCAAGACCCTCCTGGACACCTTCCTGTGTGATCTCATCTGGGTGTTCCTGCTCCAGCAGGGGGGTTGGACTGGATGAGCTTTCCAGGTCCCTTCCAACCCCTGACACTCTGGGACTCTGGGACATGGTGCCAAAGAGCCGTTTGCCGGTTGGAGACGTCTCTTTTCCCCCAGTGCCAGGGTACCAGTGGCAGGAGAAGGTTGTTCTTTAACCCTTTCCCCTTTCCCATTGCTGCTCCCAGGCCCTGGCTCCCCGGCAGGTGCTGGATTTGGAGGATCTGGTGTTTGCCCAGGGCAGTCACTTCATGGCCAACAAGCGCTGCCAGCTCCCCGACGGCTCCTTCCGCCGGCAGCGCAAGGGCTACGAGGAGGTGCACGTGCCTGCCCTCAAGCCAAAGCCCTTTGGCTCTGAAGAGGTAGGTGACCTGCTGTGTTCCCCCTTCTTGAGCACTAGGGGTGTTGAGTGACCAGGTGAGTGCTGTCATCTGTCTGGATTTCTCTGAGGCTTTTGTTTTGGCACAGTCCCCACAACACCCTGCTCTCGAAATGGGAGAGGGGTGGATCTGATGGGGGGGCTGGTCAGTGGGTGAGGAATCGGCTGGGTGGTCACATCCAGAGAGTCATGGTCAGTGCTTGGTGTCCAGATGGAGCTCAGTGAGGAGTGGTGTCCCTCTGACTCTTCAGTCAGGGGAGTGTGTTCCTCCTGACTAAACATGAGCCAGCCCTGTGCCCAGGTGGCCAAGAAGGCCAACAGCATCCTGGCCTGGATCAGCCATAGTACTGGGAGTCACTGGTGAGGCTGCACCTCGAGTGCTGGGTTCAGTGTTGGGCCCCTGACTCCAAGAAGGACCTGGAGGTGCTGGAGCGTGTCCAGAGAAGGGAACGGAGCTGGGGAAGGGTCTGGAGCAGAAGTGGAGAAGGGGCTGGAGCAGCAGAAGGGTCTGGAGAACTTTTGAGGAGCAGCTGAGGGAACTGGGGGTGTTGAGCCTGGAGAAAAGGAGGCTGAGGGGAGACCTTCTGGCTCTGTCCAAGTCCCTGCAAGGAGGGTGCAGAGAGGTGGGGGTGGGTCTGTTCAACCAAGGACCAAGGGACAGGACAGGAGGAAATGGGCTCAGGTTGCTCCAGGGGAGGTTGAGATTGGATCTGAGGAAGAATTCCTTCACTAAAGGGTTGTCAGGCGCTGGAACAGGCTGGGGGGTGGAGTCACCATCTCTGGAGGTGTTTAAAAGACAAAATGACCTTTAAAGGTCCCTTCCAACGCAAACCATGCTGTGATCCTCTGAGCTGTTGCTCATATCGTGACAGATACTTCCTGGAACTGAGCAGGCTTTGATGTGCTCTGACACCCTCTCACATTTCTTGCAGCACCATGATTTTGAGTTAGGAGATTCCACGTGGCTGAGGAGTTCCTGATTTCTGGTTTCTCACTTGCTGAGTGTGTGTCCTGTGCTGCTGGGTTTTGTCTCAGGGCTCTCCTGCACCATTTAACCACTCTGCTGAGCCCTTTGCTCTGGTTTTGCACCCTCCTTGCAGGGATGTGCCTGGCTCATGACGTGCCTTGTGATAAATGACATCTTCTGACCAGCCCTCGCAGCGGAAACGTGCTCTGCTCTGCCCCATCCTGAGAACATGCTGGGGATTGGCTTTTCTGATGGTGTAGCCAACTATGATTTGCACTGTGGGAGTGCACAGGCCAGCTCATGAGCCTGGTTTGATCTCTTCCAAACCTGCTCCTCCATCCCTGGGCACAGGGCTTGTTTTGTGGCCATCTGGAGACAAGATGAGCCTGTAACTCCCCAGGGTGTCTGAGATCTCACATATCCCCGGCAGCCTGTGAGGAACTGAGACAAAACTATTGAGCTTGATGGTTTTTTTTCTGTTTTTCAGCAATTAGTTTCTGTGGAAAAGTTGCCCAAATATGCCCAGGCTGGGTTTGAGGGGTTTAAAACCCTGAACCGCATTCAGAGCAAACTCTACCGCGCCGCGCTGGAGTCGGACGAGAACCTGCTGCTGTGTGCGCCCACGGTGAGAGCCCTCTGTGCTGGGCAGTCCAGCAGGGTGATCTGCTTGGGTGGGGAAAAAAACCCCAAATCCTGGCTGCTGAGGATGAACCTTGAACCTGGAGAGGACACAGATTTGATGGGATTGGTTCTCCTGACGTTCTAGGGTGCTGGGAAGACCAACGTGGCGCTCATGTGCATGCTGCGAGAGATAGGGAAGCACATCAACATCGATGGGACCATCAACGTGGATGACTTCAAGATCATTTACATTGCACCCATGAGGTCCCTGGTGCAGGAGATGGTGGGCAGCTTTGGGAAGGTAAGGAGAGGTTTGATCCTGCCCCTGCTTGCTCTGTAGGTTGGGGAAGATGAGCTTTATTGTGGTGGTTTTGCTTCTATTGCACTTCCAGAAGGATTGAAGCTCTGGCAGAAGCTTGTGGGGAGAGGTTGGAGTTTGGGTTGTGCCTTGTAACACTGCAGGCTTGGGGCAGGGTGGCTGGAGAGCGGCCTGGGAGAAAAGGAGCTGCAAGTGTCAGTTGATAGCAGCTGAACATGAGCCAGCAGAGTGCCCAGGTGGCCAAGAGCATCCTGGCTTGTGTCAGCATTAGTGTGGCCAGTGGGACCAGGGCAGTGATTGTCCCCCAGGACTGGGAATCACTGGTGAGGCTGCACCTCGAGTGCTGGGTTCAGTGTTAGGCTCCTCACTCCAAGAAGGACCTGGAGGTGCTGGAGCGTGTCCAGAGAAGGGAACGGAGCTGGGGAAGGGTCTGGAGCACAAGTGTGCTGAGTTCCCGGCTGAGGGAACTGGGGGTGCTGAGCCTGGAGAAAAGGAGGCTGAGGGGAGACCTTCTGGCTCTGTCCAAGTCCCTTGGAGGAGGGTGCAGAGAGGTGGGGGTGGGTCTGTGCAACCAAGGACCAAGGGACAGGACAAGAGGAAATGGGCTCCAGTTGTGGCCAGGGCAGCTGAGATGGGATGTGAGGAAGAATTTCTTTGCTGAAAGGGTTCTGAGGCATTGGAAGGGGTTGCCCAGGGCAGTGGTGGAGTCCCCATCCCTGGAGGGATTTGAAATCCATGTAGATGTGATGCTGAGGGACGTGGTTTAGTGGTGGAATTGACAGTGTTGGGTGATGGTTGGACTCGATGATCTTAAAGGTCTTTCCCAACCACCACGATTCTGATTCCATTTAACCTCCATTCCTGTTGTCTGCACTCACTGGGCTCTGAGTGCTGATTCAGGCTGTGGATGCTGTGAAATCCTCACCTTCCCTCCAGTGCTGTAGTGGGGAAAGCATGGAACTGTCTGCAGGCACCTCCGGGCCGCGCTGCTCAACGCTGCCCCGGGGGACGCGCCTGGATCCCCTTTAACCGCCCCTGGGTCCCCTCCTAGCGCCTGGCGACCTACGGCATCAACGTGGCCGAGCTGACAGGGGACCACCAGCTCTGCAAGGAGGAGATCAGCGCCACCCAGATCATTGTCTGCACCCCAGAGAAGTGGGACATCATCACCCGCAAGGGAGGAGAGCGCACCTACACCCAGCTGGTGCGGCTGGTCATCCTGGTGAGAGCCTGGGGGAGGAGGGCGGGGGATGGCGAGCGCTGGGTCTTTGAAGAGGTTTCACACAGTCCCAGAGTGTCAGGGGTTGGAAGGGACCTCAAAGCTCATCCAGTCCAACCCCCCTGCTGGAGCAGGAACACCCAGATGAGATCACACAGGAAGGTGTCCAGGAGGGTCTTGAATGTCTCCAGAGAAGGAGACTCCACACCCTCCCTGGGCAGCCTGGCCCAGGGCTCTGGCACCCTCACAGTAAAGAAGTTCCTTCTCAAATCCAAGCAGAACCTCCTGTGTTCCAGCTCACACCCACTGCCCCTTGTCCTACCACTGGACACCACTGAGAAGAGCCTGGCCCCATCCTCCTGACACTCACCCTTCAGATATTGATCAACATTCATGAGGTCCCCCCTCAGCCTCCTCTTCTCCAAGCTCAGGAGCCCCAGCTCCCTCAGCCTTTCCTCATCAGGGAGATGCTCCACTCCCTCCATCACCTTGGTGGCTCTGTGCTGGGCTCTCTCCAGCAGTTCCCTGTCCTTCCTGAACTGGGGGGCCCAGAACTGGACACAAGATTCCAGCTGTGGCCTCACCAGGGCAGAGTAGAGGGGGAGGAGAACCTCTCTGACCTACTGACCACCCCCTTCTAATGCCCCCCAGGATGCCATTGGGGTGCAGGGGGCACAAGGGCACAGTGCTGGCTCATGGCCATCCTGCTGCCCACCAGGACCCCCAGATCCCTTTCCCCTACACTGCTCTCCAGGAGATCATCTCCCAACCTCCACTGGAACCTGGGGTTGTTCCTGCCCAGGTGCAACACCCCACACTTGCCCTTATTCTATTAATTAAACTTTTCCCTGCCCAGCTCTCCAGCCTGTCCAGGTCTCTCTGATGGCAGCACAGCCCTCTGCTGTGTCACCCACTCCTCCCAGCTTTGTGTCACCAGCAAACTTGCTGCCAGTGCCCTCTGTGCCCTCACCCAGGTCACTGATGAATATATTGAATAGTACTGGTCCCAGTACCGACCCCTGAGGGACTCCACTGGACACAGGTCTCCAACAAGACTCTGCCCCATTGTTTCTGGTGGTTGAAGATGTTTCTGGTGCTTGGTTGTGAACAGACCCAAGCTTTGAGCTGTGGGATGAACATGTCTCAGTCTGTGGGAGTGTTTTGGTGAAGAAACTAAACCAAAACTGGGTAAATAGAGGCGGTTTGGGGTGGGGATGACTCTGTTCCTGTTCCCTCTGGTTAGGATGAGATTCACCTGCTGCATGATGACCGAGGGCCTGTCCTGGAGTCCTTGGTAGCCAGAGCCATCCGCAACATCGAGATGACTCAGGAGGACGTGAGGCTGGTTGGTTTGAGCGCCACTCTCCCCAACTATGAGGACGTGGCCACCTTCCTGAGGGTGGACCCGGCCAAAGGCTTGTTCTACTTTGATAACAGGTATGGTGGGAAACCCAGGGAGATCTTTATGATCAGATGGTGGGGTGTTGTTGGGAGCTGGAGTCTCCCAGTTGAGTCTTTATCTGCTGGATGGTGCTGGGGTCTCTCTGTGCCTTCAGCCTGCTCTTACCATGGATTCATTTGCTCTTAGATGTGCCAGGAAATGCATGGTCAGGGCTGGAGCAGTGAAATACAGCCCCAGAAATGTGAGCCAGGGGTCCTGCCTCATCACCTTTGTGAGATGGTGCTTTAGAGAAGGCAGATAAACTCTGCTCTACCTCTGAGCTGCAGGAGCTGTTTGAAAGAAGCTTAACAAGGGATTATGGTAGCTCCTGAAAGAGCATTTTTGCTCCCTGAGTGTGAGTGTAGCAAATGGATTCCAAGGGGCAGGAATACCTGGTGCTGCCTCCTTTTTAATCTAAGCAGGCAGAACTGGAGCCATCACATCTCTTGAGTAAACTGAGGCACAAAGGAAACACATTGATCTCGGTAGCATGAAGTACAGGATGCCTTGTGACAGGACTTTTGGGTCAGGGTTTCTCCATTCTGCTCTTTTAGGGACTTCTTTTTTCCTTGCAGTTTCCGCCCGGTGCCCCTGGAGCAGACCTACGTGGGGATCACAGAGAAGAAAGCAATCAAACGCTTCCAGATCATGAATGAGATTGTTTATGAGAAAATCATGGAGCATGCTGGAAAGAACCAGGTTTGATACTTGATTTTGGTGTTCCTGACTCACTTTAACCCTGGTTCTTGTCTCTTGCTGGTGAGACTCTGGAGTTGCTGTCGCTGCAGAAGCGCTGCGGTGGAGAAGAGGGGAGGTTTGGGTGGCTGAGAGGAGGGAGCAGAGGTTTTCTCTCTGTGCCAGCTGTCTGATTGATGTATGACCTGTGCTTTTAGGCTGAGGGGGTTTCTGTGGTGCTGCTCTGTTAGATCAGGAGCTCTGTGTGTGGTTCACAGGACACCTGATCCAATTCTAGATCGAGCAGGAGCCGGTTGGGTCAAGCATCTTTGCCAGCTGCAGCCGTAGGAGCGATTCCTCTCTCCTCATCTGCTTGTTCAACAGGTGCTGGTGTTTGTGCACTCCAGGAAGGAGACTGGGAAGACAGCCAGGGCTATCAGGGACATGTGTCTGGAGAAAGACACCCTGGGCCTCTTCCTAAGGGAGGGCTCAGCCTCCACTGAGGTGCTGAGGACCGAGGCTGAGCAGTGCAAGGTAACGGCCGGGGCTGTTCCGCCTCAGCAAGAGCGGGAGCTACAACGGTGCTGCCAGTGTGGTGCCATTTCCCAGCCTTTCCCCTAGGATATGTGCTCCCTTCTCTTGCTTCTTTTCCCCCTGGGGTTACTCAGCTCAGGTAGAAAAGCCAGAACTGGTTGTGTTTGTGGTGCAGAACCTGGAGCTGAAGGATCTCCTTCCGTACGGCTTCGCCATTCACCACGCCGGCATGACGCGGGTGGACCGGACGCTGGTGGAGGATCTGTTTGCTGACAAGCACATTCAGGTGAGCTGGGCTTCCCTGCAGGAGCTGCACATTTCTTTGGGGTTGATACTTCACAAGAAACCCTTGAGCCATGTTTTCCAATAGCCTTTTGGGCAAAATCCAGAGGGTCAAGCATAGCCAACCCCATCCTGCTCTGCTGAAGCTGGTGCCTGATGAAGGCAGCCCTGATTTTGGGGTAAAGAATAGAAACTGAAAGCACATGGCCAGGAGCAGAGAGAGCAAGAACTTCTTCCCAAGGTCTAGCTGAGTGTTTGAAGCTAGAGGTCTGTCCCAGAGCAGGCTGGCTGGCTCCTCCACAGTTGCCACTTTGGCAAAACCTCATCCAAGCAATTTCCTGGCTGGGTTATAAACGGGAGGCACAAGATTTTCTCAGGGTCGTGCAGGGAGCTGGGAAATTTGGGCAAAGATCTTGCTGTTTATCTGACCTTCCTGTGCTGAGCTGTTGAGAGTGACAGTTCTCAGTCTTTGTCCCATTTGTGTGTGTCTCTAATGTCATTTTAGATCCTTTTTTTTCCTTAGGAGGAGGCTTCTGCCTGGCTTTGATCAATGTTTTGCCCCTGCAGGTGCTGGTCTCCACAGCCACACTGGCCTGGGGTGTGAACCTCCCTGCTCACACTGTCATCATCAAGGGGACACAGGTGTACAGCCCTGAGAAGGGACGCTGGACTGAGCTGGGTGCTCTGGACATCCTGCAGGTGAAGTTCTGGTGACAAAGATGCTGCCAGGACCTGGGGCAGGATTTTTCCTTTCCCACTAAGGCACATTTCATAGAATCATAGAATCCCAGACTGGTTTGGGTTGGAAAGGACCTTAAAGCTCATCCAGTTCCAACCCCCTGCTGTGGACAGGGTCACCAACCACCAGATCAGGCTGCCCAGGGCCCCATCCAACCTGGCCTTGAATCCCTCCAGGGATGGGGCAGCCACAGCTTCCCTGGGCAACCTGGGCCAGTGCTTCACCACCCTCTGGGTGAAAAATTTCCTCTTAATATCCAACCTAAATCTCCCCTCTCTTAGTTAAAACCATTTCTCCTGTTCTATCACTCTGCCCATGGAAAAAGTCCCTCTCCCTCCTGTTTCTAAGCTCCCTTCAGGCACTGGGAAGCTGCAGTGAGCTCTCCCCAGAGCCTTTTTCAGTTGTTTTATATTTTCTCAGTGCAGTCCCTCCCTGTTCTCTACTGTCTCAGCTGCTCTGGGAATAGCCCTGCTGTGAGGGCAGAGGAGAGAGAACAACTGATTCCCAGTATCTTGCCCAGACGTATCTGAGATGTTTCTGTGTCTCATCAGCTGGAACTCACAGCAGACTGAGCAGCCTGGGAGCAGCAAAGCCCAGGACACTGCCCCAAGGAGAAGCTGCCAAGTGCAGAGCTTTTGTTTTGCTGATCTCACCTCATTTTTCAGATGCTGGGGCGTGCTGGGCGGCCTCAGTACGATACCAAAGGAGAGGGGATCCTCATCACATCCCATGGGGAGCTGCAGTATTACCTGTCCCTGCTCAACCAGCAGCTCCCCATTGAGAGTCAGATGGTGTCAAAGCTCCCAGACATGCTCAATGCAGAGACTGTGCTCGGCAACGTCCAGAACGCAAAGGTGAGGCCCAGCCTGTGCCTTCCCCACGGGTTTGTGCTCTCTTCTGCCCCCAGAGAGCTGGTGGGAATTGTGGGAGGGTGATTGGAGTTGGGGAAAGATGTCATGGTTTTGTGGGAGTAAAGAAACCAGCAGCCTTTGGTGCCTGGGAGGATGTTTTGAAGAGATGTGGAAAGGCAGCCGTGAGAAGCACCAGTCTGGTGTGTCAGGCAGGTGGGTGGATGCTTCTGTGGTTCAAAGCAGAGCTGTCCACGTGGAGAGGGACCCTGGGGAAAAGTCTGTATGTGAAGAGTGGGTTTTGTCCTGGTTTTTAGCTGGAACAAAGCTGGAGTTTGGGTTCAGCTGGGATTGGTTATTAGAACACTGATCACACCCCGATGTTTTATATTGTTGATGGAAGTTGAAGGACTTTGTGTTTTGCTGGTCTGCAGCTGCAAGGTCTGTGGGGGGTGAGGAATATTGCCATGGATCAGCTCCCTGGGCACTGGGCTCTGCCAAGGGGCTGTTCCATCTCCTGTCCCCCATGGGCAGGAGATCCATGAGGGGCTCTTCCTCTCTGGCTCTCTCTGGCTCTCGCTCGGGCTCTGGCTCTCCCGGGATTGCGGCTTCGGGTCGGGATTGTCGCTGCTCCGGGATCGTTCTCTGGGAACGGGCCGGGCTGGGTGGGTGGGTGCTGAGCAATGGCACTGGGGGTCACTCATTGGCATATTTCATTATTGTTATTATTATTTTAATATCATTATTAAGTTTTATTTCTGTTATTAATTTGTTCTCCTCTCACCCTACGACTCTCCTCACCCTTTGCCCCCCAATTCTCTCCCCTGTCCCCTGGGGCGGGGGGAGCGAGCGAGCGGCTGCGTTTGGCCGCAGCCCAGTGCCACCACCACAGGTTTTTGGGGGTTTTTTAACTCCTCACTATTTCCCTGGCCCTGCAGCAGAGCTGTGAGTGGCTCTGCTGGGTTCCCAGGCTCTGCTTTAACGCTGACCCAGCACCATTCAGCCGGGCTCAGCCTGCCGTGTCCTGCACCGGTGCTGGGAGCACTGGGCTCCGAGTGGTGGTGTCACCTGTCCTTGCCAGGAGGTCTCTTTGTCACCTCTTGGCCCACGTTGGTGTTTCCTCAGGATGCAGTGAACTGGCTGGGCTACACCTACCTGTACATCCGCATGCTGCGCTCCCCCGCGCTCTACGGGATATCCCACGAGGATCTGAAGGGGGATCCGCTGCTGGAGCAGCGCCGCCTGGACCTGGTGCACACTGCAGCCCTCATGCTGGACAAGAACAACCTGGTGAAGTATGACAAGAAGACAGGGAACTTCCAGGTAAGACAGCACCTGGGAAAGGTGCTGTGAGCAAGCAGAGCTGGACAGGAGCATCCTCTGGCTGAGGGAAGGATGCAGGAGGCAGCTTGCTGATGAAACACGGATCCCGGGGCGTGCTGTGTCAGTCAGAGCCGCTGTTGTGCCTGTCTGTGGCACCAGGAGCTGTTTGCCAGCATAGAGGTGTAAACCCTGCCCCTCAGTCTGTGCCTTTGCTGCTGCAGATCCACATCCCTGTGGCATTTTCGTTGCTTCAGAGGCAGTGAGATGAGAAAAGGGGGGGCTGTGGTAGGTGGAATTGTCTGCCAGGTGAAGCAGTGCCTGGGTGATTTGTAGCCTGGGAGTTTCTGCTCAGCTTGTCTGGAGACCTCTCCCCTGCTGCTGCCTGGTTCCTGTTCAGCATCTTCTGTCTGTGCCATGGGTGGCTTTCTGCTGCTTCACTCTGGCTGTTGTCCTTGTGGCAGGTGACAGAGCTGGGCCGCATTGCCAGCCACTACTACATCACCAACGAGACGGTGCAGACTTACAACCAGCTCCTGAAACCCACCCTGAGTGAAATCGAGCTGTTCCGGGTCTTCTCGCTGTCCTCAGAGTTCAGGAACATCACCGTGAGGGAGGTACGGAGCCAGCCAGCCCCGAGCCATCGGCCTTGGTGCTGCAGAGCTTCTCCTGGGAGGGGGAGGTTGGCCATGAGGAAAAGGTTCTTGAGGCAGAGGGTGGTGGAGCACTGGCACAGGCTCCCCAGGGAGGTGCCCATGGCCCCAAGGCTGACAAGATTCCAGCAGCATTTGGCCAAGGCCCTCAGGGACATGGTGTGAATGTTGGGCTTGTCCTGTGCAGGGACAGGAGTTGGACTCCAGGATCCTGTGGGTCCTTCCAGCTCACAACATTCTGTGATTCTGTGACCATTCTCATCCCTCCTGCCTTGGTTTCTGCAGGAGGAGAAGCTCGAGCTTCAGAAGCTGCTGGAGCGAGTTCCCATCCCGGTGAAGGAGAGCATAGAGGAGCCCAGTGCCAAGGTGAGCCCTGCCTGCCCCCTCCAGGGGACTTCTCTGCTGCCTGTCTTGAGGGGAGCAGTGATCCCTGGGGGGGAGCTGTCATGGTCAGTGCCACTCTCAGGGGGATTCTGTTCCCTTCCCTCTGTGGGACATCTCAGACTGTGTCAGAGATGCTCAAAGAGCTGCAGTTGCTTCTTGTCCCTGCTTGAGTGCACTGTCCAGTGGCACAGGACAGCTGGTCCCTGCTCATCACTTCTGTCCTGCCATGCTTCAAAGCCCACCAGGATCAAACACTGGTGCAGAGGGTGCTGAGAACTTTTCTGTTCTCCTTCCCCAGATCAACGTGCTTCTCCAGGCCTTCATCTCCCAGCTGAAGCTGGAAGGGTTTGCTCTCATGGCAGACATGGTGTACGTTACCCAGGTGAGTGAGGACACCTGGCTGGGGCTACTGTCTCCATTCAGGTGTGTGCAGTCCAGCCCTGGCTCAGTCTCAAACTACTGCTTGCACCTCAGAAATTGAGTTTGAGGTCATCAATGGCTTTGAAAATAATTAGAGCTGGGAGGGGTGAGAAGGTCCAACCCCTGCCAGGGTGGGAATTAGATCTTTGATGGAATCTCTGATTTTTAATCAAGAAGATTCAGTGCTAGAGAAACCCAGCACAGCCTTATTCTACCCAAAAAGCTGGAACTGAGTGGTTCCTCCACCTGTGGGTGTTTGGGGTGAAGAACCTTTAAGTATGATTTGGTAATTCAAGGGGGCTTATAAAGGATGGGGAGAGACTTTCACCAGGGCCTGTCATGGTGGGACAGAGGTGATGGTTTTCCACTGCAGGAGGGGAGGTTTTGGTTGGATGTAAGGAAGGGTTTTTTTATGGTGAGAGTGGTGAGACACTGACCCAGGTTGCCCAGAGAAGCTGTGGACACCCCATCCCTGGAAGTGTTTCAGGTCAGGTTGGTCGTGGCTCAGAGCAACCTGGTCTGTTGAGAGATGTCCCTGCCCATGGCTGGGGGGTTGGACTGGATGATCCCCAACATTGGGGAAGGGTTTAGAGGGGAAGGGTGTGAGGAGAGGCTGAAGTCACTTGGGTTGTTCAGCCTGGAGAAGAGGAGACTGAGAGGAGATCTCCTGGCGGTCTGGAACTTCCTCCCCAGGGGCAGAGGAGGGGCAGGCGCTGAGCTCTTCTCTGGCCACCAACGCCAGGAGCAGAGGCCATGGCAGGAAGATGTGGCAGGGGAGGGGGAGGTTGGCCATGAGGAAAAGGTTCTTGAGGCAGAGGGTGGTGGAGCACTGGCACAGGCTCCCCAGGGAGGTGCTGATGGCCCCAAGGCTGACAAGATTCCAGCAGCATTTGGCCAAGGCCCTGAGGGACATGGTGTGAACGTTGGGATTGCCCTGGGCAGGGACAGGAGCTGGACTCCAGGATCCTGGTGGGCCCCTTCCCACCCAAACCATTCTGTGATCACATAGGGCAGGAAATTGGGTAGAAAGGAAGGAAGGAAGAGGTGAAAGTGATGATGGTGGTGGCCCTGGTGGTGGCCCAGGGGTGAAGCTGCTCTCTGTCCCCCCAGTCTGCCGGGCGGCTGATGCGCGCCATCTTCGAGATCGTCCTGAACCGCGGCTGGGCCCAGCTCACCGACAAGACCCTGAACCTCTGCAAGATGATCGACAAGCGCATGTGAGTGAGGGCTCAGGGGGCTTCTCTGGCTCCAGGCTGGGTGAGGTTCTTCAGCACCCCCTGGCTGGGTGTGCAGGGTTTGGGAAGGAGGGTGCTGGTGCTTGTCGGGGTGCGAAGGAGCCGCTGCGTGGGCTGAGGGCTGAGGGCTGAGGGGTGAGAGCTGAGAGCTGAGGGCTGAGGGCTGAGAGCTGAGGGCTGAGGGCTGAGAGCTGAGGGCTGAGGGCTGAGAGCTGAGAGCTGAGGGCTGAGGGCTGAGGGCTGAGGGCTGAGAGCTGAGAGCTGAGAGCGGAGGGCTGAGGGCTGAGGGCTGAGGGCTGAGGGCTGAGGGCTGAGGGCTGAGAGCTGAGGGCTGAGAGCTGAGGGGTGAGAGCTGAGAGCTGAGGGCTGAGGGCTGAGAGCTGAGAGCTGAGGGCTGAGGGCTGAGGGCTGAGGGGTGAGAGCTGAGGGCTGAGAGCTGAGGGCTGAGGGCTGAGGGCTGAGACCTCCACCAGCACGGGGAGCCTTGGTGCTCTGCAGAGATGGTTTCCTTGGTGGTCTCACCCCTGGTGTCCCCGCAGGTGGCAGTCCATGTGCCCTCTGCGCCAGTTCAAGAAGCTGCCTGAGGAGGTGGTGAAGAAAATCGAGAAGAAGAATTTCCCCTTCGAGCGGCTCTACGACCTGAACCACAACGAGATAGGTGGGGAGGGGCGGGCAGAGCCCCGGGCAGAGGTGTCCTCCCCTTCCTCCTCCTGTGCCACGTTTTGACCCAGAAACGGGGGGATTTGGTCCTGTCTGATTGAGGGGCAGAACTGGTGCAGCCTGGGAAGGGCAGAACTGGTGCAGCCTGGGAAGGGCAGAACTGGTGCAGCCTGGGAAGGGCAGAGGCTTTGCCCTGGCACCTTCCAGCTGCTTGGATCACCAATATGGAAGTACTGTTCAGTTAGGGAGCTCTTGGTCACCTTGTCCGTCTGTCCTGACAGCTCTTGGTCCCATTGTCCGTCTGTCCTGGCAGCTCTTGGTCCCCTTGTTGTCTGTCTGTCCTGACTGCTCTTGGTCCCCTCGTTGTCTGTCTGTCCTGGCAGCTCTTGGTCACCTCGTTGTCCGTCTGTCCTGACATCTCTTGGTCACCCTGTTGTCCGTCTGTCCTGACAGCTCTTGGTCACCTCCTTGTCCGTCTGTCCTGACAGCTCTTGGTCCCCTCGTTGTCCATCTGTCCTGACAGCTCTTGGTCACCTTGTTGTCTGTCCTGACAGCTCTTGGTCACCTTGTTGTCCGTCTGTCCTGACAGCTCTTGCTCCCATTGTCCATCTGTCCTGACAGCTCTTGGTCCCCTCGTTGTCCGTCTGTCCTGACAGCTCTTGGTCCCCTTGTCCGTCTGTCCTGGCAGCTCTTGGTCCCCTTGTTGTCTGTCTGTCCTGACAGCTCTTGGTCCCCTCCTTGTCCGTCTGTCCTGGCAGCTCTTGGTCACTTTGTCCGTCTGTCCTGACAGCTCTTGGTCCCCTCGTTGTCTGTCTGTCCTGACAGCTCTTGGTCCCCTCGTTGTCCGTCTGTCCTGGCAGCTCTTGGTCCCCTCGTTGTCCGTCTGTCCTGACAGCTCTTGCTCCCCTCGTTGTCCCTCTGTCCTGACAGCTCTTGGTCCCCTCGTTGTCCGTCTGTCCTGACAGCTCTTGGTCCCCTCGTTGTCCGTCTGTCCTGACAGCTCTTGGTCCCCTTGTCCGTCTGTCCTGACAGCTCTTGGTCCCCTCGTTGTCCCTCTGTCCTGACAGCTCTTGGTCACCTTGTCCGTCTGTCCCGACAGCTCTTGGTCACCTTGTCGTCTGTCTGTCCTGACAGCTCTTGGTCCCCTCGTTGTCCGTCTGTCCTGGCAGCTCTTGGTCCCCTCGTTGTCCGTCTGTCCTGGCAGCTCTTGGTCCCCTCGTTGTCCGTCTGTCCTGACAGCTCTTGGTCCCCTCGTTGTCCGTCTGTCCTGGCAGCTCCACCTTTCTGTTGCAGGAGAACTGATCCGGATGCCCAAGATGGGGAAGACGATCCACAAGTACGTCCACCTGTTCCCCAAGCTGGAGCTCTCGGTGCACCTGCAGCCCATCACCCGCTCCACCCTGAAGGTGGAGCTCACCATCGCCCCCGACTTCCAGTGGGACGAGAAGGTGCGCTGAGGAGCTGGAACTCCCCTGGCTGAGCACCGAGGGCGCTGCTGGAGCAGGGTTGCTGTGGGGGGGTTGGAGATGTGGAAGAGGGGAGGATGTGGATCTGATGTGAAGGTAACAGCTCCCTTTGCCCAGGTCCATGGCTCCTCTGAAGCGTTCTGGATCCTGGTGGAGGATGTGGACAGCGAGGTGATCCTGCACCACGAGTACTTCCTGCTGAAAGCCAAGTACGCGCAGGACGAGCACCTGGTCACCTTCTTCGTGCCCGTGTTCGAGCCGCTGCCCCCGCAGTACTTCATCAGGGTGGTGTCTGACCGCTGGCTCTGTGAGTCCCACTCTGCCAGGAGCACCTGGGTTGTGGAGCAGTGGTTCCTCCTGGGGTCTGAGGGGGTCGCTCAGGACCTTTCCTGGTGCTGTGCTGGGAGAAAAGACTTGTGACATCCGGGTGACAGCAGGGCTGGGGATCCTGTTGGCAGAGGGAGCTCGGAGGTGAAGCTGTTGGGGGGCTTTTGCAGATGACAGGGGGTTCTTTGTGTGTCTGACAGCCTGTGAGACCCAACTGCCCGTGTCCTTCCGCCACCTGATCCTCCCTGAGAAGTACCCTCCTCCCACCGAGCTGCTGGACCTGCAGCCGCTGCCCGTGTCGGCTCTGCGGAACAGCGCCTTCGAGAGCCTCTACCAGGACAAGTTCCCTTTCTTCAACCCCATCCAGACCCAGGGTGGGTGTCACCTCTGCTCCCCCCCTCCAGGCTGCCTCTCGGTGAGCCCTGGTCCTTTTGCAGCCCCGTAGCCTTGGTTCTGTGGGGTTCATTCACGTCATGTGGGGAAGTTTGGTAGCAAACAGCGAATCCCTTCGGCCTCCCTGAGCCCCAGAGGTCTGATGGCCTGAGATCTGGCTCCACAGGCCAGGGTGTCCCTCAGGTAGGTCAAGCAGCCAGGCTGGAGCTGCCTGGCAGCAGCAGGTTTGCTCCTCAGGTCAAGGGAGGTTCTCCTCCCTCTCTACTCTGCCCTGCTGAGGCCACATCTGGAGTGCTGGGTCCAGTTCTGGGCTCCTCAGTTCCAGAGGGACAGGGAACTGCTGGAGAGAGTCCAGTGGAGGCCACAAAGATGATGAGGGGCCTGAAGCATCTCCTGTGTGAGGATAGGCTGAGGGAGCTGGGACTGTTCAGCCTGGAGAGGAGCAGCCTGAGAGGGGATCTGATCAATGTCTGTAAACACCTGAAGTGTGGGGGCCACATGGATGGGGCCGGGCTCTTCTCAGTGGTGCCCAGTGCCAGGACAAGGGGCAATGGGCACAAACTGGGACACTGGAAATTCCAGACAAACTTGAGGAGAAACTTCTTTGCTGTGAGGGTGCCGGAGCCCTGGGCCAGGCTGCCCAGAGAGGGTGTGGAGTCTCCATCTCTGGAGATGTTCAAACCCACCTGGACACTTCCCTGGGTGTAGGGCCCCTGCTCTGGCAGGGGGGTTGGACTGGATGATCTCCTGAGATCTCTTCCAGCCCCACCACTCTGGGATTCTGTGACTCCTGGAAGCTGTGGCTGTGCTGACACCGTGGCTCAGGTCCACAGAGCCGGCTGGGCTCAAACTCCTCCATCCCTGCTGCTTTAGGGGTGGAGTTGTGAGGGGACCACAGTGCCCTGTCCCTGTTTCTCCACCTGGAGTAGGGAATTCACACTGAGGAGCTACTGGGACAGCCTCCAGCCTGCTCTGCTCAGCAAATCCTGGGCTCAACTCTTCAGCAGCCTTTTCTGGAGCTGCTCCTTGTCCAGGCTGGGGTCTCCTTGTCCAGGCTGGGGTCTCCTTGTCCAGGCTGGGGTCTCCTTGTCCAGGCTGGGGTCTCCTTGTCCAGGCTGGGGTCTCCTTGTCCAGGCTGGGGTCTCCTTGTCCAGGCTGGGGTTTCCTTGTCCAGGCTGGGGTTTCCCTGCCCGTTCCTAAAGCTTTGATGGAAATTCCTGGAGATTTTGCCAAACTCACCTCTCCCGCCGTGTCCCTCTGTCCCCAGTGTTCAACACGGTTTACAACAGTGATGACAACGTGTTTGTGGGTGCCCCCACGGGGAGTGGCAAGACCATTTGTGCTGAGTTTGCCATCCTGAGGATGTTGCTGCAGAACTCGGAGGGACGCTGCGTGTACATCACCCCCATGGAGGCCCTGGCGGAGCAGGTGAGCCCGGTGTCCTGTGGAGACCTGGAGCCTTTCCCCGGCTTGGATTGACCTCCCTCATCCCTGTTCCACTTCTCCTCGTCCCTTCTTTGCTGTCACAGCCCTTGGGATGGCTCCAGAGGCTTTTGATTCATTGTGGTTTCTCTGAGGGAGCAGAGGGACACTGTCCTGCTGCTGACCTGGGACATGGAGGATGTGGGGACATGGGGGACACCGTGGGGATGTGAGAACCTGGGGACTTGGGATGTGGGGACATGGAGGAAGTGGGGATATGGGATGTGGGGACATGGGACATAGGGGTGCAGAGACATGGGGACACCATGGGGATGTGGGGACATGGAGGGCGTGGGGATATGGGACATAGGGATGCAGGGACATGAGGACATTGGGATGTGAGGACATGGGGATGTAGGGACATGGAGGACATGAGGACATTGAGATGTGGGGACATGGGGATGTGGGGACATGATGCTATGGGGGGCACCATGGGGATGTAGGGACATGTGGAGGATGTAGGGAGATGGGACTTGGAATAAATCCTCTGAGTTCCCCAGAGACACACACGTGCACACGCCACCATCAGCAGGGTGGGACCCTGTGGGACAACACCCCCAGAGACACACATGTGCACATGCCACCATCAGCAGGGTGGGACCCTGTGGGACAACACCCTCAGGGACACACACATGCACATGCCACCATCAGCAGGGTGGGACCTTGTGGGACAACACCCCCAGAGACACACACATGCACATGCCACCATCAGCAGGGTGGGACCCTGTAGGACAATGCCATCCCTTGTGTTCCTGCCAGGTCTTCTTGGACTGGTACGAGAAGTTCCAGGAGCGTCTCAACAAGAAGGTGGTTCTGCTGACAGGGGAAACCAGCACTGACCTGAAGCTGCTGGGCAAAGGGAACATCATCATCAGCACCCCTGAGAAGTGGGACATCCTCTCACGGCGCTGGAAGCAGCGCAAGAACGTCCAGAACGTCAACCTCTTCATCGTCGACGAAGTGCACCTCATCGGGGGCGAGAACGGGGTGCGTGGGGAGGGGAGGGGAGGGGAGGGGGCTGCTCCTTGGGGTGATGCTCTTCAGCTTGGAGAAGAGGAGGCTGAGGGGGGACCTCATTAATGTTGATCAATATCTGAAGGGTGAGTGTCAGGAGGATGGAGCCAGGCTCTTCTCAGTGGTGTCCAGTGGTAGGACAAGGGGCAATGGGTGTGAGCTGGAACACAGGAGGTTCTGCTTGAACTTGAGAAGGAACTTCTTTGCTGTGAGGGTGCCAGAGCCCTGGGCCAGGCTGCCCAGGGAGGGTGTGGAGTCTCCTTCTCTGGAGACATTCCAGACCCTCCTGGACACCTTCCTGTGTGATCTCATCTGGGTGTTCCTGCTCTGGCAGGGGGGTTGGACTGGATGAGCTTTGAGGTCCCTTCCAACCCCTGACACTCTGGGACTCTGGGTGATTCCTCATGGTGTTGGGCTCAGTGCTGGAGCTGCTGGGGGGTGGGTGGTTGCTCACTCCTAACATCTGAGATCAGGTTTTCCCCAAGCTCCAGGATGGGCTGGGATAGGAGGGACGTGTCCTTTGGGAAGCACAGGAGTGGTGTCTCCTGGGGTTTCCATGGGGGCTTGTGCTGGAGGGGCTGGAGCTCAGCCAGGAGTGGTGGCCACAGCGTGGAGAGCTCCATGTCCCCAATGTCCTCATGTCCTCCACATGTCCCTACATCCCCATGGTGCCCCCCATAGCATCATGTCCCCACATCTCAATGTCCCCATGTCCCTACATCCCCATGGTGCCCCCCATAGCATCATGTCCCCACATCCCCGTGTCCCCACATCTCAATGTCCCCATGTCCCTACATCCCCATGGTGCCCCCCATAGCATCATGTCCCCACATCTCAATGTCCCCATGTCCCTACATCCCCATGGTGCCCCCCATAGCATCATGTCCCCACATCCCCATGTCCCCACATCTCAATGTCCCCATGTCCTCCATGTCCCCACATCCCCATGTCCCCACATCTCAATGTCCCCATGTCCTCCATGTCCCCACATCCCCATGGTGTCCCTCACATTCCTGCATCCCTATGTCCCATATCCCCACATCCTCCATGTCCCCACATCCCCATGGTGTCCCCACATCCCCATGGTGTCCCCCATTCCCCTCCTGTCCCCTCTCCAACCTGCCCTGTCCCTCTTGCAGCCGGTGCTGGAGGTCATCTGCTCCCGCATGCGCTACATCTCCTCCCAAATTGAGCGTCCCATCCGCATCGTGGCCCTGAGCTCCTCCCTGTCCAACGCCAAGGACGTGGCTCACTGGCTGGGCTGCAGCGCCACCTCCACCTTCAACTTCCACCCCAACGTCCGTCCCGTGCCCCTGGAGCTGCACATTCAGGTAGGGTTGGGGCACCCTCATCTCCTTCCCCTTCTCTCTGGTGTCCAGACGGTGTCACCTCCTGTTCCTCTTCCCCCGCTCAGGGTTTCAACATCAGCCACACGCAGACTCGCCTGCTCTCCATGGCCAAGCCCGTCTACCACGCCATCATGAAGCACTCCCCCAAAAAACCCGTCATCGTCTTCGTCCCCTCCCGCAAGCAGACGCGGCTCACGGCCATCAACATCCTCACCACGTGCGCCTCCGACGTCCAGCGGCAGCGGTAACGGCCCCGGCCCTCCTCCGGCAGCGGCCAGGGAGGGCTCTGGGGGGTTGCTCTGGGGGGATGAGGGACAGCTGGTGGTGGGAAGTGGCCTGATGAGATGTCACCCAGGCTGTGACATCAGGGACAGGCTTGGTGGAGCTGGCAGTGGTCTCTTCACTCCCCCCTGGCGCCGGCAGGTTCCTGCACTGCGCGGAGAAGGACCTGGTGCCGTACCTGGACAAGCTGAACGACAACACCCTGAAGGAGACGCTGGTGAACGGGGTGGGCTACCTGCACGAGGGGCTGACGGCCATGGAGCGGCGAGTGGTGGAGCAGCTCTTCAGCTCTGGTGAGCGCAGTGGGGTGGGGGACGCTCCACTTCCACCCATAAACCCTTCACCCTGGAGTCTGGTGCTGTCCAGAGTCTTTGGACTGGAGATATCTCAACAGCTTGCCCAAGCTTTGTGTCACTTCTCTGCTTCCCTGGTCCAAAAAAGGTGGTGAACTTAAACATCTCCACCTCTCCTGGACCTCCCTGTACGCTGAGGCCTGAGCACACAACCCCCAGATCTTCCTCCTCCCGGTTCACAGAATCACAGAGTCCCAGAGTGTCAGGGGTTGGAAGGGACCTCAAAGCTCATCCAGTCCAACCCCCCTGCTGGAGCAGGAACACCCAGATGAGATCACACAGGAAGGTGTCCAGGAGGGTCTTGAATGTCTCCAGAGAAGGAGACTCCACACCCTCCCTGGGCAGCCTGGCCCAGGGCTCTGGCACCCTCACAGCAAAGAAGTTCTTTCTCAAATTTAAGCAGAACCTCCTGTGCTCCAGCTCACACCCATTGCCCCTTGTCCTACCACTGGACACCACTGCAAAGAGCCTGGCCCCATCCTCCTGACACTCACCCTTCAGATATTGATCAACATTAATGAGGTCCCCCCTCAGCCTCCTCTTCTCCAAGCTCAGGAGCCCCAGCTCCCTCAGCCTTTCCTCACCAGGGAGCTGCTCCACTCCCTCCATCACCTTGGTGGCTCTGTGCTGGACTCTCTCCAGCAGTTCCCTGTCCTTCTTGAACTGGGGGGCCCAGAACTGGACACAAGATTCCAGCTGTGGCCTCACCAGGGCAGAGTAGAGGGGAAGAAGAACCTCTCTGACCTACTGACCACAGCCCTTCTAATGCACCCCAGGATGCCATTGGCCTTCCTGGCCACAAGGGCACAGTGCTGGCTCATGGCCATCCTGCTGTCCACCAGGACTCCCAGATCCCTTTCCCCTTCCCCTTGGGGTTCCTGTCACCCCAAGAGCTGCTCTGCTCACAGGTTGACTTCTCTCCCCTCCCTGCACCTTGCAGGAGCTGTTCAGGTGATGGTGGCTTCCCGCAGCCTGTGCTGGGGTATGAACATCGCTGCTCACCTGGTGATCATCATGGACACGCAGTACTACAACGGCAAGATCCACGCGTGAGTGCGTCGCGCCGCGGTGGCTTCCTTCAGCGCCTGCTCTGCCAGTGCAGAGCACGAGGGAACCGTGCCCTGATCCCAAAGAGCTTCATCCCTGTCCAGGCAGGGGCTGGGAGTGGTGGGAGAAGGTTGGTCCCTTGCTGTGGAGCCCCGTTAACGCTCTCTCCGCGCCCCAGGTACGTGGATTACCCCATCTACGACGTGCTGCAGATGGTGGGCCACGCCAACCGCCCGCTGCAGGACGACGAGGGCCGCTGCGTCATCATGTGCCAGGGATCCAAGAAGGTGGGTGAGGAGCCAGGCACCATTTCTGACCCGGGAATGTCTTCTCTCCTGCCTGGGGCGTGGATTTCTTATCCCAGTGTGATGGTTAACCCTGTCCTAGCACAAACCAGGGCACCCAGGCTGATGTGTGACCCTCCCTCAGACCCTGCTGCCTGGGAGCTGCTCCAGGATTCTGGAGGTCCCAGGGTTTGTTGATCCTCTCTCCCTGCAGGATTTCTTCAAGAAGTTCCTGTACGAGCCCCTGCCCGTGGAGTCACACTTGGATCACTGCATGCACGACCACTTCAACGCTGAGATTGTCACCAAGACCATCGAGAACAAGCAGGACGCGGTGGATTATCTCACCTGGACCTTCCTCTATCGCCGGATGACGCAGAATCCCAACTACTACAACCTGCAAGGTGGGCTCTGCACTGGGGGATCCAGGGTTGTACTGGTTTGTGGCTGGGACAAACTGGGTTCTGTTCAGCAGCTGGAGCAGAGCTGGGGGTTGGGTTCAGCTGGGATTGGTTATTAGAACATTGCTCACACCCCGATGTTTTATATTGTCGCTGGAAGTAGAAGGACGTTGTGTTTTGCTGGTCTGCAGCTGCAAGGTCTATTGAACTGACTCAGCTCCCTGGGCATTGGGCTCTGCCAAGGGGCTGCTCCAGCTCCTGTCCCCCATGGGCAGGAGATCCATGAGGGGTTCTTTCTCTCGGGCTCTCGCTCGGGCTCTGGCTCTCCCGGGATTGCGGTTTCGGGTCGGGATTGTCGCTGCTCCGGGATCGTTCTCTGGGAACAGGCCGGGCTGGGTGGGCGGGTGCTGAGCAATGGCCCTGGGGGTCACTCATTGGCATATTTAATTACTATTATCATTATAATTATTATTTTAATATCATTATTAATCTAAGTTTTATTGCAGTTATTAATTTGTTCTTCTCACCCTACGAGTCTCCTCACCCTTGTCCCCAATTCTCTCCCCTGTCCCCTGGGGTGGGGGAAGTAAGCGAGCAGCTCTGGCTGCCGCCCAGTGCCACCCAGTGAAACCAGCACAGGGGTTGGAGGATACTGGGAACCCTCTGTCCCTGAGCTCTGCTTTGACCAGAGCAGCTTTTCTCCACGCTGGGGGAGTTTCTGAGCCCAGCACAGCGCTGCTGTCCCCGCAGGTGTGTCCCACAGGCACCTCTCCGATCACCTGTCCGAGCTGGTGGAGCAAACCCTCAGTGACCTGGAGCAATCCAAGTGCATCAGCATCGAGGACGAGATGGACGTGGCCCCTCTGAACCTGGGGATGATCGCTGCCTACTACTACATCAACTACACCACCATCGGTGAGGGCACTGCCCCAGCTCTGTCCCCTCTGTCCCCCCTCTGTCCCCTCTCTGTCCCCTCTCTGTCTCCTCTCTGTCTCCTCTCTGTCTCCTCTCTGTCCCTCTCTGTCCCTCTCTGTCCCTCTCTGTCCCCCCTCTGTCCCCCCTCTGTCCCCCTCTGCCCCCCCTCTGCCCCCCCTCTGCCCCCCCCGTCCCCCCTCGTCCCCCCTCTGTCCCCCCTCTGTCCCCCCTCTGTCCCCCCCGTCCCCCCCCTGTCCCCTCTGTCTCCCCTCTCTGTCTCCCCCCTCTGTCTCCCCCCTCTGTCTCCCCCCTCTGTCTCCCCCCTCTGTCCCCCCTCTGTCCCCCCCTGTCCCCTCTGTCCCCCCTCTCTGCCCCCCCTCTGTCCCCCCTCTGTCCCCCCTCTGTCCCCCCTCTGTCCCCTCTCTGTCCCCTCTCTGTCCCCCCTCTGTCCCCTCTGCACCGTGGGCCATGGATGGAAGGTGCTGTGTGCGTGGTCCTTCAGCACGTGGCTGCGTGTTGGCTGCTGGAAGTCACCTCTTGTCCCGTGGGGGTTGATGCTCTCTGCTTCCCCCCTGACCCTTCTACCTCTCTGGCTTCCCCAGAGCTCTTCAGCATGTCCCTCAATGCCAAGACCAAGGTGCGAGGGTTGATTGAGATCATCTCCAACGCTGCTGAGTACGAGAACATCCCCATCAGGCACCACGAGGACAATCTGCTGCGGCAGGTGAGGGGCTGGAGGGGCTGGAGGTGGCTTCCTGCGGGGTCAGGGGCAGGAACCTGCCCCAGATTTGGCTCTGCAGGGCTAAAGCTCTGCTGGCTTTACCATTTCTCTCCATAGCTGGCCCAAAAAGTTCCCCACAAGCTGACCAACCCCAAATTCAACGATCCCCACGTCAAGACCAACCTCCTGCTGCAGGCTCACCTGTCCCGCATGCAGCTGAGCGCCGAGCTGCAGTCGGACACCGAGGAGATCCTCAGCAAGGTACCAGGGGGCGGGTGGGGCCCTGCTGTGGGACCTCCCCTGTGTCACCACCTCGTGTCACTGCTCTCTGACCTGTCCCCACCCCTCGCTTCCAGGCCATCCGGCTGATCCAGGCTTGTGTGGACGTGCTGTCCAGCAACGGGTGGCTGAGCCCTGCGCTGGCGGCCATGGAGCTGGCGCAGATGGTGACCCAGGCCATGTGGTCCAAGGACTCCTACCTCAAGCAGCTGCCTCACTTCACCTCCGAGCACATCAAGCGCTGCACGGACAAGGTGAAGCTGGGAGGGGAAACGCTGCTGGGGCCTGTCCTCACCCACTGAGGAGCCCCTGGGGGGTCAGCACAGGGCTGAGAACTTCTTCCTCACAGGGGGTGGAGAGCGTCTTCGACATCATGGAGATGGAGGACGAGGACCGGAACGCGCTGCTCCAGCTCTCGGACGCGCAGATCGCCGACGTCGCTCGGTTCTGTAACCGTTACCCCAACATCGAGCTCTCCTACGAGGTGGTGGAGAAGGAGAGCATCCGCAGGTGAGCTGGGGAGCGTGGGGTGACCCCCTCGGCACGGGGGGTGGGGGGGATGCCCTGACCCTTGGTCTCGGTTCTCTCCACACAGCGGGGGGCCCGTGGTGGTGCTGGTGCAGCTGGAGCGAGAAGAGGAGGTCACCGGGCCCGTCATCGCTCCCCTCTTCCCTCAGGTACCTGCCCCATACCCGGAGGGGGTCTGTGGTGACATTGGGGTGGCAGAGGTGGGGATGGGGCCGGGGGGGATTGTCCCCCACCCCATTAACTCTTTATTTCCCCACCAGAAACGCGAGGAGGGTTGGTGGGTGGTGATCGGCGACTCCAAATCCAACAGCCTCATCTCCATCAAGCGCCTGACGCTGCAGCAGAAAGCCAAGGTGAGCGGGGCCGGGCGGGCGCGGGGCGGGCGAGCACCCCAACTCCTCACCCCCCACCCCTCACCCCACACCCCCCACCCCAACCCTGGTTTTTATTCCCACCCTGTGTAGGTGAAACTGGATTTCGTGGCCCCAGCCACTGGGACTCACAATTACACCTTGTACTTCATGAGCGACGCCTACATGGGCTGCGACCAGGAGTACAAATTCAGCGTGGACGTGAAGGAAGCGGAAAGCGACAGCGACTCCGACTAACACAGGGACCCACATCCCCCCCATCACCACCCCCCAGCCCCCCAGCAGCGCTTGGGTCACCCCCCTGTGTTTTCTTTTTGTGGTTTTTAGTGTTTTTTTGGATTCTTTGTACAGTGTTTTCTAGAGAGGAGCTGCGGGACTCGCAGCAGCTGGAATAAATCTCAAGCCCCATCTTCCCCTCTGCGTTGTTGGGTCTGCAGGGGGGGGAAAAAAGGGGAGGAGGGAAAAGGTGGGACCCTGAGTAGCTCTGTGCCCTCACTGTGGGGCTCAAAAAGTTCATTAGCAATTAAGGCATTAATTAATTAAGGCTCAGGAGCCATTTCTGGGCCGGCACTGGTGAAGTTAAATGCTTTCCCTTGGGCTGCGCTTCACCAGGAGGCTTCAAACCTTAATCCCGGGGTGTCCCCTGCCCTGTCCCGCTCACCCCGGGGGCGGCGGCGCCGAAAGGAGGAGCCGGAGGCTTTGGGTGGGACAACACCAGATTTACTGAGCGTGGGGCAGAAGAACGGGGGGCAAATCCCCGCTCCCCAAATCCGGCTGGACCCTGGCACAGGCGCTGCGCTGCCATGTGCGTCCCTGGGGACACCGGTGGGACCCCCCATGGTCCTCAATGGGACCCCCCACAGTCCTTGACGTGCCCAAGTCCCGACGGGTGGGGTGGAAACGGTCGGTTCCCCCCTTCCCCGCCTCGCTCTGCGGTGTCCATGGAGCCTCTCAGCAAGCTTCGGGGCGCTGGTACCTCCAGAAGGCGATGTCACCGTCGTCGCTGCAGGACGCCAACAGGCCCGGCTCCTTGGGGTGCCAGGCCACGCAGTTGACGTCCTGCGCGTGGGCGCGGGGCACGTGGGCGGCCAGGCTGAAGGTGGGCGCCTCGGAGGACGAGCTCTCCTCGAAGACGCGGATGGCGTCGTCACCGCAGGCCGTGGCCAGCGCCCCGGTGAGGTGGCACCTGAATCCCAGAGTCCCAGAGTGTCAGGGGTTGGAAGGGACCTCAAAGCTCATCCAGTCCAACCCCCCTGCCGGAGCAGGAACACCCAGATGAGATCACACAGGAAGGTGTCCAGGTGGGTCTTGAATGTCTCCAGAGAAGGAGACTCCACACCCTCCCTGGGCAGCCTGGCCCAGGGCTCTGGCACCCTCACATAAAGAAGTTCCTTCTCCAGTCCAAGCAGAACCTCCTGTGTTCCAGCTCACACCCATTGCCCCTTGTCCTACCACTGGACACCACTGAGAAGAGCCTGGCCCCATCCCCCTGACACTCACCCTTCAGATATTGATCAACATTAATGAGGTCCCCCCTCAGCCTCCTCTTCTCCAAGCTCAGGAGCCCCAGCTCCCTCAGCCTTTCCTCATCAGGGAGCTGCTCCACTCCCTCCATCACCTTGGTGGCTCTGTGCTGGACTCTCTCCAGCAGTTCCCTGTCCTTCTTGAACTGGGGGGCCCAGAACTGGACACAAGATTCCAGATGTGGCCTCACCAGGGCAGAGCAGAGGGGGAGGAGAACCTCTCTGACCTACTGACCACTCCCCTTCTAATGCACCCCAAAGGTGAAGTGAGGGCAGGGCCAGGGGTGGCACCAGCAGGGGCACAGCGGGAGAGCGCGGGGACGGGGGCTCTGCACTCACCACGCCACGTCGTAGATGGTTCTGCTGTGGTACCCAGAGAGGGTGCAGACGCACTTCCAGGTGGGATCGGGGCCGCTGCAGAGCACCCCTGCGGGGCAAGAGGGGAACTGGGGCTCCCTGCCTGCTCTGTCTCCCCTGGACTCTCTGTCCCCCCTGTCCGTCCCCCCTACCCTCCCTGTCCCCCCTGGACTCCCTGCCCTCTCTGTCCCCCCTGTCCTGGCTTCCCCACCCCACCCCACATACACCCCTCCCTGTCCATTGGCCCCGCCCCCAGATACTTGACCCCGCCCACTCACTGCATCCCCACCCTCTACAGCTCCACCTACTCCCCACAGCCCCGCCCCTCCATAGCCCCGCCCCTTCCCCTACAGCCCCGCCCCTCCATAGCCCCGCCCATCCCTAGTCCCACCCTCCATAGCCCTGCCCCTTTCCATACCCCCACCCATTCCCACAGCCCCACCCCTTCCCACCCCACCTACTCCCCATAGTCCCGCCCTTCCACAGCTCCACCCCTTCCCCTACAGCCCCGCCCCCTTCCCACCCCACCTCCTCCCACAGCCCCACCCCCTCCTGCAGCCCCGCCCCCTCCCGCAGCCCCGCCCCCTCCTGCAGCCCCGCCCCCTCCCGCAGCCCCGCCCCCTCCTCCCACAGCCCCGCCCCCTCCTGCAGCCCCGCCCCCTCCTGCAGCCCCGCCCCCTCCCGCAGCCCCGCCCCCTCCCGCAGCCCCGCCCCCTCCGCAGCCCTGCCCACGAGGTGGCCACCAGCCTCACCTTCCTGGTTGCCCGGTTTGTAGCGCTGCCAGACGCGCACGGTGCGGTCGTCGCTGCAGGAGGCCAAGCGCTCGCCGCCGCGGTCGAAGGCCACGCTCCACACGGTGGACTCGTGGCCCTCCAGCGTGGCACAGCACACCCAGTCGTCCTCCTCCTCCCGGTACAGCTTCACCGTGTCGTCGTAGCTGGCCGAGGCCAGGAGCTGCGGCAGGGACAGGGGGGGATCAGGCAGGGACAGGGAGGGGGTCAGGCAGGGACAGGGGGGGTCAGGCAGGGACAGGGGGGAACAGGCAGGGACAGGGGGGAACAGGCAGGGACAGGGGGGGTCAGGCAGGGATAGGGGGGGATCAGGCAGGGACGGGGGGGATCAGGCAGGGACAGGGAGGGGATCAGGCAGGGACAGGGAGGGGATCAGGCAGGGACGGGGGGGTCAGGCAGGGACAGGGGGGGATCAGGCAGGGACAGGGGGGGATCAGGCAGGGACGGGGGGGGATCAGGCATGGACGGTGGGGGGGTCAGGCAGGGACAGGGGGGAACAGGCAGGGACAGGGGGGAACAGGCAGGGACAGGGGGGTCAGGCAGGGACAGGGGGGTCAGGCAGGGACAGGGGGGGATCAGGCAGGGACAGGGAGGGGTCAGGCAGGGACAGGGGGGATCAGCCAGGGACAGGGGGGGTCAGGCAGGGACAGGGGGGGATCAGGCAGGGATAGGGGGGGATCAGGCAGGAACAGGGGGGATCAGGCAGGGACAGGGGGGGGGATCAGGCAGGGACGGGGGGGGGATCAGGCAGGGACAGGGCGGGTCAGGCAGGGACGGGGGGGGATCAGGCAGGGACGGGGGGGGTCAGGCAGGGACAGGGAGGGGGATCAGGCAGGGACAGGGGGGGGTCAGGCAGGGTCAGGGGGGGTCAGGCAGGGATGGGGGGGGATCAGGCAGGAACAGGGTGGGGTCAGGCAGGGACAGGGGGGGATCAGGCAGGGACAGGGGGGGGTCAGGCAGGGACGGGGGGGGTCAGGCAGGGACAGGGTGGGGTCAGGCAGGGACGGGGGGATCAGGCAGGGACGGGGGGGTCAGGCAGGGACAGGTGGGGATCAGGCAGGGACGGGGGGGATCAGGCAGGGACAGGGGGGGATCAGGCAGGGACAGGGGGGGGTCAGGCAGGGACGGGGGGGGGATCAGGCAGGGACAGGGTGGGGATCAGGCAGGGACAGGGGGGGATCAGGCAGGGACAGGGAGGGGATCAGGCAGGGATAGGGGGGGATCAGGCAGGGATAGGGGGGGATCAGGCAGGGACAGGGGGGGATCAGGCAGGGATAGGGGGGGATCAGGCAGGGACAGGGGGGGATCAGGCAGGGATAGGGGGGGGATCAGGCAGGGATGGGGGGGATCAGGCAGGGACGGGGGGGGATCAGGCAGGGATAGGGGGGGATCAGGCAGGGACAGGGGGGGATCAGGCAGGGACAGGGGGGGATCAGGCAGGGATAGGGGGGGATCAGGCAGGGACGGGGGGGGATCAGGCAGGGATAGGGGGGGGATCAGGCAGGGACAGGGGGGGATCAGGCAGGGACGGGGGGGGATCAGGCAGGGATGGGGGGGGATCAGGCAGGGACAGGGGGGGGAACAGGCAGGGACAGGGGGGGATCAGGCAGGGACAGGGGGGGATCAGCCAGGAACCCCCCTGCACCAGCAACACTGCCCTTGGCTCCTAGGTGGAGGTGGGACAGGACCAGGTTGTTGGTTTCCAGGCTGGTTGCCAGCACTGGTGGTGGTGGGGGCGGATGAGGGGGGGATGAGGGGGGGGTTTGGGGGGGTTTTGGGGTGTCCCCCCCCCCCCCAGAGCCTGTCCCTACCTCCTGGGTGGGGTGCCACACCACGTGCTTGACATCCTGCGTGTGGGAGTTGAGGACGCTGACGCACTCGTACTCCTCCTCCTCATCCACTGCCCGGAGACAACCGCGATGGGGACACCGAGGGGGCTGCCCCCCACTGTCCCCCCACCATCCCCCCATCTCCCAGCCTGTGTGGGGGGCTGTTTCTCCTCACCCCACCCCCCTTACCCAGCTCACCCCTCACCTTCCCAGACCCAGACGCTCTTGTCTCGGCTGCAGGTGGCCAAGAGGCTGCCGGAGGGAGCCCAGGCCACCGACTTCACCTCGTTCTCGTGGCCCTCCAGGGTGGTGACGCACTGGGGAGGGAGAGGAGCGGGGTGTGGGGGGTCCCAGGGGTGGGGCTGGAGGGGGGGGCACGGCAGGGGGGGGTCCTCACCTCAAACCCATCCTCCTGCCGCTTCCAGATGCAGGTGGTGGCGTCGAAGCTGGCGGAGGCCAGGAAGGAGCCGCAGGGGGACCAGGCCACCCTGCGCACCGTGCGCTGGTGGCCCTCGCCCAGCACGGCCCGGCACGACCAGCCCGGCCCTAGGGGGGGAGCGGGATGGGGCCCACCCTGGGGACAGACCCCGCCCTGCCCACTGTCCCATAGCCCCGCCCCCTCACTAGCCGCACCCACCTTGCTCTGACCCCCTCCAGCCCCGCCCCACCTCCTTGCTCGGCCCCACCCCATCAAGCACCACCCCCTTCTGCTGGCCCCGCCCCCTCCCCACAGCCCCTCCCTCACCTCTGTAGCCCCGCCCCCTCCCTACATACACCCCTCCCTGGCCCTTGGCCCCGCCCCCAGGTACTTGACCCCGCCCCCTCCCACAGCCCCACCCTCTACAGCTCCACCTACTCCCATAGCCTCGCCCCTCCATAGCCCCGCCCCCCTCCCCACCCCACCTCCCTCCACAGCCCCGCCCCCTCTGTGGCCCCGCCCCTGACCTAGTCCCGCCCCTTTCCAACCCCGCCCCCCACAGCCCCGCCCATCTCCGTAGTCCCGCCCCTCCACACCCCCGCCCCTGCCCCTCAACAGCCCCGCCCCTTCCCAACCCCACCTCCTCCCGCAGCCCCGCCCCCTCCCGCAGCCCCGCCATCTCCCGCACCTTCCCGTCCCCAGAGCCGGATGAGCCGGTCCCCGCCGCAGGACGCCAGCAGCCCCCCCCCGGGGCTCCAGGCCAGGAACCAGCACCGGGAGTCGGGATGCGCCGGGACGCGGCACAGCAGCTCCAACGCCTCCTTCATGGCCGCGCTTCCGGTGATGCGCAGTGACGTCACCGCGCCGGAAGCGGAAGCGGCCACTAACCGGAAGCGGAGCGGCAGTGGCGGCGGTGCCGGTGCCGGTGGTGGGTCCCGGGCGGAGCCGCTGTCGCTGGGCCTGGAGCGCCATGTACACCCCGGGGGGGCCGGGGCTGCCCGGCGGGAGGCGGCGGCGGGCGGGGGCAGCGGCGGGGAGCGGCCTGCCCAAGCAGCCGGAGCGCAGCCTGGCCTCGGCGCTGCCCGGGGCTCTCTCCATCACGGCGCTTTGCACGGCGCTGGCCGAGCCCGCCTGGCTCCGTATCCACGGCGGCACCTGCGCCCGGCAGGAGCTGGGAGTCGCTGATGTCCTGGGCTACGTGGATCCCGAGCTGCTGCGAGGTGAGGCCGGGCCCGGGGTCTGTCTCTGTGTGTCGGGTCCCGGGGTTACCGGGCTCGGTGTGCGCGGGTGGGGAGTTGGGGTCGTTCCACCGGGGTGGCCCTTGGGCAGCCAAACACAGCCCTTCACCCAGCCCAGGGGACAGGGGACAGGACTGGGGGGTGAGGGAGGAGACTGCCAGGGTGAGAACGATTTAATAATAGAAATAAAATAAAGCTTAAAATAATAATGGCATTAAAATAATAATGATCATAATAATAGTAATTAAATATGCAGCTGTGTGAGGGTGGATTTGGGGCTGAACAGAGCAGAATTCCTCATTCCAGCCCTGGATCCACCCTGCATCCCGACTTGTCCCTCTGCCAAAGCTTGATCCTCTCAAAGCATGCACACTCATTTATTTCCCAATTAATTATCAACATATTAATCACATATTAATTCATTAATCCATTTCAATGTCCTTTTCACATCCAGGGTGCTCTGGTGACCGTGGAAACTTTTCTCCCTGTGCCCTCCAGTTGAGTTTTTCTCCTCTCCACGCTCCCTTCATCTCTTTCCCCTGTTTCCACCATTTCTGTCTCCACAGCAATGGTTCGGTTCAGCACCAGGACCCTGGCACAGACCCCAGCCCCCACCTCTCCCCTCTCTGCCCCAGCCCCTGGCGGGTGCTGAGGGGATGTGTGGGGATGGCTGATCCCACAGGGGCAAAAGGAGGCTGGGGCAGGAATTGGGATGGGAAGGGGGAAGGGGTCACAGCTGGGCTCGTGCCAGGGGGGCAGCACCCTGGAATTGATGAAGGCTGGGGGGCTCCCACCCCCCTGGGCTGGCACTGGTGCCCTCAGCTCGCTCCCTGCAATGCTGCACACCAATGCACACAGGTGACACTGGGGGTGACACTGGGGGTGACACTGGGGGTGACACTGGGGGTGACACTGGGGGTGACACTGCACACCAATGCACGCAGCGTGGGGAACAAGCAGGAGGGGTTTGGGATCAGAGACAGCCAGGGATCAGGGGGTCCTGGAGTCCTGGTGGGCAGCAGGGTGGCCATGAGCCAGCACTGTGCCCCTGTGCCCCCTGCACCCCAATGGCATCCTGGGGGGCATTAGAAGGGGGTGGTCAGTAGGTCAGAGAGGTTCTCCTCCCCCTCTACTCTGCCCTGGTGAGGCCACAGCTGGAATCTTGTGTCCAGTTCTGGGCCCCCCAGTTCAAGAAGGACAGGGAACTGCTGGAGAGAGTCCAGCACAGAGCCACCAAGGTGATGGAGGGAGTGGAGCAGCTCCCTGGTGAGGAAAGGCTGAGGGAGCTGGGGCTCTTGAGCTTGGAGAAGAGGAGGCTGAGGGGGGACCTCATTAATGCTGATCAATATCTGAAGGGTGAGTGTCAGGAGGATGGAGCCAGGCTCTTCTCAGTGGTGTCCAGTGGTAGGACAAGGGGCAATGGGTGTGAGCTGGAACACAGGAGGTTCCGCTTGAACTTGAGAAGGAACTTCTTTACTGTGAGGGTGCCAGAGCCCTGGGCCAGGCTGCCCAGGGAGGGTGTGGAGTCTCCTTCTCTGGAGACATTCAAGACCCTCCTGGACACCTTCCTGTGTGATCTCATCTGGGTGTTCCTGCTCCAGCAGGGGGGTTGGACTGGGTGAGCTTTGAGGTCCCTCCCAACCCCTGACACTCTGGGACTCTGGGAGTTAGAAACCCGTGTGGGGTCAGGGGATGATGATCTGGTGGCAATGACAGAGACATGGTGGGACAGCTCACAGGACTGGAATGTGGCCATGGGTGGCTCTGTCCTTCCCAGGAGAGCCAGGCCAGCAGGGTGAGGTGGTGGAGCTGCTCTTTGTGTGAGAGAGCAACTGCAGGGTGTGGAGATCTGTGCAGGGGCGGGTGAGGAGCGAGTGGAGAGTCTGGGGGTGAGACACTGGTGTGGGTGACACTGGTGTGGGTGACACTGGTGTGGGTGACACTGCTGTGGGTGACACTGGTGTGGGTGACACTGGTGTGGGTGTCTATTGCTGGTGTGGGTGACACTGGTGTGGGTGACACTGGTGTGGGTGTCTATTGCTGCTGTGGGTGACACTGGTGTGGGTGACACTGGTGTGGGTGTCTGTTGCTGCTGGTGTGGGTGACACTGGTGTGGGTGACACTGGTGTGGGTGTCTGTTGCTGGTGTGGGTGACACTGGTGTGGGTGACACTGGTGTGGGTGACACTGGTGTGGGTGTCTATTACTGGTGTGGGTGACACTGGTGTGGGTGTCTATTACTGGTGTGGGTGACACTGGTGTGGGTGACACTGCTGTGGGTGACACTGGTGTGGGTGTCTATTGCTGCTGTGGGTGACACTGGTGTGGGTGACACTGGTGTGGGTGACACTGGTGTGGGTGACACTGGTGTGGGTGTCTATTGCTGCTGTGGGTGACACTGGTGTGGGTGACACTGGTGTGGGTGACACTGGTGTGGGTGACACTGGTGTGGGTGTCTATTGCTGCTGGTGTGGGTGTCACTGGTGTGGGTGTCACTGGTGTGGGTGACACTGCTGTGGGTGACACTGCTGTGGGTGTCTATTGCTGCTGCTGTGGGTGTCACTGGTGTGGGTGTCACTGGTGTGGGTGACACTGGTGTGGGTGTCTATTGCTGGTGTGGGTGACACTGGTGTGGGTGACACTGGTGTGGGTGTCTATTGCTGCTGTGGGTGTCACTGGTGTGGGTGTCACTGGTGTGGGTGTCACTGGTGTGGGTGTCACTGGTGTGGGTGTCACTGGTGTGGGTGACACTGGTGTGGGTGACACTGGTGTGGGTGACACTGGTGTGGGTGACACTGGTGTGGGTGTCACTGCTGTGGGTGTCACTGGTGTGGGTGTCACTGGTGTGGGTGACACTGGAGTGGGTGACACTGGTGTGGGTGACACTGGTGTGGGTGTCTGTTGCTGCTGTGGGTGACACTGGTGTGGGTGACACTGGTGTGGGTGACACTGGTGTGGGTGACACTGGTGTGGGTGTCTATTGCTGCTGCTGTGGGTGACACTGGTGTGGGTGACACTGGTGTGGGTGTCACTGCTGTGGGTGACACTGGTGTGGGTGACACTGGTGTGGGTGTCACTGCTGTGGGTGACACTGGTGTGGGTGTCTATTGCTGTCCTGGGGGATTTGAACTCCCCTGATGTTTGCTGCAGGGACCACTCAGCCCCCCACAGTCCAGGAGGTTCCTCCAGTGCATCCATGAGAGCTTCCTGGTGCCAAGGGTGGATGAACCAGGCAGGAGGGGAGCGCTGCTGGATCTCATCCTCACTAACAAGGAGGGTCTGGTGGAGGCTGTGAAGGTTGGGGACTGCCTGGGCTGTGGTGACCATGAGATGGTGAAGTTCAGGATCTCATGTGGCAGGAACAGAATTCCAAGCAGAATCCCAACCCTGGACTTCAGCAGGGCCAACTTTGGCCTTTCCAAGCCATTGTTGGGGAAATCCCATGGGACAGGGGACTTGAGGAGGCCCAAGGGAGCTGGTTACATCCAGGGACTCCTTCCCAGCTCAGGATCAGAGCATCCCGACACGCAGGAGTCAGGGAAGGGAGCCAGGGGCAGAACCCAGGCTCTGCAGATCTGCTGATTCCACACCATGCCCCAGGGGTTCTTCTCAAAGTTCTTGGTGTTTTCTCCTCCCAACCCCCCCAGATTTCTCCTTCATTTCAAACCCTCTCCGAGCCCATCAGAGTTCCTCCCCCTGGGCCGGTTCCTCTCGTCCCGGCCCGGCGCCTCCTCAGGAGCTGCCCCCGCTGGCCCCGCTCTGGTCACTCCCTGATCTCTGGAACCACCTCCCCCTCTGCTCCCCTGGGCCCTGGGCAGGACAACTCCCCCCAGGACACGGAGCTGGGGTCCAGTTCACACCCTGGCCCCTGGCCCCACCCGCTCCCCCCACGCCCGGCCCCGCTCCTCGCTCCTGGCTGTGGCTCTGAGCTCGGGGGGGCTCAGCTGGGCTGGGTTCACCCGGGCATGGAGGGGGCTGGAGAAGGGACATGGGGACAAGCAGCCTGGTTCTGTGCTAATAATAATTAGAATATTAGAATTATTATTATTATTATTCTGTTATTTCCTAGCACCTGTTTGTAATTTTTCACCTTACCCATAATAATATATTATATTATATTATATTATATTATATTATATTATATTATATTATATTATATTATATTATATTATATTATATTATATTATATTATATTATATTATATTATATTATATTATATTAATTATTATTTCTCACTTTACCTATTATTATTATTATTATTATTATTATTATTATTAATTATTATTATTATTATTATTATTATTATTTTATTATTTTATTATTATTAGAATATTATATTATAATTATTATTTTTCACCTTACCCCTAACATTTTATTAATCAATCTCATTTCACCTCTAAACATTCTCTGGGAGGGTCTTTCCCCTTCACACCCAGCCCTGGCAGCTCTGTCCCTCACTGTCCCTGACTGTCCCTGTCCCCTTGTTGCAGCCTGAGCCATCCCCCCTGCACCCCTCCATAAAGATGATCCAGATGATCCACATTTCCCTCTTCCAACAGCACCAAAATGAGGTGATTTGTCCTCATTTTAGCCCTGAAAGTGCTCAGGGCTCGGTGTGTGGCCCCACTGAAACAATTCCAACCCCAACCATCAGCAACAGAATCGTGTCAGCCCCAAACCAGTGGCCTGAGCAGCTCCACTGGGGTTCCTGGAACCCCAGACTGGTTTGGGTTGGGAGGGGATCTCAAAGCTCATCCAGTCCCAACCCCCCTGCCAGCAGCAGGGACACTTCCACCAGACCAGGTTGCTCAAAGCCTCATCCAACCTGGCCCAGAACACTTCCAGGGAGGAGCAGCCACAGCTTCTCTGGGCAACCTGGGCCAGGGTCTCACCACCCTCAGGGTGGGATGGAGGAGGAGGAGGAGGCTCCTGGGCACGTGGCTGTGACTCATTCCCAGCCCTGTGTCACCCTGGCGTGTCCACTCCTGCTTTTCACCGTGGTGTGAATGAGTTCCTGCCCTCCTGGGTTGAAATAACCCCTCCTGGAGGACAGTTTTCACTCAGAACTCGAGTGCTGGGTTCAGTGCTGGGCCCCTGACTCCAAGAAGGACCTGGAGGTGCTGGAGCGTGTCCAGAGAAGGGAACGGAGCTGGGGAAGGGTCTGGAGCACAAGTGTGCTGAGTTCAGGCTGAGGGAACTGGGGGTGCTGAGCCTGGAGAAAAGGAGGCTGAGGGGAGACCTTGTGGCTCTGTCCAAGTCCCTTGGAGGAGGGTGCAGAGAGGTGGGGGTGGGTCTGTTCAAGCAAGGACCAAGGGACAGGACAAGAGGAAATGGGCTCCAGTTGTGGCCAGGGCAGCTGAGATGGGATGTGAGGAAGAATTTCTTTGCTGAAAGGGTTCTGAGGCATTGGAAGGGGTTGCCCAGGGCAGGGGTGGAGTCCCCATCCCTGGAGGGATCTCAAAGCTGTGTAGACACAGTGCTGAGGGACAGGGGTCAGTGGGGACTGGGCAGTGTTGGGTTCATGGTTGGGTTGATGATCTCAGAGGGTTTCCAACTACTGTGACTCTGAAATCCCCGGTGGGTCACAGCCAGGAGGTCACTGGAGCCTCTTTCCCACCCACCACCTCGCTGGAGGGACATCACCAAACCCCCAGCCCCAGCTCAGAGCCTGGGCAGAGCTCACAGATGATTTTGGGGTGCCCCATCTCTCACTCCCCAGCAGGACCTGGAGTTCATCCAAAGCTTTTCCAGCACCACCCCACGGCTTCGCTGTCAGCCACCAGCCCTCGCCACCCGCGCTGCCACCTCGGCTCTGGATTCCACTTCCATTTCCACCCCCATCCTGGTTTGGGAAGTGAAATACACAACCAGGCCAGCTGCTGTCCTACAGAATAAAGTTCTTTCTCTAGAGTTTCCCTCAAAGCTCCCCCTGTGCTCCAGTTTTGGTCAAAAACTGCATTTTTAAACCTGAACCAGAAAGCACCGGCTGGGCTCGGGGCCGCGGGGGGGGCGCGGTGCTGGTTGCTCTCTGATATTGGTTTTGGGTGGAAAAATGTGACTTTTCAGGTGCTCAGCAGCTGCTTTTTGTCCTCCTCCTTGGACAGATTATTGCATGAACCCCCAGACAGTGCTGCTGCTCCGGGTCATCGCTGCTTTCTGCTTCCTGGGAATCATCTGCAGCCTCTCAGCGTTCCTCCTGGACGTCTTCGGCCCCAAGCACCCGGCGCTGAAGATCACTCGGCGTTACGCCTTCGCCCACATCCTCACAGGTGAATCCTCCTGGCTTCCCTTTGCTTTTCATCCTCAACCCTCAAGGAAATGGGGAAAAACCATAAAAACTGGAAGGGTTTTTGTTGTTTGAGGTGGTGGGTGGGAGCTGCAGGGCTTCCCCCCGGCGGCGTTTGGGGGCTGAAGGGCACCAGAGCCTCGCGCCGCCGGGATTGGGGTTAAATCCTGAGGGGGGGAAGGGGTTGAGGATGAAAATTGAGTGTCTCCCCGTGGATCTTGGTTCTCAAAGAGATCCTGTAGCACTTTTTGAAGGGGAAGGTCATCTTTTCTTGCTCATGAGGTCAAAGGAGCTTTCAAATCCCTTATCCCTGGCAGAATGACCCACGTCAGCCCTGAGCGGCTCAGGGAAAGTCCGAGCTCTCGGCTTGTCCCAAACCCCCAGCGCCCATTTCTCCCTCTCCCTCCTTCCAGGTCACTAAAAATAAACCTTCCCAAGCCACCCAGCTTCCATTTGTGTTGCTGGCTGCTCTGTTTGGCCGGGTTTATTCTCACCCTGTGCTTCTCCATCACATTTTTCACTCCCTCACCCTGGATTTTGGGCTCCTCCCTCCTCTTTCCACCCCCACAAGCCGCTCTCCGCGTCCCCCCACCGGATGAACCACGAATCAACCTCCCTGATGGGTTTGTTCCCTGGCTGCTCAGCATCTCTCCTGTCCTCTCTCTGTCTCTCCCAGTCCTGCAGTGTGCCACTGTCATCGGGTTCTGTTACTGGGCCTCGGAGCTGATCCTGGCCCAGCAGCAGCAGCACAAGAAGTACCACGGCTCCCAGGTCTACGTCACCTTCGCCGTCAGCTTCTACCTGGTGGCAGGTGCTGGTGGAGCCTCCATCCTCGCCACTGCTGCCAACCTGCTGCGTCACTACCCCACTGAGGAGGAGGAACAAGCCCTGGAGCTCCTCTCTGAGATGGAGGAGAATGAACCTTACCCAGCTGAGTACGAAGTGATCAACCAATTCCAGCCGCCGCCCGCGTACACCCCGTGACGGCGCCGGCACCGGGACGCGCTCACGGCTCATCCCCCGCTCCCAAACTTCATTTTCTCAGCACTTCCTTCGCTCTTCTGAACTTTTCAGGTCTGATGACCCCACATTTTCTTCTCATCCATTATTTTATGAACTCCACAGTCTGATTTTTAAACCCCACGCTGGCTTGGTTTGATCAAAACAACGACGGTGTCACCCCCCCTGCCCCACCTCCCGGTGTGGCTTCTCGGTGGGATCCACTTTTCCTCATCAGTGATCTCACCCTGCCCTGGGGAGAAGGAAATCCCTCTGGATTCCCAGCCTGGTGTGTGCTGAACTGGATCCCTCCTGTGCTGAGGGGTGATTGATGTGTGTATATATTTATATATAAATATAGAGGGGGCCGCCCGGGGGCCAGGACACGGCTCCTCCGAGCAGGAGGATGGGAGAGCAAACCCCCCCTGCTCCCCCCAGCTGCTCCTCCTCTCCTCCTGGCACTGACCACACGAGCATTCTGCACTTTATTTCAGGCTCAAGGGAGGACAGGGACAGTTTTGGGACCAGCTGCTGGGGACTGTCACCTCTGCCAAGCCCCGCTGGCGAGCGGGCGGCGCGGGGTGATTTCAGAGGAGCTCGGCCGCCGGCGGTGGTGGGTTCTGAGGAGGTTTGTCCCCTCGCTGTGGTGTCCAGCTCCTGGCAGCATCTCACTGAGAAAACCTGGAGGGTTTTTTTAAGCCAAGATCACAGCAGCCTCTGGTGCAGCAGCTCCTGGGCAGCAGGTTGAGCCTGAGCTGGAAAACCGGCGACTCCACCCGCAGCTTTGAGTCGAGTTCCCGACCTCGGCGCCGACCCCGCTCTGCTGCTTTTTGCTCCCACTTTTAATCTCCGTGGTTTTCCATCCTGGTTTTAGTTTATTAACTCCATTTCCCTCTGTAAACCTTGAGAGACACCAGACCTCGAGGAGAAAACCCTCAGCCTCGAGGAGAAAACCCTCAACCTCCAGGAGAGCTGAGGGGAAAACCGATCCGGCGCATCCAGACCTGCAGCCTAAACCGGAGGAGGTAGCCAGCAGGGACAGAGTGGGGGGTTTTGGGGGCTTTGGGGGGTGTTTTTTGGGGTGGTTTAAAGCAAAATGAATAGAAAAAAACCCCCCAGAGAACATGGACCTCAGCACACAGTGCCAGGACACTCCAGGCTGGCTCCGTGGAGGAGGACGCGGTGGTTTCGGGCCGGGAATGGCGCTCGTTGGGGGTTCTCCATCACCCCCCTCCCCCTTTTCCCCCCCATTTTCTCGCTGCTGGCTGCCGTGCCCAGCTCACCCCCTTCCCCCCAACCCCTTTTTGCCCCTCCCAACCCCTTTTTGCCCCCCCCAACCCCTTTTCCCCCCCCCCCCAAGCCCCTGCCCCCCGCAGCAGCACTGGCTATGCAAGAGCTCCAGCCGCTCTCCGGGGCTGCGGCTGTGCCACGGAACCGGAAAATTCCCGCCCCCCGGGACAGCCTGGGAGGGGGAAAATGAACCCGGAGCCCCCGCGGGGGTGTGGGTGGAGCGGGGGGAGACGCCGCCTGGGGGGTGTTTTGGGGTGTTCAGCGACCCCCCCCCCCTTCCCGGGGTGGTTCCTCCTCCTCCTCCTCCCCCCCTCCATCCTGTCCCGTCTCGGCGTCCCGGTGTCCGGTTGGCGCGGGGGGATCCGCCCGGGAAGGGGTTTGGATTCCGTCCCCTCCCCCCCGCGGCCCCGTGCAAGAGGGGGGCTGGGGTGTGACCGCCCCCGTGCAAGAGGGGGGCTCGGGTGTGACCCCCCCCGCCGTGCAAGAGGGGGGCTGGGGTGTGACCCCCACCCCGTGCAAGAGGGGGGCTGGGGTGTGACCCCTCCCCGTGCAAGAGGGGGGCTGGGATGTGACCCCCCCCGGCCCCGTGCAAGTGGGGGGCTGGGGTGTGAACGGGCTGTGCACAAAACTCCAGGTTTTCTGTAAAAACACCCCAAAAAAGGGACACCCACGTCAGTGTCCCCCCCCCCCCCACTCACCCCACAGCCGAGGGGACACGGGGGACGCGGGGTTTGGGGTTCCCCCCCCCCCGGCCTTTCTCTAGAGGAAATAAAAGGGGGTGCAAAGAGCCGTGTGTGGGAGCTTTGTGCTGGGAAAGGGGGTGCCCCTCGTGCTGCACCCCGATAAGTGGCGCTGCCCTGTGCCCTGTTGCACCCCAATAAAGATCTCTGCTGTGTCCCCTTCTGCTCTGCACCCCAATAACCATCCCAGCCTGCACCCCACTGTCCTGCAGCCCAATAACCATCCCAACCTGCACCCCAATAACCATCCCAGCCTGTACCCCAATAACTGTCCCAGCCTGCACCCCACTGCCCTGCACCCCAATAACTGTCCTGACCTGCACCCCAATAACCCCCCCACCCCATAGTCACTGCTTTTTACCCCACTTGCACCCCAATAACCACTCTGCCCCACACCCCCTGCTCTGTGCCCCACTACACCCCACTGACAGCCCCACCTGCACCCCAATAACCCCCCGGTCCCACACCTAAAACCCTGCACCCCATTGCACCCCAATAAACCCCCTGCCCCACACCTAGAGCCCTGCACCCCATTGCACCCCAATAACCCCTCTGCCCCACACCCCCTGCTCTGTTCCCCACTACACCCCACTAACGGCCCCACCTGCGCCCCAATAACCCCTCTGCCCCACACCTAGAGCCCTGCACCCCATTGCACCCCAATAGCCCCCCGCTCCGTGCCCCGCTGCCCCCCAATAACCAGCGCTGAGCTGTGCCCGGGGGGGCGTGTCCCGGCCTCAAGCCACGCCCACCTGCGGCAAAACCACGCCCACCGCGCTCAGGCCCCGCCCCTCAGCGCCCCGCGCGCCCTTGCCCTCCCTCCCCCGCCTCCGCCAGCGCGCAGGGGCGGGCTCACTCCCTCCGCCAGCCAATGGTAACGCGGGGGGAGGGAAGCAGCCACCAATCGCAGGCCGGCGCGGGGCGATGACGCCGCCAAGCGGCGCGGCGGGGGGTCGGCCCCGCGCAGGGAGGGCGGCAGCGGCGGGATGTTGCAGCCCCGGCGGCAGCTGCTGCTCCTCGGCCTCCGGACCGCCCGCTGCGCCCGCACCGCCCGCACGGGCCCCCGCCCGCCTGGCCCCGCCGAGGCCCCCCCCGCTGCTGGAGGCCAGGCGGGGGGTGGCGCGGGGCGGCGGGGCCTGCTGGGCCTGTTCGCGCGGCAGTGCAGCTGCGTGACGGGGCAGCGGAGGGCCCGGCGGGGCTGGTACCGCGGGGCTGCTGGTGCCGGTGGGGACGGGGCGGCGGAACGAGTGAGGCGAAGCGGTGGCTGGTGGTGGTGGTGGTGGCGGGGGTCGCCCCGTGGCCGCCTCCCCGTCGCCCTTACCGGCCGCTTCATGGCGACTCTCGCCGGTGTCTTCGTCTGGGACGGGCAGCGCATCGAGGAGGAGGAGCTGCAGCGGTGGGTGGCCGCCGTGGGGACCCCCCGGGACCGCGACACACCCCCCCGCCCCCATCCTCACCCCCACAGCCTCGGTGACCCGGGGTCCGTCACACACACACCCCCCCCCCCGGTATCACAGCTCCGGGGCTTGGGGTCCCCCCCCCCCGAACCCCCCCGTGTCCCCTCAAATCCTCTCCCGTTCCCCCACCCCCCAAGTCCCCCCCATGCCCTCCCACCCCTCCAGTTCCCCCCATGTCCCCCCAAGTCTTCCCCTGTTCCCTCACCCCCCCGTGTCCCCCAAATCCCCCCTGTTTTCCCCCACACCCCCAAATCCCCCCCGTGTCCCCCCTCCCCAGACCCCCCCCATCACTACGGGCACACCCCAGTTTCCTAAACTCGAGGTTTCTCTCCCAAATCTTGAAGCTTCCCCCAAAAAAATCTTTGGGGTGCCCCCAAACTCTCTTGGCTGGGGGGTGCCCTTGCAGACCTCGGGGTGCCACCCTCTGTGGGTTCTGTGTTGAGCTGGGGGTGCACCCCTCAAATCTTCCCCCCCCAAAATCTACTGGGGTGCTCCCCCAAATCCACCCCCAGTGGAAATCCACCCCCAGCTGTCCAGGGGGGTGCCCCCCAATCCTGTTTTTGGGGTGCTATGGGGGGGTCCACCCTTCACTCCCCAAATCTCCCTGCACACTGCACCCCCCACGAGTTCACTGATGTTTTGGGGTGCCCCCCTGCCCCCCCCGATTCTCTGCTTTCTCCCCCCCCTTTGGGATCTGGGGGTGCATCCCCCCATCCCCCCAAATCCTTCCCCATGGCGCTGTCAGGGGAACCCCTTCGACCCCCCCCAGGGGTGCCCCCCTCACCCCAACACTGGGTGCCCCCTGTTTACACCCAAGGGGGACAGTGGTGGGGGACACTCGGTGCCCCCCATTCCAGAGGGAGGATGGGGGAAGGACCCCCCCAACCTTCCCAGGTGGGTTTTGTAGAGGCGGCTGCAGAAGTGTGAGAGCAGCTTATTTTAATATTTTATTAGTTATTTTATTATTATCATTTTATTATTATTTATTTTTTAATTATTTTATTATTTATTTTATTATTTTATTATTTATTTTATTTCCTTTATTTTTATTATTTCTTTTATTATCACTACTTTATTATTTTATTTTTTATTTTCTTATTTATTATATTATTATTTTATTATTCTATTTATTTCATTATTACTTTTTTATTTATTATATTACTATTATTTATTATTTCTTTTATTTCTCTTTATTTTTATTTTATTATTGATTTTCTTTCTATAGTTTTTATTTATTTATTTGTTTCTTACCATTTTATTGTTTATTTTATTTTGATTATTTTGTGATCTATTTCATTAGTTTATTATTTATTTAGTTAATATTTTTACTTTATAATTTATTTTTACTTTATAATTTATTTTTACTTTATAATTTATTTTTACTTTATAATTTATTTTTACTTTATAATTTATTTTTACTTTATCATTTCTTTTTACTTTATCATTTCTTTTTACTTTATCATTTCTTTTTACTTTATCATTTATTTTCTTGTTATCATTTATTTTCATTTTATTATTGATTTTATTATCATTTTAATCATCCTGATAAAGTGGGGGTGAGCCAGGCGGGCTCATTAACCCTTAACGAGCCGCTCATTCAGGGTGGGGTGCTGGGACATCACCCCCTGTCCCTTCCCCAGCCCCCTCCCCCCCCGCCCCCCCCCCCCCCCCCGTCCTGTGGGTGCTCCCTCCCCGCTCTGCCCTTGAGGTCATTAAATCCAGCTTAATTAAATCTCTTAATTAAACCTCAGCACCCCCCCCCCCACCCCACCCCCCGACACTGCACCCAGGACAGGTCACTCTGACCGGTGACACCGGGCTGGGGGGGGTGGGTGGGTGGCACCGGCTGGGGGGGTGGGTGACACCGGGCTGGGGGGGGGGGGCGGCACCGGGCTGTGGGGGGGCGGGTGACACCGGGCTGTGTGGGGGGGGGGGGGTGGGTGGCACCGGGCTGTGTGTGGGTGGGTGACACCGGACTGTGGGGGGCGGGTGACACCGGGCTGTGTGTGTGGGGGTGACACCGGGCTGGGGGGGGGGTGGGTGACACACGGGGGTGGGGACAGGATGGGACCAGAGGGCCCCGGACAGGCTGCAGAGGTGGGGCTGGGCAAACCCCATGGAGCTCAACAAGGGTCCTGCACTGGGACAGGGACACCCCAGGGACAGGGCCAGGCTGGGGGGGGAAAGGCTGGAGAGCAGCTCTGGGGAGAACTTGGGGTGCTGGGGGGGGAGAAGCTCAATGTGAACCCCAATAACCGTGTCCTGGGGGGCACCCAGAGCAGCGTGGGCAGCAGGTGGGGGAGGGGATTCTGCCCCTCTGCTCTCCTGAGCCCCCCCCTGCAGTGCTGCCTCCAGTGCTGGGGCCAATCACCGTGTCCTGGGGGGCACCCAGAGCAGCGTGGGCAGCAGGGCCAGGGAGGGGATTCTGCCCCTCTGCTCCGCTCTCCTGAGACCCCCCCTGCAGTGCTGCCTCCAGTGCTGGGGCCACCAACAGCACAAGGACATGGAGCTACTGGAGCCAGCCCAGAGGAGGCCACCAGGATGATGCCAAGGGCTGGAGCAGCTCTGCTGTGAGGACAGGCTGAGAGAGTTGGGGCTGTTCAGCCTGGAGAAGAGAAGGCTCCAGGGAGACCTTCCAGTGGCCTCCCAGTGCCTGAAGGGGCTCCAGGAAGGTGGGGAGGGACTTTGGCCAAGGGTAGGGGGTGACAGAACAAGGGGTGATGGCTTGAAAGTGTCAGAGGGGAGATGGAGCTGAGATGTGAGGAAGAAATTCTTTGGTGTGAGGGTGGTGAGACCCTGGCCCAGGGTGGCCAGAGAAGCTGTGGCTGCTCCTCCCTGGAGGTGTTCACCCCCGGGCTTTGGTTTTAAGGAGGATTTTATTTTAACAAAGATTTTTTTAATGAGTTTTTTTTTTAATTAGCATTTTTTTAACGAGGATTTTTTTAATGAGGGTTTTTTAATGAGGATTATTTTTTACGAGGATTTTTTACAGGCTCGAGGTGATGGTGGGAAGAAATAAAGAGGAGAACATGGTGTGGTGGGACTCTCCCCCCTTGGCTCACCCTTTGTGTCACCCAAGGAGCCACCTCTCCTCCCGGGGTTTAAAATAGCTCTGTGCTCCCGGATCGGCTTTCTCACCTCCCCCCCACCCCGCCTCCCCCCCCCGTCCTCTTCCCATTTAATTTCAGGGGAAGCTTTTTTTTCCCTTTGGTAAAACCCAAATCCTCGCTCTGGTGGGGCCACCCCATCTCTGTCCCCCCCCGTGGTGGTGCCACCCCATCTCTGTCCCCCCCCGTGGTGGTGCCACCCCATCCATCTCTGTCCCCCCGTGGTGAGGCCACCCCATCCATCTATGTTCCCCCCGTGGTGGTGCCACCCCATCTCTGTCCCCCCCCGTGGTGGGGACACCCCATCTCTGTCCCCCCATGGTGGTGCCACCCCATCCATCTCCCCCCGTGGTGGGGCCACCCCATCTCTGTCCGCCATGGTAGGGCCACCCCATCCATCTCCCCCCGTGGTGGTTTGTAGCGTGGGGGGGTCACAGGGCAGCTCTGCCCGTGGCCGCTGTCCCCTGTGCCCCCGTCCCAGCGGTGCCGCAGCCCCCGTGCTGGGGCCACCCCATCTCTGTCCCCCCCCGTGGTGGGGCCACCCCGTCTCTGTCCCCCCGTGGTGGGTGTTCCCCCCCGGTGAGGATGGAGGCGGTGGAGCAGCCGGAGCCCGGAGCCTGTTCTGTGGCCACGGGGAGGACCCAGCCCGGGACCAGTTCCCGCTCCTCGCTCCCCAGTTGGCGCCACAGCTCTCCAGTCCCGGCCCAGTTTGCTGACCCAGCCGGTTTGGGGTTTACCGCGGAGCCGGCTCCGGGGGGTGGGGGCAGAGATTGATTTAATCAATACATGAAATATCGATTTGATATTGAACTCCCTGCTCAGCGCAGGCGGGGGCAGGGCTGTGCCGGGGTGTGTCGGGGTGTGGGGGGGCTGCACCCACCTTTTG